>CANTUQ010000013.1:15040000-16492500 GCA_947683425.1 Excoecaria cochinchinensis
ATCATAATATAATAAATATATAAAATAATCATAAAAAATGAAATAATTATATAAAAATATTAGTTAATAATTATAAATATAATTATATTTCAATACACATATATAATCTAACCAAACATAAAAATGTATTAATATTTACATTACATTACCAATCTATCCAAATATAGTAATGTAATCGTAATTACATTAGATTACAATACATTTTTTAATCCATTACGATGTCTAATTACATTACAATACAATTCCTCTCACCAAACATAGTCTTAAGGTTGATTGAAAAGAAATATATCTTGAACTCTACCCACTAAAATTCCTTCATTTCTTTTGAAACTTCCTTCCAACATATTCCATAAATGTCTTGCCACAACTTAAAATATGCATAAATCTTCCTAAAAACTATATTTGAAGGAACAAACCCGAAAAATATATTGTATAAAAACTTTAAAGTAGCACAATTATGCTCAACATATTATGCTAAACATGAAAGTAAAATAGTTAAGCTTATCATATAACGTTAAATTTTTTTAAGGATGAATGCACTCATGATCCCATTGATGTCTAAAAGGATGTACATCCTATTCTCTCCGGCATTACTTTCTAAACATTTGGCTGTTGTAGTGCTGTTAGCAGTGTGCGAAGTTAAAGATAATGGCATAGTAGGGCAAAATGAGGAAGATCCAATGCTAGGTGGTTAGTTGGAGATGGCTAGTGTTGGGGGATGTGATTCTATATGTTGATTTTGTGGTGGAACATTTATAGTTTGAGGATTACTTGGATCATTGGTTGCTGTTGTGGCTCTAGGGACATCCACCATGTTTCCAAAAGTAGGATCAAAATTTGCAAATCTACATTTACCTCCTTGAGATCCACGTCTTCCAACTCGACCCATACCTGCAAAACATTAATATAAAAAAAGATATAATTTATGAATAAGTTCGTTCATAATATATCCATGTATGTAAATTTAATTTGGCTATGTTTTCAAAAGTACGATGCATGAATGAAACTTCATGTATGTGTGTGTATATGCATGTGTGTGTCTATGCATACATGTATGTATGTGTGTATATGCGTGCGTGTTTGCATATGTTTATATATGTATATATGTATGTGTGTGTATATATATATATGTATATATGCATGTATGTATATATATGTGTGTATGTAATAAATTACCATAATCACATCATTGAATCTTTAAATTCCTCTTCCGAATCTTCATTGTTGTTATAATCTGTAAATTCATCTTCATCTCCAATTTCTTGGACAAGATTGATTGTGTCTTCAATCCCAGTGACATCTCCATAAGGATCACACAAGTCAATATCCTCTTTGACACCGATATCCATATTGATCCCATGGACACTAGCTTCTGCAAATTAGTATGCATTGGAATGTTTAATGTTTGTTTCAACTCTAGTGTCTAATGCCTTAAAGTGATCCCTTGGCCTTACAGTGAACTCCACCAACCAAATTTCTCCATCCTTTCTCATAGTTGGATATTTAGCATAATACACCCAATTTGCTTGCATTTCCAGGATAAATGGTTCATATTTATTGAACCAACGATACTGGTTAACATCAGGCAATACATATTTGCTATCAACCTTAAAACCAACCTCTAAAGTTGGATCATACCATCGACACTTGAATAATACTGTTCACTTAATTGGTAATGAAGGGTACTCTACCTCAATGATCTCTTCAATCCATCTGTAATAGTCACCTATGCTATTAACTAAATTGGATCATTTAACACATACCCCACTGTTCATTGTACATCTCCCAAATCCATGGCTTTTAGTATGAAATTTGAATCCATTTACAAAGTCCATCAAATAACACTTCATTTTTTGTAATGGTTTTTGTGAGAGACTACAAAGATATTCATTATCAACTTGATTGTAACAGACCTATTTAGAATAAAAATAGATGGATAAAAGATATAACCACTTAATTACATAGAGATTGTGATAAGGAAATGGCCGAACGGGGGAAGTTACTGGACTAGAACCCAATTGGGCCTAGAAGACTACAAGTTTATACCCGCAAGAAGAAATAACAGGACAAGGGCATAAAGGGCAATTAGCTGAGTCTGTTACCTTAGCTGGAATAATTTGATATGGGTAGGAGGGAGAAGTTAGTTTTGCCTAGTGCTTAGCTGGACACTAGGAAAAATGGTCTTGTTTTTGGTTATTTTTTAGCCTTGCTTGGGGAAAGGAGGGGGGTATCTTTTGTGATAGTTTTTGGAGGAATGTTGTTCCAGGGCAAGGCTCCATTCTTGGAGAGGAAAGTTTTCTTCCTGAGGGGATTGTAGCTTTTTTAATCCTATTATTGTAAATAATACAAGCCTATTCATCCATCATTTTCCTTTATTTGATTTAATTCTTCGTGAAAATATACTGTGAAAGTGTTTGATTCTATCAGATTGTTGTTAATATTAATTATTGTGAAGGCCTTACATATAATTCAAACCAGTTTGTAAAGTAATATTCTAAATTTTTATCTATTTGACTTGGTGTAAGATGAAGGATGCTTTGCTTCAAGATTTCGCAGTAGATGCTTGTTTACAAAGAAAAAGAGAAAGAAATATGTTAACTGAAATATTTATAATAATGCCTAAGAAGAGCCTAGATTTTGTTCCAAGTAAAGCTTGTGTCTTCTACTGAAATCTAGTGAAGAAACAAGTAAATCTATTAAGTCAAAGACCAATTAAATATCAAAGTATAAGCAATTTAAATGGACTAGAGAATGTCCCAATAGATGCAAAAATAATGTTAAGGCATAATAATCAAGTGGAAGATATTGCCACTCTATTTCCAACCCGCAAATTCCACTAGCAAAACATGTAGGTCCCAAAGACACATAAGAGGGGGGTGAATTGAGTGTATCAAATTTTTCTGGCTAATTTTCGAATGGAACATAAATGTAGAAAAATGCAAAATTCTGACTATGAATACAGAAATACAATGCAAGTAATGTCCAATTTTTTGCAAGTTCTTTTACAATCAAAAACTCAAAAATAATTCTGAAAAGTTTATATGTAAAATTGATTGTAAATATTTTCAGAATAGTTTTAAGAACAATTTTGAAAAACTGAAATCCAGAATATGAAAACAGAGTAGTAGAGATGCAGAGTTTCAGAAAAAAGAGCAGAAAAACTAACACACAGAATTTATAGTGGTTCGGCCAACTTGCCTACATCTACTACTCAATATTCACTTCTTGAGTTTTTCTCTCAATTTTTAACTCTTTTAAGGGCAAGAGTTAAAACCAATATATAATTTTAGATTTGTATATCTACCTGTAATATTTTTTCCAAAGTAAAAAATTAAAAACAATTACTAGAATTCTTCCTAGGTTCTAGCCAACGCAACTCACAATCTTTTACAAAAAAATTTCTTCATAAATAATTACAACAAAAGTTATAATCAAATTGAAAAGAATATGTAAATAATGAAGTACAAAAGATGTGGAAAGTGAGATGAACGAATTAAGCTTTTCTCTTAAGAGACAGAATTTCTTTTCAAACTTTTTCTAACCTTCTAATGGGTAAAACACCATGTATTTATACTCAAAAAATTAGTTTTAGGTGTTTGAAATATAAACTAGCCGTTGGAGGGCAAAACAGAGAAAACAGACTACAACTAGCCGTGATTTTTGTCCTGTAGTGAAATTCTGATTTTTGTCGTGAAATCCGATACAAACATAAATTCGTTTAGAAAACTGATGTACAAAAATTCATTTTCTACATAACCATTTTCTAACGAAAACCAGTTTTGATCAAAAGTTCATTTTCTGACTTAAAAATTTTTTATGCAATTTTAAAGATATAATGTGTATGCATGAGTGAAAATAATTTGCCTCAATTTGATTTTACAATTTACTAACCTAATTCCTAACAAACTATAATAACTCACCAAATCGTCATCTTAAGTCCATGCTTGATATAACTTGATCTTCAGAATATTGACAATTTACATCAGAAATTTTGTAGAAAAATTGCTGCAAAAATTGTTTAGAAAAGAATTTACGATAGAGTTTATTTAAGGTTTGATTATCATAAAAATTAGGATATGACCTTTAGCCTACAATTTCCCCCTTTTTGATAATGATAAAACCTTAATAAACTCCACTTAGAAGTCTATTTAGGTTAGTTTAAAAAGCTCCTCCTGAATATATGCATGGGGGTATTTACAGCAAGATAAAAACTAGGGGTGAGCATGGTCGGTTAACCGGTCCATAAGCCCCAGTCCATTAACCAGTCCATTAATATCAGTTTTTTGAAATTTCAGTCCATTAACCAATCCATTACTATCGGTTAACCAGTCCATCGGTTTCGGATTTTCGGATCGGTTACCCAATATTTTTCGGTTAACCACTATAATTATAAATATATTTATAAATAAAATTAAAATGTTCAAAATACTTAAAAATTAAAATTTTTTCATCTTAATATAACATTATTGTTGTTAAAATAAAAATATTTGGTAGATATAAGCAAATTTGTTTTTAAAAATTAATATTTAATAAGTAAATATATTAACCGATCCATAATCACTTTTAATTAGATAAATTGTTATACTTACTAATAGCCAATTAAAAAAACTTAAAATATTTAAAATAATTAGTGTAATGAAAAAAAAGTATATAATCACCTTTAATTAGGATAAATTGTTATAAATTATTAATAAATTAATAAATTAATTAAAAAATTGATTTCGGTTCGGTTAACCAGTCACATGAGTCAAAAACCATTAACCAGTCAATTAATGTCGATTTTTTCAAAACACTAACCATTAACCAGTCCATTACAATCGGTTAACCAGTCCATCGGTTCGGTTTCGGATTTTTTTTCGGTTAACCGAGTCCATCGGTTTTTTTGCTCACCCCTAATAAAAACTATAAGAAAAAAATAAATCCCCTGTAAACAGTATATCAGATATCATGTAAGTATTATCAATTATTCAATAAAATTTAACTATCAGATCTGGAAAAATAATCTTATAAAACATATCATGTATTCCCAACATATCACATATGCAATTGAATTAATATTTTCAATTTTTCAATTTTTTCTCCAATAAAATTCAATTTAACGTATCAACTCATTTTTCAATTAAAATATTAACTTAACATATCCCAATTTTTCTTCAGTAAAATTCAATCCAAAATATCACATATATCAACTCATCATATATATCACATATATTTAGCCAATAAGTCAATATATCCCAATTTTCCAATTTTTGATTTTAATCAAAACAACAAAATCAAAACAACAAATTCAACCTTTTTCTTCCCCTTTTTGTCATCAGTAAAACTAAAAGGGAAGAAGGAAACAACCAATATAGCACAATAATATTCAATCAAAAAATATTTTCAAGGTAAATCCAACAACAAAAATAATTTTTAAAACACTGAAATGTAATAGAAAATACCTTAAGAGAGCAGATTCGAAGTGACTTGAAATCTCTTTTTTCGAATTTGAACGATGAACCTAATTTTCGTGACATTGCCCAAAAATTCATAAAATAATTTTACCAAATTTGGGTAAAATTACGTTACCTGTATATGCCAACAACGATTTCCTTCCTTCGGATTCCATCCATGAAATCAATTTTGCATTTGAGAAGCCCATTCGATGGTTTTCATAGGAATTATCACAGATTTAATTTTGGGCGATGGTTTCGATTTGGGTTTGGGTTTGGGTTTGGTTTTCAGGTCTTGCTTTCGTTAGATTTGGGTTTAGAAGAAATGGATTTAGATAAAAATTGCCATACTTTTGTCTAGAATCTTGGCAAATGGGTATGAAATAAATGGATTTTACAAAGTTGAAAAAAAAAAGTGACGAGAGGATGAAGATGAGAAAGTAAAAATACTTTTAAATAAAATTTTAAAAAAAGGAAGAGTATAAAACAAGTTTTATATTAAATGAAAATATACTTGAAAAGACTTTGGAAAAGACAAAATACAAAAATCAAATTCCCTTTCCCAACAAGATAATTGCTCATTTAAATTCAAAACAAAACCATTTTCATCTTTCCATAAACAAACGTGATAAACTCAAAGAACTGGTTTTGGGTGGAAAGAAAAAATAAAATAGAAATTAAATTTTCTTTTTCTTTGTCTTGAGTCATTTTCATTGTTTAAAAAAAATGTATAAAAGCCTTTTATAATAGAACACACTCAAATAAAGTCATAACACATTGGAAAACTGCAATTTTATAGTTACCAAGAGACAGAAAGATAAAAAGTCAAGAAAAAGATAATATTATCCCCATAAATTTTAAAATGCACACAAATAAATACTAGGAACATAAATGATAAATCAAATATATTTTGTTAGATGAAACACTCAATCATCACATCAATTTAATTGCATATCAGATAATAAAAAATTGGATAACAGATTTTCACACAGATTACGAAATTAACCAGCAGATTTTCTTATCAGAATTTAGTTAGAAAACGTACCTCAACAGAAAATTAAATTTCTAATGTACCCATTCCTAATTTTTTTCTTAGCTGATAGAATCTATCTTCTTTGAGAGGCTTAGTGAAGATATCAGCTATCTGATTTTCAGTAGGAACAAATTCCAGTAAAATATCTCCTCTTTGCATATGATCTCGAATAAAGTGATGCCTAATTTCAATGTGCTTTGTTCTCGAATGCAGAATGGGATTCTTCGCTAAATTTATAGCACTTGTATTATCACAAAATATTGGAATATTATCAAATTCTATCCCATAATCCTTCAATTGTTGTCTGATCCACAGAATTTGAGCTACACATCAACCAGCTGCTATATACTCTGCCTCTGCTATAGATAATTCCACAGAATTTTATTTTTTGCTTGACCACGTGATAAGCGAATTTTTCAGAAAATGACAAGCACCTAATGTACTTTTTCTGTCAATCCTACAGCTAGCATAATCAGCATCTGAATATCCAATTAGATTAAAAGATGTGTTCTTTGGAAATAAAAGTCCCAATTCCTGAGTTTTATGTAGATATCTCAGAATTCTTTTAACTGCAGACAAGTGTGATTCCTTTGGAGCTGATTGAAAACACGCACATAGACATACACTAAAATGGATATCTGGCCTACTTGCTGTTAAGTATAGCAATAACCCGATCATACCTCTATATAACTTTTCTTCAATATTTTTGCCCTTTTAATCTTTGTCAATCTTTATAGTTGAGCTCATAGGAGTGCTAGCAGATTTTACATCAGACATCTTGAATTTCTTCAGCAATTCCTTTGTGTACTTCGATTGACTTATAAAATACCATTTACACATTGCTTGATTTGGAGTCCCAAAAAGAACGTTAACTCACCCATCATTCTCTTCAAATTCTTTTTTCATAATAGCTTCAAACTCTTTACACAAGGAAACGTTAGTCGAACCAAAAACAATATCATCAACATAAATTTGAACAATCAGAATATGAGATAATTTATGCTTTATAAAAAGAATAGTGTCTACCTTTCCTCTATTAAAACCATGAACAAGCAAGAAATAACTTAATCTTTCATACCAAGCTCTGGGAGCTTGCTTCAAACCATATAAAGCCTTTTTAAGTTTGTAAACAAAATCTAAATGCTCAGAATTTCCAAAACCTGGAAGTTGTTCAACATAAACTTCCTAATTTAATAAAACATTTAGAAAAGCACTTTTGACATCCATTTGATATAATCTAAAATTTTTGAAACATATAAATGCACACAAAATTCTAATAGCTTCTAATCTAGCAACAGGTGCAAAAGTTTTATCGAAATCTATACCTTCCTCTTGAATGTAGCCTTAAGCCACCAATCTGGCCTTATTTCTGACAATATTACCTTACTCATCCAACTTATTTCTAAACACCCATTTTGTTCCAATAACATAATAGTTTGAGGGTCTAGGAACCAAATTCCTAACTTTATTTATTTCAAACTGACTTAGCTCTTCTTGCATAGTAATAATTCAATTTTCATCATTTTGAGCATTAGTATAATTTTTAGGTTCAAGTTGAGAGACAAAAGCAATATTACCACAATATTCACGCATGACTCTTCTTGTCATCATTTTCTGAGAAGGATCAGTCAATAGATTATCCTTTGGGTGATACTTGTGAAATCTCCAATCTTTAGGCAGATTTGTTGGTTGTTTAGATTGTTATTCTGTCTGGTTTTCTTGTTCATTTTCTATTTGAACTTCTAAGTCATTTTCAGCATCCTCATGTTGCTCCAGAATTCTATTATTCGGATCTATCTACTGATCAAGTGACTTCTCTGTTTCAGCATTATGTTGTTTTTTATCTTTTTCTTTCTCAAAACTTGTTTCATCATCAGAAAAATTCCTTTCTCCAGAATCTATATTAGTAAAATCAAATTTAACATTTCTTGATTCCTCTACTTTACGTGTTCTTCTATTAAAGACTCTGTATGCTTTAGAATTTAAGGAATATCCTAAGAATATAGCTTCATATGATTTTGCATCAAATTTAGCTAAGTTATTTTTATCATTAAAAATAAAACACTTACAACCAAACGGTTAAAAGTAGCTAATGTTGGGTTTTCTGCCCTTTCACAGCTCATATGGAGTCTCTTCTAACACTGATCTGATCTGAATTCTATTCAGAATGTAGCATGCAGTGTTAATTTCCTCAGCCCAAAAATAGTTAGGTAGATTATTTTCATTCAGCATAGTTCTGGCCATTTCTTGAAGTGTTATGTTCTTCCTTTCTACTACACCGTTCTGCTGAGGTGTTCTTAGAGCAAAAAAAGTATGCTTGATTCCAGAATTGCTATAGAAATATTCAAACTTCTTAGTCTCAAATTCTCCACCATGATCACTTCTTATACTTGTGATCTTGTATCCCTTTTCATTTTGAATCTTCTTACTCAACTTCTTAAATGCCTCAAATGCATCATCCTTATGAGCAAGAAATAATACCCAAGAGTATCTAATATATTCACGCACCACATGTAGCACATACGACTTTCAACCAATACTGGAAAGATTTATTGGATCAAATAAATCCATATGAAGCAGCTCTAAAGCCTTCTCAGTAGACAAGCCAGATTTAAATTTATGAGAATTTTTTTTTTCCCAAGTTGACATGCTTTGCACACACGTTCCTTATTAATCTTCATCTTTGGCATTCCATTTACCAAATCTTTTCTGACCAGCTTTTCTATTGCATAAAAGCTAGCATAACCCAATTTTCTATGCCACAAAATACTTAAATCTTCCTTTGAAATCAGACATTTAGCCTCACTTTTCTTGATATCTTCTAGGCTAACTAAATAAATATTTCCAGACCTTTGACCCTTTAGAACCAATTTTCCTGTTTCAACATCTTCAACTCTACAGTGATCTACTTCAAAAATTACTCTTCTCTTCTTGTCACAAAGTTGACTAATGCTTAATAAATTATATTTCAGACATTCAATAAGAGAAACATCTTCAATAACTGGATTAGTGCCAATAGATCCAGTACCAATAATTTTTCATTTTCTATTATTACCAAAACTAAAAGAACCACCCACTGACTTTACTAATTTAGAAAACTTGGTACCACCCCACGTCATATGCCTAGAGCAACCACTGTCCATGTACCACTTTTCTGTTTTGGCGCTTAGGCAAACCTGCAATAAATTCAAGTATTTTTAGGTACCCAATCCCTCTTGAGTCCTTCACGGTTAGTAACAACAATCTCAGAATTGTTAATCACCCATTTCTGTTTGATAGAATTAGCATTCTTCTTATAATAATATAATTTTGAAATATGCCCCTTTTACAGCAATAAAAGCATGTAGCATAAAAATTAATTGCTAATTTACCATAAGATATAACTTTATCAACCTTTTTCTGGGTGTAATTTTTCTTGTAAAAATTCTTTGATGTGCTTGCATGAACAGATGTTGTAACTAGATTTTCAACAGCATTACTATTACACATACAAATCTGTTTTCCTTTGCATTTTTCATGTAAAGATGTATATTTTCTTTCCAAATCAGAATAATCATTTTTCAATTTAATTTCTGATTGCTTAACACTTTCATGTTTCAAATTTAATGAATCAAAATTATTTTTTATTTTAATATGTGTCTTTTTAAGTATACAATATTTATGATTCAATTCTTCAAAATAATCAAGCACTTTTTCATATTCATTACCATCAGAATTGGAGTCAGAATCACTTACCTCAGATTTTTGTGAATCATCAGCTGAAACTTTTAGCTTTTCATCAGAAGATGAATTATGCTCTTCATGATCATAAATTGACATCAGACCGATTTTATCAGAATTTACAGATTCTGCTTCACTTGTGCTTGATTTTTCACTATCACTTCATGTAGCTTTCATAGCTTTCTTTTTAAATCTTTTCTCATTTCTTTTTAAATTTGGGCACTTGGATTTGAAATGACCTGTTTTGTTGCATTCGTAGTAGATAACATCTCCAGCATATTTTGAGGAATTTTCTGCCTTGTGGTGAGAGAATTTCTGATGCTATTTTCCGTAGGACTTCTTTCCTTTTCTGTATAGCTTTCTGAATTTTTTAGTGATCAACGCCATTTCATCATCACCTATAGAATAATCACTTCCAAATTCTGTTTTGAGAGCAATAGCCTTCAATTTCCTATCTTTTTCTTTTTTCGCATCTTGAGACTTAATGTAAAGTTTACGTGAAATAAGAGATCCACAAACATTATCAAAATTAAGTGTGCTGAGATCCTTATCTAACAGAATTGAGGCTTTTGCTTCCCACCTAAGAGTGAGACTTCTAACAAGCTTTGTAATTTTATCATGCTCATAAAGTTTTGTACTAAGAGCTTTAATTTTATTAGTTAGTTTTACATACCTGTTGATTACCTCAGAAATTGACTCTTCTAGTTTCATTTTGAATCCTTCATAATCTACCATGAGAACATGAAGTCTAGTATCCTTAACTTGATTCGTACCTTTATTAGTTGCTTGTACCTTGTCCCATATTTCTTTAGCTGTATCGCATCCAGAGACTCTGTTAAACTCATTAGTTTGCAATGATCAAAACAACATACTCACGATTTTAGAATTTAGCTGCACTAGCTTCTTTTCTGCTTCAGTAAATTTTTTTCTAATTTTTAGCACAGTAGCAGTATCAGAAGCTCCTGATCCAGTTGATTGCTTTCATGGAGGCTCGTATCCATCTTTAATGATATCCCAACAATCCATATCTTGCCATTGAATAAAATGTCTCATAATGACTTTCCAAAAGCGATAATTATCACCATTGAGCATTGGAGGATGATGAACATAATGTCCTTCTTTGAAATGAGTTGCTACTAGAGTATCAACCATCTTTAGGATCACTTAAGCAGATTAAGAATAGGAAAATGAGTACTGCTCTGATACCAAATGTAGGTCCCAAAAACACATAAGAGAGGGGGATTGAATTGAGTGTCTCAAATTTTTTTGGCTAATTTTTGAATGGAACAAAAATGTAGAAAAATGCAGAATTTTGATTATGAATGCAGAAATGCAATTTAAGCAATGTCCAGATTTTTGCAAGTTCTTTTACAATCAAAAACTCAAAAATAATTCTGAAAAGTTTTTATGTAAAATTGGTTGTAAATATTTTCAGAATAGTTTTAAGAACAATTTCGAAAAAATAAAATCCAGAATATGTAAACAGAGTAGTAGAGATGCAGAGTTTCAAAAAAGAGAGCAGAAAATCTAACACACAGAATTTATAGTAGTTCGGCCAACTTGCCTACATCCACTCCTCAAAATTCACTTCTTGAGCTTTTCTCTCCACTCTTAACTCTTTTAAGGGCAAGAGTCAAAACCAATATACAATCTTAGATTTGTATATCTACCCACAATCTTTTTCCCAGAATAAAAGATTAAAAACACTTACTAGAATTCTTTCTACGTTCTAGTTAACCCAACTCACAATCTTTTACAAAAAAATTTTCTCACAAATAATTACAACAAAAATTATAATCAAATTGAGGAGAATATGTAAAGAATGAAGTGCAAAAGATGTGCAAAGTGAGATGAACAAATTAAGCTTTCCTCTTAAGAGACAGAATTTCTTTCCAAACTTTTTCTAACTTTCTAATGGGTAAAACACCATGTATCTATACTCAAAAAATCAGTTTTAGATGTTTGAAACATAAACTAGCCATTTCTAGCCATTGGAGGGCAAAATAGAGAAAATAGACTACAATTAGCCGTTATTTTTGTCCTATAGTAAAATTTTAATTTTTGTCTAGAAATCTGATACAAACAGAAATTTTTTTAGAAAATTGATATACAGAAATTTATTTTCTAAAGAACCATTTTCTGAGTAAAATCAGTTTTGATTAAAAGTTCATTTTCTGACTTAAAAATATTTTTATGCAATTTTAAAGTTATAATGTGTATACATGAGTGAAAATAATTTGCCTCAATTTGATTTTACAATTTAGTAACCTAATTCCTAACAAACTACAGTAACTCACCAAATCGTCATCTTAACTCCATACTTGATATAACTTGATCTTCAGAATATTGACAATTTGCATCAGAAATTTTGTAGAAAAGTTCCTGCAGAAATTGCGTATAAAATAATTCATAATAGAGTTTATTTAAGATTTGATTATCATCAAAATTAGAATGTAATCTTTAAAATAAACATATATTAACTGCCAATGTTTTTAAAGCACAAATGTGACAATTTAAAACCCTATTGTGTTCCTCCTATATGACTTTGTAATGCACAAAAAATAACTACCCATCAATTATTACAAATTTCCATCTCACATCATCAATAAATATCATCAAAAGACCCAAAAATAAATAGAAAAAGACCCCACTAGAACAATAACATAGCAATCAAAGTGGCATTAACATGGATGTAATACCTGATCATCTATAAGAACAAAAAAAAAAGAATTGAAAAAAGTTTTACCTTTCTCAAAGAACTTATGCAGGGAACATGCTAATACCACACTTGATGCAATCAACCAATAACTTTGGGACTGCTGAAATAAAAAAAAAAGCTCTAGTAACCAATATAGTTTAATAAAGTTGAACATCCAGTAGTCCCTTTTCCACCATTATTGGAAGTGCTTGAAATTTCCATTTTACATGAATAATACACATATAAAATATATATGAAGGAGACAACAAGGGATTTCTCAAAAGAATCAATATGAGTATCAGCGAAATTAGTGGGTAGCCATGAAACTTGTTGATAAGCATTGTAGACTTAAATTTCAACAAACCCAAGTGAAAGAACCCTTTCAAATGCCTCTCATACAATTGATACAAAAGAGTCAAAAAAGAATGTGAACCAGTCTCCTAATACCCATGCTATCCTATAGTGATTTAAGTATATGACTGCAAACACCAAAACAAATACTGATAAAAAAGAAAGCCCTAAATCACAAAAAGAGAGATGCCAAATGGAAATGAAATGAGTGGCGAAAAGAAAATGGACAAAAAGAAGTAGCAAATGCAAATGCATAATGGACACAGTGTGCTTCACATCAGAAATCAGTGATCTGTACAATTTCCCAAAACAATTGCATTTTCTATAACAACGTTATATTTATCTCTGCAAACTTAATTCCTTTTTTCAATAAATTCAATAAAATATAATATCATGAATCACCAATTCAAGATAACAAATAAAATGTTGAATGTACCTGCAAACTTCTGGGGATTTCCTTTCAAGCCTTTTTCATCGCTTCTATTTTTCAAAACTATAATCAAAACTCCAAGCCAGAGAATGAAAGATGTCTCACATCTCAATTTATGAATTGATACACCCAAATAGAACCAAATTACAGAGTACTAAAGCTAAAAAAGAGAGATGTTTACTCATATCCTACAAATTTGAGGGGAAAGGGGCAACATTTTGTAAAATTTTAGTTTTTTTGTAACCTAGAATTGAGAGATAAAGACAGAAGGTTTTGGTCTCTGCCTTCTGCTTCTTCTTTTCGGACCTTAGCTTTTATTTTGTAATTTTCTTATGAAAGCTTGCGCAAAGTCCCACTTAATAGAAATGGTTACAACTTTAGCGACTGCACATGTTGTTGCTAAATAATAAATTAAATTTCATTTTCTTATATTAAACAAAATAAAATTAGTGACTACTTTAACAACAGCAGAACTCGTCGCCCATTATTAAATCTAAATTTAAATAATTAATTTTCCATCTACGAAAATTTGCTACTCATTTAGCTACATAAATTTTATAGCTAACTAAAAAACTAAATTGTTAATTATGTATCAATATTATGTTAAATTCTTAACGGCAACCAATATTTCGCTAAATTTGTCGGAAAATATGGCGCACAGCACCAATTTTTTTTGAAATTTTTTAAAATTAGCAACTAACTTAGAGATAGAATATTCTATCGCTAAATAATAAAATCATTTAAGAAAAATCAATTATAAATAAAAAATAACGACTACAAAAGCCAATAGTAGTGTTTTAAGTATATCTTTAATAAATTTTTAAACCTTGAAAACAATAACGACAACAATTTTGTCACTAAATTTATCACAAAATATGGGGCAAACATCTAACGCCAAAATTAGCGGCTTTTTTAATGACCGTAGCTATTTTCGTCTCTATATTTTATTCTCATAATTTGACAACAAAAAAAATATATATGGAGACCATTTTTTGTCACTAATTAAGTAGCAACTGTATGTATTTTGTCAACAAATTCCATCACTATTTTTAATTTTTTTTGAAGTGATATAACAAAATAAAATTGAGAATGTTGAAAAAAAAATTTATAATTTGGGAATCAACCTAATTACATTACATTCGGATGGAATGAGTTACAGTAGCTTAGGAGTAAGCGTGATTCAATTTTAATGAAAAAATCAAATCGATTTAATTCGGCTAGTATAGTTCAGTTAGCAAAATATGTGAATTTCAATTATCAATTCGATTATCATCAAAAATTAAAAAAAATGAAATTTTTGAAAATGACATCAATTTTTGCCCAATTAAATTCTTCCGATTGTTAATCACTTCAATTTTTGTAAGTGCTAATTATAAGAGAAATTCAATTATCCATTAAGTTGTGTTAATACTAAATTTTAGTTCAATTTCAGTTTATAAATCTTATTAAGTTTCAATTTTCAATTATTTTAATTTGATTAATTATAATAAAAAACTGAATCACGCTCACTTATATTAAACCACTAAAATCTCACAAAATGATATCACATTGTTTAAAATAGTTCAATTTTCATAAAAAAGTATTATTCTTCAAAAGAAAAAAGAATAATAAAATTGTAAAATTGTGTAAAAAAAAAAAAGAATTATAATTTCACTAACATTTATTATAAATAAAATTTTGCTTGAAGCACATTATCTTTGTGTGGGAATATAAACTTGGAGATTTATGCGGAGTTATTGTGTATCTCGTTGTTGCATTTTCCTTGTATTATTCTTACCACATTTTCCTTTGTGGTTTCTTGCAAAATCATCAAAGGAACCTTATGAAATTGTTGGAGTTTGGATACGCCAATAACTCCCGATATGGACCCGAATCCATATCTATATAGGAATTATACAGGTATGAAATAAGTTTCATATCAGGTCTTTTAATTAAGAGTTTTTTTCCCTTAATTAAGAGAAATTTGAAAGGTTGTAACTTCCCTATTAATGGTGTAACTACCACCATTAATTTGTAATTGTCCTATTAATCACCTTCATAAGTAGCCCTCTTAATTAAGAGCATAAGGCTCACTATATAAAGGGCTAAGGTGAAGATGAAAGGAAGTGAAGAAAGAGTTCTTATACCGAAACTCTGTCGGTTTTTTCCCTCGCCTCGTTTTCACTCCAAGTGGCTTTTAGACTGTGATCTAGTTGTCGTTATCCCGCTCGTGAATATCAGCCAGACCGGTGACGCTGGAAAAGATCCTTGTTAACGCTTTCGCCAAAGTATCTGCGCTACAACAGATAGGTAGCATATAACCCGTTTATGTTACCTCCATATGTGCATGTGGCATGTAATTAATCCTTTATTGGTATCAGAGCTAATATTTTTGGCATCCTAGCATGTGGCTAAAATTGAATCTAAAATTTTTGTGTAAAATTAGTACATTTAGGATGCATGAACCCGATCTATATTTATTTTGTGTTAAGATATATATTTGTATATATTTTTCGGGTCTAAAATCGTGTATGTGTACCGTAAATTGAGGGGATGAATATGCGTATTCAAAAAGCTAGAGTTAAAATTGAGATTTATAATTTTTGACCATACCATTGAAATCACAGACCCCGAAAACCCCCCATCGGTCGAAATTCGGAGCCCATAATTCATCGGGAAAGCGGCGCGTGCACGTGGGCGGTGGCCCACATGCGCGCAAACGCGCGTCCACAGTGTTGCGTTACTGTAGATACGTGGCCCAACCGGATTCGTTCACATGGCTGACCGAGATCATGCCACATGGCAGATGACATGTCCAGTGGGCGCCACGTGGACCAGTTAGGGGGTGACACACGGATGAATTACATCGTGCCACGTGTCAAGCCATGTCAGCACAGTGACTTGTTATTGTTGCCACGTGGTCCAATAGGGTGTTGCCACGTGGCAGACAGGTGTCGTGCCCCGTGGCGACGATGTGTCCACCTTCTGTCACATGGCAGATAGGTGGACCAATCAAAGTCCGACACGTGGTACAGTATGGGTGTGACACGTGGCACAGTATGGGTGTGATACGTGGCAGGACAGGGGGAGGCGAGCGTAGGGCGCGTGGGCACGTCACTCCTCCCTCTAGCTGCGCGTGTTGGCGCGTGAGACCGTCTCCATCCACCGAATCAGCTCCAATTTTTTACAGAACCATTTTTCAAAATATTTTTGATTTTTTGGTTATTTTTCCAAAATTTTTTGATGACCAGAAAATAAATTCTTATTTTTAAATTATTAAAAATATTATAAAATTATATTAAATGTATTTTCTGTCCTTAATTAATTTGGAAAAATTTTGGTTTGGAAATTTTCTTGATCTGTCCTTATTGTTGATTGAAATGTGTTTCAATCATATATATTTATACATGAGTGTATTAACTACATTTTGTTTCTGCGATGTGTTACAGAAATGGTGATGATAAGAACTCATGTGGTTCCTCGCACTCCATTTGGGATTGTTTTAAGAAATGCAAAAGTGCACTTAGTAAGCAACATAAGTATGCGAAGGAAAATCCGAACTGATGACATTGATGCAATAGTGCATCATATAATGTTTATGCAGGAAGAAATGTAGGAGTGCATTTGGTTAGGTGGTTTATGTATGGCAAAGGATGATAGAGTCCTAATCAAAGCGTTGACTGATTCATTTGAATATCATCCAGAACTCAAGGAGTTATTGGAAACTACCTGGTACATTGGAGATAGAATTTATAGAAAATCTATCATCCACTTTTTGGCTAGAGTTGCCAAAAGAGGAGTATTGAAGAGAAACACTACATCTGTGATGAAATTGAGAAGTGGACATAATGTGCATCGTCTATGGCTTCATCAACAAACTTATGAGTTGCCTAATGAATTGATGAAAATGGTCAAACAATCAGCCCCTGTCTCAAGAAAGATTTTGCAAAAATCTAGACTTTTAGATTAGTTGACATGAGTGTCAATTTTAGTTAGCGTTTAATTTTATTAAATGGAATTTATGTTTCCTATTGTTATTTTGACATGAGTGTCATATTTTGAGTTATTGGATTTTATTTATTGGATGAATAAATATGTTTATTTCTTATGATGGCATTTAATTTTATAATAAATGTGTTTATTTAACTGTTAATTGTCTTGCATTATTTTATGAGTAAAATAAATGCGTGTTTATTAAGTAGAGACTTAATAAATTTAAACCAATATAATCCCTCTCTTAAGTTTAAAAACTTAATAATAAATAATTCAGATTTACTATGCTTGAAATTTTGACTTGTAAAGTTGGACATTAGGACTCAGAGGGTAATTAGATACTATTAGTATCCTTTTTTAATTGAAGCCTGATAGAAAACTTTACTGGGTTATTATTTCAGATGCATAGTAAATAGCATGTATTGCCTTATCTCCTTTAAAATTGTGCATTTTTGTTCCATTTGAGATCAGAGGATCTTAATGAATACTGCTTCCAATTCAATTGTTGCAAAAATTTAATAAAGATATTAAGATGAATGGTGACGATTGTGAAATCTGGAGTATGAAAATCCAGTGTGTGCTTGAAGAGCAAGAGGCTCTTGGACCCTTAAGTTTGGTTATGGTTGAACTAAAGAATGGCACTACATCACAGTATAGGCGAGACCGTAATGCCTATGTGGCAGAGAAAAAGAAGAATGTTACTGCTCGTGTCATCTTGCTAACTGCAATAGATGATATCACTAAGTAGTTCAACAAGTATCAAAATGCAATGGATCCGTGAATCGCTTTGCGAGAAAAGTTTAGAGGTGTCTAACTAAGTTTTTTGATCATTAGTGATCAAATTTGAGACTTATCAGAAGAAGCCTGATTGTTCGATGCGAAAACATCTATGAGAGATGAAAATGATTAGTAAGCTTAGTGAGGTTGGTCATAAGTTGACTGATGAGCAATAGGTCCTAGCTGTTATCCGTTCCTTACCCAAAAGTTAGGAGCATATGAAAATGCATCTAGCTCAAACGGACAAGCATGGAGACATTTGAGGATGTCGCTTGTCATTTGAAGCTTGAATAGGACTATTTGGCACTGATTAAAGTCAATGTCATTGTGCATATGGCACAATATTATTTTTGTGAAATGAGTTCTAACTAGAACAAGATAAGAAGCTTCAAAAGTAGGATAAGGAAAAAGGCTCAATAGCCCTAAAAAGCAAAGAAAGAACAGAATTTTAAGAGATCCAAAGGCAAAAAGACGGTAAACGTTTTAAGAGTGAAATGTTTTAATTGCCAACGGAAAGGTCACTATGCAAGAGGTTGCACTGTGCCCAAACAGATACAATATTTTGACTCAAGAGTGAGTGAAATTTGTGTATCCAGCTCAGAATTTCATTCTTTGTGAGTGATAGATTCAAGAGCAAAGGATCATGTAATAAGGGATCCAGATACCTTTGTTAAGATTTCTGTTTCTGTTCTTACTTTATTGAAATTTATTTTCAATTTATGTTTTAAGGATAACAGTATATACTTATACTTAAATGATGATTATGTTGGTTCTATTTAAATGCTGAATGATTTCATTGTTATGGATGTGCACCATGACTATTTGAAGAAAATAAGTTTTTTTCTTTAATTACTTCCTCTTTACATAGTTATGAGAACAATGTGAAAATATGGTATTCTAGAATTAAACCAAATCGTGTTAGACCGAAGAAGTCGGTTAGCCATGTAGGTTTAACCGACAATTCAAATGAGGTTGAATTGCTTATATGCAAGAATTGCCTAAAAAGGAAAATAATTAGAAAATCATTCGATAAAGGAACTAGAGCGAAATTTCTGTTGCAGTTAATTCATTTTGATGAATGTGGTCAAATGAATGTGAGGGCAAGGCATGGAGCCTACTATTTCATCACATTTTATAGATGACTATACTAGGTATGGTCATTTCAATTTGATTGCTCACTAGCCAGAAGTATTGTGTTGCTTCACGACTTTTATGAACTTAGTTTAGAATCAATTAGACATAAGGATTAAAGCTTTTGAGAACTGATCGAGGTCAGAAAAATCTTTCATATGAATCTAAAGCTTTATGTGATGAAAAAGGGATTGAACATCAGTTGTTCATTCTAAAAATTCACAACAAAACGGTGTTGCGAAAAGGAGAAATAGAACTCTCCTAGATATGGTTAGATCTATGATGGCAGAGGCAGATTTGCCAATCTTCTATCGGGGAGATAATTTATTGACTACCACATATATTTTTAAATCAAATGCCTTCTATCTCTATCACATCTATAACTTATGAGTTGTGAACTGGTCGATAAGCTGACCTAAGCCATTTACGAACTTAGGGTTGTGCTGCTTACGTCCATGATGCCTCATGTAAAATTGGTTAATTGGGACCAAGAGATAAAAAGAGTATCTATGTGAGTTATTTTGAAGTATCAAAATGATACATTTTCATGGGTGAGCAAGAAAATGGCATTGTGACAGAATTTAGATCACGAGTCATCATATTCTTAGAGAATAAATTTTCAAAGTTGGGCAAGGTGAATTAAGATTTCATTTTCTATTAATCTCAGGAAAAGGAACTATCAGGATCACTCCATCCGAGAGAGAAAGTTAGAGGAAAAAGGCCAAGGATTTCGTCCTCCAAATGATCCGGATGTTCAAGATCCTGATTTAAATGGGAGTATTATTGACTCCAGTGGGAGTAAAGAATATGGTATTCCTAACTCCAGTGGGAGTAAGGGAACATGGTTCCAGTTGGAGCATTTTGAATTACGATAAATATATGAGGCATGTTTATCAAGATTTAGAACTGCAAAAATTTAAAAGGAAAAGAGTTATGCGCCGACGATTTGAGATCTAAGGCTCGAACAGAGTCCTTTTAGTTGCCCCATAAGATGAGGACCCATCTAAGGAAAGTGGATTAAAGCAATGGAAGAATAAATGGCATCCATGAAATCAAATCATGTTTGAGAACTGATTGATTTACTAAAAGGACACCAATTGGGAATAAATGGATACTCAAAGTAAAGCGATAGGCTGAAAAAAGTGTCGAAAAATACAAGATTCGACTAGTCACCAAGGGGTTCACACAATAGAAAGAGATTGACTATGAGGAGTTTTTCTCACTTATTGTAAGATTTACGTCCATAAGCTTAACTCTAGCCATAGTGGCAAGTTTAGACCTAGAGCTACATCAAATGGATGTGAAGATTGCTTTTCTCAATGGAGAATTGGATGGAACAACCTATAGGTTTCATTGAAATAGTCAGTGAACATATGGTTTGCAGGTTGAAGAGATCAATCTATGGCCTCAAGCAGTCTTCAAGACAATGGCATTTATGATTTTATGAGACAATCATGTGGAATGGGTTCAACATGATTGATCATAACCATTGTGTTTATAACAAAAGCTCTAAAAGTAATTTTGTCATTTTAACATTGTATGTAGATGACATACTAATAGCTGAAAATGACAAAAGGTACGTAAATGAAATCAAAGAATGGTTATTGTCCAACTTTGATATTGGTCTAGCATATTACATTCTTGAAGTTAAGGTTTCAAGAGATCATTCGAGAAGGTTGTTGTTCTTTTCTTAAGAGAAATATATCAACAAAGTCATTGAATGATTTAATATGCGAAATTGCAAGCCCATTGATACCCCTGTTGCTAGGAATCAGTTTCTCAGCAAAAAGATATGTCCTAAGATGCCGAAGGAGATGGAATGTATGAGGAACGTTCCATATGCCAGTGCTGTGGGTAGTTTTATGTATGCAATATTGCATATAAGATACGATATATGCTATGTAGTGGGCATAGTAAGTAGATATCAATTTAACTTAGGCGAAGCACATTGGAAAGCAGTTGAAAGGATACTTAAATACCTCAAAAGTATAGCTGATTAATCTCTTTGTTTTTGAGGCAAGGGTCTGTAATTAAGAGAATGCAGAGATGTTGTTTGGGCAGGAGATATGGATTAGAGCAAATCCACTTTAGGTTTTTTATTCTTGCTTGGCAAGGGTGCCATCTCATGGAGTAGCAAGAAACAAACCTGTGTAGCCCTATCAACAATGGAAGCTAAATTTGTCGCTTCCTTAGCTGTAATACAAGAGACAGTTTGGCTAAAATGGTTTATGAGCCATTTAAGAGTAACTGCCTCAGAGATACCAGTGACAGTCTACAGTGACAGTCAGTCATTAATAGCTTATAGTAAAGTTAAACATATCAACATTAAGTATTAATACATGAGAAGTATTATTGCATGAGGAGAAGTGAACTCACAGTATGTTTCTACGCATACAGATCCGTTGAGTAAACCTATAACAAGAGATGTATTTTGAGAAACACATTAGATCTCGAGGTTTGCATAGAATTTAATTGGTACTGTTATATATTTTTTTTATAATCCCTTAATGCTATTATTTGTGAATAATAACCAAAATTCATTGTTGGCAATACATGAGTGTGAATGTTTATGTGTAAATATTTACTGTTATTTATTTGTGATTGAGCATGTCAGACAGAAAAGTAGCCCACTCACAAGGGTGTTTACCTTAGTTTTGTCAATGAGTTGGCAAAGATTAAGATGAGGAGAATTTGAATATATGAGATTGCTTGAGAGCCTATTCAAAATAAAAGTACCGTCTTGCAGAAATTACAAGATTTGTCTTATTAAGGTGCGAGATAAAGACATGCATAAAGTTGTATGCTTTGGATTGATATCCAAATAAGTATTGTATGAAGTCCGATGGTAAGTTATATGTAACTACCATGTTCTGTCTAAAAAGGCCAGAAGTAGTTCTTAAGTAAGTGGACTAAAGTTGGATGTTTCGGTGCATCACAACCTTACGCTTCTGTATGGTGTTATATATATACATTTTAAATGTAAGACATGCGCTCTTTTAAGGGAAGGAATGAACACCATAACACATGTTTTATACCATGTGTGCTTATGTGACCAAGGGATGGGAAGTCAATATTATTGATCTCAACTTTCCCTATTGTGAGACCCTACTATTTTTTGACCCTTAAAACCTTTAACTTATTATTGAAGTATGGTTCAGCGTGGCTAGCTTAGTTAGTCTCCAAGAGGCTATGGGATAATTTGCGCCTGGCGGACCTAACTAGAAAAGTGAGCTGAATCTTGACGGATGGCATATAGTAAGAGGGGAAGATAACCTTTTGATCACATTCAATTATTTCATGGTTGACCGGCATGCCTATTGTAGTTTCTATTAGGAGAGACATAATAGTAAACAAGAAAATTGTTTTATGAGATCATGAGTTAAAACAATGAATGTGAGAAGGCGATCTAGGGTTTGGCATACGTGTATAAGAGGATCTCGTCTTTTCGAGACGCTGTATATCTCTAACAGGTGTATAGCACTAGTGCTCTCGATGTATGCTGGTCACACGGTCTATCTGCCAGTATAACTGGAGAACTCGACTGAAAATCGTTCCGTCATGTGTGAGTGGGAGATGTTGGAGTTTGGATACGTCCATGACTCCCGATATGGATCCGAATCCATATCTATATGAGAATTACACTGGTATGAAATAAGTTCCATATTAGGTCTTTTAATTAAGAGTTTTTTTCCCTTAATTAAGAGGAATTTGAAAGGTTGTAACTTTATTTTTATATTTTTAATTCAATTTAAGGGGTTTGAATCCAAATTAAATATATGTACATTTTTTAATTTGAATTTTTTATCTTTTTTTTATGATTTGTAATTTTTCATAATTTTTAGATAATTTTTTTAATTATAATTTTGAAATTTCAGTTTATCGGTTAACCGAACCAAACCGACCGAAAATATCGGTTCGGTTTGAATTCGGTTATTATATAATTTTGGTTTGGTTCGGTTTGTCTAAATCCTAAAAATTCGATTTTCGGTTATTTTGGTTCGGTTATTGAACCGAACCGACCGTTGCACACCCCTAGCCATACCAGTGACGCCGGAAAAGATTCTTGTTAATGCTTCCGCCAAAGTATCTGCGCTACAAAAGATAGGTAGCATATAACCCGTTTATGTTACCTCCATATGTGTATGTGGCATGTAATTAATCATTCAGAAATGTTCAAAGCAACTGGACTTTCTTAAACCAAGTTTAAATTCTCTTTATTTCTCTTGCATTCTATGCTCTATCTTCTTCCTTTTGTTGTATTTTTCTTTAATATTATGTGCATTATTTCCCTTAGGAAGTTAGATAAAATTACTAATCCACAACTTCTCTTAGGAAGTTATTGTAGAAAATAACTACTTTGGGTTAGTTACTAGATATGCGTTCCCATCATGAATATCCCATATTTCAACATCTCCCACTCACACAGTGGGATAAATCATACACAACCTTTTGTACAGATAAATTTTTCTCTTGGATTTTCGTACTGAGTTTGTTGTCGTGACCACATAGTCACTAAATTTGGGAGCTCTTATACGAGATATCCTTTTAGGATCATTAAAAGAGTCTACAACCCTTTTATAACATATGATATCTTATCAAGTTCGTCATGAATGTACCTTAAATGCCCTAAACGAGTCCATATACGCGTTACACATGGCTTCTCTAATCCCTTATGAGTTACAATTATTTAGAGTCTTGCCGTTCTCATTTCTAATATGCCTTATGTCCACACTTATGATGTCACTTAAAAAATTGGCTTCACAAAGGATAGATCTTGGACACAAGTATAATGTGCATATATTTGAGATGATCCTTTTTTCACCCTCATATATCACTAAGACTAAGATAATTGCTTTCCTAGTATTGCTCATTTAGGTCGCATTATCATAACCTTTGTATACAAGCTAAAGTAGCATACACTAACCCATCACCCATGATATAATCAAAGTCATCAGTAAAAGGATTTTATTCCTTTCCGAGACTCGTACAAGAATGAAGCAGGGATATTATCGCTTGCTTCCCAATTTGTGATTCTAAAAAGTACATGCATTATGAAAAGCATGCTATGGCATACCTCTTATTTTATAAGAGCATATGTCGACTTTTACTTTTTTATAGGGGTGTGTAGAACCTGAACTGACCCGAACAAACCGAACCGAACTAGCTATTCGGGTAGGGTTATTTGGAATATTCAGGTCGAGTATTATAATTTCTAAAATTCCGGATTCGGGTCGGGGTAAAACCCTCTAAACTCGAACCCAACTGAAATACTATATAAACTGTTTTTTTTTTTTTGCCATTTACCCACCACACCCTCCTCTCTCTCTCTCGGCTCTGCCTTTCCCTCCCTTCTCTCTCGCTCTCTCCCTTCCTCTCCTCCTCTTTCTTCTCCTCAGATTTGCCACCGCTGGTCACTTGCCTCCATCGCCGATCTCTCTCTCTCGGTCGGCTCTCGCTGCTTCTCTCTCTCTCTCTCTCCTCCTCCTCCCCCTCAGATCTGCCACCGATGAAAAGCTTGTGATATCTATTTCGGTGAGAAATAGACAGGGAGAGAAGGAGAGGGAAAACCAAAAAAAAAGAATACAAAAAGAAAAAACCCAAATCCAACGAGATCTGAGTTTCTTCCTTTTTTTTTTTTGCTTTTGCTATGAGGAAGCAGATTTTGATTTTCTTCTTCTTGATTCTGTTATTTGATTTTTGATTTTTGATCTGAATTTTTTGATTTTAATTTGTTGGATTTTTTATTTTTAATCTGAGTATTATTTGTTGGATTTTTTGAATCTAGGGCAGACTTCGAATTTATCAGGTTGATCAGGTCGGGCCTCGAATAATTTCGAGTTTATCAGTTCGGGCCCTTACTATAATATAGGATTAGTTCGAATTAGGATATAAGGTATATTTTAGGTATTGGGTTCGGTTCGCATTGATCCGAACTAGACCGATGCACACCCCTGCTTCTTTACATTGTACATGTTTTGGTCATGTTTGCCATTTACCTAACTCGAGCTCTTACACTTCGCTAGCCTTTCATGGCGCCAAGAGAAAATCTTGCATCTGGGTAAAGGTATTATAGATGGTGCCCATAATTCAATCCTTATATATGATATTTCTGTAGGATCTTATCTTAGTCTTCTACTAGGTCGACATTAAATTACATGATGTGTTCTTAATTGCAGAATAATGCCTTTCAGCCACCTTTTCCAATATTAAGAAACATAAATGTCTCATCTCTTGCTCCTCATTAGTGTTCAAGGTGGTTGGTCGTGCGAGAAAGCCAACCTTATCAACATGTACCATATACGATCGCATTGTGTGTATATGCCAACCAACAATAATATATGAAATTATCTTGAAATTAATAAAATTATATCCATTCATTCAAAGAAAACTAGATCCGTACAAATGTTCAAAAGAGGTTTAAATAAGGAAGTACTACACTTTACAACCTATGCAAGCCTAGGGATTTCACAAGCTCAATGAGCACATCCTTAGGTATTGGCTTTGTTAAGGATCAACTACCATTTCATGCGTAGTGATGACTGTAAATTGTAAAAATAAAAAGCATGGAATATGATTAAAACTTGTACCGCTCCCCATTTACCTCAAAAAAAGATAGAAAAAGAATAAATGTAAAGAATTACTATTTATCAAGGTTATTGAAACTGGACCGGCCTGGCCGTTGAACCGGTTCAGCAGCATAAAATCGGACTGAAAAAAATCGGATTGAACCGAAAATAACCAGGCAGAATCGGGAAAAATCGGAGATCCGGGCAAAACCGGGTTATATTTTATTATATATATTTATTTTTTTTTTGAAAAAATGCTTTTAATTTAAAATAATTAATAAAAATAAGTGCTCTTTTCATAAAAATAAAAAATAAATAATCTAATAAGTTTTATTTAGCAAATAATTGATTCTTTTACTATTTAATTACCTTTGAATTTAATGAAAATAATATAATGGTTTAATAATTCAATAAAATACAATAGACTAAAAATTGAATAAATTATTAAAACGGATGAACTTAAAAATAATTTTCTACAATTTTTTAATTTCACATGCAGTTATTAAATTATTTAATTTTTAAATTAAAACTCATAAAATAAAATATTTTAGCAGAAAAATACTTAATCAAGTAATAATTTTTTTTTTAAAAAAAAATAAAAGTTGAAAAAAATATTATTATTATTATTATTATTATTATTATTATTATTATTATATTTGTGATATATACTAAATGTTTTGATAGATTTTTTTGTTTGAGTAGTAGTATTTATAAAAATTATACTAATTAATAATATTTAAAAAAAAAATTCGGTTAAATCTGGTCGAACCGATCGAATCACGAACACCCAGACTTGCCGATTTAATATCCAGGCCGGTTTAATAACATTGCTATTTATTACCGGTTATTTATTATTAGTATTACACCATGATGAGGAACAACATCATCTCCATCTCCATCTCCATCTCCAATCTCCAATTTTAAAGCGTGGATCATATGCTTTCTTCTGATTTTGACTTTTGACCACACATTGGCCACCGCCGACCATCCTACGTGGCACCAACTCCTCCTTTATCATCCACGCAGACCTTTCCTCTCTCGTATCTTCTTTTTCTCATTTTCTATTATTAATTATTAATTTCTAATAATTCTATTTACAGCCTCAAAAAGCTCTCCTCTTCTTCCTGTAATTCATTGATCAAGTGTTTGCCCAATTCAAAAAACGATGCCGTTTTGCAAGGTTGCAACCCCCAACTCTATCTCTGACAGAGATTCTGATAGTGGCGTTGACATTTTCTATAGAACTTATGGCCACGGCCCAACTAAAGTCCTTCTTATTATAGGTGAATTTTCTTCTTTTATTGAAAGTTTCTGTTTTCCTTCATTGTTTGTTGATTGGTAATGATGGGTGTTTTTTTTTTTTTTTGGTGATCAAATTGTGGGTCAGGATTGGCTGGGACTCATGATTCTTGGGGTCCGCAGATTAAGGGACTCACCAGCAGCGATAGGCCTAATGATGATGAATTGAGTAAAGTTGATCGGAGTTCTGATGAAGAAGCTGTTAATGGAATCGAGGTCTGTGCTTTTGATAATCGTGGTATGGGTCGCAGCTCCGTACCCACCAAAAAATCGCAATATACGTGAGTTTTTCTCATGTTAAATTTTCTTTTTTTTGTCTCAAATTCTGTATCCTTTTTTTTATATTTATTTAAATACCATTATGAATTATGCAATTTTTTCTGGGTTTCTTTTGCAATTTACATATGAAGAATGTCTGCAACTTTCAGGCTTCATAATAGGATTTGTTAGTTGGATTCCTCATTTTCTTAATTATATAATAGCTCTTTTTCAGTACGTGAGTGAATCAGTGGAAGGAGGATCAAAAGAACTGAAAGTTATGTTTTTGTGATTGGTGGCTGCAGAACAAAAATAATGGCAAAAGATGCAATTGCATTGTTGGATCATCTGGGCTGGGAAAAAGCCCATATATTTGGCCATTCAATGGGTGAGTCCACACCCCGCCATTTTTACTTTGTAGTTTGAGTGATGTTGTAAACTTACCTTGCTTTGGAAAAATTTAGCATTTCTATATCAAAAAAATGATGTGGCAGCTTCTGTTGCAACCTTAACATAGACGAACTTATAAGTTTTGATTTTCGTACAAGATGTTTTAACTCTGATAGGTTGGAGACTGAGTTAGAAATGGAACTTACTTCATGTGTTGCTTCTGTATTAGGTGCTATGATAGCTTGCAAGTTAGCAGCAATTGCGCCTCATAGAGTTCTATCTTTGGCATTACTTAATGTGACTGGTGGAGGTTTTGAATGCTTCCCAAAGGTATTATATGCTCTTCTTGTAACTGCATATGTGAGCTACCTTCATTTATCTATGATCTGCAGAAAATTAGTTTGTGTTTTTGTCATTGCTTTTTGTTTATTTATTTATTTACTTTTAGGTTTTCTTCTAAAGTATATTACATTGCTTAAGTATCAAGTTGTAGGAGTTCATTACATGCATTATGATATGCAAAGAAAACCTCTGAACGACTTAATATGAACTAGCAAGTCTAGCATCTGTTACTGTGCCTGTTTTCATTGATTGAGTTCCAGAAATTTTTGCTTGTTCATACATCCAGAACATACTTTAACGTTAGGAAACAAGTGTACTCTCAAAAGTTCACTTGATGATTGTATCTTCCCTAGGATGATGCTGTACTTCTACTTGGCAAATTCCTGATATGCAATGCACATCAGTCGCAAATCACTAAGCTTACAGGATCTGTAGAAGTGCCTATTTTGCATTCTTCAAATATCAATTCACCGAACAAATTATTCTGGGAGTGCTACTTTCCTTGTTATTATGTGGCTAAAATTGGCTTTGTTTGCAGTTCTTTATGTATATAAGTCCTTAACTGAAGTTGGGCAAATGTGAACATAGTGAAACTGATAGGAGATGATACAAGACTATGTTTCATGTTGCTCTGTCCAAGCAACTATGTTGATTTTGTTTGGTTATTTATGTCATTTAGTAGTTCATGAGACTCCTTAATTGTCTTGTCATTAACGAGCTATTAGTATACATAATTTTAAATAGCAATTGCATACTTTTCAATACTTAGCTTAAAGCCAGGAGAGGGTTTTTCTATGTGAGAAACACAGTACAGAATCACATAATTATTCTTTTGTGACACTTAAAATCATGCCCGTGACATGGAAACTTATCATGTCATGAACCCATAGGTAAATTTGTTACAGAACAGTTGCATTTTTTTTGGAAAAAGGACTCCTTTCTTTCTTCTTCTTCTTCTTCTTCTCTTTTTTTTGGTTTTCTTTAGTTCTTTCTTTGTAGCATTATCAGATAGTTTATGTCATGTTTTCTCATGATTAATGTTCTAAATTGGAAGTCAAAAGGGTTCAGTACGGGACTAAATATATCTACATTCAACATTAGCATTGTTAGGTATAAACAGTTTCTTATTTATTCTGTTTTAGCATTGCATTTTTTTTCTTTTGGCTCAGTCAATTTGATCCTCAAATTGAGGTGGAAGATACGAATCCTGGAGCAGAATTTTGAGTTGGCTCAAACTCACAATTATTACACCTTTTTCTTTCATGGGTTCTGCATAAAGGACTGCAAATTAATCATACTATCACCAAGCAATAAATTTCTGTGCAGGAGAAGAAATTTTTTATTTGTACTCATAGCATGTTTTATTTGATGGTTGTGGAGTTGATTGAAATATGGGTCAGGTTTGAAGCTGGCCAGTTGAACTCAAACTATTTTTTATCAAGTCAAATCTACTAAGTAGATGATCCAGGAGATGTGTTTTGAAATATTCAGTAAATTAACCTGTACAACTTATTAATAATATTTCAGGCGGCTGAAGTTGTCAATTTTGACCATGTCATTTGTTGAATTGCTCAGGAGCCTAAATTAGTTTGCTAATAGTCAAAGGATGTGAACCGTAATGCTTAATCTACTCTTAGGTGGTGAGTAATATATGTTGACATTGACAGTTCAAACTACTTAACATGTTGACTTGTTAAGGTGAAATGAATGGGTACTTGGTATTGGTCACGTTAAATTTTGTTTCTGTGCCAACTGCCAACCACAGATATACTGCTACTGGCTAGCACTTAAGCTTGCTAGGTTGGTCCCGGTAGGGCCTTTGATGAATTTGATATTAACTTGGTTTTCTAGGTGGACATAAATGTCGATATCAGTCTTTCTATTTGAGCATCCCAGTTTTTAGCCAAATCCAGTTGGGAGTCCAACGTAAAATTAATTTTTGGTTATAAGTATGTACTGAATATGATATGCTTCTTTAAAAGGCATCAACAGAATTCCTGACTGCAATTTATAATTGTTGGTTCAACTGTGCATTTTCTTTCCCAGCACTTGTCGTCTGTATGATTGGCCATATATCATATACTTGTTTTGTGCTTCTCTTACTCCACAACAAGGGATTCACCTGTAGTTTATTATCTTGTTAAGGATCAAACAAGCTAATTATCTGTAGTAAGGGATTTTCTTTCTTTCATTTTTTTCCTTGGATACCGTTTTCATTTACAAGTTTGAAAAAATCAAGATTATTATGACTTCATGGATTTAGCTTGATGGATATGGATTCACATTGTTTTGTAAAGCTCTCATCTTTGTAAAGTTATTTTACAACTTCTGGCCAATGCCTGAAAATTGGAGCCATTTTTTTCTAATTTATGTATAAAAATATATCATCTGATAGATTTTTGTTTCTTTCAGCTCGACCGCCAAACTCTATCAGTTGCAATCCGTTTCTTGAAGGCAAAGACTCCAGAGCAAAGGGCCGCAGTTGACTTGGATACCCATTACACAGAGGAATATCTTGAGGAATATGTTGGTTCTAAGAAAAGAAGAGCAATTTTGTACCAAGTAATTTGTTCATACCCTCCAAAAGCTGTATAACTCTGCCAATTATATCAAATAATTTCTTGTTATCCTCTAGAAGGTTTACCACTGTGCACACATACGTTAGCCTGCTACTTCCAAGTTATTTTTACCTTCTTATTGTCACATTATAGCTCCATGGTCTTAATGACGATCATTTTAAACTTAATAATGTCTGGATTATTGTCCATATAATGTTTTTCTTTCTAGCAAGTCTAGGGGAACGCTTGGTTATAATTTGTGACAGTCAAATTACAACTTGTAGTTTAGCTACTCATTTCATAGCATTATGAAGAATGGCCTCAGCTAACTTTTAAATGTATCTCTTGCAGGAATATGTGAAAGGTATATCATCAACTGGGATGCAATCTAATTATGGTTTTGATGGTCAAATCAATGCCTGTTGGACACATAAGATGACACGAGCAGAAATTGAAAGGATGCGATCTACTGAATTTCTTGTTTCAGTCATACATGGCAGGTAGCAAATCACCTACAAGCAGTTCAGTCTTTCTTATTGCCATTAAATTAATAAATTGCTTAATAACCATTTGTCTGAAATTTTATCTGATTTTCTTTCTTTCAATATTTCAGGTGAACAAAATCTTCTAATTGACATGAATTTAGGAAATAAAATTTGTGAACAAAAGTACATAAAGGAATAGTAACTTATTAAAAGAAGTCAATGTGCTTTAGAACAGGGGTTAGACAGTCTATTAGCCATTTAATAAAGGGACATTGTAGAGCCTATAGCCTATACCTTTTACCATTATTATTTAAGGGAGGAAAACATAAATACCTTGTTAGCAACGGCTGCAGTTATTATGCAAAGACTACCTTAAACTACCGAGAAATTCCACTTAATCATTTCATAATTTTCCCTTACTTGCTGATGCTTGAAACACATAAATATATACAACATAAGAGTCCAAGATTACACTCCTAGCAGACGACTATATTTAAGTCTTTTGTTTTTCCTTGCAAATTGTAATAATACTCTACTAAGTTTAGTTTTCTTCCTTTATTAAAATTTTTTAAATGGTTTTCTCAGAAACTGAAGCAATACAAAAGAAAGGCTCGATATTTAAGATCAGTTTATTTTGCTTGAACTTGGTCATCAGTAAGAATGCTCATAAATTGAGTGAATTTTTTATTTGGGTATCTTATGCTCATACATTAGTTGGATTTATCAGAAATTTAGTTAAAAAAAAAGGAAAGAAAGAAAAAGGCACTGAGCATAAGATGGAATTTAAAACTAATGCAGTAGGATGTAATACAGGTAGAATTTATTATAGCTTATTATTGTGTGTTCAAAATGCATAATTCAAATAAGCAATGTTTGTTTCTTGATGCTTTCAATGACTTAGAATGTCAGTAGATGTAGGATACAAGACCACATTATTGAGAAATTTAAGATGCTGATGGATTGAAATGAGAGAACCAACAAAAGAGACAATCTTCTTGTTTGATTATATAAAGGACGGGTTTCTTATTCAAATGAATCTTTTAGTACCAAAGAATTTCAAACAATTTTTAGGTTAACTATTATTTTTGTGTTTGTGTATATGGTCAAGATTTTATGGCAGTATATCACTTTGTTGCATGATAAAATGGATCATGTTGCTTATTTATCATGTCATGTTGTATATTTTGGGTCATACATTTTGCTATAGTAATATAGTAATATTTACCCCCTGGATAACTTATACCTGCTTAATGTGTAGGCATGACATCATTGCACAAATATATTATGCGAGGAGACTTGCAGAGAAACTCCAGCCGATTGCTAGGATGATAGATCTCCATGGTGGTCATTTAGTGAGTCATGAGAGGACTGAAGAGGTATACCTGCTTGGAGATAGCTTTCACCTAATGTAGGTTATCTGATGCTAAAAGACCTGCACTGGTAGAATTGTAACTTGGTAGATTATGTTAAAACAGAGCATCACGTGAGAATAATTTTGTCAGAAATTGGAAAATGCATGATACTATTCCAGCAAAAAACGACGAAAGATGTGCAACACATTATGTAGAATTGTACTTTATTCTTCAGGCATCCATGAGTTTCTTTGAATGATTGAGGAAAATTTGGTGTTGAAACATAACAGAACACTATGCAAATAATTATCAGAAATATATCAGTAAATCTTAAAACTGTAGTCTGGATTGTTTAATTTACCTAGAGGCCAAGGGAGAGGGGGTTTTGATAATACATCTACTTAATGTATCCATGTAAATTTCTGATGTTTGAATATTGCAGGTGAATCAAGCTCTTCATGACTTGATCAGGGCAACTGAAGCAAAAACTAGCCCACACGATTGGACAAATTTGTCCCAGAAAAACTCTGGTAAGAATGCATTGTTGAAAGTTTTTTCTTTTGTGTACTTGCCTAGGCTAGGAAACTATCATTAACTTTAAGATAGAACCCTATGATTGCTTCATCTTCTGAATTTTATTGCATTTTATATTTGGAGAAGAAAATAAGGAGAGTGGAAAGAGGACAAAGGCGTTGAAAATCATGGAGTGCCATGAGTTACCTGTTATTGCAACCCTTCGGTGTCGTTCTAAGAAGGGATGTAATTGATTAAGGTCTCTGCTCATGCCTGATAAACTGTTTCTGCTAAAAACATGTTGAACTGTTCAAAAGCTTCGACTAAAATAGACTTCAGTTAGGTCTATTGACATATGCAGGAGCCAAAACTTTATTTCTTTCTGAGATCATATAATAACATTTCAGATGTTTCATAGCAGGCTTGTCAGAAAGAGGGATGTTAAATGGCCGATCAACCACAGAGGGTGAAATTAATGGCATGTTGACATATGGCATTATCAGAAAGCTACACTCGTTCTTATTATATTTCTTTGGCCTGTTTGCGTTGATGTTTGAGCATGCCCGAAAGGCTCAGAGGAGTCTAAGACCAGCAAAGGTAGGGGCTTCACTCACATAAACTGGCTGTCCATAAACCCTCCATTTTTCACAGGTAATGGAGCTGGTTTCACGTTCTGTTTACGGCATGTCTATCAAGAACCGAACATAAAATGCTGAGCTTTCATTTTGCAGGGTTTATTGATATAGCGAGGTGTATTTTGATAGTAGCATCATTGATTAAAGTTGGTGATGAAAGAAGAAAGATTGGTGAGATATTGGCAGATAGAGAGGTGCCCACCGGATAACCAATAACATTCCAAGTAGAAAGACAATCAAGGCATATCCGAAGTTCTTGGTTGTCCTTTCCACTACAAACCTAACAAGTGTGTTTCTTGTGAAAATGGGGAAAAAAAAAGTGTTCATTGGGAACGTCACACGGATCACACGCCAAAAAAAGAAATATAGAATTGTATTTAAGATTGACGTGATACAATTTTTAATGCCTACACGAAAAGAATATCTCTTTCTTTAACTTGACTTTTTCTTTGAGTATTGGTAGAAGTATGATGAATCATAAGCAGAAAGGAGTATGAAGGGACCTAATTCGAATACAACACCATTCACAAATTAACAAGAAGTTACTTTGTTAATTATGTCTTAATCTTAAATTAAAAACTCGCATCTTCAAAATTATTGACTTATGGAAAACTAGATTATAATCAGCTGTTAAGATGATCAAACATGGCTGACACAACACAAGTCTGTTCAAATAATGAAAAACCATGGTTTTAATTTGTTATTATATTATAACCAAAACTCTTTATTTCTGTATCAAATCAAGCAGAAAAGTTGGTTTCATGTGATTTCCCTGCTACTAAAAAAGAAAGAAGATTTCATGAATTCATCTCTCTCTATGACAGATTAATGAAGTCCCAATTCCAGAAAAAAATAAAATAAAATAATAGAAATTCATAAGAAGTCATTTTCTTTTGATCATAATGTTAACATGCAAAAACTCAATAATAATAATGAGATAATTTGTGTGGTAATTAAGGAATAAAGATAGGGAGGGAGAGAGAACTTGCCTGTAATTAAGTTAGGTTGATGGATGAATGAAGATGGCTGCAGCAAGTTGAAAGAAAGAAAGAAGTGAATTATAAAATAACAGAAAGGAAGAGATTAATTGATGGAGTGGTATAATTGAATAATATGCCATCTTATATTCCATATATGATATTGTCTCTATCACTTGTGCCCCTCGAATATACTAATATTCCAGCATCTCCTTTCTCTTTTCTTCCCTTGCAAGTTTTCTTCACCCATAAATTTCACTCGTGCTCCCCAATATAATATTCTCTTGGGGACAATTATGTGATTTAGGTGTAACTTGAGGGATCATCTATCAAATTTACCCTTCCCCCTTCATTTTTATCAAGAGAAATACATTTGGGTCGTAACTATAATGTTTTTTTTCTTCTTTTTAAATTGAGTTAATATTTATTCTGTGACATTGAATTTTTGAAATATGATTTCTTATTTTAATAAGTTTAGCATATATAATAGTATAATTTAATACATGGTACGCTAATATAAATACACTATTTATAAATACACTATTTGGACGATTTTTCATAAAAGAGAAGGTATAAAATTGTCCCTCATATTATTTTACATAGTATTAAAATGCCTTTATCACTTATTTTGGAGCAAAAATCTCCAAACGTAATAAAAATTGGTACAAAAATATCGTTTATAAATAACTTTTATCAACTGTAAGTTAACAACGCTGACGTGGAGCTAATACATGGCATAACAAGACACTTGCTATATGTCAAATAAAATTTAAGTGCATTTAAATACTCTAAGGCAAAAAACATTGTGGGCATTTTTGTAGCCTGAAAAAAATAGAAAGGCATTTTGTACCTTTTTGAGTTATTTTAAAAATTCTTACACTAATAACTCTAATAAAACAAAACTCTTGTATATATTGTAATTATTAAGGACTTTATCAACACTCCAAAGTCTAAATTAATAGAATTTTTATCATTAAACTACTAATCTTGTAATTAATTATATATCCATTTCTTATACATATGTGTACACACACAAAATGCATAATACATAATTGTATGAAATATAAATTCTCGTATAACCTAAAATAGGCATGGCTAAAGACCGTTTTGGCCCTAAATTAGACCGAAATCGGTCAAACTCTGAACTTCTATGAAATTACAAATTAGTCCTTAATAACAAGGTTTGGTTTAGATTTCAATTCATTGTCGAATTTGAATAGGTGATTTCGATTCCAGCCATTGTCATAAACCATGACTCCAAGCTATAATTTTTTTCGGGTCAATTTCACTCAGAATAACTCAATTTATCACTTATCGCGTAAAAGTAACCGACTTTTTTTTTCTATCTTAAATGTCACTGAACTTCTAATATTTTTTCAAAAAAGTCATGTTGACCGGAATCCGGCGAAAACTCTTGTCGGATTGATGACGTGGCATATGACACGTGCCAACGAATAGTAAATATATGATTTTTTTTGCAAAAAATTTTAGAAATTCAGTAACATTTAAGTTGAAAAAAAAGAAAATTGGTTACTTTTGCGCGATAAATGATAAATTTAGTGACCGTGAGTGAAATTGATTTAGATGTAGCATTTGTTGAAAATATTGTTAAACGACATGTAGTTTCTGACATAGCATGCCATGTCATCAATCCGGCGATAATCCTCACCGGATTCCGGTTAACATGATTTTTTTGTAAAAATGTTAAAAGTTCAGTGCATTTAAGTAAGAAAAAAAAAGTCGGTTATTTTTGCGCGATAAGTGATAAGTTGAGTGACCATTAGTGAAATCAACCCATTTTTTTCTAAACATAATTCTCTTTATAATAGAAGAAAGGGAAACAGAGATTCGGATTTAAAATTTTTTAATACAATGAAACCAATATATATTATTAAAATGTTCCATTTGCAACATAATAATATTTTTTAGTTTTAAAAGTATTATTTTATTGCTAAAAACGATCAATTTAAAATAAAAAAAATATATGATCTCAATTACTCTACTAATTGGGTGTGCACGTGTTTTGCACATGATAAATTATTTTTAGTAGATATTGGAGCTATTCAACGGACTCAAATATTAAAAATAACTATTACAAGCATTAAATAATTAATACTTAAGCTATTTTGACCGTTACAAGGCATTTATAGCCCAATCCATTAATATTATATCAAATAATCACTATATATATAAAAAAAGGGTTAGAACTTAGAAGTTTCCCCAGTAAGCTCTAGACAATCTAATTTTTCTTTAGAGTTGTGCTATTTATTGACTTGCCTATCAGTGTTCATAACGAAAATCTACCGAATATCTTGTTACCAGGAGTGCACGACAAAACAAATTGTTATCAATTATATTATATATTTTTATTCACAATTATAAGAAAGTCGAAGTAAAAAAATATTGTAATAATTTTATTAGAAGTATAAATGCAAAATACTTCATTTATTTGAAAATGTGGGATAAACATAAAACAAAGTACAAATAAATACTTTTTGAAACGTTATTGTACAAAACTAATTGCATTCATATCTTTTTTAATATTTTATCTTACATCAATTGAAAATATTATGATATTAGTCTTTTATTTTAATATAAAAACGACCTTTTAACAATTGTTCTTTAAAAAACAATATTAGATCATGTTATTTTTTTTCATTCTATTTAATTTTAAATTATACTTTCTTATTTTAATAAATTATTTTTATCAATACTAATGATATGAATATGAATAATAAAAGAGTTTCAATTCAATACCAAATATTTAGGCTAATTATTGAAATTATGATGAAAATATCAAATTTTATAATTTAAATAAATCTACCGAATATGAAAGATATATTTAAATCTTTTTCATTTCGAATATTAATTAGTCTAAAAGTAGAAATGGAGATGATTTAATAAATTCAAAAATAATTAGATATAATTCAAAAAAAATATAATAATATAATGTGAGACCCAATGTGTATAATATGAAGCCTTAAACTAAAGTTACATTCAAAGACGAGTTCTTGTTTGTCAACAAAACTATATGAGAGATGAAATAATTAAGAGATAATAAACATAGAATCACGAGGAAATTACACTAAATGCCACTATTTTATTTTATTTTATTTTATTTTTCATAAAATGCTTGGTAAGTTTTTTTTTTCTTTCATTTAACTTTTATACATTTTAGGGAAAATGTATTGATTTGCCCTTCAACTTATTTGAATGAGCTAAAATGCCCCTATCGTTTTTTCAGAGCAAAAATTCCTTTCAACTTACAAAACCCGGACACCGGATATAAAATGACTGGTATTTATATGGACAGAAAGTCCATTTAAGTGTTCTATTCTGGTATCAAAGTAGGTAGACAACAGCGATGTGACGGGAATAAGACAGAAGAAATGGCAGTAGCGTGTGTCAGTGGACTATTAGGGGAAGTGTCTTCTCAATTCGATCGGACAGCCCGTGAGTTTCAAGCACGCATCCGTGCATTCACGCGCATGGAGTTAGAGGCATTGGGCTTCTAAGACTCTCAGCCTATGCTCCTTGTTGGGTCTTGGGTCGAGCTTGACTTTGGCCCAAAGAGAAATGATAATTTGAGTATTATCACTAATTAATAAATATTTATGTTTGTAAGAAAAAAATATAAATTAAATTAAATTTAAAAAATATAAATATTCAGGAGTATTTTAGTATTTTTTTTATTAACATTAGGGGTATTTTTGTTCTAAAATTAACTATCGGAGACTTCTAGTACCCTGAAATAACTTTAGGGATATTTTAGTACTTTTATCCATTTTGGATTAAAATACACGTAGTGCTGACGTAGCATATTTTATCACGTGTCAATGCCACCTCAGCGCCGTTAACACTCGACTTAATCGCAGCTAGACGAATGGGCAAATTTGTCTGAATTTTGTAAGTTGAATGACATTTTTTCTCTAAAAAAAAAACGACATGGCCATTTCAGCTCCTTTCAAACAAGTTGAAAGGCAAATCATTACCTTTTCCCTGCATTTTACAAATGCCTCATCTTTATGTTTTCCGTTTTCAAGAATGCCCTCTCTCTTCTAAACCCCTATCATAAACCCATTTGCTATTATTCATATATGTTTCATTTCAATCTCTACGCCATGGTCTTCTTATCATTTGATTTTCTTCTTATTCAACTTATTTGCGCGATTTTTCGTTATCTTTCTTGTCAGTTTTTTCACATTCATTCACAAAACCATTTTTCTAGTTTATAGACGAAGAAACAAATGGAGATTTAGAGATTTTAGAGATGAAGGAGATTGTTATTGAAGAAGAAAGAAGAAGATTTTGGTTTGTTTTTTCAGAAAGATTTTTTCTTATTAAGGTTTAATTTCTTGTTTCCTGGAATAACTTCGAGCTTCAATCGTCATTTTTTTCTATAAGTTATTTTTCCTTTTTTTTTTTTGTTTGGGATTTAGGGATTTTTATTGGTACATAGTATGATACTGCGATTATATATTTAAAATTTAATTTATTTTATTGTGCACCAACTATTATTTCTGTTTTTTCCTTATGTTAAACTATAGCGAAATGGAAATTTTTCAAAAGAATATTTATATGTTGATTGGTTTGATGTTTGATTAATTCATGTGGGCATCATATGATTCGATTGTTTTTTGATTTTAATATTGATATGTTGTGCATTGGTTGTTTTCTATTGAAGAACAAAAAAAAATAGTTGGAAAAACTAATTTCAATAAAGAATTGCTATGGTATACATGTGTATACCCTCAATAAATGACAGATCATTTAATTCAATAGCATATCAGAAGGAATATATTTGTATACCATATGTGTATATCACATATGTATACCATAAATAAATGAGAGTCAAGATTTTAGGTAGGACTCACAAGGTATACATGTGTATACCATCAATAGATTACAATCCACATATATAGGAGCAATTTACAAGGTATATATGTATATGCGATATGTGTATACACATGTATATATCATTAACACATTGCAGTGCACATATCTAAGACCAAATCATATGACATACACGTGTATACCATCAATAAATGACAATCCATATATTAGGACCAATTCACAAGATATATATGTGTATATTATGTGTGTATACCACATGTGTATACCTTTCTTTTTTACATGCAATCAGTGTTTTTTTTATCAACAAAAGTTTTTAGTTTGCATTGCAATTTGTTTTTATTGTTATTTCTGAATTTGTGTTTAATGCTTTGCAACATGGGAACATCAAAATCATCACGTAATTGTAAAATCAAGTTCTAAATCTTATTTTATCATTATAAAAGACGTAGTGCTTCTCAGATTTTAAGGAAATTGACGAGGCCCAACGTAGAAAAAGAGGTATTGGTTGATGACTTGAAATCGGTTAGTGATTCTTATGTTGATGCACTATATCATTTTTTTTTCTAAAGTTAAGTTTTGCATGAATTTTGATGTTGTTGAGTTAAATAAAGAGAAGTTGTCTGAGAATCAACAAAGAATTTTTAGGGAAACTTGTTTTGGGTATTTTTTGGATTTGCCTAAGGATGTCGGTCAGGAGCAACTTATTCATCTATTTTTCTTAGAGAGTTGCATAATGATTGTGAGGAAGAATTATAGACAATGGTTAATGGTGTTGTTTTGAAATTTGAAATTGTTGAATTTGCTACTATCACCAGTTAAATTGTACGGGCAAAACTAATAAATTCAGTTTATCAAGTGATGGAACATCATTTATTAATAAATATTTTCGCGAAAATAAGAGCATAAAAAAACAGTTGATCAAAAGGTGTTTTAAGAGAGTGAAGATGGCCATTTTGTTTCTTGTTCATTATTTTCTGTTTGGTGGCATAGATAGAAAAGTTGTGTCAAAGAAGGAGATTGCACTTGTTGTTAGCTCCGAGTGCAATGATTATCCTTAGGGTAAGGATATTTTTCTGTTGACAATTCAAAGCCTTAAAGAAAATTTTAAGAATAGGCAGCCACAGATGTATAGGTTGAGAGGGTATCCTTTAGCCTTTCAAGTGTGGTTTTAGTGCTGTGATGTGGTTGACAAGAAGTTTGTTGTTGCTTTGGATGTTAAATTGCCAAGAATTTGTAAATAGAATATTGTTGAACCTTTGCATTTGAAGAATTTTTTTCAATAATTTGTTAACCAAAAAGGTAATTATTTTTATTTTTGTTATTTTGTTATTTTTTTTATTTTTTGCCTTGTGGAATTGATCAGCAAATTGATAAGGTACACACATGTGGTATACGAATATGTATACTAGGTGTATACCATAAATAAATAGCAGTCCCCCAATTTAGGAACATTTTCACAAGATATGCATATGTATACCACATGTGTATATAGTTCATTCAAGAGCATTTCACAAGATATACATGTGTATACGACATTTGTATACAACAAGTGAAACATATGTATACCTACTACTTATTAATATATATTTGTATATATGTTATTAAAGTATTTTAAACATTTCAAGAAGTGTCTTAGATATGTTATAAGTATAGTATACATATGTTTACTCATGGGTATACCACACGGGAGACATATACCAACTTTCTAGGTATGTTCTATTGATTGTTTTTTATGCTTAAATAAGTATTTTTCATATTTTTTGTGTTGTATTTGAAAGTAATCAATATTTGTTTGACCAAAAATGAGATAGAAAAATATATGCTAAAGGATGTTTCAAAGAAAGCAATTGTTAAAGAAGTAATCAAAGAGGTTAAAGATGATGGTAAATCTGTGGATGATGAAGAAGATGAGGAGAAAGATGATGTTAAGGATATGAATGCAGATAAGAATGATAATTTCCAAGTTCAACATTTCCCAACTCCTTAAGGAGATTCTTTTCCTTAAAAGGCAAGCTGTAATGTTAACCAAAGTATGCCTGATTATGATATGAAGATTGAGATGCAATTGATTTGTCAAATGCAGTTTGAAATGGCTCAAGGATATAACAATTATGAAAGAAGATATTTCAAAAATGATTGAAATTGTTTCTTTAATTGCTCAAAAAGTAGGTGTTGAAAGGCCACAAGTAATTTCTTTATAATATGTTCATATTTTTATGCATTATATTTTTTTTTGTTTTTAAAATTTGTTTTAAATTATGATATTTTATTGTTTTTATCATTAGGATGTTGCCTTTGATGTTGGGAAAGAATGATTTAAGGAGGGTGCTAATATAGATGACGAAGAACATGATGAGGATGCACAGACCTATGTATTTTCCCATACAATCAATAAATTTTTTGTGCACAAGTACACAATGATTATAAAATTAGTTTTAAAGTGTTATATCTAATTTTTTTTAGGATGCTTCATTTGATGTTGAGGAAGGAGTAATTGGGAAGGGAGATGATGGAGTTGATGAAAAAGACGATAATGATGGACAAACTTATGTAATTTCCTATATAATTAATGCATTTTTTTTGCATTAATATATAATATTTGTGAAAGTTTTTTAAAATTGTGATATTAATTTCTTTGTTTTTTAGGGTGATACTTTTACTGGTGTGGAAGTAGAAACTGAGAAGGGAGCTAATGTAGTTGATGAAAAACATGATGGTCATGGACAAACAAAAAGAAGATGTTAATCACACAGTAAGTTATTATTTATATTTTTGTTTTTTTATGAGTAATTAATAATCATGTACACATTGCATAATCATTTTTTTTATGTTTTATATTGAAGAATGGGTTAGGCACTTGAGTTACATCTAGTGACTTTTTAAAAGGCATGAATAAAGATCGCATTGAATTTTTTTTTGAGTCTGCTAGGAAAGAGTTCGGGGAACAGGTTTCAAATGTGTGTATATTTATTTCAATTCAATAGTTTATTTTATATGTTTATTTTTTTATTTGTATTTTTTCATTCATATTTATGCATTTTATTGCTTTACAGGGTGATGAAGAGTTTGAAGTTAAAAGGAATGAGTTAGTGCCATTTTCAGAACCTGTTCCTGTTAGAGTTTTCACACCTGTGATTGAAAAAAAAGGGATATTAAAACTTCTATTGTTATGAAATCTCCATTTGTTTATAAGTTTGGTTCAGATATTGCTGAAAAGTCAGGGCAAATGCTTTTTATTAATGATTGTCCATTTGATAACAAGATTGGAGAAGATTTTGATTTTGGATTGGTTATAGAATTTAATGCTTAGGTTGATTTGGGTGTGTATAGTAAAAATATGAGGTAAATTGAATTATCACTTTCTAATATATGTGTGTGTATTGTTTTTTGTTGTGTTTTTTATTTATTTATGGGTTTTCTAATTTTCTTGACTTATTCATTTATATGAATAAGGACAAGGTATACAAAAAGAATTTTAGGATTTTGTCTCCCACTACAAGAAAATCAGAAATTTCCGACGAAAAGTAAAGAATTTTCGTCAGGAAATTCAATTACTGACGAAAAAAAATTCTGTCGGTAATGGAGACGTAGGCAAAATTTACCGACGGTAAAATTTTCATCGGTAAATTTGCCGATGGAAAATTGTATTCCGTAGGCAAATTTGCCGACGAAAATTTGAATTCGTAGGCAAATTTGCCGACTGAAATATTAATTCCGTGGGCAAATTTGCCGACATAAATTTGAATTCCGTAGGAAAATTTGCCGACGAAAATATTAATTTCGTAGGCAAATTTGCCGAAGGAATTCATATTTCCGTAGGCAAACTTGCCGATGGAATTCAAATTTCCATCGGCAAATTTGCCTAAGGAATACAAATTTCCATCAGCAAAATTATTATTTTTTTAATTAATTGTTGAATCCTATAACATTATAACCTGTAATATTAATATCCGAATAATGAAAAAATTAAGATAATATTAAAATTTTAATATCCGAAAATAATATAATATAATTTAAAATGTACTTATATTATAATTTAAATTGTACCAAGTATATAGTTAATAATTATTTAAAGGACATAATAGTAATAATGTATATCTATTACAAAATCCTAACTAAGCTGAAGGTGGTGGTGATGGCGACGGCTGACGTGCACGATTAGACTGGTGCGATGATGATTCGACTATACCCCTCAAATTAGCCATCCCATTGTGCACTTCAGATATAAAGTTGAGTGCACCTTGCCATTGAGCCTGTGATTATTGCAATTTAGATTGCAGTTCACGTACAGTATTTCGAAGTTCATATACTTCGCTAGAAGCAGACCGTCTATTAGATACTACTGTACTTGAACTGGAGGAATGCGAGTAACAGGTGTTGGCAAAAGAACCTAAGCCAAACACCCGTCCTCGCTGGTCTCTTCCTCCAACCATGTCAAAATAAATATGAGTCTCATCAACATTTTCGAAATTTTGTAAACGTTATTGAATTGTCTCTTGCACTTGTTCCTGTCGTAAAACAAAGGTTTATATTAATTAATGACAACTAATAACTAATATCATCAAAGTATTAGTAAAATTTAATAATTTTAATATACGTGTAAATGTTTGGCTCATGAATTGACGAATGTTTGACCATCATGATTTTTTGTATGAGTGTGTAAAAAGAACTCACCTAGTGTAAGCGGTCTACCCATCGATGTTTCCTGCAAATAAATGAAAAATCATAATTGAAGTCATTTTTATTGACTAGTTCTATAAGTTCTTACTAAAATTTTGGCAGAATTTTCCCTAAATTTTGAACAAACCTCTTGTACACAAAGTCAAAAAAACACTTCTCTATCATTTTTTTATTGGCATCCATCAACAATTCAAACTCCTAAAACAATTTTGCCTTTCCCATCCACCTTTATTCAATTAGGCATTACATAAATTATCAACAGGTTGCATATATTGTAATAAGAGAACTCTTAAGTAAAACAGTAATGTATTTTATTACTTACAAGTCTTTGTGCATGCTCCCGATGGAACATCGATCCTCCAGTATGCAGGCATGAACTGACTCCATCAGGTCCTCCCCGTCTATTATTAGAATTTCGCTCTGAAATGGAAAGTGCCTCGGGTGTCGTCCAATACTATTGCTTGTGTGCCCATATATCTTTGGTTATATAACGGGGACATACACCATCATTATGTAACCTGCACACTAAGTCTCTATAGTGTGCTCGGGCACGAGAATCCCACACATGATACAAAATGAGATCAAATTTCTCATCCCAGTAAAATTATTTCTTACGAAAAATGAAATAGAAAAACATATTGCAAGTAAGTATAAACAATAATTTGTTATATAATTACTATTATCATAATTTATTACCTTAAATTCTTCAAAATAAAAATTTTTTGTTTCTTGGGACACCGTCTTCCAGACATAACCATCGTAATCTATTATGTTCTTGAACGTCATCGTCATTGAGAGTGAGCACTTTCCTGAAGGATTCAAACTAATATACAACAATTTTTATAAAGTCACTAAAAGTAATCTCTATCGTTAAAATCAAAACAAACTTAAATTGTAATCACTTACTCCTTAGCTATAATGGTGATATAAATTCTTCCATCAACTCCAATTGAGCCAGGCATAGGCTGTTCCGTTACTTCTGTTCCCAAAAATTGAGATGGCATACCTTCAGTGTTTGCCATTGGAGTAGATCTAGTATTCTAAGTGGTAGAAGGGATGGTCGGTGATGCCGTAGCCGGAGTGCTAGAAGGAATGCTTGGTGATGCAGTAGCCGGAGTGCTAGAATTGAACACAGGCGACGCATCAGTGGATAGGGTTGATGCTTCACCAATAATCTTATCTCGTGGCAACCTAAGCCGTGGTGGAATCATATTACTCTTCTGTCTCTTATGCATTTTTTAAACCTGACATTAAAAATAATTAATTAGTCAACAAATATATATTTTCAACTATATAAAAAACATATCAATTAAAAAAAATTAGTGCAATAATAACTCTTATCACATGATATGAAATTAGTTAAACTAATTATTCGCTGTCATCATTTAGCTCTAAATCGTAATCACAATCATCCTTAGTTTCCGAAGAATAAGATTCAAATTTAGTCTTGTCATCTGATCCCTTGCCCGCCAAAGATTCATCATCTTCTTCACATGAAATATCAACATATTCATTGTCTGCATTGTTCAAAGTTTCATTATTGTCATAAGTCAGAATTTTATTGATTTCATGAACGTCCAATTGTTCCTCTTGAAAAGCTTCATTATTTTCATATCGTTCACTTTGTCCAGTAGCTTTCTTTTCAAAAATGCCTCTTGGTTTTACCTTGCAAGTTGACAACCAATCCGATTTATCTTGTTTTAAGCTTGGATAAGGGATATAATACACCTGGATCACTTGAATTGCCAATACAAAAGGTTCAAAATTATTCGCTGGTTGATATCAACTAAATTGTATCTGCTATGCAGTTTTGTTCCAACGTTAATAGTTGGATCAAACCATTTGTACTTAAATAATACACAGCATTTTATTGGCAATGCAGGGTACTCAACTTCAAGTATCTCAATAATTTGGCCATAATAATCCATAAATTCCCCTTGTATGCAAACGCCACTGTTTACTATTGTCTTGTTATAACCATGGCTTTGTGTATGAAATTTGTATCCATTAACGAAATATACCGAATACGATTTAACATATGGCAAAGGTCCTTTTGCAAGATCCATGATGAACTTGTTCTCAATTGAATTTGCTGATGCCTACAGATTGAAATACTCTAACGTCATTTAAACGAATATTGCATAATTGCATAAATCTTTATGTATATTAGAAGTCAGTACTTACATATGTCTTGAACCAATGATGAAAATGCTTTTCAACTTCCTTGTTCATGTCATTTTGAGTTATTTCAGACATTAGCTCCTGTACCCATTCCTCAAATAATCTATAATCACCATATAAGCTGATATTACACCCTTCACATAGTAAACTAAATTATCAAATTTTATGTATAAATTGAACTTACTGCACAAAATGTTGAACTTCTTGGCAATTCAATAAAATGTAACTATGGGTGGCTTCTAGTTCTTCCTCTGATAGCATTCTCCTTGTTGAGCTTCCATGTAAATGCCCAAGATACATAAATATCGATAAGTTTCCATCCTGATTATTTGTTTCACCCCTATCATCATTACGAGGTAGTTTCCTCTGTCTTGTGTGTACATGCGGTTCCAAATAATGCGAACAAAATGTACTTGCTTCCTCGACCAAATACGCATTACATATTGAACCTTCAACTCTAATTTTGTTTTTTACATTTTTTTTCAAGTGAAATAAATGCCTACATGACATTTTTTTTCCACATTAATTACCATAACAAATTATAATTTAATATAGATTGCGTATTATAGCTAATTACTTCTCAAAGGGATACATCCATCGATATTGAACAGGACCAGTAAGTTTCGCCTCATGTGCTAAATGTACTGGTAGATGCTCTATACAGTCAAAGAAGCTTGAAGGAAAAATCGACTCTAATTTGCACAGTATTATCGGAATTTCCAATTCTAATCTTGTCATGTCTGTCAACTTTATCTCAGATGATGTTAAGGTTTTGAAAAACAATCTTAGCTCGGTTATAACTTCCCACACTTTAGTCAGCAATAACTTTCAAAATACAATTGGAATTAGCCTTTGCATGAAAACGTGACAGTCATGACTTTTCATTCCAAATAATTTGTACTTTCTCATGTCGACGCAACTTGCCAAGTTCGAAATATAACCATCTGGAAACTTTAGTCTTTTTAACCACTCACACAAGACTTTCTTTTGTTTTTTGTCCAAAGAATAGCATGCTTTTGGATATTTTCCTGTTCGATCATCTTTTTCTAACTCAGTCCTCCTACAAAATAACTTAAAATCTGCCCAGCATTTTGCACTGTCCTTTGTCCTCCCTTCTATGTTCATAATTGTGCTGAACACATTGTCAAAAATATTATTTTCTATATGCATCACATCTAGATTATGCCGTAACAAATTAGACTTCCAATATGGCAAATCCAAAAAATGCATATTTTTCTCCAACCAAAGTTTTTGTTAATTCTGCCATTAACTTTTTCAGCATTAAGTCTGTAACTTTAACAAACCCAATCCATCAATCTCTTGCAAGATTTCCTCACTACCTCTAATAACAGGAGGTGATGCTTGTACTACTCAATTCTTAATAAACTTTTGCTTATTGCGTCGGAATGGGTGATCCAGTGGAAGAAATTTCCTATGGTTGTCAAACCAAGATGTTTTGCATCCATTTTGCAGATAAAAAGCATCTAAATCATCGCCACAATAAGGACAAACTAATTTTTCAGCCGTGCTCCAACCAAACAATATAGCATAGGCAGGAAAGTCACTGATCGTCCACAATAATGCTGCTTTCATCATAAAATTCTGTTTGAGAGGTGTATCATATATTTCAATACCGATATCCCAAAACTGTTGCAATTAAAAAATCAATGGCTATAAGTATACATCAATTTTATGCTTAAGATTCCTAGGCCTTGGAACTATCACCATCAAGAACATACATGCCTCATGCATACACATCTATGGGGGCAAATTATAATGAGTAATTATGATTGGCCATGAGCAATATTGTTGGCCTAATTGACCAAAAGGTTGAAACCCATCAGTGCTCAAACACAGTCGAACATTTTGAGGTTCAGCAGCAAAATCAGGATGGATGTTATTGAAATATTTCCATACAACTGCATCCGATGGGTGACTCATTATTCCATCTGTGTGTTCATGTTCATTATGCCATCTCATGTGAGGTGCAGTAATCTCAGATGCATATAGTCTCTGTAGTCTTGGGGTTAGCAGAAAATAGTACATATGCTTCCAAAGTACCAATCTCTGCTTCTTAGTACAATTTCTGGATTTGTACCTAGGTTGACTACAAAATTTGCAATCTTGTAAATCCACGTCATCTCCCTAAAATAACATACATCCCAACCTGCAACAATCAATTTTCTCAATACACAAACCTAGACCTCTAATCAATTTCTTCATATTGTAAAAATTATCCACCATTTTATGGTCCGGAGGCAAAGATTCATTGTACCAAGCAAGAATTTTATCAAAACTTCGATTAGAAATATGACTTTTAAATTTTATGTTTAACATTCGAGCAACCGAAGATAACTGAGTCATACTATCACAGCCTGACCATAATTCTTAATCGGCTGAATTTAATAAGTCATAGAATTTTGTTGCATTTGCGTTAGGTTCTTCGACATGAGGTATGTTTTCCCTAAAATCACGTCCAGTTGCATCATAAACCATTTGTACATATGGATTATCAGTAACACCTGCATCAAATGTCATAAATTCACCCCCTCCGTCAACTTTACCCACATTTACTGGCATGTTACCCACATTACCCATCGAGGTGCTACAAATTAATGGTTTCTCATGTCGTGTCCACTCAAAATAATTTTGGACAAATCCTTTTCTTAGCAAATGAAAACACACTTCATTAACAGGAAGATAACTAATGTGTTTGCACTTTTTACATGGACATCTAATTTTTGGACCGTCCATGTATGCAGGTTAAGAACTTGCATATTCTATAAATAACTACCCCTTCCACAAATTAAGGATTAATATAACTATCAGGTGTTTTTCTTTTATACATCCAAGATCTATCAATGTTACTCATAATTATTGCAAATTTGTTATATGAACAAAGTGACTACGTAGTTAGAATTAACTATATCTAGTTACTTGTAAAAAAATGACATAAGATACAATGTCAGGCTCTAATAAAATCCTAACGTAATAGAAAAATGGGTTGATACCAATTTATTAATTTAGATTCAATCCAATACTAATTTATTGAATAAGATGTAATACAAAATTATTTGAGGCAAATGGTGGCCATGTTAAATTTAGTAATGCCATTTAATTTGCTAAATCAAAATAAATACAAAATTTGAATTATAATAATCATCATCATTACAATAATAATAATAATAATAATGCAAAATTTAATTCCTCAAATATGCAGTTTTATTATTGATTAATAATAATAATACTAATAATATTCTTAATAATTGTTCGTTTTCGTTTGTAAGAAGATCTGGTATCGATCTTACTCATATTTTAGTTAGGACCGTTGTTGTCTCTTCTGGAGTTTGTTACTCTACTCCTCCCCCTTGTATTCAATAGTTGCTTTAATGAATTGGTCATTTGATTCAAAAAAAATATTCTTAAACAAATTTATTAAGATTATTATATTTTAATAATAATAACAATAATAAATTTATTAGATTATTATTTAATAATAATCTAAATAATAATAATAATATGATTTCATAAAATTATTCATATTATTATTTTATAATATTAGTTAACATTATTAAATAATAATAATACTAATAATAATTAACATAACTATTTAATAATAATAATAATAATAATAATAATAATAATAATAATAATAATTCAGATTATTATTTAATAATAATAATAATAAAAATAATTAACATAACAATTTAATAATAATAATAATAATTCAGATTATTAATTAAAAATAAAAATAATTAAAATTAATATTTATTAATAATAATAATTAACATAACCATTTAATAATAATAATAATAATAATAATAATTCAGATTATTATTTAATAATAATAATAATTAAAATTAATATTTAATAATAATAATAATTTAGATTATTATTTAATAATAATAATAATTAAAATTAATATTCAATAATAATAATAATAAAATTTATAATAAAAAAATTCGTAAAACATACTTACCTCACGGCAGGGAGTACCGCGGTAAGCAGGGAGAAGCGCCGGCAGTAGGAGGCAAAGCCGAGGAGCAGCAGAGGCACGGCAGTGAGGCGGAGATCCACGGCAAGCAAATCGGCGACGCGCGGGAAGGGCAGATCGGAGGAGGGAGATCAGGGGGAAAGGGAAGGAGGGAGATTGGGGGGAAAGGGAGGAAATGGGGGAGGGGAGAACAACGCCGGGGGGGAGGGCAGATCGGCACCGGGGGGAGGGGGAAAGTGAGATCGGTGGTGGGAGAGAGTCACACCAGAGCTGCCACGCGGGAGAGAGGTGAGGGAGGAGAGAGGAGAGAAAAGAGAGGAAAGATGAGAGAGAAAAGAGGGAGGAGAGAGACAATTTAAATAACACATTTAGCAACAGAATAAATTATATTTAGCGACGGAATAATTTTCCGTTGCTAAAATAAAATAAAAAATTTTTCAAAAACTTTTAGCGATGCAAAATTTAATTCGTCGCTATATTTAGCGACGGATTAATTTATTCGTCCCTATTTTTAGCGATGAAAATATTTTTCGTCGCTAAATTAAATTAAAATATATTCATTTTTTTTTGCGATGGAAAAATAATCCCGTCGCTAAATATAGCGACGGAATATAATTTCGGTCGCTATATTTAGCGACGGAATTATTTTTTCATCGCTAAATTAAATTAATAATTTTTTCACAATTTTTGGCGACGATATTTGTATTACGTCGCTAAATTTCATCCTTTAGCGCCCTATTTAGCGATGAAAAATTTTTCGTCACTAAATTTGGAGGAAATTTGTCGCGCCATTTTTGTCTACGGATATATTTTTCCGTATCTATTTAGTGAAAGAATATTTTTTTCACCTCTAATTGTTCCGTTGCTAAATTTTTGTCGTAAATTTCATATTTTCTTGCAGTGTCCAGATTTTGATTTTGGTATTGAAAAGATCAGTGAAAGGATATGGTTCTATTCATTGGTGTATCCTGGAAAAGAACTTACAAATTATTTATGTATTCTTTAACCATTATATTTTCTAATTCATTTCACAATGTATAGATATGTGTACTTATGTATACCATTAATAGATATTTGTACATAAATTTTAGTGCAATTTACAAGGTATAATTATAGTGCTTTTCACAAGAAATACATGTGTATACTATATGTGTATATTACATCTATATACCATCAATAAGTGTCAGTACACAAATTCTAGTGCACTTCATAAAGTATACATATGTATACTATATGTGTATAGCACAAGTGTATATCATAAATAATTGACAATTTATTTTATAGTGCTTTTCTCAACTTATACATATGTATACTATATGTTTATACCACATATGTATGCCTTCAATAATTGACAACATATTTTCTAGAGCTTTTAACAACATATTTTTCTAGTGCTTTAATTCCTATATTCTTAATTTATTTACAACACACACATATTATCTTTTATTATTTTAACAAGAAAGTGTTGCGTGATAAAAGTTTGAAAATGAGTTTCGTCACTATCGACAGTCTGTTTGATCAGATCATATAGGAATTGTTTAAAATTTTTGAAGTAGATGGTGTTCAATACACTGAGCTTATAAATTATGGGCATATTATGGAAGAATGTATGCTTGGAGAGTTCATGCTCTATAATAAGCCATGGGTAAAAGTGGACCATATATTTTTTCCAATTAATGTAAGGAATTACTATTGGATTCTGGCTATGCTATTTGTGAAGGAAATACAGATTTTTGGGTATGATTCTTTGCGTTTAAAGGAAAAAAGCACGAAACTGACAATATTATAATTAAGGTCATACAGTTTCTTAATTCCTCATGTTTTTGAATTGTACTGGAATTTATAAAGGGATGAGTGATATAGATTTTGAAGGAGAAGCATTTAAGGGCAAACAAGTGACTGACCCTTTTGGCATCACACGTTATACAGCTGCCTACTCAAAAAAATACGTAACTTGATGTATTTTTGGTATTTTTTTTTATTTCATATGATTTTTGTTAGTTTTGTGTGTTTTTTGAACTGATTTTTTTTTGTTGGTGATTGTGGTGTATTTGTAGCTGCATTTTTTGAACTCTTAATTGAAGGGAAACCTATTCCAATGGAGTTCAATGCAGGGTTTTTTTTATATTTGGTGTAAATTTTAAAAAAATATAAATCTGGTGCTAAATGATAAGAAATTAGCAATTTGGTGTGTTAGAAAATGGCAACCAAGGTTGCCGTTTTCTGACATTGTAGGACCCACGAGGAATGGGTCTGGGTTGCCAGAAAATGGCAACTAAAGTTGCCATTTTCTGGCAATTTTTTTTTTGGTTTCCCGGGCGCAAAACGGTACCGTTTTGTGCCTGGTGAGGGGCACCGCTTAGTGGGGTCCGCGCGTCAGAAAATGGCAAGAAAGCTTGCCATTTTCTGACATAGCCAAAACGTTGTCGTTTTGGCGCCATCAGACGCGAGTGAGGAGTGGGACCGCTGTGTCAGAAAACGGCAAACAAGGTTGCCATTTTTTGACAACTTAATTTTCTTTTATAAAGGGGTCAAAGGCTGCAACGCACGGGAATTACTGTGTGCTGCAGCCTTAGCAGACCAGTGCCTTCTGTAAGGCACGGGTCTGTGTTAGAAAATTGTAATTTTTTTTATTTATTTTTTTTGGCTATAAAAGCCCAAATGCATTATTCCATGTGGTATCTGCTAGTTGCTACCAATTCACATATTCAAAGTTAAGTTTCATTTCATTTATCCCTTTTTTCAATTTCATTCCTCCCTTTTTTTTCATTTCATTCTTCAATTGATTTTAATTCAAAGTTAAGTTAAGTCATTTTAATTGTTTCATAAAATAGTTATTATCTAGTAATTTTGTTCAAGGTTAAAGTAAATATATTATTATGTTATTATAGTTAAAATCAAATATATTATTATGTTAGTAGAGTGAATATGACTAACTTGATTTTAATTTTTACATTGCAGGAGGTTTTTATTTGAAAATAGTAGTTCGGTCAACAATTTCAAGGTAAGTTTTTGTTATTTGTTTTATTTTACTAAATACAATTTATTTATGAGGAATTTAATAAATATGTAATGTAGTTTTGTTTAATCAATTTGTACATTTTTTGATACTGTATCGCATAAAATTTATTTGAAAACATAAAATATAACTTTTAATATAACATTTATTGATATGAATTTCAAATTATAGATGGTCCACACGTATTTAGCCCCTAGAGCAATGATGAGTAATTTGGCGAAAGCAATAGTGAAGAGAAAATGGGATGAATTGTACTACAGCCGAATCGAACATGGAATGACAATGTGGGAGCACTTCATCCAAATAAATAAAAAATTACAGGATATTATTATATATGGATATCCTATGACGGAGGCAAAAAAGGTTGAGGCAATTTGGATGACAGTGCCAATAATTTTTTTGGTACCAATTATGAAAATTTGGAATATGGCTGATGTGACAAAATATGAGGAAGTAGTTCTCATATTTTTAAAAGATGTGTATGGTATTAGTGAAGAAAATTTTTTAAAAGTTAGGGATACAATGCACGTGCTCCAAAAAACTTATTGCTGGTGGTACAATTATAATAGATGGCCTAAACATTATGTTCATTAGAACATAAAATGAAATAATAAAAATATATCCGTTGTTAAATTTGTAATTTTCTTGATGTTTTAAATACTGTGTTCTATATAAGTTAGCAATGTTCATTATTTTAAACAATGATGTTATCTTTTTTAATTTTATTGCGTAATAATTTACAAATTGAAATATAATCTATACTTCAAAATTGTATAATAAAATATTAAAGTCGTGCAAATATATAATAATTTAAAATAACTTTAACAAAAATTAAAATTAGTGTGAACAAACATCAGATAATCAAATGAATAAAACTTAATATATCATTTAAAATCATTTAACATATATGATGTAAAAATTGATATAGGTTCTGACATGGATCGATATATGAGAGCTACAAGAATTAATCCGAGTCCTATTAATAGGGAATTGCTTACACTTCAAAGGAGACATCGATCTAACGCAATATGGAATAATTCGGTAATTCTTTAGTTATAAATTTATAATAAAAAATAAGTTTTGATTTATTTATTTTTGTTTAGCTTATGGTATGACTTGTTTTATTTATACTGAAGGTTGAGAGGGATTTGCTGAGGACAAGAAGGTGTAGTGTAGATGAGCACTATACATTTATTGACCAAAGAATTTTACCTTATATAAGGGCAGCTGGTTTGGTGGGAGTAGTTAATATAGGTGAGACGTATTTAGATTAGCATTTAATCACATCGCTTGTTGAGCAGTGGAGACCTAAAATGCACACATTTTATCTGACATGCGGTAAGACGACAATTACCCTTCAAGATGTAGGAATTTTAACGAGTTTACCGATCGATGGTGAACCTGTGACTGGAAGAACAAATATGAATTGGGCAGCAATTTGTCATGATCTACTTGGAGCAGTTCCTACTGAGAATGATATGCGTGGAGAAAAAGTAAAATTGACTTGGTTGAATGCTAACTTTAGTCAATTGCCTGAACATGCAACGCATGAAGTCATACAACAGCATGCGCGCGCGTGGATGTTGAGATGTTTAGGCGGAATATTATTTGCATCACAAAATTCATCATTGGTGCACTTAATGTTCCTCCCTTTGTTAGCGGATTTAGAAAACGTTAGACAATACAGTTGGGGGTTAGCCTGTTTAGCATGGCTGTATAGAGATCTATGTAGGGCCACGCATCCTGATGCAAAAGGAGTTTCTGGATACCTTCAACTCCTACAAATGTGGGCGTGGGAAAGGCTTCCCCAATTTCAGCCGGATCACATACATCCATACACAATAAATGAAAGCATGCCTTATGGATTCAGGTATGAGTAGCATATTTAAAATATTTAAAAATAAATTAATTTACTTCAAATTATCATTTAGTGTAATTAACCGGTTTATGAACTTTATTTCATATGAGGTGGGCACAACAACTGGACATGCGTAACATCCACATTCATAGGATAGATACGAACATGTATCGAGAAATTTTAGATATACAGTCTACAAAATAGGTTCATATTAAAATAGAATGCATAGTACATGTAGTTCAAAGCTAAAGCTAAGTATTAATTTATGAATTAATTGTTTCTTTTTATATGTAATGCAGTTTGAATGGGAGCCGTATATCAATATAATACAATTGCTCCCAGAGTATTGTAGAAGTGGTCATTGTTGCTGGAGATCTGTTGTCCCACTCATATGCTTCCATATAATTGGGTGGCACCACCCAGATAAAGTAATGAGACAGTTTGGTTTTAACCAACCAATTCCATCTCCACCAATGGTACAAGATAACTTACATTCAATAGACTTGTATGGACAAAATCAATTGAATTGGGCTGCAAAATTTTGGGCATTCATTCATGAGTGGAATAATCGTCACAACCGGGTAGTGACTGGCCAAGGGCCGAGACAACATTTAACCAATCATTCTGAGTACATGCAGTGGTATGTACAACGAACGAGACGTTGAATCACCCCTAGTGGAGCGTCCCGTTCAGCAGCTATAAGTATTTCATTCATGTTACGTCTACATTACGAGAAAGAATTTGTATATATAATTGTAAGATATATGTTTTATGTTTTAATTAAAAATTGATTTATTTCAGGAGGATGGTATCGAAAGAATGATACACGATGAAGGTGACGCATCAACGAATCGAGGGATAATGGGAAGCGTACTTGGTGCAATTGGTCATGAAGATAGATTATTTACTGATTATCCTAGGCAACCGGGACCAAATCCAATTAATATACCCCAGATGGAAACGCAGTTTCAAGACTTTCGGACACAACGACATTGACGAGGGATGTCTGATAGGTGTTCGGTTGTTCCTGATATATATTATGACCTTAATGTTGCGCAGATTCCATCACCAATGTCGTGGCCATTTCATGACATGCAATATACGGTCGACCAATGCACGACGGCAATGCCAAGCCTAAATGTTACATCCCATGAAGTTGGTTCAATGAGTTATGATAACGCTGATGTTGGTGGTTCAAGTTATCAACATTCACGGTTACCCATGTCTTCAGATGTCTTTCAGACACCTACTGATTACCGTGTTCCAGCATTCATGGATGATCCTTAATTGTCACTTGCTAAGCATCAATCCGATCTTTTTTTAAGTATCTTTGGTAGCCATGAAGAACCCACTTTATAGGGAAATGAAGGACAAGCACCATCATTTTTGGATTTCTACCAGGACATACTTAGCGGTGATTCAAGATCGAGTGGAGAACAGTCCAAACAACTGCCTGCAGGTCGATCTGGGGGCATGGAGGATGTAAGGGGTGAAGGAACAAGCATTCCTCAAGACGATCAAGCACAACGTAAGTATCGAGGTCGACGTAGGAGGCCAGCTAGATGTGGTACGGGATCACATCTTTTACCATAGATGCATCCTTGAACATGTATATGTATTTTGAAAATGCCTACGAATTCTAATATTGCTAAATAAAATAATATGTTGATATTATTATACACGTGTGTTAGGCAACATAAAATAAAGAAAATATACACTAAACAATAAAGCAATTAAGTAGCTAAATTTAGTAGCATGTCACAATTATACATGTTAACATGAAATCATACATTACTAAGTTACACTAATATGATACTACTTAAGGATAGCTTGATGTATATTCTGACGAACCAGCCAAGTTTGGGCATGTCTTTCTGTTGTGGCCTTCATTTCGACATAACGAACATCGATTTGGCCTACTGCAGTCTCTTCTGTCCATTTCATTTCGATATCTAGCGGTTCGCGGTCGGCCCATTTTTCTTACTAGGTCGGGGTTTGGAATTAAAGTTGGACCAACATATGGCTCCCAATAATCATGGTGTGCAAGCAGTTGGAAGAAAGACTGGTAAAAACTCAATGCCTCTGACAGTTTATAACATTTGTCCACATATGTCCACATGTCAACACGTACATGTATGCAGGCTGCAATAGCATGTGAACATGTCATTTTAGTCCCTTGAAACTTTCCACATTCACAATGGCGGCATTCCAAATTAACAGCTTGTGTGTTATTCCCTTTTCGCTTGCTCTTCTGATTTTTGGTCGGTATAATGAAAAGCCCAATGCGTCGATCAAAACTTTTAACTCTATGACCAGTAGCCTTTTGGGAGTGCCTACCCATCTCGTCAATACATCTTTGAGTGTAAGTGTTACCCTCAGCCATCTGTGCACGATACATGCCCCTTTTGTCATCAAAAAATTTAACCAAACGTGCAAATACATGCTCAACCACACTAGAAACGGGCATCATCCTCACACCCTTTAATGCACTATTTACACTTTCGACAATATTAGTGGTAGCGTTGCCATATCTGTGCCCATTATCATGCGACAATGTCCATTTTTCAAAATTATTTTGCATGGCCCAATTGTACGAGTGAACATCGAGATCCTTTATTGCTTCCATTCGTTTAAAGAACTTTCTAGGTTGGAAATTGTTTGCTGCAAATAAAAGATAATATTTATATTAATACAATTTGCCAAATTTAACACATTAACTGATATTTGAATTTTGTTTTAGGAAAATTGATTAGCGACATACCGGCGTTATACAACATGTCCTTGATTTTGGAATTTTTGTGTTCGGTATTGTAGTTAGACACAAAATGGCGCAGACAATAACGATGGAATGCTAATGGCTCCTTCCATCCACTATTTTTATCGCGAAATAATGCCAAAATGCCTGCATGCCGGTCAAAAATAACTGTTACACCTGACTGCTTAGTCACATACCGCCTGATGCATGTCATGAACTAGGCCTAACTAGATTTATTTTTGCCTTCAACCATAGCAAATGCTGTTAGGTACAAATAATTGTTACCATCAATAGCACTTGCAATCAAAAGAGTATGGTGGAACTTGCCTGTCATGAACATGCCATCTATGAGCACTACCGGCTTGCAGTGTGATATCCCATCTATACATAGCTTAAATGACCAAAATAGTCTTCTGAATTGCCTACAATTTTATTGTGTACTATCATCAACAACAAATTCATAACAAAACCTGGATTGTACCTCTCCATTGCTTTAAGATACGATGGCAATTTCCCATACGATTCCTCATAGTTACCAAAAATCTCTTCCAGCGCCTTAGTCTTTGCATACCAAGCCTTACTGTAAGATACATCGTAGTTCCTGATGTCGGCCATTATAACAATAACTTTAAGATCAGGGGCTACACTCACCATCTCCAATATGCAATCACAAATGATCTGCGTATCTAATTGTCTATGCTGTTGAGATACAAGTGATGTTGTACAGTTGTGTAATGCCTTGCACACACTGATAATCCAGTATGGACATGTCCTTTTCTTAATGGCTCATAGTCTCCACTGACAACCTGTTTCATCTGCTCACGAGCAACAAACAACCCAATATGATGGCTTCGATTCGACAACTTTATAAGAAACGTTATTCAAAATTGACCATTTCTTAACAGATGCCTTCACTTCATCCTTCGATGTGAATACCATGCCTTCACATAATTCAGATACACCATCCCATCTCGCCGTTGGTATATCATTAGACATGTTAATCTCAGCTTCTTCAAAATTGACATTTGTATGGTGCACTGATGGAAATTGAAATCGTGAAATCTCATTCTATCCACCCACATCATATCTCACATCATTAATGTTCATATTCTGAAGGCCTACTGTCACATGAGTTGAGCAGCTTGTAACAACTTGGGCATCTCTTCTAATATCGATTTCCTCAACAGCGTCATTCAAGTCAATCTCCTCGTCGTCCTACTCTAGATTTAAACTAGGAGAAATGTACTCGTTATCGGTATGCTCCATATCACGACATGCAACATCTCCACATTCAACCCTTGAACTTGATGCCAAATTAAATTCGCTTTGCCCTCTAAACTCTCTTATTGGACTTGCTTCTATCGTCTCCAACTCATTAACCCCTTAACACTGTGCTGGATCCTCACACTGCATGCCAAAATCATTCCGACTGCCGCTCGCAGTATTCAAATTATCAAGAAATACATTTCTCTCATCCTCCGTCGGTATTGGATCTCTCGCATTATTAGTATTCAACTGATCAACATTATTCAACACATTATGTTCATCTCAAATTACAATTTGTTCGGTTTCTATAATTAGCTCCGCAACCGTATATCTAGGAAATGTCACAAAATTTTCATTTATTTGCTCAATGTCATCATCATCAGCTACATCCCTAAGTGCCCAAGAATACGAGCCCTAACTGTTTATAGGACACTTATATATTACTCTACTAACCCTCACATCCATAGCTAGATCCAATTTTACTGATATCTTATGAACAAGTTTCGCAAATGTTGGTTTGTTTCTAAGCTTCAGTCTCCTCGAACGTCCTGATAAGCTTGAAGTATCACACTGATAACCGGCTACACCCCATATTGACTGTCCTCCAGTATGTATTATAAATATGGCTGGAATCGACATTTTCTTACTCCTACATTTAATGGAATGATATTTTTTAATTTATCCATATTTTTAATATCATCGAAGTTTAAATACTTCCCACATATTTTCAAATATTTTATAAATTAAAATGTTTCATGCAACTAATTTTAAAAAATCTAAATCATCTAATGATTGCATCTCATGCAAATATTTTTGTACAAATTTATTCACTATTTTGCAAATTTAAATTTTCATTTCAATTCTTAACTCCTTAAAAATAAATTTTCCCTTTCAAGTTTACAAAATAATATCATATATGTCCACATACTAATTTAATACTTCATAAATATTTTAACTTTCAAGACTGATTACTCTTTTAATTTGCTAAATTAATATTTTAATTAATTCACTTCTAAAAATTAATTTATATTCGCTAATTAAACTATATAATTTATCTAAATTAATTTATTCATAGACATCATAAAATACCTATATTTTATTATATTAAATATATACACTCACATACCTATATTTTTCCATATATTCATAGACATCATAAAATTAAACTATAATATTAAATATATACAACTACTACAAAAATATCAAAATTAACAATTATAATTTATCTAAATTAACTTTACAAATATTCACGATTATAATTTATCTAAATTAACTATACAAAAATATGTCCTCGGTGACTATCATAACCTATTCAAACAAAATTTATATATCATAAATAACAAAAAAAAAATAATAACTTACCACTTCAAATATTGATCGTAATTTCAGTACAACTTTACTAACACCTGCAATTTAAATATGACAACAAAATGTTAGCTACACACTCAAATCTTATTAACATAATTAATTTATGCTTTATTTACATAACAATACCTTTTTTTTTCCCGTTAATAAAACAACAACATATTACCTACTTTATACACTAAGTAAAATAGAAATTAATATGTAAAAACATACAATCTAAAAGTGAAATGCAAAAGAGAGAGTTGATACACTAGAAATATAACCTACTGGGAAACCAAACAAGAGGAAATAAAATAAGTTACTCAAGCTCGGAAATGTTGCCTTTATAAAGGGAAAAAAAATTAGCAAAATTTTGCATTGTAGGCCCGTGAAGCATGGGTCTGCTACGCTACAGCGCATAGTAACAACTGTGCACTGCAGCCTTTTTCTTCAATTTAAAAAAAAGGAAACCGGTCAGAAAACGGCAACCAATGTTGCCGTTTCTGACGTATTGGCCCCACTTCCTCGTGACCAGCGACAGGCACAAAACGGCAGCGTTTTGCACCTGGAATAGAAAAAAAATTAAAAAATATAGAAAACGGCAACCTTGGTTACCTTTTTCTGGCAACCCACAATCCCACACGTCAAAAAACGACAACCTTAGGGTGCGTTCGGAGAGGTTTTTGTTTTTGTTTTCGTTTTCGTTTTCATTTTTTGTTTTTTTTTTCAAAAATAAAACAAAAACTCGTTCAGCAAATTTTTTTCGTTTCGATTTTTGCAAAAATTTAAAGAATTGATTTTCACATCTAAAACAGAAACTAAAAATTTTCAAAATTTAGTTTTTAGAATTTTGCTAATTTATCCTTATTATCGTCGCCGCCGCCGCCACCACCAGCACACCGCTACCATCAATGCCGCCTTTACTGCCACCACCACGCCTCTGCCACCACCAATGCCGCCGCTGCCGCCACCACCACGCCTCCGCCATTGCCGCTGCCGGCGCTGCCACCGCTGCCACCACCACGCCACTACCACCGCCGCCGCCGCCGCCACCACCACAACCACACCGCCACCACCACACCGTCGCCGCCACCACACCGCTGCCGTCTCCACCACCGCTACCAGCCACTACCACCACACTACTGCCATCTCCACCACCACCACCGCGCCGCTGCCACCACCACCACCACACTGCCGCCGCCACCACCACAACCACACCGCTACCACACCACCGTCACTTCAGCCACCACCACTACCAAAATTATTATTATAATATACATAAATAATTAAAAAAATATGATAAAATTTTTAAATACATAAAACAGTTTCTAAAAAATAAATAACAAAAACTAAAAATAATTTTAAAATTTTAAAAATAAAAAACTAAAAACCTGCAACTTTACCGAACACACCCTTAGCTTTTCAATTTATTGCACTGTGCTTTGATTTTTGGCTAAAATTATATGGTATAAATAAACCACGTCATAATATTTTAATTTCTTTATCTATTTTTAAATAAGCGGGATCAAAATTTATAGGATGTAAGTTGTCTTCATTTTTATTGAAATAATATATTTTATTAATAACATGTTAATATTAATAACAAATATTGTATTTAGTTTGCAAATCAGCACTTAGTTGCCGTTTGTTGCCGTTTTCTGACACACCAAATTTCTAATTTCTTTTACTGTTGCACCAGATTTCTAATTTTTTAAAAAATTTACACCAAATATAAAAAAAAAAAACCTCAATGCGGAGAATCATAGAATTAGGTTTGCCATGTTATATTATTATGGAAAGGTTAAGGAAGATGGAAATGTTGACAGCGATACCGAGAAGGATAAAAAAAAAAGAAGGAAGGAAAAAAAGGCGAGTGAACAAGAGCATGATTGAGGATGAAGTAGAAATAGATTAGTGTTAATTGTGTATATATATTTTTAAAATTGATTACAATTGGTATTTGTATTGTAGAAATAGTTTTAGTTTTAACTATTGGTCACAACTAGTTTTGATGTCGTAGAATATTGATATCATTTAAATATGATTTTTTTTTTATTATTTTGTAAAGATTTTGAGAGCACTAATTTTGAGGTTTTTTTTTTTTTGCATTATATACCACAACTGTATACCTTGAATAAATGTTTGGTGAAACGGAATTATGTATTTATAAAGTTTTTTTAATAACAAAAAGTGATTTATATGATAAACTAATAGGTTATAAATGTAAAACTAGCTTCTAAAATATTTATAACTGTAAATACATGTGTATTCTGCATGTATATACTATATGTATATACCATCAATAAATAAGAGTCGTGAATTCAGGTTCAACTCATAAGATATACATGTGTATACCATGAATAAATGACAGTCAAGAATTCAGGTAAAACTTACAAGGTATACATATGGATACTACATTGTATACCATTAATAAATGATACTTTAAAAATTCAGGTACAACTCATAAGGTGAACATGTTTATACTACAGGTGTGTGCCATAAATAAATGAGAGTCAAGAATTCAAGTGCAACTCATAAGGTATACATGTGTATTCTATATGTGTATATCACATGTGTATTTCATCAATAAATGAGGGTCAATAATTCAAGTTCAACTCACAAGGTATACATGTGTATACTACATATGTGTACCACATGTATATACCATAAATAGATGATATTTCAGTAATTTAGATGCATTTTCAATTACTAAGAAATCAATATGCAAATAATCATCTGATAATGACATTTATATATATATATATATATATATATATTTAAGGGAATATGATGTATGACTTTTTTTTGGAATATATCTGCATGTCTTTTTATTATGGCCATAATTGCCACATTTTTCACACTTTATTTCAATCTTATTTTCCCATGTGTAGACACCGGATCCTGAGACAATTCAGATCGGAGTTACTTAATGATGATAAAATGCCTTGTCACAGGCAAAAAACGTTGAAAGTGGTGATTTCCTTGTAAAATTTGCATTTTAGAGAGAAAAATAAAAAATTATTTTAAAAATTAGATTTGAAAAATGGGGCGCGCCGACAACCGTCCGTAGCCCCTGTTCCGCCCATTTGCTGTCGATTTCGCCCCAAATTGCCTTTTTTCCGATTTTTTCACCTAAAATCCATTTTTTTATCCCATCTTTTCATGTTTTTAAGGATTTTTTCCATCTTTAAAATTTAAAATAGATAATATCTGATTTTATTAGGTTTTATCTCTTTAATTAATATTATTTTCCTATTTTTTTCATATAAAAAGAAAGAAATGAAAACCTAAAAAGGGGGGGGGGGGGGGGGGGGGATTTTTTCTAGGGTTTTTTCTTCATCTTTTCTTCTTCTTCCTCCTCTCAAAAGCTCCCAAAAATTCCAGATTTTTTCCCAACCAAAAATTGAAAAAGAAAAGCTCATTTTTCATCTTTTTTTCAAGAGAATTTCTTCTAAACATATCTTTAGAAGGGATTTTTTTTTATTGATCAAATTTTGAGACAAATACAACAATTATTTGCTCTCAAATTTTGGTTTTTAATTAAACTTTTTCATATTTTCTAAAGAAATTTTTTTGATGAAAAATTGATTTTGAGACAAACTAAACAATTGTTTGTTATCAAAATCCAATTTTTTCATTTGGTTTTTCTAAAAATAACTTTTTCCTTAATAATTTTTTTTGGGGACAAACAAAATCATTGTTTGTTCTTGAAATCATTTTTCTTTAATTTTAATCAATAAAAATCTTTTTTTGATCAAAATCGTTTTTTCAGGCAAAGAAATCAATTTTTTGTTCTTAAACAATTTTTGATTATTTTTTATCCTATTTTTTCTTGGAATTAAATTCCAATATTTTCATCATATTTCACTCTAATATTGCAAATCATCAAACAAAGAAATCGATCATCATTTCACCTTCATCGAATCCAAAACTCTGAGAGTAAACATTCTGAGTTTATTCTTTCTTTTTATTATTTTTATTCATATTTAATTTATACATGTATATTTTTATTATCTTCCTTTATTTGTGTATTTTATTTATTTTATATTTGTTTTATTTAATATGTTTATATATCATTTTATTCTCGTTCATGTGAATATTGATTTCTTTTAATTCCTAACATGTAATTAATTTATTTTACTTTAATTCATCATTATTTTTAACATGTAATTAAATAAATTCATTTTAATTGATATTTTTACCATGTAAAGGTTTTATATTAATTGTGATTATATTAATTAACCATGTCATTCATTTAATTGCTATCATTATTTTGTTATTCATTTTTTATCATTCTTTTATTTATTTTCATTATTCATCATTATTATTATCATGTTCATATTTTTACATATTAACTCATTAACATGTTTTATTTATTCCAGTTAAATTATTTAATTCTTTTATTATTTAATGTATATTTTCATTTACTTTGATTTGTTAACATTTTAATTCAATTATCATTCTTTCACATCACCTTGTTTTATTTTAACTTGTCATTCATTTATTATTATTTAATTGATTCAATTACTAACATTATTTCATTTGTATTTTATTTTTATTTCACATTTTATTTTCCCTTTTGGCATTTTTGCGGGCACATGAGGAGATCCCGAAGGCTCGTTTGGGTTAGATATTTAATTGCTTTATTTGTATATTTTATTTATTTATTTGGCTTTTTCATTAATTTTGCCATGTAATCTTTAATAAAATTGTTTATTTAGGCACGCTAGAAAGAAAATCGCTAAACCATTTTTACTAATTAACTTGGAATCTTTCCTAATAAAAATGGGACCAATTTCTCAATTTTCTCCAAAACAAAACCATCACATCAAAATTATTTCATAATAAATATGCATGCGAGTACCAATGTCCTTATCATTAATGAATATCCCGATTTATGCATGATTTGTATTTTATTTACAATGGGGGTTGTATTCTGCCCCTAATTTTATTGTAATTTATTTTTATATGCTTCATTTTTAATTCTGCTTTATTTACCGTTTATTTTTTGAGTGGATGACATGCGCCTTAATTAAGCTGCATAAAATAAATGAGGAATGGGATGAAACTCTAAATTCAAAACTCGACTATAAAATTAACCAAGATATGAATAAATGGGAAGTCCCGAACCCACTCTGGTCTTAGCCTCAACGAGGTTAGAGGATTATCTCAATGTTTTATTGGGATGGGGCCTCCAAAATATCTCTTATTGCCCACCAAAAGGCCCAATTCGAATAATCCTAGGCTCCACGGGGTTAGAGTTTCATTCCAATGTTCTATTGGGATGAGGTCTCCAAGATTCCTCCGGTTTGCCCAAAATGGATATATATGCGCCGTCTTAGACTCACTGAGGCTAGACGACCTTTCCCAATGTTCTATTGGGTGGCGACTCCAAGAAACCTCCTTGTTGCCCAACATATACGCACTTGTAATTCGTTACAAGTTTTAATGAACCTCTCTCGAAAGCCCTCGGCGCGCGTCACACCATGCTACTTTTATTCTCCTCTTCTTAGGTCTTCCAAACATCTCTCGTGCATTTGGTGCTAGAACAACTTCATCTTCAACATCTGGAGGTATATTCTCTTATTACTTCTAATGCATGTTGACAAAGAATTTCATCCATTCGGAACCTGTTACAAGTATATGTTTTTTCTTCAATATTCACCACATATGTGTTCTCAATGTGAGAGACTGTGAATTGAATGGTGCTTGATGGCTTGTCTTGTAAGAATTTAATATTTAAAGATTAATTTTTGATACATTTTCAATTGTATAAATTTAAGGTATACATATTATGTATACACATGTATACTCCAGTTTTATACCTTCAATTTATGTCAGATGAAGCTAGACACTAAATTTAAAAATATTATGAGGCCTCGCAATACGGGTATACATATATATACCCCAACTGTATACCATCAACAATTGTAAGATAAATAATTGCAAGGACCGTACCTTTATTTTTTATGATAAAATGTAGTCATTCCTCAGCTTATCTTCTTATTTTTTTAACTATTCTTGTGAAGGTTGCCAGTATTATGTATCTGTTTTTGCAACTTCATTCTTGAGTTAAACCATGTAAGTACTCGAGTAATACTGAAATTGGTAGATCTATGTTTGATGTCATTGTTGAAAATCTGTTGCTCACACAATGTAACCTAGTCCATTTTTTATGCCCAATATTTTTCAAATGTTGTTTTATACATTTGTCTATCTTATCAAGATTAGACAAATTATGCTTAAAATCTTTATCTGTGTATGATAAGGCTGCTTTAAATAATAGTTCCTTGAGTTTGGGAGAATTTTGTTTTCAAGTTGTTCAAATGGCAGACATTTTTGGGTATACTTTTTTCACAGCATTTTCAATGCTATCATGTCTATATGATATGATACACATTTTAGGTCTTACTCCATATGCACATCTTAATTTCCTGGAATACCATTCCCAACATGCATATTTTCTAAATCTACAACAGAGAATGCTAATGGGAAAATCTTACCAGCTGCATCTTGTGTGGATGTTGTGATAATAGTGCCACCATATTTTGCTTTCAAAAATGTACCATCAACCATTATCAGTGGCCTACAATGTTTCCAGCCCTGAATAGATGCAGCTAAAGTGATGAAAACAAAAAGAAATGACTTGTCTTCTTAAGTTACAAGCTCCGTAATATAACCTAGGTTTGTAGTTTTTAACATGTACAATGACCTAGGTATATATTCATATGAATCAGTTTACCTCTGATTTTTTCTAAAGCCAATTTCTTCTTTCTCCTTTCTCCATTCTTTTATATATTTTAGATCAATTCCATAATCTTCTTTCATGTCCCGTATAATGTATGCTAGAGTATATATTGGTTTGACATCCATATTTTTTTTTCTTCACTATTTTAGAAATTATGTTTGATGTAGGTTGTCTTTTGCTACTTAATCTCTTATCCAGATTGCAGCTGCATTCACTTATGATTTTTCTGATAACGAACATGTTTGTCTTCCCTTGCTTTGTTGCTCTTATCTGCCAATTACACATATCATCCATGCAACCAAAGAAGTATCTTTTTGAACATGATTTGTTAACCTTAAATTGGAAATCATTATTAATTGCATGAAAAATTATAGAATTTTTTAGAGTTTCTTTGTCCTTGTAAGTATGTCCTGCGGTAATTTTTGTCTACACTTAATTACTTATGATTCCAAATTCGTTGAATTCATCCCATTGTTCAATATCCATGTTGTCACTATTTATTTGTTCAACTATTTTTCTGGACAAAAGGCTCACATACTCCATCATGCTTGTATTAGTGTCCTCCAATTGTTGAGGTTGATCAATTAAAGTACTTAAAGCTCCTTCTTCAGTTTTTGCTATTGCTAATTCGTTTGTCATTATTTTTGAACAATCCCCTAGAATTGAGAAAAATTAAATAGCTAGGATGGAGTAACAGCAAGAAGTTATACAGAATAGAAAAGTTAAAGAATAGATATTTTGCTTACTTAGCTCATCCTTTCACACTATTGCAATGCAAAGAGGGTATGTTGTTAAATCTAGTTCTTTTTTTCTTCATTTCCATGTAAAAGAGAAGGGATTTGTCATTATCAACTCTCAATGGTAAATATCCATAGTGTTCAGAGATAAGAAACAGAGTAGAAAAGAATAATTGTTTTCTTATTATGCTTAAATGAACAAACGTGGCCTTTATATACAAAACAGTGAGCACACGCTTATGGTATGTTAACAATACAACACACTAAGAAAACTAACTACTAACAAAATAATAAAACAACTAATATTGCTGTAAGCAGTAAACTAGCAAACTGATAAATATATTCTTCATCCCTGCCTCAAGTTGGATCTTGGTGAGCATCAAACAAGGCCAACTTGGAGATGAGCTTAGAGAAGGAAGGAAAAGAAAGAGCCTTGGTGAAAATGTCTACTATTTGGACTGTAGTACTGATATACTATGGACAAATGAAACCAGATTTCATCTTGTCTCGAACTAAATGGCAATCAATATCTAAGTGCTTAGTTCTCTCATAAAAAATAGGATTTGAGGCAATATTAATGGCTGCTTTATTGTCACACTAGAAAGAAATAGGCAACTTGACTAGAATATGAAAATCAGACAACAAGTAGGTCAACCATTGAACTTCACACAAAGTAGCAGCCATGGATCGATATTCTGCTTCGGCAAATGAACGAGAAACAGTTTGTTGCTTTTTGGTTTTCCATGAAACAAGACACTTCCCCAAAAATATGCAAAATCCAGATAAAGACCTCCTAGTGTCAGAATAAGACGCCCAATCTGCATCACAAAAAGCTTCAAGTTGCAGATTATTAGTTGAGGGAAACAATAAACCAAGAGAAGGACATCCTTTCAAGTATCTCAGCAAATGTTCTGCACACTGCCAGTGAGAATTTTTTGGTGAATGCACAAACTGACGAAGCTACTGGACACAGTAAGTAATGTCAGGTCTGGTGAAATTTAAGTAAAGCAATCTACCAATCAAACTCCTATAGGACTGAGCATCTTCAAGTAGTTCTCCGTCATGTTCATGAAGCTTAATACCCTTTGGAAATGAGGTTTTAGCAGGTTTAGCACCCAACATCCCAGCATTTGTCAAAATATCTAAAATGTACTTTCTTTGATTAACTGCTATTCCATGTTCTGTTCGTGAAAGTTCAAGACCCAAGAAGTATTTAGCTTGTCTTAGATCTTTTATGGTAAACTGTTTGTGTAGATACAGTTTAATTTTCTCCATTTCAGCTACTGAATTTCCTGTTAGCAAGACATCATCCATATAAACTAATAAAGCCAAGAAAATAGCATTATGCTTTAGAATGAACAAACAGTGATCAGTTTTGGACTGAGTAAAACCATATTGTTGCAAATGTGTGGTTAACTCATGATTCTATTGTCGAGAAGCATGTTTCAAGCCATAGAGGGATTTTGTTAGCTTACAAATTTGTCCTGTTGCAGCCTTAGAGAAGCCTTGAGGGACTGTCATATAGACTTCTTCATCTAAATGACCATGTAGGAAGGCATTATTAACATCTAATTGAAATAATGGCCAATTATGAGCAGCTGCTACTGCTAGAAAAATTCTGGCAGTAACCACTTTAGCTACAGGACTAAAACTGTCATGATAATCAATGCTCGGCATCTGTGTGTACCCTTTTGCAACCAGCCTGGCTTTGTGTCTATCAATCGTGCCATCTGGATTAAGCTTGAGTTTATACACCCACCTATACCCAATAGCTTTCTGGCCAGTAAGGAGAGAAGTAATCTCCCAAGTATTATTTTTCTCTAAAGCTTCAATCTCATTCTTCATAGCGTTCACCCATTCTGGTATTAAGCTAGCTTCTTTATAGGATTTTGGTTCATGAATCATTGACACATTATACAAGTATGAAGAATGTTCAGGTGTGAAGTGAGTTGGATGAATAAAAGGAAATGTTTGTGGGATATAAGTATTAAACAAATTGTGAGACACAACATTAGAAGTTACAGGAGTTATGTAATCTTTTAACTATCTAGGTTTTTGTTTAATCCTATTGCTTGTCCTTGGTGGAACTGGAATGGGTTCAAGACTGGTTATAATAGAATGAACATTTGCCATAACAGGAGTTTGAGTTGACAAAACAGGAATATGACTGCCATTTGAAATAATGTGATCACTATCAGAAACTATTGGAATAATTGGAATAAGATGAGCTTCAGAATATGCTGGTGAATCACTGAATGGAAACACAATTTCATAAAACACTACATCTCGACAAATTAGCATACAAGCATTTTCTATATCATATACCTTGTATCCCTTCTTCCCAGTTGCTATTCCTAAATTCGCACACTTATTTGTTCTACTCCCAAACTTATCTCTATGAGGTTTAGTAACAGTTGCATAGCATAAACACCCAAAAATTTTAATATTTCCATAACTTAGTGATTTATTATACAGAACCTCATAAGGACATTTCCAATTCAATATCACAGTTGGTAATCTATTGGCTAGAAAAGTAGCATGTAAAACAGCCTCACCCTAAAATTTTGAAGGTAAAGATGACTGAAATAAAAGTGATCTTGCCATTTGCACAATATATCTATGTCTCCTTTCTACCACACCATTTTGTTGTGGTGTGTAATTATAAGAACTTTGATGCAGTATACCATTTTCTGAAAAAATTCCAGCACATTGATGGTTAAAAAATTCAATGCCATTATCAGTCCTAACAATCTTAATATTAACGCTAAATTGATTCTTAACCATCTTAAGAAAATAGTTAAGTCTAGAAGAAACTTGTCCTTTTGACTATATTAAAAAAGTCCATATACTCCTGCTGTAATCTTCTACAATGGTCAAAAAATATCTAGCTCCTGTCATGGACTCTTGACTATATGGTCCCCAAACATCCGCATGTATTAATTCAAACAAACTATCTAAACGATGATGACTTTGATAAAAAGGTAAACTAGTTTGTTTTGACTTAGCACGGACATCACATAATTAGGTAAATCTGATTTTATTCCATTCAAATGATCCATTACAACTTGGGATGGATGGCCCAATCTTTGGTGCCAGGTTGGTGATACAACATTATTTATATGACATTTATGACTAAAAGCAAGAGAAATAGGAGATTTACAAAGCTTTGTATTGGAAGAAATAATAGATCGAATGACAAATGGTGAGAAAGAATTCCTATCCAGAAAATATAGATTTCCTGCCACTCTTCCAACAGCAATGACAGAACTAGTCTGATGGTCCTGTAATATACAGAAAGAAGGATAAAAACTACAAATTATGTGATTATCCATGGCCAATCTATTTACAAACAATAGATTGTGTTTGAAAACGGGAAGGGACAGAACTTGTTTAAGGACAATGGACTCATTTATGATTATCGTGCCCATATTTTCAAGTGATTGTGATGTGCCATCAGGAAGATGGACTTTGTATTTCCTATAGACAGGTACTAAGGATTTGAAGAGGGTTTTATGTGCACAAATATGTTACTTGCTCCTGTGTCAATAATCCAATACTAATCATCAAATAAAGAAGTTTTAAGAAATTGTACTTTACCTGCAAAATCCTCTATCTGAGCAAAGTTGATCTTATGATTCACGAATTGCTTGCTTCGTAACATCTTTGCTATCTCATTCTGAATCATCTCCTGCATACTCATCTTCATGTCCCTTTCTTTGTCTCCAGCATCATAAGAATCATCTTCATCTAGTGGTGTTGAGACCATGTTTGCTTTGCCCTTTACAACTCTTTTTTTCTGCTTGAGCTCCAAATACTAATCTGGATATCCATGCAGTTTGAAACAGCTTTCTCTTGTATGCCCTTCCATTTTGCAATGTGAACAATACTTATCCTCTTTCTTCATAGCATTTTCTTTCTTCTTAAAATTAGGCTTATAACTTGAAGAACCTTTATTTGATCCAACCATTAATGCACTGCTATCAGTGCTTTCATTCATGACTATAGCCACCTCCCATTGTTTTTCAACATTCATGACCATAGAATACACTCTATCTATGTCAGGAATAGGATCTATCATCATTATCTGATTCTTGACATGGTCATAAGTTTCATTAAGTCCCATAAGAAACTGAATTACTTTAGTACTATCAGCAACCTTCACAATTTCTTCAAAAACTCCACAAGTACATTTACTGCATGAACATTGTGGCATAGGTACAATGTAATTCAGTTTATCCCACAACTTGCTCAGCTTAGTAAAGTACATCGAAATAGAACTGTTCCCTTGAGTGGTAAGTGCTATCTCCTTTTGAACCTTATATTGCTAAGGATTGTTTGACTCTCCAAAGCGTTTCTCAATTTTCTCCCATAAATTTTGCGCTATAGTAGCATAGCTAAAACAATCATGAAGCTCCTTTGAAAGAGAGCTTAAGATCCAAGAAACAACCATGGCATTAACTCCTTCCCAAATCTCATACTCATCAGAACCCTCAGAAGGTTGTTTAACCTTTCCAGTAACAAATCCTAGCTTGTGCTTCGCAGCTAAAGCTATCTTCATCGAATTACTCCATGCTCTGTAATTATTTCCATTCAAAAGCACTGAAACAAGCAAAATGCCTGGATTATCAGATCTTTGTATCGAGAAAGGACTACGAGAGTCCAAGATTCTGGTGGTTCCGCTTCCAGATCTCGTTCCATCCGTAGCTTTATTTCCAGATCCATCTTCAGATTTCGATCTATTCACCATCTTATAGTAAAGAAGAAGAATTCTAACAACAATCAATAGATTCAACTTACAAAAACTAATCAATTGAGTTTAGCAATTGATAATGAGAAAGAAATTTAAGAAAGCAAGTTCAGATCAAGAATGAATCTAGACCTGCTGTGATACCATGTTCAAAGATAATAAACAAAGTAGAAAAGAATAATTGTTTTCTTATTATGTTTAAATGACCAAACGTGGCCTTTATATACAAAACAGTGAGCACACGCTTATGGTATGTTAACAATACAATACACTAAGAAAACTAACTACTAACAAAATAATAAAACAACTAATATTGCCGTAAGCAGTAAACTAGCAAACTGATAAATATATTTTTCACATAGTCAATTTTATGTCAAGGATGGTGTCTTCTTGATTAATCTTCATTGATTGTAAAATAATTTCCAATAGTTCGTGGAATTTGTAGTTTGATGAAATTAAAAGCTCATCAACCCGAAAATTCTCAAAATTGTTTGCCCCATTCCAATTGCCTTAATGTTTAATTAAGATTGGTATGTTGTCCATTAGTTGTTTTCAAAGAAAGAACAAATGCAAAAAATATTTAATTAGAACGAAATAAATGAATGACATAATTAAGGTGCAACTCGCAAGCTATAAATGTGTATACCACATATGTATAATTTGCATGCAATGTAATAGAAATTCATTTTAAGTGGTTGATGATTTTTTAAGGATGATCTAAGATGAAATAATAGAAAAGAGAAGATACCTATTTATGATCTGAATTTGATAGATAATGGCATTATAGATTTGAGGGAGAAAGGCGGAAGAAATCAGTGATCTAATATCGTTTTGAGAAAATGGATTTTGTTTTGTAAGATGGGTTCATCCTGAATCATAGATGTATAATCCAAAACCAACGGAATAATATGGATCCATTCACAATTGCAATTTGCTTCTATTTAAAATATAATAAAATAATAAAAAAGTTTTCACTCTATTTCCTACGTTTATATAAAGTATAGATAGATAAATCTTGATAAAATTAATACGATGTCCGTTGGGTATGGTTTTAAATATTTAGTTTTTAGTTTATTATTTATTTTTAAAATTAATCTTCATTTAAAGCTATAAAAAACAATGAATTATTTTTTTCAATCCGAAAAAAAACGTAAAACATTCCAAGGATGTATGCAAAAGTTGCTAAATGAGACATCCAAAATTTCTAAGAAAAAAGTACACAGCATGAAATTTACCAATCCAAAATAAATACTACAGCAACCTAAATGAAACAGAGTGAAAAAGGCTGAAGCCCATGTCTTTATCAGACTCTTCAGCTGGTTCTTCATTTTTCTCCTCTTAGCAGCAGTTGAGGCCTAACAATCACCAATTTAGCTCTAGAATAACAACAAACATGGGGTTTGTAACTAGGGTATGCTACCGATAAAGTACCCGTAAAAATTAGCATATTTATTTCCAAACCCGTTTATTGCTTAAGATATCCGAACCTATCCATGCTCATTTAAGATTAACATCATATTACTCGTATTCATTCTCAAATTTGATTATTAATACTTATATATTACCGAATATCTGTTTAAATATCTATTTATCAATGTTCTCTAAAAAATAAAAAAAATCAATATAAATCAATACATAAATAAAATAAATACAAACAAAAAAATTATAATCAAACCACATCAAAGATAAATCACATTAAACTTAAATATCAATATAATCAAGTTAAATCCAAATATCTTGACATAAACAAATATTCATTAAAGTCCTAGTACTAGAGTCTAGATATATATATATATATATATAACAATTGTGTATTCAGGATCCAATACTGTGTACCAGTGGCCTAAATTTGAATTCTATCCTAACCCATCACATGTGGTGAAATTACTATTCAAATCAGTTTATTTACTGCCATAATCGATTCTATTAGGGTTGAATAGAATCAGATATCCAAAAAATTACTACATGCTGCCATCCCTATGTGCAGCTTTATTATAGCTTATCTAGAAAATCTTATTAGATGATATCACATAGTCAGGTGCGTAGTCAAAAATTCAGTCCTGCGAATTTTTTTTTAAAATATTAAATTCCGTACAAATTTATTATTTAAATTTATTTTTTTAAAATGTATTAAAATATTAAAAATTTTGCATATTTACTTTTATGAAAATAAATATAAACATTTTTATCGGTGCTAATATGAAAATATAATTTATATTTATTTTAAATTATTAAAATTGTTCATATTTGTCTCTTATAAAATATTGAATAAGAGCAAATTTGTACTATTTTAATATCTTAAAAGGCTTTTTAAAAAAAATTAGAAACAAATATATGCTTTTTTTAATAATTTAAGAATAAATTTAATTATTAAAACTGCAAGGATCATTTTGAAATTTTTTATAATGAAGTGGAGTTAATCGACTCCACTCAATATGGACTATCTACGCCCTTTACACAGCCCAATTATTTACTAAAAGATTCAATTACAAGAGATGGAAATGGGATATTTTATTTACACACATCTTTGTCTTAAGACAAAAAAAAAAAACATCATAACATCGGGCTGTCTACCACCGCATTCTTCCATCATCAATCAGCTTAGGTATCCTTATCATTAGTATTATTATACCATCTGCTCCACCAGCAACAACCCATAACAATCAATTGTTCCTTTTTAATCTTATAACCCATAAAAAGCAAAGATCTAATGTCAGTGAATTCATTTCTTCTACACATAAAAAGGTAATCTCTTGTACAACACTACAAGAAAAAAACAAGGATTAGCGACGAAAATTACCGACAGAACTTCGGCTCTAATTTAAATTGCTGACAAAATTTAGCGACGAAATTATAATCGTTGGTAAATTTAGCGACAGAGTAAACCTTTGTCACTAAATTTGCAACGGAAGCTTTAATTTCATTGCAAATTTAGTGACGAAACCGAAATTAAAATTCTAAATTTATGTAATTTTTATTTTTTAAATTTTTAAATGATAAAATCAATTGTTGTATAAAAATTATAATTGACAAAAATAATATAATTGAAAATGTATTAATTAAAATAAAAAATGTAACAGAAAATATAAAAGAAATATACATAAAATTGGCAAAAGATTTCATCAGAGAAAAGGAAGAAACCAGAGGAATACAAAGAATTGCGCAATTATCACAAGAAGTCTAGAAGTTCATGACCAATTACATAATTTTAACATTCTTCTAAGACATAGTGATCTGGACAGTGTTAGGCAAAAAGAACTACCCTCTGCTTCTTCATAAGAGATACTGTGAGCCTCTGCATTACTGAAAACTACTTCCTTCCATGTTCTATGTCTTCCCTCTGAAAATTGGAGGCAGGAACCAAGTGTAGCCCCATAAATCCATTGCTTTCATCTTCATCCTCAACTCGATTCTCGCTTGTCTCTGAATTGAGCAGATTGGCATTGCTGGATGCTTGTGCACTTCTGCGAGACTCCTCCAATACTCGGAAGTAAGCATAAGGTCCCCAACCTACATACAGATCTATCGGAATACTCAGATGAAGGCAACAGAAATGGATTATCATTCCATGTCCCCATAACTCTCAAGTGGATGGAGTATACAGTCACATATTCATAAAAGAATTAAGTAATACGAAGGGAGACTTCAAAAGAGCTTTCTAGAAAATAACAAATAAAAAGTGGAATAAAGTTAAAGATAAGCACTTTTCATTCAAATGGCAAATCTAATGATTGTGTTCTTGATACATGAGGGAATTTGGGTCAATGGCAACCACAAATCCAGAGTCCCACCATATTTGTATCAACATCAAAACCTCTGAGTCTCATATATATCTTGTTGAGGAACATACCTTGAGGATAGTGGAGGGAAGAACTGCAAATAACAGAATGTAGCCGCTATACACCCTGCAAAAGATGGCTCTTCATGAATCAGTGAACTTGAAATTTTCATTAAACAATGGGTTATGTTCGTCACAATGGCTACAATAAAAAAACATAGCACACACCTAAGAGACCTCCAGCAAAGACATCCTGCCAGTGATGCCAGTGATCATCCACCCGGGAAATGCCAACAAGACTAGCAAATAGCAGTGGAAAAATTACCACACAGAGTTTTGCAACTCGCCCTTTGCGATCAAATACTTTTATCTTTCCGGATAAGTAGAGTGATAGGAAACCAAGAGCAGCAAAAGACCCTGGCAATGGAAATAATTACCTTAAGAAATTAACAAGAAGAAAAACTGAGGATATCATGTGTTCAAATAGCCTGCAAGTTTGTGGTTTCCCCCAATAAAAAAGAAATCCATTATTTCATTACTTACATAAGGAGATTTATTTGTTATCAGCTTCAAACTACACCACTTCTCAACGTAGAGTATGCAGAATAGAAGTCTGCTAATATATAATAAAAGGGTAGCCCTGTGCATGAGGGGGTATTTTTTTAAATAATGTTTTTTAAAAAAATATTTTGAAAAATAGTGCTTATCCGAAAGTGTTTAGAAAAGTGAGATTTTTTTAAGAAAACTCAAAAACTATTTGCGTTTTCAGAGCGTTGAACCCATTGAACAGGATAGGCAGAAAAAATCTGCCATGTCAGCTGCGATTTCAGACGTCTGATATATTTAAAACCGCAGCAGTCTGTTGCGGTTTCAGATGAATATATTTAATATATTGAGAATAAATTGTGCAAATTAATTGTGGCACAATGGTATAAACACAATTCAACTTTACATATGTCACGGTTTGAATCACAGACAATTAAATTTTTTTGCCCTATCAAAATATATATATGGAATATAAACTTTGAGTCGAGGCTTGTATCCAAGTGGCACAAATGCAATCCAAATTATTCTATTTTCCACCATGCCAAATTATTCTATTTCCCACCATGCCGTGGGTTCGAATCTTAGCACTCACTTTTTTTATTTTTTCATTATTTTTCTTTTTTTTCCGTTACTATATAAAATTAAATTTTTACATATAAAATTAACTTAATTAAAAAAAAATTTCATTATTTTTCTTTTTTTCATTACTATATAAAATTAAATTTTTACATATAAAATTAATTTAATTAAAATTTTCTTTCTATTGTTCTTCATCAATCCATGAAAATCAATTTAATTAAAAAAAAGGTTAATTATAATTACATGAGGAAAATTATTATTTAAAAAAATTACCATTCGTATTCACTGTTCTATTATTCGATCAATTTTGTTCATAAAATGAATACCAGAATTTGATTTAAAAAAAATAAATTAATACTCATGTCTTGTGAATATATAATTATTTAACAAGTTTGAATATTATTGATTAATTTCAAATAACATAATATTTTAAACAAAGTTCATAAATTGATATTTTGAATATTATATATTGTAAGCTTCTAATATATGAACTTAATGCTTATAATTACTATATAGTAATATTATTCTCCATGAAAAAATAAAAGTTAATTTTATATAGTCAAGGGACATGTTTCAAAAGAAAAAAAATGAAAAAAAATAAAAAAACGAAAAATAATATTAACTTGACTGTAAAAAAATGATTTTTATTTTTTTATTATTTTTATTATTTTTCATTATATAAAATTAACATTTTTTTAATTAAATTGATTTTTCATTGATCGATGAAGAACAATAGAAAGAAAATTTTAATTAAGTTGATTTTATATGTAAAAATTTAATTTTATATAGTGACAAAAAAAAAGAAAAACAATGGAAAAAACAAATTGAAAACGTGGGTGTTAAGATTCGAACCCACGGCATGTTGAAAAAAAGAATAATTTGGATTGCTGGATACAAACCTTTACTTAAATATATTCCATATATATATTTTAATATATTTATAAAATACATATGTAAAGTTGAATTGTATTTGTACCACTGTACCATAATTAATTTGCGCAATTTATTCTCAATATATTAAATATATTTATCTAAAATCGCAGCAGACTGCTACAATTTCAAAAACAGCAGACTTTTTCTGCCTATCCTGCTCAGTAGGTCTCGCGCTCTGAAAACGCAAACAATTACTGTATTTTTGTAAAAAATTTCATTTTTCTAAATACTTACGACAAGCACCATTTTTCAAAATATGTTTTAAAAAAAATATTATTTAAAAAAAATACCCCGTGCATGAAGCTCGTTCATTTCTATTCTTTATACATATACAAAATATAAATTAACAAAGTGAAAATAGATTCACATAAAGTGTGCCGGCTTGGAAAACTCTTATGCCCTTCCTTTATGACATTTTTATCACCATGACATATAATATTTCCTAATTTGTCATAAACCTGAAAAACAATTAGATATTAGCATCTGCTTCGTGAAGATACTAAATAGCATCAGGTGGGTCAATTTCACTCATGGTCACTCAACTTATCACTTATCGAACAAAAGTAACCGACTTTTTTTTTCTTACTTAAATGTCACTGAACTTCTAATATTTTTGCAAAAAAATCATGTTTACCGGAATCCGGCAAGAACTCTTACCGGATTGATGACATGGCATATGACACGTGGCAACGAATAGTAAATATATGACTTTTTTGCAAAAATATTAGAAGTTCAGTAACATTTAAGCTGGAAAAAAAGAAAATTTGTTACTTTTGCGCGATAAATGATAAGTTTAGTGACCGTGAGTGAAATTGATTTAGATGTAGCATTTATTATAGATATTGTTAAACGACATGTAGTTTCTGATATGGCATGCCATGTCATCAATCCGGCGAGGGTACTCGCCAAATTTCGGTTAAAATGACTTTTTTGAAAAAATGTTAAAAGTTCAGTGACATTTAAGTAAGAAAAAAAAGTCGGTTACTTTTGCGCGATAAGTGATAAGTTGAGTGACCGTGAGTGAAATCAACCCAGCATCAGGTACGTAGACGCGTATGTCCTTTCCGTCCGAAAAATGCAGCCAAAAGAAATCAGGTCGAGGCCGACCAACTGCATTTTTTATCGTATCAGTTAAACAAGCAATTATACTGCCTACAACTGACTGTCTGATTGAAAATTTTGCAAATTAAGGAAAAAAAAACGATAAAATGGATGTATAGCATATAAGATAACCTCTATCACCACTATTTGGATATTTTTAGCAGGAAAATTTACTATTTTAATATTTTTAGAGATATAAACCGATCATTTTTAATATTTTTAAAATAGAAATTGATAAAAAAAATATTAAACAACAATCGGGTAAAAATTGCACTTAACCCATTTTTTTAACCTAATTGCAATGTTTTTAAAACCGGACCGGATATTAACTCGACTTGTCAAATGAATTATGAGTCAACTGGTTGCATCGAATTAACTCGGAATTTTTATCTTTTTTTTTAATTTAATTATTTATAAAAAATTAAAAATATGGTATATAAAAAATACATTCAAACAACCTTTTGATTATAAAAAAATTAATATAAATATAATAATTTTTGATAACGGTTCAAAATTTCTGAGCTGGCAGCTTGAAACAGTCACCTGAAAAACAAAGAAATCCGGCGAGTTTCCGATCAAGAATGCTCCGACGGTCAAGTCAGGAAGATTGACAATCATATTAATGGTAAATTGGAAAAAGATCGAGAAGAAATTAAAACACACCTGAATTCCCCTTTTTATAGAGTCAGGAATCAGTGTTGGAGTAGAAATCTTTTTTCGCGTGGAACAGGTATTCTTAGTAAAGCTTGAGCTGGGATCTGGAGTTAGGAGTTCTAACTGGAGCAGAACTCGAATTCTGAATAGATAAGAATATTTTCTAATCAGATAAGGGTAACTCCTGTTTGGAAAAGGTTGAATTACTGACTGGATAAAATTAATCCCATAGAAAATACGTTACAAGGGAGTGGAAGTCCATGGAGGATTCCACCAATCCAGATAATCTCAGGGGATGAGCTCTCTCCGAGCTTCTGGATGGTACCGAGCTATTTATTGAGAGATTTCAGTCAGCTCGGCCGTCCGGGCTCAAGAGCGAGACGAAACCGAACTTCTAGGAGGAGTATTCGGTTATCATAAGTCCCCCCCCCCCCCCCCCCCCCCCCAAAGAGATGACATTTATGTCATTTAGGCGGCAACCCAAAAATTCAAATAGGTAATTGTCAGGCGCGTGAGGTATAAAATACGGAAAGGACAGCACCTCGTTTCATGTGGACAATGCCTCGTTTCACACAAAGTGACGGCTAGGGCAGTTACATGCCATCATTGTGATGCTTTGATACTCGCGCTTGCATTAATGACCACTGACACAGCCACTCAGCATTTTCCATCTGTCTCCTAATTACCGGCTTACCCTGCCTATAAATTTCATTTCGTTTTAGGGATTTTGCTTCTCTTTCACGCTTTCGATCCCCAGTTTTATCATTCATCTCTCTGGCTTTTTCCCTCTTTTCTGCCTTTCCGTTCCTGATTTGCATTTTTAGATCTGTATTTTTTCCCCGTATTTCCCAGATTTGCTGCTCTCACAAGCGATGGTCTCCAAACATCTCCTGATTTAGCTACATTCAGATTTACTTCGAAGCCTTTCTCTGAGATTTCCTGAGATTTCCAGGTTTGTACCTTTTCTTTTATCTCCTCCTAACATGAGTGCTTCTGAGAGCTCTACTGAAAGAGTAAGGGTAGAGGAAGGGCTTAACGCTCAAAGTCCTCCCGATTCTCCTAGCACCAGTCAACGAAGACCAAAAAGGAGAAAAGAACCATGGAGGCTTCCCAGGGTAGGAAGCATAAGCTCCGTTCTGACACCCACCGATATGAGCACGCCGAGGGAGAAACTCAGTATTCTCTATGAGTATAAGATGCATGCTGTCGGCACCTCTCTAAGGACCAATGCCAAATTCCAAGGAAAAAAGGCAATAGTTGTCGATGAAGCAGACTTTGAAGCCGGAGTGAATCATCCATTAAAGGCCTTCGAGCTTGAATTTCTGAACTACTACGATAGGATGATTGGTTAGTTGCATCCCAACGCCTGGCGCACTTTCTCAGCACTGTAAATATGGTTTGTCGAGCACGATATAGACCTTATTGTCCGACTCTTCCGAGCTACCCACAATGTCGGACTCCGGGCAAAAGGGATAGACCATAACTACATTCAATCTCGTCCGAGATATGGGGTGTTTGATGGGAACCCTGAGTCTTTGAAAAAGTGGAAGGACCAGTTCTTTGTTTTAGAGAACGAGTCAAATTTTCCTTTTCGAACTCAGTGGGCTCGATTTGTGAACAGAAATGACAACCCGCTACTGCTCAATGATGAAGAGGAGCGAACTTTGGCTCGGTGGAGGGAACTGGCCAAGGAGAAGGTCGATATAAACTTGCAACTCCAATGCGACGTACCTCCACCACCTGCAAAATCGAGCTCAAAAAGAAAGGGTAAACCTTACTTCTATTCCTTTCTGATCTATTTCTTATTGTTTGTTTTTTTGTAGCCATGAAGAGGAGCTCCAATCCCAGCATCGCTGAGCTGATAAGGGCCAAGAGGCAAAAACCTGGGGGAAGCCCTTCTGTATCGGGAGGCCAACCGACACCTCCCAATCTGAGCTCACCCATAACGTCCCCAAGCTCAAACGCTCCAACTCGGAGTCCTCTATCCATGGCCCTGCCAGTGTCTCCAATCATAGTGCACGATCACTCTCCCCCACCAGCCAATACCCAGGCTACCTCTTCCGAGATCCTTCCAAGGGCAGGGAAAAAGCAGATGCTCCCAACCCAAAGTCATGGGCTGAGGATCTAAAATCCCTGGACGATAGTGTGCACAAATTCTAGCAGCAACGAGGGAAGTCCTGCTCGAAAGATAACCCGAACTTCACTACCTTCGCTCATTAGACGGCGTGTATCCCTTCCAAAATCGCACCGCTGTTGCAACTTAGCGCCGAACAACCAAGCCACGCCATGAAGAGGCACAAGGTGGAAGTAAGTTACGAAACTCAATCTGTTAAATGCTCGGTCTATTAGGAATGTTGATTTATCGACTGTACTTTCAGGGCAGCATGCTGGCGGGGGCTGCCATCAGCAAGATGAATAAACTCATCCAATTCCAGGACAAGGAGGAAAAAGAGGCAACTCAGCTCCGACACCAACTCGGCAAGGCAAAGGCCAAAATGGAGCCAGCGGAGAAGCGAGCTCTGGAGGCCGAGAAGAAAATGCTCACCCAGGGGAGCAAAGTAGCTGAGGCCAAGGAAAGAGTCGCAGTAGCCGAAGCTTGCCTAACCCAAGAAAAAGAGAAGAGCCAAGCTGCCGAATTGAGCTTGGAAAAAGCGCGACAAGAGCAAGAGGCCACAAATAAAGAGAAGGCCGAGCTGGAACAGAGGTGCTCGAAGCTCGAATACCAGGCAGCAGACCTGGCGACAGATAAATGTGTCTCGTTCGGTGGTAAACTGATTTAGTCAGTGAAGGACCGATATCCGAACATGGACTGGTCCTGGCTGTATGAAGTTTACCCTGACGAATAAAAGCTGAACTGCCAAATTTTATTTTTGAATTGTAACTTGTACTCAATATATAAATAAAATAGACTTCTTCCGAACTGAATAATTGCATTGAGTTATTGCATAAAATTGCATAAATAATTTTGTATACTCGGATAATAATATAGTTACCATGTGTAACTTTTGATAAATCAATAAGTATTAAAAAGAACCAAAAATTAACTGAATGCTCACTACGATATTATGGAACTGAGCTTTTCATTGATAATAAGCTATGCTCGGATAGCGATTTACCTGTACCAAGCTTACAATAATTAAAAATGCTCATGGCGAACCTGCCGGAATGAGCTTACAGAGAATAAAAATGCTTGTGGCGAACCTGCCGAAATGAGCTAACAAATAATAAAAGTGCTCGTGGCGAACCTGCAGAAATGAGCTTACAAATAATAAAGAATGCTCGTGGCGAACTGCCGAAATGAGCTTACAAATAATAAAGAATGCTCATGGTGAACCTGCCGAAATGAGCTTACAAATAATAAAGAATACTCTTGGCGAACCTACCGAAATGAGCTTATAAATAATAAAAAATGCTCGTGGCGAACCTGCCGAAATGAGCTTACAAATAATAAAGAATGCTCATGGCGAACCTACCAAAATGAGCTTTAACATAATAAAAAGGCTTATGGTGAACTATCGAGCTGAGCTTTCTACCAAAAATATAACTTCAAATTGAAAATGTTTCAAGAATGAGGAAGTAACTTCCCTGAAAGATCCTTCAACCTGTAGGCGCCACCTTTGACTTCATGTATTAAATAAGGACCTTCCCAATTCGGGCTTCGATTTTCGACTCTGGAGACTGTGTGGGCTGCAACAACTTTCCTGAGAATGAGCTATCCAACTCGAAAGGATCGGGATTTAATGTTTCGATCATAATACAATGACATTCTCTGCTTATATATTGCCTATTGCAACTGAGCAGACTCTCTTATTTCCTCCAACCGATCCAGGTGATACAAGAGATTTGCCCCATTTTTGTGAGCATCATATGATAAAATTCGAACACTTGCCATGCCGATCTCACATGGGATAATAGCTTCTGCCCCATATGTCAATGAAAAATGAGTAAGGCCCGTCGCCGCTCTTGGGGAAGTTCGATATACCCAGAGAACATTATTGAGCTCGCTAATCCAGAGACCCTTTGCCTCATCCAGCCTCTTCTTAAGTCCTGCCAAAATAGTCCAGTTTGTTACCTCAGCCATACCGTTTGATTGGGGATGGTACACCGAGTGAAACATAGTTAGATGTTTAGGTCCGCATAATAACTCTTAAAGGAAGAGCAATCAAACTGCTTGCCATTGTCAGAAATGATTGTGTGAGGGATTTCGAACCTTGTGATTATAGACTTCTGCATAAACTTTATGATGTTAGCCGGAGTAATTGTAGCCAAGGGCTCTACTTCCACCCATTTTGTAAAATGATCAACCGACACTACTAGAAACTTTTTCTATCTGGTGGCCAATGGAAAAGGGCCAAGGATATCAATTCTCCACTGAGCAAATGGCCATGGACTGTGAATGGGCACTTGCGGGGCAGACTTTTGGTGCAATATGTTGCCGAACCATTGGTATTTACCACACTTCTGAACATGCTCTTTAGCATCTTTCTCCATCGTGGGCCAGTAGTACCCCTGCAATAAAGCTTTTTGAGCTATTGCTTGTACGCCCTCATGCGCACCACAAATGCCTTCATGAATCTCTCGGAGTACATAATCGCCCTCTTCGATGCTCAGACATAAAGTTCAGGGATACGAGAATGATCGCCTATACAAAATCCAAGATGGCATACCGGCTTGACCGCTGAACTATTTTTTGAGTCTCGACCTGATCATCTGGGAGAATTCCCGAACTAAAATACTGATAGATCGGCAAATGCTAACCATCCATCAGCTCATTCAACTGAACTTTGTATGTTTCATACGTTGGCGCCGTTATGACCGACCATACCATGTCCGTCGAGATATTCTGTCATGACAAGAGGCTTTGTGGCGCGCGCTGAACCCCAGGGCACCCCAAACCACCCGCTTTCAGGGCTTTCGAGAGGAGGTTCATGAAAACTTGTAAGAAATTACAAGTGCATCCATTTTGGGCAACAAGGAGGTTTCTTGGAGTCACCACCCAATAGAACATTGGGAAAGGTCGTTCAGCCTCAGTGAGCCTAAGACAGCGCTGCTATGTCTATTATAGGCAAGTCGGAGGTGTCTTGGAGGCTTCCACCCTAACGATAGGATGGCTCTTTAGCCTCACGCTTGGGCAAACCAGAGGTGTCTTGGAGGCATCCACCCTAATAGAATATTAGGATGGCCCTCTCGCCTCGCGGTGCCTAAAATTGTGCAATTTTGAGCCTTTTACGGGACACAAGAGGTGTCTTAGAGGCCCCATCCCAATAAAATATTGAGATAGCCCTCTCGCCTCGTTAAGCCCAAAGACTAGAGAAGGTTCGTGACTTTCCATTTATTCATACCTTAGTTAGGTTTATAGTTGAGTTTTGAATTTATCGTTTCATCCCATTTCTCATTCAATTTAATGCAATTAAATTAAAGCGCAGATTGTCCATTCAGGGAAAATGATAAATAAATAAAGCATAATTAAAGTAAAGTACATGAAAATAAATTACAATAAAACTAGGGGCGGAATACAACCCCCATTGTAAATGAAATACAAAACATGCATACAACGGGATATACATTAAGGATGAGGACATTGGTCCTAGCATGCATATTTATAAAAACGATTTTTATGTGACAGTTTATTTTGGATGGAAAAACTGGGACATTGGTCCCATTTTTATTAGAAAAAGTTTCAAGTTAATTAAAAGAAATATTTTTGTGATTTTCTGTTTAGCGTGCCTAAAATAAAGAATTTTATTAGGAAAATTACATGGCAAAATAAATGAAAAAAACCAAATAAATGAAATATTACAAATAAAGTAATTAAATATTTAACCCAAACGAGCCTTCTGGATCTCCTCGGGTGCTCGCAAAAATGTCCAAGTAAAGAAAATAAGTTTTAACATAAAAAAATATAAATGAAATAATGTTAGTAATTAAATCAATAAAATCAATTAAACATATAAAACAATGAATAACAAATTAAGATAAAATAAGATGACATGAAGGATAATAAATGAATTAACATATTAACAAATCAAAATAAATAAAAATATGCATTAAATGATAAAAGAATTAAAGGATTTGGTTAAAATAAATAAAACATGTTAATGAATTAATACATAAAAATATGATCGTGATAATTAGGGGTGAGCAAAAAAACCAATGGACTCGGTTAACCGAAAAAAAAATCCGAAACCGAACCGATGGACTGGTTAACCGATTATAATGGACTGGTTAATAGTTAGTGTTTTGAAAAAACCGATATTAATGGACTGGTTAATGGTTTTTGACTCATGTGACTGGTTAACCGAACCGAAACCGAATTTTTAGTTAATTTATTAATTTTTTAATAATTTATAACAATTTATATAACAATTTATCCTAATTAAAGGTGATCATGTACTTTTTTTTTCACTATACTAATTATTTTAAAGTTTTTAAATTTTTTTAATTGGCTATTAGTAAGTATAATAATTTATCTAATTAAAAGTAATTATAGACCGGTTAATATATTTACTTATTAAATATTAATTTTTAAAAACAAATTTGCTTATATCTACCAAATATTTTTATGTTAACAACAATGATGTTATATTATAGTGAAAAAATTTTAATTTTTAAGTAGCTTGAAGATTTTAATTTTATTTATGAATATATTTATAATTATAGTGGTTAACCAAAAAATATTGGGTAACCGATCCGAAAATCCGAAACCGATGGACTGATTAACCGATAGTAATGGACTGATTAATGGACTGAAATTTCAAAAAACCGATATTAATGGACTGGTTAATGGACCGGTTAACCGACCATGCTCACCCCTAGTGATAATAATAATAATAATGACCAATGACAATAAACAAATAAAAGAATAAATAACAAATATATAACAATAGCAATGAAAAGGAATGATAAAAAATAATGAATAAAAGAATGATGAAAATAATTAAATGAATAACATAATTAATTAATGTTATCTCGATTAACATAAAACATTTACATGGCAAAAAAGATCAATCAAAATAAATTAATTAATTACATGTTAAAAATAATGAGAAATCAAAGTAAAAATAAATTATTTACATGTTAGCAATAATAAGAAATCAATATTTACAAGTTAGAAATGATAAGAAATCAATATTTATATGAACAAAAATAATATATAAACATATTAAATGAGACAAATATAAAAATAATAGAATAAATGAATAAATGAAAATAATAAAATATACATGTTAATCAATTAAATATGAACAAAATAAAACATAAAAGATTAAGCTCATAATGTTTACCCTCAAAGTTTCAGATTCGATGAAAACAAAAATGATGATTGATTTCCTTGCTTGTGATGTGTAAGATTAGAGTTGAATATCATGAAAATGTTGGAATTTTATTCAAAAAAATAAATTGCAAAGAAAATAATGAAAGAAAATCAAAAATTCTTTAAAAACAAAAAAAAAATATTTTTATTGATAAAAATAAAAATAATCTCAAGAACAAACAATCCTTTTGTTTGTCTCAAGAAAAAAAATTATTTATAAAAAAACTTCTTTTTTAGAAAATCAAATGGAAAAAATTAGATTTTGAAAACAAACAATTATCTTGTTTGCCTCAAAATTAATTTCTCATCAAAAATGGGATTTAAATAAAAATCATTTAAAAAACTTAAGCGAAAAAATTATTTAAAGACAAAAGTATGAAAATTGAATTTTTAAGAACAAATAATCACTTTATTTGTCTCAAAAATCGATTTTACATCAATAGAATTCCATCTAAAATGTCCTTAGAAGAAATTCTATTGGAAAAAGATAGGAAAAAAGAATTGAACTTTTCTCTTTTTTATTTTGTTGGGGAAAATCTGAAAATCTAGAGAGAAATGTTGAAGAAGAAAAGAAAACTTAAGAAAACCTAAAAATAAAACCTAAAAAATTCCCCCTATTATCTTTCTATCATTTTCTTTCTATATGAAGAAAAAATAGAAAATAAAATTAATTAAGGGAAAAAAACTAATTAATTCAGATATTAATTATTTTGAATTTTAAAAATGGAAAAAAACCTTTAAAAACCCTAAAAAATGGAATAAAAAATGGATTTTTGTGTGAAAATTGGAAAAAAATCAAATTAGGGCGATTTTGGCCATTTGCGGCGGAACAGGGGCGACCGACACCCGTCGGCCCGCGCGACAGGCGTCGGTCGCACTCCCAGCGCCCGGACGCGCGCTCCGTGCGCTGCACGTCGCTCCGCGAGGGCGACGGGGGCCGCGCAGCGCGCTCCGCGCGTCGACATTCGCAAGTTTTTTTTTTATTAAAAATTAACTAAAAATATTACAATTTCTAAACCCCATATTCACATATAATTTTAAAAATATTTTTTATTATTTTTTATTTTTTTCACTCTAAAATGCAAATTTGACAAAGAAATCACCATTTTCAATCTTTTTGCCTGTGACAAGGCATCTTATCATCATTGGGTAACTCTGATCTGGGCTACCTGCAGTTGCCCCCCAATTTTGGGGAAACTAGTGCGCTAATGCCTTGATGAGCCAAAATTCAGAGAAGAAGGGAAGAGACGCGTACCTGAGGCAGCCCTTACCTTTTTACTGTGTGAAAGGTTGTGGATTGTCGCTGTCGAGCTATAGTGTTATCCAACTGTGGCTCATTCGCATTGTCCCGCTGGCCTCCACTCGGCTTGCACTGTCGAGGTGCAGTGTTATCCAACTACGGGTGTCCTGCTAGCCTCGTCCCGGCCCGCACGGTGTCTGTGAGATGTAGTGTTCTCTAACTATAACCTCTATTTGCGATTTGTTCTATCGCGTGTATTCTGCTGGCCTTGTCTCGGCTCGCGCAGTATCTGTGAGATGCAGTGTTCTCTAACTGCAACTCGATTGCGATATGTTCTATCGCGTGTATTCTGCTGGCCTCGTCTCGGCTCGCGCAGTATCTGTGAGATGTAGTGTTCTCTAACTACAATCCTGGTTGCGATCTGTTCTACCGCATGTGCTCTGCTGGCCTCGTCTCGGCTCGCGTAGTGTCTGTGAGATATAGTGTTCTCTAACTACAATCCCGTTGTGATCTGTTCTATCGCATGTGATTAAACGTTCTGTCTTGGTAGCCGCTTCTAAGCTTGCACAGTATAACCTTGGTAACCTCCAACCGATCCGTGTAACCTCCTATCTGCTAACCATTATTCGGTCAGTGTAATATCTGCTAACCACCATCCGGTCAGTACAATATCTGATCTGCTAACCACCATCTGGTCAGTATAATATCTGATCTGCTAACTACCATCGGGTCAGTACAATATCTTATCTGCTAACCCATCCGGTCAGTATAATATCTGATCTGCTAACCACCATCCGGTCAGTATAATATCTGATCTGCTAACCATAATCTGGCGAGTATAATATTATGATCTGCTAACCCCCATCCGGCTAGTACAATGTCTGATCTGCTAACCCCCATCCGGCTAGTACAATATTCTGATTTGCTAACCCCCATCCGGCTAGTACAATATTCTGATCCGCTAACCCCCATCCGGCTAGTACAATGTCTGATATGCTAATCCCCATCTAGCTAGTATAGTATTTTGATCTGCTAACTCCCATCCGGCTAGTACAACGTCTGATCTGCTAGCCCCCATCCGGCTAGTACAATATTCTAATCTGCTAACCCCTATCCAGCTAGTACAATATTCTGATTTGCTAACCCCCATTCGGCTAGTACAATGTTTGATCTGCTAACCCCCATCCTTCTAGTACAGTGTCTGATCTGTTAACCCCCATCCGGCTAGTACAATATTCTGATCTGCTAACTCTCATCCGGCTAGTACAATGTCTAATCTGCTAATCCCCATCCGGCTAGTACAATATTTGACTGTCGACCATCCTTAGGTCAGCATAGTGACTCACTCGTCATTGTCTTTACTAGCACTTATCATGAACCTTTTTTCTACAATAAAGGACAAAGCAAATACGCAGGGTATATAAAAGAGGTGCTTACCTGTGGCAGTACATACCTGTTAGGGCCGATGTTAGACGGGTGCCCCCCTGAAGGACGGTTGGTTTTTCCCCAAATATCGATTCCTCTATCATCTCCAACGTAGCCTCCTTGTTGAAAAGACTTGAGTACTTCTCAAGAGGGTGAGAGAATTTGATGTTGAGCCTCCAGAGAGGAAAATAGATTTGAGCCTCCTCAGAGAAAAATTAAATTGGAGGTTTTATTGCTTGCCTGCAGGCGGATAGGTTTCAATGTCTTTGGCGTCTCTTAAAATGATCCTTGTTTTTGTTTTTATTTTGGGATTTTCTTTCTTGGAATTTTTACACTTTGGATGCATTTGAATTTTTACAGTATGTTGTATTTTCAAGGCCTTGAAAACATCTTCTTATTTTTGTTTTTCGTTTTGCTTTGTTTGTTTTTGTTGTTTGTGTTTGAGGATTGTATTCTTTGTACATTTTGAAGTTGGATTTTGTACACTTATTGTGTGATGTGTGTGAGCGTGCCTCTTATAATAGAGAAAGCTTACCTGATTGCCCCTGGTATGGCGTGCATGAATAGGCTTGCTCTTTTAAATGTCTTCTTGGGAGCAGGTCCGCGAGATTCTACTCTCGTGAGGATATCATCTTGATCTGATTGTTCGGCATGGATGAACACCGATGTAGAGCTGGGACTGCATCTCGGCCCACTTTTGCGTCTGATTGCCTCTGACTAAAGCATGTGTGGATAGTCCAGCTTCTCAAAAGATCTTATTTTCCATAGATTTGTGTGATTCCGGAGTGCCCTTAGCATGGTGTGCCCGGATAGGCTTGTTCTTTTGGGCGTTCCACCTCTATACATATTTACTTGATTTTATGCCGGATACAGTGGCCGATCATGTTGAACTGAACCCATCCCTTGGATCATCCTTGCTCATGTGGTCTATTCGGACCTTTCCTTCTGAGTCATGTGCATAGCAATATATATAAAAGATTGTGTGTGCGTGTGGAACTATGTGTGGGAAATATATGCATAAAGCTATATACACGAAACACGAGCAAAGGATTAATGTACAAGAATTATGTGTGCATATCTATATGTGTAAAAGACTAAATGCACGTGACATGCATGTGATATGCAAAAATGAATAGACCACATCCCAGGTGGTTAAGGGATTCGTTGAGGGTACTGCTCGGCTGTCCACATTGTCTAATGCTCCCAAGGATCTAGAAAAGCGTTGTCTTGGCTTTACGGACTCTAACCCACAATCTTTTAAAAGAGAACTGACTCATGAGCATCTTTGCCCCCCGATCAATGAGCATTTTGCCTCCTAGGACTCTGAATCAAATTTTGTATTATGCACCACCTGCCTAAAGGAAATTTATTTAGAGTAATGCCGCCTTATCACTCCAGGCTTCAAAAGTTATTGTTTTAAAGGTAGTGCATCCCTTATGGATTTTCACACTAGCTTTTCTAAGCGGAAAATGCATCCCTTTAGGGATTTTCACATAACCATGTGCCTAATTTTTGCCTGTAATGGACCCAACTCACTCCAGCAGCTTTTTTTTCATTCATTTTTTTGAAGGACAGACTGCCTGTTCTCAGATTTTCACCCTGCCCTTTGGCCTAACTTTTGCTTAGAGAGCCAGTCACGGTTTTCATCTCTAACGGCCTTTCTTTTCTCTCTTTTTTTTTTAAAGGGTATGACTGTAAGAAAAGTTGAAGCTACTATCAGAGCCCCCTTCTAGAGTAATCGACAGTTATTCACTGAGATATTTTCTCCTTAAGCATTGACTGCATTCCATGGCCTCCCTTGATGAATGTGTTGTTAGATTGGGTGAGGTAGCAGATGAGGATCGGGTTCTTTAGGACTTCATGAGGCTGCCTTTTTACCTTACCTACCCATTGTGCTTGATAGTTCAGAGGGATTAATAATGTAATAAGGCATCCCTATCTTTCCAAGGTGGACCTTATCTTTGGCTTTTGCCTCCAGATACCATAGCCTCTGGGCAAGCTACCGGTGAAGACTATTATGCCATCTATCGGGGGTTGTTCTTTCACTCCCACTAATGCATTCAAAAGGTAGGTGATTAGTCTTGCAATTGATAATAGAACTCATCGACTTAGACATCTGGACGGTGAGAGTAGTATCAGAGCATAGTCATTTAGATTTCATGCATTCAGCAATGAACAACATTTCTCTTTTTATAAATGAACTAGAAAATAATGAACACGTGTATTTGCAAAGATTATGTACATTTCAGTGTGATTTCTCTATACATGATCATTATCTAACATCGATTCAAAATGCAAAACTACATCTAATCTCAGAGTATATCTTGTAAGCATCAAACTCCTGTCTCCAATCAGCCCTCTCAGATTTTTTTTGATTGGACATTTTCTCTCAAACCTCTAATTTTTGCCCAGGGTGCCTTTTTTCGGTTTTCACCCTGACGAGGTGCCTATTTTTAGCAAGGCCGCCTTTTTTCGATTTTCGACCCGCAAGGCTTTTATTCTCTTCTTTTAATTTTTTAGTTCTTATCCTTAGACCCTCTTGAGTCTGTCAATGTTGACCGGTTCTTTGAAGTTATCTTCATCGCTGTCTGTTGGAAACTCTGCTCCCTTGGACAATAACCTCTCAAGAACAAATAGGCCTTCCTGCACTGGTTTGAACTTGCCTCATTTGTTTGGAACATTTGGACTCGTTTGCTTAAGGGCTAAACCTCCCTCCTTCAGTGGACGCTTTTTGACTTTCTTCCCGAATGATCGAGCAGAGTTTTCTCTAATAGATCTGACTGTGGTAGTAATCTCATGACTCATCCTTATTCGACGTGTTGAACTGTTGCTGCCATTGTTGCACCCTATCGACTTCTGAAATCTGGGCTTCTATGACCATCCTTAAAGATTTGAACTCTACTTTAACTGGGTATACTATTTATTCCCCTTGTATCGAGGAATAAAAAGTGACTTTTGTAAAGGTTCCGATGGCGATTCTCTAGCTTCAAAGTACAAAAGGCCATTTCTCTGCCCAGTCCTTGTAGTTTTAAACCATCTTGATCAAGATCGTCTTGTTAGCAACCTCTGTTGCCCCATTAGTTTGAGGGCAATACAGAGAGGACTTGTGGCCTTTAATGCCATACGTCTGGAGCAATTCCCTAGTCTTAACCATAAGGTTTCCTTCTGTCCTTAAACCCTGCGTGGTGCGGGAGACCATCTTGACATGACCCTGTTCGTTGGGGCTGTAGGGCGCACCTCCCCTATGTGTCTATTTTTAAGCTCGAGCAACATATATCCATTGCAAGTCGATATAATTCTTATGGTTATTTTCGAAAGTCAAGAAAAATGGCAAAGTACGGGCACGTGTAGATCAGCGGGATTTGAACAAAGCTTGCCCCCCATGATGGTTTTCTAATCTACATATTGATTCTTTTCCTTCTCCCTTTTTTGTATTTTATTTATCTCTTTTTTTCTGTTCTTTTTTTCCTTTTTGTTCTTTTGAGGATAAGCTTTGTTCAAATCCTAATAATTTACACATACACGCACTCCTCCTCTTCTCAATTTGGTACAACATTGACCAACCAAGACTAGCATTGAACTTCAACTAGAAATTTTGGCTTCATTTCTGCTTGTGGATTCCTCTTTTTGACCTTTTTTGCCCCTTCCAGCTTCAATCTTCTGAGCTTCTGCGTGGCCGATTTATGATTGTGGTGTGTTTGAACGATGTGCCTAGTGATTTCATGATCAACTCTTAGTGTGTCTTCATATGTCTAGGCAAAGACCTTTTTTATTTTTTGTTGAATTTCTCTCAAGTTTTGATCTCTCTTCATGAGTTACATTAGATGCTATCAAGATTTTCTTTGGACGTTCCAAATTTTTTGAGATTAAATAGAGTAACATCAACTGAATCAATGCCAAATATGAATGAGTTATGATCATGATTATGCACAGTGAAATCATAAGAGACATAACACAAGTAAGCAAAAACGTTCATCTTATTAATGAAACTAAAATGTCATTATTAAAAAGTTCAAAAATAAAAAGAACATTCTAAACAACTAATTAACTTCCGTTCTTGCCAACACAGCTGTTGCAGTCGATGGTCCATTATCATCCCTAAGAACCGTGCTGCCTTTTCACTTAGGCACTTAGTCCATCTTATTCTTTCCCTCTCGCTTTTTTGGGTCAGAGATTTTCTTGGAATCAATCAAATCTTGAATGGCATGTCTTAAGGCCTTGCAATAATCTGTGGTATGCCCAGTGTGCCGGTGGAAGGCACAATACTGATCCCCCTTGTGATCGAATTGTCCCTGGCTTGTAGCGGGCCTAGCTGGCAATGGCTGTAGCATCTCCTCCTTCATTAGCCTCTTAAGGACCTAGGATAAGGATCTGCCTAAATTAGAAAAATGCCTTCGATTAACTTCTATGGTTGGCGCCACTGCTATTATCATAATAACCCACTCTTAGACTTGCGGGACCAGTAACAATTTTATTGAGAGGCATTCGGGTAGTCTCACGCTTGTACTTCATAATTTCTTCTTCAAGATCAGCTAGCTCGTTTTTCCTGCTTGAGGGCCTAGAGATACCTATTGACTGTGAAGGCTCTATTCCTTCTGCCTTTCTTACTTATTCTTGCAACTCTGCAGTTCCACCTAAGTGCTGACCTGAGCCTGACCTTAAATCATATCCCGCCCTTGACACTTGCATCACTGCTGAAATATCTTCCTCTTCAAGAACACAGTCGTATTCTAGAGCAGGCTTCTTACCTCTCTCTTGTTCAATTGGCAAAATAAATAGCCCTTTGGCTCTGGGTTCACAAGCAAAAGGAAACAGTGCAAACATCTCAGTATAGGCCTTCTTGACATTAGCCGGCTCAACCTGGTTAAGTGTAGTAGTCGCCATAAGTTGAGCTTGCAGAACAAGCTCCATGGCATCCATCTTTTCTTTGACCATGGCCAGCATCTTTGTTTCAAGCTCCTCAAACCTTTTATCCAACTCCTGGGCAATTAAAGCACGAGTCTCTTCAGTCTGTTATAAGGGGCCAGCCATTTCTGATACCTTCAGATGCTCTAGCAGGGATGCTAAATTTTTGCCAGCCAACCTGACCTTTGATCGCTCTTTAGACAACTATCGGGATCCCTAAACCACCCAAGTAAATGGTCTATAATGGCTAAAAAGCAAGGAGTTAGAATGATGCATGAATAATATATAATGCATGATCGTGCTATGCAAGTGGTCCTCGATGGCTAAAAGAGACTACAATGATACACGTTAAATATGTAAAAATTATACACAAGTTGATATGTACATGTAAGAATTATATGCAAAGAATAGGATGTATATATAGGGAAGAAATAAAAATTTTATTTATGCATGAATGACATGAATATGCAATGCATCATCCACAACCACATGCAAGCAGATAGATCCTTCCAACCTTATTACCCCCACACATGAGGTCGTATAGTCTTTGTCCTAGGTGGGCTTGATCCATGGGTTAACAGGGAACCCGATGAACGCGTATGGTGCATGGTGGAAAACCGGCAGCATAACCTCTCCTAACTAATGCACAGGCGCATGGGTTATGATCGTTATCTATTTAGGCAGTCCGAATAAGTTGACCTGGGCCTATCGGGGCATGAAAGCCCTTGATTAGGTGACCAATCAAATCATTTGGGTTTGTCCAATATATAATGATCCATACAACAAGCATAGTATTAAGATTCATACCACTTAGGGGAAGTAACTATTTCCATTACATGAGCTTTAGTCAAAGGTGATGATACTTTAGGGTTACCCAAGCATGGTCTCTGCCAATGGGTCTAGCTCATTACGAGCGTAACGACCGGTCGGGTCTCCATTTAATATACCATGATGGTATAAGACTTGGGCTGGTGATTATCCTTAACACTTTCCTACATTGAGTGAATGTAGGGTCGTGCTTCGGGAACGCACCGGGGTTGAAAGAGGGACCAAACTAGCATAGATCTAAGGCTCTAATGAGATGCAATACAGTTTCAAAAAAGGATGAAATTTTTAAATTAAAACTCAATTGTAAATTTTAGCCAAGGTACTTTTGAAGCGAAGTCTCGAGTATTGTCCCCAGTGGAGTCGTCACTATGACGTGCGCCGAACCCCAGGGCGGCCCAAACCGCCCGCTTTTAGGGCTTTCGGGAGGATGTTCATGAAAACTTATAAGAAATTACAAGTGCGTCCATTTTGGGCAACAAGGAGGTTTCTTGGAGTCATCACCCAATAGAATATTGGAAAAGGTCGTTTAGTCTCAGTGAGCCTAAGACAGCGCTGCTATGTCCATTATAGGCAAGCCGGAGGTGTCTTGGAGGCTTCCACCCTAATGATAGGATGGTCCTCTAGCCTCATGCTTGGGCAAACAAGAGGTGTCTTAGAGGCATCCACCCTAATAGAACATTAGGATGGCCCTCTCGCCTCGTGGCACCTAGAACTGTGTAATTTTGAGCTTTTTACGGGACACAAGAGGTGTCTTGGAGGTTCTATCCCAATAGAACATTGAGATGGCCTCTCGCCTCGTTGAACCCAAAGACCAGAGAAGGTTTGGGACTTTTCATTTATTCATACCTTGGTTAGGTTTATAGTTGAGTTTTGAATTTATCGTTTCATCCCATTTCTCATTCAATTTAATGCAATTAAATTAAAGCGCAGATTGTCCATTCAGGGAAAGTGATAAATAAATAAAGTATAATTAAAGTAAAGTGCATGAAAATAAATTACAATAAAACTAGGGGCGGAATACAATATCCATTATAAATGAAATACAAAACATGCATACAACGGGATATACATTAAGGATGAGGACATTGGTCATCGCATGCATATTTACAAAAACGAATTTTATGTGACAATTTATTTTGGATGGAAAAACTGGGACATTGGTCCCATTTTTATTAGAAAAAGTTTCAAGTTAATTAATAGAAATATTTTTGTAATTTTCTGTTTAGCGTGCCTAAAATAAAGAATTTTATTAGGAAAATTACATGGCAAAATAAATGAAAAAATCAAATAAATGAAATATTACAAATAAAGCAATTAAATATTTAACCCAAACGAGCCTCCTGGATCTCCTCGGGTGCTCGCAAAAATGGCCAAGTAAAGAAAATAAGTTTTGACATAAAAAAAATAAATGAAAAAATGTTAGTAATTAAATCAATAAAATCAATTAAACATATAAAACAATGAATAACAAATTAAGATAAAATAAGATGACATGAAGGATGATAAATGAATTAACATGTTAACAAATCAAAATAAATAAAAATATGCATTAAATGATAAAAGAATTAAATGATTTGGTTAAAATAAATAAAACATGTTAATGAATTAATACATAAAAATATGAGCATGATAATAATAATAATGACCAATGACAATAAACAAATAAAAGAATAAATAATAAATATATAATGAAAAAGAATGATAAAAAATAATGAATAAAAGAATGATGAAAATAATTAAATGAATGACATGATTAATTAATGTTATCCCGATTAACATAAAACATTTACATGGCAAAAAAGATCAATCAAAATAAATTAATTAATTACATGTTAAAAATAATGAGAAATCAAAGCAAAAATAAATTATTTACATGTTAACAATAATAAGAAATCAATATTTACAAGTTAGAAATGATAAGAAATCAATATTTACATGAACAAAAATAATTTATAAACATATTAAATGAGACAAATATAAAAATAATAGAATAAATGAAAATAATAAAATATACATTTTAATCAATTAAATATGAACAAAATAAAATATAAAAGATTAAGCTCAGAATGTTTACCCTCAGAGTTTCAAATTCGATGAAGGTAAAAATGATGATTGGTTTCCTTGTTTGTGATGTGCAAATTTAGAGTTGAATATGATGAAAATGTTGAAATTTTATTCAAAAAAATAAATTGCAAAGAAAATAATGAAAGAAAATCAAAAATTCTTTAAGAACAAAAAAAAAAGATTTTTATTGATAAAAATAATAAAGACTTTTGTTTGTCTTAAGAAAAAAAAAATCAAAGCAAAAAAAAGACTTTTGTTTGTCTCAAGAAAAAAAAATCATTTATAAAAAAACTTCTTTTTTAGAAAATCAAATGGAAAAAATTAGATTTTAAGAACAAACAATTATCTTGTTTGTCTCAAAATTAATTTCTCATCGAAATTAATGTCTCATCAAAATTATTGAAAAAACTTAAGTGAAAAAATTATTTAAAGACAAAAGTATGAAAATTGAATTTTTAAGAACAAATAATCACTTTATTTGCCTCAAAAATCGATTTTACATCAATAGAATTTAATCTAAAATGTCCTTAGAAGAAATTCTATTGGAAAAAGATAGGAAAAAAGAATTGAACTTTTCTCTTTTTATTTTTGTTGGGGAAAATCTGAAAATCTAGAGAAAAATGTTGAAAAATAAGAAAAGAAAACTTAAGAAAACCTAAAAATAAAATCTCAAAAATTCCCCCTATTCTCTTTCTATCATTTTCTTTTTATATGAAGAAAAAATAGAAAATAAAATTAATTAAGGGAAAAAACTAATTAATTCAGATATTAATTATTTTGAATTTTAAAAATGGAAAAAAACCTTTAAAAACACTAAAAAACGGGATAAAAAACAGATTTTTGGGTGAAAAATCGGAAAAAAATCAAATTAGGGCGATTTTGGCCATTTGCGGCAGAACAGGGGCGACCGATGCCTGTCGGCGCGCGCGACGGGCGTCAGTCGCGCGCGCTGCACGTCGCTCCGCGCGGGCGACACCCTGCCAGTCACTCACGCGCGAGCGACGGGCGCCGCGCAGCGCGCCTACGTGCTGTCACTTGTCGACATTCGCGATTTTTTTTTTATTAAAAACTAACTAAAAATACTACAATTTGTAAACCCCATTTTTCAAATCTAATTTTAAAAATATTTTTTATTATTTTTTATTTTTTTCACTCTAAAATGCAAATTTGACAAAAAAAATCACCATTTTCAACGTGTTTGCCTGTGACAAGGCATCTTATCATCATTAGGTAACTCTGATCTGGGCTGCCCCAGGACCTGATGTCTACAGGCTTGTTTGGCTAAGGCATCTGCTCCCTAATTCTCTATTCGAGGTATCTGCTCAATCGACCATGTATTTTCTCCAACTGGAACAGTAATAGGGCAACGAGCTCTTTGTACCAAATTATTATGTTCTCCTTAGCCTCAAATTTGCCAAGCAACTGGCTTACGACCAACTGCAAGTCAGAAAAAATTGCCAATGAATCAGACTTTACCTCAATGGCGAGCTGCGGTCTAAAACAGAGAGACTCGTATTCTACCGCATTGTTAGAGGCAAGGAATGCTATGTGAGCCATTCCTTTAATGTTTATCTTTTCTGGCCAAATAAGGACTACACCGACCCAGCTCCTTCAGACGAGCTGGCCCTATTTACAAACAACTTCCAAGAGCGGTTTCCTGGCTCTGGAGGTGGAGCATACAACTCAAGCCACAAAATCAGCTAAGACTTGGGCCTTCATCGATTGCTGAGCCTCATACAGCACATCTAATTCTCCCAGACGTGTCGCCCATTCTGTGAGCCTCCCGGATGCTTCTGGCCTCTAAAGAACCTTTTTGAGATTAGAATTTGTCCGGACTACCACAGTATGTGCTTGAAAATAGGGCCAAAACTTGACGGATGATATAACCAGTGATAAGGCTAATTGTTCTAGAATGGGGTAATTCAGTTCGACACCTCTTAGTACCTTGCTCGTGCAATAAATCGGGAACTGCTAACTGTCTTCCTCTCTAATCAGAACTGAACATACCGCCCTGGATGATACTGCGAGATACAAATGCAAAACTTCGCCAATCTGAGGCCTACTTAGCAATGGCAGTGTGCTAAGAAATTACTTGAGCTCTTCAAAAGCTTGCTGGCACTCCGGGGTCCATTCAAACTTCTTTAGGTTTTTGAGTGCCTTGTAAAAGGGAAGACAACATTTAGCTGAATAAGAGATAAACCTGCCCAGGGCTGTTACCTTGCCACTAAGTTTCTGCACTTATCTAATGCACTTCGGAGGTTTCATCTCCAAAATGGCTTGAATCTTGGCCAGATTAGCCTCTATACCCCTTTTCGAAATCATAAAATCCAAGAACTTCTCGGACTATACTCCAAAAGCACACTTCTCTAGGTTGAGCTTCAGACCGAACTTCCTGAAAGTCTGGAAAGTTTATGTGAGTTCGGCAGGAAGATCGCTGGTTGCCTTGCTCTTGACTATCATATCATCCACATATACCTCCATATTCCTTCCGACCTGATTAGCAAACAGCTTGTTCATTAACCTCTGATACGTAGCCCCTGCAATTTTTCAACCCAAATGGCATAACTCGATAGCAATAGGTAGCTTGATAAGTAATGAATGCCGTTTTCTCCTCATCTTTTGGGTTCATTGGAATCTGGTGGTACCCAGACGAGGCATCCAGAAAAGCATATTCTTCAAACCTCGCTGTTGAATCAACTAGGAGGTCGATGTTCGGCAATGGGTAGCTATCCTTGGGGTAAGCCTTATTCAGATCAGTGAAATCTACACACATTCTCCACTTTCCATTGGCCTTCTTTACCAGAACAATGTTGGACAACCAATTCGGATATAAGACCTCCCGGATAAATCCATTCTCAAGCAGGGTATCTGTCTCCTTTGACATTACTATCTGCCTTTCCGGAGCATGGTTTCACTTTTTCTGCTTAATAGGTTTATTGTCCGGCCTTATATTCAATGAATGGCTTATTACTTCGGTGGATATCCCTTTAATATTCGAAGGCTGCCAAGCGAACACATCGAAAAATTCTTGCAAAACTACAATGAGTGCTAACATTTCTTCTTCTTTCTTACTCGCCCCAATTTTTACTATTTTTCCTGGTGCTATTTGGACCTCTAGTAACAAATCCAATGTCTCAGCTTTCGGAGCGTCGTCAATGGAAAAATCCAAGGAATCCAGCGAGAGAGCCTGGTTTGCTTCTTTCAGCATCGTAACATATGTTTTCTGAGCCACCTTCTGATTTCTCCAAAGCACCGCAATGCCTCCAGAGGCAAGAACCTTAAGCAACAGCTTTTGCATGGAGATGTATGCATTCACCCCCACTAGCAATGGTCTTTCGAAAATGACATTGTAGGCTAATGGAATATCCATGACCATGAAATAGCTAGTGCAAGTTCGGACCACTTCATCATCCCCGAGCTCTATAAACAATTTTACCGATCCTTCTACCTTGATCAGCTTACCAGATATCCTGATTAGTGGGGTAGACACTAGTTTCAAAATTTTGTTCGACATTTTCAAGGCCTTAAACGCCTGTAAAGTGATGAGGTTGACCGCATTAACCGTATCCACCAAAATGCGCTGGACTAAATAATCTTGAATAAGGCCTCCACCACCAAAGAGTCTGTGTGCGGTTGTTTGACATGATCACCATCCACATCTGAGAACCTCACTTCGTAACTCATTATGGGGGGGTTGGAATCCAAGGAGAACACCTCCTTTGCCTTCCTCCTTCGGGAATCATCAAAAACATCATAACGTTTTCCCCCCGCAATGACATGTATGACCCCGGCTTTAGCTTTCTTACTTGTACTGGCCCTATTGTCTTGCTTCCGAGGTGAACAAGATCGATCTCTACCTTTATCACTTTTAACAAATTGGGTGAGCTTCCCTTTCCGAACTAGGAATTTGATCTCCCTCTTAAGCTAGTTACAGTCATTCGTCTCATGACCCTTGTTCTTGTAAAACCCATAGTAGAGGCTCTGATCTCTATTGGAGCTATCCCTCATGGGTCTCGGCCAGTTCATCCTATCATTCTCCTTTATCTACTACCAAATTTTTGCCCTCGAGGCATTCAAAAGTGTCCACTAATCACTCTGATCCCCAAACCTCGATGAGACTACATAAGCTCGATTGGAGCCGCCAGACCCTCGGTTTCTCGACTCAGTTCTCCCACTGCCCCTCTCTTGTCCCGACCTGTACGAATCCCTACCCGTATCTTCATACAGAGTGTTATTACGGAGTGTTGAGCTTCATCCATCCTTATATACTTGTGAGCTCGGGACATAAGCTCGATAAAATCCCCAGGTGGTTTCTTGCTCAGAGAATCACTGAAATCCTGACACCGGGTGTTACGTATCAGGGCATTGTTGGCCACCTCTAGGTTCAGGTTCTGAATATCCATTGCCACAGTGTTGAACCTTTCCACATATGCACGCAATGTCTCCCCTTTATCCTGCCGAACTAGGTTAAGGTCGGCTGAGACTTTCTTGGGCCGAATGGCTGCCACAAACTTTGCGATGAACATATCGCTGAACTGCTCGAAACTTGCAATGGAGTGCTCGGGCAAATTTCGAAACCAAATCTGAGCGGACTCAGTGAGTGTTTGAGGGAAGATCTTACACATAGCAGCATCATCCGAAGTGTGGACGAGCATGGTGTGATGAAATTGATCCAGATGAGTCCGAGGATCCGTACTGCCATTGTACTTGGGCAGGTTCGACAGTCCGATCTTTGGGAATGGGATGGCCAAAATCTCCCTGGCCAGTGGTGATCTAAAATTGCTCTGGTACTGCAGAGTATTTCTGTTCTGGTATTTCTGCATCCGTTTCTCAAAAAGTCTCTTAAACCGATCCGAGATAAGAGTTATGGTGGCACCCGGGGCCAATGTGGGTGGGAAGACTAGAGGAGCAGGTGTGGAAACCTGTGGAGCTGGCAGAAAAGAAGCCATGGGAAAATATTGAGCGGGAGCTTGGGGATAGGTGTTTGGGAAGGTGGTTGAGGGGCAGGTGCTTGAGCTTCCATTGCATTCAAAGTAGCCAAGAATGCTTAAGCCGTTTGGAGAGTGAGGCCAGGAATGGCGAGAATTGGAACAGCTTGAGGAGCTGGGTTCTATGCGTGGTAGAAAGGTTGTGGAGCGGGTAATAATGGGACAGGCTCATATGGAACCGGTGGAGGTTGTATTATTCATCCAAATAATTGGACGGGAGGTGGTTGGATTAATTGGGGTTGTATTTGTGGAGGCTGAATTTGTGGGGGTTGGATGGCCGGAGGAGTGGCAGCAATAGCCAAGTCAGGGAAGAGATCCATTGAAAATCTTGAAGGTTCCACCGTCACCGCACCGAATAATGACAGTTCAAAATTTTTGAGCTGGCAGCTTGAAACAGTCACATGAAAAACAAAGAAATCCGGCGGGTTTTTGATTAAGGATACTCCGACGGTCAAGTCAGGAAGATTGACGATAATATTAATGGTAAATTGGAAAAAGATCGAGAAAAAAAACATACCTGGATTTCCTCTTTTATAGAGTCAGGAATCAGTGTTAGAGTATGAATCATTTTTCGCGTGGGACAGGTATTCCTAGTAAAGCTTGAGCTGGGAGCTGGAGCTCTGAGTCCTAATTGGAGCAGGACTCGGATTCTGAATAGATAAGAACACTTCTTGATTAGATAAGGGTAACTCCTGTTTGGATAAGGTTGAATTACTGACTGGATAAGATTAATCACGTAGAAAACGCGTTACAAGGGAGTGAAAGTCCATGGAGAATTCCATCAATCCTGATAATCTCAAGGGATGAGCTCTCTCCGAGCTTCTGGATAGTACCGAGCTATTTATTGAGAGATTTCAGTCAGCTCGGCCGTCCAGGCTCAAGAGCGAGACGAAACCGAACTCCCAGGAGGAGTGTCGGGTTATCAATTTTAAATCCAACGAAGTTTGTAAATATAAAAATTAAATAAATTGTTTAAACATAAAAAAAATTACTGCTCGTACAAATTCAAATAAAAAAATAAAATTTTTGAATTCAAAAAATCAAGTGAAAAATTTAGGCAAAAAATGCAATCTTTGAACTTGTATCAAATTTAATATTGGCAAATGAGATGGAAATAATAAAAGGAGATAAATCTCACATGGAAAAAAAGAATAGGGAGACAAAATAATTGTTTATAAATAAGAAGAAGTAATAAAAAAAATATGAATCATACATTAAAAAAAGAAATAAGCGAAATAAAATAATTATTCATAAATAAAAAAAATAATGTGAATTTCACATTGAAAAAAAGAGACAAAAGATAAAGCAATTGTCTATAAATAAAAAAAAAAAGGATTGACTGGAGTTTTTTAAAATTACTAATTATGAACTAAAAAAATTAGTTTGGTTAATTGAAAAATCAGTTCGATTAATTTTTAATTAGTTTTTTTTTCCCACCAAAATGACACTGGTTGGGTGTTTTGGAAAAAAAAATGGATTCTTTCCGATTCAATGGTTGACCCCTTTTTTCGGCTCAATCCGATTTTTATCTATTTCCGTTTTTATATGTTTTCAGAACCGGATCATATATCGATTCCCTATTAAACCGGTTCAACCGGCCGGTCCAGTTTGGTTTTCAAAACATTGCCTAATTGCATTTAACACTAAACTAAATACAACAACAAACTAAATTATGCCTTTGTAAACTATAATATGATTATTTAGGAATTAATACCTAAAGTGATCTCCAATCAATTGATAAATTACAAGAAAATAATTACCACCACCAAGTTCTTGAAAAACAACCAAAAATCAAAATAACCGCCATTGTCAGTGTTATAATTTTAGTAATCTGCACCAACATTATTTTCACCGTCTTCCCCGAGCTCGTAGATTTTTCCTCTACCTCCTCCTCCATAAGTTTCTTCAGGTCATCGTAATTGATTTGTGAACTCGACTTTTTCTTTTGTTTCTGATCGCTGCCGCCAAACTTAAGAACTTTCTTAGCAGGAGGAGCTTTCTCCTTGGATTTAACCGCTTCCTTTAATCGCTTTCCCTTCAAATAATCTCTGTTTAAAATTTCCCACGTTAACTTTCTCATTTCAATTTCTTTGCTTCTTCAAAGATAACCGGCAATCTCGATCACCGGAGGAACGTTGATTTCACAAGCCAGCCGCGCAAGCTGCCAGGTATGATTTCTAACCTTTATTTTTTTTTTTTTAAATTTTTTTTTGCTGATTAGAAAAATGATTGAGAGAGAGTGGAGGAGGTGATGCAATTTCTTTGGACACCGTTTGCGGCCATATTTTCTGTTCAAATTAAGGATATAATCGCACAATTTAATTAAGTTTAAGAATATAAAGAGTTGAAAAACAAAAGGTCTATAAGTAAAATCACTCTGTTTAGCAAAATTGAGAGGTAAAAGTCCCCCTTTAAAATTTTATTCAGCATAAACCGGCAGATCATTAACTGAACCGGCGGTTCCGTGTACCTAACCTAAGATATGGGCCAATTGGTAAACACAGAGCTTGTATGATTGTATCAAACACTCAAACACAGAAACCCGCCACCAAAATACCCACTCCAACAACCACTGCAACGGACGGTGAGCTTCTTTTCCCTCCTTTTTCGTTTTCAGTTCTCTCTCTTTGCTGTTACTGAAAGCATTTGAAAGCTTTTGTTGTTGCTTAATCGAATTATCATGATTTTCGGATTCTTCTGGTTCTTACTGGTAAATTTCTGTTTTTTTTTTTCATTTTGGGAGGTGATATCTAGGTGTAAATTATGTTATTCGAAAGCTAATTTTATCATAACCTATGATTCCATAAATGAAGAACTGCAGAAACTCCGTTACTAATGAAACTGTTAATTTTGCAGTTAAGCATCGGTTATAGCTTTCAAGATGCCAGACCAGTCCCAAACCCAATGGGAATTCAGCTAGTATCTCTCTTTCTCTGATAATTATATATTTTGGAGTTTACTCTGTGATTTTGTGAGCCAATTCTCTTTTTGAGAATCCTTTAAGATGGATATAGATTAATCTTTAGCATATTCAATTAATAGAATTATTATTGCTTGATGGGAAGCTTAACTTTTTTCTTGTGCTTTGTGAGTTGCATATTATGTATAGGATTGTTAAAAGCTGCTTGAATGGGTAAAATTATATTATAAAATGATAATAAGTTGTGATTCTATGTTTTCTTTTCTCAGATTATTGTTTTCCATTGTGATTTGGTGTCACAAATGTGATTGGTTAACAATGCTGTGCCTGGTTGAATGTTCTCTAGCATTTGTGGATAAAAATAGTTAGTTGTTCAAGATCAAAGGCATGAACTATTGGAACAACATTGCGAGGAACTGTTATAATCTTCATGTTTCAAAAGCATGTAGCAAGATGCTCTTGTTATTGTGTGTGTACGTGCATGACTTTGATATTCCTTCTGTATATGATGCATGGGAGTTATCACTCATGGGGAACAATTTTTCGTTTTCATTTAATGTGACAGCGATTTTACGTGACACTATATTGAGATGGATCTCACTACCATATTGTTTTTGTTTATAAGATATTGTTTGATATAAATAATTATTACCTGCAGTGACTTGGAAGTACATTTTGAGTCTGAGGAGAATGCTTCCATTGTCCATGCAGCATTAGCTGTTGATAAAGAGGTGATTCTTAACATCTCTTACTCTGTCTTTTTTGCTTTGCCAGGTTCTTACTATTTTGCTTCTTTTTCTTTTTCCCTTTTTCTTTTTCATTACAGTTGCAGCCAGATAAAGTGAAAAGGAACATGTCAATCTCTGGTGCGAAGTTATCAGTGTGAGTCAATCTTTTTTTTTTTTCCTCTACTTTGGCTCAGTAGATATATTAGTGCAATTTTATGAATTTGCTTCCAAATTTCAATCGTTATTAAAGTTTGTGGTTATTGGACTTCATCCTTACATGGTGCTGGAGAACATAGAATGCCCAAATTTAATTCTCAACAAGAAAAATCTATACAGCAAAATTCCTCTCTTTGGAGTTTGGATTTTAGTTGATCACAAATGTGATTTTTTGAATTAACTTGAAACAACTTAGCTTTAGAGTCCTTTGTTTACGGCAGGGTTTGGGCTTAAAAAAGAAAGAAAAGAAAAAAAATTGATTCAAAAATTGTCAAGTAACAATTAAAGCTGAACCAACTAACTTTTCTCCACCTCTAAAATTCTTCTTCTTAAATGCCTTAATATAGAAATCTGTAATGAGGATGCTTTGATAACAACTTGTACAGAATTATAAGTTTGTGACTCGTCTTGAATATTTCAATGTTATATGGAAATATAAGTCAGTAAATCTCCATTTTACAAACTATATAAATTCGAGATTTACTGCTGTGAATTTAAGTATTGGGGTTGGACAGACTTTTGTGTCATGAATTTAATAGATTTATGTGCCTATCCATGTTTATACATTGTGGCTTTTAGATTGTAATATGTTCACCAGTTCCAGCATGTAGAGTGATTTCATGCCACTGCCTGGAAGAGTGGTTGTGAAAAGGTGAAAATTGATGCAGACTCTATATGACTGAAACAGGGAGACGTGTGGTAAAATTGTCTTCTTAAAAGTTTAATCATAAATGAAAATTGATGCAGACTCTATATGACTGAAACAGGGAGACGTGGTAAAATTGTCTTGTTAAAAGTTTAATCATAAACCAATCTGTTGTGGTTGCTAATTACCCTCACTCCAAGATTTGCCAGCTGCCTCTCCTTTTGCTGCCTCTTAATATCTGGTAGCACAAAAATCTTATTTGACCATTAAATACTGTATTCGGACTTGAAGTAACAAATTTTGACATGATGATTGTGTATCCTTCCCCTTTTTCCCTGCAATGTGATGCCAGGTAAAATATATGTTCTGATCCTTGCTGTTTTAGGAATCCTCCAAGTTTGTTTAAAGTGGCTGGCGAAAAGCTTCTCACCTTGTACCTTGTATAATCCTTGCTATTTCAGGCACTTTGAGGCAGTGGAGGCGAGGTTTCTCCGAGCATCTATGTCTGCTTTCGTTGATGTCCTTACACTTGCAACAAAAACAATTGAAGAATTTGGGAAAGGAAGGAAATTGTGATACAAAATTATTATTATCAAATTAGTTGTACCCTTATATTAATCATCTTGCAAATTGAGAACTACATAATTCTGTGTATGTTGGACATAACACTTGACTGTAACTCGATGTTTATTCGGTTGATGGTGCTAGAGAACCAAACTCATGAAATAACTATTTCATGCCTATCACTTTCTATTAATGTGAAACGAGTTGTAAGGTTTATGAAAATGTCATAAACTGCCCATTTTTTCATTATGGAAAACTATATTTTCTTGATCGTATTATGACAGTGAAAGTGTGGTTCTGACATAGCTATTGAAGAATCACAAACCGAAATAGAAATTTCGGTCACTGACCTTCACTGCAGAGTAACGTATTCTATGTTCATCTCTGCCTCTCCCCACTTCCTCTATGCTGTGGGAGATTGGGCTTCAACAGTACGCAAATAAGGAAAGGGATGATACCTAAAAATCCTGCAAACTATTTTTAACGGAATGAGGTATTACCCTTATACTAAGAAAAATATATACGAAATATTCCATATACTAGTAAAAATTACATGAGATATCTATAAGAAGACAAATATATATATATATATATATATATATATATGCGTTCTTTTGCCCTTTTGATGGTGTGCCGGTAAATAAGTAATTGATACTCAATTAGTTAAGTTGTGGAAGGTAATTTTAATTGATACTGGAATAGAAGGTTATATGAAAATAGAAAAGGACTTCCATAGCATTAGGGGAGTATAAAAAAAAAATCAGTTCATTAATATCGATTTTTTCAAAATACTAACCGTTAAATAGTCCGTTACAATCGGTTAATCAGTCAATCGGTTTCAGTTTTCCGGATCAATTAATCAATATTTTTCGGTTAACCACTATAATTATAAGATGCATTCATAAATCAAATTAAAATATTCAAAATGCTTAAAAATTAAAATTTTTTCACTATAATATAACATCATTTTTGTTAAAATAAAAATTTTTAGTGGACATAAACAATTTTACTTTTAAAAATTAAGATTTAATAAGTAAATAAATTAACCGGTTCATGATCACCCTAATTAGATGGACGGTTACACTTATTAATCGTTAATTAAAAAAAACTTAAAAACTTTAAAATAATTAGGATAATGAAAAAAAGTGTAGCAAAAATACTTTAAAATGTAAAATTATTAAAATAAATCCATCCAATGCTAACAACTTTTTTCTTTTATTTTTTTTTTAACTTGACACATATAATTTTCACATATATTAAAAATTTTAGTTTTTTTTTAAATTATTAAAAATTTTAGTTAATATATTAATATTAAATAACTTTTCGAATATATTTTGATTTTCATTAATGAAAAATTGATAAATCAATAAATAATAATAAATACTAAATATGAACATATTGAACAAGTAATAAATTAACTAAAATATTTTTTAAAAAAAATTAAAATAAATTTGAAATATATTTTAAAATAATGAAAATTAAAGCAATATAAACTATTAAATATGAAAATAATGAAATAAAAAAAATTTATAATATATATATATATATATTTGTATTTATGTATCGATTATCGGTTCGGTTAGTCGGTTTATAAGCCAAAAAAATAAACTAGTCCATTAATATTAACCTTTTTAAAACACTAACTGTTAACCATTAAAATCGGTTCGATTAATCTATTTTTCAAATCGATTTCGATTCGATTTTTCAATTAACCAAGTCCAACGATTTTTTTCTCACTCCTGCGTAACATCAATTTTGAAGTTGAATGGTATTTCCAATATTAATTGGATATTTCAAGATTGGTGACATATATATATATATATATATATATATATAATGTAATTTCCAATATCAAATGATTTGCAGCTGAAATAAAATGGATATCAATCTCTTGCAGAAAAACACGAGAAGCAAAATATATTACATACAACTAAACAAAGTGACTATAAATCAGCAACAGAATCAATCAATAGTTGAGTGCATTAATTTCCATTGAAATATGCATTACTATAGAGCCCTTGTGGAATGATACATGCAATAGATCATACTAGCAAAAAAAGAAAAAGAAAAAGAATACCTTGCATGATATATTTCCTATAGCTTGGAGAAAAAAGAAACATACGGAATGAGTATTGAACCAAGCAAAAACCGTAATCTGAGTTCATTGTGATTCCCAGCAACCTGGTTTTGTTGTTTTTTCTATACTTGGATCACTTGTTCCGCTCCCTTAATATTCATCCAAGTAAGTATATAGCATTTCATCTTTCTTAGATTTGCGTCGACTAAGCAAGGCTTTTAGCAGACGTTTGCTTTTGCTGGGGTATTGCTCCAATTCTTTAGGACTTCCTTTTTCAGTTTGCATTCGCATTGAAGCTGACTTTCGAGGCTCTGAAGGATACTGGCAAAATGAAGAACATATTTTTCAAAATTTAGCACACAAGTTTGCACCAAAACTATACAACACTTGTACAAATACCAAAAAAATTTAATCAGATTTTACAGTAATGCTTTTATGAAGATTTATCAGCAATTCAACGGATAGCATGATGATTAGTTATCCTTGCTTACCCGTCGTCTTGCAGCAGCAGCAGAAGTTGGAGTGGTAGGCCTACTGCTATTTGGCGTTGTTGGCCTACTCGATACAGACCCAGAACGCAACAGCGGGAAACGATATGGAGAAACTGAGCGCTTATCTGTTTGGTGAGAGGGTATCATCATTTGAAGGTAGGTAATAAGTAATGACTAATTTACAAAGGAAGAAGAAAGTAAAATATAAGGTTTAAAACATCCTCTGACACAAAATGCAAACAAACCTGTTTCTTTTTTAGGCATGGTAGAAGTAAAGGAAAAGGTTGCAGATCGTTGTGGAGGTGGTCGTGGAGAAGGTGATGGGGAACGCCCTCTTCTGCATAAAAAGAACCCAATATTATCATCTTCACTAATTAAAATCATCAATGTTTACCATAGTATAAAGATAAAAAAATATATACCGGACTGAAGATGTTGGGGTTTCGGTGATTGTAGCTCGAACAGCTTCAGTAACATATCAAAAAAAGAACAAATTTATAATTTCGTCCTGTTCAAGACATAGAAAATGATGCACAGTGATACTAGGAAGAATCTCCTACCATTTCGGAACTGATGCCAATCATCCTCGTCATCCAGGCTGCATCCTATGTATTTTGCTTTAGTGCGAACGGCTCCATGCATTGTCTCTCCAACTGAAAATGAGCAGACAGGGTTTAAAGATTCAAATTTTCATATTACAAAGTAAAGCAAACACTAAATTTGGCTAGCAATATTAGAATTGACAAAGGAAATTGGAAACAATTGTTACCTGGCAAGATGTACCGCTTATGGTACTTTGGAGTATCTATGACCAATGACTGTTGTGTCAGACCCTCATGATCAATGTATTCTTGGCAAGTTCGCAGTCTCTAACAAAACCAGAAGAGAAGATAAGTTTACAAAGACTCAGCCCCAGTGAATGTGGTCATCTTACAGAAACATGCATACAAATATGTTTAATCTTGAGGTCATCATACAAACATACATAAAGAAAAAAATATACATAGTATGCATTTTAAAATTTTCACTAGTAATGCCCATTTTTAAATCTTGAGGTCTCTGAACATGTTCTTCGGTGTAAAACCACACAGCCTACGAAGCCTTTTCTATATCTGATTGTCTCTGATGTAGTACAAAATACTAACACAATAAGATTTAGTTTTCAGATGAAAATTTGATTCAGTCATCAAGATTCTGCAATCAAAAGTTGAATTGGAACACAGATTAACAAGACTGTAAAATTTGGTCACAGTGAATATAATTACATACATATGAGTGGCAAAGTCAGAGCAGTTTTTGTCCTGGTAAAAAACTCCATTTATGCTTCACTGGATTTTGAACCATGCTTAGCATGCCACAGTAGCTTATTTTTCTCCGTTACTAGACTTTTCTTCCTCTACCAAACACTTTAAATACAACCAAGAGTAATAATTTTTCCTAGCCTTAGCAATTCCTATTAATAATAAATGAACTTAAGTCCGTATCAACTTCAGAGATGAAGTAAGCTCGTCAAGACTGCCTCAAAATTTTCAGTCAGGCATGTGCACAACATAGATGCATTATTTTGATTAGAGCATGTGCCAAAAATAGATGCATTATCCTCAATATCTCACTTCATAAGAGAACCACTTAAAATATTTCAATAAACAACAAAAATTTAGGAATACCTGTTCTATGCAAGATACACGAAATTCTGTTCCAGAAACTTCGTCAACCTTCTCATCCAAAAGATCATTAACCTTATATGTCACAGAACCTAAATGGTCCACAGTATTCACAAGAGCCTTAATGGCATAATCTTTCAATGTCTCTACTACTCTGCATGGACAGGAGATCCTAATTTCTTAGAGAAGCAGGAAAGGAATATGAAGATAGCATAAAGCAATATAGTCAAAATGCCATTCATGAAGAATCCCAGCAAAGGCAACTCACATCTCTTTTTGATCATCATTTGTGTAGGATAATTCAAAATACTCAGCTGCTGAGTACAACTGCGTTCTCAGATTCTTCAAATCCTGAAATATATATATGCAGATTTAAATCCTGAAATATATAAATGCAGATTTAAATATATGGCATAACAAAACAAAATACAGGCAGCAGTGATGAAGATTTAAAAGAAAAATTGTAAGAATGAACAGGTGAAGTATACAAAATACTAGAAGGCAGGGGCAGACCTACGTACAAGTGAAGGGGGGCAACTGCCCCCCTTATTATTTTAAAATTAAAATTTTAGCCCTCAAATTTTTTTTATAAATTTCAAATTTATCCTTTTTAATTTTGACTTTTTGCCCCACTCCCCATAACATTGATTTCAACTAAATTTATCACCTTAATATTAATTTCAACCAAATTTACCCCCTTAATTTAAAATCCTAGGTCTGCATCATGTGAAAGGATAATTATTAACCAAGCAACCACGAGGCTCAAGGTGAGGCTCGAAAGTATCTGTTCAAAGTAGACTTCTTCTATGCAGATTGAGAAAGCAAGGCATTGAACTTGACAGGAAAAGAAAACTCTGACTAGTAAAGAATGGCACAATATGCACGCTAGAGACGGTAATCTTTTATCAGGAGATCATAAAAAGAAAATTCCAGTGAAGAACAGGTAAATGAAATTAAAGCAGAAGCACCTTAAGACTATCAGAGAACAGCAAGCTCTGCTGCATGGAAACCTCGTCATAATTTGATGCCTCCCTAGAGACTGAAGATGCAGTCATTGTTCTGTCTTTTAGTCCCTTATCCTGCAGCAATGAAAATGACCAATTTTCAAACCAAAGTTAAAGAACACACACCTGCAGTTGCAAAACCAGGGAAACAAGATAATAGTCGAATGATGATCTTCTGGTAAACATTATTTAGTCATATTTCTCAAAAAACAAAAAAAAAATATTCTTCTTTGAACCCAGAACCACAAACCCAATTATATCCTCAGAGTCAGTAATTTAGAATGCCTCAAATGAATCAACAATGCAATGGCACTGGCAAATCCACCAACTGAGCAAGTAGGCGGCAAACTTCAGTTATATAAGGAGTTAAGAAATAGAGAGGTTATACCCAAAATACAAAACCCTATTTCAACTGCCATATAATTTTGAAACTCAAAACAGTTCAGAGAATCAAAAAGAAAGGGGATGCAGAAACCATCTTTTCTGACCAGTTAAAACTAAAAAGAAACCAAAAGCACAAACATTTGCATAATATAAGGCAGGCAGTACTCTGGCAGTTGCCATATCTCACAACATTCAAAAGAGAAAAAGCAAACTTTAATCGAGTAATTAGAGGACATGCTCAAAATTCTTATCAACTCCAAGTCTGCTACACTTGCAAGTAACCCATTTTTCTGAATCTTCACCAAGACTCAAACTTTATCAAAATAATTAAATAAACACTCCAAAAAGCAAGTCTCAACGAATCCTTAAAATCAGAAGAGCTGCAAAATTTTCAATTCCCACCCATTGGTTGCTGAGGAAATTACTAAAACGATCCTAAGTAAGACAGTTTTGTACTACAACTCAGTAAAGGTAGCAACTTTACAGGGCAATTTAAAATTTTACCCACTTAATAAGAATATACAGCAAAAAGGACTGGATTTTCTAAGCGAAAATAAAGGACAAACCTGATCCTACGATTATAGAACAAACTGGGTTAAGCTTCTGCAACTGAGACTATAGCCAGAACTCATTTGCCCCAATTCAAATTCATTAACCAAGCCAATGTGAAAAGTGAAACCCAGAGAGGGAAACAGGCCAAAAGCCAAATAAAGGACAGAATGAAGGGGACAGTAGAAACTGTATATAATGTTTGGTGTGGAGATTTTTGACTAAACAACAGAAAACGACAAACATTAATGTTGGTGTCAAAGTAGTTTAAGAGGAAGCAACAAGAGCAACATAAAAAGCAAAGAGAACACCTTCAAAAGGGACTGATTAGAAGAGGAGGAGGAGGAGGAGACAGGCATTAAGGTTAACACGTTTGAAAAAAGAATCAAAGTTTATGATAAAGTCCACACCTTTTTGAAGCAAAAACTGCCTCCCCAACCACATCAGTAATCATTTGAGCCAATTTTTAGTGGCACCCACTTTTCCCACTGTTAATTTCTTTTTTATTTCCGATTTTATTTATTTATTTATTTTTTATCTTAATCGACTAGAAGATAAGATTCTTCATGTGAAAATAGAAAAAGCGGAAAAATTGGAGACCTTCGCAGCCAAAGCCCATTTCTCCACAAGTCACGGAGGAACTGATGGGTTGATTTTAACCGTTTGATTTAACAGATTAACCATTAAAACATAGAAAAATGAAGTCTGTTAAAAAAGAACAAAAACAGAGAGAGAAGCAAGTTGCTGGCTATTTTTCGTTGTTCTTAAAAGGCACGCGAGAGCTGCTATTTTTCACCTTCATACTCCTTGCAACCTACGCGCTCAATTTGCTTATGTTTTTTTCTAAGACATTATGTTTATGGTAACTACTCAATTTCTTTACTGAGCTTCTAAAATATACTTACCCAAAAATGGGTTAGGAATTAGGATGGATTTAGATCGGCCACTATTTTACATCTCATAAATAAATAAGAATAATTATAAATCGATTGGTTCATGATCTATTTTCACTTTTAAAAAAAATTAATTAAAAATAAAAGAAATATGTATATATAATTTATAAAATAATAATTTTTGCATTCATAATATAAAATTCAACAAAATCACAGAAGATATAAACTGACGGATCATAAACAAATCATTTGAGCAGCATACGAAATCGAACCAACATTTGCCACTTCCACGATTATATTATTAGTTTATGTTTCCAACAAATTTTATTTCACTCAACTTGATAATCTTTTAGAATTTTTTTAAACATTTTAAATTTGAAGAATTATTATTGACATATTTTCTTATTTTATTTTTATCTATAAATTAAAAAATACATAATTAAGAGAGTGAGGTAATATAATTATAAAGAATTGATAAAATGATATTTTACTAAATTATATTAAAAAAATTTATAGTAGAATTTATGTTAATGATTTCATTGATATATGTTAGAAGTTTAAAATTTTCAAATTGAGTAAAATGAAAGTAATTTATATTATTTTAATAAAGAGCTATAAAATTTTAAATTCAACTCCCAATTAAATTATTTTAACAAATAAAAGAAATACTTAATGTTGGAAAAATAAGGGCAAACCACAATATCATAGTTATCTCTCGTAGCTTAAAAATTTTGCGAAAGCGAATATAAGAATCTATTTTTGTGTTACTGGCCAACCTTTTATCCACTTGCCGGATAACAACTACTTTTCACATTCTAAAAATCCCTCTGTGATTTTTGACTGTGAGAGGGATAATATTTTCTTTTGCATTCTTTTCGCATGTTGAATCCGACTTCTCATTATCTATTTATAGTATCATTTTACTAGAGACAAATATTCAGTATAACTCAAACTATTTTTGAAATAGGATAAAATAATTATGTTCAGATAAAGATACTTATATTTTTATTTGATTATTCAAATCCAAATGATAATTTAAATCTTATTTGATATGTAATTCTATCCATATCTAAAGTTATAGATGTATCCAAATTCCGTCATATTTCACTCGCACATGATGAAACAATTTTCAATCATAATTTCCAGTCATACAGGCAGATAGACCGTGTGACCAGCATATCTCGATAGCACTAATACTATACACCAATTAAGGATATATACCATATCAAAAAACAATATCCTTTTATCCACGTATGCCTAATTCTAAATGGTCTTTTTATATTCACTATTTTAACTCATGATCTCATAAAATAACTTTCATATTCACTATTATATTTCTACTCATAGAAATTATAATAGACATGCTAATAAACCACGAAATCGTTGAATGTGATAAAAAAATCTATCTTTCCCTCTTACTGTATGCCATCCATCATGATCCAGCTCACTTTTCTAACTAGATCCGTCAGGCCAAATTCTGGTCACACTAAACCATACTTCATGAATAAGTTAAGGGTCCAAAGGGTCAAAATTCAAATAGGGTCTCACATTAGGGAAAAGTTGAGATTAATAATATTAAATTTTCATCCTTTAGTCGACTTAAACACACATGGTATGAAACATGTATTACGGTGTTCTTTTCTTCCTTAAAGGAGTGCATGTTTCACAAAATATATAACACAATACAGAAGCGTAAAATTGCGATGCACCAAAACATTTAACTTTAGTTCGTTTATTTAAGGATTACTTTTGGATTTTGGACAGAATATGGTAGTTACATTTAACTTACCATAGGATCACACTCAATCTTGATTTAGATCTTAATTCAAAGCATACAACCTCATGTATGTTTTTATATCGCACCTAAACAATAGTAAATGTTCACACATTAAACATTCACACTCATGTATTGCTAATAATGATCTTGCTTATTATTCATAAGTAATAATATTAAGGGTTTATATAAAATAAAAATAGTACAAATCAAATCCTACACAAACCCTGAAATCTAATATATTTCTCAAACCCATTGATGCCATTTTTCGGTTTGACATCATGGATGTCATTTTTTCTTCCATTATTTTATTTCATTTTTCCTTAGCTGGGCATGAGAGAGCCTTTTGAACATTTTTGGGCTTTTTTCATTTTCTTTGGTAACCAAAATGGTTTCGTTCGAGCCTTTGATTTCAAATCGTCGGCGTATAACATTTATCATTTTAGATTTTTGTAGTTTCGAATCTTAATAAACATATCTCATATATTTATCGTAATTCGAAAGACTCCTATTGTATTCAATTTCCATACTTCCACTAGAGTCAGGAGTACACTCACTGAAATAAGGATCTCAAACATTTAGATCATTTGGTGGAGTAAGGTCTTGACCCTCTTTCTCTAATTTTCTCCCACTCGGATGGAGTAATCTTAATGGTTCTTCTTCTCGAGTTTCATAAAAAGTGAAATCTTGATTTACTTTGCTCAACTTTTGCCTAAGAATGCAATTGTTAGTGGTTATACCCTAGGCCAAATGTTTGAACCTTGATGTAATAATTACATTTTTCATTTATATAATGGTTTTCTTCACATTAATATTATTGGCATGTTACATTATTGTAATGTTTATGAATAACTATATTATTCATGATATCCCTAGTCATTTATCACTAAAGGGTATAAAGATAAATTAAGACTAGTATAGATTTGCATTGATAATCATGGGATTATTATATATGATGATATGAATCAAATCTATAGGTACTTATTAGAGAACAAAGTACTGGATAGACCCACTGTGAGATCAGTACATGGGAAAGTGTTAGAAGTGATCTCATAATAGATATATTATTGAATCCTTAGACCTGAGATTATCATAGTTTCCTACATAAGGAATATTGTGTTTTGACATAATCAAACGTTGTCTTTAATCGGATAATCATAAAGATTATGCTTGAACATGATGAGAATTATGCAGATGATGGTGAATAATTAAGATAGAATTTATCCCTCTCTTATGAGAGAGATATCTATAGGGCCCCTCGATAAGTAGGACTGTAAAAATGCATGGCCATGCTCAAATTAATTAATAGTGTGATCAATGTCATTTGAATTTATCAGTCTACTTAGTGATCGGAAAATTATATGTTTAAACAATATAAGTTTGACATGGACCATGACTTATGTTCAAACAAGATATCGTGTAACAAAAGGATAATAGCATGTTCTGTTGTCAGGTTAAAATCGGACTAACGATATTTATATTATTTGGGTAGTCATAATGTCTTGCTAGATACCAATTATAACTTGTGGACTTATTATGGGATTAGACCCACTACCAACTTAATATAAACTTATTGGGTCACACACCAAGATCAAAATGAACAAAATAGATTTTAATTAGGGTATTTCAAAATTATAATATGGATTTTATATTTAATTTCGAAATCATATATATATATATATATATATACACACATACACACACACACATATATCTTTTATTTTGAATATGAGATAATAATATGTATTGATATAATATTTCTTATTATTTCGAATAAGAAATAAATAAATATATATATATATATCTTAATTTTGAATAAGAGATAATATCCCTAATTTATCCTTTCAGGGTTTAAAATTTATACATATATATATGTGGATATATGTTAATAAGTGATTAACCCTAATCTCGTTTTTCCTAAGAGAAAAAGGATAGTGAGTGGCTGTTATTCTTGTGAGAGAAAAGAACCCTAGCCACCATATTTTCTTTGAGAAAAAAAATATAAAATCCAGTCACAATGTAAGGGAGCTAGCACCCCTGCGAATTTTGTTCATCGGTTCGTTCGTGTGGATACCGGTAGAGGGCGTTCGTGATTGAAGCAGTGCCTGTAGTCCATATTAAGGAGTTTATTTCGATTTTTCTTCATTAAAAGGTCAGTAAATCTAAATCCCTCTTTTTGAATCAATTGAAATACATGGATCCTGTTTGGGTTTCGATTTTTATTCCGCTGCATTTAATTTGAATTATTGCGATCAAACCCAACAGCAATGTCTCGTGATTCAAATTCTGTTATTATTCCATTCTCCTGCTTACCTACGAAAATATATCCTTTTGATACTCCAAAATATCTCACATAGATATTATTTTTATCTCTATGCCTTAATTTACTAAATTTGCTAAAAGTGTTATGGACATAAGCAGCACAACTTAAAGTCAGGCTGTCGACCAGTCCATAACTCATAAGGTGTGGATGTGACAGATTTGAAGGAACACGATTTATAATATATGTGCCAGTTAATAAAGCATTTCTCTAATAGGAGATTAGCAAATTTGCCTCTGTTGCCCCAACAAGAAACAAAACATATACAAAACTAAAACGGAACAACAGGGGTGTCACACAGACAAGCTGAAAACTTGGTTAGATAATCCTAGTAATCTATCATGCATTCCATCAAAATATAATCCTATGCAAATTGAAATTTTCATCTCGCAAGCAAACTAAGAGGCTTTTTTAATCCATAAAAAGCACAATATATTAATTACATAAAATACTCATAACCAATATTTACAATTTACAAACATAATATTAACTTCATTACATGACAAAATGGACCCTACATGATCTCCAAATACATACAAAAAGAACCTATATCCAAAACTTCTACTCCTGTGCTGGCCCTGACCTCTGCAGCTTGTCTTCGCACTCAACTTCTGTACCTAGACCTACTGGATAAGAACTTGTGCTAAGCATAAAGTTTGGTGGGGAACTTTAGGTTCTGAATGACCACTCACAGTATTTGTTCCACAAGCACATAAAGAGCAATAAAAAAAATTCAATAAAGAGTAAAACAAAATAATAATAAATTATACAACTTAGTTATGTAACATTATTACCACCTTTAGAAATACTTGATGCGAGTCATTACTCTTTAGGTCAACCCCTATTCATATACTCTTATTTCATATTAAATACATATCAATATTAAATAAACACATATTTACATAATCAATTATAAATGCCTGCCATACTAGAAAGTGGATAATCAGGAGGGTACATGACTTCCCGAAAGAAGTATTTAGATCGAAACCTTATAGGGTATAATATATCTAAATCCCCGAAGGAATAAACATCAGGATAGGTATTCCTATAATAATTTGTGACTTTAGTCTCTTACCAAATAACACCATAGTGTCATAAATATAGCAGCTGCATAAGACTTCGTATAGGCTTGACTATCTATCCACACCCTAATAATCTGGCAGGTCTTTATAGTTATAAAATCAATATCACTTATATTCAAACTCAGATAGTACTTCAGAATCAGAAATACATAATTTAGATTATTCATAGCAGTTATCATAATGAAGATACAATGCCAATGATAGATACCTTTACATCATTTATATATTATTGATGTTCATGCATAATTGAAATCATATTCATATAAATATATTATACTTCAGATGTATTACCAGTCTATATATTAATTGCGAGTCTTTAGAAATATACAACACAAGTTTCAAAAAATTTAGACTGAAATCGGGTAAAAAATGGAGAGAAAATTCCATATTAAAAGCCAAAAATTGTATGTCAAACGGCGAGAAGGATTTCTTGACCACCGTATAAAATGATAAAATTCTGGAATACCTGGATAAAAGCTAATTACATGACGGGCAGAAAATGTCACACAGTGGGTAGGGGCGGTTACACAGTGGGCAAAAATCCTTGACCTATGTGTAAACCAAAAAACATGCAAAAATCAAATTTCAGAATGCATTTACATGGTGGGCAAAAAATTTCACACGGTGGCTAGGGGGTTACACGGCAAGTAGAAAATATCACACGGTGCGTAGGGGTGGTTACACGGCAAGCAAAAATTCCTGATCCTTGTGTATGTGATGCCCATATGCCCCTTGGGAGGACACAGGGTGCCACACGACGCTAAGCATGCAATAACTTTACTAACTCGCCTATTAGAATCCTGTTAAGATTATTATTCAATTTTAGTATGCAAATTCTATGTTCATTAATCAATACTCTATACCACTATGCTATTAACAAGCACTAATGACTATGAGTCATGTATTCCACTACACTATGCTCCACCACTAGTTCTTCACTATTACAAATTACAAACTTCACTACAATAAGCCACTTATAACACTACACATGTACAAAAAGAACAACTATTACAAAAATGGAGCTTAATATACAAAATCTGTACACTTAAGAAAGACCCTTCACGCTCCTATGGTGGCTTGTAGAACTCCTTCAAAAACTCAGCTCCAATCCACAACCTACATGGGAGACAAGCACCCGTGCTAAGCGATAACGCTTAGTGGGGATGTAAACACAAGCACTAACACAATAGTCACAAAGCACTACACAATAGAGAGCATGCTTAACACATATGGCATATCATGTACACTCACTAGATCAATATTACACTAGCATGCCAATATACCGTAGTTCATGTTAATCACTAATCATACATTGTTTATAACATACTTTAAATCACTTTTCAATTACCAAGTTCAATAATCACTTCACAATGTCAATGATGAACAATAAGTTACTATCAATCAATAATCATGTACACTGCTCATTAGTCACTACGCTAAGCCAATTGTAGGCTCACTGCACTATCACTAATTCAATAGCATGGTATAAATATCACACTATCGTTAAGAACAATAATACCAATACATATTTATCACGAACACATACAATATCTTTGTCATTCATTAATAGCCTGTATAGTCTTAGAGATGGATACAGGTACATTATTCAATAAACACTAGAGACCGAGATCTCGAACATTATATCACTAGAGACAGAAGTCTTGAACACTATATCGCTGGATACCCGTCGGTATCAATCACTAGACACCCGTCGGTGTCACACTAGCAGCCGCAAATCACTAGCCCTTCATAAGCATACTTATTTATCCACGACTCGACTACAGGCTTATAAGTGTATTCATTCATTTGTTACACATGCATAGTCATGGCATCATTCATTCACATGTCATCGTTCATTCTCATAATATTACTCATTCGCATGCATAAATCCAAGCACATAAGTTAACTTACCATATTTAGTTATTTCGCATTGTGATGCAATCAAACTTAGTTAGGCTAATCATGCATCTCTAGTTCGCATGGTGATGTATTCGCATAATGATGCACTCAAGCTTAGTTAGGCTATCGTGCATCTCTAATTCGCATAGTCACGTATTCACATGATGATGCATTCACATTTTCATCTTATTTGTATGCTTATATACTTTATTTAACACTTATGTAATGCTCATACGATAAGGCTCTCAATCATAGATAAGATTGCACTAATTACACATTCATATACAATAGGGCTGCATTGCCAAGATAGAGGGGTCACGGTCACAACCAACCTGGTTGCCACCGTGACATACTGAATTCCCAAAACAGAATGTTGTTATGGTAGGTCATGGTCACAACCACTTTGGTTGCCACCGTGACTTATCACCAACTCAAGGCAGAATGCATTTCAGGGGTATGTCACGATCACAACCACTTTGGTTATCACCGTGACATACATCCAACACAAAACAAAATGCTCATTTTGACATGTCACGATCACAACCAATCTGGTTGTCACCGTGACCCATGCCAAATTTCCATTGCACAGCTGTGTTTTACCAAGACACAGCTGTGCTTTTTCTCATACTTTGCATTCTTGCATTCTCATGCTTTGGCAACCCTTTTCACTACACAAGCATACTTTACCTCTTAATTTACATGCCATGATACACAATCAAACTCTTACATACCTCAATCCATATCCACTATTCACTTGGCTCACAAACATTCAAGGCACTACAATCACACTAACCAATTTGAGCATGCCAATAGGTTTCACTAATCACTACATGCCATTAACACTAATTCCATTTCAATAATCACTTTACACTAGTTCACTATCCAATTCAAATCATTGGCAATATTTCACACATATTAGCATATCATATCACACAATCCACATATAATCCCTAACCTCTTGGAGCACTCCTTCTTACTCTTCTATATCACTTTCTCTTTTCCTTTGGCTGGTCCACTTGCTTCTTCATCTCATAACACATAAACATACAATACATACAAGTCCATTAGACTATACTCATAATCTTAACAATAAAAATCAGAATTAGAAGAAGATGAAGGAGATGCACTACATACTACATACCTTTCTTGTCAATACTCTTCTTCTAAACTATCACTATCCACTCTTAGGACTCCATGGTCAAAGAGAACAAATGAAAGAAGAACAAAACGGAGAATGAACTCATGAGAGAGTGAGGGCCGGCTCAAGGTAACTGATTATCAGATTTTTACCAACCTCTCCACCTCAAGCTTGCATGCAAAGGAGGAGGTGTCAATTTCTCACTCTCCCTACATAAGGTGGCCGGCTCACACACTAACACATGGAGTCCACTACTTCCATGATTAGTGTGACACCCATTCCCAACAGTTAAACTAGCTGAGCTAATCTAGTCAGGAATGACCGTTACACACACAGAACACATGCACTTTCTTATCATCAAACTCTTATTGAAACCTGTATAATAAAATTTCTCACTTCGTATTCACATTATCAGGCATTTCATGCCAATTACTTATAGATCATTCTCTATAAGCATACACTTACTAAGCATACATATATAATCCATAAGCTAGTATACTTAGTCATCAAATTATTACATGCCTTTACATACTCGTATACATATTAGCTATACCAAACTTATACATAGTTATACAAAATTTCCATAACACAAACCCCAAAATCTACACTGGTAGCACTCCTAATGTTGACCGTTATTATGCGGGAGAGTCCTTCGATCACCTCACTTCCGTACCTACACGGATTAAGGTAAACCCGTGCTAAGTGATAACGTTTAGTGGGGAACACATGCACATAACAAATAATACATCACACAAATAGAACATCATACATTATACGCAAAAGATCATACTCAAATGACCATATCACATTAAGTACCATTTTAGGCATGTCATGATTTATTTAGCATTCTCATACACATAGAGCATTAATCAACCCATCTCATAATTCCAGAATATAACGTACATAATGGTTGTATCATTATTATTTCCATTTTATCATTAAATTGCCTGCAATTCAAAGACGCGGATAATGGGTTTCGCATTGGTACCACCGAGGTACTATAATCACATTAAAATCTTATTTACGCATTGGTACCCTCAGGTACAGTAATATCATTTCACATATAATAAAATCCAGCAAGAATTATACGCATTGTAATCGCATTGTGATTCCTAAGGAATCAGATACATTAAACGCATTGGGCTGCAGCACTTTGACCCTATAGGCATGCCTATCTATCCACTACTTGACTCGCAGGCTTAAGTTATTTAATTATGTTATCCATTTCACATTGATCAATTTTCATAACACATATACCATCCATGATCACATTCTCTTTTACACATGCACTTAACACATTAACTATTTACTTCACTTACGTACACATTACACTTCTCAAGTTTACATGTTCATGGTCATTAATTACATACTTAGTTAAGTTCAAGAATCACAATGTCATAGGCATATACACATCACTTGAGTTTAACATCGAGCTCAAACACATATATTTATCATTCCATTACTATTCTTCACATAATTATATGTATTGTTACTTTTGCTAATAGGTTTTATGGTTTATTTTTAGGTGAATTTTAGGTTAATTTTATTAATCTTCAATGATTAATGAGTTAGGAGTTAAAAGAAATATCCATTGGAAGCTTTAGAGATTCAAAAAGAGTGTTAAATGCTGAAAGAAAGCAACCAGAATGTTTCACCACCTAAGGCTGTGATATTTTAAGTGACAGACTATTTCACCACCTGAGGTGGTGACACTGGGAAGAAATCACCACGTGAGGGTGTGACAGATTATTTCACCATCTAAGGGTGTGACAGATTATTTCACCACCTGAGGTGGTGACACTGGCAAAACTCACCACAATTTTGTACAACCCAAAACGATGTCTTACACCCAATTTTAGGAAAAGGTCCCTTCTTAACATTTATTCCCCTATGTCTTATCTTTCAAATGGGACAAGTTTCAGGTCAATTAGACATCTATACCTTCAGATATGAGCTAAACAACTTATATTGTTCAGGTAACCCGACCCAAACAGAGACACTACGGTTATGGCCAACTTTGATGACCTTAGAGTTCTCAAATCAACAGAGCTATTTCTACAACATTTAAAGACGCGGATTTATGGTTCTAACCCAATTGGTCTCACCCTTTTTGGAGTTGTAAAACTCAACTTATAATATAAACAAGTCTTGGGGGTCAGTATAAACTTCCAAAAATAGATTTACACAATCAAGCTTGTAAAGCTTGAAAATAGCCAACTTGGCCAAATCAACTCTCCCAATTCAAACTATAGTTTCAATACACACTTATATGAACATTTATACTCAATCAAAATATCCATGCATCAATTACACACCATGATCAAACAAATCAACAAACACAATTTACATAATTTACACGTTTAAGGTTTGTTCCCAAACCTTGTCGTCTTAGCTCTTATTTTCGTTGAGTGCTCGCCTCTCCAACTTTGGCCTTTCCTTTATCCCTTTTCAATTCCTCAGCTACCAAAATAATTCAATTTACAGGTTCAAGCTCAATTCAACAATATCCCATTCAAACCAATCAAAACTAGAAAGAAAGAAGTAGATGATGAGAATATATATATACTTAATCACTTACCTTCTAAATTTGGAACCTTAATCCTTGTTTTTAGCTACTCAAAACATGCAACCAACTCACTCTTCAGCTCACACTCTCACTCACAAATGAACAAAAGAAAGACATAACAAAATGCAGAAATGAATAAATGAAGTCCCACCGAAATCACCACCTTCCCCTATAACAAAATCATGCAAAATGGTGAGTTGTCCACCCCACAATTAGCCACACAAAGCTTCCCTTAACACCTGTCCTCCACTCATCCTTTATTTAAGCTTATTTTATTATTAACTACTCAATCTTTACTTAATTAAACAACCTTTAATTAACCATGCAAAAATTTGCATTCCAGCCACTAAACTATACCTAATCTTTTCAATCCAGTCCTCCATCTATTCAATTAAGTCCCAAAATACACATTCAACTACACACACATCCCCCGAATTAGGTCAAAACAACTAGGACACATTCTCGGGCACTACAATTAGGCTTAATTAAGTTCACTTAATTAACCTAATCCACTACTAATCCACTACTTAACATTAATCTTGCAAATTACAATTCAGCCACTACAATACTTTATTTTTCTTCAATTAAGTCCCTCATTTCACTTTTTCAATTAGGTCAAATGCTGTAAACCCTAATTATCATGCACACTTTTACACTAATAACACTCATTTCTACTAGGGCTCTTTTGGGGTGTTATAGTGTAAACCAAAAAACATGCAAAAATCAAATTTTAGAATACATTTACACGGTGGGCAGAAAATCTACAAGGCCGGCAGAAGGGGTTACACGATAGGCAGGAATTCATGACCGCTATTTAAGATTTGAAGATGAATTCTAAGCAAAAACAAGCAATCCAAAAGCCATTTACACTGCGGAGAGGAATTCCTGACTGCGATATAACCCTGTTACATTGCTTACTAATATAGGGTATAACAGAGCAGATTTCATTGCTCAACTTTTCTAGGTTTTTCACCTAGAAAAATAAAATTTTTAGGCAAAAGTTCCTCTTAACATATGTTCATCTATGTCTTAAGTTTCTAATGACAAAAATTTACTTCATTTGAACTTGTATTTTATGAGATACACCTATAAGAATAGAAATTGCTCCCAAAACAGGACAGATTCAGATGTCCATTTTCAACTTCCATTTGAGGTGTCTTAAAGCCTGAATTAAGTAAATTTTATCCTAGGCATTTAAAGGTCTCTATCGTAAGAAAATTTTCCAGCTGGAATCACTCCAATTAGAGCTCTAAAAGTTTAGATATACTCAAAATACTCAAACTTGTACTGTAACACCTAACTAGCAGAAACTTCTTAGGTTCTCCTCATTTAAACTCATGCACAATCATCTTAATCAAACTTTATTAAGTCCTTTTTTACATTCGTTTAAGCATTTTTCACCTTCATACATATCACATATGCAAATTCATAGGGAGAAAGTTCCTAAACTTGGAGTTTACTCCCTCTCTTCTTCTCAAGCTCTTTTCACCACACCTTCTCTTTTCCTTTACCTTTTTTTTTTGTTGAGTCTTCAACTACAAAATCAAAATTTCATCTTATAAATGTTCTTTGACACAATTCTCTACAAACTCGTACTGAAAAGAAAAAGGAGAGGTTAGTGTTAACAACTTACCAATTTACACAGAATTCCTACACTAAATTCATCTAATCAAAAGAAGTAATCATATGGATGCTTGAAGGAGCTAAGCTTGGTGTGGGAAGGGTGGAGAGAAAGTCTAAAATTCTTCCTCCTTTATCCCACCGACTTTAGCTTTAAAAATACCCATCCATTCCTGTAATTCTGGAACTATTAATTGTCAGTTTTTGTTGGCCAAGTTTGACAATTTCATAGTTAATCATTCCTTCTTTCTCTTTTCTCAAATTAACTTTATAATTAAGTTATGCTTGCAATTAACCCTCAAAGTTATTCCTTTAATGCATATGAGTCACATTTTAACAAACTTTCAAATTACCACAACATACCGAAACTTTTTATTCAATGACGATTTCATCCTTTTGACACGTTCGCCACCAAACCAAGCATATTCAGTTACTAGATAGACCTAATCATGACTTAGTACGACTAAGGTATGTTTTGAGACCTTACATTTTCCATAGATCTAACCATATCTAAGAGAGTCCTGTTGTTTTGTTGTGGAGTTTTAGGAATGGACAACTGATGCTTAATCCCCTTTTCATCACATAAATTTTTAAATTTTTGGGAAAGATATTCCCGATTTCTGTCGATTCTTAAAGCTTTAATCTTCCTGTTTAATTGATTCTCAACTAAGTCCATATAATTCTGGAAGCAACTCAATGCTTCTGACTTATGAAAAATCAAATAAGACATGACTATTGTGACGCGCGCCGGATCCCCGCGGCCGCCCCTTCTGACTGCCCGCTCGAGGGCGATCGGGCAATTGTGGGTCCGTTGACAGCTTGCAATAAATCGCAAGTGCATCTATGTTGGGCAACAAAGAGGTTTCATGGAGTCGCCACCCAATAGAACATTGAAAAAGTTTCTCTCGCCTTGGAGAGCCTAAGACTGCGCTTGGTATCCATTTTGGGCCAGCCAAAGGGATCATGGAAGGTGAACTCCTCACCCTAAGGAGCCTAGGATTAGCGCTAAAGTCTCGTGACTCAAGAAGTATCTTGAAGGATGACCTCTAACCTCTTGAGCCCAAAGACCAGAGCTGGGTCCGGGATTTCTCATCTATTTCTACCTCGATTATTTTATGATTAAATTTTAATTATCATTGATTCGCTCTCTCTCCACACGATGCAGTTTAAATTAAAGCGCATTCATCCATTTAAGAGCATAAAATAAAATAGCATTAAAGCATGAAATAAATTTACAATAATACTAAGGGCAGAATACAACCCTCGTTTGTAAATGTGCGATACATGCATAAAACGGATTATTCATTAACAATGAGGACATTGGTCCTCGCATGCATTCATTATGGAAAACAATTTTTGTGTGATTATTTTATTGGATAAAAATAGGACATTGGTCCAATTTTATTTAGTAAACACTTCATTTTAGTAGAAAACATTTGTGTGGTGGTTCTTTTTAAGAGCGGTCGAAAATCATTTTATTATTACAGACCACAGATAAATAAAATGCAATAAAATAGTAATTACATATTTCTAAATAAATAAATAAATGAACACATGAATAATTGCATAAATAAATAACAATAATCAATAATGATAATAATAATAATATTAAAACATAAAATTAAATAATCACAAATCAATTAAATAATAACATCAACATAAAATTAACACAAATTAGACAATAATAATAATGATATCAATGATAATAATAATAAAAATTATAATAATAATATTAAATAAATATAAATAATAACAATAATAAATAATAATAATAAATCAGAATAACGAATAAATATAATAATAATATTATAATAATAATAATAATAATAATAATAATAAAAAATCAGAAATTAAATAAATAAATATAATAATAATAATAATAATAATAATAATAATAACAATAATATTAATAAATCAAAAATTAAATAAATAAATATAATAATAATAATAATAATAATAATAAAAATAGAAATTAAATAAATATTAATAATAATAATAATAATAATAAATAAATAATAATATTAATTAATATTAATTAATAATATATTAAAATAAATTAATATAAAACAGGCTTACCGGATTTCCCTCGCCGGAGATTGGCCGGAGCGGCGGTTGACGGCACCTCCCTCACCGCCTCGTAGATCGCCTCGTCGGGAGTCCAGATCCGGTGTCCACGCGCCGATCGGAGGTCCACCGTCGCCGGAAAACGCGATAAAGCGGTCCGGTTCTTCTCCCTCACGCGCCGGCTTCCGGAGTCCGATGGGGAAACGGCGGCTACGGCTGGGTGCGCCCGGATGTGGTGGTTCTTCCGGTGGGGCGCGTGCCTGAATCCGGCGTCGGAGGTGGCCGGCGGAGGCGACGCCTTCTCTCCCTTCTTTTCTTCCTTTTTCCTCTTCTCTCCGGCGCTGTGGGTTTCCGTTGGCCTGGGTCTGCTCCTCCTCTCTTCTTCTCTTTTCTTTTCCTTTCTTTCTTTATTTGGCCTTCTCTCTTTTGCTCTCTCTTTTCTTTCTTTTTTCTTTCTCTTTTGTTTTTCTTTTCTTGGTCTTCTCTCTTTGATCTGCCGAGCCCCCTCAATTTTGCTCATCTTCTTATTTTTATTCCCCATATTTAGGGTTAAGGGTTATCAATGTAATTTCCTCACTCAATTATTTCCCTCCTTTTCCTTTTTCATTTTATACTTTAATTATTTTAATTCTAATAACACACATACATACATATTAATTAAACTAACACATAATATAATTAAACATTACATATTAACACATTAATTCATTAATTAACTAAACATTACACTAATTAATCACATCTTAATACAATTAATCTATATATATATTATATATATAATTAAAGGCTCCACACACTAATTAATTAACCATGCACATATTAATCATTAATATAATAATTAAACATTACAATAATTAATCAACTATCATATATATTTATATTTTATCTAATTAATTATACACTTTAAACTTTAATTTTACATGCACTTTAATCACACAATAATATTAATTACTCAAGTAACTAACATTAACTAATTAACTTTTAATTTCACACACACATATTTATATTTATTTTTTTTTCGGAGGGAATAATCAAGGATCAAAAAATCATCATTGCCATTTTTATGTTGAGCTCGGGACCCGGTGTCTACAGTTGCCCCCAATTTTGGAGAAGCTAGTGCATAGACACCTAGGTGAGCCAAAATTCAAAGAGGAAGAGAGAGAGGATTCCATACCTGCGGCAGAGACCTTGCCTTCTTTCCGGGAGTCGGATAAAGAGATGCCTCCTCAGAGGGCTTTGGGATTTGCCTCCTCAGAGGGCTAGAGATTTTGAAGTGGTAGTGCCGTGGTCGTGCTAACCCTCCTTAGAGTGGTAGTGCCGCCATCGTGCTAACCCTTCGATTTGATGATGAAGTGGTAGTGTCGTGGTCGTGCTAACCCTCCTTAGAGTGGTAGTGCCGCCATCGTGCTAACCCTTCGATCGGATGATGAAGTGGTAGTGCCGTGGTCGTGCTAACCCTCCTCAGAGTGGTAGTGCCGCCATCGTGCTAACCCTTCGATTTGATTTGATGATGAAGTGGTAGTGCCGTGGTCGTGCTAACCCTTCGATCGGAGGATGAAGTGGTAGTGCCGTGGTCGTGCTAACCCTCCTCAGAGTGGTAGTGCCGCCATCGTGCTAACCCTTCGATTTGATTTGATGATGAAGTGGTAGTGTCGTGGTCGTGCTAACCCTCCTCAGAGTGGTAGTGCCGCCTGAGTGGTCTTTGGATTTGATAGCTGCCCCCTGAGAGGTCTTGGATTTGATTATGCGCCCCCTGAGAGGTCTTGGGATGAGAACTGCCCCCTGAGAGGTCTTTGGTTGAGATCTGCCCCCTGAGAGGTCTTGGGTTGATTATCTGCCCCCTGAGAGGTCTTTGGTTGATTGTGTGCCCCCTAAGAGGTCTTTGATTGAGATCTGCCCCCTGAGAGGTCTTGGATTTGATTATGTGCCCCCTGAGAGGTCTTGGGATGAGAACTGCCCCCTGAGAGGTCTTTGGTTGAGATGTGCCCCCTGAGAGGTCTTGGGTTGATTATGTGCCCCCTGAGAGGTCTTGGGATGAGAACTGCCCCCTGAGAGGTCTTTGGTTGAGATCTGCCCCCTGAGAGGTCTTGGGTTGATTATCTGCCCCCTGAGAGGTCTTTGGTTGATTGTGCCCCCTGAGAGGTCTTTGGTTGATTGTGTGCCCCCTGAGAGGTCTTTGGTTGAGATCTGCCCCCTGAGAGGTCTTGGGTTGATTATCTGCCCCCTGAGAGGTCTTTGGTTGATTGTGCCCCCTGAGAGGTCTTTGGTTGATTGTGTGCCCCCTGAGAGGTCTTTGGTTGAGATCTGCCCCCTGAGAGGTCTTGGGTTGATTATCTGCCCCCTGAGAGGTCTTTGGTTGAGATCTGCCCCCTGAGAGGTCTTGGATTTAATTATGTGCCCCCTGAGAGGTCTTGGGTTGATTGTGTGCCCCCTGAGAGGTCTTTTGTTGAGATCTGCCCCTTGAGAGGTCTTGGGTTTGATTATGTGCCCCCTGAGAGGTCTTGGGATGAGAACTGCCCCCTGAGAGGTCTTGGATTTGATTATGTGCCCCCTGAGAGGTCTTGGGTTGATAACTGCCCCCTGAGAGGACTTGGATTGAGAATTGCCCCCTGAGAGGTCTTGGATTTGATTATGTGCCCCCTGAGAGGTCTTGGGTTGATTGTGTGCCCCCTGAGAGGTCTTTGGTTAAGATATGCCCCCTGAGAGGTCTTGGGTTTGATTATGATTGATGTTTGGAATGATGTCGTCACTCGGTTTCTGTCGATGTCCGCATCGAGTCTCTTTTTCTGCAAGACTTAGAAAGGCAGATATACAGAAAAAATTGTGAGTATGCACGTGAGATGCATGTGTATGCAGCAATGCAGTATAAAAATTCATCTAAGTGGATTTGGAGGCGACAACCGATTTGATTGCAATTTGCAGTAAGATCAGTGCCTTCTGGAATTGCCTTTAAATTTCATGCTCTTTGGGGATCATGAGGTTCTCGTCTGAAACCTGTAGTCATTATTTTAAGGTAGTGCGTCCCTTGTGGATTTTCACACTAGCTTTTCTTGGCGGGAAATGCGTTCTTTCGGATTTTCACATGACCCTGTGCCTTATTTTTGCCTGGAATGGACCCAACCCAATCCAGCGGCTCTTTTTTTTTTCTTTTCTTTTTTCTTCTTCTTTTTTTTTTCTTTTTTTTTCTTTTAGGACAGACTGCCTGTTTTCAGGTTTTCACCCTGTCCTTTGGCCTAACTTTTGCTTAGAGCGCCAATTACGGTTTTCATCTCTAACGGCCTTTTCTCTTTTTTTTTTTTTTACATCAGATGAACTATTCTGGTTACATCAATACCATTGCATACATGCACATATTTCAATTTGATTTCATAATATATGATCATTATTTGGCATTAATCTCAAGATACAAAACCTCATCCAATCTCGGGATGGATCTTGAAAGCATCAAACTTCTGTTATCAATCAGCTCTCTTTTTGATTCTCATGATCGAATATTTTCTCTCTGCTCTCATTTAATCTTTTGAATGCGAATTCTAGAAGCAACGTCGGAGACGAGACTTAACTCGAATGCATGAATGCACTCATGGCTTCTCGCTTGAAGCTCAAGAAACACCATAGGCCTCTTCTTACGTACCAAACCTTTTTAGAAGGTCATCTCCGCTAATTGGATAAGACTGAACCCAGAATCAAAAGGTCTTACTTCGGTTGTAATGTTAGGCTTGGGTAGATGGCTGTCAAAGAAAGATCAGGTCGCTAGAGAAAAATGGCCGCGATATTTTCTCGACTGATGGATGAACCGTTCTCGGCTCAAAAATATTCTTGAATTTGGGCTCGATAACATTCTAGCTCCTTCAGATCAGAAAGGCAATCATTGAAACTAGTCAATTGGTTACTATTTTGAGCTCTTTTTTTTTGTTTTTTTTTTGATTGATTTTTCTTTCTTTTTTTTTTTTCTTTTCTTTGCTTCTTTTTCTTTCATTTTTGATTCATTTTTCCTTTTTGGATTTTTCGCTTTTCATTTTTCTTTTTCTTCTTTTTGCTTTCGCTTCTTTTTGTGAGCTCATGCCTTTCATGTACGACTAAACCCTCTTTCCAAAGTCTGAACTTGCTCTTATCAAGGCAATTTTTAATAGTCCAAAGAATTGTTCAAATGTACATCCATCAGTTTTAGAGCGGCCACTCTTCTAAGGGGAAGCCAAAATCATTTTAGGCGATGGGGTAGTTTTAATGTGTGTAACAACAAAATTGGTACGCATTCAGTATACCTGCATAAAGGCTCAATGGGCTAGCAAGCGATTGCAGAACAAGGGTAGGAAGTAGTCATTTAGAGAGCTATACAAAGAATGATGCCTAAATCATTTTTCAGGTTCTGTCTTATCCAGATATCGCTTCGACGGGTAATCAGAAAGGTTCTAGTGCTCTTAGTGAGTTTTCATCCAATCTCCTAATTGCAACTAGTTTTTTTTCTTTCTTATTTTTATTTTCTCTCCGACTCTCTCTCTCTTCAGGAGTTATATCAGATGCTATCAAGATTTTCTTTGAATTTTTCAAAGTTCCAAGATTAAATGTAGTAGTATTAATTGAATTAATGTCAAAATAAATGAATGCATCATGATCATAAAAAATGAAATCATTAGAAATAATATACAAATACACAAAAATATTGTTCATCTGTCATCAGCTTTTATTTTCCCTTCTTCTCTAGGTCAACAATTTATTTGTTGTTGATAAGATCTTGAATTCAGTCCCTCAGAATTTAGCATTGATCCGCTAACAGGCCAGCGTTGGTGGGCTGCTATGTCCTCAATCTCATCTTCTTCCATAAAATCCTCCTCGGTATTGTGAACTCTTGCCCTTCTTGGCTCAATAAGTGTCGCAGCTCTATGCTCATTGACAGATTGACAGTGGAATTGCCAATAAAAAGAGCCTCTCCACCAGCAGGTGGTTCGTCTTGCCCCTAGCATGGGCTATTGGTCGTTGTGGATCAACAGGTAGTTGTGGAATAGTAGGTGCTCGTGAATCATGAGGATGAGGTACTAGATGCTGAGAGTGTCTCAGGATCCCAATCAAGCACTAATTCGAGCAATCCAAAGGGCGAATCTGTCCTTACTAATCGACCGTCGGGAACTCTAACCCACTTGGATGAATTTATGAAGGCTAAAAATTTAAACTGTTAGTATGATGCGTGTATGGCAATATACAATGCATGATCGTGAATTGTGCGAATGGAATGAAAAAATCAATAAATTGCAATTATGCGATGTGATGCAATGCATGAAAATAAATATACACGTAATGGTGTATGCGTATGAAAAATAATATGCAGGCAAAAGGGTATATACACAATATGAAATGTATTTTTTTATTTTTTATATTTTCGATTTTTTTTTTTACATGAATGACGTGTGATGTATGTGCATGTTTTGCAGCATTCACAGCCACATGCAAGCAGGTATATCTTTCCAACCTTATTTCTCCCACACATGGGGTCGTGCGGTCTCTTTCCTAGGTGGGCTTTATCCAAGGGTTAACAGGGAACCCAATGGAAGCGTATAGTGCACGGTGAAAAACCGGCAGCATAACAGCTCTTAATTTAATGCACATGCGCATGGATGGTTGGCCATTATATATTTAAACAATTCGATTAAATCAAGATAAGCCCATCGGGGCATGAAAGCCTTTAATGAAAGCCATCTAATTTGATTAATTTTGTTCAATATATGACAGCCCATATAGCAAGCACGATATTATGGTACATTTCACCTAATGGAAGTTTCTATTGCCATTACATGGGATTTGGTCAAAAGGTGGTATTACGTTAGGGCTACCCAAGCATGATCCCTGCCGACGGGTCTAGCTCATCACGAGCATAATGACCGATCGAGTCACCATTTTATATACCACGATGGTACGAGGCTTGGGCTGGTGATTATCCTTAACACTTCCCCAAATTGAGTGAAAATGAGGTCGTGCTTTAGGAACGCACCGGGGCTAATAGAGGGACCAAACTAGCATATTCTAAAACTCTAATGAGATGTAATGCAAATGAGAGAAAGCGAATTTATGAATTAAATTTTAACCATAAATGTTAAACGAGGTATTTTCAAATTGAAATCTCAAACCATATCGTCCCCAGTGGAGTCGCCACTATGACGCGCGCCGGATCCCCGCGGCCGCCCCTTCTGACCGCCCGCTCGAGGGCGATCGGGCAATTGTGGGTCCGTTGACAGCTTGCAATAAATCGCAAGTGCGTCTATGTTGGGCAACAAAGAGATTTCATGGAGTCGCCACCTAATAGAACATTGGGAAAGTTTCTCTCGCCTCGGAGAGCCTAAGACTGCGCTTGGTATCCATTTTGGGCCAGCCAAAGGGATCATGGAAGGTGAACTCCTCACCCTAAGGAGCCTAGGATTAGCGCTAAAGTCTCGTGACTCAAGAAGTATCTTGAAGGATGACCTCTAACCTCTTGAGCCCAAAGATCAGAGCTGGGTCCGGGATTTCTCATCTATTTCTACCTCGATTATTTTATGATTAAATTTTAATTATCATTGATTCGCTCTCTCTCCACACGATGCAGTTTAAATTAAAGCGCATTCATCCATTTAAGAGCATAAAATAAAATAGCATTAAAGCATGAAATAAATTTACAATAATACTAAGGGCAGAATACAACCCTCGTTTGTAAATGTGCGATACATGCATAAAACGGATTATTCATTAACAATGAGGACATTGGTCCTCGCATGCATTCATTATGGAAAACAATTTTTGTGTGATTATTTTATTGGATAAAAATAGGACATTGGTCCAATTTTATTTAGTAAACACTTCATTTTAGTAGAAAACATTTGTGTGGTGGTTCTTTTTAAGAGCGGTCGAAAATCATTTTATTATTACAGACCACAGATAAATAAAATGCAATAAAATAGTAATTACATATTTCTAAATAAATAAATAAATGAACACATGAATAATTGCATAAATAAATAACAATAATCAATAATGATAATAATAATAATATTAAAACATAAAATTAAATAATCACAAATCAATTAAATAATAACATCAACATAAAATTAACACAAATTAGACAATAATAATAATGATATCAATGATAATAATAATAAAAATTATAATAATAATATTAAATAAATATAAATAATAACAATAATAAATAATAATAATAAATCAGAATAACGAATAAATATAATAATAATATTATAATAATAATAATAATAATAAATCAGAAATTAAATAAATATAATAATAATAATAATAATAATAATAACAATAATATTAATAAATCAAAAATTAAATAAATAAATATAATAATAATAATAATAATAATAATAATAATAAAAACAGAAATTAAATAAATATTAATAATAATAATAATAAATAAATAAATAATAATATTAATTAATATTAATTAATAATATATTAAAATAAATTAATATAAAATAGGCTTACCGGATTTCCCTCGCCGGAGATTGGCCGGAGCGGCGGTTGACGGCACCTCCCTCACCGCCTCGTAGATCGCCTCGTCGGGAGTCCAGATCCGGTGTCCACGCGCCGATCGGAGGTCCACCGTCGCCGGAAAACGCGATAAAGTGGTCCGGTTCTTCTCCCTCACGCGCCGGCTTCCGGAGTCCGATGGGGAAACGGCGGCTACGGCTGGGTGCGCCCGGATGTGGTGGTTCTTCCGGTGGGGCGCGTGCCTGAATCCGGCGTCGGAGGTGGCCGGCGGAGGCGACGCCTTCTCTCCCTTCTTTTCTTCCTTTTTCCTCTTCTCTCCGGCGCTGTGGGTTTCCGTTGGCCTGGGTCTGCTCCTCCTCTCTTCTTCTCTTTTCTTTTCCTTTCTTTCTTTATTTGGCCTTCTCTCTTTTGCTCTCTCTTTTCTTTCTTTTTTCTTTCTCTTTTGTTTTTCTTTTCTTGGTCTTCTCTCTTTGATCTGCCGAGCCCCCTCAATTTTGCTCATCTTCTTCTTTTTATTCCCCATATTTAGGGTTAAGGGTTATCAATGTAATTTCCTCACTCAATTATTTCCCTCCTTTTCCTTTTTCATTTTATACTTTAATTATTTTAATTCTAATAACACACATACATACATATTAATTAAACTAACACATAATATAATTAAACATTACATATTAACACATTAATTCATTAATTAACTAAACATTACACTAATTAATCACATCTTAATACAATTAATCTATATATATATTATATATATAATTAAAGGCTCCACACACTAATTAATTAACCATGCACATATTAATCATTAATATAATAATTAAACATTACAATAATTAATCAACTATCATATATATTTATATTTTATCTAATTAATTATACACTTTAAACTTTAATTTTACATGCACTTTAATCACACAATAATATTAATTACTCAAGTAACTAACATTAACTAATTAGCTTTTAATTTCACACACACATATTTATATTTATTTTTTTTTCGGAGGGAATAATCAAGGATCAAAAAATCATCATTGCCATTTTTATGTTGTGCTCGGGACCCGGTGTCTACAACTTTATTTAGCATAGTCATCTATAAATGTGATAAAATAACAGGCTCCGTGTAGCACCCCAATATCCCCTAGAAGGATTTTGGAGTCGCTATGCACGCATACAAACAAACTATGCATACCAAATGGGTCAAACACTATAACAAACTACTTATAAGCGGAATATCGATAATGATAAATATATATACACGCGTAAACAAACTTCAGTCGATAATAATATATAATATCAGTATCCTTATATTAATACATGAACATTATCCTTTAAGAACATTTACACTTGTTATATATAACTTAATTACAATGTTTCTTCACATAACACTACACTATCCAATACAAAAAGAATCTTAAACAAAATGACACATCAAGCTCCAACTCCTAGTGGCCAGCTGTAGACACCGGGTCCCGAGGCGGTCCGAGATCAGAATTACCCGATGATGAAACAAAAGACCGATTTTCGGCAAGAAAAGTGAAAATCGATCGTTCCCTTGTCAAAATTGTGTTTCTTCGGAAAATAATTAAAAATATATTTTAGAAATTAAAATTTAAAATGAAAAAAAAAATATTTTAATTTTGTGTCAAGGTTTTATTAAAAAAAAAAAAGAGTCGCGGATGCCACTTGCGGCAGCGCGAGGCCGCCTGCGCGGCAGGCTGCCCCAGCGCGCAGGGGCCCCTGCGCGGCAGGCTGTCCCAGCGCGCGAGGCGGGGGGGCACCACGCGCCCCCCCTGCGCGGCAGGCTGTCCCAGCGCGCGAGGCTGGGGGGCACCGCGCGCCCCCCCTGCGCGCGAGGCAAGGGGCACCGCGCGACCCCCTGCGCGCGAGGCAGGGGGATCGCGCGACGCCCCTGCGCGCGAGGCAGGGGGATCGCGCGACGCCCCTGCGCGCGAGGCAGGCGCCTCGCGCGATGCCTTGCGCGCAAGGCAGCGACCTGCCACGCGCGGTGCGGGGGCACCACGCGCGCAGCAGGCTGCCGCACGCCCTTCCCCCTCCGCGCGACAGCTTTTGGTCTTCGCCTGTCCCTTTTTTTTCGCTATTTTTAGTCTATTTTTTTTTCAGTCTGATGTTTCCGTTTGTTTCACCATTTTATGCTATTTTGGATTAACTAAAAATAAAAGCTTTTTTGTCCTTTGCTTTTTTTGGCCAAGGCAAGATTAAATGAGGATTTTCCCCTCATTTAAAAAAAAAAAAAAACCGGGATCTTTGGCTTTTCTCTCTACTTTTTCTCTCCAGCAGCTGGTTCTTCAACCTTTTCTTCAAAAATATTCTTAACTTTTTTTCTCTTTCTCAAGTTTTAATCTTTAATTGCTCTTCAAAATACATAATCCATTTTCTTGAGTGATTTGGGCTTGGAAAATTAATTTCCTTTGCTCAAATCATCCTCCAAAAATATTTTTATCAAAGTATTTTCTTGATTTTATTTCAAAATATTAATTTCTACATTTCCTTCAAATATTTATCACCACAAATCCGACAAGGAAAATCAATCGAGACACCGTTTCCCCAATCTAAAAATTTTGAGGGTAAACATTCTTGAACTCATCCTCATTTATTTTTTGTATATTATTTATTATTGTTAATATTATTTTTTGCCATTATTATCATGTATATTGTTTACTTTTAGTATTTTAATGTGTTAATATCACTATTAATATATTATTTGTTTGCTTCAATTTGATATTTTGCTATCATTATTATTTTTATTGGGTTTATGTTCATTATTGTTACTCTGCCATCCTCCATATTATCATTATCACCGTTATTATTATTGTTTTTGTCATTATTAAGTTGATTGCCGTTGGGTATTTTGGTGTTCACGTTTAATGTCATTATTATTTCTATGTTCATCTTTGTTTTAGTTTTATAGTCATGTTCCTTAGTGTTATTTCACCATCTCCATTGCTTTTCATTTTTATTATCATATATTGAGTTCCTGCCATGTTTAACGCATTTATTGTCTTTATTATTATTATTACTATTATTATTATTATTATTATTATTATTACTAATTGATTATTCTGTTTTCATATTATTTATCATTCATTATTATTATTATTTGCATTATTACCATCCTATTATTATTATTATTATTATTATTATTATTATTATTATTATTATTACTATATGGTTTTATTCTGATTATTATGTCTATTATTCATCTTATTTATTGTTACATTGTTATTTACTGTTGATAATTTGATTTATTTTGTTGCGTTGCTATCATTGTTATTATTATTATATTTCGCATTTGTTTGATTAATTTACTTTGAATATTTACTAATATTTTTGATGTTAATTTTTGTATGAGTTTAACTTGAATCGAGTTATTTGAGCACCCCCGCGACTCCCCGGATGGGTCGTAACGCGTGGAGGGTCACTCCGGTTTGGTGAGATCTTTTCGACTCTCTCTTTATGTGTTACGTGTTTATTTATAAATATTTATTTTATTTATGCACGCGTGAGATAAAAAGTCATAAAAATACTTTTATAATTAAATCGGGACTTTCACTAATAAAATTGGGACCAATGTCCCTTGTTTTAGCCTAACAATGAAAATATCACAATTAAAACGAAGAGTCAATTTTCAATAAAATGGGATCACTCATCCCGATTTTCATTCAAACAATCAAAAACGACTTTTCGAATCTTCTTTAAATTAATACAAAGGAACCAATGTTCCTAGATTTCGAACAAGTGCGAAGGAACCAATGTTCCTAAAATAATGTCCCGATTTATGTATGCATTTTCTTATTCTGTGTGAGTATTTTAAATTTACGTTCATTTTCCTTTTGGGCCCTTGTAATTAATTTTGGGGCAACTTTATTTATTTTAGGGGATTGTATTCCGTCCCCATTCACGTCTCTGATTTCCTTTCGATGGGGTTGTATTCCGCCCCAATCTCTCTTGTAATTGTGTGCTTGCGTGTTTACTGCTTTCATTTATCGCTTTCTTCTGCTGCTTTATTTATTGCTTTCCTTTATCGCTTTGTGAATGTTTGAAATGCACGATTTAAATTAAATGCATTGATCGTGTGAGATGAGAGATATAATTTTAAGAGGTTAAGAACCCATTTATATTTAACCAAAGTATGAATAAGAGGGAAGTTCCGGACACCATATCTCTGGTTTAGACCAATAGAGGTGAGAAACCTTTTCCTAATTTCACGCAAATTGGGTGGCGACTCCAAGTACCTCAAAGGTGCCTTTAGGCGTCAATAGGCTAGGTTGTTCTCCCCAATGTTCTATTGAGAGGAACATACCGATGATGTCTCATGGCGCCCATGATCAAAAGACGCGAACCTTCATACCTCGAATCCTAAAGCGGATTCAAAGCGAGGGCCCTTGCTGGATTTTCAGGTCCGGCGCGCGTCACACGAGCAGATGCATAACTCTCTATACTGAACTTGTATACCTACACGGGAAAACACCCGTGCTAAATGATAACGGTTAGTGGGGATATACAAATACAATAGACTTCTTACAAAGTCACACATATCAAATAACAATGAACATATCCACAGAAATCATGTTTATTACATAATAACATTCTTTGAAAAATATCTCAATACTTGCATATTAATAACACATATATATCATTACGTATACTTGACACGTACTTAATCTTTAGCTTTAATATTTATTATATACGATAAGTGATAACATATCACTACATCACATGCACATTCATATACGTATATCATATTATAGGTCTACTGATTCAATCACAAGCATACAATAGTTATAGCCTGAATTCACATCGATGGTAGATACGAGTACTCTGGATACTGACTAGTAGTATCAAACACTTGGAGAACCTAATCTCAAACATATGAATACCATGAGGTATCAAACTCTAGGCACAATGGGTGCCACTCTTGCAGCTGTAACTTTAACCCTTTATAGGTATGTCTATCTATCCACTATTATGATTAATTTAGGCTTATAAATATAAACTCTATTCACTAAGCCATATACTTTACATTCACTTAACCATATTTAAAAATACTGCACATACAATTCAATCGTATATAACTATGCAATCATGTACTTACATACAGGTTTGTTTATCATTCATGCCAAACTATATCTCTTTGATATGCGCACATAGTATAAACAATATCATAAATTCATAATTGTACACTAAGCATACCAAATCTCATCAAACATCTCATATATTCTCTTATTTTAACACACTTAAACTTCCTTATGCATAATCATATATAATCCAATGCAATATTACACACATATAAGAACAAATATTTAACACTACATATTCTTCTAGGGTACAATTCGCGTCACTACACCCCGTGCCTTGCCCTCACGTTTGGACCACATATGTCAGAATAAACTCACTACAATAGAAATTCAGCTCTAGTTCCCTTTTTAAATAGTTTTCTAGCTAGTTTTTCTTTCAGGCAATATTAACAAATAGGCAATTCAATCTTATCTAAATCACTTAACAACCTCACTTAGCAGTTAACTCATTGTTAACGGATTGAACATGGATTTTAATTTTGAAAAATTGATATTAACGGACTGAACTTGAAAAATAAACTATGAACTAATACACTTGTCCATACCCACCCATAACTATTTTCATTTTTTAGGGACCATTTTTTAAAAGAATATTTTTTAAGGACAAATTTATATGCCATTGCAATATTTTAGGGGGCAAAATTATTTCTTATCTCTTATTAAATTGCATTAGTTAAAATCTCCAAATTCACTAACGTTTAACTTATAATATCAATTTTTTTTTTAAAAAAAAAATTACTATCTAAGGACCATTAATGTAATAAAATAGGTATAAGTATGTTGTACTCTTTTTTTTTTTTTAAAAAAAAGAATCATATGAATTTCAACATTCTAATAGGAAAATGAGATCTTCTTTCTTTTTAAAAATAAGTTATATATATATATTAGGAAGTTATATTTCTATTAGAATTAGAATATGAATAAAGTTGAGATGCTCAATACCGATGCAAAAGCCACTAAATTTATTAATTGTTTAGTTTTTAATAATCTTTTATTCTATAATGAATTCTTAAGAATGTCATTTATGTTAATTGTCTAATATTAATTTAGTCCAAATATATATATATATATATATATATATATATATATATATATATATATATATATATATATATGAAAATATCTTACATGTTAATTTAAATTATCCGATTTTTTTCTATATAAATAAAAGCATATTTTATGCTCTAGTGATAAACATAAAACATTCTAATGAAATTATTTGTATAGATTATATTATAATAGAAAAAAAAAAGTTTTGAGATATGTACAAATTCATTTTACATTTAATTTTATTATTTATATTTATATTATTGATGTTAATTTGAATTTTTTTAGTTTTTTTATAGAGTCATCTTTGTATCACCAAAAATTATCAATTTATAAATATTGATGAGTGATAAATTAGACCATTAATGTGATATTGATATGAAATTTTTATAACTTGTATTTTTATTTATGATTTGCACTTTTATGTTTAAATTTTTTAGATATTATGTTTTATATTATGGATGAATATTTTTTAATGCTATGCTTCATAGGATAATTATATATATTGAATTTTAATGGATAACAGATGGTTAATGTTTAATTAACTAAAATTAATTGTTAACCGAATAATAATTAATCAATTGTTTAATGGACTAAACTTCAATATTAATTTAAAAAAATTTATATTAATGAGCTGAATTTAAAAAATAGTATTGTGGATCAGTTAACTTACAAAGTAAAAGGAAAAGAAAAAGAAAAAAAAAGCAGTCAATATTAATAACGAAAATTAAGTGTGCAGATGGAATGGTGGAGTTTGAGTTTCACTCCCTAGAAAAGAAGAGTGGGCACTGGGCATTTTGTCCACAAAACGTGACCTTAGTGTCACTCATTGTTTGGTCATACCATTTCCTAACACATTATCATTTTCAAAACACGCTGTAGGCATATGATACGTATGTATATCGTTAGAATAAATAATTAAGCGCGATTCGATAGTTCATAAGATGTACGCACCACAAGGACATGTTAACTAAATATGCAATATTTTTCATCCATGGGTCCAAAACTGAAAGTTGAAACTTTTATTTTATAATTACAATTCAAGTTTGTATTGGATATTGGCCCCTAGGATAACATCTCAACAATCTCTTCTCCCCATTTCCCTAATAAAAAAATATTAGCACTTACATCAAACTCTAGCCAATGATAACATTCTTAATAAGCATTGCTACTTTGACCTTTTGAATTAAAAAATTCTTAAACAACAATTAAATATATAAAGAAAAGAAACAATAGAGATTATTAGATGTCATTAAACCCAATAGAAAATGTGATCAGTACTTATTGGACCCCACAGGGGGGGAGACATTAAACCCATGTTCTTGAGTTATTTGAATATTTTGAAAAAAAAAAAAAAAAATTAGTTGACCATATTATATAAATTTTAGAATGTGTAAATCAGTGGCGTGATTGGTGGCAATTTGGGTGGACCAACAAGAAAATTAAGTGGAATGATTGTCCATTGTCTTCTCAAGAATTCTCGTATGCGAAGAATGGGAGCATTATGAGCCGGAGGACGCATGGATTGACTTGCAATCACAGCCACTAAACTACTATTATCAACTCGAATGATCAATCGAGTGAAATCCTATGACCAAGCATTCCTTAACCCCACAATTATGAATATAATGTCAGAAGAGAGTGTCCAATCTCACTGAGAAGCCATTCAATTGATTGCTATTGGAATATATGAATATACCTTCAGTGGAAGCTGCAAAAGTAAACGTACTCAACCTGAGTGCGCCGTCCGTATTCAGAACCATCCACGGACTTGGGGGAGCCACCCAACTAATGAATATATCAGAGAATGTCTGTAATTAGTATGTATTGTTGTTAATCATATCTACCAATCCCTATCAGCAAAGGAAACTGAGACCTTAATTAACTCCATTTTAGAGTGAAAAGGCATCATCTTATTGCTGAGAACCTGTTCATTTCTCCAATTCCACAAGAGCCAGCACGTGAATCCAAAAATCAATTTCCATTCCACGGTCCAAACCTACAAATCAGAGGAGGTTGAATTGGTTTTATACCATTCACTTCTACTGACATCAAAAAATTCTCGTTTCGACCGATGGGGAACCAGAGATTCCAAATGCATCTACCCTTATGATAGTCCCTTAAGACATGAAGGCAAGTTTCATTATGAAGATGGCAAATTTCACAACCAGGAAAGGAAGCCATATGGCGATGACTTCTATCAAAATTAGTCAAAAGATTGTCTTGTATATATAACCCAAGAAAAGTGTGAATCCTTTGCGGACCTCTCCATTTCCAACACAAAGTTCTAATTCCCATAGACAAGATCATGCAATTTTTTTTTTATTATTTTTTTAAACAAAAGTTCATAAGTAGAGTCTACGGTGAACTTTCCTGGAGGAGTAGCTAACCAAGTCGGAGAATCATCACCCATTTCACCCTTTAGCGGGACTGAAGTAAAAATAACTTCAACGGTTTCGAGAAACAGCAAATATACAATTAAATAGCTCAAATCTCCAACCATTCTGATTGGCAAACATGCCAGATACAAACTAGCCAATCACATAATTAAAAAGTCGATGGTGATGTAGAGAGTCAGCATGAATCAAGCTTTCCAAAGCTCCATGTCTGGTCTAGTTGTCACGCGGAAAAGAGATAGAGGAACCATTGCCCACAGACCAAGAACAGTGCTGCTAAAAGAGGGCCATAACCGGATATATTTTCAAGGATCAGAACCATTACGATTACTGGAAGAAAGGAGTTTTGGCCAAGGAGCACAATTAACCCTGTATTTACCGACTGATAAAAATTATCAAATATATTCTATTCTTTTCTTTTCTTTTTAATGAATACATACTTTCTTTCTTTTTTTTTTTTTTAAATAATCTATCCGGTATTTTAAATCCACTGGTTTGACTAATTTGGATACGCTTTGGATAAACTCACAAAAAAGGCAAAATGCTTTTTCGCAAGTATTTCAACGTACTCAATTTTTCGAACTTGAATTCGATGCTTTATTTTTATAATTCAAATCCGAGATTTTTGATTAAAGAAGAAATCGCATGTATCATTCATCTCATCTCTTGGGATTTATACTATAATTTTTTTTAGTGGCTGTTACAATTTCTTAGTCATCTCATCCACCGTAATGATATTATAACCCTCCAAAAGTAACCATTTTGATCTCATTGTCATGTTATGTATAACACATTCGATTGATCAAGTTTTTCCATCATCATAACCATTTATTGTTTCTGGTAAATTGTTCTAATAGCTTTGGAGTTCAGATATGAACATTCTTGATCTTGAGCCAAAGATACACCATGGCAGTGTCTTTGATTTCTTGATCCAACTCCGAAAATCTGTCAGTCGAACATAGCAAGCTCGTAATAGAAAATAGAATTCTACACTGAATAGGTGTGTATGGTGCATCAAAAAAACTGCTTTTAAAAGAGGAGTTTGTATCGTGCTTTCTAAGAGAAGGTAAAAAATAAATAAATAAATAAATAAAGGGGATGTATTAAGCAATTCTCTTGGAAAATTATTTGGTATTTGTCGATTTTGTAATTCAAATTTGAATTTCAAGTGAAATTAAGGGAGTGCAAAATCAAATTTAAATAATAAAAAAAAATAGAACCGGGAGAAATTTGGTATGTGCAATTCGGTATATTCGATTTAATTTTTTACTGTTGAGTTCAATTTATTTAGTACAATTTGATTTTTTATTGAGAAAAATTAATATTAATTAAATCAACCGAATTTTTGATAAAATGTCTTAATAACTAACCGAACTACTCGGTCAGTTTGATTTCGTATTACATGTTTGGCTTTCTTTGGCAATTTCTATTTATTCAATACCAAACCAAATGAATGGTCGGCCATTATTAAAATCGTTGTGAGTTCTTAGTTCTTACAGTTAACTATCCTTTTATAAGGATTAGCCGAGCAATAAGCTTTGGCTATGGGAACATCTCATTCAAACTCCAACAGAGATTTTCTACTGTGTAAATTCTTTTTACAATCAATTTACCTCCAAAACAATTATGGTAAAAAAGCATCTCTAATACTTAAATTGTCTTAATAATATCTTTTCTGAAAAGAATAGACTGTAATTATAACTGCGGCTCATGAACTATGCAAATAAAAAATAATATGTCCTGAGATTCATTTTAAGTGTGACTATTAAAGCTCCATTAAATTTTACAATTGAATTTTCATTCCTATTTTTCCCTAAAAATTGATAACTTTTTTTTTTTTTACTTTTACTTGGATTAAAAATGAAACAATTAATAGAATGAATGAGAAGAAATCATTTTTTTCTAACAATAATCTTTGGAAGTCACTTTCTTAAGTGGTTACAATAAAATCAAAGTTGATGTACGCAAGCAATAATGCTGAATTTTGTAGTGGAACAAAATAAACTTGAACATGAAAAAGTATGTAGTTTGTATTTGGAAATTAGCATAGATTGCCCCGACATCCAAACAACAGATAGCAACTGCTAAGGAGTTGTAATAGAAAAACTGGAAATCAAAAGTAAAAAGGAGCCAGCCTGTACAGCAGGGAAATTATAAGCCACATTCCCGTGGGATGTTTCTTACTAACCAAACCACCACCGTCACCAGCCTCCACCGCAACATTATCTCCCCCACATAAAGAATACGTGGTGTTTATCGTAACTCGATCTCGTATTCATGATCAACTAGTTTTGCAGAGAAATCTGTGGTTCTTGTTAGTTTCAGCTACAAAAAGGAAAATCAACGTTGTTTTGCTTATTAATGGATTAATATTACGAGTACATCGGTTTCGGGATTTGGAATTATTGTTTGTGGGGTTAATTTTTATTTTGCAAATTCTTTTTACCGACTGTTTTATCTACCGCTAAAGTTTTTCAACAAGTTAAAAAACAATTAGTGACAGAGTTTTCCTTTCTAATCCGTCGGTATATTTAAAAACATTTTTGTATCGTACAAAATTCTAAAATCTCAGCAAACTAAACATAAAATCTACAATGTATATAAGTAAATTATATAACAATCCTAAATTCAAAGTCGATCATTCACTACGCCATCATCAAACAGTTTAATCAATTGACCTTTTTGATAGTTAGAAATTAATAAGATAGAAGACATTACCAAAGAATTCTATATATAGCACGTAGTAATATGGAAACACATGGTATCAGCACACTTAACATATCATCACATAAAATCAGAAGCTAATGGCCAAATTAAGGTCCCAGCACAAACAACCGGCAATTAGCAGAAAAAAAATGCAGCATATAAGTAGTCAATTATCAAGTATATGAAGAAACTGAAGAAGATATGTTTGCAGCAATATGCCATGAAATCACACCCATGAATGTGGCTGATACAGGTATGGTATCAAAGAATGCTGTTGGACATTATACTAGAAGTGTAGGTGGCAGATGGGAGGATCAGGTAGAATTGCCACTGTACAAATTAAACTTGAGGATTCTTTTATATTAACCCCAAAAGAAAGAGTAGAGAGGAAAAGATGACAAGAAAGATGAAACTGGATAAGAGACATCAACATGTCAAACCTTAGATAATTAACAATAATGGTGGTTTAACATGAAATATTGATTGCTTGAAACTTCTTTTAACATGGTAAGTGAATTTTTCAAACACCGCAAGAAAATGAAAAAATTACTACGATAATTTTTCAATGGAAAGAAATTACATAATTAATTATAGACGAAAAATACTTTTCATTGGTAAAATTGTAAGAAAAATTGGCCTTTTGTGATGGAAAATGAGACCGTTGTTTTCCAGTCTTTTTTCAACTGAAATATTGAATCCGTAACGTCAATATTTTTAGGTAAAAATTTTCAACGATTTTTTTGACCTAATTGTGTAATGGTAGAAAAATTACTGATGTAATAGATAATGCCTCGGTAATAGTTTAAAAGGAAAATAAGAGTTAATTTCTGTGGTGGTCACTCAACTTTATACCTTGTAACGATATAGTCGCTAAATTTCAATTTGTAACGAAAAAATAACCCATCTATTATTTTGTAACGAAAAATTCACAATGACCGAAAATTATTTTCGCCGACAGCCGGCGCGTGATCTGTACGGCGAAACCTAATGGCACGTCAGAATTTTTGCCACGTTGGATCATACTAGATCCAACGCATTATTATGGTAAAAAAAAAAAAAGAAAAACAAGTTTTTACTGCTCTCGATTTCTCTTCACCTCTCTCGCCTCTCTCTCTCTCACTATCTGTTCAGCGATGCCAAATAAGTTTTTATGGTTCTCCAGTATTTTCGTCTTTTTCATAACTACAACAACAGAGACCCAACAATCCATATCTGCTTAGCGAGGCCAAATAACACAATATTATTATTTTCAACAATGCAAACGCATTGATTAGATCAGAATTATGAAGAGAACGTTGATGTGTCTACTATTGTATAGAAATCCAGTAGCGAATACAATTTCGGTCACACGTCAGTTGCCTGCAAACACAATTTCCGGTTATTATTATGAGTTTTTCGTTATAAAATAATATATGGATTATTTTTTCGTTACAAATTGAAGTTTAGTAACCACATAGTTACAAGTTACAAAATTGAGTGACCACCACAGAAATTAAATCCTAATCCGACGTGGCAAAATTTATTATGTGGCATTGGATTTCGCTGTGCAAATCAAGCGCTGATTACTGGCGAATATAATTTCCGGTTATTGTGATTTTTTTGTTATAAAATAATAGATGAGTTATTTTTTCGTTACAAATTAAAATTTAGTGATCAAATCGTTATAAGTGTAAAGTTGAATGACCAACGATAAAATTAACCCGAAAAACAATATGGCGGGTTAACTTTTTTCATTGAAAAATATTATATATTGTCGACTGTATGAATTATTCCCTAAGAAATTGTTCAAATATGAAAGATTTCCTAACGGTAATAGAATTCTGCAGGGAATGATTTAAAATAATCCCGATGGAATTACTTCTTGCTGTCAGGAAGTATTAATTTCCCTACGGTATTTATCCATTCCATCGGGAAACACGTTCTCTCTTTCTTTCAAATCGGATATTTCTGTCAATATTTTCTGTCCCTCAAAAAACCCTGCTCCATCTTATTCTCTCAGCCACCGGCGACTCTCATCTCCGTCACCCACTGCCGACCTCTGTGTCCCCCACCCACTGCCGACTTTCACCGATATCTAGTGCCGACTTCGAATCCTTTCTCTCGATCTCACTGTCAAGTCTAAAGAGAAAAACCTAAATTGTTGTTCAAATCAGGTAAATAAATAAACATTATTGTCTCATTTAGCATTAAAATCTTGTATTCCTCTTGAATCGACATCTCTGCTTTCAATTTATAGTTTGGGTCAATTTTTCAGTTTCAATTTTCTTAAGTTCACACCAAGTTAAAATTGTGCAGATCTCGTTCGATTTTCTTCTTCCTTCCCCCCACTTCTGTTCTTATCTCGCCTAGAGCGGCCATCACCAGATTTTGACCCCGACGGCCACCGATTAAGCCTCCGTGGGGTCTTTGCCCACCAAATTTAGTTCCGCTTCCTAAATATGAATGCAAACATAAAGTTTCTTTGTTGCTGATTCATTAATTGCTCATTTTCCTATGTGTTTCAGATTTATTTCGTCCTCCTCATTACTCGACAAGGAAAAGTGAGAATGACAAAATGGTATTCACCATATTCATAAAAGGAAAGAACTAAGGTATTGGCAGAACTTCTCTTCTTTCCAATCTTCCATTATAGCGTACATATATTTAACTAATGTCATGCCATATTTCGGGGCCACGATATTAATGGATTGTTGGTTTTATGGTGCCTTTTCTATTGACATTTTTCTGAAAATATTGTGTTCTCTTAACATTGCTGCTATCTGTTTGTGTATGCTAATGTGCTTTGTTGAGAAGGTTATACGCGAGCTCAGTGGAGTGATCTTGACTCGGGGCCCTAAACTTTGCAACTTTGTTGAGTGGAGGGGATATAAAGTTGTTTATAAGAGGTAATGCAAGGGTCTGATGGCTCATTCATTATGGTGTTGAAAATCTAAGAAGTTTGTTTTTAACCTTATTGCTCATCAGCAATGTTGCTTCCAATTTATTATGTGTTATGGAGTTATGCCAGTCTCTATTTATGCATGTGAATTGATCAGGATGACATTGAGGATTGAGATCCCAAGGACTGGAGTTGGATTTGAACTATACTACTACCAGAGAGGGACAAAAAGGCTTTCTCGCTCTGCCATTTTGCTACTTTCTTTCTTGATATTTAGGTAAATAGTAGTCTTTTAAATCTTTTCAACCAATTTAAACCGTAACATTTTATTATTTGTTTATTTATTTCAATCAACTTTGCTATGTCCTTTTGTCAATTTGAAGGTTTTCTCAATCTGTATTATAAATTATAATTACTCATACTATGTCCTTTTGTTGTGCTAAATTGGTTTATTAATTTTTAAAGTTTGTGCAGATCAGTTACTGCAGCCTATTTCTCCCCCGTGTTTTTGTTCAATTAACAACAAGCACTATGTTGAGAAACATGAATGAGATACACAAAATGGTTCTACAAGCTTTGGAAATTAAGAGGATACAAGGTTATTTTCAAATAAAAGAGAGGTGAACCCAAAATTTGACTATTATCTTATTTTGTGATTTGATGATAATGTGCATTTATTAATTTTAAGGTATCATTTTTTGCTTATTAGTTGCCAATGAGAATAGAATTGGAAAGTCGTCCTTTTCCTTTTATTGGTGTAGTATTGGTGTAGCTAGCAAATTTTTGTTTTTTTTTTAATTTTGGTTGTGATCATTTTCAATTCTTTGGTTATAGTTTATGGCTTTGCTAATTTATGTAAGCTGATGGTAAAACTTTCAAGTAAATCCAAGCCATAGGATGGGGTAAAGAAGCCTAAAATAGAACTAAATATCTCTTACTTACTAGCACTGATACCTTAACTCATTCAGAATAGAATAATAATATTAGCTATTACTATACAATGCACTTTAAGTACTTTCTATATAACTTATTTTTATGATGTAACACTGTAAATTAAACGGGTGTTATTTGTTTTCTAGTTAAAATTTTGAAAAAAAAGTAACTTCTTTGAATGAAAAATTCTATCAGAATTACTGAAACTCGTGCAGATCCCGTTTTTCCTCTTGGCTTCAACCTCTGAAAGAAAGAATAAGCTATATTCTGAAAACGAAAGAAAACTAATATCTGCAGCAAAGGGGAATAGCTTATGTTGTAGCATTTTTTTTAAATGATTTTATGTTATTCAAAGTTGGTATAATTTCATGTGATATAAGCTTTTGTTTCGCTTTTCACATAAAAATTATTCCTTTGGTTTGTTATTTCCAGTGTTCCAAATAGGAGTTATGAAAAGGACAAAATTTCTGCTAGATAAACAGAGTTTAATAAAAAATATTGATGGATGGATGGGTAATTCATTTATGCTTTCAGGTCTGTGAGTTGGACTTGATCTTCAACTTTCATGAGGTATGTGTGTTTATCTTGCAGTTAGGATTTTTTCTTATTAAAAAATTGATTATTTGATATTCTTTTGGGGGATAATTTGTCCATTAGAGTGAATTTTTACAATTTTTGTGAGAATTGTGGATACAATTCTCATTGTGTTTTTTATATGGCTTTGCCAAAAGGTTTTCACTATGTTCATTGTTCTAACCATTAGTAAAGTGCTGATATTTGGTGTTTGAGGTGAAGTTGTTACTCACCTTGTTTTTTTGATGTTTTATTTAACTATTTTTTTTTTATTAGCATTTCAAACATTACAAACGAAATCAAATGATTCCGTAGGTAAAATTACCGATGATTTAGCAGTGGAATACTCTGTTGGTAAATTTACCAATGGAATGCTTCATTCCGTGGGAATATTATCGACGAAAAGTTGATTTCTGTTATAAATATTTTCGATGGAAAATATATTTCCATCACAAAAATTAATGACGGAATCCTTCATTCCGTATGTAAGTTTCCTGACAGTCAAACATTTTTCATTGAGAAATTTACCAATGGCCATTTTTCTGACGACTTTTTTTTGTCGCCAATCTTATTTCTCGATGGAAAATAGTGATTTTCTGCCAAAAAATTTCATCGGTAATAATTAATTTTCTTGTAGTAAAATAGAAATATGCACGGCAAGTAGAGGTGGCAAAATCAGCCCAAGCCCAAAATCCCGCTCAAATCAGCCCAAAAAAGTTGATCCAAAACCAACCAAACCCAAACCTATCCGTTTGAACCCGCCCAAAACTTGCCCATCTAAAACTCAACCCAAACGGGCCTGTACCATATGCCCAACTCGCCTCATCCCAAATCACCTTTGCTAGCCCTAATCACTTCCTCTTCCTCATCCAGAGCTGATTCTCTGTTGTGGCCCTCTCTCTCTCCATCCAGTCCTCACTTAGCCCCTTCCACACTCGCCGTTGTTGTTGGGAGAAACCTTCTGGTTCCTTATCTGCTCCAAAATCAAATTCAACAAAAACCCTAAACCCAAAAAGCTAAGGTAATTCCACTAACTTTGTTCCTTAATGCATCTCGTCCTTCTTAGTCCATCGTTTTCGTTCATTAATTTATTTCTTTTCAAAGGTTCTGATGAATTTATTTACATTAGCTTGATTTTGATATCAATTTTTAGGTTCTTTAATTTGGATTTCAGTACCTTGAAAAGCATTATGGCTATTATTCTTGGTGTTCTAGTATGGATCTCAAACAATCGTTGTCATCTGATCATGAAAATTGATTTAAATGTGGTCATTTACTTCCTGCAATTTCTTGGTCTTTCTTTACCAATCTTCTGGTTAAGAAATTTTCAGTTGTCACATTATAATAACAACAGTAAGTATAATTTAAAACAAACAGTAAGTATAATTTATTGAGGAACAAAACATATGACTGAATTATTTTCACTTTGATGCATTCTTTGTTCATTGTTCTCTGTTAGGCTATGGAGATCTACTAATAGTTGGTTTTTCTTGATCATGTTGTTTAAAGTCTTGCTTTTTAGTAACCTGATTAGGATGCTGCAGAGAAAATTGTCTAGATCATGGAGCTTTGAACTTTGAACTAGTGCTCTTCAAGATTTTAATTTGCATGCAACAGACTTGTGATCTCTGATGGAAAGTGAACAAATTATAATGTGATCATGCTGATTTCTTTTTGGGTTTTGGATTTTGTGATTAATTGAATCTACAATTGAATGTATTTTAGTCTTATCTATTAGACCAGTCAATAGACCAAAGTACTGACTTGCTAAATCCCATCACCAAACATTCTGGTATATCAGTTAATCATTCTGTATATCATGGAAAAAAGGCTCAATAAGCAACTTTTGCGTTTATGGGTTTTAAGCAGAGCTGTTTCTTTCAAAACTTAATAAATTGGTGGGGACACATAAGATCGTTGGATAAAAAAAATATATAAAAAGTTTTGCTCCTTTTTTTCAAATGGATTGACCCACATCTCGGCCCGTTTGGTACTTCATACGACTCATTTGGGCTATCTGGTCCATTTGACCTAATATTTTTTATAGTAATTATTTTCGTATCCTGTTATTATATAGAGAATTATTTTTCGTAAAAAAAAGGAACAATGGGTTGACCCACATCTTGGCTCGTTTAGGTCTTCAATCGACCCATTTGGAATATTTGTAGTAGTTATTTTAATATCCTATTATTATGTCAATAATTATTTTTCGTTAAAAACATGAGCCAAATGGGTTGACCTACATCTCTGCCTCGTTTGCAAACCATTTGGGCCAATATTTTTTATAGTAGTTATTTTAGTATTTCTCTATTATAAAAAGATTTCGTTAAAAATATGGGTTAAATGGGTTGACTCATATATTGACTCGTTTGGGCTTTCATACGACCCATTTGAGCCAATTTTTTTTATAATAGTTATTTTAGTATTCCGTTATTATATTGAGAATTATTTTTCGTTAAAAAAAAGGATCAAATGGGTTAACCCACATCTTGGTTCTTTTGGGCCTCTATTTATTTGGGCCACTCGACCCATTGCCAACATTTTTTTACAGTAGTCATTTTAGTATTTTGTTATTATATCGATAATTATTTTCGTTAAAAAAACCCACATCTTGGCTCATTTGGGCCTCCGTATGATCCATTTGGGCCAATATTTTTTTATAGTAGTTATTTTATTATATCGAGAATTATTTTTGTTAAAAACACAAATCAAATGGGTTGATCCAAATTTGCCCAACCTATTTGGGCATTGGCCCATTTATGCCTTATATGTTTTTTGCTCATTCATAACCCTATCCAAATCGCTCAACCCGCACATTTTGCCACCTTTAAAGACAAGGAAAAAAAAAATATCTGCAACTACACCTATAAAACTAATGAGTTGATAAATAATTGCTACCTATTGCTACCTTGTTTTTTTACATATTGCTACCTTGTTTTTGTTGTAAAAATTGAGGTATTAAACTATTTCAAAACATTCCTTTCTTACATCTTCTTATCTTACATCTCCGTATCTTTATCTCTGGTTTATAGGTTATAACACATTATTAGACTAGCAAAAAGCTAGTGGAAAAATGTGTTTGCATGCATTAGAACTAGGCCCAAAAGCCTTGCTTGTGGTGGTCGTCCATTTTGTCTCATTCGGTTAATCCCATAAAATTAAAACATAAATTCTAGAAATTTTAAATATGAAAGTACAAATAAAAATACAACTTATTAAAGTTTAATGTCAATACAATAAAAAAATACCTTTGTAAAATAATAAAAAATAGTTTAATACTAGTTTATCGCTAATCAATATTTACAAGACATAAAATATATTGTAATTTCTATTAAAATGTGAAGATTACCACCTTATCATCTAGTCATGTCATCTAGGAAAAGAGTTTACAGTAACCTAAATTTGGGGTTAATTTCACCGGAGGTAACTAAACATTCGAAGTTGTAATTTTGTGGTCACTAATGTTCGGTTTGTATCAAAAAAATAATTCAGCTTTTATTTTGTAACGGAATGGTCACAATGGCCGAATTTTGACGGATCCGGCCGCCGGCGTGTGAGAAATATGACGAGAACCATCGCCATGTAGGAAAAATTGCCACGTCAGATCTGACTAGATCCGGCTTTCCTTACCTAATGGCCAGAAATATCCCAGATATCAACTTGAAAGCTCCTCTTATGCATGCATCTACGACGGTCCAAGGGTAGATAAAGACGAGATAATGTGATGCAAGTGGAGAAGCCAACCGATCGAGAAAATAGTAATTCCCGTCAAAACTCTCTCTCGCACATTGCAATAGGAACCTAGATCGATCATCCACAATGCGATAGGTGAAGCCATTATATGGCTATACGCCTTGGACATTTACTCTAGAAAACCAAAGATACCTGCAAGAGTTAATGCTGTCTTGAGAAGATTGCGACCCAAGATAGTGTTGGGGAATGCTACATAGCCCCCATGCTCAAAAGATTGCAATAAATCGTCAATATGCCTAAAAAGGTACTTGTTTCTTTAATTGACTATGTAACATAACCAATTTTCAATTTGTTGGTACATCTTAATTACACCTCCAAGTTAAATGGAGAACTTGCATTATTTACCTTCTTTATTTGATGAGCACTTCCTCACCTGAAAACGGACTCTGGAGAGGTCAACAGACCCCAAAGAGATTAGGCCCCAAAGAGATTGGACCTTTCTTATACATTTGTGAAAAAAGATAATCTACTTCAGAGAAGTCTTAAACTCCTGAAAGATGGAAATATTACAAGAAACCTTGAAGAATTCCCAAGGTCTTCTACAAAATTTCATATAAAGCATTCCGATCGAAATAATCATGAATACACAAGTTGCAAGTTACACCCAATTAGGGAAATCCACTTCAGAGAAGTCAAAAAAGACTCTTGAAAGATGGACCCATTCTAAAAGGAATAAAATTTCCCCTATCCACTTCAGAGAAGTTAGACAGACTCCTGAAAGTTGAAAAATTCAAAAATATGTGGTCACCCTAGAGCGGTCCATAGACCCCTAAAAGATCCTGCGAAACCCACCTCAGAAGCGGTTCATAAACCCTTGAGAGATCAGGATATTTTTATGACAAGGAAACAGTTCATAACTTAAAATATGCTTCAGAGAAGTTAATAGACTCTTGAAAGGCGAAAACGTCCGACAAAACGGACCAAATCGAAAATTCTATTTGAATTACACGAACGAGTAGAAGAAGATTGCCCAAGAAAAAAAAATATATATATATATAATTCGAACGGAAAGGTTCACTTTGGAGAGTCAAAAGAATTCCTGAAAATTGAACCCCTTGAAATCTTTCCAGAAGGAGAAGACCCGTTTCGAATTATGCATTTCAAAAAAGTGATACCATCCCAAGTCAATTTCAGAAATCTATAAAGGATTATCTGTCCAAGTTATTAATTGCATCGATCACGGTTATCCAATTGATTCGCTTCAATTTCAGAAATCTATAAAAGATTATTTGTCTTAAGTTATGAATTGCATCAATCACAGTTATCCGATCGATTCGCTTCAATTTCAAAAATCTATAAAAGATTATCTGTCTTAAGTTATTAATTGCATCGATCACTATTATCTGATTGATTCGCTTTAATTTGAGAAATCTATAAAATATTATCTGTCTTAAGTTATTAATTGCATTGATCATGGTTATCCGATCGATTCGCTTCAATTTTAGAAATCTATAAACGATTATCTGTCTTAAGTCGTTAATTGCACAGATAACGATTATCTGATTGGTTCACTCCATTAAATTATTATTATAATGATCTTTATCAATTCCCAAGTTAATTAGTAGAATTGATCATATTTTTCGATCGGGTTATTAGCTTGATTGAGAAATCATATGTATATGTGTGCGTTTCAATCGGCTTATGCAATAAAGAAGCAGGGAAACAGTGACAATGAATTAGAAATTACAAATTTTATTAAAATTTCCAAATACATGAGAAATACAAGGAAAATATCCTAACGGTTCGATGCCAATTGGATACAGTGTTTCTAAAATGGGGCACTACACTCACCAGGATACCACCAGAAATATCCAGTTTGCTCGCTTTTATATCTTCTCACAGAACGTATGACTCTCCACCCACCAGAACCTAAAACCTGCAATTCCTTTCCTCCTCAGCTCTAAATCACCATCTCTCCCAACTTTCCTAGTGGCAAAAAATGAAAAGTAGAGAGGAAAGAAGGGGAAATGGAGAGGGAAATTGTGAAAATGTAGAATAAAGTACATATTTGGAAGCAAAGAGCACCCTATTTTAGTAGTAAAATTCATTTATCTTCCTAAAATAGCGAAAAGTTGGAAAGAATAAAGTAGGAAAATTTTCAGATGCTTAAACAGCTCCATGAGAAAGTGTTACAAAAACAAAAAGAAGGATACTCTGAAAATTCTTGTGAAGTGAAATAGCAGGCGAAGACACCTATTTATAGGGAGAAAGCTTCCTCTTTAAGCCAAAAAGCAGGAACTGCTTAGGCCACGTGGCAGTCTGCTATAGGAGAGGCTGAGAAGACAGAACACGATCAACAAATAGTCGCCACGACCAATGAAGTGTCACTATTAATGAGCACGGATGACTAAACGTCACCGCATTAATGTGCTGACTGTGTTAATCACTTTAGTTGGGAATCTGAAACGACGAGCAGCAAGAGGCCCTCGATTGTTGCCCCTCACCTTGATCTGATCGGGTCCTTTCGAAGGGAGACAAATGATACTACTGAATATTATCTTATGTGGGCCTGAGCTAAAGTTCGGCCCAAGGACCAAAAGATTACCAAAGAGCAAAGCCCAGTGTCACGTGGTAGAACGAATGCACACAGGAACCAAAGGAGTTAGGCTCTCAAGTTGTCTGATCTAACTGACAAGGCAAGACCTTCGATAGTCCACTGACACACATGTCCAGTCTATCCATCACCTGCTTCATGTCACATCGCTGCAAACCTATCCTGACATCAGGATAGACCACTCAAGTGGGTTATCTCACCCATATAAATACCATATCATTCCATGTTCAGGTAACACAATCTCTTTAAGATATTCTCTCACTACTTTTTTTCTCTAAATATTACTGATTTAAATTTCGGAGTGTTAACGCCTTCTCCGACCGGGGACACACTCTTGTAGGAAATGGAGTATCGCACACCTGATCGTTTCCTATTTCGTCTCACATGCCAATTGGCTCACATAAACTTCAGACAATTTCGAAGTTATCAATTATCTCAAATTTAATAAATTGATGTAATTTGTAAATGAGTTCCACAAAACTTACAGAAAAAAATTTTACGACAAAAATACCTACCATTTTCCCTCTCTTAGCTTTTTCTTCTTCTAATTCTTTCTCTTGCTTGTATCTCTCTTTATGTCTTATTTCTCCTTTTCTTCTTCTTAAAATTTTAAAAAAACTTTTTTAATATTAAGGAAAAATATTAATAAAAAGGATATTTTTAGTTTTTTAACTTTTATTTCGTGTTTATTTTGGAGGTGAATTTTGAACTTATAAAGTTTTTTTGAAGTATTTGTTTAATTTGAAGAATGTAAAGATTGTAATTTTATTTTTTTAGAATTTTATAATGTTAAGGACATTTTATTAAGGGTTAATTACAAATTCGGGACTGAACTAGTGTATGATTTATCTCGATTTCATAATCAAAAAAAATACTATATACTCTTATCCGAATACGTAAATATTTTGGCCGAATCTCGTTAAATTTTTATGTCTATTTCTTATTTTCTTCTCTCTGTGTCTGATTTTGTGTTTGTGTAACCCTCTTTTCTCAAAGAAAGCATTTAAAAACTCTAACCAATTTAGCCAAAGATGATCTCATCAAATGAAACATATGTTAAATCTTAATTCGACAAACATAACCGAATCCTAATGAAATTTGTTAGGATGATTGGATTAAGATTAAAACACAACAAATTATGGAATAATAGGATTCCCAGCTAAATATTAGTCTCTATTTGGAAAATTAGTCACCAGCAATAACAAGGAGTTCTTGACCCTTCAAGCTTATACAATTATGTATGATCCAGACAAGCCAAGATAGCCTTTTTTTGCTGGAAAACATTCTAAAAAATGTTCTAGTTCCAAGCTTTGAGTCTCTCAGTCTTGTTTTTGATAGTGCCCATAAAATCGCCTCGAAAATGCCAACTCTAGTTCATAATAGTCTAAAAGGAATCTAAAGGTCTACTATGGTTCAATGGGTTCACACTATAAAGTTTCAAGAGCAGGGTCTATGATTTGAATGTAATCTGGGGAGAAGGTAAGTAGCTGCTTTAAGGAAGTTGAGAACAAACTGTTTGTTTCCCATAGGGGTGTGCAGAACCAAATCGGAACCAAAAATCGAATTGAACGAATTTTGGTCTGTTTGGTTTGATTTTTTTCGATTTTCGGTTCTGAACTTAAATTAATCTTAGGATAGTTCAGCTTGGTTCTTAAAATTATAAAACCAAAGGAATCAAACCGATCGAGCTATACAAACATCTCCATATATATATATATATATATATATATATATATATATATATATGTATCTAAAACAAAATCAACCAACACAATATATAGATCTAGAACAAAATCAAAATCAAGCAACCAACCAACAATATATAGATCTAGAAACAAAATCAACCAACTTTATATATATATATACCAACACATTATTTGTTTAATCCTGATTTTCAGTGACCCAGGAGCGACGGACACCGAGCGAGGGAGGGAGGGAGCATAGGGGTGGGGGCAGCCACCGGGGACCAGATCTGCCGAGAGAGAGGGAGGAAGGGAGGGAGAGAGAGAGAGAAGCGAACAGCGGTGGCGGGCGATGCGGTAGGAGGGGCCGAGCTCTAATCGGCGATACAAGAAGCAGAGGAGAGAGAGAAAATGAGAGAGACTGAAAGTGATAGAATGAGAGAATGATAATACTTTTATTTTCATTTGGTACAGGAAACTGATTGGACCGAACTGACCAAAATTATTTTGATCTATTCGGTTTCGGTCCTAATAATACCGGTATGCGGTTCGATTTTAAAAATTATTAAAATTTGTTTTCGATCTGTTCGGTTCGGTCCAAAATCGAACCGAATTGACCATTTGCACACCCTTAGTTTGCGGACCTCTATCAAGTCTCTCCTGGAAAGTCTCTCTTTTCCAAGTGAAATTGGGCCCTTTAAAGCCTAGATCAACAAGATTAAATTCATGAAACCAATTCAAAAAAAGTTTGCAGATACCTGTTCTGTTAGGTGAGCCATCTTATTTCTTGGAAGCATGCATCAAAGCATTGAAATCCCCCATGACCAGCCAGGAATCAGAAGTCCACGGGTTGATGATTTCTAGATTTTTCTAGAGTTTTCTCCTTTGTGACGAAGTGGGGTGACCATAAATCTCTGTAAAATAAGTGATTAACTGGTTGTTCTTTTTAATGGCCATATGCATAAATTGACTATTACTGAGTAAGATTCCAATTTAAAATCAATCATCCCAAAGCAACCAAATGCCCTTCGAAAAGCCAGACGCTTCAAAATGGTGGGAATGACAAAAAATACATTCACCACTAATTCTTGGTTCCAACAAAACCAAGATGTTTGGCTTATATCGTTGTTTGAGGAGCTTAATCAATCTAGTAAAAGGTGCTCTATCAGCTTCTAAGAAATTATCAACATAAAAATAAGGAGGTTGAGGAAACAAAGTGCAAACTAATCCATGAGATAAGGATCCAAGGGCTCCTTGTCTGTTTTCAAATTAAAGCCTAGTTCTTCTGCATCTTTGCTACCTTTCATGTCCTCATCTTCCTCATTGACCAACATAACTTCCCCTTGTTAGGATTAAATCCTAACAGTAACTTAAATGAAGAATTCTGAGTGTTAAAACCCAGAAAAGATAGGTAGAAGACAAAAGGAAAAAGAGAGAATAGAGTTAAGACAAGAGAGAGATTTAAGAGAAAAGAGAGAAAGAGGAGAGAGGAGAATATTCAAAATATGATTACTAATGATTGTGGTCCCAAAGGAACATTACATTGTTATAGGAAAAAGAAAGATTGTTGTACCAAGGGACAGCTGCACATGGTATCCTCACACCCAAAATCCAAACTAACATAATAGATTTTTAACTAACTTAACAGAATTAACTAACCCTTTCTAGTATACTTAACGACACCCTCCCATTGAGAAACTTCTTATCCCCAAAAAGTGAAATAATCTAGAAATTGGTGCTGGATGTAATGAGCATCGTCCCAAGTGGAGTCCATCGAAACAAGTCCTTGCCATTGGATGAGGACTTATCGAATGTGACTGTCTCCAACTAAGATGGTTCTAGAACTTGGCTGGATGATGGAGTTGGCCAACATCTGCTCAACCAGTCTCTCTATCTCATTTTTTTGGTTATGGGAATATTTGTAGGGTCTAATATTAATAAGTTGGGTGTTAGGCTTGAGAGGAATGGGGTGATCATGGGTTCTTTGGGGTGGTAAAGTGGTAGGAATACTGAATACATCTTGGTATTGGGTGAGGAGTTGTTGTATTGGAAGTGGAATAGGAAAAACAGGAGGTTTAGGGCTTGCTAGAACAGTTTGTGTAGCTGTAATGTAAAAAAGTTTGGAAGTGAACCCTTGCCATCCATTTTGCATACGCTTCTCGATAGACTTAGCAAATAGCATTTTTAATGAGGCTTGCTCATTGAGTCCCTTCAAAACCAGGGGCTTCCCGTCTTTGATGACGATGAGTGTTGGTTTGGCAAAGTCAAAGGTGACGGCTTAAAGCCTTTCATCCAGTCAACTCCAAGGATAATATCATAGTCTCCCAATTCAAAAACCCTGAAACTGAACTGGAATTGGCAACCCTGCATTTGCCAAGTGCAGTGATTGCATTTTTCTTAGATCGAAATCCTCCTGTCATCTACTACAGTGACTGTTTGAGTCCTTAATCAGCCTTGAGTCCACAAAGCTGTGGGTAATCCCACTATCTATCAACATCATAATGGCCTTTCCTTACATTTGCCCCTTGATCTTGAGAGTGTTGTCACTCAAGTCTCCATCCATAGCATGCAAAGAGAGCTGAACTTGCTCCAATTGTTCTTCCTCAAGTTCTAGTGGCTCTTCCACTTCTTGCCAGTCTTCTTCTTCTAGTGTCTCCACTTTTTCAGAAGCTTGTAGGGCTAACAACTTCTTCTCACTACACTTATGCCTAGGGAAATACTTATCACCACACTTGTAACAACTGCCAAGGTTCCTTCTGGTATTTTGGTTTATGTTGCTGCCTTAGGTGTGTATGTTTAGGGAAGGATTAGTGGTTCTTGGGTTGTATTGGTTGGCTGTTGGAGTGGAGCTGCTGTAAAGCTTGTTAGGGGTGAATAGTTTAGGGAATGTTCTGTTTTTGGTAGCCTTAAGGTGTTTTTCTTGGAGTTTAGCTTGAGCAATGGCTATATATAGGTCCCTAGGGTGAACATTCTCACCACACTCTTTATTTCTTCCTTCAATCCCCCCATAAAGCTATTGACATAATAAGGATCAGTATGTTGAGGGAATGCCTTTTCCATTTTTAGTTTAAGTTCCTCAAACCTATCCCGATAGGCCTCTACAATAGAGGTTTGCCTAAGTTTCTGGAACTCTTCCACTATGTCTAGATCTCTCCCATCCCTAAACCTGGAATGCAGAGCTTCAGCAAATCCTTCCCAAGTCACCTCTTTTAGGTTTCTGCCCCAATTTAAGAACTAGGCCTCAGCCTTTCCCATCAAGAAGAGACTAGCTAATTCTACTTGCCTATCAGCCTGCACTTCATAGATCTAAAAATATTTCCTGCACTTACTAATCCAGGATCTAGCATCACCCCCCTCAAATGTGGGTAAATCACATTTTGAAAGAAGTTTATTGAAATCAGTTCTCCCAAATCCCCCTAAATCACCCATTTCTCTATCTACTGGCCTAGGTAACAAGCCTTTTCCTACATCTTGGGTTGGAGTATGGGTTTGAGTTTTCTTGCCTTAAGCACTACTGCTAACGGGTGAGGAATGGTGAATGGAAGAAGCATAAGTCATGTGTGTTGATGGGTTACCTTGGACAAGCTGGGCCAGGTAAGCTATAAACCTCTAGTTCTCAACTCTGAGCTCTTCATATTGGATCTGGTATTTCTTTTGGTAAGCTCTCAGGTGTGACGAGCGCTGAACCGGTAAGGCCCTCATTGGCGAGACTCGCTTTTAGAGCTCGAGAGATTGGTTCACGTCTTTTAATACCCAATAGAACATTGGGGAGTTCATCTAGCCTCATGACACTTTTAAGCACTTTTGAGATATTTTGGAGTCGCCACCCAATTTATAAGAAATTGGAAAAGGTTATCTAACTTTTACGGTCTAAATCAAAGAAAGTGTTAGGAACTTCACTCTTATTTATGCCTTAAGTTATAAATGAGTTTTTAGATTATAGAATTTCATCTCTTTTCTCACGCGATTAGTGCAATTTATTAAAAGCGCATTTCAAGCATTAAGAAAGCGATAAATGAAAATTATAAATAAAGCAGTAAATAAAACGATAAATAAAGTGGTAAATACGCAAACACACCATTTACAAAGGAGAAATTGGGACAAATACAATCCCAAATGAAAAGAAAGCTTAATAAAATTGCACAAAAAATAATTAATTACAAGGGCGCACAAGATATATAACACAAATTTAAACAATTAAGCAAAATCAATCAAAAGGGATTACATGCATAAATCGGAATATTTATTCGGTTTAGGAACATTGGTTCCTTCATGCTCACTTAAAGAGGGATCGAAGAGTTATTTCGGCTATTGGTTTGAAAATCGGGATGAGTGATCCCATTTTTAGAAAGTTTAACTCTTCGTTTTAATTCATGGCATTTTGCATCTTTTGACTAAAATCGAGGACATTGGCCCCAATTTGTTAGCAAAAATTTCAATTTAGTTATAAAAATATTTTCGTGATTTTTTATCCTACACACGTACAAAATAAAACTATCTTATTTACAACAACACGAACACAAAAGTAAAAGTTTGGTAGGGTCTCACCCAATTGGCATAGTCTCCTACGCGCCGTGACCCCTCCATTCGGCCACGACGATGCTCAACAAGTAAACGCCACATTTTACTCATACAACAATAGAAAAATTAGTAATAATTCTAAAATCAACTAAATAATAATGAAAATAAGGAAAATATAGCATGAAATTGACACACATACAAAAGTAATTAAGAAGCCCCACAAAACTAGCCATGCAAACATAGTAGTAGTAATAATAATAATAATAATAATAATAATAATAATAATAATAATAATAATAACAATAATAATAATAATAATAATAATAATAATAAACCAATGAAATTAAATAAATGAAAATGAGGAAGGTAAATAAACATGTAATAGAAAATAATAATATTTAGACATAAAAAAATAAAATAAATGAAATTAAATTAAATAAAATGAGATAGCAAAACTAAATAGGTCCAAGAATCTTTACCCTCAGATTTGATGATTTGAAAGCAAGATGTCTAAATCTATTTTTGCTTGTCAAGATTTAAAAATAAACTCAAAAAGATTTATCAAAAAAACAAGAACACAAAAACTCAAAAAATTGATTTTTGATGTTTGATGAGAAAATCCAAGTTAAGAAAATTAATTTTCCTTCCTCAAGTTAATGCAATCTCACCAATTATTTTTAGATCTAAGAAGAAATTAAGAAAGATGAAGAAAATAGATTTTTTTTTTTTCAAAAGTGGAGTTTTTTCTCTCAAGAAAACCCTCTCCAACTCTCCCCCCAAGAATTTTCTTCTCTCTCCAAAATATTCTATTTATACTCACTTTTCAACAAAACGCTAATTAAATTAAATAAATGATTTAAAAATCCAAAAATACTTAAAAAAATGGGTTAAAAAACCCAAAAAAAACAATTTCGGCGGAATTTGTGGCAAAAGCAGGCGAGCAGGGGGCGCTGGGCGCGCCTGCGGCCGCACGCGCGCTGCATGCCTGCGGGGCTCATGGCCGCAGCCGCGAGTCGCCGATTTTTTTTTTAAATCAGAATTTTTTGACACAAAATTACCATTTTCAACCTTATTTTTTTTATTTTTAATTTTCAAAATATATATATTTTTATTTATTTTCTAAAAAAAACAATTTTGACAAGGAAACGATCGATTCTCACTTTTTTGCCAATGATTCGGTTCTTATTTTCATCATTGGGTAATGCTGATCTTGGACCGTCTCGGGATCCGGTGTCTACATCAAGTTGACCTGCTCCTGTTGCATTTCTTGGAGCTTAGAATCTAGAGACCCAAACATGGCCCCTTGTTCTTCCAGTTTGGAACTCAAGGTCCATAGGTATTCTTCTATTTCCTCCATTGAAAGTGCATATTCATCCGATACTCCTCCTTTAGCTTTCTTGGCAGCAGTGCTTTTGCTTATGTTCCCAAGGATTCATGGCTACTCTAATATCAGTTGTTAGGATTAGATCCTAACAGTAACTTAAATGAAGAATTTGGAGTGTTAAAACCTAGAGAAGATAGGTAAAAGACAGAAGAAAGAAGAGAGAATAGAGTAAGACAACAAAGAGATTTGAGAGAGAGAAAAGAGAGAGAGGAGAGAGGAGAATATTCAGAATATGATTGCTAATGATTGCGGTCCCAAAGGGACGTTATATTGTTATCGGAAAAAGAAAGGCAACTGTACTAAGGGATAGTTGCACATGCTACCCTCACACCCAAAATCCAAACTAACATAATTCAGGAAATTAACTAACGCAACAGATTTTTAACTAACTTAACATAATTAACTAATCCTTTCTACTATACTTAACACCCCTGAATTTGAAGGTCTTACAATCAGCGATGTCGAAGGGGAAAGGGGGGGAACTTTTTTGGTCGTGGGCTTCCAATCAAGTTCCATAGAGATATGAGAACTTTAACCATCTCTTATGGTTTCTTTACCCACTACCAAATGGTAGCTTGGGTCAAGCTTAGTGGCCTGATGATAATCTGCTCCTTATCATTTTCTTTAATTCTTTCCAATAAGGTTGTGCAAACGATCGGTTCGATTTAGTTTTGAACCGACTTGGATAGACCGAAAATTGAACTTTTCAAAATAAAATAATCGAACTGCAAATTGAAGTTTTTAGGACTGAAATTGAATAGACCAAAATAATTTTGGTCGGTTCAGTTCGGTCCAATCGGTTTGTGACTTCTTTTTTATTAAATCTGTAACCCCCCCCCCCTCTCTCTATATATATATATATCGGTTCTCTCTCTGTTCTCTCCCCTCTCTCTTTCTCTCTCTCTATCTTCTCTCCACTCACTCTCTCTAATTAGAACCTCTGTGTCGCCGACCAAGAAACAACATCGCAGCCTCTGCGGCAGTGGCGAAAGACGGTCTATATGGGATGGTGCTTCGAGGAAACCCTGTGAGAATCGAGTTTACGAGACCGGTTTGTTGTTTTCTCTCTCTTTTGTCCTCAAAATAGAAAAATGAACAAAAACATAAACAAACCGAGTTCAGAAATATGCATACAATATTGATTAAAACCTTGTTTTCAAATTGAGTTGCAGCAAATTGTGAGCTCTTCTTTCTTTTTCTTTTTTGTATTTTAATATAGTAAAAGTGAATATTGGTTATGGTGTTTTTATGGGTTTATGTGAAGGGATCTGATCTGAGAGGTTGAGCTGAAAATATTAGCGTAGATGGTGGAGCTGAAAATATTATCTGGGCCTTTTGTTTTACCATGGGGCCTTTTACCTCTCACTGTCCCTGAAGAGTAGCCAGCTTCCCTATGAGACACATCACCTGAAGGCATGCATTTTTTTGCATTCTCCTACATGGGACCACATGTAATTGTCTCGCTATCAAGCTCGATATCTCCTATGTTACCGTTGTCCTCTTGCGTCAGTCCTGCAAATCTCGACCCTTTTTGAAAAGAGTTGCCTTTATCCCCTGTGCCATCTTGCTTTTTTTGTATGCAGTTCCCCCTTTTGTTCGCTATCATCCATGGGCCATGTTCGTCGATTCTATTGCCACGTCCGGTCACCAGCCCACTGGAACTATCATGATTCTGGTTCTCGTCGTTCCTTTCCTTATGTGGGCAATAAGAATCCAAATGTCCACATCTGCCGCATTTGAATCATATCTTCGGTAGGTTTTCGTATTCGACCGTTTGTATATTTCCATCAAGCATAAACTTGGAGACAAGGGGTTCTTTGAAGTCTATCGAGATAGCCAATCTAGTGTGTTTGCCTATGATGATATCGCTAGTATTGAAATCGGCCTTCACCACCTTTCTAATAGCTTTTCCTATTTTCTTGAGGACATTTTCTGGGTTGTAAAGCAAGGTGAGTTCTAGGAGCCTAATCCAAACCACCGCTTAGGTGATCATAGAGTTAGACACTTTGAAATCCGGGGACCATGGCTGGACCAAGAGGTAGCCACCCATTATGGTCCTTGGCTCTCCCAACAAGGCTCTTAAATAATTCTCCTCCTTCGTGAAATTAACCATCAAATGTCCCCTGCCAATATTAAGGATTTTAGCTTCATCTAAGTCCCAAAGCATTTGCAGCTTCTTACAGAACATTTGATAACCTATAGTCCAATTAAGAAGACGGACCACTACTGCTCGACAAAAAATGCTGGAGAGTCTGTTCTTTTGGTCTTTCGAGATTCTCACAATCGGGCATTTTCCATCCCTGAGAATCTCAACATCCCCTATGTCAATTATGATGTCTGCCTTCTCCATTTCCTCTCCCAACTCCGCTTCTTTCCCCGTTCCCTGCATAAGAGTACCCTTAAAGTACCAAGCAGCAACACTGTCTTCCATGGTGGACTCTCTATGCTTGACTTTCTTGGTTGCCCTATCACTCTCCTCTCTTTGCTGGTTACCATCGCCAAGAATATGCACGTTAAGAGGAGTTAAATATTGATACATTTTTTATGACTGCATTCATAAATATTCTTTTAAAAGACCTGATTTAGAATGCAGAGCAAAGAGCTTTAGGCCTAACTATATATCTGGCAGCCCTAGCGTCTCCAGTAAGGAGGACCTAACTTAACATTGTGAGTGCAAATTTGCTCTCACAACTCAAAAATCTATCTGCTTTCACTTTACTTGCCCTTCTCTGAGCTTTCTTCCACCATAATTTTGCTGGGTTTCCTTCTTCAGGTACAACTTTCAACCTCTTAAACTTCATATCTATGCTTATTATATAATGTGCTTACTGGTAATATTGGTTTTCTTTTTCCCAATTGCTATCATTTGATGCTTTTCAAGAGAGGGATAAAGGAACAGATGGGTTATAATCTCTTTATTACTGAAAGAATATCAGTAGGTGGTTTATGAAGCATATATAGAAAAAGAAAAGTTTTTGATGTAAAATTTGCAATTTTCTTTTCAAATTTGTGCACAATTGGCAGTTGCTACTTCAGTTATTAAGGTTTTTCTATTTTTGATCAAATTGGATTAGGTTTCCAGCTCTTCTTTTGAAGGAAGATCACTGCTGATTGTTTGGGTTGGTTGGATTTTATCTGAAAGTCTAGAACAGAAGGGGAGAATCTATTAAGTTGAAGGCATTGGTGGACAAGGAGAAGAATAGGGTATTAGTTGCTGAAGCTGATGCTGACTTTATTGATGTTCTTTTCAGTTTTTTGACAATGCCTATGGGAACAATTGTTAGATCAACCCGTCAAGGGCAACCAACCAGGTCCATAGGTTGTATGAATAACTTGTATTCAAGTGTTGAAAATCTTGATGTTAATTATCTTAGGACTAAATTATGTAAGTTGATGCTGTTGTATCCTCGAATCGGGGCAGCAACTCAGTATAGCAAGCTGAAACTAAAGATTGATGGCTATGAGCCTCATAAGTATTATTACTGTGAAGACAGAGAATGCATTAGCTCCTAGCACAAGTTATTGAGTCACTACCAAGTTAGTATGGCATGTGGGTTGTCTCATTACTGTGGAGACAGTTATTGAGTCACTACCACGATATATGTGCATATGGGATGTCTATTGGTTGCCATTGTGAGCTAACCTTATACTCCTCGAGAAAAAGGAGTATTTGTGGAAGGACAAACTCGACTTCTAATAAGTGATGGGTTACAAGTGATACACTCATTAAGTGCAGCAAGCTTTTCTTTGCTTTCCAAGCTTTAGAGTCAAGGATGCAAGCAAGGTTGAGGGCAAGACATTTAAGTTTGGAGCATATGAGGTAACTAATAAATTGACACGTTTTGCTTGTTATATATCAAAGTTAATTTCTAGCTTGACATTTGGTTTCGGGTTTTGAATTTGCTGAAAAGCTCAATGGTATCAGATGCACCCTTCACAGAAACTTTGCTGAAGAAAATTGAAACCCCTGAATTAAACAAGGGAAGTTCTCATAGATGGAGTTCCAACTTTAATCATCAACTTGGGAAGCAAGAAGATAGGAAAATTAGTGTGAAGCTTTTTGTTAGCAAATCCAAGAATATTGTATGCTATGCAGAAGTAGGTGAAGATTTTGTTGATCTACTTTTTAGCTTCCTAACCGAATCACTTGGATATACAGTGAAAGACATGCGTGATTGAGCATTGAGGATCTTGGTGTTTAGAAATACTTCGAGTTGAATGTCGAAAAAGAGATTTTGCTTTGTCCTAAGATAGCGCCTATGTTTGGCTACAACAAACAACTGATAGGACTTGAAGAAGTTAACTTGCATTGCTACCTAGATGTAAAGGATCCGAAACTACCGAACTACAAGGAAAGTACATGCAAAGGAGGATTTGTGATGAGCCCTGTAATGTTTATAGTGACGGATGATTTGATCTAGTTGTCACCCTTGTATCCCCTATCTCAGGCGTACTTGTTTTGAACAAATTGAACGTTCCTTTCAATGATGCTGAGGAATGCATTGTGCAAGTTGTGAATTCAGGAGGTATGTTGTGAACAAATTGAATGTTCCTCACACATTTTTTTTGCATATCAATATTTTTGCACTATCTTTAATGTTTGTTTTTTCAATATACTTTAAAGGTTACATTAGAGAATGAATGAATTAATCTGTTTTGATCGACAAATGGATTATAAAACGGGTTGGAATTGGATCATGATCCAAACAAATCAATTAATAGATTACATCATTTGCTAGGTCAAACATATCATTGAAGGGTAAAATCGAATTTGAATAGAAAATACAGATTATATGGATTGGGTTTATACGAAAACTTCCATTGCATTAATTTATCGTTTTCAATACCCACTAAGGTTGCCAACAACCATTGCAATCTTGAAAGAGGCCACCTGTAATAGCTACACTGCCAATTACCCTACCTCAAAACATACCTGGAAAGCCAAGGCAGTGCACGTCAGCATATATATTAGAAACAAAAATTACCAGCCAAATTTTCTCAACTCCAATCTTATCTCTCATATGCGCATATTTAATCACATTATGCTACAAAAGCAATCAACTATGAATTCCAATCTTTTAAATCTTTATCCAGGATACATAGCAATATATACATTGAAAAATAAAACAAGCTAAACTGCAAATAATTGTTCATAATCCAAATAAAGATTGGAGACTTCTGAATGTAATTTATTCCATGAAGTATATTAGCAACCAGCAGATAGAATCATTGTCTCTCATTCACATCTTACTCTTAATCTCTTTCATCTTCATCATCTGATAAAATAAAATGAAAAAAAAAAGGAAGAAGAAGCAACAATGATTTATGATGCGCAAAGCCCAAATTTCTGTATTAAACTATTAATTAATAATAATACTTTTAATTGTTGGTGCTTCGACCCCTCCATATAGTGGATTAGCAGCATTTAATATTTGGAACTTCTTTCGCTTTATAATGTATCTCCAAAATGTTGAGATGGGTTTTAATTAGGATGAGAACATACCTCTTTCTTCATGCTTCCATTGATGTCTCCCTCCAATGCATACCTTCTTCCATTTATCATTATTTCTTTCAGCTTCGGAGTGTTGGATGGCCCATAAGAAAAACTTTCCATCTGATTGCATCCTCTAATTTTCAAGAGTTCTAATGACTGCAATTCGACTGCATTAGTTCCACCACAAAAACTCTTGAGATTAGGCAATTCTTTAAGTCGCAACTCTTGCAATCGAGGAAATTCAATTTTGTCTAATACTGATTCTGTTGCTTCTTCATCCTCTTTTCCAACAATAGCTTCCATCTTCTCACAACAACTAATCCGCATTTCTTGTAGTTTTACTAGAAGTTTGGGCAAATGAGGTGGGAAAATATGTATGAGATTGCCACAATTATATACTCTCAAGACTTGCAGGCTTTGAAATCCCATAATTTCTGATGGAACCTTGAACCATATATGTGTTAGATCTGTTAAACCATCTAACCTTAACTCTGTCAAAGAATTAACAGCTCCAACAGCAGCATGATGTTCCTGGAATGAAAATATCACTTTGAATGCATCGCAATCTTCAATCCATAGCTCTTCCAAATTCAGCAACCTCTCCATGAAATCGTATGGAATGAATGCAAAATGGTCACTAACATGGCCAACAGAAGAGTCCCCCTGCTTGATAACTGAAACCTTCCAAAATATCTACAAATTTATTGTGTTACATGCAAAACTTTAAATCATAATAATTTAAACTCCAAATTAATTGTGTTCAATGTATTATATATAATAACTGAGATTTTCAAACCTTGCTTGGGTAAAGAATCGGTAAAAGCAGATGCAAATTTGTATTTCAAATTAGATTAAAAGAAAAATATAATTGAAAATATTGAATTTAAATTTTAAATATAAAAACAATATATTTAAAATATTATATTACTTATTTTAAAAATAATATTCTACGAGATCTAAATTAATACAATAATATATAAATGAGTTTGTACAAAATATTTAAACATATTATAAAAATAATTATATATTTTTGGTACTGTTATATTTCAATTTAAAATTTGATTTAAACATTTATTGACTATGATTTTCTTTCTAGTTGGAAAAACAGGTCCAATTTAATTATTAAAAATAATAAAAATTTATTTTTAATTTTGAATGATATTAATTATTGAATAAAAAATGAAAAAAAAAATATTTTTTTTTTCAAAAAAATCACTTTTCCGTTACTTTTAACAGAATTATAGATGGAGAGATTTAATTGAAATGCCCCTAAAATATTAGGATTCCAATTGTTACATTTTAAATGATATGATTTTAATTATGAATTGGCCCAAATTTTAATCCAATGGATATTAAGAGAGTTGATAAGTTTCTTCACTGGTTGTGGATCATAGCTGCTTTTATAAATGTAAAGATTTCATTTTTTGGTGAGTGGAATTTCATTCAATTGAGGCTTAATACTGAAGAGAGATGCTTTTGCGTGGAAATCATCATATCTCTATGAACATAGCATGGTAATTGTTTTAGGGATATGAGAACATATCATTTTATCATTTTATATTGAGGCCTGAACATATCATTATTAAAAAAATAAATAAAGAAAGCAAGTACTATACCTGTTTGCTGGAAAGATGATGTTGATTTTGTGGTTCAATACTTTGTTGGTCTCTTCCTGTTATTAATAATCCTGATGAACCACCAATTGATTTGATCTTTGGGCAACTGATCACATATAATACTTTTAGAGAGTGGCAATTCAAGGAAACATGACCATCAGCACAAAATGCCACCAACTCTGATAGATTCCTAAGCCAAAGTTCATTTAGCATAGGGAAGACTGTTTCCTCTTGTGTTCCATCTGCAACTCCAACTACATATTCCATCTTATTGCATTCCCATATCTCTAAAGTTCGAAGATGCACCAATTGTTGTGCCACAGAGGGTGCAAATGCTATTTTCAGCTGACTACAACTTCCCAATTTGAGCTCTTGAAGATTTGATAAACGTAGCCAATTAGGTGATGGAAATAATGTAGAAATCACTTGGGGACTACCATTAGATGCATTTGGTATTACCTGTCCATTTTTAGTTCAATAAATTACCTTTAAAAAAAAAAAGTTTATCTGATGATTTGATAATAACGTATACTAGCAATACATGCACTAAAAGCATATCAATATCATCATCTTACTTTATTTTAATTGATTCAATATTCCAGTATAATGCAGAATGGTCTTATATATAATAACTAAGATTTCAAACCTTGCTTGGGTAAAGAATTTATATTTCAAATAAGATTAAAAGAAATTGACTTTACCTCAACTTAAAATAAAGGAAATTACATTGCATGTACCCAAGCAAATAAGAGAGATGCTTTTGCTTGGAAATCATCATATCTCTATGAACATAGAATGGTTCTCGTCTATCATTGGGTAAGGTATTTGACTTGTATTTTCATATTTTATGCTCATCTATTACTTCTATTTTTGTAAAATGAGGTCTATAGATCATTGAATTCAAGTTGTTTTTGTTCTTTTCTCATTCTCTCATATTTGTTTGGATGTTACAGTACAAAATATGGCTGAGTTATACCAAAGAAAAAATGATACACATGTTTCAATAATATTTAAGTTATATCTTACTTATACCATAAATTTCAAAAATTTTCGTGTTAGAGCTCAGTTATGCCTGAGTTATAATTAAATTATCCTAAATAATATGAATTTCTTTTACATTTTTCGAGTTATATCTAATTTATACCTTGGTTATTCCAAATTATATTTTCTTTCAATTTTCAAGTTATACTTCAATTAGACCTTAGTTAAGCCTTAGTTATCCCAAAGGGCAGAAGTTATATGTGGATTCAAAAGCCACCATTGGTGTTGAATTCGAGACCCTTTCTATTGATAAGAAGACTGTTAAGGCTCAAATTTGGGACACTGCTAGCCAAGAAAGGTATGCCTTTTAACTCTGCTTTCAATCATATATTTCGTTCTCTTGCATCAATTGAATTATATATGGTCATTACGTGATAAAATTAGTATATATTCGAGGTAATGGCTTTTAGTGAGATGACAATAACGATAATTGGAGTAGCGAGGAGAATGTAATGTTTCCTTGTTTTCTGTGATGTAAGCTTTTTCAAGGAACAGAAAGAATAGGAAGAACAATTAAGGGATTGAGTACAGTTTATGCTTGGAATTAATTTTGCCGTTAAGGTTTTTAGTCATATATTGTTTTGATAATTGAGAGAGGGGATTTAATTGACACAGCTGAGATTCAAACTCCAGCATTCACTCCTGTAGTAATCTATTGCTAAATGGAAAAAAGAATACCCATGAAAATAATTCTATGAATTATATATAAAGGGGGTAATTGTAATAGAAAAGAGCATATGATAGAGCTGCAATTAAGTTTAGAGGAGTTGATGCAGATATTAATTTTGATTTAAGAGATTATGATGATGATATGCAACAGGTAAATATAATTTTGTTCTATCAAATCATATATATATATATATGTTTTGGTGGAATTTAAACATTATTAAAATGAAAATTTTAAAAATTCGCAGATGTGCAGATGACAAACATAAGCAAAGAAGAATTTATTATATTCTTCGTCGACAAAGCATAGGATTTGCTAGAGGCAGCTCAAAATATAGAAGTGTAACTCTTCACAAATGTGGCAGATGGAAAGCTAGAATGGGACAATTGCATGGAATGAAGGTATTTTTCTTTTTATTTTTTTAATTATGATGTTAGGGTTAGATTTTTTTTTTCTTTTTATTTTTTAATACTTTTTTTTTTGTAGTATAGGACATTCGATATTTTGTTTAGTTTGTAATACATCATTGTTACTTTTTTTTTTATTTTAATGAATACATTTTTCATTAAATTATTTTTGTCAATTACAATTTTTATACAATAGATGATTTATCATTTAAAAATTAAAAAAATTAAAAAATTAAAAAAAAATAAAAATTTCATAAATTTGGAGGTGGAATTAAATTTTCCATCTTAGTTATAGGCTGAGTTATTGCAATTTGCTAAAATCTCAAATTAAATAATGTGAAGCTTAAAGGCAAAATTGATTTGCAATTTCAAAGAAATAAATTCAATGTATACGTATATTAAAAATAAAAGCAAGTACTATACCTGTTTGCTGGAACGAATTTGTTGATTTTGTTGGTCTCTTCCTGTGATTAATAATCCTGATGAACCACCCAATGATTTGATCTTTGGACATCTGATCACCCTTAATACTTTTAGAGAGTGGCAATTCAAGGAAACATGACCATCAGCACAAAATGCCACCAACTCTGATAGTCCCCAAAGACGGAGTTCATTTAGCATAGGGAAGACTGTTTCCTCTTGTCTTCCATCTGCAACTCCAACTACATATTCCATCTTCTCACATTCCCATATTTCTAAAGTTCGAAGCTGTACCAATTGTTGTGCCACAGAGGCTGCAAATGCTATTTTCAGCTGACTACAACTCACCAATTTGAGCTCTTGAAGATTTGATAGCCGTAGCCAATTAGGTGATGGAAATAATGAAGAAATCAGTTGGGCATTCTCATTAGATGCATTTATTGGTTGTTCCATGGAATCTGCCATTACCTGTCAAATATGAAGTCTCCATTTTTAATAATCTTTTTTTTAAAAAAAAAAAATACAATTATAGCATCAGTTTAATAAATTACCTTTAAAAAAAAAAGTTTATCTGATGATTTCATAATAACTTGTACTGGTAGAACTAAATCTACTAGCAATACATGCACTAAAATCATCATCTTACTCTATTTTAATTGATTTAATATTCCAGTATAATATAGAATGTCTTTCGCTTTAATTAATATTCGGATGTTGAGATGGGCTTAATTAGGATGAGAACATACCTCTTTCTTCATGCTTCCATTAAGGTCTCCCTCCAATGCATAACTTCTTTCTTTTATCAATTTTTCTTTCAGCTTCGAAGTGTTGGACGGCCCATAAGAGAAACTTCTCATCTGATTGCATCCTCTAATTTCCAAGGATTCTAATGACTGCAATTCAACTGCACAAAAACTCTTGAGATTAGGCAATTCTACAAGTGTCAACTCTTGCAATCGAGGAAATTCAATTTTGTCCAATACTGATTCTGGTGCTTCTTCATCCTCTTTTCCAACAATAGCTTCCATCTTGTCACATGAATAAATCCGCATTTCTTGTAGTTTCATTAGAAGTTTGGGCAAATGAGGTGGGAAAATATGTATGAGATTGCCACAATTATATACTCTCAAGACTTGCAGGCTTTGAAATCCCATAATTTCTGATGGAACCTTGAACCATATATGTGTTAGATCTGTTAAACCATCTAACCTTAACTCTGTCAAAGAATTAACAGCTCCAACAGCAGCATGATGTTCCTGGAATGAAAATATCACTTTGAATGCATCGAAATCTTTAATTGTTAGCAATTCCAAATTCAACAACCTCTCCATGAAGTCGTAAGGAACGAATGCAGAATGGTCATTAACATGGCCAACAGATGAGTCCCCCTTCTTGATAAGTGAAACCTTCCAAAATATCAACAAATTTATTGTGTTACATGCAAAACTTTAAATCATAATATACTTTATACTCTAAATTAATGGTGTTAAATGTCTTATATAAATAAGATTTCCAAACCTTGCTTGGGTAAAGAATCGGTAAAAGCAGATGCAAATTTGTATTTCAAATTAGATTAAAAGAAAATTATAATTGAAAATATTGAATTTAAATTTTAAATATAAAAACAATATATTTCTAATATTATATTGCTTATTTTAAAAATAATGTTCTACGAGACCTAATTTAATGCAATAGTATATAAATGAGTTTGTAAATATATAAACATATTATAAAAATGATTTTATATTTTAAAATTTGATTTAAACATTTATTGATTATGGTTTTCTTTTTAGTTGGAAAAACTTAAAAAAAAAAAGTGGTCCAATTTAATTATTAAAAATTTATTATTAATTTTGAATGATATTAATTATTGAATAAAAAATTAAACAAATTATATTTTGAAAAAAAAATGATTTTTCCATTACTTTTAACAGGATTAGGGGTGTCCATGAACCGGTTAACCGTTTCATGAGCCCCCAAAAACATTAATCCATTAATATCGATTTTTGCAAAACACTAAATATTAACCAATCCGTTACAATCGGTTAACCAGTCTATCGGTTTCGATTTTTCGAATCGATTAATTAATATTTTTTGATTAACCACTACAATTATAAGATATGTATTCATAAATAAAATTAAAATATTCAAAATACTTAAAAATTAAAATTTTTTTCACTATAATATAACATTATTGCAGTTAAAATAAAAAAATTTTGGTAGATATGAGCAACTTTATTTTCAAAAATTAAGAATTAATAGGTAAATAAATTAGCCGATTCATGATCACCCTAATTAAATTAACGGTTACTTTTAGTAATTACCAATTTGAAAAAAAAAATTAAAAACTTCAAAATAATTAGAATAATAAAAAAATGTAGAAAAATACTTAAAAACTAAAAAATTATTAAAATAAATCTATCCAATGCTAACAACTTTTTCCTTTATTTTTGTAACTCAACACACATTATTTTATTAAAAATTTTAGTTTTTTTTAAATTATTGAAAATTTTAGTTAATATAATAATGCTATATAACTTTTAGAATATATTTTGATTTTTATTAAATCGTTTCCTGGTATATCATAGCAGCGTTTATAAATGTAAAGATTTTAATTTTTTATAGAGCAATCAATTAGATGACAGATATTTTTAGTATTTTTTATTAAAGTTTCATTTTCTGGTGAGTGGAATTTAATTCAATTGAGGCCTAATACCGAAGAGAGATGCTTTTGCGTGGAAATCATCATATCGCTATGAACATAGCATGGTAATTGTTTTAGGGATATGAGAACATTAATAGCATTTGGAGGTTTTACTCTTGTTTATCATTGGGTAAGGGATTTGACTTATATTTTCATATTTTATGCTCTTCTATTACTTCTATTTTTGTAAAATGAAGTTTATAGATCATTGAATTCAAGTAGCTTTTGTTCTTTTCTCATTCTCTCATATTTTTGGATGTTATCTACTATTTGGGAGACTCATTGATTTCATAGATATTTTTTTGGATGTTACAATCCAAAATATGGCTGAATTATACCAAAAAAAAAAATATATATGATACACATATTTAAATAATATTCAAGTTATACCCTAGTTATGTTTCAATTATACCTTAGTTATGTTTCAGTTATATCATAAAAAAATAGTATTTTATTTCCAAAAATTTTCGTGTTAGAGCTCAATTATACCTGAGTTATACATTATTCATTTTTTCTACATTATTCAAAGTATATCTTAGCTATACTTTAGTTATACCAAAAAAACAGAATTAATTTTTTCTACATTATTCGATTTATATCTCAGTTATACTATACATCCTTATGAAATAAAAATACCGGCAACTTCAAAATTTTCATATTTATTTTATTGATTCCATGGCTTCAATGAAATATTTAGATATTTGGAAAATGAAGATAAATAGTGTTTTTTTACGTACATTGAAAGAGAAAACTGTAGGGGATGTATTCAATTAAGATTTTGATAGACTTTTTTTTTAAATGACTTTTAGAGATTTTCATAGACTTTTTAAAAGTATAAATGACTTTTAAAGATTTTAACAGGGTTTGTTAGCTTGTATATTTTACATAGTTTCAGCTAATTTTGACGTGTTAATTGGACTTTAATTGATTGGAAATTAGTTCATTTGTTTCATATTTGTGATTGTGACAGATTTTGGTGGTAAAGGAGAAAAGATGGGATTGTTAGAGTTCTGTAGTTGTCTCGTACAGTAAGCTGTGGGCACGGGCTATTCAACGAGGGATTGTTAGACTTGTGCGAAAATTGGGACTTTTTAGCTAACTTCGAGCAGTTGTTTCCTACATTTTAGGAGTTGAATTAGGTCGGGATTAGCACAAGAGTTGTTTCCACCAAACCTAACCGACCAAATGAAGAGCCCTAGTGGCTTAGTTGCTATGCCTATTTAAGATTCATATGTGGATCAAATATCAAATTGTATCCAACTGTCAACCAATATTAGTAAGAGGTTTTTTATGTTTGTGATAGCTCAAGTCCTGCTTAATTTGCTCTGACCATCCTATATATGAATAAACTCTTATAAGATTATTAAATATTTTGATTAATAATATAATAACAAAAACTAATATGAATAAAAAACACTACTGATTGAATCTAAAAACTTAAATTAAATTTTGCCTCTAAAACCATCTCAGTTATATATAGGCCAAGCAATCTGAAATTTAAAAGTAAACTTGATTTGCAATTTGTAAGAATGAATTAAAATCAATGTAAATATCAAGCAAATACATACCTCTTTGCTCGAAAATATATGTTTCTTTTGTGCTTCAATACTTTCTTCCTCTATTCCTCTTCTTACTGATCCAAATGTTTTCAGCTTAGGACATTTTCGCACCTCTAATACTTTTAGAGATTGGCAATTCAAGGAAACATGACCATCAGCACAAAAAGCCACCAACTCTGATAGATCCCTAAGCCGGAGTTCATTTAGCATAGGGAAGACTGTTTCCTCTTGGCTTCCATCTGCAACTCCAACTACATATTCCATCTTCTCACATTGCCATATTTGTAAAGTTCGAAGCTGCACCAATTGTTGTGCCACAGAGGCTGCAAATGCTATTTTCAGCTCTCTACATCTTACCAAATCGAGCCTTTGAATATTTGATAGCCGTAGCCAATTAGGTGATGGAAATAATGAAGAAATCAGTTGGACATCCTCATTAGATGCATTTATTGGTTGTTCCATGCTATCTGCCATTACCTGTCAAATATGAAGTCTCCATTTTTAATAATCTTTTTTTTTTTTTTTGGCTTAATATATATCTAGGAACATAAAATAAAGTGTACCTTCATGTCTCCCCAAAAACCTTTCAGCCTTGTAAGGTGAGCCAACTCTAAAAGTTTAAGATTAGGAAATTCAACCGCATTAGCTGTTATCTCCTCATCATCCACTTCCTCTCTGTACAAAATTCCTTCCATATTTTTGCAGTTACTTATTCTCATCTCTTGGAGTTGTCTCAATCCTCTAGCCACAGACAATGGAAACGCGTATTCCAATTTCTCACACTGAGATATATAGATGGACTGTAAGCTATTGAAGTGTGGAAGCTGAATTTCTGAAGGCTTTGGTTTTGAAAATAAGCCATGCCATATTTCTCTCAAATTTATCAAACTACTTATTTTTAGGCTCTCCAACTTAGAGAAAACTGCAACTGGAATTCCCTGCAATGTCGTTGCATCAACTACGTACTCGAGTTCATGGCAGGCTTCAATTGATATTTTCCTCAACTGTGGAAAACCATCTTCACTGAGCTCATGTATACTCTTCAGATTTACCACATTTTCTAATCTCAAGTCTTCAGTTTTCCTCAACAAAGAACATATCCCACTTGCTTTAAATTCCGCTACACTGCCACATTTTGTGTACAACCTATTCCCTAGGTATTTGCCAGTAGTACCATCATTCGATTCACTTATCACAATACCAAATCTTCTTAGGTTCCTAAAAATTGATTTAGGAAGCCTAGTTAATAAATTTGGTACCCGAATTTGTAAGGCAGTTAAGCAAAGACTATCTAGTTCCCTAAGGCTTGTGTTGGTTTCCTCCCCATCTCCTTTGGATTCCCACTCGCCAAACTCCCATGTTACATACAGCTCTTCTAGTTTTGATAGCTTTGATAAAACACCTGAAGGAATGTGATCAAGCTGCTCAATATTCATCAAGTCCAGCAACTTCAAATTTTTCAGTAATGCTATTTCTTTCGGAAGCTCCTTTAAATATCCAGTGCCAATTTCAAGAATTTCCAGAGATATCAGATCTCCTATTTCTTTAGGCAACTCTCCTGACTCAAGGTTCCCAAACAAACACAAGGTTCGAAGGGTCTTTGGAAATTCAAGTGAATTTGGCAGTGATGAGATTTCCAAATATAGGACTTGTAGTTGTTTCATCCCTCTAAAAATTTTGCTTATCTGGTCACCTGAAGAACTTTCACATTCTAGCCGTAAAAGTTGAAGCATTGGGCATTCCATATCAACAGGGAGCTCCTTTATCTCGTTACAGATAATTGAAATTGCAGTGGAACTTTTACACCTATCTGCATCTGGCCACTTCATTAAAGCATCACAACTAATTACTATATAGTGCTCATTTTTTGAGGCAATTGATATGACGCCATCGCGTATAACATCATGCATTTTGACAGAGTACTTGTGGCCACCATCAAGCAACAAAAATGAATCCTTTAGTTCATCAATTAGAGCATTAACTCTATCTCTTGCTTGATGGAAGTCATCAACATCTTCAAACAGCCGCAAGCCCATCCCATATCTAATCAAACTTTCAACTCGAACATTAAAATCTTCTGGAAACAAAGAACAAAACAAAAGGCATGACTTGGCTTCCTCGCATTTCAAATAATTATAACTTAATTCAATTTGAAAATTAACTTTCTCCAATTCCTTGACACCTTCGAGATTGGATTTTTGTAGTTTTCTAAGCACATCATTCCAAGCATATTTCTGCTTGTTTTTTAGTGCTCCAGCAACGATGACAATGGCAATAGGTAAACCGCCACATTCAATTGCAATCTCTTTTGCTGTATCATGCAAATCTTGATCAATAAAATTGCCGATTTGTCTGCTAAAAAAATCCCAAGCTTCTCCTTTATCTAGAACATCGATTGGGAAGTTTCTTCGGCTTCCCATCCTTTTGCAAACAGCTCCATTTCTTGAAGTCAACAAAATTTTGTACCCTTTAACCTTCTCCAATGCTGACGGAACTCCAATTGCTTCAAAATCCATCTCCTCCCAAACATCATCAAATATTAAGAGAATCCTCTTACCACATTTCATAAGATGCTCACGTAACCTCCCAGCCCTTCCTGATAAAGTCTCCTCACAAAGAGTCAACCCTAGACGGTCTGCAATTGCACCTTGAATGTTCTTCAAGTCAGGTTTTTGGGAGACGACTGCCATTGCAATTATATCATACAAATTTTGTTCTTCAGCTCTCTGAACAAGCTTCTTTACCATTGTGGTTTTACCCACTCCTCCCATTCCACAAATACTGATGCAAAAAAGATCATCATCCTTCAAAGCCTCCCAAATTCCATCCATAATTGATTTTCTCGATTCAAAATCTTGTATGTCGTGAGTGATGAAGGTTGATCCCATCTTTGGTGGAGGACCGGGATAGGATATTGGGCCAAAATTCAAAGCTTCGTTGAACAGAGGAATAACAATCTCCGTAGCCATTTTTGTAGCTTTCCTGCTCAAGGAATAACGTGACTTCAAATTTGGACACATACCATTCAAGCACTTGTTGTTCCTTTTGATTTCATTGTCAAGAAATTCCTGGACAGTATGAATGGGAGAAGCCACTTTCCCTTGCCAACAGACCACTAGAGGTGCTATGATGTGTGAGTTCCTCTTCCCTGCGTCTACAAGTTGCACCACTTCACGGTTCTTGGCTTCCAGTTTATTCAGCTCTGCTTGAAGATTCTCAATGTTACGATTGTAATGAATCAGGTACCCGATTTGTCGCTTGATAAGGCTCACCGATTCATTTGCAATCTCACCAGCGGCTGCCTCTACAATTGGCGCAGCAACAATCTCCATCCTTTTATCAAATAAACAGTATATAAACACATTTAAGATGAATTTTGATATAATTAATAAGCTTAAGAAAAATTAAATAAAAATATATGATTGTTACCGGTAAATGAGTGCTTAATGAGCCAAATTGCAGGGTTGTTTGGAGAGTTAATGAGATTAGAAATAGATTGCCAAGAACAAACTGTAATAATGGAAAAACAAGAATCACAGCATCAGTCAGACGAAGCAGGACATAAATCATAGAATAAATTAAGAAATGCAATATAAAGCTCATTAAATGGAAATTTTAACTTACGAAATATAATTGGCGAAAAGCTATTATATGTGGATGATAATACTCGCAGCCACAGAGGTATCAAATTGAGAGAGAAGGCTGATCATACCAAGAATAAGCTATTATATTATTTATATTTCTTGATTATAATACAGGTTGTTAGAGCTGCAATTCTTGATTGGGATATTAATTATAGAGTTTATCTATATTTCTATGAATTAAAAAGATTTCAATGTTCCTAACACACATTGCCAAGACGTACTATAAAAATTTATAAAATTACTCATCAATTTATCAGTTTTCCCTGAAATAAGATGCTAGAGAAAATTAATACCTTAATCTTCGAATTGAAGAGGTGCTCTGGATCTTCTAAGTGAATCTGGAGCAAAGCTTTGAAACTTCTCTTTTCATTTTCAATCACAAGTCAATTAGTTGACTACGTGTTGCATAATCCACCACATATATCTTATCCCCTTAATAATAATAAATGAAGTGTTTTTTTCTTAAATAAAATAAATAAATCAAGTGGTCCATAAGAGTAGGCCTAAGGTACAAATTGATGAAACCCAAATTCGACCCAAGTGTAACAGAAAAGGTCAGATCCAAGTTTAAAGAAACCCCGTAAGTTCAAATTCAACTCTCTTATATCTAACCCATTTCAGTTTTTCATATACATATTATCCCACGTTCACAAATCGCATAGAAATGTTGAGACAGCAAGAGTACAGAAACTGATCTTATCTCTTATTATCTCAACAAGCTATAACAATATTATCTCAACAATAAGTTATTAGAAGGTCATGTGAGCATAGTCAAACCCATTCGAACCAACCAAACCAATCTATGCTACACAAATTGATTTGCAGTAATAACAGAACTCATCAACTACTAATTACAATCTTTTACAGCTTTATTCAGCTACATATATACACAACAATGTATTCATTGAAAAATCAAGCAAACCAACAATTATAGAAGTAGTGACTGTGCAACACTTGCTAAACTTCAGATAGTTGTTCTGCTCCACCTTTGGTTCATAATCTAAATAAAGATTGCAGACTTATTCTGAATGTAAATTATTACTTGTAGAAAAAAATATTATTGTATAGACAGTCCATGAAGTATATTAGCAACCAGCAGATAGAATCACCATTTGCATTACGAAAATCTTCCATTCACTTCTTAATCCTCTTCACCTCCTCCATCTTCTTCTTCATATGTAAAAAGTAGCAAAAGAAAAGGCATCATTTCGATTCAAAAACATGTCATTAAGAAAATTATTATCTAATTTGATGGTATCAAATTATCACAGACTGGGATTAATTTTGTAGTAAATTAACGCAGATTGGTAGAACTAAATCTGTTGGCAATACATGCAGTTAAAGCAAGTAAAATTTTTGGCTTACACTATTTTAACTCATTTAATATAGAATTTATTTTGCTTTAATTTAATATTCGAATAATTCTGCTGCACAATATTAATATTCTTTCTACCAAATAGACAAATCAAACAACATAAAAAATCAAATAAATGAAGCATTAAATCAATGTATGATGTGCCAATAGAATTTTTTCCAAGACCGGGAGATATGATGTGCCAAGCCAATGGAATTTTGACGTGTATAAAAAAGGGCATTAAATCAATAGAATGCAATTCAACTGTTTAGGCAATTCTTCAAGTTGCAACACTTGTAATCGAGGAAATTCTATTTTGTCCAATACTGATTCTGGTGTTTCTTCATCATCTTTTCTAACAATAGCTTCCATCTTCACACATGAATCAATCAACATACGTTGTAGTTTTACTAGAAGGTTGGGCAAATGAGGTGGGAAAATATATATGAGATTGACACAATTATATACTCTCAACTCTTGCAGGCTTTGAAATCCCATAATATCTGATGGAATCTTGAACCATATATGTGTTAGATATGTCAAACCTCTTAAATATAACTCTTTCAAAGAATTAACAACTCCAACAGCAACATAATGTTCTTGGAATGAAAATATCACTTCGAATGTATTGCAATCTATAATTGTTAGCGATTCCAAATTCAGCAACCTCTCCATGAAGCCATATGGAATGAATGCAGAATGGTCATTAACATGGCCAACAGATGAGTCCCCCTTCTTGATAAGTGAAACCTTCCAAAATATCATCAAATTTATTGTGTTACACGCAAAACTTTAAATCATAATAATTTATATTCCAAATTAATTGTGTTAAATGTCTTATATATATATTTAAACATATTATCAAAATAATTTTCTATACAAGTTATTTTAATTGGACATTCATATAGATATGATAATTAAATTTATCTTATTAATAATCAAAATATTATTTTAATTTATTAACTATTTATTATATTAATTTCATACATTAAAATATTTAATACAAATAATTATAAAAGTTTCAAAAAAATACAAATAATTATGAAGTTAAATTTATATAATAACGATATAATAGAAATTATAAATAATATTTATATATAAATTACTAATATTATATATAATAATTAATAAATATCGGTTATTTCGGTCCAATTCAGTACAGAACAGTTCGGTACGGTTCAATACGGTTCTCAATTCGGTTCCAGTACAATTCGGTTCGGTTCTAATAAAAAAGTCAACAGTACAATTCGGTTCAGTTCTAGTAAAAAAAGTCAACGGTACAATTCGGTTCTGGATCTTTTTCTTCGGTATTTCGGTTCGGTACAGGAAGATCCAGAACCGTGTACACCCCTACTTGCCACGATGAAAGAGGAGCAGAAACAAGAGTTGGAAGAAAAAGCTCTAGCTGCCATCCAGTTGTGCTTGTCAAATGAGATTTTACGTGAAGTCATCCATGAGAAGACAGCTAAAGATTTGGGGTTTTTTATTATGGGGTTAAAATTGAAAGATGGAGGAGGTTTAGAAAGGTAGTGCTACAGTTAAAAAAATGGTGTGTCAGAAAACAACAACCAAGTTTGCCATTTTCTGACGCGGTGGAGCCCCCCTCCCAAGATGTGAGTCTGGGTTGCCAGAAAACGGCAACCGAGGTTGCCGTTTTCTGGCATTTTTGTATTTTTTTTAAACCAGGCGCAAAACGGTGCCATTTTGCGCCTGGTTTGGGACACCAGCCAGTGGGGCCTGCGCGTCAGAAAACAGCAACCTTGGTTGCCGTTTTCTAACCAAATATACTTTCTTTTATTTACTGTAAAAAGCTGCAGCGCACAGTAACATAGTAGACCCGTGCCTTCTGCAAGGCACGGGTCTAAAACTTTTTATTTTATTTTTTTTTCAAAATTTCACTTTAAAAGTGCATTAAGCCTCATTTACTTACCGTGTTCTCTCAATTGCTTACCCTGCTCTCTCAATTGCTTACCTTGCTCTTTCTTGTTCTTTAATATTGGTAAGTGCATTCTTCACTACAAAAAAAAAAAAAAAAGGAATTAGCGACGAAAATTTCCGTCGCTAATCCCTTAAATTTAATCGCTAATTAATTTTAACGACGAAACAACTAACTGTCACTATTTCGACCGTCACAATATATTTGCGACTAAACCCTTTATTCGTCGCTAAAAATAGCGACGAAAAAAACCGTCGCTATTTACAAAAATTCCGTCGCTAATTAACCTCTCAAATTAGTAATGATAAATATTTAAAATTTATTAGCAACAACAAATCCGTCGCTATTCCATCGCTAAAAATATTATATTTATTATTATTATTATTATTATTATTATTATTATTATTATTATATCCAATTTAATAGCCTACAGTCACTAATTTAATTTTAATATTAATATTATTATTATTATTATTATTATTATTATTATTATTATCAGATTTAATAGCGCACATATCATGACTAATTTAATATCATTTTCAAACAAGAATTTGCTTCAGCATTCATAAAGTTAAAAAGCAAATAGGCATTGGGGAACTTACAGGTTGGTAATATGCATGTGTATATTACACAAAAAAAGTAGCCTGATTGTATCATTAAAAAACTAGAATGAAAAAATATCATGATAGGATAATACAACCAAAAGACCAACATAAAGCCGCAGACAACTATTCATTAATTTTCAAACTGCTTTCGTTATTCTCTCTTTTTCTCCTTTGTATATCAATTAAACTAACAATAAAATCTCACAAACTATATTTCTACAAAAAATCCCTAACAGATTCAAGTCATAAAAATTTGAAGGAATTAAGAAAAGCTTACTGCCATAACTGGGCTCCAGAACTGGGAGGGCAACTGGTGGCGATGACGGTGCGACGGGGTGGGAGGTGGTGGCGAGGCGACTAGGCTCTGGAACTGGGCGCGCGACTGTTGGGCTCTGGATCTAGGGGTGCGACGGGCTGGGGTGGGAGCGACGGATGCGCGCTGGATCTGCTATTGCGCGTGAAAAGAGGGGAAGATGGAGAGAGGACCGGCGACAGATACTGCGGAGGAGGGGGCGGAGCTGATGGAAATGGAGAGGGGCAGACGGGGTGCTGGTTCAACGGGAAAGAAGAAAAAGAAAAGAAAGAAGCGAAGTGACTTAGGTTAGCGCAGATTTTTATGCCCCGAAAATTCCCTTTATACCCTCTTTTAATTTATTTAAAAACTAATTAATTTATTTTCACCTCTTTCATTTTTTTATACCCATTTCATTTAATTTTTTTATAATTATGCCTATTATTTTAGATAATATTTCTCTTTTTATTTATTAAATAAATAAACTTTAATTTATTTAATTTAATTTAATTATTTATTTATCAAGACCTTACAACATTAATTTATTTAGTTAAAATTATTAATTCAAAACCCCAAAATAGTATCAACACATATTTCTTAATAAATTTCTTTCTTAATATTGATTTCAATTCACTCATCTAATATTTACATTAAATTTTTAAATAATTGAATAATAAAAAATTTATTTTAGACAAATTAAAATTCATGTGTAAAACAAAAATATTAAAAATAATTAATAACTATAAGTATATATGCAGACTTTTATTAATATTTTTAATTTTACCGACAGCATAGCGACGGATTATTCCGTCGCTAAAATATCACTCTAAAAATTATTTTCATATTTAAAAAATTTGAAAATTTTTTAACGACGGATATTTCAGTCACTATTCCGTCGCTATTTTAAAGATGGATTTTTCATTCGCTAAAATAGTCGCAAAATTTAGCGATCGAATTTTTAGTCGCAAAATTTAGCAACTGATTTTTTGGTCGCTAAATTTGTCGCAAATTTGCGCGACTGAATTTTTTAGTCGATAAATTAGTCGCAAAATTTAGCGACTGATTTTTTAATCGCTAAAATAGTCGCAAAATTTAGCGACGGCTTTTTCCGTCGCTAAATTAGTCGTCAAAATGAAAAATAAATTTTTACGACCAATTTTTGAAACAGTCGCTAATCAGCGACTGAAATTATACAGTCGCTAATTTGCTGTTTTTTTTGTAGTGCTTGTTGTTTATTTTAAAAATTTCAAGATTTTATTTACGTATTCCACTATTAATTTTTATTTAAATTAGGCACTAACTCTTTAATTTGTTCAAGGCAAAACTGAATGTAATATTATGATAGTATAGTCAAAATTTATGTTAATATTAGGTTAATAGATTTAAAAGCAAAATTATTTTATGAATAATGTGATTTTGATTTTTAAATTGCAGGGGGTGTGAAATTGAAGATATAATTTCGATCAATATTTTGAAGGTAAGTTATTATTATTTGATTTAGTTAAAAAAATATAATTTGTTTATATGTAACGGTTATTAAATTTATGATGTGGGTTTGTTTAATCGATTTATATAATATTTGACAACATGAAGTATATAATATGTTTTAAAACTTAAAATATAAGTGGTTTTATGTTATTACATTGGTTGTTATGTTGATATTAAGAAATTTAATATGTAAAGACAATGCATGTGTATTAATCATGTATCGATAAATCGGTTTGAAAATAGTTAATTACATAAAATATTATATTAAATGTTAAAGCTTAAAAATAAAGAAATATTTATAAGCTAAAACAAATTTTGTTTTTATATAACATATATTTATATAAATTTCATATTATAGATGGTGTACACATACTTAACACCAAGAGTAATGATGAGTGATGTGGCGAAGGCAATAGTTAGGAGAAAATGGGATGAATTGTATGAAATGCGAATCGATAATGGAATGACAATATTTGATCATATCATCCAAATAAGTAAAAAATTACAAAATATTATTATCCATGGATATCCAATGACGGAGGCGAAAAACGTTGAGGTTATTTGGATGACAGTACCAATAAAATATTTGGTACCTATCTTGAAAATTTGGAATATGCCTAATGTAACAAAATATGATGAATTAGTTATCATATTTATGAAAGATGTAATTGGAATAAGTCAAGAAAATTTGTTAAAAGTTAGGGATACAATGCCAGTGGAGCAAAGAACATATTGTTGGTGGTATAATTATAATAGGTGGCCAAAATACTATGCTCATTAGAACATAAATTGTAATTAAGCATGTATGAATAAAAATGTATGGGGTGTTGAAATTTGTATTTTCATTGTTGTTTTAAGTGAATTATATTAATTATCAATGTTATGTTATTTACGAAATGATGCCATCTTTTTTCATTGAATTACGTAATGATTTGCAAAATAAAGTATGATATATAGATGAAAGGTGTAAAATGAAATAGTGTTGTTGTACATGCAGAATAATTTAAAATAATTGTATCCACTAATAAAATCAGTATAAACAAACATAAGATAAACAAATAAATAAAATTGAATAACTCATTTAACATATATGATGTGTAAATTGATTCAGGTTCTGACATGGATCAACATGTAGTAGCTGCAAGAATAAATCCGGGTCCTATTAATAGAAAATTGCTTACACTTCAAGGGAGACACCGATCTGACGCAATATGGAATAATTCAGTAATATTTTAGTTATAAATTTATACTAAAGAATAAGTTTTGATTTATTTATTTATTTATTTATGTTTACTTTATGGTTTGGCTTGTTTTATTTATACTGAAGATTGAGAGGGATTTGTTGAGGACAAGAAGGTGTAATGTAGATGAGTATTATACATTTATTGACCAAAAAATTTTACCTTATATAAGGGCAGCTGGTTTGGTTATAGTAGTTAATATAGGTATGACGTATTTAGATTGGCATTTAATCACATCGCTTGTTGAGAGGTGGAGACCTGAAATGCACACATTTTATCTGACATGTGATGAGATAACAATTACCCTTTAAGATGTTGGAATTTTAACAGGTTTACCAATTGATGGTGAACCTGTGACCGGAAGAACAAATATGGATTGGCCAGCAATTTGTCATGATCTACTAGGAGCAGTTCCTCCTGAGAATGATATGCGTGGAGGAAAAGTAAAATTGACTTGGTTGGATGCTACCTTTAGTGAAGTGCCTGACAATACAACATCTGAAGTCATACGACAGCATGCTTGTTCGTGGATGTTGAGATGTTTAGGAGGAATGTTATTTGCATCACAAAATTCATCATTGGTGCACTTAATGTTCCTCCCTCTTTTAGCGGATTTGGAAACCGTTGGACAATATAGTTGGGGGGGGGGGGTCAGCCTGTCTAGCGTAGCTGTATAGAGATCTTTGCAGGGCCACGTGTCCCGACTCAAAAGGAGTTTCTGGATATCTTCAACTCCTATAGATGTGGGCGTGGGAAAGGCTTCCCCAATTTAGGTCGGAACATATACATCTATACACGATAAACCAAAGCATGCCTTATGGATTCAGGTATCAATAGCATTTTAAAAATAAATTAATTTACTTACAATTATCATTTATTTTAATTAACCGTTTTATGAACTTTATGTTATATTAGGTGGGCATAACAATTGGACACACGTAACATCCACATTCATAGGATGGATACAAATACGTATCAAGAAATTTTAGATACGCAATCTACAGAACAGGTTCATGTTAAAATAGCATGCATATGTTTAGTTTAAAGCTAACTCTTATTTATGAAATAATTGTTACTTTTTATTTGTATTGTAAGTGGAATGGAAGCCGTATATCAATATAATCCAGTTGCTCCCAGATTATTGCAAAAGTGGTCAGTGCTGCTGGATGTCTGTTGTTCCACTCATATGCTTCCATATAATTGAGTGGCACCATCTAGATAGAGTAATGAGACAGTTTGGTTTTAACCAACCAATTCCTTCTCCACCAATGGTACAAGATAACTTACATTCGATAGATTTGCGTGGACAAAATCAGTTGAACTGGGCTGCAGAATTTTCAGCATTCATTAATGAGTGGAATAATCGTCACAACCGTGTTGTGACTGGCCAAGGGCCGAGACAACATTTAAGCAATCGATCTGAGTACATGCAGTGGTATGTACAACGAAAGAGACATTGGATCACCCCCAGTGAAGCATCCCATTTAGCTACTGTAAGTATTTCATTCATGTTATGTCTAAATTATGAAATATAATTTTATCATATAATTGTTTTAGGCGGATGGTGTCGAAAGATTCATACACGATGAAGGTGATGCCTTAACGAATCGAGGGTTAATGGGAAGCATACTTGGTGCAATTAGTCATAAAGATAGATTATTAACTGATTATCCAAGGCAGCCAGGACCAAATCCAATCAATATACCATAGATGGAAACGCAGTTTGAAGACTTTCGGACACAACGACGTCGACGAGGGATGACTAACAGGCGTGCGGTTGTTCCTGATAGATATTACGACCTAAATGTTGCGCACATTCCACCACCCATGTCGTGGCCTTTTCATGACATTCAATCTCCGCTTGAACAATGCACAACGCCAATTTCAAGACTAAATGTTACATCCTACGCAGTTGGGTCAACGAGTTATGATCATGCTGATGTTGGTGGTTCAATTAATCAACATACACGGTTACCCATGTCTTCAGATTTCTTTCAGACACCTACTGATTACCGTGTTCCAGTATTCACGGATGATCCTCAATCGTCACTTGCCAAGCATCAATCCGATTTTTTCCAAAGTATTTTTGGTAGACATCAAGAACCCAACCTACATGAAAATGAAGGACAAGCACCATCATTTTTTGATTTTTAACATGACGTAGTTAGCGGTGATTCAAGATCGAGTAGGGCACAGTCCGACCAACTGCCTATAGGTAGATCTGGAGATGTGGACGAGGTAGGGGGTGAAGGAACAGGCGCTCCTCAAGACGATCAACCACAACGTAGGTATCCAGGTCGATGTAAAAGGCCAACTAGATGTGGTATGGGATCACATCTTTTACCGTAGATATCATCCTTGAATTTGTAAATTTATTTCATAAATGCCTACAAATTCATATATTGCTAAATAAAATAATATGTTAATATTATAATTTACGTGCGAATGAATATTCATGTAATACTAAATTTAATAATATGTCACAATTATACATGTCAATATGAAATCATACATTACTAAGTTACACTTATGTGAAACTAAATAACTCAAGGATAGCTTGATGTATACTCTGACGGACCAGCCAAGTTTGGGCATGTCTTTCTGTTGTGGCCTTCATTTCGACATAACGCACATCTATTAGGCCTACTATGGTCTCTTCTATCCATTTCATTTCGATATCCAGAGGTTCGCGGTCGGCCCTTTTTCCTAATGAGGTTGGGATTCGGAGTTAAAGTCGGACCAACATATGGCTCCCAATAATCATGGTGTGCCAGCGGTTGGAAGAAAGACTGGTAACAACTCAATGCCTCTGACAGTTTGTAACATTTGTCGACATATGTCCACATGTCAACACGTACATGCATGCAGGCTGCAATAGCATGTGAACATGGCATTTTTTTCCCTTGAAACTTTCCACATTCACAATGGCTGCAATCCAAATTAACAGCTTGTGTGTTATTCCATTTTCGCTTGCTTTTCTGATTTTTGGTCCGTATAATGAAAAGCCCAATACGTCGATCAAAACTTTCAACTCTATGACCAGTAGCCTTGTGAGCGCGCTTTCAATTCTGTGGCCATTATCATGCAACAATGGCCATTTTTCCAAATCATTTTGCATGGCCTAATTGTAGGAGTCAACATCAAGGTCCTTTATTTCTTCCATTCGTTTAAAAAATTTTCTGGGTTGAAAATTGTTTCCTGCCAATAAAATATAACATGTATATTTATAAAGTTTGCTAACTTTAACACATTAACCAATATTTGAAATTTTTTTTAAAAAAAAATTATTAGAGACATACTGGCGTTATATAACATGTCATTGATTTTGGAATTTCTATGGGCAATATTGTAGTTGCTGACAAAATGGCGTAGACAATAATGATGCTAATGGCTCATTCCATCCACTATTTTCATCATGAAATAATGCCAAAATGCCGGCATATCGGTCAGAAATTATTGTTAGACCTGACTGCTTAGTCACATACCGCCTGATACATGTCATGAACCAGTCTCAGCTTGATTTATTTTCGCCTTCAACCATAGCAAATGCTACCAGATATAAATAATTATTACCATAAATAGCACTTGCAATAAAAAGAGTCTGATGGAACTTGCCTGTCATGAACGTCCCATCTATGAGCACTACTGGCTTGCAGTGTGATAGTCCATCTATACTTGGCTTGAATGTCCAAAAAAGTCTTCTGAATTGTCTACAATTTTGTTGTGCACTATCATCAACAATAAATTCATAGCAAAAACCCGGATTGTACCTCTCCATAGCTTTAAGATAAAATGGCAATTTCCCATATGAATCCTCATAGTTGCCAAATATCTCTTCAAGTGCCTTAGTCTTTGCATACCAAGCCTTGTTGTACGATATGTCGTAGTTGAAACGATTTATGATGTCAGCCATTATAACACTAACTTTTAGATCAGGGGCTGCACTTACCATCTCTAAGATGCAATCACAAATGATCTGCATATCTAATTGTCTATGCTGTTGAGAAACCAGTGATGTTGTACAGTTGTGTGATGCCTTGTACACACTGATAATCCAGTATGGACATGTCTTTTTCTTCATGGCTCTAGTCTCCACGGATAACCTGTTTCATCGGCTCGCGAGCAACAAACAACCTAAAATGATGGCTTCAATTCGACAACTTTATAAGAAACATTATTCAGAATCGACCATTTCTTCACACATGCCTTCACTTCATCCTTTGATGTGAATACCAAGCCTTCGCATAATTCAGATACACCATCCCATCTCATTGTTGGTAAATTATTAGACATGTTAATCTCAACTTCTGCTAACACTTGTATAGTGCAGTGTTGGAAATTGAAATTGTGAAATCTCATTCTGTCCACCCACTTCATCTCTGACGTCATTAATGTTCATATTCTGAAGGCCTACTGTCACATGGGTTGACCACCATGTTACAAATTGGTCATCTCTTCTAATACTGGTTTTCTCAACAGCTTCATTCAAGTCAATCTCCTCGTCGTCCTCATCTAGATCTAAACTTGGAGAAATGTACCCGTTATCGGTACGCTCCATATCAGGACATGCAACGTCACTACATTCAACCCTTGAACCTGAGGCAAAATTAATTTCGCTTTGCCCTCTAAATTCTCTTATTGGACTTGCTTGTACAGTTTTCAAATCATCAACCCCTTCACATTGTGCTGGATCCTCAAACTGTGTACCAAAATCGGTCCGACTTCCGCTTGCAATATTCAAATTATCAAGAAATACATTTCTCTCATCCACCGTGGGTATTGGATTTCCAGCAGTATTGGTATTCAACTGATCAACATTATTCAACATATTTTGTTTATCACCAATTACGATTTGTTCAGTTTCAACAATTAGCTCCGCAACCGTATATCCAGGAAATGTAACAAAATTTTCATATATTTGATCAATGTTATCGTCATCAGTTACATCCATAAGTGCCCATGAATACGACCCCTGACCGTTTATAGGACACTTATATATTACTCTACTAACCCTCACATCTACAGCTAAATCCAATTGTACTGATATCTTATGAACAAGTTCCGCAAATGTCGGTTTGTTTCTAAGCTTCAATCTCCTTGAACGTCCTGATGAGCTTGAAGTATCATACTGATAACCGGCTATGCCCCATATTGACTGTCCTCCAGTATGAATTATAAATATGGCCGAAATCGACATTTTCTTACTCCTACATTTAATGTAAATATTTTATAATTAATGCATATTTTTAATATTATCGAAATCTACATACTTCCCACATATTTTAAAATCTTTCGTAAATTAAAACATTTCATGCAACTATTTTTAAAAATTCTAAATCATTTAACAATTCTATCTCATGCAAATATTTTTTTACTAATTAATTCACTATTTCTCCAAATTAAAATTTTATTTCAATTCTTAACTCCTTAAAAATAAAATTTCCCTTCCAGGTTTACAATATAGTATCATATATATTATATACAAATTTACTTCTTCATAAATATTTTAACTTTTTAAACTGATTACTTTTTTAATCTACTAGATTAATATTTTAATTAATTCACTTCTAAAAATTAATTTAAATTCGCTAGTTAAATCTATAAATAGTACATTCACATACCTATATTTTTTCATAGATTCATATACATCATAAAATTACACTATAAAGTTAAATAAATACAACTAAATTCTAACACCTAATAACTCCACAAATATTGACGATTATATTTTATCTAAATTAACTACACAAAAACATGTCCTCAATAACTATCTTAACTTATTTAAACAAAATTTATTTATCATAAATAACATAAATAATAATAACTTACCTCTTCAAATATTTATCGAAATTATATTACAACTTTATAATAACACTTGCAATTTAAAAATGACAAAACAAAGTTAGCTACACATTCAAATCTTATTAACAAAATTAATAACAATACCTTTTTTTTTCCGCCGAGAATACAACAACAAGATATTGTCTATCATAATATTACATTCAGTTTTGCCTTGAACAAATTAAAGAGTTAGTGACTAATTTACATAAAAATTAATAGTGAAAAATGTAAATAAAATCTTAACAATTTTTAAAATAAACAACAAGAATGCACTTACCAATATTAAAGAACAAGAGAGAGCAAGGTAAGCAATTGAGAGAACAAGGTAAGTAAATGAGGCTCGATGCACTTTTAAAGGGAAATTTTGAAAAAAATTAAATAAAAATAAAAAGTTTCAGACCCGTGCCTTGTAAAAGGCACGAGTCTACTGTGCGCTGCAGCCTTTTACAGTAAATAAAAAAAAAGTATATTTGGTCAGAAAACGGCAACCAAGGTTGCCGTTTTCTAACGCGCGGGTCCCTCTACCCGGTGTCCCAAACCAGGCGCAAAACGGCACCGTTTTGCGCTTAGTTTTAAAAAAATACAAAAATGCCAGAAAATGGCAACCTTGGTTGCCGTTTTCTGGCAACCCAGACTCACATCTGGGTGGGCCCCACCGCGTCAGAAAACGGCAAACTTGGTTGCCGTTTTCTGACACACCATTTTTCCAATTTTTTTAACTGTAGCACTACCTTTCTAATTTCTTTCAATTTTAACCCCATAATAAAAAAAAAACCCAAAGATTTGTAGGAGAAACTTGAGTCTCTTTATTGTTAAGCATCGTTTACATATGCTTAATATGGCAGAAGGCACTTCTTTCAAGTCACATCTTGATAAATTTAATTCTATTCTTCTAGATTTGGAAAATCTAGATATCAAATATGAAGAAGAAGATAAAGCTCTTATGTTATTACGGTCTCTACCTCTGTCTTTTAAGAATTTTAGGGAAACTTTAATCTATAGTAAAAAAAACCCTTACTGTAGAGGAGGTTAAAGAAAGTCTATTCTCTAAAGACCTTATTGATAAAGAGCTTTCTAATGACAAAGGTGGTTCTTCCGTAGAAGGTATGGTTGTGAGAGGAAGATCAACAGTGAAAGATTCGAGCAACAGCAATAGTCGATCCAAATCTAAATCAAGAAACAAGCACAACAATTTGACCTGTAATTACTGTAAGAAGAAAGGGCACATCAAAGCTAAATGTTTCAAGTTGCAAAACAAGAATAAAGAAAAGAGTGAAAAGGAAGACAACCATGCTGAAGCCAGTATTGTTGAAGATGAGGTGGATTGCGATGTCTATGTTGTTTCTGATGATGGTGCCAAATTTGGATAAGGGTGGATCCTAGATTCTGCTTGCTCATTCCATATATGTCTGCATAGAGACTAGTTCTGCTCTTATGAATCAGTAAATAAAGGAGTTGTGTTGATGGGCGATGAACATCCTTGTAAAGTCATTGGCATTGGTACTGTCAAAATTAGGATGCATGATGGCATGATAAGAACATTAACCAACGTACGACATGTTCCAACAATGAAGAATAATCTTATCTCTCTGTCTGTTTTAGATGACAACGGTTGCAGATTCTCCGGTGAAGGTGGAGTCTTAAAAGTCCTAAAATGTGCTCTTCTCATTATGAAGGCTAGAAAAGTTAGAAGGTTGTACATCTTACAAGGATTCACAATCACAGGTATTGCTGCGATTTCCTCTACTATGTCAGATTTAGATACCACCAGATTATGGCATATGAGGTTGGGGCATATGAGTAAGAAAGGCCTCACGATGTTGAGTAAGACAGGTCTTTTCTTTGGTAAGAGTACATCTAAGTTAGAGTTCTGTGAACATTGTCTCTTTGGCAAGTAAAAGAGAGTCAGTTTTAATTCAGGGGTTCACAGAACTAAAGGTTCTTTAGACTGCATTCATTCAGATCTTTGGGGACCTACTCATGTTCCTACAAAAGGTGGCGCTATATATATGCTTACTTTCATTAATGACTACTCTAGGAAGGTTTGGGTTTATTTTTTAAAGCATAAAAATGATGTTTTTGCTACGTTCAAACAACGGAAAGCCTTTGTTAAAAATCAGACAAACAAGAAGATTAAGCGCCTTCGTACTGATAATGGTTTGGAATTCTATAATGATGAATTCAATAAATTTTGCAAAGATGAAGGAATATCTAGACATTCAGGAACCCCACAACAGAATGGTGTAGCCAAACGAATGAATAGAACTCTATTAGAGAAAGTCCGTTACATGTTATCAATTTATGGCTTACCCCAAGACTTTTGGGCAAAAGCAGCTTCTACGGCTTGCTATTTGGTGAATCGATCTCCATTTGCTTCAATTGATTGTAAAACTCCAGAAGAAGTTTGGTCTGGAAAGCCTGCTGATTATTCTGAATTGAGAATATTTTGATGTCCTATTTATGTTCATGTCAATTATGGCAAATTAGAGCCTAGATCTAAAAAAGGCATATTTATTGGTTATCCTTAATTCTGGTGTGAAAGGATATAAAGTCTGGTATCCTGATCCTAGATCACCAAAGTCTATCATTAGTAGGAATATTGTGTTCGATGAATCAGCCATGCTTTATCCAAAAAATGAGTCCTCTGTCTCTTCTGATACAAACGTTCTTAATTCAAACAAGCAGGTGGAAGTTGAAATTGAGGTGGAGAATCCATCATCTCCATTGATGAATACTCAAGAGCCCACTTCTTTAAAAGTAGAAGAGTTAACATTTAAGGAAGAAGAGCATCCTATTGCAAGAGACAGACCAGAAAGAGAAAGAAGAAAGCCTGTAAGGCTATCAAATTATGTCACTTTTGCCTACATGCTGCACTAGAGACGAATGGAGTTGGTAATCCTTCCACATATTCAGAAGTCATTTCTTATGATGATTCCACAAAATGGTTGATAGCTATGCAAGAAGAGATAGAATCTCTCCACAAAAATAGAACTTGGGAGTTGGTAAAGCTGCCTAAAAATAAAAGTATTATCGGTTTACAAATGGGTCTTCAAAAGAAAAGATGGCATTTTGGGTGGTGAAGATGCTAGATACAAGGCAAGACTGATTGCTAAGGGCTATAGTCAAGTACAAGGAGTTAATTTTAATGATGTTTTCTCTCCTGTTGTCAAACATAGCTCTATTTGCTATGCATAACTTAGAGTTAGAGCAACTAGATGTGAAGACCGCCTTCTTGCATGGAGAATTGAAGGAGATAATTTATATGCAGCAACCCAAAGGTTTTGAGATTGAAGGCAAAGAAAACCATGTTTGTTTGTTAAAGAAATCACTGTATGGTTTACAATAGTCTCCTCGACAGTGGTATAAGCATTTTGATTCATTCATGGTTAGACATAGTTATTGTAGGAGCCAGTATAATAGCTGCATGTATTTTAAAAAGCTTATAGATGGTTCATTCGTGTATTTGCTACTCTATATTAATGATATGCTCATTGCAGCTAAGGATATGTCTGAAATCAACAAGTTAAAATCAGAGTTGAGTTGTGAATTTGAGATGAAATATGTGGGAGAAGCTAAGAAAATTCTTGGCATAGAGATCCAAAGAGATAGAGTTAGAGGTAAACTTTATTTAACTCCAAAGAACTTTATTGAGAAAGTGTTAGAGCATTTTGGCATGAAAAATGCTAAACTTGTAAGTACTCCACTTGCTGCTCATTTTAAACTTTCTGCTGCTATGTCACCACAGTCAAAGAAAGATATTGAGAATATGTTACATGTTCCTTACTCAAGTGTTGTTGGTAGTCTCATGTATGCTATGGTGTGTACTCGTCATGACATTGCTCATGCTGTAAGTGTTGTTAGTAGATATATGTCTAATCCTGGAAAAGAGCATTGGCAGGCAGTTAAATTGATTTTAAGATATTTAAGGGGTACTTTGTATCATTATTTAGAATTCGGAAGGAGCAAGAAAAATGTGGTCGATTATGTTGATTCAGAGTATGCAGGTGATCTCGACAGACGAAGATCCATTACAGGCTATGTGTTCTCTTGGTAATACTGCCATTAGCTGGAAAGCTACCTTACAGTCTATAATAGCATTATCTACGACAGAAGCAGAGTACATGGCAATTACTGAGATAATTAAACAAGCCATTTGGCTAAGAGGTTTCATCGGTGAACTCGGTTCAAATTTACAAAAGATAATTGTTCATTGTGATAGTCAAAGTGCTATATTTTTTACTAAGGATCAGATGTTTCATGAAAGAACAAAGTACATTGATGTGAGGTACCATTTTGTTTGAGATATTATTTCTGCAGGAAATATAGGTGTTGAAAAAATTGGTACTGCAAACAATCCAGCTGATATGTTGACTAAACCTCTTTTAATGAGAAAGTTCAAGCATTGCTTGGACTTGATTGGCATTTCTGAAAATTGAAGTTAGCCCTTAAGAGGCATAAATAGTGAAGGCAGAATCACAAAAAAGTTCAAAACAAGGTGGGGATTTGTAAATATGTTTTGAAATTATCAAGATAGCTGACCAAGCACACCATTTTTTACTAATTGAAATTATCAAGAAAGCACACCATTTTTTACTAATGATTTGTAGTTTCTTCAATGTAATTATGTTGGTTAAAATTTAGTAATATTTTCACATTGCTTTTTTGTCCATTGCATGGCTATAAATAGCCATGTAAAAACGCCTCTTAGTAGTGCCCAAACTTCATTAAAATTTTGTTTAGTTTGAGAGAGAAATTCTCATTTGAGAATTAGTGAGATTTTGGGTATAATTAGGTTAAGGGTTTTGAGAGTTATTTTCTCCATACCTCTTTTGTACTACTTCAAGTTTATCAGTGGAATAATTTTCTGCTCTCTTTCACCCGTGGATTAGGCATTTTGCTGAATCACGTAAATTCTGTGTTCTCTACTTTTTTTATTTCATCTATTTTGTTTTTGCCTTATTTATCAAATCAAATTTTGTTTCGCTGCGGATTTATTCCTAAAAATAATAAAAATTTATTATTAATTTTGAATGATATTAATTATTAAATAAAAAACTGAAAAAATTATTTTTTTGAAAAAAAAAAAGACTTTTCGGTTACTTTTAACAGAATTATGAATGGAGGGATTTAATTGAAATGCTCCTAAAATGTTGGGCTTCTAATTGTTCCATTTAAACTCCGCTTGGAACAAATAAATTTTATAAAATTTTATGAAATTCATTTGTAAATACTATTTCTCATGCTTGAAATGCAAAAAAATAAGGAATAGAACCATAGAATTTATCATAATTTCACCAAATTTCACCAAAATATGTAAAATTTGCAAATGAATTTCATATTTTTAAGAGTTAAATTTGAAAAAATTATAATACCTTCTTGATCATTTGTTAAAAATAAATTAATTTTGTGCAGTTAAAGTAGCTTGTTATTCTCCTCTCTCGCCACTGTTCTTCTTTCTCTCCTACCACTGTTCTTCTCTCACCCAAAGCCACTATCACCGGATTTTGACTCGCCTCTGTTGGACTTTCACCGACCAAATTCATTAGTTGTTGGTATGTATGGATTTTTTTCGTTTTATTTTCTATTTTTTTAAAATTATGACTAAAGAAGCACTTATATAAGTCTTTATAAAATACAGTTAATTATTCTTTTTAAATTTTAATAGTAGATTTTTAGAGGCAGATTATTTATTAATGTTGCTTGTAGGCTCTATCCATTATATTCAATTGAAGATCAAATTATTAATTTTAACGAGTAAGATGAAATAATGACATCGTTGTCATTATTCAAAAACTATTTAATTTAATTGCTTCAACGAATATTGAATATTAATATATTATATTAAAAAAATGATGATTAGATGAAGAAAGAAAGAAAACAAAAATTGCCATTGAATTTATCGAATTAGACATAATTAGCACTTCTTAAGAGTTTATATTTACTCTCTCTCCTCTCCTTATCTCTCTTTCTCTCTCTCCCTCTGTCTACGGAGAAGACCTCTCGAGAAAAAGAAAGGGAAAGGGTGTCTACCTCTCCCACCAGGCCGAACAGCCAGCCTCAGTCACCATATCCAGCGAAGACGCACGAGATGTCATGTTTCCACATGAGGATGCTCTCGTTATAAGAGCTCAGATTAACAACTTCAATGTGAAAAGAATTCTGGTGGACAATGGCAGTGCTGTCAACGTACTCACCCTTCAGGCCTACCGAGCCATGGGACTCCCGATCGGAGAGCTGAAACCAAACGCCACACCACTGATCGGGCTTGGCAATGCTACTATCCCAGTGGTGGGATCTGTCGAGCTCTTCATCGAGCTAGGCCAAGAGGCAATCGCTCATACTTGCAAGGTAACTTTTATGGTGATCGACATGACTTTTGCCTACAATGCCATTTTCGGCAGGCCGCTGCTTTTCCAAATCGGAGCTGTTACCAGCGTACGGTACATGGTGATAAAAATCCCAACAAAAGGGGGCACTGCTATCCTGAGAGGCGATCAAAAGGCGTCACGTGAGGCGTACGTCACCATGATAAAGCAGTAAAGGGAGGCCATGATTGTAGAGCCAGGCCTGGAGCGATCTGAGCAGGTGGAGAGGCCAAGGATGAACCCTGCTGAAGAGGTGAAGGCAAGGGCGCTGTCAAAAGGAAAAAATGTTCAAGTCGGGACCAGCATGGACACAGGAACAGAAGATGCTATCATGCGAGTCTTGATGATAAATCAAGCGTCCTTCGCCTGGAAGCCAGAGGACATCCCTAGCATAGACCCAAAAGTGATCACCCACAAGCTAAATGTGGACCCAACTCATTCCCCGGTCAGGCAAAAGCTTCGGAGGCATGCACCCAATCGGAGGAAATTTATATCCGAGGAGGTGGATAGGCTACTTAAGACCGGAACAATCCGAGAGGTAGACTATCCCGAGTGGCTCGCCAATGTGGTCCTAGTAAAGAAGAAGTCAGGGAAGCTGCGAATGTGCGTGGACTTCACGGATCTCAATAAAGCATGTCCTAAAGATAGCTATCCCCTGCCAAGTATAGATCAACTAGTGGACGCCACTGCAGTCCATGCCATTTACTCCCTCCTCGACATATACGCTGGTTACCACCAGATCCTGATGTGGCTTTCAGATTAGGAAAAGACCAGTTTCATTACAGACGTTGGAACCTTTTGCTACATGGTGATGCCGTTCGGTCTAAAGAATGCTAGTGCCACATATCAGCGTCTCATGAATAAAATTTTCAAAGACCAGATTGGGCAGAATGTAGAGGTATACGTGGACAACATGATCGTTAAAAGCAGGAGCCCTGAAGAACATCCTGCCGATGAAGCTCCGGATGAAGCTCAACCCCGAAAAATGCATCTTCGGAGTTCCCTCAGGAAAGTTTTTGGGCTTCATGGTTTCCTAGAGGGGGATTGAAGCAAATCCGGAGAAAATAAAAGCCATCCTCAAGATGCAACCCCCAGGAGCATAAAAGACGTCCAGAAGCTGAACGGGAGAATCACTGCCTTAGGACGGTTCATCTCCTCCTCAGCCAAGCAATGCACTCCTTTCTTCAAAAAGCTAAGGAAGAATGAAACCTTCAATTAGGGGAAAAACTGCAAACAAGCTTTCGAAGAGTTAAAGAAATTCCTCACTAACCCGCCACTGCTCAGCCGACCGATTCCAGTTGAAAACTTGTACCTTTATCTGTCCACCTCTGGTGAAGCCGTTGCAGGTGTCCTAGTAAGAGAAGAAAGGACCCAACAACTACCGGTGTACTATATGAGCCAAGTACTCAGGGGTTCGGACCTAAAGAAAGGACCGGTCGAGCAGCTCATTATCGCCTTTATGATGTGCGCAAGAAAGCTAAGGCAATACTTCGAGGCGCACACGATAGTTGTCTGGTCGGGTCATCCGATCAAGAAAATTCTTTAGACACTAGACCTGAAAGGCAAGATGATGGGCTAGGCCATCAAGCTGCAGTCTTGGGATGTGAGGTATGAGCCCAGAAAGGCGATAAAGGCTTAACCTTTGGCAGATTTTGTTGCTAAATTCGCCGGTGAAGAACCACAAGGTCAGCCTAAACGCCCAAGTTGGGAAATGATAGTGGATGGCACAACAAACGACACTCGAGGAGGCGTGGGCATAGTGATAACAGGTCCCTTGGGCATTGCAATAAGGTATGCAATAAAGCTTAATTTTAAAGCTTCTAATAACATGGCAGAGTATGAGGCGCTTCTTCAAGGATTGAGACTGCTCCATGCCATTCGGCCAGAGTCAGTGACCATTAAAAGCGACTCTCAGCTCATGACAAGCCAAGTTTTGGGCACCTTCGAAGCTAGAGAAGCCAGCATGATCGAGTATTTGGCAAAAGTCAAGGCCGCCATCAAAATACTTGAAGAATCTGGGTAGGATTGGAACCTCCAGAAGGTGCCGAGAGATCAAACTTCAGAAGCCGATCGGCTTGCAAAAATGTCTGCTTTCGATCAAGGAATAATAGAAGAATATATCACTGTCGCCGACCAAACCTCCTCCTCCTTAGACGAACCGAAAATGATGGAGATCGATCAAGGGGAAGAAACCTGGATGAGCCTGATCAAGCAGTACCAATAGACAGGACAACTGCCGGAGGATAAAATCGAAGCTCGAAAGGTATCACGCAAATCCCTCAATTACTCCATTATTAAAGGTGACTTGTATAAAAACGCTTTTAGTCATCCCTGGCTCAAATGCGTAACGGAGGAAGACGGAGACTACATTCTGAGGGAGGTTCATGAAGGCATCTGCAGGACACACGAGGCTAGCAGAGCCATGGCAAGGAAGGTACTCCAAACAGGATACTTTTGGCCAAGCATTTTCAGAGATGCTTAAGAGAAAGTAAGGAGATGCCCGCAGTGCCAAGTTCATGGAAGGGTCATAAGACAGCACGGAGCAGACCAGCAGCCGATCGGGGTCGCATGGCTATTTGATCGGTGGGGATTGGATATCCTGGGACCTTTTTCCCAAGGCAAAAGGCAGATAAAGTTTCTTATTGTGACAGTCGACCACTTCTCCAAATGGATCGAAGCAGAGCCCTTAGCAACGATTACGGCAGAGAGGGTCAAGAACTTCGCATGGAGAAACATCATCTACAGGTATGGCTTACCTAATGTTTTCATTACAGATAATGGCAAGCAGTTTGACAGCTCCACCTTCAGAGGTTTTTGCCAAGGCCTGAACATTAATTTGAGATTCACCTCAGTCACTCACCCTCAAAGCAATGGAATGACGGAAGTCTCCAACCGGACCATTCTGGAAGGGTTAAAGAAACGGCTGGGTGAGGCAAAAGGCAACTGGACTGAAGAACTGCAGAGTGTCCTGTGGTCTTATAGAACTTCACCAAGGACAGGCACTCACCAAACGCCATTCTCTCTTGTCTACGGCTCCGAAGCGATGATACCCGTAGAGGTCGGCCTCCCATCCTACCGATCGGCACTCTATTCTGAACAGACGAACATCCGAGAAAGATGCCAAGATCTAGATCTCATAGAAGAAAAGAGGGAGGACGCCTATGTCAAGGTCGCCACCTACAAACAAAGGATCGCCAGATATCACAACGCCAAAGTAAAGCCTAGAGCTTTCAACATCGGCGATTTGGTGCTCAGAAAGGCGGACATAGCTACGGGAAATGCAGGAGTTGGGAAGCTAATGCCAAACTGGAAAGGGCCTTATGAGGTCTCCAAAGTCTTAAGTTCGAGCACGTACAGGCTCAAAATAATAGAAGGGCAAGACATCCCCAGGAGCTGGAATGTCGAAGTACTCAAAAAGTACCACTTGTAATGATATGTCCAGATTCAACAAATGTTCAATCAATAAAGAGGTTCCTTTTCATCCTTGTGTAAAGAGTTTCTTTTTCATTAATTATCTGCAAAACATGCATATCATAACTTATACGCTAGGCTCGACGTTCGTCCCGAGCCAAAAATGCGAAAGTTGGAACCCACTTCTCCGCAGGTACAAAATAACCGTTAGGATCGATGTCATTCCCGATCCGAAAATACAAAACAACTTAAAAACAACCGTTAGGGTCAATATAACTCCCGATCCCAAGATACAGAAAAAGACAAGCACCCGACAGTTTGACCGTTAGGATCGACGAACGTCTCGATCCGAAGATACGGGAACCAATAACCTCATGCCGATCCCGTTCGTTAGGATCGGCTACACTCCGATCCGAAAATACGGAATGCGCTCCGCTTGCACTGACTTATTCGCTAGATTCGATGTCTATCCTGAATCTAAGATGCGAACAATGAAGTTAGATTAAGGCAAACGTTTCTCCCAAGACAAGTGTCGTGCAACGGTTACGAATCGTAATGCAAATCAAATACTAACTTGACGAACGAAACTGTTCACCTGATTCTAAGTCTAACTCAAAAGTCATTCCAGATGGCCGACTAATCGTGCATCCTAACTCAGATTGGGCAAATTGGTCACTGGACTTAAAGAATTATTCCAATTCAGGAAGTATATGAGATTCATTAATATGTTTCACTTTAGCAAATTATATGCACTTTAGCAAGCTATATCCAGACTTAGCAAATTTTATGCAATTTTACAAGTTATTGGAGATTTGCGAAGGCACAACTATGAAAGTTTGCAAATTATGCAAAAATTATAATTTATTAACAGAATTGTATACAGTACAATTTAAAAAAAATTCAGTACAATAATCAAAGTATGCAAAGGGAAATTCCCATATGTCTACAACTTCTAACCTACATTTCTATATCTACAATCTCTATATATGCTGCCAGGAGGATCGGTAGGTGGTCCCACATTCGGCTCGGCTGGGGCCTGAGAAGGGTCCGAGGCAGGCTGGGAAGGCTCGGCTACCCCTTCAGAGACAGGCACAGCCAACGGAGGCGCCTCAGCTTCGGCCCTAAGGGATGTGTCTTGATGAACCTTGGTCGAAGAAGGATCTTCTCCAGTAACTTGCTCGGTAGCTCCATCTCCAGGAGCATCATCTTCATCGTCACTTGATGGCGGATCGGGCAAAGCCGTTGGATCCTCCATCCAGTTGAGATCGGCATTAGGAAAGCGCCTCCCAGCCTCATAGATCAGCCTAGAGAGCAGCTTCGCCTGAGCCTCGCCCAGTTGATCAAGCAGCTGCTCCTCTTGAGAGGCGAGCTCCTCTTCAAGCCTCTTCTCCCAGGCCATCTCTTTACTTGCCAACATGAAGTGCAGCCGGTAACACTCCGCAAGCGCCTTGCTTTTCTCCTCCTGCTCTTTAGCCTTCTCAGTGCCCAAAAGCTTGCACTCGGCTCCCAGTCTGGTTGCCTCTTCTTTAAATCTTTGACATTGATCGCTGTCGGCCGTCAGGCGTGCAACCTCACCCTTCAGCCGATCGACCTCAACCAGCTGCGACTTAAGCTCCTGAGCATGCCGAGTGGCCTCCTTCCTAGCATCCACCACCTCCCCACGGAGAGCAAACGTGTCCTTTTGGAGGTCTGATACCTCAAGGCGAAGGGCATAGTTCTCCTTCTGAATAGTTTCACACTGGGCAATCGCCTCCCCCCTGGCCTTGGCGGCCTCTTTTGCTCTCGCCTCCAAAAGGCTGCCCACGCCATGCAAATGCTGACCCCTCTTGATCAACTATAAGAACAGGAAAATAGTAACATCTGCAAAGGCAACTTTTGCCAATTTTTAGGCAACATGAATTAAAGTGGCCTAATCTCACCTCTAGGGCGTGCTGGTTAAATAAACTGATCCCCCGACCGAGCGAGCTAGGATCTCCCATGACCTTGAAGTCATCCTCCTGTAGGATCCCCCGACAGAGAAAACTGGCAACCGCTTTATCGCTCGTTGACCAGTTACTGCCAAAGTTCTCCTTCAAGAACTCCTTCAAAGCCACAGGTCGCTTGTCCGATCGCCGAGTTGGCTCGCTCTGCGCAACAGCTTTTCCCTTCGCTACCACTTAAGTAGCCCTCTTGCTGGTGGCCTCCTCAGCCTGCTTCCTGGTGGCCTCCTCGGCCTGTTTCCTGGTGGCCTCCTCGGCCCGCTTCCCTATGGCCTCGTCTGGCCGTGCCGATCTCCCCTGGGCCATCTCCCTTAAAGCTTCAATGTTGGGAGGATAGACATCCCCAGGCGCTTCTTCCTCCTCCGACTCGTCACGGAGCACCATATATCGGCGCCGAAGGGGTTGATCCCCTGCTTTCGCATAAAGTGCCGGAGGACTTGAGGTAGTAGCAGCAACAGCATTCGTCGGAGGGGCAGCAGAGATAGGAGCAGCAGCGATCAGGCCAGTGACCTTTGACCGTTGTTGCAGTTATCCTCCGCCTCTTCCTTTCCTCCTTGGCCTTCCGATCGGCCTCTCTCTTGGCGACTGCCCGAGCGCCTAGCCGCTGTGACATGTCGTTCCCACCAGCCATCGCAAGTGCAACAAACACAAACAAGATAAGTTCTTCTCTCATAAAAGAGATATTTAATGCAAATGCAATGCATTAGTAACAATTTATGTTATCCCCTCTGTTCCGATTCTAGTTGTCACGTTGAACATTTTCAGCAGCTTCAGCGTTGGAAGGCCCATGCAACGTCAACAGCAATTGTTTGGACTTGAAAGGCTCCCTATTCCGAGCCACAACACCCATCAACTTTTAGATGTTGGCCTCATACATGGACTGCCCTAGGCCAGGTCCTTCAAAATGTTGGCCTCTCCTGATCGGGCTAGGCTCACCCTAAATCCTCCAATCCTTCCCACCATAAAATATTTTTCTTTAAATCCTTTCATGAAAGTGGGGACATTGATGAGTTTCTTTCTCGGTCGGCTGGTGAAAAAATATTCCGTTCCATCACTCCGATAAGAGATGTAGAAAAAGTGGCTAAAAAGATCAAGGGTCGGCGCCACTCCCTCCAGGATACACAAGATTCTGAAGCAAGGCATCGTCCTCCACCCGTTTAAATGCAGTTAGTTAGGGGCAATGCCATAACCCCTCAAGAAAGCAATCTCAAATGCGCCGAAAGGGAAACACATTCCTACATCTAAACTCCACAAGTGGCAGATGAACCACTCGTTCCCATCCTTCCTAAAGGGCCCCTCAGTTACTGCCATGGAATCAACACTCGGCATCACAAAAATGTCGTCAGGAAAATCATACTTGGCAGGAATCTCAGCCACCTCTCCGGGGGTCAGTCGGGAGCAGCGCTCAACTGGTGTCTTGCCCCTGTACTCCTCCATGAAACTTCTATCTATGGATGGGCTGCTACTGGAAACCATTTTTGATAAAGAGAAGAAGGCAGAAATGCAAATCCCTAACTTCTAAAGGGAATGAATGCAGATGAAAAATCAAAAACAAAGGAAGAAATTGAAGAGCAAGGTAAAGGAGGTACTTACTTGATAGTGGGTAACTTGGAAAATTTTCGGAAAGAAGTAAAAGAGGTTTGTTGGAAGAGAGCGAGAAAAACTTTTGGCAGAGCTTCGCTAGGGATTGCAAAAGTGAAGAGAAAACTGCACAGGAATTGCCCTATTTATAGGAAAAACTTCTGAGGCACGCCAACCGTCTCGCCACTAGCAGCACGCCACGTGTACCAAAGACATAATGGTTGTACGAAGAACGAAGCGTCACCCTCGGAGCATGCGCAGCATTGAATGAAGACAGCTGTACAAACAGGCGCGTCTCTTCAGAAAAAATGCCGTGCAAAATTCAAAAGTCCCACCAACGTATCTCTCCCGAGCAGAATAACTAGAAGCGGGCACTATCTGAACGGATTCTGTGACGCGCGCCGGATCCCCGCGGCCTCCCCTTCGACCGCCCGCTCTAGGGCGATCGGAGCATTTGTGGGTCCGTTAACAGCTTGCAATAAATCGCAAGTGCGTCTATGTTGGGCAACAAAGAGGTTTCATGGAGTTGCCACCCAATAGAACATTGGGAAAGTTACTCTCACCTCGGAGAGCCTAAGACTGCGCGTTGTATCCATTTTGGGCCAGCCAGAGGGGTCATGGAAAGTAAAACCTCTCGCCCTAAGGAGCCTAGGATTAGCGCTAAAGTCTCGTGGCACAAAAAGGTGTCTTGGAGGGTAGACCTCTAGCCTCTTTGAGCCTAAAGACCAGAGCTGGGTCCGGGATTTCTCATCTATTTCTATCTCGATTATTTTATGATTAAATTTTAATTATCATTAATTCGCTCTCTCTCCACACGATGCAATTTAAATTAAAGCGCATTCATCCATTTAAGAGCATAAAATAAAATAGCATTAAAGCATGAAATAAATTTACAATAATACTAAGGGCAGAATACAACCCTCGTTTGTAAATGTGCGATACATGCATAAAACGAGTTATTTATTAACAAAGAGGACATTGGTCCTCGCATGCATTCATTATGGAAAACAATTTTTATGTGATGATTTTATTGGGTAAAATAGGACATTGGTCCAGTTTTATTTAGCAAACATTCTATTTAGCAGAAAACATTTGTGTGGTGATTCTTTTTAAGAGCGGTCGAAAATCATTTTATTATTACAGACCACAAATACATAAAATACAATAAAATAGTAATTACATATTTCTAAATAAATAATATAAATGAATACATAAAAAATTGCATGAATAAATAACAATAATAATATAATACAATAATAATTATAATAATTATAATAATAATAAAACATAAAATTAAATAATCACAAATCAATTAAATTAAATAACCATAGAACTCAATAATAATAATAATAATAATAATAATAATAATAAAACAGAAATTAAATAAATATATAATAATAATAATATAATAATAATAATAATAATAATATTAATAATAAAAGAATAATAAATAACAAATAAACAAATATAATAACAATAATTAACATAATCACAAAAACAGAATAATAAATATTAAATAAAATAATAAAAATAATAAAAACAGAATTATAAATAAATATTAATAATAATAATAATATATAAAAACAGAATATTAAATAAATAAATAAATAAATAAATATATATATATATATATATATAAAATATAAGGAAAATAGGGGCTCACCGGATTTATGTCGCCGGAGGAGGGGTGACCGACACCACCGTCGCCGGAAAGAAGATCGGCGCCCGAGGAATCCGCCGGCGGTGTCCACGCGCCGATCGGAAGTTGGCGTCGCCGGGAAAACGCGCTGCAACAGTCCGGGTTCTTCTCCCTCACGCGCCGGCTGCCGGAGTCCGATGGGGAGACGGCGGCTACGACTGGGTACGCCCGGAGGTGGTGGTTCTCCCGGTGGGGCGCGTGCTGCCGTGTGCGGCGGTGGTTGGCCGGCGGAGGCGACGGTTCCTCCCCTTTCTCTTTCTTCTTTCTCTTCTTCTCTCCGGCGCTTCTGGTCTCCGTTGGCCCCTGTTCCTCTCTTCTCTCTTCTATTCTTTCTATTTCCCTTCTTTTACTTTGATTCTTTGTTTTTCTTTGTCTTTGTTTGGCTTGTTTTTGCTCTCTCTGTGCTCAGCTCTCTGTTCCTTGCTCTTTCTTGCTTGCTCTCACTTTCTTCTTCCTTGCTCTCTCTTGCTTGCTCTCGGTTTCCTTCCCCTTTTCTTTTTCTATTTCTTTTCTTTCTTGTTTCAGCCGAGCCCCCTTTGTTTTTCTTCATCTTCTTCTTTTTATTCCCTCAAATTAGGGTTAAGGGGCATATGGTAATTTCCCACTCAATTATTTCCCTCCTTTTCCTTTTTCATTTTATACTTTAATTAATTTAATTCTAATAACACACATACATACATATTAATTAAACAATTACATAATATAATTAAACATTACATATTAACACATCTTAATACAATTAATCTATATATATATTATATATATAATTAAAGGCTCCACATACTAATTAATTAACCATGCACATATTAATCATTAATTAAACATTACAATAATTAATCAACTATCATATATATTTATATTTTATCTAATTAATTATACACTTTAAACTTTAATTTTACATGCACACATATTTATATATTTATTATATATATATATATATATATATTTTTTTTTTTGGAGGGAATTATCAAGGATACAAAATCACTTTTTTTCATTTTATGCCGGACTCGGGACCCGATGTTTACAGTTGCCCCCAATTTTGGAGAAGCTAGTGGTAGACACCTAGGTGAGCCAAAATTCAAAGAGGAAGAGTGAGGGGATTACATACCTGAGGGGGAGCCTTACCTTGTTGCCGGGAAGTGATAAAGAGATGCCTCCTCAGAGGGCTTTGGGATTTTGCCTCCTCAGAGGGTTTCGAGATGTTTTGAAGTGGTAGTGCCGAAGCCGTGTGCCGACATTGTGCTAACCCTTCTGTTTATTTGAAGTGGTAGTGCCGAGGCCGTGTGCCGACGTCGTGCTAACCCTTCTGTTGATTTGAAGTGGTAGTGCCGAGGCCGTGTGCCGACGTCGTGCTAACCCTTCTGTTGATTTGAAGTGGTAGTGCCGTGGTCGTGCTAACTCTCCTTAAAGTAGTAGTGCCGCCATCGTGCTAACCCTTCGGTGTTTTGAAGTGGTAGTGCCGTGGTCGTGCTAACCCTCCTTAGAGTGGTAGTGCCGCCATCGTGCTAACCCTTCGGTGTTTTGATAAAGAGATGCCTCCTCAGAGGACTTGAGATTTTGCCTCCTCAGAGGACTTTGGGATTTGCCTCCTCAGAGGGCTTTGAGAATTGTTCCTCCTCAGAGGACTTGAGATTTTGCCTCCTCAGAGGACTTTAGGATTGTGCCTCCTCAGAGGACTTGAGATTTTGCCTCCTCAGAGGACTTTGGGATTTGCCTCCTCAGAGGACTTGAGATTTTGCCTCCTCAGAGGACTTTAGGATTGTGCCTCCTCAGAGGACTTGAGATTTTGCCTCCTCAGAGGACTTTAGGATTGTGCCTCCTCAGAGGACTTGAGATTTTGCCTCCTCAGAGGACTTTAGGATTGTGCCTCCTCAGAGGACTTGAGATTTTGCCTCCTCAGAGGACTTTGGGATTTAATTATGTGCCCCCTGAGAGGTCTTGGGTTGAGAATTGCCCCCTGAGAGGTCTTGGGTTGATTGTCTTGATTGATGGATGGAGTGATGTCGTCACTTGGTTTCTGCCGGTGTCCGTATCGAGTCTCTTTTTCTGCAAGACTTAGAAAGGCAAATATGTAGAAAAAATTGTGAGCATGCATGTGTATGCATGTATATGCAGCAATGCAGTATAAAAATTCATCTGAATGGATTTAGAGGCGACAGCCGATTTGGTTGCAATTTGCAGTAAGATCGGTGCCTTCTGGAATTGCTTTTGAATTTTATGCTCTTTGGGGATCATGAGGTTCTCATCTGAAATCTGTAGTCATTATTTTAAGGTAGTGCGTCCCTTGTGGATTTTCACACTAGCTTTTCTTAACGGGAAATGCGTCCTTTTGGATTTTCACATAACCCTGTACCTTATTTTTACCTGCAATGGACCCAACCCAATCCAGCGGCTTTTTCTTCTTTTTTTTTCTTTGCTTCTTTGCTTCTTCTTTTTTTCTCTTTTTTTTTATTTTTTTTTATTTTTTTTATTTTTTTAGGACAGACTGCCTACTTCCAGGTTTTCACCCTGTTCTTTGGCCTAACTTTTGCTTAGAGCGCCAATTATGCTTTTCATCTCTAACGGCCATTTTTTTTTATCAAATGAACTATTCTGGTTACATCAGTACCATTGCATAAATGCACATATTTCAATTTGATTTCATAATATATGATCATTATTTGGCATTAATCTCAAGATACAAAACCTCATCCAATCTCGGGATGGATCTTGAAAGCATCAAACTCCTGTTATCAATCTGCTCTCTTTTTGATTCTCATGATTGAATATTTTCTCTCTGCTCTCATTTAATCTTTTGAATGCAAATTCTAGAAGCAACGTCGGAGACAAGACTTAACTCGAATGCATGAATGCACTCGTGGCTTCTCGCTTGAAGCTCAAGAAACACCATAGGCCTCTTCTTACGTACCAAACCTTTTTAGAAGGTCATCTCCGCTAATTGGATAAGACTGGACCCAGAATCAAAAGGTCTTACTTTGGTTGTAATGTTAGGCTTGGGTAGATGGCTGTCAAAGAAAGATCAGGTCGCTAGAGAAAAATGGCCGCGATATTTTCTCAACTGATGGATGAACCGTCCTCAGCTCAAAAGTATTCCTGAATTTGGGCTCGATAACATTTTAGCTCCTTAAGATCAGAAGGGTAATCATTGAAACTAGTCAATTACTATTTTGAGCTCTCTTTTTTGCTTCTTCTCTTTTTTCTTTCTTTTTTTTTTTTTTGCTTATTTTTCTTTCATTTTTGATTCATTTTTTTCTTTTTGGATTTTTCGCTTTTCGTTTTCTTTTTTTTTTTTCGCTTCTCTTTTTTTTTTTTGAACTCATGCCTTTCGTGCATGACTAAACCCTCTTTTCAAAGTCTGAACTTGCTCTTACCGAGGCAATTTTTTAATAGTCCAAAGAATTGTTCAAATGTACATCCATCAGTTTTAGAGCGGCCACTCTTCTAAGGGGAAGCCAAAATCATTTTAGGCGAGGGGGTAGTTTTAATGTGTGTAACAACAAAATTGGTACGCATTCAGCATACCTGCATAAAGGCTCAATGGGCTAGCAAGCGATTGCAGAACAAGGGTAGAAAATAGTCATTTAGAGAGCTATACAAAGAAAAGATTGCCTAAATCATTTTCCAGGTTCTGTCTTATCCAGAGATCGCTTCGACGGGTAATCAGAAAGGTTCTAGTGCCCTTAGTGAGTTTTCATCCAATCTCCTAATTGCAACTAGTTTTTCTTTCTTATTTTTATTTTCTCTCTGACTCTCTCTCTTCTCAGGAGTTATATCAGATGCCATCAAAATTTTCTTTGGATTTTCCAAAGTTCCAAGATTAAATGTAGTAGTATTAATTGAATTAATGTCAAAATGAATGAATGTATCATGATCATAAGAAATAAAATCATTAGAAATAATATACAAATACGCAAAAACATTGTTCATCTGTCATCAGCTTTTATTTTCCATTCTTCTCTGGGTCAGCAATTTATTTATTGTTGATAAGATCTTGAATTCAGTCCCTCAGAATTTGGCATTGATCCGTTAACTGGCTAGCGTTGGTGGAAAGCACAAAATTGATCCGTGCTATGAACAGCTTCCCCTTGGTTTAAGACAGGCTTAGCCGACAATGGATGTAATTTTCCCTTTTTAAAGACTCATCTTCTATGTGGGGTGCTCTACCCCTCACGATAGACTTTTGGCTCATCTTTCTCCTCCATCATAAATCATCATTGGGATTGGGAACCCTTACCCTTCTTGGCTCAATAGGTGCGGCTTCGTTCTCATTAATAGGTTGACAAGCAGCCACTCCAGCAAAGAGTCTCCCCACTAGCAGGCGGTTCAGCTTGCCCCCAGCATGGGCTATTGGTTGTTGCGGGTCAACAAGTGGTTGTGGAATAGTAGGTGCTCATGAATCATGAGGATGAGGTACTAGATGCTGAGAGTGGCTCATGATCCCAATCAAGCACTAATTCCAGCAATCCAAAGGGCGAGTTTGTCCTTACTAATCGACCGTCGGGACCTCTAATCCACTTGGATGAATTTATGATGGCGGAGGATTTAAACTGTTAGTATGATGCGTGTATGACAATATACAATGCATGATCGTGAATTGTGCAGATGGAGTGAAGAAATCAATAAATTGCAATTATGCGATGCAATGCATGAAAATAAATATACACATGATGGTATATGTATGTGAAAAATAATATGCAGGCAAAAGGATATATACATAAAATGAAATGCGTTTTTTTTTATTTTTTTACATGAATGACATGTGATGTATGTGCATGTTGTGCAGCATTCACAGCCACATGCAAGCAGATAGATCCTTCCAACCTTATTTCTCCCACACACGAGGTCGTGCGGTCTCTTTCCTAGGTGGACTTTATCCAAGGGTTAACAGGGAACCCAATGAACGCGTATAGTGCACGGTGAGAAGCCGGCAACATAACAACTCTTACTTTAAAGCACATGCGCATGGATGTTTGGCCATTATATATTTAAACAATTCGATTAAATCAAGATAAGCCCATCAGGGCATGAAAGCCTTTGATGAAAATCATCTGATTCAATTGATTTTGTTCAGTATATGACGGCCCAAATAGCAAACACGATATTATGGTACATGTCACTTAGTGGAAGTTTCTATTGCCATTACATGGGCTTCGGTCAGAAGGTGGTGTTACTTTAGGGCTACCCAAGCATGATCCCTGCCGACGGGTCTAGCTCATCACGAGCATAACGACCGATCGGGTCACCATTTGATATACCATTGAGGTACGAGACTTGGGCTGGTGATTATCCTTAATACTTTCCCAAATTGAGTGAAATGGGGTCGTGCTTCAGGAACGCACCGGGGCTAATAGAGGGACCAAACTAGCATATTCTAAAGCTCTAATGATATGCGAATGCAAATTTGAGAGAAAGCGAATTTATGAATTAAATTTTAACCATAAATGTTAAACGAGATATTTTCAAATTGAAATCTCAAACCATATCGTCCCCAGCGGAGTCGCCACTGTGACGCGCGCCGGATCCCCGCAGCCGCCCCTTCGACCGCCCGCTCTAGGGCGATCGGGGCATTTATGGGTCCGTTAACAGCTTGCAATAAATCGCAAGTGCGTCTATGTTGGGCAACAAAGAGGTTTCATAGAGTCGCCACCCAATAGAACATTGGGAAAGTTACTCTCGCCTCGGAGAGCCTAAGACTGCGCGTTGTATCCATTTTGGGCCAGCCAGAGGGGTCATGGAAAGTAAAACCTCTCGCCCTAAGGAGCCTAGGATTAGCGCTAAAGTCTCGTGGTACAAAAAGGTGTCTTGGAGGGTAGACCTCTAGCCTCTTTGAGCCCAAAGACCAGAGCTGGGTCCGGGATTTCTCATCTATTTCTACCTCGATTATTTTATGATTAAATTTTAATTATCATTAATTCGCTCTCTCTCCACACGATGCAATTTAAATTAAAGCGCATTCATCCATTTAAGAGCATAAAATAAAATAGCATTAAAGCATGAAATAAATTTACAATAATACTAAGGGCAGAATACAACCCTCGTTTGTAAATGTGCGATACATGCATAAAACGAGTTATTTATTAACAAAGAGGACATTGGTCCTCGCATGCATTCATTATGGAAAACAATTTTTATGTGATGATTTTATTGGGTAAAATAGGACATTGGTCCAGTTTTATTTAGCAAACATTCTATTTAGCAGAAAACATTTGTGTGGTGGTTCTTTTTAAGAGCGGTCGAAAATCATTTTATTATTACAGACCACAAATACATAAAATACAATAAAATAGTAATTACATATTTCTAAATAAATAATATAAATGAATACATAAAAAATTGCATGAATAAATAACAATAATAATATAATACAATAATAATTATAATAATTATAATAATAATAAAACATAAAATTAAATAATCACAAATCAATTAAATTAAATAACCATAGAACTCAATAATAATAATAATAATAATAATAATAATAATAATAATAATAATAAAACAGAAATTAAATAAATATATAATAATAATAATAATAATAATAATAATAATAATAATAATAATAATAATATTAATATTAATAATAAAAGAATAATAAATAACAAATAAACAAATATAATAACAATAATTAACATAATCACAAAAACAGAATAATAAATATTAAATAAAATAATAAAAATAATAAAAACAGAATTATAAATAAATATTAATAATAATATATAAAAACAGAATATTAAATAAATAAATAAATAAATAAATAAATAAATATATATATATATATATATATATATATATATAAAATATAAGGAAAATAGGGGCTCACCGGATTTATGTCGCCGGAGGAGGGGTGACCGACACCACCGTCGCCGGAAAGAAGATCGGCGCCTGAGGAATCCGCCGGCAGTGTCCACGCGCCGATCAGAAGTTGGCGTCGCCGGGAAAACGCACTGCAACAGTCCGGGTTCTTCTCCCTCACGCGCCGGCTGCCGGAGTCCGATGGGGAGACGGCGGCTACGACTGGGTACGCCCGGAGGTGGTGGTTCTCCCAGTGGGGCGCGTGCTGCCGTGTGCGGCGGTGGTTGGCCGGCGGAGGCGACGCTTCCTCCCCTTTCTCTTTCTTCTTTCTCTTCTTCTCTCCGGCGCTTCTGGTCTCCGTTGGCCCCTGTTCCTCTCTTCTCTCTTCTATTCTTTTTATTTCCCTTCTTTTACTTTGATTCTTTGTTTTTCTTTGTCTTTGTTTGGCTTGTTTTTGCTCTCTCTGTGCTCAGCTCTCTTTTCCTTGCTCTTTCTTGCTTGCTCTCACTTTCTTCTTCCTTGCTCTCTCTTGCTTGCTCTCGGTTTCCTTCCCCTTTTCTTTTTCTATTTCTTTTCTTTCTTGTTTCAGCCGAGCCCCCTTTGTTTTTCTTCATCTTCTTCTTTTTATTCCCTCAAATTAGGGTTAAGGGGCATATGGTAATTTCCCACTCAATTATTTCCCTCCTTTTCCTTTTTCATTTTATACTTTAATTAATTTAATTCTAATAACACACATACATACATATTAATTAAACAATTACATAATATAATTAAACATTACATATTAACACATCTTAATACAATTAATCTATATATATATTATATATATAATTAAAGGCTCCACATATTAATTAATTAACCATGCACATATTAATCATTAATTAAACATTACAATAATTAATCAACTATCATATATATTTATATTTTATCTAATTAATTATACACTTTAAACTTTAATTTTACATGCACACATATTTATATATTTATTATATATATATATATATATATATATATTTTTTTTTTAAGGGAATTATCAAGGATACAAAATCACTTTTTTTCATTTTATGCCGGACTCGGGACCCGGTGTCTACAGATTCACTCTAGGCAAATCTATGCCCGATCGGACCAGTTTGAGGGGGGACAAGTGATAACCCTGCAAATATCATTTGAATAAAGGCCCATCCAGTTGGACCAGTCTGTTGGCAAGGCCAAGGCCCAATAGCAGAGAGGTAGCAGGCGTGAGCTCCAAGGCAGCGTACACGCCCGATCAGCTGATGTGACCGCCAGTCCCATCAGCCGTCTGACACAAGGCAACGCCCATGCCCATCAACTGTTCCCTGTCACTTCGCCGCACACCTACTCTGACTGGCAGTTATCAAGTCCCAGGCACTCAAGTGCACCTCAACTGTCTCTTATAAATAGGCCAGCTAACGATGGCACCAGGTATTGAATCTCTAGCATTCTATCTCTAAGCATTTTCTAAAAGCTACTAACTTAAGCTTCGGAGTGCTTACGCCTGGTCCGACCGGGCTCTTTCTCTTGCAGGATCTACTCATCCGATCGGATCTCACACTATAGATTAGCCAGCTCTCCCTCTATTTTAGATAAAGACTTTCCATGCTTTATCAATTTTAATTTTATTGCAATTCTTTAATAAAATCAAAGGAGCATCTCCCACGACTGTTCAGTAATTAGAATTAGTCAAATAATGTTTCTTGCCTAGTTTACAGATAATGAAGAATTGATTATTAAAAGCGTCTTCAATAATTATAACTGGTTTACTGAAATAATTGGGAAATTCATCTTCGAGAGTCTGATCAAATATTGGATTGAAATTGAGATTAAACCTTTAACTGAGAATTTTTCTTCTTTGATTCTTATTTAGTAATTTTCTTACTTTAGTTAATTTTCTATTCATTATTTTCATCAATCAAAACCTCATTTATTTATTTATTTGTTTTCATAAAAGAATTAATTTTCTGCCCATTTTTGTGGATTCGACCATACCCATCACTACTAGAATTTTTGATGTTCGGAAATAGAATTTTATTTTTTATGGTTTTGACACCCATCATTCTCTCTAAAAGTATGAATGACATTAGATAACTTTTATTAAATTACTTTCATAGATTTTAAATGACGTTTATATACATTTTATTTTTAATACTCTCAAATAAACAATTATTTTATGCATTTATTTCCACGCTTGCTTTTTGGTGGATTATAGGGCAGAGCATAATCGAACCGGAACCAAAAATCAAGCCGAACTAAATGTATTTTAGTCTATTTGATTTTCGGTCCATTCAGTTCTAAACTGAATTAAAAATCTAGTTTATTCGGTTCATCAAATTTAAAAACCGAATACGCCGAACTTATCAAATTAATGAAAATGCATTTTGTAATTTATGTCCATATATTCATATTTTTGTTTTTACTACATGAAAAATATATAAATAAATTAAAAAAAAAATTACTTTTCTCATTTTTTGTTTAAAAAATCTATTGATTCCATTATATAGTATTTTTGCTTCTTAGTTAAACTTATGGGGAGTCAACTTGAAATTTAAGTTAAAATTTTAATCATAATTCTTGAATTTTATTTCAAACCCAACTGTGTATATATATATGTGTATGCTGCATTATTGATTTGAATTTATATTTGATTACTAATTTATTTTTTATTTTATATGTGATTTTGATTAATACTTATTAAGAATAAAAAATGATGAATTTATGTCTATTATTTCTATTTTAGTTAAGTTAAATGGTTTTATTTTAGTGAACACATGCTAATTTAATTTATCACTACAAAAAAACAGCGATTTAGCGACTAAAAAAATTAGTCGCTAATTTGCGACAAAATTGCGACTAAATTAAAATTTAGTCGTGAAATCAATTTTTTATATATAAATAGCAATTTAGCGACTAAATAGCGACTAAATATGAAATTAGTCGCTAAAAGTTGGCGCTAAAAAATTGCGCCTTTTTTTGCGACTAAATTAGCGACAGAAAATTTAGTCGCTAAATATTAGCGACTAAAGTTTAGTCGCTAAATAGAACTATAAACGTTGCGACAAAATAGCGACCGAAAATGCAGTCGCTATATATATATATATATATATATATATATATATATATATATATATATATCTAATTAAAAAACCTATAAACATTTCTGTCTCTCCCTCCACCCTCTATCTCGCTCGATCACTTGGCGCCCACCTGGATCGGATGTCCCCGCCACCGTCTCTTGCTCCCTTACTGTCCCCTCGCTGCTTTCTCTCTCTCTTCCCCGCGCGCTACTCTCCTCCTCTTCCTCGCGCGCTGTCTCTCTTGGTCGCGCCCCCTGCCGTTGCTTAGATCCCGCCGTTCGTCGTCGCCGATGAGAAGATCAGAGTTGTGGAAATTGTTTACAAACGAAAGTGAAAGCTTCAAAAAGGTTAGGGATTTCTTAATTATCGTGTGTGTGTGTATATGATTAAATTGTTTGTTAAATTAGTTAATTTGCTGTGTTGTTTAATGTGTTGTTTAATGAACTGGTTCAGCTAAGCATGAAATTAAATCAGGGATTAAGCTATTGTGATTATTATGTGTTCTATTGTGTGTGTTTGGAAATGCAGGGGATTTGATTTTAACGCCAGTTAGGGTTTCAATTTTATCTTATCTGATTTTAACGCCAGCTAGTGAATGTCTTTGATCTTGTTAAGAAATGGTGAATTGTGCTAAATGTAAAAAATGACTCCAATTATATAAAATCAATTAGGAAACTACTTTTTCTGAGAACGACTTCCATTAGATGAAGGATTACTGGTGCTGTTTGGCATTTTGAGCTTTGAGTTTTGACCACCAATATTATGTATGCATCATTAGTCATTACCATGATCCGGAAGAAATGGAAAAAAGTATGTATAAAAAGAAAGTAATTTTGCTTATTTTGTACTGATCAGTTGGCCATTAATTAATTATTATGCTCTCTCAAACCCTTTGCTTACCCTTCATTCTTGCAATTGGTATAGTTCCTTTAGGACACTTCCCATAGTTTTGCCAGACTTGAAGTATCTCATCTTCGTTTTCCAGTTTTTTATGGGACAAACTGGGTCTCATCTGTTGAACCAAACAAATTAATCTGAATAATAGTTGTTTTTTACTCCAACAGTACTAAATATAGTGATATTGAATTAAAAAAAAAAACTAATTAAGAGTAACTTGTATTGTGTGATTCATGAGAAGTGGATGGCTTTGAAATGATGATTAGCATAAGCCATTGCAGTAATACGGAAAGCTGTGCTGTTTTAATTTTCATATATAACGCTTGAGTATTAATGTATTAATTTTTATTTAGTTAATTCACAGCAAAAAATGAAAAATAAATTTGATATATTGGATTCCTTAGCCACTATTGCTGTCTTAGATTGGAAATCAAATAATCGTTGCAAATTAATTGGCTTCCATTTAAACTTGATTTATTGGATTTTTTTTTCTTCTTAATTAGATTCTTGAAGTGGAAATTACATAGGCATTACGATTATCTTGCCATCTAATTTGGATTTACAGGATGTGATTTCCCTTTCTTTTACATATTTTCTTATTCGAGTCTCCATTTTGGATGAAGATTAGACCAAAGAGCATTTTGTTGTGTATTTTTTATATAGGTATTTCTTAATTTTTTCTTTGTTGAAAAGTGTTGGTTGATACAGATACTTTTATCTATTTCACCTTCCTTATTTTTAGTCAATGCCTCTTACTTTCTTTGTGTTCGTTTTTCTTAATCTAGAGTAATTGTTGATAAATTTTTTTCATTTTCTTCAATCTTCAATGGCTTAGATATGTCTGTGGAGTTGTGACTGGTAGAGAATCATTGACAGCATGTGAAAGAAATTCAAGAGTAGCTAGGATGAGAAGGATATGGAGATATGTTTAAACTGTTTCCTTTTAAAATTTTTTATATTATGAAACTTTTGGTTGCTCCAGATACAGACATAACCGACTCTATTTCTTATTACTTTGTTGTGCTTTCAGGCCCTTCTTCATGCTCGTATAGCATGCTCATTGAAGCCATCAATAGATTGGATTGCAGCTTCAGATCTTGAAGATGATAGTTCCAAATCGGTATTGAATAATTGTGTATTACCTCCTGCTGTGCCTTTCTCTCTTTTTTGCTTTTGTTTAGGTTTCAATATCCAGATATGCTTTTAGTTTCCTTTTATAGTGACAAATAAAATTATTTTTAGTGCTATCAGATTCCTTTTAGTTGTATTGCTTTTCAAGGATTTCTATTAATATAGTGATGCAGAAGTCCTTACCGTCCTTTTATTGTTTTTGATATTTCAAAGGACATGTTTGATGTCACTAGGAGCATAATTTTGATATCCAAACCACCTCTGCAGTTCCCCGTAATTCACAAGTTTATGATTTTGGAATAAATTCTCACTTTATTTGGTTATTTAAATAAAGTAGATTGATAATGATAAGCCAGGAACTCCTTGCATATATAAGGAGAGTTTTGGGAGGGGATTAGGATTTAGGAGGGAAGATAGACCCCCCATTGTTTAGCCTTAGCCTAATGGTTTTTAAAATTTGATTGGCTTGGGTAAAAAACGGAAGCAAAGCTAACATGAATTTGGAATCTGGATTAGCTTATTTAAGCTGGTGCCAGCTCTAGCTAAACATAGTTGCAATTGTCCCTTTCTTTCTTTGTGATTTCTTTTAGATGTACAAGAGCTCCTCAATATCTCTCGGACTCATTAGCAACTTATTAAATAGCATTACCTATTATTACTGTTAAATTTGATTTATTACTTTAATTTAATTTTATTTGCTATTTGTTGTTAACTTTAATTTTATTTTTTCTCATAATTTATAAACTAGGTGGATCATGAAGTAATTAAAGATTCAAAATGGTGGCGTTTCGTGGATGTTTCAAGATTTTATAATATCTTTTTGTAATTTTTAAATATTTTATAATTGTGGACACGAGTGTATTATTTAATATGATTTTAATTATATGTAAGTTAATTTTTAATTTTATTTTATTAAAGAAATTTGGGTATTTTAAGTTTGATATTATATTTGTTAAATTAATAGTATTGTTAATAATATTGTATAATTATTATTTACATAAATTACATTTTGGACCTAATAATAATAATAAAAAATTAAATTTAAAATAATAATAAAAAATTAAATTGAAAATAATAAAAAATTAATAATTTTAGCGACGGAATAGCGATGGATTTTTCGTCGCTAATATTTTTCAATATTTATGACGACTAACTTAAGGGGTTATTTAGCGACGGATTTTTTGTCGCTAAATCTGTCGCTATTTTTAGCGACTGTTATATGTTTTAGTCGCTAATTTTTTGCGACGGGTAAAATAGCGACAGATTAGTCGTAGTGTCGCTAAACGGAATTAGCGACTGAAAATGTTATTTTAGCGACGGAATCTTCCGTCGCTAATTTGCTTTTTTTTTTTTTGTAGTGTATGAACCCATAAAGATTTAAAGCACAATTAAAAAAAATATCCGTAAAGTCTAAAACTGATAGAACTGAACCCATCAAAATTTATTCAGTCTATTCGGTTTATGTTCAATAAAATTCGGTTTACAATTCGATTTTTGTTATTTATATTATTCGGTTCTCGAACAATTCAGTTAGGTCCAAAACTGAACTGACCAAAAGAACAGCCGTAGTGGCTTAGTTAGAGTTTACTATGTACTATGCCTATTTATACGTGGATCAAATATCAAATTGTAGATAGTAATTTTACAATCATGTTTAGGGACTTTAGGGATTTTATAGAGTAATTTTTGTATCACAAAAATTATCCATTTATAAATAATAATATTGATGAGTAATAAATTAGACCATTTATGTAATATTAATATGAAATTTTTATAATTTATATTTTTATTTATGATTTGTACTTTAATGTTTAAAATTTCTAAATATTATGTTTTATATTATGGATGAATATTTGTTAATGCTATGCTTCATAAGATAATTATATGTTTCATAGGTAAAATTTCAAGTCTTATGAATCCTAATTGAGGAAATTCAATTTTGTCCAATGCCGATTCTGAAGCTTCTTTATCCTCTTTTGCAACAATAGCTTCCATCTTCTTAGCAGAACTAATATGTATATATTCTAGTTTCACTAGAAGTTTGGGCAAACGAGGCTGGAAAATATGTGTGAGATTGTCACAATTATGTACAATCATGTTTCGCAAGTTTTGAAATCCCTTAATTTCTGATGGAATCTTGATGAATTTTTCAATCAAATTATTGCTGGAAATACTTTGAGTAATGACATGAGAAATGGTATGCAAAATTTTTATTAGAAATATAATTTAAAAAAATATATATAAATTTTATTCATATATAATAGTAATTTATTTTCTTGAATCTTTAATTATTCAATTCATATAATATTATTAAATTATTTATCACGTGCAATATTAGTGTATACAGAATTAGTATATATATACGGGTTAAAATGAGTATTAAATTTGAATCTTGAACTTAAAAATCAATACATAATTTATCTCTTTGATTTTGTAAAAAAAAAAGTATGATATTTAATCTTTACACTATAATTAATGTATCTTAATCCATTATTCATGGGTATTGATAAATCCAAAAATGTCTTTATCTGTAGGAGAGAGGTCGATCCGATCGGATGAGAAAACCCTGCAATAAGAAGAGCCCGGTCGGACCAGGCGTGAGCACTCCGAAGCTTAAGTTAGTAGCTTAGAGAGAGAATGTGATTTAGAGAGATAATGTTGTGAATTCAATACCTGGAACCATCGTTGGCTGGGCTATTTATATGAGATAGTTGAGGGGCACTCGAGTGCCTGGGGAGTGATTACAGGCTGTCAGAGTAGGTATTCGGCGACATGAAAGGGAGCAGGTGGTAGACATAGGCGCTGCCTTGTGTCAGGCGGCTGATGGGACTGGCGGTCACATCAGCCGATCGGACATGTGCGCTGCCTAAGAGCTCGTGTCTGATACCTTGTGCTAAATGGGCTTTGGGCCCTGCCAATTGAGTGGGCCGACTGGATGGGCCTTAGAGCAAATGATATTTGTTGTGTTATCACTTGTCCCCCCTCAACAGGTCCGATCGGGCATTGATTTGCCTTTGTAGGTCCGTTCGGATGGGATCAGTTCTGAAAAATTCCCGATCCGAAGACGCGTATTGGCGTGCTTTTTGAATTTAAGAGGCGCTTTTTCTGAAGAGACGCGCCTGCTTGGACAGCTGTTTTCATTTAATGTCGTGCACGTACCGAGGGCGACGCTTCGTTCTTCGCAGAGGCATAATGTCTTTCGACACGTGGCGCTCGTTGAATGGTGCGTCGTTTGGCGTATTCGAGAAGCTTCAGTCTATAAATAGGGAACTTTGTAAAGCATTTCCTCTCTACTTTCGAAATCCCTAGCGAAACTCTGTCAAAATCTCCTTTCGATTCCCAGATCTCCGCAACTAGTCTTTGTTTCCTCTTCGAATTTCTTGAGTCTTTTTCACCAAGTAAGTAACTTCTTTTCCCCTTTGTTTGTGATTTCATCTTCTACTTTCTTTCCATACCCATTTCATTTAGAGATTAGAGAGTTGCACCTTTCCTTCATTCTTTTTTGTTGAAGATGGCCTCCAGTAGTGCTGAAACATTAGACATAAGTTTTTTGGAGTGGTATGAGAACAAACCAGCTGCTGAATTGCATTCTCGACTGACCGCTGGGGAGGTGGCCGAAATTCCCTCTAAGTACGGCCTTCCTGATGAGATATCGGTGTTGGCTTGCCTAGACTCAATGGCGGTGACGGAAGGGCCCTTTGGCCAAGATGGCAGAGAATGGTTCATTTGCCACCTCTGGAGCCTAGATGCAGGCCTGAGGTTCCCGCTGGGCGCCTTTAAAATGGCGATACTGAGGGGGTATGGTCTCGCCCCTAACCAACTACATCCGAACAGCTGGAGATCGGTGGCGTGCTTCAAAATCCTTTGCAAGATAGAGGCGGTAGCACCGACCCTGGAGCTTTTCACTCACTTTTTCTACGTCTTGGGTCAGAGCGACGGGACGGAGTATTTCTTTACAAGCCGTCCAAAGAGGAAGTTGATGTTCGTCCCCACCTCAATGAAAGGGTACAAAGAAAGATATTTCTTGGTGGGGAGGAAGGGCGGATTTGGGGTGCGCCTCACCCGATCGGCTAGGGTCGGAATCCTGAAGGACCTAGTAGCCGGTCAGCCCATGTATGAGGGCGATATAAAGAAGCTGGTGCATGCCGTCAGCAGGAATGGAGAACCCTATCAATCCAGTTTCCTTCTGCGGACGCTGCTTGGCTCACTCGGTTCCCAAGACGCTGAGAATGTAGAACGTGAGCATTAGGATCGGGGAGAAAATACAATCATCATGCATTAGTCGTGCATTGCATTTCATTTTTATTGATTGTGAATATCAAATCTGAGAAACTTATCTCGTTTATTTTCTGTTGTGCAGCTGAGATGGCTGGGGGGAATGATGCGTCTAAGCAACTCTGCGAAAAAATCAAACAGAAGCGTGAGGCCGAGCGGAGGGCCCAAGAGCAGAGGAAAAGGAGGAGGTTAGTGCCCTCGTCGGAGCTGCAATCCTCTCGGGCAGCTGTTGGTGCTTCTTCTGCTGCTGGCGCTTCTTCTATTGCTGCGATAGACGCTGTCCCGATCTCTTCTGCCCCTCCAGCCCCTACCGTGACTGCCGCCAAACCTGTGGCGCCTGGGTCGCAAAGTGGAGCCACTCATCACCACTTGAGGAACACCCGGCCTCCGAGGCTTCGGGACGAATCGGATGATGACACCGCACCCATCGTTCATACAATCCGAGAGGCGGAGGAGGCTGCCAAGAGGAGGGCTGAGGAGGCTGCCCAGAAAAAGGTCGAGGAAGCGGCCAAGAGGAGGGCTACTGAGCTGATAGCCGAGTCGGACGCTCGGGTTGTTGCTAGAGGCAAAGCCGTTCAATATGGCGAGTCTCCACGACGCTCTTCCGATCGGCGACCGGTTTCTATGAAGGACATTTTGAGAGAGAACTTTGGCAATGATTGGTCGATGGGCCAGGTGTCTAATTTCATCTGCCGGGGTCTTCTTCGGGATGAAGATCATAGGGAAGCCGGCGACGCTGGCCAGTTCAGCAGAGAAAGCAATGCCATTGGTCAGCAGTTGATAGATGTAAGGATTTATTGTCTTGCTTTCTGGTGCTCGTCCACTGTCATCTCTGTGTCTAACCTAGTTACTCTTGGTTTTGTGTAGGCCGCCAGGAGGACACAACGGCTGCACCTGATGGCCTGCGTGTGGAAAGGGAGGGCCGAGTCAGGCGCCGTGGCCAAGGCGGAGGCGAACACTCGTTGTGAGGCTGCCAAGAAAGAAGCCTCCATCCTTTGAGCTGAGGTGGCCAAACTAGAGGAGCGGTATGCTGCCTCTCAATCGGAGACAGTGGCCTTGAGGAAGGAGGCCCACCAGAGTGCTCAGGATCTTAAGGCTCGGCAGAGCGAGGCCGACAAGCTGAAGGGCGAAGTTGCCCGTATTTCTGTTGAGAGTGCGCAGCTGAGGCGGTTCGAGGCAGATGCAACCCGACTGGATGCCGAGTGCAGAGAGTTGGCTGCCGAGAACGCCAAGTTGAAGGCGGAGGGCGAGCAACTTCGGAGGCAAGTGGAGTCTTTGAGGACGTCTGAGGAGGAGAAGGAGGCCTCCTTCACCAAGATTCTCGAAGTGGAGCTCGCCAATCAGAAGGAGCGCCTCGTTGATGAGTTAGCGGACACCCAGGTGGAGCTGTTGTCTCGGCTAATTCATGAAGCTAGGAAGCGCTTTTCTGGGGTGGATCTGACTTGGATGGACGATCCGGCATCACTGCCTGCTCCTCCAAACGATGATGGCGATGAGGGCGCTCCCGAGGATGCAGCAACCGAGAGAGCTTCTGGATAAGGTCCTTCACTTCCGGAGACGGTTCAAGAGGTTCCACTCGAAGTGGAGTCTGCGACGCCTTTAGCCCCTGAAGCCGAAATGGAGGTTCCTCCTGCGCCTGAAGCCGAGCTAGTGGCGCCTTAGCCAACGGGGCTTGTCTCTGAGGGGGGGACAGGATCTGCACCATTGACTGCCGACCCTTCTCAAGCCACTGCTGATTCGAACGCCGAGCAAATCGTTGATCCTCCTGGCGAAGTGGATGTTGTAACTATAGATAGTTAGCTTAGGAGCTTAGATTAGCTTTACTTTTTCCTTTTATTTATCTCTGTAACAATTGTTTACAAATTGTATAGTGAAGACATTCCTAATAAAATTTCATTTTTCTGCAAGTTAATGTATACATAAGTTTGTATTCAAATTTACGATATAATCGAGCTAAGTATTACTCGTGAAATAGCATAATATTTGCAAGTACTTCCTGAATTCGGATAACGCCTAAGCTTAGTGACCGATCGGATCAATCTGGCATAAAATTTGCACAATTAGGCTAAGTGATGCTCATAAAGCTGCATAAGAATTGCATAACTGAGCTAGGTGGTACTCGTAGAATTGCATAAAAATTGCATAACCGAGCTAACTGATACTCATAGGACTGCATAAAAACTGCATAACCGAGCTAACTGATACTCGTAGGACTGCATAAAAACTGCATAATCGAGCTAACTGATACTCGTAGGACTGCATAAAAATTGCATAACCGAGCTAACTGATACTCGTAGGGCTGCATAAAAATTGCATAACCGAGCAAGAGAGGTTAGATCCTCTATAGTACGGATAATATTTCGGGAGGTAAGATCCTCCATTACGACAGATTCGCTTTTTTAGCTTGGGATGGGCGTCAAGCTTAGCGTAGAACACTATATTATGCATGAATTGAAAAGTCATGAAAGAAAGAACCTTTTTATTAATCAGGCAATTGCCAGGTTCTGATACATTATTAGACATGGTACTTCTTGAGTACTTCAACATTCCAGCTTCTGGGGACATCTTGCCCTTCCACAGTTCGGAGCTTATATGTGCTCGGGCTTAAGACTTTAGAGACCTCGTAGGGCCCTTCCCAATTTGGCATTAGCTTTCCCACTCCGGCATTTCCCGAGCCTAATTCTGCCTTTCTGAGCACCAGATCGCCTACATTGAAGGTTCTGGACCTCACTTTAGCATTATGGTATCTGGCCACTCTTTGTTTATAGGCAGCGATCTTGGTGAAGGCGTCCTCCCTTTTTCCTTCTTTGAGATCTAAATCTTGGCATCTCTCTTGAGTGTTCATCCGTTCGGAGTAGAGAGCCGATCGGTAAGAAGGGAGGCCGACCTCTACAGGGATCATTGCTTCGGAGCCGTAGACGAGGGAGAATGGCGTTTGATGAGTGCCTGTTCTGGGCGACGTTCTGTACGTCCACAGGACACTCTGCAGTTCTTCAGTCCAGTTGCCTTTGGCTTGACCCAATCGCTTCTTTAATCCCTCCAAGATGGTCCGATTGGAGACCTCAGTCATTCCGTTGCTTTGGGGATGAGCGACTGAGGTGAACTTTAATTTGATGTTCAAGCCTTGGCAAAAGTTTCTGAAAATGGAGCTGTCGAACTGCTTGCCATTATCTGCGATAAAAACATTAGATAAGCCATACCTGCAGATGATGTTCTTCCATGTAAAGCTCTTGACCCTTTCGGCTGTGATGGTGGCTACCGGTTCAGCCTCAATCCATTTGGAGAAGTGGTCTACTGCTACTATGAGGAACTTCATCTGCTTTTTGCCTTGGGGAAAAGGTCCTAAGATATCCAGCCCCCACTGGTCGAACGGCCATGCAACTCTGATAGGCTGCTGGTCTGCTCCATGCTGCCTTATAATCCTGCCATGTACTTGGCACTGCGGGCATATCCTTACTTTCTCCTGGGCATCTTTGAGCATACTAGGCCAGTAATATCCCGTTTGAAGGGCTTTTCTTGCCATGGCTCTGCTTGCCTCGTGTGCCCCGCATATGCCTTCATGGAGCTCTCTGAGGATATAGGCTCCCTCTTCCTCCACCACGTATTTGAGCCAAGGGTGGCTGAAAGCTTTCTTATACAAATCACCGTTAATAATGGAGTAATTGAGAGATTTTCGAGATACCTTTCGAGCTTTATCTTTGTCCTCAGGTAGACATCCTGTCTGGAGGAACTGCTTGATCGGGCTCGTCCAGGTTTCATTCTCTTGGTCAATCTCCAATCATCTCCGGCTCGTCTAGGGAGGAGGAAGTCTGGTCGACAACGGCAATGTTTTCCTCTATAACGCTTTGTGCAGAAGCAGACATCTTCGCTAGCCGATCGGCTTCGGCGGTTTGGTCTCTTGGGACTCTCTGTAGCACCCATTCCTACCCAGCCTCTTCCAGTTTCGCGAAAGCAGTTTTAACTTTGGCCAGGTATTGGATCATTGTGGCCTCTCGTGCTTCGAAGGTCCCTAAAACCTGACTGGTTACCAGCTGAGAGTCGCTCCTAATGGCTACTGACTTCGGTCGGATGGCATGGAGCAGTCTCAGCCCTTGAAGGAGCGCCTCGTACTCTGCCACATTATTGGAAGCTTTAAAATTAAGCTTTATAGCGTACCTTATTGAGATGCCCAGAGGGCCTTTTATTACTATGCCGACGCCTCCTCGAGCGTCATTTGCTGCGCCGTCCACTGTTATTTCCCAGTTTTGTGGCTTGGGCTGACTCTGTGGTTCCTCACCCGCAAATTCAACTATGAAATCTGCTAAAGCCTGGGCCTTTATTGCTTTTCTGGGCTCGTACCTGACATCCCAGGACTGTAGTTTAATCGCCCATCCCACCATTTTGCCTTCCAGATCGGGCGTCTGGAGTATCTTCCTAAGAGGATGGCCCGATCGGACGACAATTGTGTGCGCCTCGAAGTAAGGTCTCAGCTTCCTTGCACACATCATGAGGGCAATAATGAGCTGCTCAACCGGCCCCTTTCTTAGATCCGCACCTCTGAGTACTTCACTTACGTAGTACACGGGTAGCTGTTGAGTATCTTCCTCTCGTACCAAGGCACCTGCAACATCTTCCTTAGAGGTGGCTAAATAGAGGTACAGATTTTCACCTGGTACCGGTCGGCTAAGCAGCAGTGGGTTGGTGAGGAATGCCTTCAACTTTTCGAAGGCTTGTTGGCAGTCTTCCCCCCAGACAAAAGTTTCACTCTTCCTCAGCTTTTTGAAGAAAGGAGTGCAGCGCTTGGCTGAAGAGGAAATGAATCGTCCTAAGGCTGTTATCCTTCCGTTCAGCTTCTGGACGTCTTTTACGCTCCTGGGGGGTTGCATCTCGAGGATGGCCTTTATTTTTTCCTGATTCGCCTCAATCCCTCGTTGGGAGACAAGGAATCCTAAAAATTTTCCCGATGGTACCCCGAAGACGCACTTTTCCGGGTTGAGCTTCATCTGGAATTTATTCAAAGTGTCAAGAACTTTTGCCAGATCGGCTGGATATTCCTCGGCGCTTCGGCTCTTAACTATCATGCCGTCAACATATACTTCGACATTCTGCCCGATCTGGTCTTTAAAGATCTTGTTCATTAGACGCTGATATGTGGCCCCAGCGTTCTTCAGTCCGAACGGCATCATCCTGTAGCAGAATATTCCGTCGTCTGTGATGAAGCTGGTTTTCTCTTGATCCAAGAGCCACATCAGAATTTGGTGGTAGCCGGCATATGCGTCTAGAAGAGAGTAGATGGCGTGGCATGCTGTGGCGTCCACTAACTGGTCTATGCTGGGCAGGGGATAGCTGTTTTGGGACACGCCTTATTGAGGTCGATAAAGTCTACACACATCCGCAGCTTGCCAGATTTCTTCTTGACCAACACCACGTTAGCCAGCCACTCAGGGTAGTCTACCTCTCGGATGGTTCCGGTCTTCAGTAGCCTATCCACCTCTTCAGAAATGAACTTCCTCCGATCGGGTGCGTGCCTTCTTAGCTTTTGACGGATCGGAGGAAAGCTTGGGTCCACATTTAACTTGTGGGTGATTATCTTGGGGTCTACGCTAGGGATGTCTTCTGGCTTCCAGGCGAAGGTCGCTTGATTGATGGTCAAGACATGGATGATGGCTTCTTCAGTTTCTTTATCCATGCTTGTCCCCACCTGAACATTTTTCCCTTTGTTTAGTGCCCTGACCTTTGTCGCCTCTGCTGGGTCCATCCTGGGCCTTGCCGCCTGCTCTTGCTGCTCGAGGCCGGGCTCTACGACCATTGCTTCCCGCTGCTGCTTGATCATGGTTATATAAGCCTCTCTGGATGCTTTCTGGTCGCCTCTCAAGATGGCGACGCCTCCTGTGGTTGGAATCTTCATCACCATGTAGCGGATGGAGGTCACAGCTCCGGTCTGGAAAAGCAATGGCCTGCCGAAAATGGCATTGTAGGCAAACGTCATGTCAATAACCATGAAAATTACCTTACAAGCATGAGCTATTGCCTCTTGTCCGAGCTCGACAAAGAGTTCTACCGATCCCACAACAGGGATAGTGGCGTTGCCAAGACCGATCAGAGGAGTGGCGTTCGGCTTCAGCTCTCCGATCGGTAGTCCCATGGCTCGGTAGGCCTGGAGAGTTAGGACGTTTACAGCACTGCCGTTATCCACCAGAATTCTCTTCACGTTGAAATTATTAATCCGAGCTCTTACAACGAGAGCGTCCTCGTGAGGAAATAGGACATCTCGTGCGTCTTCGCTAGAAATGGTGACTGAGGCAGACTGCTCGGCCTGGCGGGAGAGGTAGACGCCTTTTCCTTTCCCTTTCTTGGGGAGATCCTCTCCATAAGATGACCCTCCAGTGATCATGTTTATCACCCCGGCATAGGGCCTGCCCGGGTCAGCGTTTCTGGGGTTCCTGCGCTCATCGTCATCTGAGTTGGGGTCGTCCCTTCGAGGCTTCGGCTCTCTGCAGGGTTCCTCCCCTCTGGCCGAGCCTGTGAATCTCCTGAGCGCCCCACAGCGTATCAGCCTTTCGATTTCTTTTTTGAGTGAAGTGCACTCGTCGGTCAAATGACCGACGTCTCTGTGGAATTCACAATATTTGCTCGGGTCACTCACAACCCGACTTCTTTCGGAGAGGTCCCTGGGCCAGTTGACTTTGCGGTGCTTCTCTTTGATCCACATTAGCACCGCAGTTAGGGTAGTATTGAGAGGGGTGTATGTCCTCTCTGCCTGATCGTCTGGACGCGCGTTCCGGTCTCTTCCCGATCCTCTAGCCTGGCCTAAATTTCTGGAGCTGTAAGCTCCGTCTTGGCCTTTAGCTGTCCGATCGGAAGTGGGGGCTCTTTGAGTAGAGCGATTGTCCGGGTACTGCAAATGGTTCAGGACGCTGGTCCTTCTTCCTCTGTTGGACTTAAGGGCATCATCCAGCTGGATGTGTTGCCTGGCCCTCTCCATGAGCTCAGCGAAACTGGATGGGGGTCTTGTGGTCAGTGATTCAAAGAGTGGACGGTCAGTGGTGCCCCCATTCAAGGCGTTGGTCGCCATTTCTACACTGACATTTCTTACTTCAGACATGGTAGCCTGGAATCTATCGATATAGTCTCGTAGACTTTCATCGGTCCTCTGGTAAAGGTTGCATAAGTCATTCACCGTCTTAGGTGCACGTGTTTGCACGATGAACCTCGTGGTGAACAGCTCCTTTAACTGTCTGAAGGACGTAATGGATCCCAGAGGCAGGTCATGGAACCATGTCAACGCATCTCCTCCCAAGGTGGTGGGGAAGACCCTGCAGGCTATCCGTTCATCGTATGTATAGACCTGGACTTTGGTCAAGTACTCGGCCAAGTGAGTGGTAGGGTCTGTCCTGCCTGTGTACCTTTCCATAACCACGTCTCTCCACCTGGGAGGGAGCTCGGCATCGGTGATTTCCCTGCAGAATGGGGAGGCAGTGTTCCCACATGTGTTTCCTTCGAATGCGCCTTTCTTGGGCGCGAAGAAACCAAACTGCTTGAGCTTCTACTTAAGCCATTGCTCCTCCTTACTCAAGGTCATGGCGGTGGACTCGTTGTTGTTCTTTCGCACAGGGTTGCGGCTAGGAGTGCACATGTGGGACACATCGTCCCTTACAACGGGAGTGGTGGCCTTGCTAGAGTAAGGGGAGCCCCTAGTTGCGGACATCACCTGCTTCCCCTTGCCCCTTCTTTCCGGGGCCCTGGCTGCGCTCTTTCGAGTTTCCTGGGCTCGCGGCTCATTAATGGTTATGCCCCGGTTCCTATTCCTCCTGAAGTCTTCGCCGGCGAGGTAATCCTCTTGGGCTCTTTCAGAAGCTGCTGGCATCTTACCCTTCTGAAGGGTCTGGACAATGTTTTTTGTGAAATCGCTGAGAACAGCGCGCATGTCCCTCACAGTGATGGGGGTGTCCTCTGGTTGCCTTGTAGCGGCATTATCGAATTTGGGAAGGAGGTTGGTCCTCATGGGGGACCTAGCGGGTCCTTCCCTCCTTCTCAAGGTGCTTGATATGGCACGAGCGTTGTCGTTATGGTCAAGGTCCATGGGGGTCGTATTCTCGTTGGATCTTGAGTTTGCCATCTCTCAACGAAAGCACCAAATGATAAATCCAAAAATGTCTTTATCTGTAGGAGAGAGGTCGATCCGATCGGATGAGAAAACCCTGCAATAAGAAGAGTCCGATCGGACCAGGTGTGAGCACTCCGAATCTTAAGTTAGTAGCTTAGAGAGAGAATGTGCTTTAGAAAGATAATGTTGTGAATTCAATACCTGCAACCATCGTTGGCTGGGCTATTTATATGAGATAGTTGAGGGGCACTCGAGTGCCTGGGGAGTGATTACAGGCTGTCAGAGTAGGTATTCGGCGACATGAAAGGGAGCAGGTGGTAGGCATGGGCGCTGCCTTGTGTCAGGCGGCTGATGGGACTGGCGGTCACATCAGCCGATCGGACATGTGCGCTGCCTAGGAGCTCGTGTCTGATACCTTTTGCTAAATGGGCTTTGGGCCCTATCAATTGAGTGGGCCGACTGGATGGGCCTTAGAGCAAATGATATTTGCTGTGTTATCAGGTATTAAGAAAGACAAAGTGACGTAATCAGAATTCTTAAAATTGATTACTTGAAACTGGGTCACAATTAATTTGATAAATACAATAATCCTCTAATACTAGTGTAAAGAATATGCATGTTGTATATGGATTAATTAACTATAAACAGAGATAATGAATAAAAAGCAATAATATAGCATAATCCTTGCATGATGCAGCCCCTTCCCTATATTGATTAATGATTGTGAACTTTCCCACTAATTAATCAATGCCATAATTATTAATTACGATGTTAATTCATTAATTAACCCACTAACTCTCATTAACGTCTACACACACTTCAATATCCTCTTCTAATTAATCAATATATACCCTCTTTCATTCTCTCTTCATCATCTCTGTGAATATGCATGGATTCTCAAATTAACATTCAAAACCCTAATAACATCGACTGCTCCATGGATGACATTTTTCAGAAGTAAATATATCTTTTTTTATTTTAACTCTTCTTCATTAGTTACAGGGCAATGAATTTCACTGATTTTTTTTATTAATAAAATTATTTATTTCTTAAATTTTTTGAATTGCATGTGATGCAGAATATCAGAGCTCCCTCCTCTGGAGAGTTTTTTTGAGATAGATTCTTTTGTTTCACAACAGAACAACAGTTATGGTTTTGAAGAAATGATGGAAATAAAAGTGGACAATTCTGCCCTTCTTCAGTGGAATTGGAATGAAGAGCCACTCAAGAATGAGTACGAAAAAGAGAAGCAAAAAAGGGGTATTTTTGGAAGAAAAAGATCACTGCCAGTACTAGAACTGAAAGAAATCCAACAGCATTTTGATAAGCCCATCACTAGGGCTGCTAAGGAGATGAATGTCGGCTTGACAGTTTTGAAAAAGAGATGCAGAAAACCCAATATTATGAGATGGCCACACAGGAAAATCAAGAGCTTGAAAGCTCTAATCAATAATGTTAAGGTATATATATATTTGAATTATGTCCTTTTGTTATATATATTTTTGTTTTCCACCCAACCCTGTTAATTTTGAAAGATTTTAGAAATTTCAATCGTACATTAAAAGTAATTTTACTATAAATTTTCCAAATTTTCTACTATATTGAAAATAGTTTTACCACTGAGATATCTTTAAAAGGACGTTAGCATCATATTCGGGCATATACTGGATTGATATGACCTAATAAAATAATAATTTTGGCTGTTATTTTTTGAGGGGACAATTAATTAATTGAATGTTGAATGTAGGAAATGGGCTTGAGCGATGAGGCAGAGATGCTGGAGGAACATAGAAGACTTGTAGAGGAAGTGCCTGATTTAGATCTTGATGATAGAACTAAGAAGCTAAGACAGGCTTGTTTTAAAGCCAATTATAAGAAGAAAAGGTGCGCACTACCCCATGCTTAATTAATATATGCGGAGAATTAGAGGTTTTGTAATTTCTTTTCACTTTTATTTTATGGCTAATAGTACAAATAATATCATAATCTAATATTAATCTGCCCAACAGGAATAAAATAAAAAGAAAATATATTGGTCATATCCATTTGTGTGAAACAAGTGAGAAAAGCACTTGAAAATTTCGGTGAGTAATTTTCTTTATTGAGAAAATTTATTGCCATTCATAGAAACAATGGCAAATTATAGATTCATATATAAATTTATTTATCTATAGATTAAACCAACGACTAATATAAACATGAAGTCGCTATATATACATTGCAAAAAGAAAAAAAAAAGAAAAATAAATAGATTAGGGAGCACCACGTGGCAGTGAGTTACGCAAACATAGTCAGAGATTAAAATATTTCTCAATTTGGCTGCCTGCGCTTCCATTGGACCACTGCCGAGTGACCGACGGGCGTCAGTCAAGGTGACCAATGTGTCCCGTCGCTCACTCGAGAGAGGCGTCTGTGGGAGGGGTGACCGACGAGCGTCGGTGAAACAGATGACCCGTCGGTCACCCGACAACGAAACTATTTTTTTTTCAAAGCAAAAACAGATTTTTACCACAAAATGAGATAAAAAGGATCAAAATAAAGAAAGATAAAAGCAAAAATGCGAAAAAAAATAAGAATAAAAATAAAGATGAAATAATATGGAGAAAAAATCCGAAATATTTATCCTCAGATAATATTTTGATTGGATTTTTGGTGTCGATTAAAGTCCCGCACGCTCCACGAGAAGACAAAATGAAAGGTTAAGAATGAGGAAAATAGATTATTTTCTTCTTGATCCTTCAAAAGACTGAATTTTGGAATCAAAGTCTTAGGAAAACTAATTGGATTTAGCTTCTTTTAATGGTTTGATTCTTAAACTAAAAGAGATTTCTTAAGATTTGTGTTTGTTGGAAGAGAGAGAAACGAGTGTTAATTTTGACAGAGTTTCCCCCTTTAGAAATTTTTCCAACCTCTTTCTTGGTGGGAAATGAAAGCTTTTATAGGCCAGGGGTGACCGACGGGCGTCGGTTACACCGACAGGCGTCGGTTCAATCCTACTGACACAAGGATTTAACCGACGGACCTGCAACTCTGACCGACGGGCGTCGGAGAGGTTGCGTGCTCCGAAAAATCAGGACCCTCCGACGGGCATCGAAAAATCACATAGGCCGTCGGTGACCCGCAGCGAGCGACTGTCTTGCCTATGACAGACGGGCAGACCGCCGGTGGAGAAAAAAAACACCTTTTGACCCAAAAATTCCCCGTTTCCTCCCTCTTTCCTACGAAGACTGAAAGAACACATTTCTCGTGAAGTAGGGGACCAAAACCTCCGAATCTCAACCGTTTGTACGGACTCGGACGTTGATTCCTCATCGGGTAATCTCTAATCCAGACCGCCTCGGGACACGGTGCTTACAGTACCCACACAACCAAAGGTACTTTGGATTACATCCATTCTGATCTTTGGGGGCCATCACAAATTCCATCAAAAGGTGGTGCCAGATACATGCTTGTCTTCATCGACGACTTCTCGAGGAAGGTTTGGGTTTACTTTCTTAAACACAAGGATCAGGTGTTTTCCACATTTAAACAATGGAAAATCACGATAGAGAAGCAGACAGGAAGGCAAATAAAGAGGCTGAGAACAGATAATGGCTTGGAGTTTTGTGCTAGTGAGTTCAATGACTTCTGCAAAAATGAAGGCATTGTGAGGCATCACACAGTTCGAATGACACCCCAACAAAATGGAGTTGCTGAACGTATGAACAGAACCCTTATTGAGAAAGCACGGTGTATGCTTTCAAATGTTGGATTACCAAATAGTTTCTGGGCAGAAGCTGTTTCAACAGCTTGCTATTTAGTCAATCGTTCTCTATCAGTTCCAATGGGCTTTAAGACTCCAGAGGAAGTTTGGTCAGGCAAACCTACAAATTATTCGAATTTGAGAATCTTTGGCTCCCCAGCATACATGCACGTCAATGATAGCAAGTTAGCACTAAGGCCGAAGAAGTGCATTTTTCTAGGATATCCACCAGGGGTGAAAGGATATAAACTTTGGTGTCCCAAATCATCCAAAGTGATAATCAGCAGAGATGTCACATTTGATGAAGGTTCCATGCTTCACTCAAAAAATGAAGTATTGATACCTTGCAGTTCTAATAAGCAGGTGGAGGCCAATCAGAGACAGGAGATGGATGTTGAAGACTATCCTGCTCAGCAAGATTCCACCTCACAGTCAGATTCACAACCATCCAGCTCTCAACAAAGTGATTCCGTGCCTAACTCAATTGAACAGGAGCAACCATACTCTATTGCCAAAGATAGAGAAAGAAGAGAAATAAAGAAACCAATAAAATATAAAAATTATGCAGATTTGGTGGCTTATGCTTTGTCAGCAGCTGAGGAGATCAACAATGTTGGAGAGCCATCCACATATTCAGAAACCATTTCAGGAGCCAACTCAGATAGATGGTTGATAGCTATGGAAGAAGAAATGGAGTCCTTACATAAGAATGGTACTTGGGAGCTCGTTAAACTACCAAAGGGAAAGAGGATTATCGATAGCAAATGGATCTTTAAGAAAAAAGAAGGCACCCCAGGCATTGAAGAAACAAGATACAAAGCTCGCTTAGTTGCAAAGGGATTCAAACAAGTACAAGGTGTGGATTTCAATGATATTTTTTCACCAGTTGTGAAACATTGTTCCATTCGCATGTTGTTTGCGATGGTGGCTAAGTATAACTTGGAATTGGAGCAGTTAGATGTAAAAACTGCTTTTCTACATGGTAATCTTGAAGAGCAAATCTACATGCAACAACCAGAAGGTTTCAAGGTTGAAGGCAAGGAGGACCATGTTTGTTTGCTGAAGAAATCTCTATATGGCCTTAAGCAGTCACCCAGGCAGTGGTATAAGAGGTCTGACTCCTTCATGACTAGTAATAATTTTTTAAGGAGTAATTATGATAATTGTGTTTACTTCAGAAGGTTAGTTGATGGATCATTCATATATTTATTGTTATATGTTGATGATATGTTGATTGCTGCAAAGAATACTTCTGAAGTTAAGAAGCTGAAAGTCTTGTTGAGTAAAGAGTTTGAGATGAAAGATCTTGGAGCAGCAAAGAAGATTCTTGGAATGGAGATTCAGAGGGATAGAAAAGCAGAGAAGTTGTTCCTCACTCAAAAGAAATATATTGAGAAAGTTCTGGAGCGCTTTGGCATGAAAGATGCAAAGCATGTAAGTACTCCATTAGCTGCTCATTTCAAGCTTTCAGCTGCGCTGTCACCACAAACAGATGAAGAGCAGAAATACATGAATCATGTTCCATACTCCATTGCAGTAGGCAGTCTTATGTATGCCATGGTATGTACTCGACCTGATATTTCTCATGCAGTTAATATTGTGAGCAGATTCATGGCAAATCCTGGTAAAGTTCACTAGCAAGCAGTAAAATGGATTTTGAGATACTTAAAAGGCTCAGTCGATACCTGTTTGGAGTTCAGTGGTGGTGATAGTAGTTTGTTTGGTTATGTCCACTCGGACTATGCAGGAGATCTCGACAAAAGAAGATCATTGACAGGCTACGTATTTACTTTTGGAAACAGTGTTGTCAGTTGGAAATCTACATTGCAATCTACAGTTGCATTGTCTATAACAGAAGCTGAATACATGGCAGTAACTGAAGCTATCAAAGAGGCTATTTGGTTAAGGGGCCTATACAATGAGCTCAATTCAGATCATCAAGTGACTGTTGTTTACTGTGATAGTCAAAGTGCAATACATCTAACCAAAGATCAGATGTTTCATGGAAAAACGAAGCACATTGACATCAGGTACCATTTCGTTCGAGATATTATCGCACAAGGAAATCTTATGGTAAAAAAGATTGGTACTGCAGACAACCCAGCTGACATGTTGACGAAGTCTCTTCCTACTACCAAGTTCAAGCATTGCTTGGACTTGATTGGTGTATGTACGTAGCACTCAAAGTTATTTGGAGAAGGTGGAGCTAAGATTACTATTAGTAAAATTCAAGTTAAGGTGGAGATTTGTCAAAAAGTGCCTTGAATTTTCTTGTCAAATATCATCAGCATCTATTTTCTTTTGTTCTTATTTTCTAGATGCAGAAATTGTTGAATTTATATTTTCAAAAGGCACCAAAATTTTTGTTGAATTTGGTGGCAAAATCACATCCCTATTTTGCCTATAAAAGGGCTTCTCCTTACCATTTGTATTTGCATCAAAAAATTAGAGAGTTTTGTTAAGAGAGTTGTGTAGTTAATGCTCTAATTAATTAAGAGAGCATTTTGTGAGATTTTTGGGTGTAATTGGGTTTTGGGTTGAGAGTTACTCCACTTGTAGTATTGTTTCTTTGATAGTAAATTTATTGCTCACCTTCTCCCGTGGACGTAGGCATATTGTCGAACCACGTAAATTTTGTGTGTATTATTTTATTACTTTGGCTATTTCTTCATAGTTGACATAAAATTCACTGTCTAAATAGCCCGTCGATCCTAAAATATAATAAACAAATGCCTCCATGGTCAATGATAATAATTAATAACCCTAACAAATGGTTAGGATGTCTTCTAAAACACTATCTATGCTCTTCGACTTTCTCAAGCCTATAAAACTGACTAATTATTCATCATTGAGAACACATAATTAAAAGCGATTCTTTTAGTGGCATAAATAAAAATTAAATCTCGAATTTCATTTAAAAAAAGTTCTAATTTTTTACAGTTCAAATAAACAACTATTCATAATAATCCACTTTCTAAGCACTATATATCAATCAATACTAATCATATTTCTCCAAATTAACAATATCGACAGAGTATTACTAGTCTTAGAAAACATATGTACGTATGAATTGCATAAGAAAAGTAATTAATAATTTAATATAGTATACTAACCAGAAACTGAGATTTGGAGGAAGACGAAGTGAAGAAACTAGATTTTCTTCTAATCCTCAAAATCTTGGGATTTTTTTAAAATTGGTGTAATTTAAAAAAAAAAAAATAGAAAATAGGACTACAGTAAAAATATTTGAATTTTTGAAGTATCAGAGTGCCAGGAACCGGCACTCTTTTGTGCCGGTTTCTGGTGTGTCAAAATGTTTGGTGTCTTTGCTTCATTATCCTTGTTTGGTTTTGCTAGAGATCGGCCGTTTATGACGAGCTCCATTATCGGTGCAACCTCCGTTGAGCAAGTTAAAGAAGACATTGCTGCTTTTTTGACAACTGAGCGACCTTTGCCACCAGATGTAATGGCAGGTATTGAAACTATTTTCAAGAGATACAAAGATCCAACTATCCTTTGAGAGCTGTAGCTTTGAGGCTGTAATATGAACAAATTATAAAAGCATGAACTTGTACAATGGAATTATTTTGACAGAGAGAATGAAGAGATCACTATGAAAGCTGGAGGCTTCAAGCTTAGAACTAGGAGTCTCATAACGATTTTGCCGAAACTAATTGCCATTTGAGAGTACTGTAATAAGTCCAAAGACGCTTATGCATAAATCACAATATCATCGCCAACTATTTTTCTCTCTCTCTGCATCAAAGTTTAGAAGGTTCCTGCAGTTTTGCTTTGTTTTGTTAAAACATATTGAAAGTTGCCAATTAAATAAATTATTTTAGATAGATCAATAAAAAATCAATAAAAAATGAAAAGTTTAGTATGTAATTTCCTATATGTTCTCACAAAAACGCTCACTTCATAAGAAATGAAAAATATGCCGATCATAAAGCCGCATTATGATTCCTGCCTATATATTTAATAAGTTTCCCAACAAACTATAGAACATGAGAACTATGTAATTTTCATTTAAAATTGTCTGTGTGTTGTGAACATTTGCCTAATATTTTCTTATAACCATTTAATTAATATCTGAACGATTAAAATATATAAAGAAAGCATAAATTCAAAGAAACTTTTGGATAAATCAGAATAAAAAAAAATCATTGACAATTATTTTCATAATCCTAAAAATTATTATTATTTTTTAAATAGAAAGAAGAAAAGCCAAGTGGCCAAAGTAGAAATAAGCATATGCATCTATGAAGACTTGGGCACAGAAGTCGCCGCGGCACCATCTGATGCAGTTGTTGTCGGCTGAGCTTCTTCTTCTGCAAATGTGTCACCGCCAGAAACCGGCACCCTCTTTGCTGTTTCTGACACTCTGTCAGCTGCACCTGGTGGGCCCTACTTTGATTCCAAACCTACAAATCAGAGGAGGTTGAATTGGTTTTATACCAGTCACTTCTACTGACATCAAAAAATTCTCATTTCGACCGATGGGGAACCAGAGTATTCCAAATGCATCTACCCTTAAGATAGTCCCTTAAGACATAGAGGCAAGTTTCATCATGACGATGGCAAATTTCACAACCAGGAGAGGGAGCCATATGGTTTCATAACTCGTGCCCACAGCAAACTGCAATGAAAAAAAAAAAAATACTTTCTAGCGCAGAAAAATCCATTGCTCAAATTATTTCAAAAGGTAGATAATATGCTCGCCGGAACTACTTTTAGCGAGCAATTCAGTTTTCGTGGCTAAAACTGACAATTCCATTGCTATTTTCATTTTATACTTGGGTCATTTTAGCATTTAATGATGGAACAGTCTAAAGACGTGGCCAAGTTTTCTAAATTTTTGCAAATTTTTTTGGCCGACTGTTTTATCTGCCGTTAAAATTTTTCAATAAATTAAAAAAATTAACGACAGAGTTTTTCGTCTAATCCGTCAGTATATTTAAAAACATTTTTTAATCATGCAAAATTCTAAAATCTCATCAAACTAATCATAAAATCTACAATGTATACAAAGGGCATAGACCAATTCGGAAAAAATGGTGTAAAAGAATAATCGACTCATTACGCTTCACTATGTTATCATTAAACAGTTTTTTAAGTGAATCATCAAAATGGACCTTTTTGGATCAGTGAAGCTATCATTTTTAAGTGAATCATCAAAATTGACCTTTCTGGATCAATTGACCTTTTTGATAGTTAGAAATTAATAAGATAGAACACATTATCAAAGAATTCTATAGCACGTAGTAATATGGAAACTCATGGTATCAGCATACTTAACATATCATCACATAAAATCAGAAGCTAATGGCCAAATTAAGGTCCCAGCACAAACAACCGGCAATTAGCAGAAAAAAAAAATGCAGCATATAAATAGTCAATTATCAAGTATATGAAGAAACTGAAGGAGATATGTTTGCAGCAATATGCCATGAAATCACACCCATGAATGTGGCTGATACAGGTATGGTATATACAGGTATGGTAGGTTTAATGATAAACCTACCAACAAAGAACAAGTGTCTAATCCTATCAAAATAATATCATGATAATATAATAAATTCATTTGCAGCAAAGTAAAAATGCCTAACAGATAATTGGGAAATGGTATGAAACTGAAGAGTTCCTCTAATCATTTAATAAATCCTCAATAATTAGAACAAAAATGTAAGAAAGTAGCAGAATTGCCCCTGTACAAATTAAAATTGAGGATTCTTCTATATTAACCCCAAAAGAAAAAGTAGCGGGAAAAGATATAAGAAAGATGAAACTGGATCAGAGATATCAACATATCAAACCTTAAATAATTAACAATAATGGTGGTTTAACATGAAATATCGATTGCTCGAATTGAGTACTTGGTTTAATATGGTAAGTGAATTTTACAAACACTACAAGAAAATAGAAAATTCTTACAACAATTTTCCGACGGAAAGAAATTATGCAGTTAATTACAGGAGGAAAATACTTTCTGTCGATAAAATTGTAGGGGAAATTAGTCTTTTGCGCTGGAAAAATGGGACCATTGTTTTCCGTCGCTAAAAATGGGGGTAAAATTCTTTTTCCGATGCAATATTGAATCCCTAGCAAACTTAGATGTCAATTTTTGCATGCAAAAATTTCCAACAATTTTTTTCCGACCGTATTGTGTAACCATAGGAAAATTACCTATGGAATAGATAATGCCATCGGTAATAGTTCAAAGGAAAAACAAAAATTTTCCTGACGGAATAACTTTTTCGATCGAGAAATATAAATGAATAATTCTGTAAGAAATTGTTCAAATACGAAACGTTTTTCTATGAAATTTGTTTTCCGGTCGGGAAAGGTTGAATTTTCGAATGGCAATTAAGAATTGCGCATGGGAATGGATTAAAATAATGCCGACGGAATTACTTCTTGCCGCCTGGAAGTATTAATTTCCCGACAGTATTTATCCATTCCATCCGGAAACATGTTCTCTTTTTCTTCCAAATAGCTGATCTTCTCTCAATTTTTCTGTCCCTCAAAAAACCCTGCTCCATCTCATTCTCTCAGCCACCAGCAACTCTCATCTCCGCCACCCACTGCTTGATAATGTTGTAATGCGATTTATAAGAAAAGAGGATTTTGGAAGGAATAAACTTGACTTTTTATTGAAAGACATCTTGGACTATATATATAGCCATACAGAGCAAACAAAAAAGACGAAAAATAAGCAACCCACTGTCAACAAACTTCTAAACAAAAAGGACCAATTCTAAAGCTAACAGTCCCATAAAGAACGGGATTTATTTACTGGCTAATCCTAACAATTCCTCCCTTAAACTGAATGCTAAAAGCATTGAGTTTAGATTGTTCTCTGCACAAACTCCTAGCATCGTACGCAGCTTCAGAAAAACATTGAGCTTGAGTGGCTTGGTCATCACGTCAGCTACTTGTTCCAAAGAGTTGCAGTGAACTAGCTCTACTGTACCTGCTTGTGTGAGTTCACGAAGAAAGTGAAAACGAACATCTATATGCTTACTGCGACCATGCATTGATAAGTTGCAATTATATTAATATTTTAGATTAATTCATGGCATAATTATGTGTTTTATTTATTTAATTTTAATAATAATTAATTAGTTTTTGTGTTTTTATTAATTTATAATGTTTTTATAATTTTTAATAAGTTTTGGGATGTTTTCAGGTGTTTTATTTTAATCCGGAGCTAAAATGGAGGTTTGGGGTTGATTTTAGAAGAAGTTGGTGAAAATAGGCAAAATTGGCCTAAAGCACAGCCGTGCTTTTCAATAGCACAGCTGTGCTTTCGAAGGGACCGCGCAGCACACACGGAACAACACGGCGACACAGCTGTGCTTCCTCGCAAGGCACAGCTGTGTCACGCAGCAAGCGCAGCGCGCACACGGAGCAGCGTCACGCAAATCTCGCCCCCTCGCCCAGAAGCACAGCTGTGTCACGCAGCAAAGCACAGCTGTGTCACGCCTTTTTCCGCCAGCGCACGGTGCAACCCTAGCCAAAACACAGCTGTGCTTCTCAAAGCACAGCTGTGCTTTTCTCCAGTATAAAAAGAAAATGACGCCGCTGCATTCAGGAGAGCAGAGTTTTAGGTTTAGTTTTTAGTTTTATTTTTCTTTCTTCTCCTTAGGTTAAACTTAGATTTATTTTTCCATTAAATTCCAGTAATATTTTATTTAATTTCCATGTTTTAATTCTTCTTTTAAACTTTGTTTTAGCTTAGATTTCATTTCAAATTGCACTTTTATTCCAATTTAATTTAGATTATTTTTATTTTAATTTTGTATTTTGGGATTTAAGGAATTTCAACGGTGGATGAACAAGAACTTCAAGATCCATTTTCTCTTTTCATCAAGGGTGTATTCTAAACTCTAATTTTCCATCTTTTATGTTTATATTCTTGATGATAGAGTAGTTAATCATGCTTGGGAGTTCTTGAATCGTATTTGTATTTTGGATATTTGGATTTAATAAATATTTTCATGTTTTCTTTTATTCCTCTTGTTATATATTGTTTTGCAATTATAATGATGATTGGAGCTAAATCCGAAAATTGTTGTTTGTGCAAATGCTCTGTTCTTTTAATATTAGCGTATATATTTCCAGCTTAATCCATGGATATGGTAGGTTGGTTTGTGGGTGTTGATGTTATTAGATTAAGAATAGTGAAGAATAAATAGGTTTGAGATAACTTAATCCAGGGATGGTAGGTTGTCTTAGATCTAGGATTTGGTAACCCGCGCTTAAGCTAATTAATAGACTTAATCCAGGGATGGTAGGTTTATTAATTAGAATAGCTTAATCCATGGATATGGTAGGCTTGGGTTCAGTTGGGTTGTCCAGAATTTCATGTTATATTGTTTTACCAATTTTCAGTTACATTTATGAGGATAGAATTTCCTAAGCATTCAATTTCATCCTTGAGTAATTTCTTGATGACCAATTTTATATTTAATTCTTAATTTATTTTCTTGCTTAGCTTAGTTTTTCTCCACCAAACAAATTGGGGACATCTCAAATTCACTCATCTATAGATATTTAACTGGACAATCCTTTTTCCCTTGGGTACGATAACTCGGGGTCCTAAATATACCCCACTTTATTACTTGTCGATTCGGTACACTTGCCGAGGACCCGTCAAGTTTTTGGCGCCGTTGCCGGGGATCGCGGTGTTGTTTGTTTTATATCTTTAGTTGAGTTAGTTTGAGGTTTTTATTTTTCTTTTTATTTTAATTTGGTGTTTATTTTTGAAGGAAAATTTTGAGACATTTTCAAAATGATGCAAGATAGTGATCAAGATTATGAGTTGTTCCTTTTGCGAGAACAAGTGAATGATATGATGAGGGAGATGCAAGAGTTACGAAAAATGTATTCAACTTCACCAGTCACCTATTCACCGTCTTTTGAAGATCCTCACTCTTCATGTGTATCACAAGAGTATCACTTTTTCCATATCGAACGTCTTTCAAACTACAATTATTGTAGAGAGAGGGAATACCAAGCAGAAAGGAGAGAGTTGCAGGCTACAATCAACTTTCAAGAGGAAAGGATCAAGGCTCAAGGGAATCTATTAAGAAGTCAAGAATTGGAGATCCAAAATTTGGAATCCAAGTTAGAAATTTTAATTGTCTCTTCGAGTGATAAAAAAGATGGTGGTGAATTGAGTCATGCACCTATAGAGATTAATGAGAATATTGAAACTTTTGAGGATGGGTTGCATGAAGAAGAAAAGGAGCCAATTATTGTTGAAGATAAATCTTGTGTTTCTTTGGAAACTAATTTCAATTTTTCTTTGCAGGATAGTGCACCAAAGGAGCAAGAGTTGAATGATTCTCAAATGGAAGCACTGACTTCAGTCCATTTGAAGGATTTATTTAGGCTTGAAGAGCCGGTGGAGTTCGTTTACAGTGAACCCAAGGTGGAGTCATACTTCATCGAAGACATGGAATTTCCCACCTTGGTAGCTTTCGATGATTTTCTCCTACTGATGGGGGAAAATGAAGAGCAAAAACTGGAAAGACCATTATTTGGTTCACAAGCTCGTCCACCCGAGAGTGAAATGAGTCGAGCTGGGACTCAATAAACCAGAACTTATATTTTTCTTAACCCTTCCTATTAAATTTTCTGTGTTTATGTTTTGATTTTTAATTACTAGTTGTTTGTATTTTTATTTTTATTTTTCATAAAAAAAAAAAAAAAATAAAATAATAATAATAATAATAATAATAATAATAATAATAACAATAATAATAATAATAAAATAAAATTGTTATATGCATTTTTATAAAATAATATTCCTTAATTTTTTAGTGTGTTAGAATGTTAATTTGTTATTTTTAATGTTTAATTTGTTGGATTTAATTTTGTGTATTTGGTTTTGATTTGTTTAATTGTTTTGGAAATTAACAGTTGAGAATGAAGAAAAATTCAAAAGGAGCAAGAAGTGCAACAAATGGAACAGGGCAGTAGCATCAGGTATAGCGCGAAAACACAGCTGTGCTTTTCAAAAGCACAGCTGTGCTTTAATTTAAAACACGGCATTGCTGAGAACGCTGAAAAGCACAGCTGTGCTTCTATCAAAAGCACAGCTGTGCTTTCATTTAAAAAGCACGCCGAAAACGCTGCGCTGGAAAAAGCACAGCTGTGCTTATTTCAAAAGCACAGCTGTGCGTTTTCGCACAGCCCCCTTTAACGCACAGCCCCCTCTTTCTTCTTCTTTTCTCTTTTCTTTTCCTCTCGTTTTCCTTCTTTCTTTAAAAATTAAAATCTCTCTCAATTTTTCCTTCGATCTTCACGAACACCCAAGATAATCTCAGGTAATATTTACTTTATGCATTTCTTTGAGCTTAATTATAATTCTTTTCATCTTTCTCCTACAATTTTTTTTTCTTTCGAATCTGAATTTTTCCCCAATTCCCTGCGTGAAATTCCAGAATTTTTGGGTAAGAGGAATCAAGAACTCTATCCCTCTTTTCCGTTGTTTATCTTCAAACATTTCTGTAGTCAGTAGCTAAATTCTACCCAGGTATGTCAATTCCCTACTCTCACGCAATTTTCTTCTCATTTTAAGTATGCTGTGCCTGATTTTTAACGTTGACTTTGTTGAGTTTGTTGTGAAATTTTGAGGTGTTATACTTCTTTGGGCCAATATTGACAGAATGGGTGTTTGGAATTAGAAATATTGTGCTTGAAAAACTAATTGAAATTATACTCACTATCTGTTCGATGAAATGCCTGAATGAGATATCCATGTAAATTAAGTACTGAAAGTGTGATTAATTCAACAGAATTTTCATTTGTTTTGACCAGCTTGTGCCAATATGATCTGTTGAGGTTGTTTTCAATTTTGTGTGCATGATTCAGATGTTTAATAAGCAAATTTATGACAGTGGCATGTGCGCTGTTGATTTGGAAACTTCCCTCAACTGGAATTTGTCTGAGGATGTTGTATGCTGAGTAATTATATTATTGAGTTTAGTTCATATGTACAGTTAGGTTCAACTGCTTTGAGAACTGATGGCATGAATTCTGTGCTTAATTGTCATGAAATTGTGTTAATCGTGGCACTGTTGGAGCTGATTTAACGGCTGCTGTGATGAGAGTCTGGCCAACTTTTGTAGGAGCAGTTTGTTTAGGAATCATCATTGTTCTGAGCTTAATTTGTGTGTCATTCTTTGCTGAGTTTTGAGGCTGCCATGTTACTTGAGTTTATTTTTCAATTATCTAGCTGGCATTTGTTCTTAATTTGTTTTTTTTGAAAGAAAAGAATAATGGAAAATGGGATTTTGTACTTCACTTGGGGAAATGAAATGTCTCAATCGAATTGATTTATGTGAGGCATAACATGAATGTGGAGATTTTGCAGGATTAATTTGGGATTGCTTGAGATTATGCTTGGTATTATCTTGTTTCAATGATATTGCTGTTGCTTTAGTTTTTTAAGTTAGATGCAATTGAATATTGTGCTTGATTGAATTGAGTCAAATGCATGTTTGCTAGTTCCCAACTTGATGGGATTAGGATAAGTTGCAATGGACACCAATTTTTCAAATTCTTATTCACATGTAACTTTGAATTTTTCCTACATATTTTTGCTGTGAATGACGCAGTGATTAAGTAGACTTTGCATTTTTCTCTGTTATTCTCCAATAATTGCATTTATTTTATTTTTGGCATGTGCACTTTAGGGGTTAATTACTTGTGCGTATTTTATTTTCCACTTTGTGTTTTTCATTTTCAATTTCTTTAAATTCGAATTCGTGCAATTTTTCAATTTTCTCTATTTTGTGCATAGACTTTGTACTTAAATAGGTTATACATTTGCCTTATGCTTAATGTTTCAATTTTTGCATCATCATTAGCTAGAAAGTATATTTATTTTGCAAATTTCTGTTGTGACGTTTTGGTGAGTTTTGATATTATTCTTCCAATTTAGTTATAGTTGTGGTATGCGCTTAATGAAACCAAGAATGTTTTGAACAAAGTGTTTACTTTCTTTTTCAGGAACCATGGTTCGCAATAGAGAGGAGCAACCATTAGCGCCCATTCAGCCTCCTGATTGGTTGACTCCAGAGCAGCGCACCCTGTTCAATAAGCTAGCTGCGAAGATTATTATTTCGAGTAGGTTTATGAGTATGAAGACACTCATCGACCTGGGCATTCAAGAGAGGGTAGTATCTTTACTGAGGAACATCGGATGGGAGGAGTTCTTTTCTCTGAATGGTCCGACTTATCCAGAGATAACATTGGAGTTCCTTAGTACGTTTCAGTACTCTCCTAGGTTATCTTTGGATGATCGGAATACCATTCAGTTTAGAGTGCGCAATATCCCTTATTTTCTATCTATTTCTGACCTGGCTAGATACTTGAGGTTGCCAGAGGATGGGGAGGTGCATGTTATGGGTGATTCAGCTGTGCATTGGGCTATTATTGGGAAGCCCAATATGGACTTTCATGCGCGAAACACCAAGTCAACGAAACTCCGCTCTCCAGTCTATCAGTACCTACATAGAGTGATGACTTCATCAGTGTTTATGCGACCGGGGTGTCCTAGCAATGTGAGCACACCAGATTTATTTTTTCTATATGCTATGGAGACCGGCACCAGAGTTAATGCCGTACCTTGGTTGTGTAAGCAACTGAAGAGAGCCACCGCTACTTCAGGGAAGAGGATCGGGATTGGTGGATTGATCACCTTGATCATGAGAGCCCTGCATCTGCCTACTCCTGACATGGGACCAGCTTTAGGGTCATCATACTTGATTGATGAGGAGGTAGTGCTCAGATGTAGGATCGCTATAGAGGATCCTTCTTCCGAGAGTGGATATCGACTTAGGAGAGCGGAGGAGATGGAGGCCCATGACTTGGGTGATGATGGAGAGGGAGATTCTGATGATGCCCATCCGCCAGCTGATCACGATACTGATGCTCCACCACCACCTCCGCCACAGAGAGCTACTTCCAGTAGGAGGGTGAGACGGAGGAGTGATATTCCCTTCTCCCCTCCAGATATGAGTCGGTATGCTCAGGGGCATGATGAGCCATCTTCTTCTACAGCACCTCCACCCTCAGCTCCACATCTAGATGCTTCTTTGGTGCAGACTTTGATATCTGAGATTCAGTCTATGACAGCATCGATGACGCAGTTTCAGACTTCTTTTAGTGAGTTGAGGAGGGAGCAGGCAGCCTTTCAGGAGAGGGTGTGGGAGAGATTGGATGAGCTGAGCAGAGGATTGGCGGAGGTCAGGGCAGCTACCGCTCAGAGTGACCAGATGATCTCTGGCATGGACTTATCGGTACAGCGAGCTTGGGAGCGACTGACTTCTATTGAGACTCAGATGGAGCAGGTGCGCCGAGATATGGTCCTGGGAGCTGAGCAGAGAGATGCATTTTTGGGATCCTTCCAGCACAGGATTATGACACAGTTGGACAGGTTGAGCGTTGAGATTCGTGGATTTTTCACTCCTGTTTCCACTGTGTTTCCTCCACATCTGAGACGACCACCACAGTAAACTATTGTATATATTTCAGGAAGTGATTCGTACACAACAGATTTTGTATATATTTATTTATTTATTTTAGTTAATGAAATTGATGTAGTCAGGCAATGTATGATTTCATTTACTTTATTATATTTTGGAATTGTGTGGCTGAGCCAATGACGTGTGATAGGATAGATATTATTTGTGTTGGCTATGAATTTCACAGATTTCAGAGTATTTCATTTTGCACAGTGATTATTGGATTCTTGCACAGATTTTGAATTTTCTTCAATTTGCACAGGTGGCATGCAGAAATTTTGTATGGTTGTTAATTTTGCACAGTAATTATTTTATGTTTGCCATTTTTGAGATGCTTGCAATTGATTTTAAATTGCAATGAGTTTTAGCACAGCATAGGGGAAATTTTTTGAAAAATATCTTTGTGTGCTTCACTTTCTTGCACTGAGGACAGTGCAACATTTTGAGTTTGGGGTGAGTACCATTTCAATTCTTCAAATCAAAACCAGTTCCGTTTTATTGTGTCTTTTTAATTGTTCAATTCTTCAAATCAAAACCAGTTCCGTTTTATTGTGTCTTTTTAATTGTTGTGTGTTTAGGGTAACATTTTAAATTTTTAGTAGTTTTTAATTAATTTTTGTTTTGTTTGTGGCGTGTTGTTCAATTCTTCAAATCAAAACCAGTTCCGTTTTATTGTGTCTTTTTAATTGTTGTGTGTTTAGGGTAACATTTTAAATTTTTAGTAGTTTTTAATTAATTTTTGTTTTGTTTGTGGCGTGTTTGTGTCAAGTTTGTGTCTAAATATTTTTATGGTTGTTTCTTTTTGATTTTCCTTCGATTTAAATTTTTTATTTCGTCCTAATAGTTCTCAATTGTGAATGATTTTGATCTCAGGTTTAGAATTTTGTGTTTCATTCAATATTAAGTTGAGTGAGAAATAGTTATGTTTATATCGTTGTTTGTTAGACTGCATGTAAACCTTAAATATACTTTGCAATTTCTAAATTTTGAGCACTTTGGGCCTGTTTTTAAAAAAAAAAAAAATTAAGAAAAATCTAGTTGCAATTAGGGGATTAGATAAAAACTCACTAAGAGCACTAGAACCTTTCTGATTACCCATCGAAGCGACCTCAGATGAGACACAACTTAGAAAATGATTTAGGCAACCTTTCTTGTATAGCTACTTTAAATGACTTTTCCTACCTTAATTTCATTGTCTCTTGTTAGCCCGTTGAGCCTATTATTTTAGTATGCTAAATGCGTGCTTGTTTTATTGTTACACATATTAAAACTACCTTTAGCCTTAAATGATTTTTGCCTCCCTTAAAAGAGTGGCCACTCTAGTAAGATTGGGTTTTTATTTTGGGTAAAAGGGAATTTAGATTTTGTCAATTCTTGGTGTAAATTTCTGTTTGAGAATTGATTGGTGTGTGTAATGGAGAGTTGAGCCCATTTAAAGAAATGAGTTTGGGGTTGATAAAAAGGAATGTGATTTAAGTGGTTTATTGGTCTTGTAAAAAAATTAAAGCTCAAGTGTAGTTCTTGCTGGGATTTATAGACGAATTAAGTACTTTATTTATTGTTAATGGCTAGTTGGTTTTTATGCTTCTAATAATAATAAAAAAAAAATAAAAAAAAAAAAAAAAATTTGAAAAAGAAGAAGCATTGTAAGTTTTTCCTAGCTAATTGGGCAAAATGTGAGTTTGGGGTACAAAATTTAGTGAGACTTGAACTAGTGCCTTGTGGAAATCGGTGTTGAATATTATGTGGCATTTGTTATTGTAAGTTGAGTTTGATGATGCTAAGGTGTCTTTTAGGCCAATTTTATTTTGATTATATGCAATTGAGTTGGGAATATTTATTAGTACAGTTGGGTGATTGTGTTTTGTTTAGGTAGTGGCTATTTTTCTCTAGTGACTTGATCTTTCTTTGTTAGCCAATTTACCTAAGCCTAACGTTACAACCAAAATGTAAGACCTCTTGATTCTTTGTTTTGTCTTGTTCTATTTAGTGGAGATGACCTTCTAGTAAGGTTTGGTACGTAAGAAGAGGCATATGGTGTTTCTTGAGCTTTGAGTGAAAAGCCATGAGTGCATTCATGCATTCGAGTTGATTCATTTTCCCAACATTGTATCTAGAAGTTTTGTTTTTAAATGATAAAAATTCTGTTTTGGCCTATTGCACACACACACAGAAATTGTTTAGTATATTCTTGTGTTTATTTGTTATTTAGTGAGCATTGGTATTTGCAAACCTATTTTCTTATTCCTTAATTGAGAATGACTCCTTATTTTCTTTTGTTGAGATTGAGATGATTGAGAATGTGGTTCATTCAGTTTACTCGAGGACGAGTAAAGGTTTGAGTTTGGGGTAGTTGATAAGTTGCAATTATATTAATATTTTAGATTAATTCATGGCATAATTATGTGTTTTATTTATTTAATTTTAATAATAATTAATTAGTTTTTGTGTTTTTATTAATTTATAATGTTTTTATAATTTTTAATAAGTTTTGGGATGTTTTCAGGTGTTTTATTTTAATCCGGAGCTAAAATGGAGGTTTGGGGTTGATTTTAGAAGAAGTTGGTGAAAATAGGCAAAATTGGCCTAAAGCACAGCCGTGCTTTTCAATAGCACAGCTGTGCTTTCGAAGGGACCGCGCAGCACACACGGAACAACACGGCGACACAGCTGTGCTTCCTCGCAAGGCACAGCTGTGTCACGCAGCAAGCGCAGCGCGCACACGGAGCAGCGTCACGCAAATCTCGCCCCCTCGCCCAGAAGCACAGCTGTGTCACGCAGCAAAGCACAGCTGTGTCACGCCTTTTTCCGCCAGCGCACGGTGCAACCCTAGCCAAAACACAGCTGTGCTTCTCAAAGCACAGCTGTGCTTTTCTCCAGTATAAAAAGAAAATGACGCCGCTGCATTCAGGAGAGCAGAGTTTTAGGTTTAGTTTTTAGTTTTATTTTTCTTTCTTCTCCTTAGGTTAAACTTAGATTTATTTTTCCATTAAATTCCAGTAATATTTTATTTAATTTCCATGTTTTAATTCTTCTTTTAAACTTTGTTTTAGCTTAGATTTCATTTCAAATTGCACTTTTATTCCAATTTAATTTAGATTATTTTTATTTTTATTTTGTATTTTGGGATTTAAGGAATTTCAACGGTGGATGAACAAGAACTTCAAGATCCATTTTCTCTTTTCATCAAGGGTGTATTCTAAACTCTAATTTTCCATCTTTTATGTTTATATTCTTGATGATAGAGTAGTTAATCATGCTTGGGAGTTCTTGAATCGTATTTGTATTTTGGATATTTGGATTTAATAAATATTTTCATGTTTTCTTTTATTCCTCTTGTTATATATTGTTTTGCAATTATAATGATGATTGGAGCTAAATCCGAAAATTGTTGTTTGTGCAAATGCTCTGTTCTTTTAATATTAGCGTATATATTTCCAGCTTAATCCATGGATATGGTAGGTTGGTTTGTGGGTGTTGATGTTATTAGATTAAGAATAGTGAAGAATAAATAGGTTTGAGATAACTTAATCCAGGGATGGTAGGTTGTCTTAGATCTAGGATTTGGTAACCCGCGCTTAAGCTAATTAATAGACTTAATCCAGGGATGGTAGGTTTATTAATTAGAATAGCTTAATCCATGGATATGGTAGGCTTGGGTTCAGTTGGGTTGTCCAGAATTTCATGTTATATTGTTTTACCAATTTTCAGTTACATTTATGAGGATAGAATTTCCTAAGCATTCAATTTCATCCTTGAGTAATTTCTTGATGACCAATTTTATATTTAATTCTTAATTTATTTTCTTGCTTAGCTTAGTTTTTCTCCACCAAACAAATTGGGGACATCTCAAATTCACTCATCTATAGATATTTAACTGGACAATCCTTTTTCCCTTGGGTACGATAACTCGGGGTCCTAAATATACCCCACTTTATTACTTGTCGATTCGGTACACTTGCCGAGGACCCGTCATGCATTACCGAATTTCTTGAGAGCTTGATTGCAAAATTACTATCACAATGGATAGTTATTGTCTCTTGTTGAGTCTGATCCAATGTTCTAAGCACCCTTTTTAACCAATTGGCCTGACAAGCACAAAATGCCGCAGCGACAGTAGTAGACAGACTTACAATTGGTTGTTTCTTAGAAGACCATGAGGCAGCTCCTGAGCTTAAAAGAAAAACATATACTAATGTACTTTTCCTATCATCCAATCACCAGCATAATTACTATCAGTGTATGCCATGAGTCTATCACTTCCTCCCTTCTTGTAGAAAATTCCATACTCTATTTCCCTGCAAATACCTCAACACTCTTTTTGCTAGCTGTAAATGAAGCTCAGTGGGATTTTCCATGTACCTGCTCAAGAGACTTACTGCAAACATCATATCTGGACGAGTTGCTGTAAGATACATAAGATATCCCATAATTTGTTTGAAGTAAGTCTTGTCTACCTTAGTCCCTCCTTCATCTTTGAAGAGCATGAAACCAGGAACAATTGGAGTTTGGACAGAATTGCTTTGATCCATTCCAAAACGCTGCAACATCTCCTGAGCATATTTTCTTTGACCAATAAAAATTCCACCCAATTTTTGTGGACTTCAAGACTAAGAAAATACTTCATTTTGCCAAGATTAGTCATTTCAAACTCATGCTTCATCGAGTTCTTAAACTCTGTAAACATTACTTCATCATTTCCTGTGAAAAGAAGATCATCAGCTTATAAACTTACAATTAGCATGCTACCTTCCTTGTTTATTTTGATAAAGAGAGTATACTCATAATCACATTTTTGAAATCCTTCCTTTATGAAATATGCTTCAATACAGCTGTATCAAGCACGTAGAGCTTGTTTAAGCCTATAGAGAGCTTTCCTCAACTTGTACACTTTCTCCTCCTTTCCCTTTTGAATATAACCACAAGGTTACTCAACAAAAACATCTTCAATTAATTCTCCATGTAAAAATGTAGACTTCACATCTAATTGATGAATAGGCCACCCTTTTTTAGCAGCAAAAGCAATCACCAACCGAATAGTCTCCATTCGAGCCACTGGAGCAAGCACTTCTGTATAATCTATTCCGTATTTCTGTGCATACCCTTTTACGACCAGCCTCGCCTTAAACTTATCTACTTCTCCCTTTTCATTAAGTTTGGTCTTGTAAATCCATTTTACTCCAACTGTTTTGGCTCCTTCGGGTCGATCAATTAGTTCCCATGTGCCATTTTTCTCAATCGCCTCTACCTCTGCATCCATGGCCTTTCTCCATTTTTCACTTTTCACAGCTTCTTCATAATTAAGAGGATCGGCAGCAACTGCATCCATGGCAAGAAAAGTTGCCTCTTCATCAGATAGACCTTCACCTATTACATAATCTTTCAACCAAGTTGATTGCCTCCTATTCCTCCCTTCAGCACAATCAGGAGAAGTTTCTTGATTAGACGTAAGCTATGTTGCACGGATACGGATACCAGTACGGAGATACGATACGGTACGATACGAGGATACGGCAAAATTTTAAAAATAAAGATACGATACGTTATAGATACGATAATTAAAAATTAATAATAATATATTCTCCTCCAATTGGTTCTTCGGTTGCATCCTTTTCCTTATCTTCCCATTCCAGCTCACAAAAGATGTCCGCTTCATACTGTTTGTCCCATTCCCACATTTCATTTTCTTCAAACACTACATCTCTGTTCACTATAATCCTCTGTGAGATAGGATCATAGAGTCTATATGCCTTTGACTCCTCGCTAACTCCAAGTAAAACACACCTCAAGCTTTTCCCATCCAGCTTAGTTCTTGTACTCTCAGGCACCTGAACATAAGAGACAGCCAAAAATTCTAAAATATTGAACTGATGGCTTGACTCCGCTCCAGGCTTCTTCAGGTGTTTTGTCCTTCACTGCCAGACTGCGATTTAAAATATGCATAGCCCAATTTACTGCATTTGGCCAAAACATTTGGGGTACATTCTTTTCAAATAGCATACTGGGACCAAATTCATGATGGTGCGATTTTTTTGTTCTGCAATGCCATTTTGTTGCGGTGTATATGCAGCTGTCAGTTGTCTCTGTACTCTATGGTCATCACAGAAATTATTGAATTCTCTAGATGTAAACTCTCCACCACGATCTGTACTTAGACCTTTGAGAGAGACGTATGTTGCTTTCTCAACATATATTTTAAAGCTTTTAAAAATAGCAAGTGCTTCTGATTTTTCTGCCAAAAAATACACCCATGTTTTTCGGCTATAGTCATCAGTAAAAGTAATTAAATACCTTTTCTTGCTATTTGAGGCTGGCTTAATTGATCCACAGATATCGGCATGTAAAAGCTGCAAGATTTGTGAAGCTCTCCAAGAGCTTTTCTTTGGAAATGAATTTCTCTGTTGTTTCCCTACAAGACAGTCCTTGCATAGCTTCGAGGGAGGCTTTAGTAATGGCAATCCATTCACCATTTGTTTCTACTGCAAAGTTTGAAGCTTAAATGCCCAAACCTGCAATGCCACAGCTGTGCCACATCTTCTGTAACTGTGTTAAAACAAGTAGGTGCTATGGGCAAAGAAATGGCATGCAAAATAAACATTCGATTTGTAGACATATTTGCTTTATAATCAGACCTTTGTTAGGATGATATATTTTACATTGCCTTTGTTGAAACAATATGGTCAGCCCCTTCTCTTCCAATTATCCAAGACTCAGCAGATTATTCTTCAATTCTGGAACATAAAAAACTTCTGAGATGATACTGACAATTCCATTAATTTCCAACCTAATGTTGCCCTTCCCGTTGACCACCAAATTGGAATTATTGCCTAGCTTTACCGATTCTATGAACTTGTTGTCAAAATCCAAAAAATATTCCCTTTTTTCATTCATATGATTATTGCATCCAGAGTCAAGAAACCACATATCTGTTTTTTGCTGCTCCTTCTCTTGAATATAAGCCATTAGCAACATGTGTTCCTGACTTTTCGCTTGACTTTCTACAAAATTCGCCACGCCTTTCTTCCAAGTTGGACATTCCCATTGAAAATGCCCAAGCTTGTGACAAGAATAGCATTCCACCGTTTCTTTGTCAAAGCTTTGTCTGCTTCTTCCACGGCCTCTGCCTCTGAAACTCCCACGTCCTCTTCCTCGTCCAGCATCTTGGTCTCCATGAGTTACCTTCAGAGCATGTTCTTCTTCTACAATGTTACTCACACGTTGTTTATGCACCAGTAAACTGCTCTGCAGCTCATCAATTGATAAAGTGCTCATACCCTTGGACTCTTCAATAGAACACACTACGTAATTGAATTTGGAAGTCATTGATCTCAAAATCTTTTCCACAACAGCATCGTCTCTAAAATCTTCACCATTCGCTTTCATATTGTTAGTAATAACAAGAACACGAGCAATGTATTCGTTCACAGATTCTCCTTCTTTCATATGGAGAATTTCTTACTCCTTTCGTAATACTTGCAAATGAGCATGCATTTTCTGTTTTAGGATTTTAAATTTAGCTTATTATAAATGTAGAATATTATTTATATGGTATGAGACACGCTGTAGGCACAAGGTACATACATATATATATCGTTAGAATAAATGAATAAACCTGATTCGACGGTTCGAGTTTGGATTGGACATTGGTATCTGAAATAACATCTCAACAATCTCTTCTCCCCGTATCCCTATAAAAAAAAAAAATTAGCACTTACATCATACTCTAGCCAATGATAACACTCTTAATAAGCATTGCTATTTTGACCTTTTGAATATTAAAAAAAAAAATTCTTAAACAACAATTAAATATATAAAGAAAAGAAACAAGAGAGATTATTAGATTAATTAAAAAAGAAAACTAGTGTAAATCAGTGGCGTGATTGGTGGCAATTTGGGTGGACCAACAAGACAATTAAGTGGAATGATTGTTCGTTCCATTCTCCTGCCAAGTTCTTTTTTCTTTTCTTTACTCTTCTTTTCATAACAAGAAAATTACTAAATAGGGATACCGCAAGGAATAATTACCCCAATCTTGTAACCAACAATAATAGGCTCTAAAACTAGTGGATAACCATCGCGCCAAAGGAAGTGTTGTCGTCGAGTGAAGGCTTGCCATACATGGCTTCCCAACTTGTATGCTCCACTTGAATTGTCCATTGTCTTCTCAAGAATTCTCGTTTGCCAAGAGTGGGAGCATTATGAGCGGAGGACGCATGGATTGACTTGCGATCACAGCCACTACACTACTATTATCAACTCGAATGATCAATTGAGTGAAACCCTACGACCAAGCATTCCTTAACCACACAATTATGAATATAATGTCAGAACAGAGAGTACGGTGAGGAGCTAACCAAGTCTGAGCGTCATCACCCATTTTACCCATTAGCGGGACTGAAGTAAAAGTAACTTCCAACGGTTTCGAGAAACAGCAAATGAGCAATTAAATAGCTCAAATCTCTAACCATTCTGATTGTCAAACATGCCAGATACAAACTAGCCAATCACATAATTAAAAAGTTGATGGTGATGTAGAAAGTCAGCATGAATCAAGCTTTCCATGTCTAGTCTAGTTGTCAAGTGAAAAAGAGATGGAGGAACCATTGCCCACCGACCAAGAACAATGCTGCTAAAAGAGGGCCATAACCGGATATATTTCCACGGATCAGAATCATTACGATTACTGGAAGAAAGAGTTTTGCCTCAGGAACACAATTAACCCTGTATTTTGGTTTTACAACTCGTGCCCACAGCAAACTGCAATAAAAAAAAAAGAAAAAAATAAAAAAAGCTTTTTAGCGCAGAAAAATCCACTCAAAATTATTTCTAAAGATAGATAATATGCTCGTCAGAACTACTTTTAGCAACCGATTCAATATTCGTCGCTAAAAGTAATAATTCCATTGCTATTCTCTTTTAAACTTTGTCATTTTAGCATTCAACGACCGAATAAACTAAAGACGTCTCCAGGTTTTCTAAGTTTTTACAAATTTATCATTTATTGCGAAAAAATAATCAATTTATTTTTTTCCAATTTAAATGTCACTAAACTTTTAACATTTTTGCAAAAAAATCATGTACCTACGATTCGTCGTCACGTGTTATATGCCATATCATCAATCCGGCAAGAGTTCTCGCCGGATTCCAATTTACATGACTTTTTTGTATAAATGTTAGAAATTCCGTGACATTTAAGTTAGAAAAAAAAATTATTTATTTTTGTGCGATAAATAATAATATGAGTGACTGTAAGTGAAATTAATCCTTCACATAGGGTGTTACCAACTCGGAAAAAATGGAGTAAAAGAACAATCAACTCATGGCGCTTCACTACACCATCATCAAACAATTTTTTAAGACAGAACACATTATCAAAGAATTCTATAGCTCGTAGTAATATGGAAACACATGGTATCAGCATACTTAACATATCATCACATAAAATCAGAAGCTAATGGCCAAATTAAGGTCCCAGCACGAACAACCGGCAATTAGCAGAAAAAAAAAATGCAGCATATAAATAGTCAATTATCAAGTATATGAAGAAACTGAAGGAGATATGTTTGCAGCAATATGCCATGAAATCACACCTATGAATGTGGCTGATACAGGTATGGTATATAAAGTATTGAAATGAGTGGGTACCAAGGATAAACCTACCAACAAAGAACAAGTGTCTAATCCTATCAAAATAATATCATGATAATATAATAAATCCAATTGCAGCAAAGTAAAAATGCCTAATAGATAATTGGGAAATGGTATGAAACTGAAGAGTTCTTATAATCATTTAATAAATCCTCAATAATTAGAACATGAAGGCAAGAAAGTATATCTCAATATTGAATCACGTCAATATTTTCAGTCAAAAATTTTTAACTTTTTTTTTTGACGTAATTGTGTAATTGTAGAAAAATTACCGATGGAATAGATAATCCCTTCGGTAATCGATCAAAGGAAAAACAACAAGGCTTTTTACAAAATTATACATAAAATTAAAAACAACAACAAAAAAACACTCCTTCCTCTCATTATTTCAATTATACAAAATTTTAAATTTTAAATTTTATTTATACAACTTTTCTTTACAAATATACAACTTTTTCATTTTTATTTTCAAAAATATAATTTTTTTTTATTTTCTTACGTAGTAAATCCCCTCCCATTTTTACATTTATATTGAATTTTTTTAAAAAAATTTTAATATAGTCATCTTTGTATCACAAAAATTTATCCATTTATAAATATTGATGAGTGATAAATTAGACCATTTATGTAATATTGGTATGAAATTTTTATAACTTGTATTTTTATTTATGATTTGTACTTTTATGTTTAAATTTTTCTGATATTATGGATGATTATTTTTTAATGCTATGCTTCATAGGATAATTATATGTATTGAAATTTTTAATGAATAACCGATGGTTAATATTTAATATTTAATTAACTAAAATTAATTATTAACTGACTAGCAATTAATTAATTATTTAATGGATTAAATTTGAATATTAATTTTAAAAAATTTATGTTAATGAGCTGAATTTAAAAAATAATATCGTGAATTAGTTAACCCTTACAAAGTAAAAGGAAAAAAAAAAAAAAAAAAGCAGCCGATATTAATAAAGAAAAATAAGATTGCTGATGGAATGGTGGAGTTTGAGTTTCACTCCCTAGAAAGGAAGAGTGGGTTATATAGAGCAACGGCATTTTATCCACAAAACGTGACCTTAATGTCACTCATTGTTTGGTCATACAATTTCCTAAGGCATTATCATTTTCAAAACACTCCAATAACATTTTCTTTTTTAGGATTTTAAATTTAGCTTATTATAAATGTAGAATATCATTTACAAGGAGTAAGACATGGTGCATATATATCATTAAAATAAATAAATAAATAAGCATGATTTAACGGTTTAAATGCGCGCATCACATGAATATATTAACTAAATATTCAATAAAAAAATTTTATTTGTCATCCATGTTCCAAAACTGAAAGTTGAAACTTTGTATTTTATAATTACAGTCTCTTCTTCCCATTTTCCTATAAAAAAAATATTAGCACTTAAATAGTACTCTAGCCAATGATAACATTCTTAATAAGCATTGCTATTTTGACCTTTTGAATTAAAAAATTCTTAAACAACAATTAAATATATAAAGAAAAGAAACAAGAGAGATTATTAGATTAATTAAAAAAGAAAACCCTATGAAATTAAACCCAATAGAAAATGTGATCAGTACTTATTGGACCCCACAGTGGGGGAGACATTAAACCCATGTTCTTGAATTATTTGAATATTTTGCAAAAAATATAAAAAAATTTATTTGACCATATTATATAAATTTTAGAATGTGTAAATCAGTGGCGTGATTGGTGGCAATTTGGGTGGACCAACAAGAAAATTAAGTGGAATGATTGTCCATTGTCTTCTCAAGAATTCTCGTATGCGAAGAATGGGAGCATTATGAGCCGGAGGACGCATGGATTGACTTGCGATCACAGCCACTACACTACTATTATCAACTCGAATGATCAATTGAGTGAAATCCTATGACCAAGCATTCCTTAACCCCACAATTATGAATATAATGTCAGAACAGAGTGTCCAATCTCACTGAGAAGCCATTCAATTGATTGCTATTGGAATATATGAATATACCTTCAGTGGAAGCTGCAGAAGTAAAAGTACTCAAGCTGAGTGCGCCGCCCGTATTCAGAACCATCAACGGACTTGGGGGAGCCACCTAACTAATGAATATATCAGAGAATGTCTGTAATTAGTATCTATTGTTGTTAATCATATCTACCAATTCCACAAGAGCCAGCACGTGAACCCAAAAATCAATTTCCATTCCACGTGTTCCAAACCTACAAATCAGAGGGGGTTGAATTGGTTTTATACCACACTTCTACTGACATCAAAAATTTCTCGTTTCGACCGATGGGGAACCAGAGTATTCCAAATGCATTCACCCTGATGATAGTCCCTTAAGACATGAAGCCAAGTTTCATTATGAGGATGGCAAATTTCACAACCAGGAAAGGAAGCCATATGGCGATGTCTTCTATCAAAATTAGTCAAAAGATTGTCTTGTACATGATAACCGGGCTTTGAGGAACTAGAGCTCGGCATTTCTCTCCCCACTGAGGTTGTAAACCGGGCAAGTATAAAGTCACAATGATTGTTAAACGAGCGTGTAGTTCGGTTATCTTGGATAGTTCGGTGGTCGTAAATGGAAAGTCATTAACTTCGGATATTTCCTGTATAGTGCCCTGATTCTGGGATATCAAAGAAGGAAAGTGCTAGGAATCATTCATTGACCGGGTGCAGATAAGGAAACAACTTGCAATCAGGAAATCAGCACGATTTCCTCTTAATTAGGAGATATCTTCCTATTCAGGAGCAAAGGAAGGACTCTATAAAAAGGAAGATCACAGGTACATAAACTCTCTCTAGACTCTATTGAAATAACCTAATTTTCTCTAAGGGACTGACTTGATCGTCGGAGCTTCCCCTGTCGGAAACCGACAACTCTATTGAGTTCTTTTCAGGTAACTTGCTGGAGGAGAGCCTCTGAAGAGTTAGGTTGTTATCATTTGGTGCGGTGAGCGTGGAACACTCCTCAGATTTCAGTGGACAATGGACCTTTTTCCCGATTTACCTATCCCTACCGGCGCTGCCTCCAATACACAAAATACTGAACTTGCACTTCCCCAGCCCCAAACAAACAACCTGGGCCAATTCTCCCCCAACCCACAGCCGGCCTCAACTGAGCGAATTTCCCCACTCCAGATGCGATAACTCCTCCCCCAGTTACAAGAACAAACTCCGGTAACAACACCGGCACCCATGCCCATTCCCGTGATTCCGGGCATCACCCCTCAAGTCGCTCAAACTCTCTTAACCGCCTTATCCGCTATAGCGGCTCAGTCACCCCAAACAGTACCCCAAGGCAGCGCCCCAGCAACACTCCAAACACAAACACCTACCCAAGCACAACTTCCCGCCCAGAATACCCAACTTCCACCTTCTTTGCCAAGCACATTAGCTCCGAGAACAACCATCACAATGACGGCTGAACAGTTTGAAAGAATGTTCGAGGAAAGAATGCAGAAATTCCAGAATAGAAATACTTTGCAGTACCAGGGTAGCTTTCGGTCCCCTCTGTCTCGAGATATCCTGACGACTCCATTCCCGCAGATCAGATTGCCAAATTTACCAAAGTATAGCGGTAGCTCGGATCCCCGAGCTCACATTGACGAATTTCATCACACCCTGCTAGTCCATACAACGGAAGATGCTGCCTTATGTAAGGTGTTCCCGCAAACTCTTACGAACTCTGCGCAGATCTGGTTTCGTAACCTCCCAGAGAACTCCATCCACAGTTTCGAACAGTTTAGCGACATGTTCATAGCTAAGTTCGTAGCTGCAATAAGACCGGCCAAGGTTTCAGCCGACCTCACAATGGTTTATCAGGAGAAAGGGGAGGCACTCCGGGTTTATGTCGAGAGATTCAATGCTGTGGCCATGGATATCCAAAATTTGAACTTGGAGGTAGCCATTAATGCACTCATAAGGAACACGAGGTGTCAGGACTTTAGCGACTCCTTAAGCAAAAAACCACCAGGCGATTTTACCGAACTTATGTCCCGAGCTCATAAGTATATCCGCATGGATGAAGCACGTCGTCTCCGTTACAGTTCGCAGGGCCGAGAATCAGACAGGGGTTTCCGTACAAACCGGGAGAGAGGCAACAATAACCGGGATGAAGGCAGAAATAGAACCTCCAGTAGCTCACACCGAGCTTTCCTTGTTTCGAAGTCTGCTCCCAGGGGCAAACAAGACGAAAGGTTCACACCATTAAACACACCAAGGTCCCAGATTCTAGCATGGATGAAAGAAAATGAGAGATTTGATTGGCCGCGCCCAATGATCGAAGATCCGAATAGAGACCAGAGCCTTTATTGTTCCTTTCACAGGGACAAGGGCCACCTAACGAACGACTGCAGGTAGCTGAAGCGCGAGATTGATAATCTTGTCCGGAGAGGTAGGCTCGGTCAGTTTGTAAAAGATAATGAAAGAAGTACAAGGAAGAGGTCGCCTTCACCGCGCGGCGCGAACAATGGGGCAGGTTCTAGCAAAAAAGCCCCAGCTGGAGTCATTCATGTCATAGCAGGGGGAAAACATTATGATGTTTTTGAACAGTCAAGAAAGAGGAAGGCCAAAGAGGTGTTCTCCATGGGTGTGGGACTGGCTGAAAAGAGTTATGAGGTCAAATTTTCAGCAGAAGATGAAAATCATGTTCGGGGTCCCCATACTGACTCGTTGGTTGTTGAGGCTTTAATACAAGACTTCCTGGTTCAGAGGATTTTGGTAGATACTGGAAGCGCAGTAAATCTCATCTCTTTACGAGCATATAAGGCGCTGGGCATGTCCACCAACAAGTTAGAAGCCGTGTCTGCTCCACTCATTGGCATATCTGGGCGTCCGATCAAAGTAGACGGATCCGTGGTGCTGAACTTGCAGCTCGGGGATGAAGACAGTGTTTGCAACTGCAAGGCCTGTTTCATGGTAGTTGATATACCGATGGCGTACAATGTGATCATCGGCCGACCTCTTCTCATCGGTGTGGACGCATATATTTCTATGAGAAAGCTGCTCGTAAAGATACCAGTTCAGGGAGGAGTGGCCGTGTTAAGGGGTAATCAGAAAGCAGCTCGGGAAACCTATGTCACTATGTTAAAGGAGGCCGATCAAGCTCTACGTTTGGACCCACTAGACATCCCAACAACCAGGAACGTCGAGCCCGTAGACTCATTGCAGGATGTGGAGCTATCATCGGGAAAAGTCGTTAAGATCGCCGCTAGCAAAACGGGCAAGGAGAAGGAGGCTTTGGTAGCCGTTCTGTCGGAGTACGAAGACGTGTTCGCCTGGGAGCCCTCGGACATCAAGGGCGTATCCTCTGAGGTAATATGCCACACTCTCAATGTGCAGCCAAACTGTAAGCCAGTCAAGCAAAAGAAGAGGAATCATGCTCCTGATCGACAGTTGGCAATGTCCGAAGAAGTTGACATCCTGATGAAAAACGGCTTTATCAGAGAGGTGCTGTATCCGGACTGGTTATCGAATGTGGTGTTGGTAAAAAAGGCGAGCGGGAAATGGAGGATGTGCGTGGATTTTACTGACCTGAACAAGGCGTGTCCTAAGGATTGCTATCCGTTGCCTAATATCGATCTCCTGGTCGACTCTACCTCGGGCTTTGATGAATATGCCTTTTTGGATGCCTCGGCAGGATATCATCAAATACCTATGAACAAGAATGATGAAGAGAAAACAACATTTGTGACCCATCGAGCTACTTACTGCTATCGAGTCATGCCATTTGGGCTAAAGAACGCAGGGGCCACCTACCAGAGACTTATGAACAAGATGTTCGCCGATCAGTTGGGGAGAAACATTGAGGTCTACGTAGATGATATGATAGTCAAGAGTAAGACGGCGGCGAGCCTTCCAACCGAGCTATCGGAAACTTTTGGAGTTCTAAGGAAGTTTGGTTTAAAGTTGAACCCAGAGAAATGTGCCTTCGGTGTACAGTCTGGGAAGTTCCTGGGATATATGATTTCAAGAAGGGGCATAGAGGCGAACCCAACAAAAATCCGAACTATATTGGAAATGAAGTCACCAACATCTATAAAGGAAGTTCAACAGCTCAATGGGAGAATAACAGCACTCGGAAGGTTCATTTCTTGTTCGGCGAAGAGATGTCTACCTTTTTACAGCACTCTGAAGAAAGTAAAGAGTTTCGAGTGGACTCCGGATTGTCAGAAGGCGTTTGAGGAACTGAAGCATTTTCTTACTACCCCACCTCTATTAAGTCGGCCAAGACCAGGAGAAACTTTATACATGTACCTCGCAGTTTCAGCGGGAGCTTTGGGCTCGGTTTTGATAAGGGAAGAAGGTAGTCAGCAGTTTCCCATCTATTACACTAGCAAGGTCTTGAGAGGTGCCGAGTTGCGATACCACATACTTGAGCAGCTTGCCTTAGCCCTGGTAACATCCGTCATCAAGCTCCGACCTTATTTTCAGGCGCACACTGTTGTTGTACGAACTAATTCGAACCTCAGAAAAGTGCTACAGAAACCAGAAGCATCCGGGAGAATCACAGAATGGGCGGCTCGATTGGGAGAATTTGATGTACGATATGAAGCCCGTCCGTCGATGAAGGGCCAGATCCTTGCTAATTTTGTTGCCGAACTACATTCAAGTGTCCCGGAGCCACATCCGTGTTCATGAAAGTTGTTTGTGGATGGAGCATCTTCATCTGTAGGTGCGGGAGCCGGGGTCATATTGATTGGGCCAGGGAAAGTGGTAATTCGTGGAATGGCCCACATAGCATTCCAGGCGACCAATAATGCGGCAGAATACGAAGCTTTCAGTTTCGGGCTACAGCTAGGCACGGAGGTAAGACCAGACTCCCTGATTATTTACTCTGACTCACAGCTTGTTGTTAGCCAGATGCTCGGGAAGTTCGAAGCAAAGGACCACATGATGGTCAGATATAAGGAGTTGATTTCTGCGCTCCTCTCCCAATTGGAAAAAAAGGGATGCACATGGTCGATCGAGCAGGTTCCCCGAGCTGAAAATGAGGAAGCAGATGCTCTAGCCAAGCAGGCATGCCACCGAGACCAGTCATTTGACTCATGCATCATCTGGTCTATAATAACAGCCCCGACCCACGAAACATACAAGGTGCACATGCAGGAACCGATGGAGGGGTGGCGACTCCCGATTTACCAGTATCTGAATAATGGAGATCTTCCCGAGGATCCGTTGCAAGCTCGGAAGATAGTCAGGCGGGCCAGCAGATATGCCATCATAGACGACCAACTTTTTAGACGGTCCTTTTCAGCCCCATGGACTAAGTGCTTGAGTACGGAGGAAGGAGATTATGTACTGAGAGAAATCCACGAGGGAATTTGTGGAGCTCATGAGGGGGCACAGGCTGTAGCTCGGAAAGCCATGTTACAAGGATATTACTGGCCAACTATGGAGAAGGACGCTAAGGAGCTCGTCAAAAGATGTGACAAATGCCAGAGATTCGGTAATCTGAATCATCAGAAGCCTTCTTCCCAGATGTCGATTCATAGCCCGCGGCCATTTTCCCAGTGGGGTCTCGACATAGTGGGGCATTTTCCTATAGCAACCGGGCAACGGAAGTTTCTGGTGGTAGCAGTTGATCACTTTACGAAGTGGGTAGAAGCAGAACCCTTGGCCACAATCACGCCAGCAAACATAATTAAGTTTATGCAGAGAGCTATCATTACAAGGTTCGGAATCCCGCACTCCATCATAACGGACAATGGGAAGCAATTTGACTGTACAGCTTTCAGGAACTACTGTTCGGAGTTAAAAATTCAACTATGTTTCACATCAGTGTATCACCCACAGTCGAACGGCATGACAGAGGTAACTAATCGAACTATTGTTGCAGGGATAAAGAAAAGGCTGGACACAGCAAAAGGTCTCTGGGTTGACGAAATCTATAACGTTCTCTGGGCTTACCGAACATCCCCAAGATCGGCAACAGGGGAAACACCGTTCTCCCTCACATACGGAACCGAAGCAGTCATTCCCTGTGAGATTGGTATGCCGAGCTTGAGAACGTCTAGCTTGGATCAAGATCGAAATGACGATAATTTGCTTTGCCACCTCGACAAAGTAGAAGAACGAAGAGAGCTCGCCCAAATGCGGTCAGCGGTATATAAACAGAGAATGTCATCTTATCATGACCGGAATGTCAAGCCTAGGACTTTCCGGATTGGACAACTTGTCCTTAGAAAAGTCGTAGCTGCACAAACTTCGGCAGGAGTAGGAAAGCTAAATCCCAACTGGGAAGGCCCATATATAATTCATGAGGTGCGCGGAGGAGCATACAAATTGAAGGACTCGGCTGGGAAGATTCTCCCTCACTCATGGAACATCTCCAATCTGAAAGCATATTTCCAGTAATTGAACACTTGTGGTTCGGCTATTTCAGATTTGATGCACTTGGTCACTGCGCCATTAAGTATAATTTTTTATTGTAAGATCGGCTGTATACGCTCACTCGGCCGCTGTGCCATAGAGCTTTGTTTTACATATGTTATGTTGCCTAGTTCGGCTATATCGCCATAAATGCTATTGTACTAAGCAAACACATAAATAAAAGAGGTATATTCATGCATATTTCTTTGAATATGAGTTCGGCTCTCATTCGGCAAATACGTCAATCAGTTACACAGTTCTGGTTCGATTAACATCGATTTAAATACAATCTTGCACACATAATGTGCATCTTTTTAATCAGCTCGGTTGATCACATAATGAAGTGATAAAATAATACAAGTACACAAACAATTACGGCAACAAAAATTTTTGATTTGCATTAATAACAGAAAATACATGGCAGATCAGTCATCGGGGTACACCTCGTCCAGCCAAGCCCAATCCATGTCAGGGTATTGCCCTTTGACAGCATCGAAAAGCTTTTGGCTGAACGTGATACATTTATCTACTGCTAAGTCTAAGGACTTATATTCAAGGTCGGCAACTTTTTCTTCCGCAATTTCCTTGTCCTTTTTAGCAGCTTTTAGTTCCGAGTACACCCCGGCAAGTTCGATCTCAATCTCGTCTCTCTTTTGCTCGGCAATGGCAAGTTTCTCTTTCAGCTCAGAGTTCTTTTTATCGGCTTCGGTTATCTTGCCCTCGGCATCAAGAGCCCTTTTTTCAGCATCTTCAAGTTTGCCTTCGGCAGCACTTGCTCGGAGACGTTGCCCAGCCACGTTACCGGCCTCCCGATGATAGGCCATGAGTAACCGGTTCATTTTTACCATAACCGCCCCGGCCAAAATAGAACTCTGTGAACAAAAGTATTTAATAAATAAGAGAACCGAGGAACTCATAAACCGAGTTGGTATTATCAGTACATACCTGAACTTGGTGCCTCTTTATGATTTCACCGAGCTCCTCCGCCTTCAGGCGAACAAGAGGTGAAACTCTATCAGGGATGCAAGCCAGCTGATGAATGAAGTCACAGAAGGCCGGGTTTTCCTCGGAATAGCCCTGCCCCTCCTGCTGCCACATTTCGCACAGTTCATCTGCAAGGGCCCTCATATTTTTTCTTTGGGGGTTTGGACCCGAGGACCCTGCGCCGCCTTCATCCGGAGATATTGGCCCAGGAGAGGTCTGCACTGTTGGCAGAGCCACCACGGCCTCAGCAGATTGAATGGGAGTCAGCTGAGTTTCAGAAACTGTTTGGGCCGAGCTGTGATCCAACAGTTGCTCCGGATCCCCTTGTGCCATAGGTCCAGCCGGTGTCCCTTGTTCCGCCTCGCCCACAGCAGATGCCACTGTTTTCTTTCGCCTCTTAGCCTTCATCATCTCGGCCATGCTCGGTTTCTCAGTTCGCTTCATCTCTGCAAAAAACCGAACAATGAGCAAATATTAGAACAGAAGTACTGATAATAAAATATACCTTTTCTTCTTGGCCGAGGTCTTTCTGACCGGGCCAAGCCGGTCATTAGTTGTTCTTTTATGTCTATCTTCTGGGCAGTCAACGCTCTCCATCGAGCTAAGGTTTGCTCCTCCTCATCAGAGAGAAACAAAGGGTTATCGTTCTTGTTCACAAACCGACCCCATGTGGTCAGGAAGGGGAAGTCCAAATCACTCTCGACAATGAAGAATCGGTTCTTCCAATTCTTAAGCGATTCTGGGTTCCCAGAGAAAACTCCATACCCAGCTCGGGCTTGAACATAGTTGTGGTCCTCGGTTGATATTCTTAGGCCAACCACATGAGTTGCTTGAAATAGACGAAGAGTGAGGGGGATGTCATGCTCGGCACACCACATTTGTAGAGCAGATATTGTTCGCCAGGCATTGGGATGGATCTGCCCCATGGTTAAGCCGTAGTGGTTCATCAACGCCACTTCGAATGCAGTTGGGGGAAGGCTCATTCCGGCTTCGAAGTCCGCCTCATACACAACGATGGTTTTCTTTCCACTATACTTAGCTGGAGCTCGCACATGGGACCCAGGTGCTCGGATATTATAGTTCTCAGGAATCCCAAATTTGACACGCAGCTCTAGCATCTCGTTTGTCTTTATGATTGAACCGATGCTCGCCACTCGAGGATTTCTCCTTGGTGATTTCTTTCTGATCGGAATAGGCTGGCTAGAGCTGGGACCCTCGATGATGTCCTCGGTAGCAAGACCTCTCTCCACTTCCTCCCTCTCAGTGGAACTATCTGAGGCACTCATTGTGGGAAACAGTAAAAAGATAAGTAAAACACTAACCTGCGATCTTGTTGGGGAGGCTAAGAGATCAAACTCGAAGAACAAGTGAAGAACAGATGAAGAACAAACAAAGAACAAGTGAATAGCAAATCGCACAAATCTTCAAAAAAGAGAGGAAAGTAAAAAGATGAAATGCTCCAAAAGAACGAAAGTGAGAAGAGGGAGAAGAAGCAGGTATTTATAGGAATCTCGCCTCGTTTAGGAGAGGACAGGTGGCAGGATTTCATTGGGGACAAGGACAACGGTTATTTCTTGCGTGACAACCGAAGAGGCGCCATTATTGCAGGATCTGACACAACAGCTGGTTCACGATGAACGAGGCGTCTGTTCTCACCTTTTGAGGAGTCACGCGGATGGCAGACCTAGAAATCTGATAATTACGGCTCACGCGCGTCCTTTCACAACTCAATGACATGAATGTCATTTTCTTTGGGGGGGACTTATGATAACCGGGCTTTGAGGAACTAGAGCTCGGCATTTCTCTCCCCATTGAGGTTGTAAACCGGGCAAGTATAAAGTCACAATGATTGTTAAACGAGCGTGTAGTTCGGTTATCTTGGATAGTTCGGTGGTCGTAAATGGAAAGTCATTAACTTCGGATATTTCCTGTATAGTGCCCTGATTCTGGGATATCAAAGAAGGAAAGTGCTAGGAATCATTCATTGACCGGGTGCAGATAGGGAAACAACTTGCAATCAGGAAATCAGCACGATTTCCTCTTAATTAGGAGATATCTTCCTATTCAGGAGCAAAGGAAGGACTCTATAAAAAGGAAGATCACAGGTACATAAACTCTCTCTAGACTCTATTGAAATAACCTAATTTTCTCTAAGGGACTGACTTGATCGTCGGAGCTTCCCCTGTCGGAAACCGACAACTCTATTGAGTTCTTTTCAGGTAACTTGCTGGAGGAGAGCCTCTGAAGAGTTAGGTTGTTATCAGTACATATAACCCAAGAAAAGTGTGAATCTTTTGCGGACCTCTTCATTTCCAACACAAGTTCTAATTCCCATAGACAAGATCATGCAATTTTTTTTTTTTTTTTTAAAACAAGAGTTCATAAGTAGAGTCTACGGTGAACTTTCCTAAGGGAGGAGCTAACCAAGTCCGAGCATCATCACCCATTTCACCCATTAGCGGAATTGAAGTAAAAGTAACTTCCAACGTTTTCGAGAAACAGCAAATGCCTCAAATCTCCAACCATTCTGACTGTTAAACATGCCAGCTACAAACTAGCTGTTGTTGGTTTTTGCAAGTATACGAAATTGATTTTAGTAATAAAGAGCGAATGAGTTATTGTTTCCACGAGAACTGATGATCAAGTACCAAAACTGTGATAATTTCCTATTATCTAGATAAGCAAAACTTAATTGATTAAAACAAATAGTAATTGTGAAAATAGAACTACAAAAACAATTGAAAGATTGAAAGAAATCAACAAATGAGAGGAGAAGGTATCTTTGAGTTCACTTGAATTTAACTTTTCAATTATAACTATTAACAATCAAATTTAATTACTTAAACAAGGAAAAATAATCCTAAAATATTTAACATGCTTTCCCAAGCTAAGTTTCACTAATGTCTATTAATCTTTTATAACAGATATTAATGAATGAATTTACGAATATGATTATTCTCAATAAATTCCCACAAGCCAAGTTATATTATTTCCATTCAAACTTTATTCTTGTGTTGTTAATTTACAATTCAAATTCAATCTTAAAATTTTCATTCCGTACTAATTTTAAGAAAATAGATCAATCAATCAATGGCGAGTTAACTGATGGCATTAAGCATAATTATAAACAATTGCAAAAGTAAAGAAGCTAATTGAAATAATTAAAAAGAGTAAAAATTCAAACTACATCAAATTAAAATAATCCTAAATAAAATTTAGCTCATGTTAATCATGTTCAAGAATCCAAAATAACAATTCAAATTCAATAACATAGTTAAAGCAAACTTAAAATTGAGTAGAGATGAAAATCTTGGTGTTTGAAACTTTGATTCCAAATCTTGAGTTCTTCAATTCTTCCTCTTGTTCTTCGGTCCTCTCTATTTGAGATGGAATGGCCTCTTTATATGGAAAAAGTGTTCCAATTGGAATAGGAGAGTTCTAGGGCTTGTTTTGGAAGAAACAAAATAGAGTTGGAATCCGAAAACAATTGAAATAATTGTTTCACGTTTTTATCCCTATCACCACACCCTCAGGTGGTGATTTTTGCTCAGTGTCACCACCTGAGGTGGTGAAACAGTCTGTCCATCTAACCCTCACCGCCTTAGGTGGTGAAATTTTCTGGTTGCTTTCTTTTACCATTTTGCACTCTTTTTAAACCTCTAAAGCTTCCAATGCAAATTTTATGTCTTCAAATGAATTCCAAACCCATTAATCATTGAGGATTAATAAGATTAAACCTAAAACCACAAAAATTAACACAATTAAGCCAACTTAGCAATCAAAAGAAAAGAAATAAAGAATGTAACTGAAATATAATGGAAATTAGCTAAATTTCTATTCCAACCTAAAATTTACTTAAAAATAACCCATAAAACCTATGTAAAACCTACTAACACTAGCCAATCACATAATTAAAAAGTTGATGGTGATGCAGAGAGTCAGCATGAATCAAGCTTTCCAAAGCTCCATGTCTAATCTAGTTGTCAAGTGAAAAAGCGATGAACCATTGCCCAAAGACCAAGAACAGTGCCGCTAAAAGAGGGCCATAACCGGATATATTTTCAAGGATCAGAACCATTACGATTACTGTAAGAAAGGATTTTTGGCCAAGGAGCACAATTAACCCTGTATTTTGGTCTTACAACTCGTGCCCACAGCAAACTGCAATAAAAAAAAAAAGAAAAAAAAGCTTTTTAGCGCAGAAAAATCCACTTAAAATTATTTCTGAAGGTAGATAATATGCTCGTCAGAACTACTTTTAGCAACTGATTCTATGTTCGTCGCTAAAAGTAATAAATCCATTGCTATTTTCTTTAAAACTTGTCATTTTAGCATTTAACGACGGAATAAGTAAAGACGTCTCCAGGTTTTCTAAGTTTTTGCAATTTTTTTTACCGACTGTTTTATCTACTGCCTAAGTTTTTCAATAAGTTAAAAAATAATTAGTCACAGAATTTCGGTTCTAATCCGTCGTTATATTTAAAAACATTTTCGTATCTTACAAAATTCTAAAATCCCAGCAAACTAATCATAAAATATACAATGTATATAAGTAAATCATATAACAATCCTAAATTCAAAATCGATCATTCACATAGGTTATAGACTGACTCGAAAAAAATGGAGTAAAAAGAACAATCAACTCATTGCGCTTCACTACACCATCATCAAACAATTTTTTAAGATAGAACACATTATCAAAGAATTTTTATAGCACGTAGTAATATGGAAACACATGGTATCAGCACACTTAACATATCATCACATAAAATCAGAAGCTAATGGCCAAATTAAGGTCCCAGCACACAAACAACCGGCAATTAGCAGAAAAAAAATGCAGCATATATATAAATAGTCAATTATCAAGTATATGAAGAAACTGAAGGAGATATGTTTGCAGCAATATGCCATGAAATCACACCCATGAATGTGGCTGATACAGGTATGGTATATAAAGTATTGAAATGAGTGGGTACCGAGGATAAACCTACCAACAAAGAACAAGTGTCTAATCCTATCAAAATAATATCATGATAAACCTACCCACTGCCGACCTCTGTGTCCCCCACCCACTGCCAACTTTCATCGATATCTAGTGTCGACTTCAAATCCTTTCGCTCGATCTCACTGTCAAGTTTAAAGAGAAAAACCTAAAGTGTTGTTCAAATCAGTTAAATAAATAAACATTATTGTCTCACTTAGCATTAAAATCTTGTATTCCTCTTGAATCGACATCTCTACTTTCAATTTAGAGTTTGGGTCAATTGTGCGGATCTTCGATTTTCTTCTTCCTTCCCCCTACCTCTGGTCTTCTCCGCCCAGAGCTGCCATTACCAGATTTTGACTAGACGGCCACCGATTAAGCCTCCGTAGGGTATTTGCCCACCAAATTTAGTTACGCTTCCTAAATATGAATGCAAACATAAAGTTTATTTATTGCTGATTCATTAATTGCTCATTTTCCTATGTGTTTCAGATTCATTTCGTCCTCCTCATTAGTCGACAAGGAAAACTGAGATTGACAAAATGGTATTCACCATATTGATGTTGGGATTTTTAGGAAGGGAGGAGAGAAGAAAGCAAAATCAAATATTTTAATCTTTTATTTCATATGTCAAATTGAAATAATTATTGGCTTTAAATAAGCAAATACAATTAATATTTCAAATTAATTCAGATTTTTTTCCTTAAAATCCTACCATACAAAATCAAATAAAAATAAACTAAAAACCAATTTAAAATTATAATTTTAACAACTAATTAATTTTGAAATATTCTAACACCTTCCCTTAATTCAAAATTAAGAAAAAAAATTCAAGGTTTCATGAAGCACGTCTCTCCATATTTTTCAATTTTTGTGATGTACTTCTCATCACATTTGTTTTTATTGATGCACCCTTTCATTAACCTTCTTTTTTGTTGATGCACCATCTCATTAACTTTCTTGGTACACTTCTCACCAATTAATAAAAAAAGAGTTTCTTTTTCACCTATATTCATCATATTTGCTTGTTCTTTATTTTTTATTCTGCAATCTTTTCGCAAATGCCCATATTTTTTATAATTAAAATATTGTGGTTTTTCCTTGTGCCAACAATCTTCTTCTTTGTGGCCAGGTTTTTTGCAATGGCTACACTGAGGAATTTTTTCTGATCTCTTTGAAACTTTCGCAATATAAGATCCTTTAACCATTGGTTCATCGACTTCAACTTTTCTCATCGCTCTTCTTTGTTCTTGTGCTTGCAAAGTATTGATCAATTCTATTAATATTAATTTGCCAATTTTTTTTGAATTTTCAAGAGATGAAAGTTTTGCCTCAAATCTTTCAAACAAACTTATAAATATTTTCTCCACGATCTTGCTATCTAGTAGATCTTCTCCCAAAAGTCGAATTTTGTTCACCACTGTCATCAAACGGTCAGAATATTCTTATATAGTCTCCTTTTTTTTTCATAGTTAAAGTCACAAAATTTCTTTTGAGATTTAAGATTTGCATTTTTCTTATTTTTTTATTGCCTTGATATAATTCTTTCAGCAAATCCCAAGCTTCCTTTGCAGTGTCATAAGTCATAATTCTTGTGAAAATAATTTCAGATACAGCTGAATAGATTATAGATAAGGCTTTTGGTGTTTTTGCTTCTTCTTCTTCATGAGCTCTTATCTGATTAAGGGTTGGATTATTTCCTAGAGATGGCAAATTCCTTTCCTTTTCAACCAATTGCCATAAGCCAAAACCTTTTAGATGAGATTTAATATTGATAGCCCACACTTGATAGTTTTGACCATTAAAAATTGGAGGTGAGGGGATTGAAGTATTAGTGGTGGCCATAATTATAGGTCTCTCTAGGATCTAAAACTCTGATACCATGTTGGAAGTTTTAGGAAGGAAGAAGAGAAGAGAGAAAAATCAAATATTTTAATTTTTTTATTTCATATATCAAATTAAAATAATTATTGGCTTTAAATAAGCAAATACAATTAATATTCCAAACTAATTCAGATTTTTCTCCTTAAAATCCTACCATACAAAATCAAATAAAAACAAAGTAAAGACCAATTCAAAATTATAATTTTACCAACTAATTAATTTTGAATTATTCTAACAATTGACAAAAGGAAAGAACTAAGGTATTGGCAGAACTTCTCTTTTTTCCAATCTTCCATTATAGCGTACATATATTTAACTAATGTCATGCTATATTTTCAGGGCCATGATATTAATGGCTTGTTGGTTTTATGATGCCTTTTCTATTGATATTTTTCTGAAAATATTGTGTTCTCTTAACATTGCTGCTATCTGTTTGTGTATGGTAATGTGCTTTGTTGAGAAGGTTATACGCCAGCTCAGTGGAGTGATCGTGACTCGGGGCCCTAAACTTTGTAACTTTGTCGAGTGGAGGGGATATAAAGTTGGTTATAAGAGGTATTGCAAGGGTCTGATGGCTCCTTCATTATGGTGTTGAAAATCTAAGAAGTTTGTTTTTAATCTTATTGCTCATCAGCAATGTTGCTTCCAATTTATCATGTGTTATGCAGGTATGCCAGTCTCTATTTCTGCATGTGAATTGATCAGGATGACATTGAGGATTGAGATCCTAAGAAACTGGAGTTGGATTTGAACTATGCTACTACCAGAGAGGGACAAAAAGGCTTTCTCGCTCTGCCATTTTGCTGCTTTCTTTCATGATATTTAGGTAAATAGTGATCTTTTAAATGTTTTCAACCAATTTAAACCGAGCATTTTATTTTTATTTATTTATTTTTTTCAATCAACTTTGCTATGTCCTTTTGTCAATTTAAAGGTTTTCTCAATCTGTATTATAAATTATAATTACTTATACCATGTCCTTTTGTTGTGCTAAATTGGATTTATTAATTTTTAAAGTTTGTGCAGATCAGTTACTGCAGCCTATTTCTCCCCCGTGTTTTTGTTCAATTAACAGCAAGCAATATGTTGAGAAACATGAATGAGATACACAAAATGATTCTACAAGTTTTGGAAATTAAGAGGATCAAAGGTTATTTTCAAATAAAAGAGAGGTGAACCCAAAATTTGACTATTATCTTATTTTGTGATTTGATGATAATGTGCATTTATTAATTTTAAAGTATCATTTTTCGCTTATTAGTTGTCAATGAGAATAGAATTGGAAAGTTGTCCTTTTCCTTTTATTGGTGTAGTATTGGTGTAGCTAGCAAATTTTTGTTTTTTTTTTTCAATTTTGGTTGTGATAATTTTCAATTCTTTGGTTATAGTTTATGGCTTTGCTAATTTATGTAAGCTGATGGTAAAGCTTTCAAGTAAATGGAAGCCATGGGATTGGGTGAAGAAGCCTAAAATAGAACTAATTAAATATCTCTTACTTACTAGCAATGATACCTTAACTCATTCAGAATAGAATAATAATATTAGCTATTACTATACAATGCACTTTAAGTACTTCAACAGCTCATACAATGTTTACACTTGATATTAACGTTAATCAATGATAAATACTTTCTATATAACTTATTTTTATGATGTAACACTGTAAATTAAACGGGTGTTATTTGTTTTCTAGTTAAAATTTTGGAAAAAAAAAGTAACTTCTTTGAATGAAAAATTCTATCAGAATTACTGAAACTCATGCATATCCTATTTTTCCTCTTGGTTTCGACCTCTGAAAGAAAGAATAAGCTATATTCTGAAAATGAAAGAAAACTAATATCCGCAGCAAAGGGGAATGGCTAGTGGTTAAGAACTTATGTTGTAGAATTTTTTGAAATGATTTTATGTTATTCAAAATTGTTGTATGTAACTTGTGCTTGTTTAGTTGTTTGAAATGATTTTCTATTTTCAGAGTTGGTATAATTTCATGTGATATAAGCTAGGGCTGTTCATGGGTTGGGTTGGCTCAAAAATGAAATCTGAACAGCCCTATTATAAGCTTTTGTTTTCCTTTTCACATAAAAATTATGCCTTTGGTTTGTTATTTCCTGTGTTCCAAACAGAAGTTATGAAAAGGACAAAATTTCTGGTAGATAAACAGAGTTTAATGAAAAATACTAATGGATTGATGGGTAATTTATTTATGCTTTCAGGTCTGTGAGTTGGACTAGATCTTCAACTTTCATAAGGTATGTTTGTTTATCTTGCAGTTAGGATTTTTTCTTATTAAAATATTGATTATTTGATATTATTTGGGGGACAATTTGTCCATTACAGTGAATTTTTACAATTTTTGTGAGAATTGTGAATACAATTCTCATGGTGTTTTTTATTTGTCTTTGCCAAAAGGTTTTCATTATGTTCATTGTTCTAACCATTAGTAAAGTGCTGATATTTGGTGTTTAGGTTAATTCACCTTGTTGTTTTGATGTTTTATTTAACTATTATTTTTTTATTAGCATTTTGAAAATTACATATCACTACAAAAAAAATGAAATTAGCGACTAAAAATAGCGACGGATAATTTTTAGTCGCTATTTAGCGACAGATTAGCGACAATTTTTCAATTCTGTCACGAAAATTTATTTTTTCAATTTTAGCGACTAAATAGCGACGAAAATAAAGAAACAGTCGTTAATTTTTGGCGGCAACTAATGGCGCTCTTTTTTTGCGATGGAATTTAGCGACGAAAATTATTCAGTCGCTAATTAGCGACTGATTATTTGGTGTTTAGGTGAACTCACCTTGTTGTTTTGATGTTTTATTTAACTATTATTTTTTTATTAGCATTTTGAAAATTACAGATCACTACAAAAAAAAATGAAATTAGCGACTAAAAATAGCGACGAATAATTTTTAGTCGCTATTTAGCGACAATTTTTCAATTCTGTCGCGAAAATTCATTTTTTCAATTTTAGCGACTAAATAGTGACAGAAATAAAGAAACAGTCGTCAATTTTTGGCAGCAACTAATGACGCTCTTTTTTTGCGACGGAATTTATCGACGAAAATTATTCAGTCGCTAATTAGCGATTGATTAGCGATGGTTTTTCAAATTTGTCGCGAAAATGAACATTCTCAATTTGGCGTAAATTTTACCGACGAAATAGCGACGAAAAATTCCATCGCTAAAAAAAATTAAAATTTTTTAATTATATAAAGAATTTTTAGAAAATGAAGTTATATTTTAGAAAAAGTTAGAGAGAGGGAAAGACAGAAACGGGGAATTAGAATAGGGGAGAGCAAACTGAGAGAGAGAGAGAGAGAGAGCGCACGGCGACGGGAGCTTGGCGCCGGCGACGACCGCGCGCTCCGCCGCAACGGCGAGCTCATCATCCTCGCCCTCCGATCTGCTGCCCATCTCCACCGTTTCTAGCCTGTTTTGGAGAGAGGAGACGAACGGTCTTTCTCGTTGACCGGTCAGCTCTGACGTCGGACTGCCACACGCACATCACCGGACGACAGAGGAGGATGGGACAAGTCTTCGGGTACTAGCTGATCGTCCCCACTCGCCGGCAGTAGTTAGATGGGAGTGGAGGAACCCATGAGCTTCCGGCGACATTTCCGGTCAAACGGAGAGTCCTTAAGGCGCGTGACCATCGGCGATGGCGATGTTTCCGATCGTCCTTACGGTCAAGTGACTTTTGCTTGATTTAATTTAATTGATTTATGAGTTGATTTTTGCTTGTGGGTTTTTTTTGGTTTGGCTGCTCATGAAAATTAATATTGAGAAAGTTAATGTTTTGTTGTTTGAGATGAATGGCTTGTTTTGTGGGTTGATTTGGTTTTTCGGTTCAATGTTCTCTTGAAACTAATGGTCCAATGCAAACTCAAGCACTGATCCAGCAAAAGCTCCGCTGGAAATTGAAATTGTAGCAAACTAATATTTGCATCTGAATAAACTTTATTATATGTATGATAGAATTGTTTTGCTCAAGAATTGTTTGATAGAATGCTTGAATGAAGTGTAATTTCTCCAGCCCTAAAAGTTTTGCTCATTAGATGTCTAATTGTTAATAACATATGTATTAATGCATACATAACTGAAGAAAATTTTGAATCTTATATTCCACAAGTTGCAGAAAGTGGGTGTCCCTTTTAATGTGTAATAATGACTTTAGATTTTCAACAATATGTTGCAGTGATCTAATTACTTGAATTGCTTTGTGGTTGTTGTCCTCATCCCTAATGAATCAGCTTTCAAACTTTGACATCTGCAATTGCAAGAACTGCAATGTTTTTGCTCGTATTGCTATGCTTTGCAGCTTTAAGATGGCTTGCTCACTTCATTTACAAGAATTTTCATTTCCATGATTATAATCATGCCCTTGTTTGAGTTTACAAAAGCATTTTCTACATGACCAGAACTCAAATTAAGAACAGGACTGTAAATTACCTATCTAGTACTTTTTTCAGTTTATTATGAATTCCGCCAAAAAGTTGTATTTGGGCATATAAATATATATGAAATGAGAAGAATATTTTGAATTTGACACTGATATTATAATAATAACAATAAAATTAAATTGTAAATAATAATAATAATAATAATAATAATAATAATAAAAATGTTAAAACTAAATTAGCGACATTATGTGCACTATTAAATCGGATGTAAAATAATAATAATAATAATAATAATAATTAATATTTTTAGCGACGGAATAGCAATGGAATATCTGTCGCTAATATTTTTTTAATATTTTTCATGACTAATTTCAAAGGTTAATTAGCGATGGAATTTATGTAAATAGCGACGGTTTTTTTCCGTCGCTATTTTTAGCGACTAAAATATTATTTAGTCGCAATATGCTTACGACAGTCGAAATAACGACGGCTAGTCGTCTCGTCGCTAAAATTAATTAGCGACGAAATTTAAGGGATTAGCGACGGAAATGTCCGTCGCTAATTCCCTGTTTTTTTGTATTGGATGGAATCAAATGACTCCATAGGTAAAATTACCGATGATTTGACGGCATAATACTCTGTCGGTAAATTTACCAATGGAATGCTTCATTATGTGGGAACATTACAGACATAAAGTTGATTTCTGTCATAAATATTTTCGACAAAAAATATATTTCCATCACAAAAATTAATGACGAAATCCTTCATTCCGTATGTAAGTTTTCCGATGGTTAAACATTTTTTATTGAGAAATTTACCAATGGTCATTTTTATGATGACTTTTTTCATCGGTAATCTCATTTCTCGATGGAAAATAGTGATTTTCTGTCGAAAAATTTCATCGGTAATAATTAATTTTCTTGTAGTAAAATAAACATATGCACGACAAGTAGAGGTGGCAAAATCAGTTCAAGCCCAAAACCACGCTCAAATCTACCCATAAAAGTTGACCCAAAACCAACTAAACGCAAACTTATCCATTTTAACCCGCCCAAAACTTGTCCATCTAAAACTCAATCCGAATGGGCCTATCCCATATGCCTAACTTGCCTCATCCACAATCACCTTTGCCAGCCCTAATCACTTCCTCTTCCTCATCCATTGCTGAATCTCTGTTGTGGCCCCCCCTCTCTCTCTCTCTATCCAGTCCTCAATTAGTCCCTTCCACACTCGCCGTTGTTGTTGGGGGCCGTCCGATAGAAAACTTCTGGTTTCCAAAATCAAATTCAACAAAAACCCTAAACTCAAAAAGCTAAGGTAATTCCACTTTGTTCTTTAATGCATGTCGTCCTTCTCAGTCCATCGTTTTCATTCATTAATTTATTTCTTTTCAAAGGTTTTGATGAATTTATGTGCGTTAGCTTGATTTTGATATCAATTTTTAGGTTCTTTAATTTGGATTCTAGTACCTTGAAAAACATTATGGCTATTATTCTCGGTATTCTAGTATGGATCTCAAAAAATCCTTATTTGATCATGAAAATTGATTCAAATGTGATCATTTACTTCCTGCAATTTTCTGTTCTTTACCAATCTTCTAGTTAAGAAATTTTTAGTTGTCACATTATAATAACAATAGTAAGTATAATTTAAAACCAACAGTAAGTATAATTTATTGAGGAATAAAACATATGACCGAATTATTTTCACTTTGATGCATTCTCTGTTCATTGTTCTCTCTTAGACTATCGAGAACTGCTAATAGTTGGTTTTTCTTGATCATGTTGTTTAAAGTCTTGCTTTCTAGTAACCTAATTAGGCTGGTGCAGTGAAAATTGTCTAGATCATGGAGCTTTGAACTTTGAACTAGTACTCTTCAAGATTTTAATTTGCATGCAAACAGACTTTGTGATCTCCGACGGGAAGTGATCAAATTATAATGTGATCATGCTAATTTCTTTTTGGGTTTTGGATTTTGTGATTAATTGAATCTACAATTGAATGTATTTTAGTCTTATCTGTTAGACCAGTCAATATATCAAAGGACTGACTTACTAAATCCCATCACCAAACATTCTGGTATATCAGTTAATCATTTTGTATATCATGGAAAAAAGGCTCAATAAGCAACTTTTGTGTTTATGGGTTTTGAGTAGAGCTTTTTCTTTCAAAACTTAATAAATTGGTGGGGACACATAAGGTCGTTGGATAAAAAATATATAAAAAGTTCAGCTTCTTTTATTCAAATGGGTTGATCCACATCTCGGCCCGTTTGGACCTTTATACGACTTATTTGGACCATCCAGTGCATTTGACTCAATACTTTTTATAGTAATTATTTTAATATTCCGTTATTATATCGAAAATTAATTTTCATAAAAAAAATGAAACAATGGGCTGACCCACATCTTGGCTCGTTTATGCCTTCAGTCGATCCATTTGGACTAATATTTGTAGTAGTTATTTTAATATTCCGTTATTATGTTAATAATTATTTTTCATTAAAAATATGGATCAAATGGATTAACCCACATCTTGGCCTCATTTGTTATCCATTTGGGCTAATATTTTTTATAATAGTCATTTTAATATTTTGTTATTATGTCGACATTTATTTTTCGTTAAAAATATAAGTCAAATGTCTTGATCATATGATCCATTTGGGCTACTCAATCCATTTGAGCTAACCTTTTTTCTTGTAATTTTTTTTAGTATTCTATTATTATATCAAGAATTATTTTTCGTTAAAGTAAATGGGTCAAATGGATTGGCCCACATCTTGGTTCTTTTGGGCCTCCATCTGACCCATTTAGGTCACTTGACCCACTGCCAATAGTTTTTTACAGTAGCCCTTTTAGTATTTCATTATTATATCAATAATTATTTTGGTTAAAAAAAGATAAAAAATCTACATCTCGATCCGTTTGGGCCACCGAACGATCCGTTTGGGCTAATATTTTTTATAATAGTTATTTTAGTATATCGTTGTTATATCGAGAATTATTTTTGTTAAAAACACAGATCAAATATATCGGTCCAAATTTGCCCAATCCATTTGAGAATTGGCCCATTTATGTCCCATATGTTTTTGGCCAATTTATAATCCAATCCAAATTGCTCAACTTGCACATTTTGCTACCTCTAAAGACAAGGGAAAAAATATATCCGCAACTACACCTATAAAACTAATGAGTTAATCGATAAATGTTACCTATTGCTACCTTGTTTTTGTTGTAAAAATTAAGGTATTAAACTATTACAAACCATTCCTTTCTTACATCTTCTTATCTTACATCTTATTTTTATCTCTCGTTTACAGGTTATAATTACACATTATTAGACTAGCAAAAAACTAGTGGAAAGAATGTGTTTGCATGCTTTAATACAACTTATTAAAGTTTAATGTCAATACAATAAAAAAAATATCTTTGTAAAATAATAAAAAATAGTTTAATACTAGTTTATCGCTAATCAATATTTACAAGTAAGACATAAAATATACTATAATTTCAATTAAAATGTGAAAATTACCACCTTAGCATCTAGTCATGTCATCTAGAAAAAGAGTTTATAGTAACCTATATTTGTATACTCTTTCATAAAAGTTTTAAGTTATTAATTTGTAATTTTTCGAAATAAAAAAGATTAAATTTCAATTTCATGAGATTAAACGTAATTATTGATAATACTGAATATTATCTTATGTTGGGCCTGAGCTAGCGTTTGGCACAAGGGCCAAAAGAATACCAAAGAGCAAAACCCAATGTCACTTGAGCCCAGTGCCTTTGAAAGCCTGGCGTGTGGTAGGACGGACACACCCATAAACCAAAGGAACGAGGCTTTCAAGCTGTCTAATCGAACTACCAAGGCTCGACCTTCGATAGCCTAGTGACACACGCCTCCAGCCTATTCATCACCTATTTCGCATCACATTGCCACAAATCTATCCTGACATTAGGATAGACCACTCAAGTGGGTTATCTCATCCATATAAATACTAGGTCATTCCATGTTCAGGTAACACAATCCATAGTAAAAATAATACAAAATTTCTTCCCTCCATCTTCTCCTATGTTTGTTTCTTGATTCGTCAGACATTTTTCTTATTTTATGAATTATTTCCTCATCAGTTATCCGCTCGATTCGCTTCAATTTTAGAAATCTATAAACGATTATCTTTGTTAAGCTGTTAATTGCACTGATCACGATTATTCGAATGGTTCACTTCATTAAATTATTATTATAATCACCTTTATCAATTCCTAAGTTAATTACTAAAACTGATAAAGAAACAGGGAAACAGTGACAATGAATTAGAAATTACGAATTTTATTAAAATTTCCAAATACATGAGAAATATAGGGGAAAATATCTTATCTAACGGTTTGATGCCAATTAGATATAGTGTTTCTAAAATGAGGCACTATACTCACCAGGGTACCACCAGAAATATCTAGTTTGCTCACTTTTGCATCTTCTCATAGAACGAGCGACTCTCTACCCACTAGAACCTTTCCTCTTCAGCCCCAAATCACCATCTCTCCCAATTTTCCTAGTGGCAAAAAATGGAAAGTAGAGAGGAAAAAAGGGAAAATGGAGAGGAAAATTGCGAAAATAGAGAAGAAAGTACATATTTGGGAGCACCTTATTTCAGTAGTAAAATTCATTTATCTTCTTAAAATGGCAAAAAATTGGAAAGAATAAAGCAAGAAAATTTTCAGATGCTTAAACTGCTCCATGAGAAAGTGTTACTAAAACAAAAAGGATACCTGAAAATTCTTTTTAGTGAAATAGCAGGCGAAGACACCTATTTATCGGGAGAAAACTTCCTCTTTAAGCCAAAAAGCTAGAACTGCTTAGGCCACGTGACAGTCTACTATAGGAGAGGTTGAGAAGACATAACACGATCAACAAACCGTCGCCATAATGGGCACAGCTAATGAAGCATCCCTATCGATGAGCACGGATGACTAAATGTCACCTCATTAATGCGTTGACCGTGTCAATCACTTTAGTTGGGAATCTGAAATGATGAGCAACTAGAGGCCCCCGATCGAACCAAATAAACAAAAATCCATTCGGTTCCAGTTTTGTTCTGCACAACCCTACTTTCTAAGGTCTCAAAGAAATCCCCTTTCACAGCTCTATTGTGATCCCTTGAAATTCCAATTATTGGGCTATCATTAGGCTTTTTGTTATTTGGGCCTTTGTTTTTACCATGGGCCCTTTTACCTCTCACTATTCTCGAAGAGTAGCCAGCTTCCCTATAAGACACATCACCTAAAGGCATGCGCTTTCCTGCATTCTCCTTCATGGGACCACATGTAATTACCTCACTATCAAGACCGGCATCTCCTATGTTACCATTGTCCTTTTGTGTCAGTCCTGCAAACCTCGACCCTTTCTGAAAAGAGTTGCCTCCATCCGCTATGCCATCGTGCTTTTTTTGTCCGCAATTCCCCCTTTTGTCTGCTATCATCCATGGGCCATGTTCGTTGATTCTATTGCCACCTCCGGTCACCAGCCCATTGGAACCATCGTGATTCTGGTTCTCTTCATTCTTTTCCTTATGTGGGCAATAAGAATCCAAATGTTCACATCTGTCGCATTTGAATCATATCTTCGGTAGGTTTTCGTATTCCACCATTTGTTTATTCCTATCAAGCATAAACTTAGAGACAAGGGGTTCTTTGAAGTCTACTGAGACAGTCAATCTAGTTTGCCTATGATGATATCGCTAGTATTGAAATCGGCCTTCACCACCTTGCTATTAGCTTCTCCTATTTTCTTGAGGACATTTTGTGGGTTGTAAAGCAAGATGAGTTCTGAGAGCCTAATCCAAACCACCGCTTAGTTGATTATAGAGTTAGACACTTTTAAATCCAGGGACCATGGCTGGACCAAGAGGTAGCTACCCATTATGGTCCCTAGCTCTCCCAACAAGGATCTTAAATAATTCTCCTCCTCTCTAAAATTAACCATGAAATATCGCTTGCAAATATCAAGGATTTTAGCTTCATCTAGGTCCCAAAGCATTTCTAGCTTCTTACAGAACATTTTATAGCTTATAGTCCGATTAAAAAGACGGATAACCACTGCTCAGCAAAAAATGCTGGAGACTGTGTTCTTTAGGTCTTTCGAGATTCTCACAATCAGGCATTTTCCATCTCTGAGAATCTCAACATCCCCTATGTCAATTGTGATGTCTGCCTTCTCCATTTCCTCTCCCAACTTTGCTTCTTTCCCCGTTCCCTGCATAAGAGTATCCTTAAAGTACCAAGCAGCAACACTGTATTCCATGGTGGACTCTCTATGCTTGACTTTCTTGGTTGCCTTGTCACTCTCCTCTCTTTGCTGGTTACCATCGCCAAGAATGTGCATGTTAAGAGGAGTTAAATATTAAATATTGATACATTTTTTATGATTGTATTCATAAATATTCTTTTAAAAGACCTGATTTAGAATGCAGAGTAAAGAGCTTTAGGCCTAACTATATATCTGGCAACCCTAGCATCTCCAGTAAGGAGGAGCTAACTCAACATTTTGAGTGCAAATTTGCTCTCACTACTCAAAAATCTATCTGCTTTCACTTTACTTGCCCTTCTCTGAGCTTTTTTCCACCATAATTTTGCTGGGTTTCTTTCTTCAGGTACAACTTTCAACCTCTTAAACTTCATATCTATGCTTGTTATATAATGTGCTTATTAGTAATATTGGTTTTCTTTTTCCCTATTGCTATTATTTGATGCTTTTCAAGAGAGGGATAAAGGAACAGATGGGTTGTAATCTCTTTATTACTGAAAGAATATCAGTAGGTGGTTTATGAAGCATATATAGAAAAAGAAAAGTTTTTGAAGTAAAATTTGCAGTTTTCTTTTCAAATTTGTGCACAATTGGCAGTTGCTACTTCGTTTATTAAGGTTTTTCTATTTTTTATCAAATCGGATTAGGTTTCCAGCTCTTCTTTTGAAGGAAGATCACTGCTAATTGTTTGGGTTGGTTGGAATTTATTTGAAAGTCTAGAACAGAAGGGGAAAATCTATTAACTTGAAGGCATTGGTGGACAAGGAGAAGAATAGGGTATTATTTGCTGAAGCTGATACTGACTTTATTGATGTTCTTTTCAGTTTTTTGACAATGCCTATGGGAACAATTGTTAGATCAACCTGTCAAGGGCAACCAACTAGGTTCATAGGTTGTATGAGCAACTTGTATTCAAGTGTTAAAAATCTTGATGCTAATTATCTCAGGACTAAAGTATGCAAGTTGATGCTGTTATATCCTCGAATCAGGGCAGTAACTCAGTATAGCAAGCTGAAACTAAAGATTGATGGCTGTGAGCCTCATAAGTATTATTACTGTGAAGACAGAGAATGCATTAGCTCCCAGCACAAGTTATTAAGTCACTACCAAGTTAGTATGGCATATGGGTTGTCTCATTACTGTGGAGACAGTTATTGAGTCACTACCACGATATATGTGCATGTGGGATGTCTATTGGTTGCCATTGCAAGCTGGCTTATAAGGTTAAGCCAAATACTCCTCGAGAAAAAGGAGTATTTGTGAAAGGATAAACTTGACTTCTAATAAGTGATGGGTTACAAGTGATACCCTCATCAAGTGCAGCAAGCTTTTCTTTGCTTTACAAGCTTGGAGTTAAGGATGCAAGCAAGATTGAGGATAGTACATATAATTTTGGAGCATATGAGGTAACTAATAAATTGACAAGTTTTACTTGTTCTATAGCAAAGTTAATTTCTAGCTCGACATTTGGTTTCAGGTTTTGAATTTGCTGAAAAGCTCAATGGTATCAGATGCACCCTTGACAGAAACTTTGCTAAAGAAAATTGAGACCCTTGAATTAAATAAGGAAAGTTCTCATAGATGGAGTTCCAACTTTAATCATCAACTTGGGAAGCAAGAAAATAGGAAAATTAGTGTAAAGCTTTTTGTTAGCAAATCCAAGAATACTGTATGTTATGCAGAAGTAGGTGAAGATTTTGTTAATCTACTTTTTAGCTTCCTAATCGAATCACTTGGATATATAGTGAAAGAAATGCGTGATTGATCATTGAGGATCTTGGTGTTCAGAAATACTTCAAGTTGAATGTTGAAAAAGAGATTTTGCTTTGTCCTAAGATAGCGCCTAAGTTTGGCTACAACAATCGAGAAAACAAAAAAGGAAGTCACGAAAATGGATAAAAAAAGTATAGGTTTGATGGCCCCTTCCTGTCATCAGAAAGGCAGGACATGACAAAGAAAAACCCATCAAGAAAGTAAAACTCATTCCTCATCCTTAAAAGGCAGAAAGATGGAAAAAATAAAGCGAGGAAATCTTGAGATGCTTAAAGATTTCATAAGAAAGAAAAATAAGAAATTCAGGAGAAAAAGGGAAGGAGAAATGAGAGCAACAACCAGAAGAAGCCGCCTATTTATAGGATTTTTCTTCAAGCTGAGAAGAAACCACTCGAAACACGCGGTGGTCTACAACTGGAGCATCGAAGAACTTGAGTTATTAGTGCAAAAAATAATAGTTACCATAATGAGCGCGTCTTGCGAAGAATCCCTTGTTAATAGTTGCCATAATGAACGCGTCAAATTAGGCAACCATCAATAAATGTACCAAAAATAATAAAAATGTAGTATTGTCGTCAGCAAGCATACGGTTAAATGCTCCCAATCGATAATCCGCCACATCGATCAGATAATGCAGGTGAGAGGGATCACCATTCTAAAAAAAAAATGAGATTCTACCCTAAGTCGGGTAATGAAAAAATTTCAATATTAATGTACCTCGGTATATTATGTTTGGGCTATTAATTTGATATAGCAAATAAAAGACAGGAAGTATCCAACAAAAGAAGTCATAATTTAGAAATCGAGAGTTTTATTGAGAAATCTCGGAGGTACAAAGGAACACAAAGAAGTTATCCTATTTAATGGCTCTACGCCGATCGAATCTTTTGGGGCGCTCCATTTGCCAAAGCACTTCAGGGAATTTGCTCGTACTCGCAAATTGCCCGGAATCTACTGCCCCTTCCCTCTTCAACTTCGAACTGATAACTTCCCGAATTCCCCTAACGACGAAAATGGGAAGAAGAAGTGAAAGTCAAAAATAGATAGTAACCTATCTATTAAAAAAACACCAGAGGCCCAAAAGCCACAAGGCCCAAAGTATAGCACAGGAGATTTGGTGGGCTGTCATAAGGCATATCTAATCGGACCTGCTGAGCTGCCACCTGCTAATGCACTGACACACTCTATCGCCATATCTCTCTGACTATCTTCAGTCACGTCATCATCCATCTACTTTAACACACTCGGTAAGACTTAGATAGTAAAGGTCATGACGCCACTATGCCCAAACTGTAGCACTTTACACTCTCTATATCATATAAATAGCCCAACCCTTTTAAGGGCTCCTGACATCAGTCTCAATTGAAGAACATATCTTCTTTCTATATTTCTTCTCTCTAAAAGCCCCTTATTGACTTAAGATTTGGAGAGCCACTGCTTGGTCTGATCGGGCTAGCCTTACTTGCAGGTTATAGGTCCTCTTCCAATTCGTTCATCCTATTCATGTCCCTCGTTTTGATATCCAAAGGAAAATCAAGTCTAGAACAGAATGGGAGAATCTATTAAGTTAAGGCATTGGTGGACAAGGAGAAGAATAGAGTATTATTTGCTGAAGCTGATGTTGATTTTATTAATGTTCTTTTCAATTTTTTTGACAATGCCTATGTGAACAATTATTAGATTAACCCGTCAAGGGCAACCAACAAGGTCTGTAGGTTGTATGAATAACTTGTATTCAAGTGTTAAAAATATAGAAAATGTTGATGTTAATTATTTCAAGACTAAAGTATGTAAGTTGATGCTGTTGTATCTTCGAATCGGTGCAGCAACTCAATATAGCAAGTTGAAACTAAAAATTGATGGCTGTGAGCTTTATAAGTATTATTACTGTGAAGACAGAGAATGCATTAGCTCCCGGCACAAAATATTGAGTCACTACCAAGTTAGTATGGCATGTGGGTTGTCTCATTACTTTAGAGACAGAATATGTACCTAGACCTAGTGCATATGGGATGTCTTTTGGTTGCCATTGCGAGCTGGCTCGTAAAGTTAAGCCAAATAATGATGAAATCGATCCTCGAGAAAAATGAGTATTTGTGAAAGGAAAAATTCGACTTCTAATAAGTGATGGGTTACAAGTGATACCCTCATCAAGTGTAGTAAGCTTTTCTTTGCAAGCAAGGTTAAGGACAAGACATAACATTGGAGCATATGAGGTAACTAATAAATTGACTAGTTCTGCTTGTTATATATCAAAGTTAATTTATGGCTTGGCATTTGGTTTCAGGTTTTGAATTGCTAAAAAGCTCAATGGTATCAGATGCACCTTGACAAAACTCTGCTGAAGAACAATGAAACCCCTGAATTAAACGAGGGAAGTTTTCATAGATGGAGTTCCAACTTTAATCATCAACTTGGGGAACAAGAGATAGGAAAATTAGTGTGAAGCTTTTTGTTAAAAATCCAAGAATATTTGTATGTTACGCAAAAGTAGGTGAAGATTTTGTTGATCTATTTTTTAGCTTCCTAACCATTCCACTTGGATATCTAGTGAAAGAAATGCGTGACTGTGTGTGACGTGCGCCGGAACCAGCAAGGCCCTCTTTGAACCCTCTTTTAGGATTCGAGGGATTGGTTCGCGTCTTTTCCGATCTTAGGTGTTATGAGATATTTTCGGCACCTCCTTTCACAATAGAACATTGAAAAGGACCATTCATCGCCATAACACCTTTAGGCACTTTTGAGGTATTTTGGAGTCGCCACCCAATTTACAAGAAATTGGGAAAGTTTAACCTCTTATCGGTCTAAACCAGAGATGGTGTTCGGAAGTTCACACTTATTTATGTCTTGGTTAGTTATAAATGAGTTTTTAAATTACAAAATTTCATTTTTCATCTCACACAATTAATGCAGTTTATTAAAGCGCATATCAATCACATATAAGACGATAAATAAAAAACAAAAATAAAGATGAAAATAAATTACAACACAACTAGGGGCGGAATTAGGGGTGAGCAAAAAAACCGATGGACTTGGTTAACCGAAAAAAAAATCCGAAACCGAACCGATGGACTGGTTAACCGATTGTAATGGACTGGTTAATGGTTAGTGTTTTGAAAAAACCGATATTAATGGACTGGTTAATGGTTTTTGACTCATGTGACTGGTTAACCGAACCGAAACCGAATTTTTAGTTAAATTATTAATTTTTTAATAATTTATAACAATTTATATAACAATTTATCCTAATTAAAGGTGATCATGTACTTTTTTTCATTATACTAATTATTTTTAAGTTTTTAAGTTTTTTAATTGGCTATTTGTAAGTATAACAATTTATCTAATTAAAAGTGATTATGAACTACTTAATATATTTACTTATTAAATATTAATTTTTAAAAATAAATTTGCTTATATCCACCAAATATTTTTATTTTATCAACAATAATGTTATATTATAATGAAAAATTTTTAATTTTTAAGTATCTTGAACATTTTAATTTTATTTATGAATATATTTATAATTATAATAGTTAACCGAAAAATATTGGGTAACCGATCCGAAAAACCGAAACCGATGGACTGGTTAACCGATGACAATGGACTGGTTAATGGACTGGAATTTCGAAAAACCGATATTAATGGACTGGTTAATGGACTGGCGCTTATGGACCGGTTAACCGACCATGCTCACCCCTAGGCGGAATACAACCCTCATTGTAAATAAAACATAAATCATACATAAAACGGGGTATTTATTAAGGATGAGGACATTGGTCCTCTCATGCATAATTAAAAAAATTATTTTAAAGTGACATTTTATTTTGGACAAAAAAGTAGGACATTGGTCTCATTTTATTAATAAAAATCCCAAATTATTAATTGTATAAAAAAGGTGATTTTCTATAGCGCAAACAATTAAAACATATATTTTACACACAAGGTAAAAAAAAATAATAACATAAAAAGAAAATAAGATAAAAAACTGATATGCAAACTCCAAGCCGGGTAGCCTTTAATCTCCGATCCGAGCACGCGTATAACTCGCACAAGTAAATAATTTTTGAGGGCAAATAAAATAAAATAAAATATAATATTAGTGAAATAGATTAAGTAATTAACATGAACAAATAAATTAATTAAGTAAGATTAATTAAATAAGATAAATTACAAAAACAGAATAATAAATAAATATTAATAATATTAATAATAAAAAATTCAGAAATTAAATAATAATAATAATAATAATAATAATAATAATAATAATAATAATAGATAAAATAGGGAAAATAGGGACTTACCTCGCCGGAAGAGAGGTGGTCGACACCACCTATGCCGGAAGGTAGATCGCCGCTCGAGGGGCTCGCCGGAGCTGGTCACACGCCGGAAGGAAGTCGGTCGTCGCCGGAAAACACCACGGAGCATCACGGGTCCTCTTCCCTCACGCGCCGTCTGCCGGAGTCCGATGGAAGAACGGTGGCGTCGCCTGAATCGTCCGGCTGTGGGGAGTGTGCCGGTGTGGCGCGTGCCTCCGTGTGCGGCGGCGGTTGGCCGGCGGGAGCAACGCCCCTCCTCTCCTTTTTTTCTTCCTTTTTCTTCTTCTCTCCGGCGCCGGCGTCCACCTTTGGTTCAGCCCCTTTCTTCTTCTTTCTTTGCTTTGATTTTGGTTTTTCTTGGCTTTTGATCTCTCTTACTCTCTCTTTTATTTTCTTGTTCTTGCTCTCTTCTTTCTCTTTTTTTTCTTTGGCTTTTCCTTTGATCTTTGGCCGGCTCCTCTCCTGCTCTCTCTTTCTTTTCTTTTCTTTTTCTTTGATTTTGGTCTGCCGACAGAGCCCCACCCCCCCCCCCCCCCACAACAAGGTTTGTCCATCTTATTCTTTTTGTACTTCAAAACTAGGGCTAATTAGGTGCACATGATAATTTCCTCCATTTTTCTATTTCTTAATTAAACTAACTTAATTCAAATTAATACACACACATGCTAATTAATTAAACATACACATATTAATTAAACATTACATTTTAATTACATTTTAATCTATTTAATATATCACATATATAATTTATCTAATTAATTAAACATTGCACTAATTAATCAATTTAAATTATCATATATATATATATATATATTTTTTATCTAATTAATCGCACACTTTAAACTTTAATTTTACATGCATTTTAATCACACAATAATATTAACTACTCAATTAACTAGCAACATTAACTAATTAATTACCTAATTTTACACACACATTTATATATATATACATATATTTTTTTTATTATTATTATTTTATTTTTTTGGAGGGAATTATCAAAGATCAAAAATCACCATTTTCCTTTTTATACTGAGTTCGGACCCGGTGTCTACACTGTGCTACAAAAGGATGTATAAATCACCTGTATAAGAGCATTGAGGATCTTGATGTTCAGAAATACTTGAATGTCAAAAAAGAGATTTTGCTTTGTCCTAAGATAACGCCTAAGTTTGGCTACAACAACCAACTGATAGGACTTGAAGAAGTTAATTTGCATTGCTGCCTAGATGTGAAGGATGAGAAACTACCAAACTACAAGGAAGGTACATGCAATTGAGGATTTGTGATGGGGCCTGTAATGTTTATAGTGACTGATGATCTGATTGTCACCCTCGTATCCCCCATCTCTGGCGTATTTGTTTTGAACAAATTGAATGTTCCTTTCAATGACGCTGAGGAATGCATTGTGCAAGTTGTGAACTGAGGAGGTATGTTGTGAACAAATTGAATGTTTCTTTCACATTTTTTGCATATCAATCTTTAATGCTTGTTTTTTTTAATATACTTTAAAGGTTACATTAGAGAATGAATGAATTAATCTGTTTGGATTGACAAATGGATCATAATACGGGTTGGAGTTTGACCATGATCCAAACAAATCAATTAATAGATTGAGTCATTTGACTCGGGATAAAAAGTGCAGATTATATGGATAGGAAAACTTCCATTGCATTAATTTATCATTTTCAATACCCGCTAAGGTTGCCAACAACCATTGCAATCTCGAAAGAGGCCACCTGCAATAGCTGCACAACAACACATATATTAGAAACAAAAATTACCAGCCAAATTTTCTTAACTCCAATCTAATCTCTCATATGCCCACATTCAATCACATTATGCTACAACAGCAATCAACTATGAATTCCAATCTTTTAAATCTTTATTCAGGATACACAGCAATATATACATTGAAAAATAAAACAATATATACATCCAAATAAAGATTAGAGACTTCTGAATGTAATTTATTCCATGAGGTATATTAGCAATCAGCAGATACAATCACCGTCTCTCATTCACATCTTATTCTTCATCTCCTTCATCTTCATCATCTGATAAAATAAAAATTAAAAAAAAAAAGAAGAAGAATAAGAAGAAGCAACAATGATGTATGATGCGCCAAGCCCAAATTTCTGTATTAAAATATTAATTAGTAATAATACTTTTAATTGTTGGTGCTTCGACCCCTGCATATACGGTCTATGAAGTAGATTAGCAGCAAACAGAATCGCCCATTATTAAGTATTTGGTTATCCCCTTCAACCTTTTCCTCCTCTGCAAGTGCTCTAGCAGGTTCAATCTATAAAAATAAAAAATAAAACACCAAAAAGGGCGTCATTTTAATTCAAAATTATGGGATTAGTCCAATAAATTATCTTTGAAGAAATGTTTATTTGATTTTATAGTAAAAGCAGAACTAAATCTGCTGGTAATAAAAGCAGATAAAATCTTCTTCTTATGCTCTTTTAATTGATTTTTAATATCCAAATACCATCTGGAACTTCTTTTGCTTTATAATATATCTCCAAAATGTTGAGATGGGTTTAATTAGGATGAGAACATACCTCTTTCTTCATGCTTCCATTGATGTCTCCCTCCAATGCATACCTTCTTCCATTTATCATTATTTCTTTCAGCTTCGGAGTGTTGGATGGCCCATGAGAAAAACTTTTCATTTGATTGCATCCATTAATTTCCAAGGATGCTAATGACTGCAATTCAACTGCACTAGTTCCACCACAAAAACTCTTGAGATTAGGCAATTCTTCAAGTTCTAACACTTGCAATCGAGGAAATTCTATTTTATCCAATACTGATTCTGGTGCTTCTTCATCCTCTTTTCCAACAATAGCTTCCATCTTCTCACATGAATGAATCCACATACATTTTAGTTTCACCAGAAGTTTGGGCAAATGAGGTGGGAAAATATGTATGAGATTCCCACAATTATATACTCTCAAGTATTGCAGGCTTTGAAATCCCATAATTTCTGATGGAATCTTGAACCATATATGTGTTAGATCTGTTAAACCATCTAAACTTAACCGTTCCAAAGAATTAACAGCTCCAACAGCAGCATGATGTTCCTGGAATGAAAATATCACTTTTAATGCATAGCAATCTTCAATTGTTAGCTCTTCCAAATTCAGCAACCTCTTCATGAAGCCGTATGGAATGAATGCAGAATGATCATTAACATGGCCAACGGATGAATCTCCGTTCTTGATAAGTGAAACCTTAATTACAATATATCAACAAAGTTATTGTGTTACACGCAAAACTTCAAATCATAATAATTAATTGGGTAAAGAATCGGTAAAAGTTAATGACTATAATAATTATTTTTTTTTTGAATGCCAATGAATATAATTATTTAACACTATATTTGTGTATATATATTGTACTAAATTCAATATGATCATATTTTTAATATATTTTATATTCCAAAAGTAGTATTTTGAATGATTGCAAAGTTTCTTTAATTAAGAATTTAAAAGTGTTATTAAATGTTTTTCTATTGCGAATGATTTTTCAACATATATTAATTGTTCAATTTAGATATATAAATAAAACATAAAATAGAGCTGAAAAATGTTGAATAAAAACTGTAATAAAAAATTTTAAAATCTTTAAAATTTAATTTTTGTTTAGACTTATTTTTATTTCAAATAATCACTATCACATAATAAGTTTATTGCAATATATTATTAACAGCATTTTTGCATTGTTGCCTTATTTTATATAAGACAACAATCTAGTTGCATATTTGAAATGCTACAAACATTTAAGTGTTGCATCAAAATATTTAAACCATTATAATAATTTAATTAAGTCCGTAAGAGTGGATGTTATACCTATCAAATTGTTGCTACTATCTGCTCTTGTTATCTTAAATTATTGTAATAACTTAAATATTTTGATGCAATATTTAAATACTTGTAGCATTATAAATATGTTGTTAGATTGTTGCATTACATAAATTACGGCAATAATTTAAAACATGTTGCTAAAAATATATTGTAATAAGCTTGTTATATAACAATGAATCTATATATGATTAAAAATCACTGCTGGTCAAATCTAAAAGGACAAATTAAATTTTGCTTCTAAAACCATTTGAGTAATATATATCAATGTTATTAAAATCAGACCGGATAAAGAACCGGCAAGACAGAGGGTTCGTGGTTCGACCGGGTTCGACCGGATTTTTTTATATTTTTTAAAATATTATAATTACTATAATTTTTATAAATACTACTACTCAAAAAAAAAAAATAATCAAAACATTTAATATATACCTCAAATATACTAGTAATAATTATTTTTCACCTTTTATTTTTTTTAAATTATTACTTGATTAGTTATTTTCTGTTAAAATATTTTATTTTATGAGTTTTAATTTAAAAATTAAATAATTCAATAATTGTAGGTGAAATTAAAAAAATGATAGAAAATTATTTTTAAGTTTACCAATTTTAATAATTTATTCAATTTTTATTCTATTGTATTTTATTAAATTATTAAATCATTATATTATTTTCATTTAAATAGTAAACAAACCAATTATTTGTTAAATAAAATTTATTGGATTATTTATTTTTTATTTTTATGAAAAAATAATTATTTTATTAATTTTTTAAATTAAACCCGGTTTTGACCGGTTCAACCCGATTTTCTGCAGTTGAACCAACTGGTTAGGCAACCGGTATGCGGTTCAACCGGTTGAACCGGGCGGTCCGGTTTTAATAACCATGATATATATGCCAAGCAATAATGCACTTTATTGCTTCCATTTTCAATCTCATTTGCAACTTCTAATAATAATAATACAATTTAAAATTAAATGACGCCCCAATTCTTGGTAAGTAAAATCTTTAATAATAATAATAATAATAATAATAATAATAATAATAATTCGAAACTTGCATGACTTTAAACCATAAAAATATTAACTCCAAGGGTAAAATAGTACTAAAATCTTGATTCTCTGTATGTATTGTATTTAGATTTAATATTGCTCAAGCAAGCATTTTAATCTATTGTTCTTAATTAGCCCCTTTCCTAGTCAACCTATGAACATATCATTTTATCATTTTATATTGAGGCCTGAACATATCATTATTAAAAAAATAAATACAGAAAGCAAGTAGTAAACCTGTTTGCTGGAAAGAGGATGTTGATTTTGTTGGTCTCCTCCTGTGATTAATAATCCTGATGAACCACCAATTGATTTGATCTTTGGACATCTTTCCACATATAATTCTTTTAGAGAGTGGCAATTCAAGGAAACATGACCATCAGCACAAAAAGCCACCAACTCATATAGATCCCTAAGCCAAAGTGAATTTAGCATAGGGAAGACTGTTTCCTCTTGTCTTCCATCTGCAACTCCAACTACATATTCCATCTTCTCACATTGCCATATTTGTAAAGTTCGAAGCTGCACCAATTGTTGTGCCACAGAGGCTGCAAATGCTATTTTCAGCTGACTACAACTCACCAATTCGAGCCTTTGAATATTTGATAGCCGTAGCCAATTAGTTGATGGAAATAATGTTCCACTAGATGCATTTGGTTGTTCCATGCTATCTGCTTTTACCTGTCCATTTTTATAGTTGTTGGCTTGCTTAAATATGTTGTGAAAATTGATTGAAAAAAATACAATTATGGGATCAGTTCAATAAATTACCTTTTTTTAAAAAAAAAAAAAAGGTTCATCTGATGATTTCATAATAACATATATTTTAATTGATTTAATATTCAATACATGCACTAAAATCATCATCTTACTCTATTTTAATTGATTTAATATTCCAGTATAATATAGAATGTCTTTTGCTTTAATTAATATTCGAATAATATATCTCCTAAATGTTTAATTAGGATGAGAACATACCTCTTTTTTCATGCTTCCATTGATGTCTCCCTCCAATGAATGCAACTCAACTGCACTAGTTCCACCACAAAAACTCTTGAGATTAGGCAAATCTGCAAGTTTCAACACTCGTAATCTAGGAAATTCAATTTTTTCCAATACTGATTCTGGTGCTTCTTCATCCGCTTTTCCAACAATAGCTTCCATTTTCTTACATGATTGAATCTCCATGCGTTGTAGTTTTACTAGAAGTTTGGGCAAATGAGGTGGGAAAATATGTATGAGATTTCCACAGCGATATACGCTCAAGTATTGCAGGCTTTGAAATTCCATAATTTCTGATGGAACCTTGAACCATATATGTGTTAGATCTGTTAAACCACTTAAATATAAATCTTTCAAAGAATTAACAACTCCAACAGCAGCATGATGTTCCTGGAATGAAAATATCACTTTGCATGTATCGCAATCACCAATTGTTAGCTCTTTCAAATTCAGCAACCTCTTCATGAAGCCGTATGGAATGAATGCAGAAGGGTCATTAACATGGCCAACGGATGAGTCCCCGTTCTTGATAAGTGAAACCTTAATTACAAAATATCAACAAAGTTATTGTGTTACCCACAAAACTTCAAATCATAATAATTTATACTCCAAATTGATTGTGTTAAATTAATTGCTTGGGTAAAGAAACGGTAAAAGCATATGCAAATTTGTATTTCAAATTAGATTAAAAGAAAACTATAATTGAAAATATTGAATTTAAATTTTAAGTATAAAAACAATATATTTAAAATATTATATTACTTATTTGGAGGTTTTACTCTTGTTTATCATTGGGTAAGCTATAACACTAACTTTCGTGTTAGAGCTTAGTTATACCTGAGTTATAATTAAATTATACTAAATAACAATAATTTTTTCTATATTTTTCAAGTTATCTTGATTTATATCTAGATTATTCCAAAAACCAAAATAAATTATATTTTTCTTGAATTTTCAAGTTATATTTCAATTAGACCTTAGTTATACTTCAAACATATTGCTTTGATCCGTAATTGTAATTGAAATAATTAGGTGTTTAGCAAATACTTAATATATTCTAAGGAACTATATAATCTGATTTAAACAAACCAAGCTTCTTACATTTGTTGGTAAGAACCGTGTTCGTTTTAATTTTAATGCAATTATTTAATTAAATCAAAGAAGCATCTCTTACGATTGTTCAGTAATTAGGATTAATTTCTTGGCTAATTTACACATAATGAAAAAATGATTATTAGAAGCATCTTTAATAATTATAACTAGTTCACTAAAATAATTGGGAAATTCATCTTCGAGTCAATAATTAAATAGTGGATTGAAATTGAGATTAAACCTTTGACCGAGAATTTTTCCTCATTGATTATTTAGTAAGTAATTCTCTGGCTTTAGTTAATTTTATAGTATTCATTATTTTCAGCAATTAAAACGTCATTTATTTATTTGTTTCCATAAAAGAATTAATTTTCTGTCAATTTTCAGAGATTCGGCATTACTCATCACTTCTACAATTTATTGATTTTAGGAAGTAAGGTTTTATTTTTGGGGTTTCGATACCCATCAGACTTTCTAAAAATATGAATCACTTTAAATGACTTTCATAAATAGATTTTAAATGACTTTTATAAACATTGTATTTTTAACACTCAAATAAACATTATTTTTATAGATTTATTTTTATGCCTGCTTTTGGTGGCTTATAGGGTTGAGCAAAACTTAATCGAAACTGAAAATTGAACCGAACCGAATGGATTTTGATTTATTTGATTTTATTTTTTAATTTTCGGTCCATTTACTTCTAAATTAAATTTAATTTGATTTTTTCCTCGTTGATTCTTATTTAGTAATTTTCTTGCTTTAGTTAATTTTCTATTCATTATTTTTAGCAATTAAAACCTCATTTATTTATTTGTTTTCATAAAAGATTTAATTTCCTGTCAATTTTTGTAGATTCGGCCCTATTCATCACTACTACAATTTATTGATTTTAGAAAATATAATTTTATTTTTTGTGGTTTCGACATCCATCAGGCTTTCTAAAAGTATGAATAACTTTAAATGAGTTTCATATATAGATTTTAAATGACTTTTATAAATATTTTATTTTTAATACTCAAATAAACATTATTTTTATGCATTTATTTTTACGCCTGCTTTTGGTGGCTTATAGGGTTGAGCAAAACTGAATCGAAACTGAAAATCGAACCGAACAGAATGAATTTTGATCTATTTGATTTGATTTTTCAATTTTCGATCCATTCAATTCTAAAATTAAATTTGATTTTTTCCCTGTTGATTCTTATTTAGTAATTTTCTTACTTTAGTTAATTTTCTATTCATTATTTTCAGCAATTAAAATCTCATTTATTTGCTTGTTTATTTTCATAAAAGAATTAATTTCCTGCCAATTTTTGTAGATTCAGCCCTACTTGTTTATTTTTTTTAGTAGAATTAATTTCCTTCCAATTAAAATCTCATTTATTTGCTTGTTTATTTTAAGAAGTAATTTTATTTTTGGTAATTTCAATACTTTCTAAAAATATGAGTGACTTACTGACTTTTATTAAATGACTTTCATATATAGATTTTAAATGACTTTTATAAACATTTTATTTTTAATACTCAAATAAACAATTATTTCTATATATTTATTTCCACACTTGCTTTTTGGCGGCTTATAAGGCTAAGCAAAGTCAAACCGAAAATCGAACCGAATGGATTTTAGTCAATTTAATTCGATTTTTTTGATTTTTGATCCATTCGATTTTAAACCGAATTAAAAATTTGATTTATTTGGTTCATAAAATTTAAAAACCAAATAGAATGAACCGATTGAATTAATGAAAATACATTTTGTAATTTATTTTATATATTCATATTTTTTGTTTTTACTGCATGAAAAATATATAAATAAATTTTAAAAAATACTTTTCTTTTAACCTAAATTCAAAACTCCATCCAAATCCGCCCAAAATAATTAGCTTAAAACCCCACCCTTTTAAATCTGAACCCCGTTTGGACCTGTCCCGTATGCCCAACGGGCCTCCTCACAAATCCCCTTTTGCACAGCCCTAATTACTTCCTCTTCCTCATCTCTGTTTCTCAGTTGTGGCCCCCTTCCCTCTCTCTCTTTCTCTCTTCATCCAGTCCTCACTCAGCCCCTTCCACCCTCGCCATCGTTGTTGGACGCCGTCTGAGAGAAACCTTCTGGTGACTTATCTACTCCAAAATCAAATTCAACAAAACCTCTAAATCCAAAAAGCGAAGGTAATTCCACTAACTTTGTTCTTTAATGCATCCTCGTCCTTCTTAGTCCATCGTTTTCGTTCATAAGTTTATTTCTTTTGCAAAGAGTTATTAGCTAATAGTCTATTTTTTCCTTCTCAACGGTTTTGATGTTATGTTTGCCTCTGTTTAGCTTTGCACGCTTCCTTACAGCACTGGGATGTGTTAGTCTTTCATTTTGTTTGGTTCTTCTCGCACTCTTAGAATGTTTCATTTTGATTTTTTTTTTCAATATTCTTTTTCTTAAAATGGTTTATTCAATTATTTTTCTTTTAAAATATTTTTCTTTGGTGAAGTTTGTTGTACTGGTGGTTCTAGATATACATTTATGAATAATAAGAAGATTGATGCCTCAATGCTGTTAAAGGAGTTACTGTGAATGCTAAGAGGCTCTGCAAAACTTGATGCATTCATGAATTTACGTACATTAGCTTGATTTTGATATAATTGCTACTAATGAAGCTTGATTTTGTTAAAGGAGTTACTGTGAATGCTGAGAGACTTGCATTTGTGTGTGCACTTGTATCAGGGATCTTGTTTCACTCTTTAAGCTCTTTAGTACTTGATCTGAAAATTCTGTTATTGGCAGTGTGTTTCATCTTTCTTTTATTGTGTCCTGCTATATCATAAGCAATGATCTTAAATTCAGGTTTTATGTGCAGTACTTATCATGATATGTCCCACAATATTATTTTGAAACAGAAAGCTGTACGTAGCTTACAGTCTAATCAATCTGGAGCTTAAGCTGGGGATTTAATTTAGGATTATGGAATAATAAAGGTAAAGCAGCAAACATTGGCCTATGTCTTTACCCCTTGAAGCCATTGCTTAAATTTCAAAGGCCAAGGGTGTCTGAATTCTAATAAGCATGAGTGGGTGAATGGTTTTTATGCTGACGTTACTCTATATGTCCAGTGGGTGTCCCTATAACAACCTATTTAATATTTTTTTTTTGAAATCAACCTTTCATTACTTCAAATCAGAAGACAAAACATCGAAAAGAAATGGAGGTGGACAAGTCCAGTCTCCGCAAACAGACTTAGAAATGACTGCTTTGGCCAACATATGAGCAGCCATATTCGCTGTTCGCCTAACAAAAGCAACAGAACAACTATCTAATGCTTTTAACAAAATCCTACATTCCTCTATTATATCCCCAAAATAAGACACCCCAAGACATTTATCTTCCACTGCTTTCGACACCAAGAGACAATCTGTTTGTACACAAACTCGAGCCAATTGATTAGCTTTCAACCAACTCAGAGCTTCTTTGACTGCTAGAGCTTCAGCAATATGAGCTTCAGCAATTGAGTGAGGTATTATTGGATTTAGCAAAACTAATGTTGTGGTTGGGGAAGATGTTGATCCATGTCAAATAGATTTGAGAAGATGGAATAAATAGCAAAACTAATTTATGGTTTTTGATATGTTTGGGGTCTGCTCTTTAATGGGTTCTTAAGTATTTTTTGATTTGTTGAGGTGTACTTATTGGATTTTGTTGGATATTAAGAGAGTTGATGAGTTTCTTCACTGGTGGATCATAGCTGCTTTTATAAATATAAAGATTTCATTTTTTGGTCAGTGAAATTTTACTCAATTGAGGCCTAATACTGAAGAGAGATGCTTTTGCGTGGAAATCATCAAATCACTACGAACATAGCATGGTAATTGTTTTAGGGATATGAGAACATTAATAGCATTTGGAGGTTTTACTCTTGTTTATCATTGGGTAAGGGATTTGACTTATATTTTCATATTTTATGCTCATCTATTACTTCTATTTTTGTAAAATGAAGTTTATAGATCATTGAATTTAAGTAGCTTTTGTTCTTTTCTCATTCTCTCATATTTTTTGATGTTATCGAGTATTCGGGAGACTTATTGATTTTCATAGATATTTTTTTGGATGTTACAATCCAAAATATGGCTGAATTATTAAAAAAAAAAAAAACATGATACACATATTTCAACAATATTCAAGTTATACCTTAGTTTTGTTTCAGTTATATCATAAAAAATAGTATTTTATTTCCAAAAATTTTCGTGTTAGAGCTCAGTCTTGCCTGAGTTATAATTACGTTATACTAAATAACAATAATTTTTTCTATATTTTTCGAGTTATCTTGATTTATATCTAGATTATTCCAAAAACCAAAATAAATTATATTTTTCCTAAATTTTCAAGTTATACTTCAATTAGACCTTATTTAAGCCTTTATGTTGAATTATTATTAGAATGGCTTCCATGAAATATTTAGATATTTGGAAAATGAAGATAAATAGAGTTCTTTTTACGTACATTGAAAGAGAAAATTGGGATGTATTCAATTATGATTTTGATACTTTTTTTTAAATGACTTTTGATCATGGACTTTTAGAGAGTTTCATAGACTTTCTAAAAGTATAAATGACTTTTAAAGATTTTAACAGGGTTTGTTAGCTTGTATATTTTGCATAGTTTCAGCTAATTTCGATGTGTTAATTGGACTTTAATTGATTGGAAATTAGTTCATTTGTTTCATATTTGTGATTTTGACAGATTTTGGTGGTAAAGGAGAAAAGATGGGATTTTTGGGAGATATTGCTGTTAGTTTTGGAGTTCTATAGTTGTCTCGTACAGTAGGCTGTGGGCACGAGCTATTCAACGAGGGATTGTTACACTTGAGCGAAAATTGAGACTTTTTAGCTAACTTCGAGCGGTTGTTTCATACATTTTAGGAGTTGAATTAGGTCGGGATTACCACAAGAAAACGAGATTATATTAAGAAGAAAAAGGCGTAATTATAACTTTAGAATTAATTTCCTTATTATTATTATTATTCAATTTCCTATTGGAGGTAGAACTCTAGGGTTATAAACCGAGATTTTTGCTTATAATTTTCCAGTCATATTCTTCTTCTTTTGAAGCGACAATGTGGAGAAGATGATTTGTGCCTGAATTTCTTGTCTCGGTTGAAGGATAATCAACATATTTCTATTCCATATTTGTGAGATCTTGTATTTATATCTTTTCTATGATTTCTTGATGTATATTGTAGTTCCTTTAATTCTTGTTATAGGAGCCATTGCATGTTTTGAAAGAATTATATAGTGCCAAACAAATTGCTTTGATCCGTGATTGTCTTTGTAATCTGTAATTTGTGATAATTGGAAGAATTTATTTTGCTCAATTTGATTCGATTTTTTCAGTTTTTGTTCCATTAGGTTGTGAACCGAATTAAAAATTTGGTTTATTCGGTTTTGTTTTGATTTGTAAAATTAAAAGCCAAATGAGCCGAATCGACCAAATTAATGAAAATGCAGTTTGTAATTTATTTTATATATTCATATATTTGTTTTTACTACATGAAAAATATATAAATAAATTTTAAAAATATTTTTCTTGTTTTTGGTTTAAAAAAAATCTATTGATTCCATTATATGGCATTTTTGCTTCTCAGTTAAACTTGTAAGGAGTCAACTTGAGATTTAAGTTAAAATTTTAACCATAATTCTTGAATTGTGTTTCAAACCCGATAGTGTATGTATATATATGCTGTATTATTGATTTGAATTTATATTTAATTACTAATATAATTTTTTATTTTATATGTGATTTTGATTAATATTTATTAAAAATAAAATATAATAAATTTATGTCCATTATTTCTATTTTAGTTAATTTAAATGGTATTATTTTAGTGAAAACATGTTAATTTAATTTATAGATGCATCAAGATTTAAAGTCCAATAAAAAAAAATTTAGTCTAGAACATTTGAAAATTTTAAATATAATATTCCATAAATCAAGTAGATACCTCTTGGTTGGACAAAAGATGTGGTTGCCTACTTTCTTGCTCTCTTCCTCTTCTTGCTCTTTTGAATTTAGGACATACTTTCAACACTAATCGTTTCAAGCAGTCCCTATCAGAGGAAACTTGACCATCCTATATATGAATAAACTCTTATAAGATTATTCAATATTTTGATTAATAATATAATAACAAAATTAATATACTCATTGAATCTGAAGTTATATATAGGCCAAGCAATAATGCACTCTGCATATGGAAAGCAATCTGAAATTAAATTCAATGTAAATATAAACCAAATGCATACCTCTTTGCTGGGAATTTAATGGCTTGAGTTATTGCAATTTGCTAATATCTCAAATTAAATAATGTGAAAGTTAAAGGCAAAATTGATTTGCAATTTCAAAGAAACAAATTCAATTTCAAAAGTAGTAAACCTGTTTGCTGAAATAAAGAAGTTGATTTTGTGGTTCAATACTTTGTTGGTCTCTTCCTGTGATCAATAATCCTGATGAACCACCAAATGATTTGATCTTTAGACATCTTGCCACCTCTAATACTTTTAGAAAGTGGCAATTCAAGGAAACATGACCATCAGCACAAAATGCCACCAACTCTGATAGTCCCCAAAGACGGAGTTCATTTAGCATAGGGAAGACTGTTTCCTCTTGGCTTCCATCTGCAACTCCAACTACATATTCCATCTTCTCACATTGCCATATTTGTAAAGTTCGAAGCTGCACCAATTGTTGTGCCACAGAGGCTGCAAATGCTATTTTCAGCTGACTACAACTCACCAATTCGAGCTCTTGAAGATTTGATAAACGTAGCCAATTAGGTGATGGAAATAATGTAGAAATCAGTTGGGCATTCTCATTAGATGCATTTATTGGTTGTTCCATGCTATCTGCCATTACCTGTCAAATATGAAGTCTCCATTTTTAATAATCTTTTTTTTGGCTTAATATAGATATCAATTTCACAATGAATGGACTATATATCTAGGAACATAAAATAACACGTACCTCCATGTCTACCCAAAAACCTTTCAGCTTTGGAAGCCATCGCAGATCTAAAATTTTTAGATTAGGAAATTCAACCTCATTAGCTGTTATCTCCTCATCATCCACTTCCTCTCTGTACAAAATTCCTTCCATATTTTTGCAGTCACTTATTCTCATCTTTTGGAGTTGTCTCAATCCTCTAGCCACAGACAATGGAAACACGTATTCCAATTTCTCACACTGAGATATATCGATAGACTGTAATCTATTGAAGTGTGGAAGCTGAATTTCTGAAGGCTTTCGTTTTGAAAATGAGCCATGCCATATTTCTTTCAAATTCATCAGACTGCTTATTGTTAGGGTCTCCAACTTAGAGAAAACTGCAACTGGAATTCCCTGCAATATCGTTGCATCAACTACGTACTGGAGTTCATTGCAGTCTTTAATTACTATTACCCTCAACTGTGGAAAACCATCTTCACTGAGCTCATATATACTCCTCAAATTCACCACATGGTTTAAATTCCAGAGTTCAGCTGTCCTCAATAAAGAACATATCCCACTCTCTTTAATTTCCGCTTCACTGCCACCTTCGATGGACAACCTTTTCCCTAGGTGTTCGTCATCAGTAGCATAATAATGATATTGCTGATTTATAAGAATTTTAAATCTTATCAGCTTCCTAAAAACTGATTCATGAGGCAAAAGTGAGAAATTTGGTACCCGCATTTGTAATGCTGTTAAGCAAAGACTATCTAGTTCCCTAAGGCTTGTGTTGGTTTCCTCCCCCTCTCCTTTGGATTCCCACTTGCCAAACTCCCATGCAACATACAGCTCTTCTAGTTTTGATAGCTTTGATAAAACACCCGATGGAATGTGATCAAGCCTGCGAATCTCCTTCAAGTCCAGCAACTTCAAATTTTTCAGTAATGCTATTTCTTTCGGAAGCTCCTTTAAATATCCAGTGCCAATTTCAAGAATTTCCAGAGATATCAGATCTCCTATTTCTTTAGGCAACTCTCCCGACTCAAAATTTTTAAGACACAAGACACGAAGATACTTTGGAAAATCAAGTGATTTTGGTAGTGATGGGATGCCCAAAATTAGGACTTTCAGTTGTTTCATCCCCAAAAAAACATTGTATTTCAGATCATCAGCAGAACTTCGATAACCAAGCGATAAAAATTGAAGCATTGGACATTTTATATCAGTAGGGAGTTCCTTGATCTCTTCACAGAAAATTGAAATTGCAGTGGAATCTTTGCACCCATTTGCATCCGGCCACTTCTTCACCACAGCATCACAACTTACTAAATAATGCTTATCTCTTGAGGCGATTGATATGGCTACATCACGTATCACATCATGCATTTTGACTGACTCTACGCTATAATCATCACCATTAAGCAACAAAAATGAATATTTTAGTTCATCAATGAGTGTAGAGACTCTTACTCTTGCTTCATGGAAGTCATCAACATCTTTAAATAGCCGCAAGCCCATCCCATATCTAACCAAACTTTCAACAGGAACATTATAATCTTCTGGAAACAAGGAACAGAGCAAAAGGCATGACTTGGCTTCCTCGCTTTTCAAATAATTATAACTTAATTCAATTTGAAAATTAACTTTCTTCATTCCCGAGACACCTTCGAGATTGGATTTCTGTAGCTTTCTAAGCACATCATTCCAAGCATATTTCTGCTTGTTTTTTAGTGCTCCAGCAATGGTGACAATGGCAATAGGTAAACCACTACATTCAGTTGCAATCTTCTTTGCTATATCATGCAAATCCTGATCAATAAAAATGTCAATTGATATTCTAAAAAGATCCCAAGCTTCTTCTTCATCTAGAGCTTTGATTGGGAAGTTTCTTTGGCTTCCCATACTATTGCAAACAGCTTCATTTCTTGAAGTCAACAAAATTTTGTACCGTTTAACCTTCTCCAATGCCGACGGAACTCCAATTGCTTCAAAATCCATCTCCTCCCAAACATCATCAAATATTAAGAGAATCCTCTTACCACATTTCATAAGCTGCTCACGTAACCTACCAGCCCTTCCTGATAAAGTCTCCTCACAAAGACTCAACCCCAAGCGATCTGCAATTTCACCTTGAATCTTCTTCAAGTCAGGTTTTTGGGAGACGACTGCCATTGCAATTATATCATACAAATTTTGTTCTTCAGCCCTCTGAACAAGCTTCTTTACCATTGTGGTTTTACCCACTCCTCCCATTCCACATATACTGATGCAAAAAAGATCATCATCATTCAAAGCCTCCCAAACTCCATCCATAATTGATTTCCTCGATTCAAAATCTTGTATGCCGTGAGTGATGAAGGTTAATCCCATCTTTGGTGGAGGACCGGGATAGGATATTGGGCCAAAATTCAAAGCTTCCTTGAACAGAGGAATAACAATGTCCGTAGCCATTTTTGTAGCTTTCCTGCTCAAGGAATAACGTGACTTCAAATTTGGACACATACCATTCAAGCACTTGTTGTTCCTTTTGATTTCATTGTCAAGAAATTCCTTGACAGTTTGAATGGCAGAAACCACTTTCTCTTGCCAACGGACCACCTCAGGTGCTATGATATGTGAGTTCCTCTTCCCTGCATCTACAAGTTGCATAACTCCATTGTTCTTGTCTTCCAGTTTTTCCAGCTCTACTTCAAGATTCTTAATGTTACTATTGTAATGAATCAGGTACCCAATTTGTCGCTTGATAAGGACTATCGACTCATCTACAGCCTCACTGACAACTGCCTCTTCAATTGGCGCAGCAACGATCTCCATCCTTGTATCAAATAAACAGTATATAAACTCATTTATGAAGAATTTTGATATAATTAATAAGGTTAAAAAAATTAAATAAAAATATGTGATTGTTACCGGTAAATGAGTGTTTAATGAGCCAAATTGCAGGCTTGTTTTGAGAGTTAATGAGATTAGAAATAGATTGTCAAGAACAAACTGTACCAATGGAAAAACAAGAATCACAACATCAGTCAGATAATACAGGTTCATAATCCAAATAAATTAAGAAATGCAATATAAAGCTCATTAAATGGAAATTTTAACTTACGAAATATAATCGGCGAAAAGCTATAACATTATTTATATTTCTTAATTATTATACAGGTTAGAGCTGCAATTCTTGATTGGGATATTAAATGTTTATCTGTAGTTTACAAATCACATAGAAATGTTTAGACCGCAAGAGTACAAAAACTGGTCTTATCTCTTATTATCTCAACAAGCTATAACAATGTCATCCCAACAATAAGTTATTAGAAGGTCATGTGAGCATACTCAACCACATACGAACCAACCAAACCAGTCTATGCTCCACAAATTGATTTGCAGTAACAGAACTCATCAACTACTAATTAAAATTTTTTACAGCTTTATTCAGCTATATACACAACAATATATACATTGAAAAATCAAGCAACCCAATAATTATAGAATTAACTAGTGGCTGTGCAACACTTTCTGAACTTCAGATAATTGTTCTGCTCTACCTTTGGTTCATAATCCAAGTAAAGATTGCAAACTTATTCTGAATGTAAATTATGTTGTGAAAAATAAAGATCGGATTAGAGCAAAACTGCAGCTAAAATACAGATAATAAGGAATACACAGATTTATGTGAAAACCCCCCAACAAATCAGGGTAAAAACCACGGACAATAGTAACAAAATTTTACAATAAAAATAGGAGTTACAACCTCTCTATATTTTACATAAAAAAATATGAGAAACACTTTCTATTTATACTAGGAGACCTCAAATATGAGATGGTTTGAATAACCAAACAAATGTTATATTTATAACTAAACAAAACTCCTTCAATCCCTACATTTAACGATGTGGGATTCAATGTTTTCATTTTTTTTTTATTTATTTGCCTACAATTGTAGACTACCTACAATTGTGGACTAACTAAATATTATTCTTTCCTCAGTCAACAAAAATTGACTTCAACAATTTCCTACTTGAAGATTTGATTGAGTATCAATCAGATTTTCACACCACTTTTTCTATCTTGCCATTTTATCTCGCTCTTTGTAATCTTTGAAAAACTAAAAAACACATCTAACTTGCTCTTGATTGAATACACTCAACATCTCCTGGAATAATTGTCTCTTAGGGATGTAACTGGTGTTTGCCATACGTCAAAGTGAACCAATTCTAGAACATCATTACTTTTAGAATTTTATGTGTTTTAACTTGAAATAATACTGTTTATTCATAACACATTTGCAGCTATCTTTTCTCTTTTCATAAGTACAAGTGCATATCTTTATGATCCCATTTTCAATATCTTACATCTCAAATCATCCACTTGTCCTATAGACAGCAAATTCTTCTTAGACCCTTCACACACATCATAAAGCATTTCCATCGTCAGAACAACTTGCCACATTTTCTTGAGAATTGGAATCCTTTAGATTCCAGCAATCGTTCTTCAAGTGACCCTTCTTGCCACAGTTGTAGTATTTAATATTCTTCTTATTCCTGAGTTTTGATCTACTATGATTTTGGCTCCCACTTGAACCACGTTCCGTTGGTCTTCCTCTCATCACCGTCAATGCTTCCACATGCTGTGCCTGTCTTCCTTATTTTTGTGCCAATTTTCTTCTTCTAGAACAGCAACTGCAACATTATCGAAAACTAGAGCATTCGTATTATTTGTTAAATTGATGATGAGTTGATCATACGAATCTGGTAAACTTTGGAGTAGAATCTCAGCACGTTCTTCTGACTCTATTTTATAACCCAACGAAGTGAGTTGAGAAAACAGAGTATTCAAATTATTTAAGTGCTCCGTCACTGAAGTAGATTCCTCCATACGAAGAGTATAGAGTTTTCTTTTTAGAAAAATTTTATTGTATAACGATTTGGCCTCTTACAATTTTGTGAGATGATCCTAGATCTCCTTTGTTGTTTTTTTCTCTTCTATACTTGACAACACCCCATTTACTAATGACCGATGAAGATTTGCCATAGCATTCCCATCCATCTCGTTCCACTTATTATCATCTGTGAAATCAGCCGGCCTTTGACTTATAGCCGCTAAACAATTATCTTTTCTTAAGATAGCCTTCATATTTAATTTCTACAGTGAGAAATTACTCCCGTTAAATTTTTCGATCTCATATTTTGCTGCCATTGCTTCTATCACGAACTTCTCTGCTCAAAAATCAGCTCCCACTATTTTATGTAAATAGTAACCGTATATATAAATAGTAACCGTATAGATGAATAGTGATCGTATACGTGAACAGTCTCGTATACGTGAATAATATCCAAGAAAAATCTTTTCTAATATGAAAGATCAGTCTATGCTACAACCATAGAGCATACTAAGACAGAATCTCGGCTCTAATACCACTTGTTGTGAAAAATAAGGATCGAATTAGAGCAAAACCGCAGCTAAAATAGAGATAATAAGGAACACACAGATTTACGTGAAAAATCCCTAAACAAATAAGGGTAAAAACCACGGGCAAGAGTAATAAAATTTTACTATAAAAATAGTAGTTACAACCTCTCTATATTTTACATAATAAAATATGAGAAACACTCTCTATTTATACTAGAAGACCTCAAATATGAGATGATTTGAATAACCAAACAAAGGTTATATTTATAACTAAACAAAACTCCTTCAATCCCTACATTTAACGATGTGGGATTCAATGTTTTCATTTTTTTTCTTTTTTTGCCTACAATTGTAGACTATCTACAATTGTGAACTAACTAAATATTTTTTTTTCCTCAGCCAACAAAAATTGACTTCAACAAATTATTAATTATAGAAAAAAAATTATTGTATAGACAGTCCATGAAGTAGATTAGCAACCAGCAGATATACATTGAAAAATTAAACAAACCAACAATAAAAATCCTGGCTTTTACACCCCGCGCCTTTGGTTCACAATCCTAATAAAGATTATAGACTTCTGTAGTTGACAGGTTAGCTACCTGGCAACGGATCAAACTGAAGATTTTCAATGGCTGCCGCTACTGTTTGCTGATTTAGTAGAAGTTACTACTCCCACAATGATTGTTAGTTAGTCTTGTTCGTTTGTTTTCCTCTAAGGAAAAAAAATGACACAAATAATGGAAGATTAATAATTGAACTATAAACCTAGCTAATTAGCAATTAACTTGCATAATATATTTGACAAAATTTGGTTATGATATTAATGACAAATTAAATTATTTCAAAAGAAGGTTTATATATTTTTTATAACTGATAATACTCATTATCATCAGACCCAAAATCATAAGACCCAGACATGTGATGCAAGACACCCAAGGGAGTCAACCAACTGTCGGTATGGCACATTCGATCGGATTGATAGGGCATGCCCCTGTTAGTCCACTGACACACGCCACCACTATATCTTGCTTTCTACTTTCCATCACATCATCATTTACTTACTCTGTCATTAGAGTAGACCAATCAAGTGGATTTCTACATTCACATAAATACCTATCCATCTTGCACTCAGGTAACACACAATATTTTCAACTAAGATACTCTCTTTGTTTTCCCAAAAAACTCTCTTTTACTTAAATATCAGAGTACTAATCCCCTACAAGCCAGGGGTTAGTCTTTATTTGTCTTGCAGATATCGCATATGGTGGATCGACTCCAGCTTGTTGTGCCCTTGGCCGATCGTCCAAGCTTCTATAATTTGATAATCAAACCCAAATTCAATAAATCTATCACAATCTAATTGCCCATCGACCTTGCATAAGTTTCTGACATTTCAGAACTTATTATTCGGTGCTCTCGTTGAGAGTCGAATAGAAGAGTCAAAACACTCCAGACACTCCAAAGTAGAGAGAAATGACTAACCGGGTAACAATTGAGTAAGGTCGAGGCCTACCTATAGATAGGATGCACCCTCAGGATCCCCCGTTCCTGACGACCTCTTCTTCGGGCACAACTGGGTCACACACTAGTCACTATAAGTGACATGAAAGCCATTCTTAATGACTTTAGCAAAAATATTATGCAATCCATTCAAATGGCCCTGTAGCTCCAATTTTGAGGAAGAATGATGAGAAAAATGCCAAAGAAAAGAGAAACAAGAAGCAGAATAAGGGAATCGTGATTCGAGACTCCGTGCACTATGAAGATCCTATTACTCGGTCCCATGCTTATGAGTCAAGTCGAAAAAGCAAACGAAAAGGAAAATTGTTTCCCAAAGAGGATACATCTTTCCTCATGAGTTACCTTTTTCACAAGCCAAAAGAAAAAGGTGATTTGTTGCATGAATACAATTCAACTTGGAAGACTTTGCCTAGTAATAATGCTACCTCCCCCTTCTATTGGGAATTAAAAGAAATGGAGCTTTCTCCCGGATTCAGAGAAATCTAAATGCCAAAGTATGAGGGCAAGACTGATCCAAAGGCCCACCTCTATGAATTCCTGGTGGAAATTCAAACATATTCTTACAGCAAATAGGTATTTTGTAGAGTTTTCCCTTCGATTTTAATGGATGATACACTAAGGTGGTTTCAAAGCCTTCCCCAAGACTCGATCATTTCCTTTGAACAACTCTAAGAGCTTTTTGTAACAAGATTCACATAAGTTCAAACTATGAAAACGATGGGCGACCTACGCGGTTTGATTCAAGGGCCTCATGAAAGTCTCAGAGACTATATGGAAAGGTTTCAAGCACTTGTGTTAGGAATAAAATCAAGGATATCCATCTTGAAGAGGCAGTAAAAGCATTACGAATAAATACCATAAGTTTTCCTTTATCCGAGTCTATTAGGATTGAGCCTCCGATAGACATAAGTGCCTAATAAAGTGGGCTAAGTTAGTCATTCCATTGGACAAAACCATCATCACCGATAGGAGAAGATAAGCTTTTGACCGAAAAGATACAGTTCCCGCCAAATACGGTTAATCGACTATACCCCAGACGAGCATATCCGATTGGTTGCAATTTTCACCCAACATAATAGAGGGACCGTAAGTCCTAGGACAATGGTTGAGAAGGGCTAGATAGGTGAAATATAAAAAAGAAAGGTCTAAAAGCCACAATAAAAATTCAGCTAAAGACCACACTATGCTGAATGCTAGCCTTGCCGAAGTTCTCCAATAGATAAGAGACAAACAACAACTCAGATGGTAAAAAAAGCTATCTAATCAAACACTCGCTCTAAGGGATAGAGTAAATACTATGATTTTCACAGGGATGTTGGTCATGCAATCGACGAATGCAAGGCACTGAGGGACGAAATAGAAAGACTTTCACAGTAAGGCTTTTTGGAGAAATTCATGGGGTGCATGCATGAAAACCTTAATAATTCTCCATTCAAAGAAGTAGACCAATTAGATGATGATTAAAGAAGATGAGAAATCGAGTCGATTTCGACAGGAGACGAAATATCCCTCCTTCAATCACAAAAAACCTTTTTGAAATGCTGGCACTTGCCCTGCGAGTCAGGTAGAAAAGAATAAAGGGAAATAAAAAATGTTTCAAGTAAGCATGAGATGCAACATCCCTCCTTAAAGTTACGAAGAACCATTTCAGAGGCCCATCTAATCACAAATAATCCTTTCAAATGAGGAATTATCTTAGCCCAAAGAATGGAGCTTCTTAGAGGCAATTCCAGAATTGTTGTATTCCTCACTCATCTGGTGAAATTCGACTAATCGACAGACAAGAAAAAGAATAACAAAAAGGGAAGGTTCTTCTTTCCAAATTATGAGGAACCAATCGAGCATTAACTCCACACTGGAGAAGGCCATAAAAATTCGCCATTCTTTGCATCTGGTTGAGTAGAAAGAGAACACATTATGCTTGGAAGGGCTAGTAGGATTTTAAAACTTCCCCCTCATTCCAAGTTAAGATGAAAAAATTCACATTCATCTTAAGCTAAGACGAAATGAACAGCGCTCTACGCTAACAATTATCTTCACAAGCAAAAATTTCTAGCAGCTAGAAAGCCTATCATGCCCATCCAATAAGAAGAGTGTGTTAGTAAGAAAAGCAAAAGAAAAGCATGGACAAAAACACATCCACGCTAATCTGAATAGGCAAATGACGACGTTCAGACAATGGAGCTGGTTAAATTCTTTTAGTATGAGAAATAACTCCAAAGAAAAAGAAAAATGCCCAAAGACTGGAAAAGCACCTCCTACGACAAGACAGGTTGAATAAAATGCTATAATGTTTTTGGTTGAACTAGCTTTCTTCGCTTGATGACCAAAAATATCCTAAATATTGTCCTAAAAGCTCCCCTTATGCATGTATCAACGATGGTTCGAGACAAATAAAAATGAGATAATCCTTGTCTTTGTCTATTCCACACATGGCAGTAGAAATCTGAATCGATCATCCCTAACACAGGAATTTGCCAACCTACCAATACACAAAAGGACTGGATGCTTCTCATAACAGACTAGAGAAAGCATGAACATCAACCAGGTAGAGACACGGGAAAAAAGTTATAAAGTCTTGGCCCTTTCAGAGTCTATAAGAGAAAAAAGTTACAGAAATGTGCCACAATTCTGTACAAATCTCATTTGTTGAAAGGACATCTTAGTGATGGAAGACAGTTAAAATCTTCCTAATCCTAAGCTGAAACGAAAGCAATTACGCTCATTTTAAGCTAAAATGAATCAAACTATTCTACATGCTGACGGAGAGCTTATTAAGCAAAAATTCAAAAGGGCCTAAAGAATCCAACCAACTCATAGTAGAAGCAATCCTTCAACAGTGAAAAATTCGACATGATATCATGTCCACAAAACCCTTTATAATGATAAATGTTAATAAAATTAATTATTAAACATATGCTTTGCGGATCTTTGAAAATTATCTAAGCTGATTATTCAATTCACGATGTGATTATTAAGTTTAAGAACGATAGGTATAAGTTTGGCTCAGTGAAGTCCATGGACTCCTAAAGGCAGATCAAATAGGAATTCAACTTATTCACTTAACAAACTCCCGAAAGTTGTATAAAATCATAAAAACATTCGCTTTGGTTGATCAACCCCCGAATGCGAAACAAAAGCATTTGTTTCGGCCGATCAACTCTCAAATGCCGAATAAAATCTTTTAACATTTACTTTGATTGATCAACTCCCAAATGTCGAATAAAATCCTAAAAACATTCGCTTTGGTCGATCAACTCCCAAATGTAGAATAAAAATGTTTTCTTCGGTCGATCAACTCCCGAATGATGAATAATTATATTCGCTTCGATCGATGAACCCTCAAAAGTTGAATAAAATCATAAAAATATTCACTTCAGTTGATAAACTCCTGAAAGATGAATGAATGAACCATAAAACATTTATTTATGTCGATTAATTCCTGAAAGGCGAATAAATTCTGTGTTAGTCCACTAACACATGCCACAGATCTTCATGTCTATTTTCATCACATCTTTGCTTATCTACTCTGCCAATAGAGTATACAAATCAAGTGGATTTCTACATTCATACAAATGCCTGTCCATCTTACACTCAGGCAACATATAATTTCTTCAACTAATATACTCTCTGTTTTCTTAAAAAAACTCTCTTACTTAAACATTGCAGTGTTAATCCCCTACATGGGGTTGATTTCACGCATGATCACTCAACTTATCACTTATCGCGCAAAAGTAACCGACTTTTTTTTTCTTACTTAAATGTCACTGAACTTTTAACATTATTGCACAAAAGTCATGTTGACCGGAATTCGGCGACGACTTTTGTCGGATTGATAAGTTCAACAAATGCTACATTTAAATTAATTTCACTCACGGTTACTAGACTTATCATTTATCTCGCAAAAGTAATTAACTTTTTTTTCAACTTAAATGTTACTGAACTTTTAACATTTTTGCAAAAAAGTCATCAATCCGGCAAGGGTCGTCGTCGGATTCCGGTCAACATGACTTTTGTGCAATAATGTTAAAAGTTCAGTGACATTTAAGTAAGAAAAAAAAAGTCGGTTACTTTTGCGCGATAAGTGATAAGTTGAGTGACCATAAGTGAAATTGACCCCCCTACATGCCAGGAGTTAGCTTTTATCTATCTTGCAGATCAGTCATTGCATACTGTAGATCTGCTCCAACTTGTTTAGACCTAAGTCAATCGTCCGAGCTTCCATAATCTGATAATCTAACCCAAATCCGACCCATCAACCTCATATAAGTTTTCAACATTTCAGAACTTATTAATAACTAATAATTATGGATTTTTTTTTTTACCTAAATCGGATTTTCAAAAATTAATATCATCATATTCTAGAATGTATAACTGAATTTGGTCTAAATAATTTTATCCAACAAATTCAATTCTCATAACTGCTAGAAGAAGACCACATAGAGCGCATTCCTATAATTATTACAAAATAGCAAAAATAACATATAATATAACAATTATAATATAAGTTTCAATGAGCGCAAAAATAAAATCATAATTTCCTTATATGAGTTTTACATTTTAGAAAACTTAAACTACCATTTACTTGATAACCTCCAAAAGGGTATGTGAGGAAGAAGTGTTATAGTAAGATCAATAATAGAGTAAGAAATGGGTTAATTTCACTCATGATCACTCATCTTATTACTTATCGTGCAAAAATAACCGATTTTTTTGTTCAATTTAAATGTCACTGAATTTCTAATATTTTTGCAAAAAAGTCATGTACACCGAAATCCGGTGAGAACTCTTGCCGGATTGATAACATGGCAAAACTATGTGCCGTTTAACAGTATCTCCAACAAATGCTACATCTTGGTGAATTTCACTTACGGCCGCTCAATTTATTATTTATCGCGAAAAAGTAACCAATTTTATTTTTTTTCAACTTAAATGTTACTATACTTCTAATATTTTTGAAAAAAAATCATGTATCTACTATTTGTCGCCACGTGTCATATGCCATGTCATCAACCCGGCAAGAGTTTTTACCGGATTTCGGTTTATATGACATTTTTGCAAAAATATTAGAAATTCAGTGACATTTAAGTCAGAAAAAAATCGGTTACTTTTACACAATAAGTAATAAGTTAAATGAACGTGAGTGAAATTAACCCGTAAGAAAGGACAGTCATAACATAGAAAAGCCTTCCAAGATCTAAGGTATATTCTCTAATAATGGGAGTGGAGCAAAGCTGAGTCTTTATGGAAATTTGGTGGACCTCAGGTTATGAGTAAAGTATATGTTTGCCATAATACTTCATTTATGACGGGTAATCCAACCTCTAATACATATCCTTTATCAATTTTTTTTTTTTTTTGTTTATTCTTTCTTGGTAAATAAACAATAAAACATAAGAAAAACATAAAATATAATATGAGGACTAAAATTAAACCCACATATATATATATAAAAGAGGAAAAAAAAAGAGTTAAAAGAAAAATAAATAAGTGGCCAATACACTAATATGTCCAGGCTCGAACCTCTTCCTCACTTTCACCCAGGATCTCAATAAAAAAAAACCGTACATACCGAATGAAACTGATAAGTAAAAATTCAATGGAGAAAAGTAAAAATCTGGTGATGGTGGTTTTGGATGACAGAAAAATAGTAATAAGAGAAGAAAAAGAACAGTGATGGAATAAAAATAATAACAGATTACGTTAACTATATAAAAGAAATTTATTTATAATAAATAATTAAAAGGGTATTATTGTCTTTTCAATTTTAGCTCTTAAAAATGTGGAATTCATTTGCAAATTTCACCTATTTTGATGGAATTTGGTGAAAGCATAATGAATTCCATGGAATTCAATTCTATGAATTCAATTCCTATTTTTTTTGCATTCCAAGCATGAAAAATGAGAATTACAAATGAATTCCATAAAATTTTATGGAATTCATTTATTTCAAGCAGAGCCTAAATCTATTCTTAAATACCATTTTTTAAATGTCATATTACATAATTGTCATTTTTAAAATTTTCTCTTTGAAAAATGCCACATCTTCTACTTACTAATTTCAATTTAAAAGTCAATATGTTCTTAAATATATTTGATTTTTTTAATTTTTTTTCATTATTCAATTTCTTTTTAAATCTATTTCTGCAATTCTATAATACTATAATTTTCTTTTATTTCTAATTAAATTCATAAATTGCAAATCGTAAGTTTAAATCTAAATGTATCTATGATTTTCTATCTGTTTCACATGGTAATTTCTTATTAGACTTTGTTTCTATTTCTTTCCAATCTCTTTTTTTTATTATTGATGTCTAACCATTACAAACATAATATATTCTTACAATTGATTTCTAATTATAAAAAAATAAATAATTTTTTTAAGTTGTGATATTGTATAATTAGATAATAAAATATAGAAAAACTAGGAAACTAATGGAGAAAAGATGGAAACTAATAATGCAAAAATGTTTTCACAATGGTAGATGCCTACTTAATCAGCCAAATTGCAGCCCTATTTACCACAGTTAGTCAGCCAATAACAGTGATGTAATCAAACTGCTTTAATGATAAAATCAAGAATCAAGATATGAAGATTGATATCATTACAATATAAGAATAATAGTTGGATTATAAACCTACCTAATTAGCAATTATAAAGTATTTCATAAAAAAAATGGCAAAAACGCTTTATAATGTAACAATTATGGAAACTTACTAGATGAAATCAATCAAACTGAATATTTAGCTATTTGGTATTTGAAATTCACTAATCTGATGAATCCGAGATCACTTCAAGTAAGCTCTCACAAGAAGCAAAGCGATGGCAAATGCAAATGATTCAAAAGAGAACACTATTTTCCACCAAAGTGTTCTAAATTGCAAATAATCACAAATCAAAACTCAAGAGAGTACTAAAATTGAAGTTGTTTGTTATAATAATAATGCAAGTTAAGTCGAGAAACAAGTTACTGTCATTTGCATATATTGGTGCTTTTCCAAGGGAAAAAGAAAAAGAAAGGGATTGCCTATATTATAAGGAAGGTATATTTATTAACTAATTAATATATATAGTAAAATACTTTTCTAAAGTATACGCAATTCCTTTCTTTTTCTTTATCCCTGGATGAGTAGATCACAGCCAAAGACTTTTCAACTTTAGAGAGAAAACTGATGATTCCATGTTTATAACGAAAGATTAATATGAATAATAAACAATCTAAAGTCTAAAACTTGGTAACATTAAAATATAATATTTAAAAGTAAAAAGATTATTCATAAAATAATAAAAGAAAGTGAGTCTGCTATCATGTTGTTTGAACTTTATTCTAATGTTTTCTTTTATTTTTTTAATTTGTGTTATAATTATCATGTTAATAGATATGGACGGATTAATTAGCTCGTATCATATTTTTAAATCCAGTCAATTGATGTCATTTTTTTTAAAATTAAAGTTCAAATTTAATCAATTAATTGATTAATCGTTAATTGATTAACCGCTAAATACAGGAGTTTAACCATTAAAAGAAAAACTGAACATAGACTTTATGGAAAACAAAAATGATGAAAAATTTATCTTCAGTCACTTATCTTCAAACAAAAAATTATTATCGGATTTGATTTTATCATACCGGATTATCACAGAGCAGTATTTTGTATTAAATTAAAGTAGATTGACCCATTATAATCTATTTTAACTCATTTAATATCTAACCATAATATATAATTTATTTTGCTCTAATTAATTTTCATATAATACTGCTATGCACTGTAACTCCAAAATGTTGAGAAAGCTTTAAAGGATAATAGATTCCAGAGGAGGAGTTTATTTAGCATTGGGAACACTGGCTTGTCTTTTTTTCCTTGCCTTCCATCTGCAACTCCAACTGCATGATACACCTTCTCACAGTCTTTCAGCTGCACCAGTTGTTTTGCTAGAGTACTGTGTGGGAGTGCTACTTTTAGCAATCTACAATTGACCAATTCAAGATGTTGTAGATTTGATAGACGTGGCCAAAGTGATGAAAATAATATAGAAATGACTTGTGGAGTTCTACTTGAGCTTTGCTCACTCTTAGATGCATTTGGTTGTTCCTGTAAAATATAAAATCTCCATTTTAATGTATATCTTAATGGTATTAATATTTGATGAAAATAGCTAATTTTAAATTCACAATTATAATGAAGTTATTGATGAATTTGCATACGAAGTCATAAGGTCTCGCTCCAATGCATTAAACAATCCGGTTGTGTTTATTCCTCTTAGTCTCATAGTGTTTGATGATTGATCATAATTTTGCATTTATCCATTTCCTAACGTTCTAATATAGAATGGCAATTCAACAGCACTGGTTCCGGCATTAAAACTCTCAAGATTAAGTAACCTTATGAGTTCCAAGGATCTTACTTCAGGAAATACAATTTAGTCCAATGCTGATTCTGGTGCTTATTTATTCTCTTTTTCAACAATAGCTTCCATCGTCTCACAACAACTAATCCGTATATACTCTAGTTTCACTAGAAGTTCGGGCAAACTAGGTGGGAAAAAAATGCATGAGATTGCCACAATTATATACACTCAACCCTTGCAGGCTTTGAAATCTCATAATTTCTGATGGAAATTATATGCCATAAGTGATGAAGGTTGATCCCATCTTTGGTGGAGGGTTAGGATAGGATATTAGGCCAAAATCCTAAGCTTCTTTGAGTAGAGGAATAACATTCTCCATAGCCATTTTTGTAGCTTTCTTGCTCAAGGAATGATATGACTTCAAATTTGGACACATACCACTAAAGCACTTGTTGTTCCCTTTATTTCATTGTCAAGAAATTCCATGCCAATTTGAATGGCACGCACCACTTTCTTTTGCCAAAGGACCACCTTCTACAAGTTGCATAACTTCATTGTTCTTGGCATCCAGTTTTTGCAGTTTTTCTTCCAGATTCTTGACGTTATCATTGTAATGAATCAGGTACCCGATTTGTCCCTTACTGAGTCATTTGCAACCTCATCAGCAACTGCCTCTGCAATTGGCAAAGCAACTGTCTCCATCTTTGTATGCATAGACACATTGAAAAAGACTTTTTGTCATCATTTAAGGCCAAATACGCAAATTTGCACTTAATGTTTGATAAAAATAAAATAAAATTTTACCCTTTAATGTAAACTTTTTGGGTTATTTATTGTAAAATAGGTTAGTTTTGGGTTAGTTTTTGGATTGATGATACAGACGAGAAATTTATCAAATTAAGTATATGAAAGTACAAATTGGAAAAGTCAGCATGCGCAAGAAATAAAATTAATAGGTTCGTTTTGGGTTGGTCCAATTGTTATCTCTTGGATTTGGATTGGAAAAGTCACCACTTTCTAGTAAAGAACATGCATATTGTATACAGATTAATTAACTATAAACAGAGATTACGAGTAATAAAAAGCAAAAATAGCATAATCTCTGTTATTATTATACTATTTCTTTTAATTGAACCCTACTACAAGGGCTAGATAACAACTTAAAGCCTAGAATATTTATTTTTTCCCCATTTGTGTTAAGCCTACATTTATTTGTTTTATTAATTCGACCACAAATAGGAAAAACTGTAAATTCATATGATCAGGAAATATTAATGAAATTCCTGAAAAGGAAAATGAAATATTAATGGAATATGATATACTAAGTCATCGCAACGTACGAATGCAATGTAAATGTGACGTCGATGTTTGTAATACTTAAAAGTGCTATGGGTTAACGTAATCTCAATTTAATTGAGATATGAGTAATTATTGTACTTTTTATCGAGATATAAATTTAATTTTTTTTAAACTGTATTTTCAACTTATTATTGTATCAAGATGTAAGTTGATTTTTTTAACCAAAAAAATTAATCTTTTTCATCAGCAAATTAAAAAAAAAAAGAAAAGAAAAAAAATAGATGATGATACAGACCAGAAATTTATATATTTAAATACCCGAACTAGCAATGCTCGGTTGAATCCAAATCAATTGCATGAATGAGTTTTAGATATAGAATGATTTAAAAAAAATTAATAATAGTATAAGTTTTACCTTCTAATGTTTCAATTGGTATAATAAAATGAGAAGAATTGTGTCCCTCTTTTAACCGTCCCCTGACACGTGAAACCGGAATAAGTAAAAACATTACATACCGTTGCGCAAAAAAAATAAATTTCTTTCAATTTTAAAATATACTAGATAATATTGCACCAACTGAAATATTAAATTTAAAATTATTCCTTTTATCAAACATTGGGAGCAAATTTGTATTTGAAGCCTAAATTTAAGAAAAATTGAAGAAAAATTATATGATCTTACCAATACATGGGAAAAAAGAAGAAGAAGAAGAAGCTGCTTTATCAATGGTAAATATGGCTTCTTAATTAGCCAAATTGTGGCCTTAATGAGACTAGAAATAAACTGCCCAGAAGAAACTGTACCGATGGAAAGACAAGAATCAGGGCATCAGCTAGACGAAGGAAATAAAATCATAGAATAAATTAAGAAGTGGAATATAAAGCTAATTAAATGGAAATTTTAACTGACGAAATATAATTGTCGAAAAGCTATTGTGTGAATCAGTAATGCTCACATCCAAAGACCTATCAACCTGAGAGAGAACACTAATCATATCATAATCATAAGTTAAAGGTGTACTTATTTTGAACAAATTGAATGTTCCTTTCTGAATGGTTCCATTAATGTCTCCCACCAATGCGTAACAGGTGGTTGTGCAGCAGGAGGATGGGCAATCCTGTTAGCCATAGCACCCATCATTTCCAATAATCTCCATTCAAAATCCTCTAATCTCCTGACAAGGTCTTGAATGGTTAAAGCTCTAGTCTCTTCTCCCATCGATAATTCTAAAAATGATTCACTGATCAATGAGAGTGACTCAAAATTCTAGTCAAACACTAATTTCGGTAATTCAAATAGCAGATTTGTCCTTACTAGCCGACCATCGGAACTTTTAGTCCACTTAAATGAATCTATAATGGCTGAAAGATTTAAATTGTTAGAATGATGCATGAATTACATATACAATGCATGATCGTGTGTTATGCAATATTTACAACCACATACAAGTAAGTAGATCTCTCCAATTTTATCACTACAAAAAAACAACAAATTAGCGACGGAAATTTCCGTCGCTAAAATAACATTTTTAGTCGCTAATCACCTTTAGCGACGCCACGACTAATCTGTCGCTATTTGCTCCGTCGCAAAAAATTAACGACTAAAATATAAAACAGTCGCTAAAAATAGCGACGACAAATTTCGTCGTTAAAAATAAATTTCTCGTCGCTAAATAACCCTTTAAATTAGTCGCCATGAATATTAAAAATTTATTAACGACGGAAACTCCATCGCTATTCCGTCGCTAAAAATATTAAATTTTATTATTATTTTGAATTTAAGTTTTTGTTATTATTTTGAGTTTAATTTATTATTATTATTATTAGATTCAAATTTTAATTTATACAAATAATAATTATACAATATTATTAGCAATACTATTAATTTAAAAAAAATAATATTAGACTCAAAATACCCAAATTTATTTAATAAAATTAAATTAAAAATTAATTTACATATAATTAAAACCATATTAAATAATACACTCCTGCCCACAATCATAAAATATTTAAAAATTACAATAAAAAAATATTATAAAATCTTGAAACATCCACGGAACGCCACCATTTTGAATTTTTAATTACTTCACGAAGGGCCTTTTGCACTTGAAATTATAAAAATATAAGCTCAAAAAACTATCGACAAGTGAATTATGAGCCTTAAAGGCTTTAACACTGTAAACATTATACAAGCCAATTTACTAGTAACATTATCCTTCAAGGGAGGGAAAAGAAAAGGGTGGATGATGACAAGGGTACTAGTGCAGGAATGCACTTTTTTTTTTTTTAAGCGAAAAAAGTTAAAAGTCTTGAGTTATTTTGATGATAAACAAATCATTTATGACCAGTTCATTATTAATGGAAAAGTTCAATGACCATTAGATGTAATAACAACTCAGACTTTATGAATAGACAATACAAGAGTAATGAAAACGGATATGGAAAGAAACATATATTTGAAAATTACCATTATGTAATTCAAGCAAGCAATTCATTTTTTTGCCTTGAAAGCAAACTTTTCATCAAGCAATTGATTGATGTCTGATATTCAACCAGACTAATGTTTGTATCTACCAAATGACAATTAATCAAACCAAACTCAACCTTTTAATCTATAGCAGAATGTACTTACAGCGGCTAAAAGATCGATTGCAGCCATCATAGACCTTTTCCTAAGCTGGCAACCCTGAAACAGAGCGGGTAGTCAACACAAAACCATGAACAGAAACAGAAAATAATATAGTTTGAAGCCTACTAAAACAAATAAGATTTTGGGTTCAAAGACTTACAACAATTATTTCATCATATTTCCCGAAATGTGCAGACGCTCCAGAAATTTACGATTCTTAGTCATTCCTATATCAATAATTTCACATAAGCAATGCTTAACAAAGAGTTAGATCGCAAAAAACAGAAAAAATCCAAAAACTTTTCTATGAAATCAAAACTGCAAATATGTACAAGATCTTGTTTGGGACCACAGTCATCATTCATTTGACATTAAATTCCGGATTTATTCTTATCTATGCAATGCCAGACATTTGCTATCTCTTGCTCTAAATCCAGCAGCAGCTTTTCTTAATTGGCTCTAAATCCAGCAACAGTTATTATAAAGTTAAGAATCCAGTTGCATTTTTTCTCAAATTCATAGTTTTTCTAATTTCTATTCATTCCAAAATTGAAAATAATTGGTTGAAGAACTTCCACTACGTAAAGTTTAGGTATAGTTAATTAATATAAAACATCCAAATGGAAATGAAGATAACATCATCCCCGACCTAGCTTTTCTATTTAAAAAAAAAAAAGAACATGTATATTTAGGCCGTGATTATTGTAAAAGTTATGTGATTTTTAATTATTTTTGTTCATCAGTTTGTTGCCTTCGGTCCACACTCAGCAATACATTTCCTTGAGTTAAAGAACTAAAATCTAAAAGCCATAAAACTCTTTGAACAACACAGAATAGAAAATACAAACACTTAAAAAACAAAGGAAACTTACTCAAAATCGGTACCTTGAGCTACGATTGGGGGTGATGGTTGCTAACGAGGGGAAGAGGAAAAGGAACACCGAAATTAGGCGGCTGCTGATGACAGGAGAGCTGCTGATTGGGGAGACAGGTTTCAAAAGTAAAAGGGAGAAGCAAAGGGAAGACTAATTTTGAAAGAAATAGGGAGAGGCAGATAAGGGGTAGCGGCTGTTGATCAGTGGAGACGAGTTTCGAAAGAAAAAGGAAGAGCCAAATCGGTGGATTTCGAAAGAAAGAGGGGGATCCAGATGAGGTGTGGCGGCTGATGAGGAGAGGCAACCTTCCACAGAAAAAGAAGAGAGGCAGAATGGATGAGTGATTTAGGGTTTTGTGGTTTTATATATATATGTACATATATATATATATATATATATATATATATGTATATATATATATATATACATATATACACACACATATATATATATGTGTATATATGTATATATATATATATGTGTGTGTATATATGTATATATATACACACACATATATATACATATATATATATATATATATGTATGTATTAATTTAATCATTTAATTTGTGATGTTATAATTATTAAATTTTGATTTGAATTTTTTTAATTATAGAATTTTGATTTTAAATGTTAATTTCTTCATTTTAATTTAATCATTTAGTTAAAATTATTAATTCAAAATTCAAAAAGATTATCAATATATATTTCTTAACAAATTTCTTTATTAGTATTAATTTCAATTCATTTATCTAATATTTTCATTAAATTTTTAAATAACTGAATAACAAAAAAATTATTTTAGATAAATTAAAAATAAAAATAAAATTTATTTTAAATAAATTAAAATTATGTGTAAAGCAAAAATATTAAAAATAATTCATAACCATATATAAGTATGTCTGCAAGTAGAGGTGAGCAAAAAAACCGATAGATTTGGTTAACCGAAAAAAAAAATTCGAAATCGAACCGATGGACTGGTTAACCGATTGTAATGGACTGGTTAATGGTTAGTGCTTTGAAAAAACCGATATTAATGGACTGGTTAATGGTTTTTGACTGATGTGACTGGTTAAGCGAACCGAAACCGAATTTTTAGTTAATTTTTTAATTTTTTAATAATTTATAACAATTTATATAACAATTTATCCTAATTAAAGGTGACCATGTACTTTTTTTTTCATTATACTAATTATTTTAAAGTTTTTAAGTTTTTTTAATTGGCTATTAGTAAGTGTAATAATTTATCTAATTAAAAGTGATTATGAACCGGTTAATATATTTATTTATTAAATATTAATTTTTAAAAATAAATTTGCTTATATCCACTAAATATTTTTATTTTAACAACAATAATATTATATTATAGTGAAAAAATTTTAATTTTTAAGTATTTTGAACATTTTAATTTTATTTATAAATATATTTATAATTATAGTGGTTAACCGAAAAATATTGGGTAACCGATCTGAAAATCCGAAACCGATGGACTGGTTAACAGATGGTAATGGACTGCTTAATGGACTGAAATTTAAAAAAACCGATATTAATGGACTGGTTAATGGACTGAGGATCATGGACCGGTTAACCGACCATGCTCACCCCTATCTGCAAGCATACTTTAAATTTTATCGACGAAATAGCGATGGATAATTCCGTCGCTAACATATTGCGAAAATTTATTTTAAATTTGAAAACTTTTTACCGACCGAAATTTTCGTCGCTATTCAGTCGCTAATTTTAGGGACATAAATTTCGTCGCTAAATTGGTCGCAAAAAAAAATCGCTAAAATTGTCTCCAAATTTAGAGACTAATATTGCAGTCACTATTTTAGAAACAGTTTTTTTAGTCGCAAAATTTAGCGACTACTATATTTGTCGCTAAATTAGTCGTAAAAAAAGGCGCCATAACGTACCGCCAAATTTTAGGAGTGATGCTTCCATCCGCAGGTGCTTTTGACATGCACAGATACGCACACTTGGATTTGTATAATCCAATCTTCACTGTCCAAATTTTTATATTTGTTTGCTGATCACCTGTTGCTTGGGTTGAAGAGTGAGAAGGTGATACGAAGTTGTTTAAGACGTTTTGCCCATGTCTTTTTGCTCATTTTACTTCTAGTTGCTCTGTCTCTGACACGACCTCAGCAAGTGTACTGAATCGACAAGTAATATAATGGAGTAAAATTATGACTCCGAGTTATCGTACCCAAGGGACTGAACACGCAAGTTATGAAAATTGAATGTATGCTAAAAAATTCTCAATTAATTGAATTGATTAAATTAACTAAACTAAAACTGATAAATTAATCGACTGCTGTAATGATTAAGCAAAAACAAATTAAGATGACATTAAAAATAACAAAGATAAAAGTAAATAAAAACGAGAAAAGATATCAAATTATAAAGCGTTGTTCAAGTTCACTCATCCACCCCTTACCCAAATATGAATAAAATCAATCTATGAATCTTATATGAAAGAAATCGGGATAACCCTCTTAACCCAAGCGTCCCATTCCGGAGCAAGCTATTCTAATCGCATAACGTCCCATTCCGGAGCAAGTCATACAACTAGCCTAATCACGGGTCTAAAATCCTAGGTTCGGTTTGCTTTCCCATTCCGGAGTCAAACATCCCAAAACCTCATTATTTCGCTCATCACTCAAATCTTAAATCATAAAATCCTGTCCATTTAGATTCCCATTCCGGAGTAGTCTAAACACCACAGCAAACATGATAGAAAATTCTGAGAATAAAATACATTCATGGCATCCAATTAACAAATTCATTCACCAACATAGACATATGAAATAAATCATTCATCACAATTGGAAACTGAACTGAAAAACTAAAATCCATAAACAAGCAATAAACACCAGTAAAATAAACCAATCTTTCATACATAAACTCAATAGATGTTCATAATTCACATCTTAGATATAGGAGATTCAGAGATCCCCCGAACAACTAAACGACTACTCACAATCCATTACAAAATCAAAAGAGTAAAAGAAAGAATAAACCCTGAAATTCATTGAGAAAATCCCGGTTGAATTGCTCGATCTTCGATCTCTTTCTTCAAATCTTCAATGGAGAAAATAACTAAAATTCTGGAAAAAAAAAAACTAAGAACTAGCAAAACTCTTGAAATTTAACTATGAAACTAAAACAATTTAATCTCAATTACTAATCGAAAATCAAAAACAAGAACGAAAATTGAAGTTTAGGACCGAAGAATATCTCTCAAAATCTCAGCTGCAAAAACTAATAACAAAAACTAACTAAAAAATTCGGAACCCTAGCCAAATAGAAAGCTACGAATTTATACTTCCAGAGGGGTCACGGTGGCAATGGATTTGGTTGCCACCGTGACCTATCGAGAATTTCAAATCCTTTTGCGCACAGGAGAATGGTCACGGTGACAATGAATTTCATTGTCACCGTGATGTCTTCACAGTTTAGCTTCTGCCCACAAATTAATTATCTCACGGTCACAATGAAATCCATTGTGACCGTAAGGTACATGCTGCCTCGATTCTGCCTTGCTAAATTGACATGTCACGGTGACAATGAAGTTTGGTTGCCACCGTGAGGTCTTCAACTTTTGCATTCTGCCCATTTGATAATTATGTCACGGTCACAACCATTTTCATTGTGACCGTGACCCATGCGACTTCCATTCTGCCTGCAATCTCCTTATGTCACGGTCACAACCAATTCATTGTGACCGTGACCTCTTGGGCAAAAACCTACAAAGGCACGAAATTAACATCAAAATGCTTTCTAAAATGAATCAAAACTTCAATTTGGCTAAAATTAACAAAATTAACATAAAAGAAACATAAATTAACATTAAACACAACTAAACACCCAAAAATCACACTAAAACACTATGAAAACTAAACACTATATTGAAGTTATCAAAATACCCCACACTTAGATTTTGCTCGTCCTCGAGTAAATGAATTATCCAAATTCCTGAAATTTCAAACTCTAACTCAGAATATGAAAACTTAACAACAGCCATAGCACCAAGTAGAAGGGTCTTAGTTACAAATTCTCAAATCAATTTATATCAAGTAATTTCACACGTGTGTGTGCTAGGCTCAAAACCAATTTTCTCTTTTCAAAACAAAACAACCAATGCATTCCAGTAATTGAGCAAAGAAATTGAATATGCAAATGAATTCGCATATAGGTTTCGCGCTTAAAACTCAGGATAATCATACGCCTCTCCTTTAGCACCGGAACCACAAGGGTCATCTCCACTTAAACAACTCAAACCAAGAATAGAATCAAAAGGACTTATTCCAGGGTTGTAATGTTAGGTTAAGGTGTTGGCTAACAAGAAAAGTTAAAGAATTCAAACAAAGAATATGCCACTTTACCTACTATTCAACTAACCAAACCGAACAAAATTGTCCAGATCCTACCTTCAATTCACCCATAATTTCCAATGTTGTCTACTTCTCCATACATAATATGCATTGAACTCAACAACAACAAAATGATGAATTTCCCTTTTAATTCACTTTTAAACCCAATTCCGTAATTATGAGTATATCTTTCTCTACTCAAAGGTACCCCACACTTGAATTTTTCTATATTCAATACATCAAAATTGACCAATAGAAACCACAAAACTCATCAAACTTTCATCATCATTTTTTTCTTTTCTTTTTTTTCTTTATTTTTTTTTTCTTCTCTTTTTTTTTTATAAATTCTTTTTCTGGGGTACCCAAAGTCTATAATTTCTTATACCCATCTAATGAGGGAAAGTTTAACACCATAATAAATAATGCCCACAAAATTCAACAATTCTTCTCACACTTCCACTATTTCAACAATAGATACTCTTATTCAACTTTCAATGATATTCCAACCCAATCCTAGAGTGGCCAATTCTTAGAAACGGGTAGGCAAAGGCATTTAGGCTAAATGGTAAAATAATAGTGTAACAAGAAAATTTCGTAGTACGCTTTTAGCATACTAAATCAGCTCAACGGGGCTAGCAATAGAAATAATATAAACAGGTAGGTCTAAAGCTGTTTAAAAGTGGCTATCAAAGAACAAATTGCCTTAATCATGTCCTAAACTTGTTTAAGTTATTATCATGTTTCGAAGGGTGATGAGGAAGGTTCTAATTATCCTACCATTCCTTCACTCAAAAACTCTTACGCACCGGATTTTTTCTCAACTTTTACAAACAAGCCTATAGTGCATAAAAGATTTGAAATCACAAGATATATGACCGATTGAGATTCTATTTGCTTCTAAAACTTCCAACTACTCATTTGCCAAGATCAGTTTTTTAAGATAGACTATTCTCCAATTAAAGTTCAAAACATTCACAACAGGAATAACTGAGGTTAAGCTAAACTAAGATAAGGATATTTAGGCAACTGTAATAAAGTGCAAATAAACTAAAACAGAACTAATCGTGCATCATACATCAATGGAATGGCTGTTAATTACATATATAATGCAAAATTAATATCTCCTACCCCCCACATACAAAACTTGCTGTCCCCAGCAAGTAATAATATTACAGATCAAAAAGAAAAATAAAAATAAAATAAACAAAAGTCAAAACAAAAGATAAGGGTTCTCCCTGATCATAGATCGGATGGTGGTGGCGGTGGGGGAAAATGTGCATCAAATCTGGACGTCAAAGACGCCAATCCATAAAGCACTTGCTCCATCTGAGATTGGAGCTCAATCTGGGTAGCGGAGATACTATCCATCCGCTCCATCAGAGCGTCATATTGCGCTTGCCCAAACTGATGGGGTGCTTGTGCAGGGGGATCCTGTGGCTCAGCCTCTTCACCTGCCTCTTCACCTGCCTCCTGTGGCAGTCCACCTAGACCCCTCTCCACCCCTTGCAGATATTCATCTCTGGTCGACAACCGGTATCCATCTGCGGTGGTGGCATCCTTGACTATCACTTTCATATTTCGCAGCATCTTATCATCAATGACTGAAATCGATGATAGAATTTTTCCCCTGCCAAAATCATGATGAACCCGCTTTGCAATCAAAGTCACAAAACCTCCCAGCCCTACTTTCCTGACCTTCTTCGGGTGCCACTGCATTTCTTCTAATTTGTGCCAGAAATGGGTAGCACCATTGATCCGAACACCCCTTACCATGCAGGCAAGAAAAAGGGCTTCGGGCAGGTTTACCTGACCTGCGGAGTCTACATGGCTCAGAAGAGACAGGGAAAAGAAGCGGTGGATAATTCGCAATCTGTGATCAGCCAAATGATGAGCCTTCGTCTTCCCCGAGAATACATGGTGGCAGTGGCGGGGTCTCTGATGGTAGCCCAAGCAGTGTCTTTGTCATAGTCGTCAAAAGCATCGTGGGTGCGTGGTAGAAAACCCAGAATTTCTGAAAATTCCTGAAAAGACATGTTATATTGCGTTCCCTCTAACCAAAATGAGACTTTACCTGGGTCCTGGGCTGGGTTGCGACCGGGTGTACAAGTGACTGTGGATATGAAATCTCTGGTCAAGTTCGGGTAGACTTTCTCTTGTATTGAGAAGACCTGTTCCCACCCGATGTTCGCAATTAGGTGCTGCACTTGATCCTTTATCCTGAGCTTCTGCAGCAAGTCGAAATCCAAATAGGTGGTGGGGACGTAGGTGCATTTGGTGAATAGAGCATAAACTTCTTTCTTTGGGACCGGTACCCACTTAGGGACCTTTGAAATATCCACGGATTGTGAGCTTGGGGGTGAGCTGATGGAGCCAGAAGCAGATGTTGTGCTCTTTCTTTTGGGAGCCACTACATAACATAGAAAAAATCAAGTTCAATAGCATGAGATGGCATCAACAGCAATGTATTTGAAAAATACAGCATACGGGGAAATTGATGCTAACTTTGGGGCAATCTCCTAATTCCAATTGAATAACATAAAAGATACACGAATGCAAGTAGAATTTAAATGAACAGAAGCTTAATTCAGCAAAATATGTGAGCAATTGCAGTCTTAAACCCACAAAATGCATATAAAAGTTTAAGAGAATTCAAGCTACTGTCAACAGGCAAAATTGATGAATGGGAACAACACTCTCATTCGAACAATATTGCGAAAGAATCTTGGCATTTCACATGGCAGGAATTGGAGAAAAACAAGAAAAGCATTCGTTCAAACATTCAGTCGAACACCTGGTATGCAGATAAGTTACTGATGAAATTTAAGTTCAAAGATCATACCAAGAACCCACAATGTCAACAATCAGTCATGACAACACAGATTAAACAATTAAAACCAGTCAATTTCCATTATGAACCTAGAATTGGTAGAAAAATTTCAATTTAATCCTATACACATGCTTGCCCTAACATCCCAACCCAACTCATTCCAAATAAAGAAAACAACTTGAAATGGGGGAGTAAGAATGTAAGGTATGCATAGCTTGAATCGCAAAATCACAAAGAAGAAAAAGAAAAACATCGGCACAAGAATCGCATCTATCACAGCCATGGACATCCACTGGAACAGGGGACGCAGGGAGGAAGAAAGATAAAAATAAATGAATGTAAATAAAATGAAAAAGGAAAAGAAAATACTTACTTATTGGAGGAAATCCGGAGTGATGGTCTAAAGAGAGAAAAGAGAAACACGGAATGCAGAGAAAATAAATCGTGCTCGTGAGAGTGAAAGAGGTGTGAGAAAGTGAGAAAGAACAAATAGAAAACTTGGGTTTTTAAAACTTCCTTTCGTTGGTCACGGTCACAATGAATTTCATTGTGACCGTGACACATAAAAAAATTGCATTCCAAAATTGAACCGCCATGGGGTCACGGTGACAATGAAATCCATTGTCACCGTGACATTACCAAATTAGAAAACAGAATCGAATGTTCAATATGTCACGGTCACAATGAATTTCATTGTGACCGTGACATAACCCAGTTTGAAAACAGAATGTCACTCACTCTACCTCACGGTGACAATGAAATTCATTGTCACCGTGACATGTGCACTCCTCAAAACAGAATGTAACTTACCTGATGGTCACGGTCACAATGATTTTCATTGTGACCGTGACATGTGCATCAACCAGAATCCAGAATGCATCCTCCTTTGATCACGGTCACAATGAATTTCATTGTGACCGTGTCCACCTGCACACTTGCACACATTCATCAATTTCTCCAAATCTCTTGATACAAATGTTTTGAATCTTTTCCAACAAAACATAATTTCTCTTCTAAACCTAAAATTTACAAAATGAAACAAGATTAACTTCCTAGACAAAATACCATTAAATGATACAGATAAATGAAGATAAAAAGTAGTTCTGCATTTCACAAGTCCGCAGCTGGACTTTTAAAACCGTCAAGGATCTATAAGAGTGACGATCGTGGAAGCATTATCAAACGAAGATGTAAAATAAGGCTTCACACGATGTCCATTTACCTTGAATTCTGTCTCACCCCTCGGGTGTTTCAGCGTTACCACTCCAAACTTGTTCACAGCTACTACTTGATATGGTCCCTTCCACCTCGACTTCTACTTACCAGGGAATAATCGCAGCCTACTGTCATAAAGAAGTACATGCATCCCAGGCACAACTTCCTTCCGAACTAACTTCCGATCATGCCGCTTCTTGGTGATGTCCTTGTATTTGGTGGCATGATCATAAGCCCAGAATCGGTGCTCCTCAAGTTCATTCAGCTGCAAAGACCTGCACTTTCCTGCATTCTCAAGGTCAAAATTTAGAAATTTCGTAGCCCAATAGGCTTTATGTTCTAATTCCACCGGAAGATGACAGGACTTCCCATAAACCAGCCTAAAGGGGGACATCCCTATTGGCGTCTTGAAAGCAGTCCTATAGGCCCATAAAGCTTCGTCTAACCTAAGGTACCAATCCTTCCTAGAGGAATTTACCGTTTTTTCTAAAATGGCCTTTAATTCCCTATTTGACACTTCTACTTGACTATTAGCCTGAGCATGATATGGGGTTGTGACTTTATGCCTAACGCCAAATTTCTTTAATAAAGCATTGAATTGGTGATTAACAAAATGTTTACCACCATCGCTTATAATGGCTCTAGGAGCTCCATAACGGGTAAAAATATTTTTTCTTAAAAATTCTAACACAATTCGTGCATCACAAGTCCTAGTAGCTACAGCTTCGACCCATTTACTAACATAATCCACTGCTACCAGAATATATTCAAACCCGTATGAAACCGGAAAAGGTCCCATGAAATCTATTCCCCAAACATCGAATAATTCAACCTCAAGCACATTTGTTAAGGGCATCTCATCACGTTTGGATATATTTCCTACTCTTTGGCATCTATCACAACTTTTCACATAATATTGGACATCTTTAAACATTGTTGGCCAATAAAAACCAGAAGACAGAATTTTCATTACCGTTCTATTCGGCCCATGATGTCCACCAGCTTCTCCACTGTGACAAGATGTGATGATTGCACTGGTCTCCGCATCTGAGATACACCGTCTTAACACTTGGTCAGCGCATAGTTTGAAAAGGTAGGGATCATCCCATATGTAGTGTCTCGCATCCGCCCGCAATTTCTTCTTTTGCTGCCATGTAAAATCCTTTGGCATAAAGCCCCCTGCAAGAAAATTAGCGATATTAGCAAACCAAGGTACAGAATTTTCACAGGAAAATACAGCACAAATATGCTCATCGGGAAATAAATCTAAAATTTCTCCTTTTTCAATACGATCATTTTCCAATCGGGACAGATGATCTGCCACAAAATTCTCAGCGCCCTTCTTATCCTTAATTTGCAAATCGAATTCCTGCAACAAAAGTACCCATCGAATCAGCCTTGGTTTTGATTCCTTCTTTGCGAATAAATGCCTCAAGGCTGCATGATCCGACCACACCACCACTTTTGCACCCAGCAAATATGGCCTGAACTTTTCAAACGCATACACTATCGCGAGAAGTTCTTTCTCTGTGGTGGTGTAATTTACCTGTGCTCCTGTCAAAGTGTGACTAGCATAATATATGGCATAAAAAATCTTATCTCTTCGTTGTCCAAGCACTGCCCCTATTGCAAAGTCACTAGCATCACACATTAGTTCGAACGGCAAATTCCAATCCGGAGATATAATCACCGGAGCTGAAATAAGTCATTTCTTTAAAGTTTCAAATGCTAACATACATGCACTGTCAAAAACAAAAGGAGCATCTTTCATAAGTAAATTAGACAAGGGTTTTGCAATTTTTGAAAAATCTTTAATAAAACGCCTGTAAAACCCTGCATGTCCTAAAAAACTTCTTATGCCCTTAACATTTATCGGAGGTGGTAATTTTTCAATTACTTCCACTTTGGCCTTATCTACCTCTATCCCATTCTCTGAAATTTTGTGTCCCAGCACTATGCCTTCTCTCACCATAAAATGGCATTTTTCCCAATTCAATACCAGGTTAGTCTTTTCACACCTCCCTAGTACTAGATCAAGATGCTGTAAACAGCTCTCAAAATCAGCCCCATATATGGTGAAATCATCCATGAATACTTCCATAAATTTTTCTATAAAATCATGGAAAATGGCCATCATACACCGCTGAAACGTAGCCGGTGCATTACATAACCCAAAAGGCATTCTCCTATATGCAAATGTGCCATATGGGCAGGTAAAGGTCGTTTTCTCCTGATCCTCAGGGTCTATTGGAATCTGCATATATCCCGAATACCCATCTAAAAAACAGTAAAACCTATTACCCGCTAACCTCTCTAACATTTGGTCAATAAAAGGCAAAGGAAAATGGTCCTTCCTAGTGGCATTATTTAACCGTCTGAAATCAATGCAGACTCTCCAACCCGTAACTGTACGAGTTGGAATTAACTCATCTAGTTCATTCTTTACCACTGTCATTCCCCCCTTTTTAGGCACACATTGCACAGGACTCACCCACTTACTGTCAGAGATAGGGTAGATAATACCTGAGTCTAGGAGTTTAAGTACCTCCTTCTTTACTACCTCTTGCATGACTGGATTGAGTCGCCGTTGAGGCTGAGCTACCGGCTTGCACTCCTCCTCCATTGGGATCCTATGTGTATAGTAGCTTGGGTCAATTCCCTTCAAATCTGAGGTCTTCCAGCCAATGGCTCCTTTGTGCTTTTTCAGCACCTCTAGCAGCATCGTCTCTTCTGCACCTGACAACAAAGAAGAAATGATTACTGGTTTACTTTCATTTTCTAAAAACACATACTTCAAGTGAGAAGGAAGAAGTTTAAGTTCAGATCTTGAATCCCCCTCTTTAGGATCAATTTTCTCCTTGTTGTCGTCTATCTCCACACTTGCTATCTCTTGTCCCCTCATCTCTTCTTCGCATTCTTCTCCCTCCACTGAATGTAATAGACACTTTCTTTCTGAATCAGCTCCCAATTCTTTTTCTTGCACTTCCTCCACACAATCATCTATTACATCCATAAAATATATAGACTCGTTTACATCACCAGATGGGTATTTTTTAGCCTTGTTCATATCTACCACCAACTCCTCACCATTAAACCTTAGGGTAACCGTTTGACCATTAACGTCTATCAACGCCTTGGCGGTATTTAAAAATGGCCTCCCCACAATCAATGGCACCTTGTGGTCTTCTTCCATCTCCATTACCACAAAATCCACTGGAAAAATAAATTTTCCCACCTTCACTAGCAGATCCTCAATCACTCCCTTTGGTCTCCTCATGGACCTGTCTGCTAGTTGGAGTCGCATTCCTGTCTCCCTAAGCTCTCCAAGATTCAGCTTCCTGCATATCGAATAAGGCATTAAGTTTATACTTGCACCTAGATCACATAAAGCATTACCGTAAAAATCTTCACCAATAACACAAGGAAGAGTAAAGCTACCTGGATCTTCCAGTTTCTCAGGAATCTTGTTCATAATAATAGCACTGCAATTTTCTGTTAGTTGTACAGTCTCATGCCCTTCTAATTTCTTTTTATTAGAACAGAGTTCTTTCATGAATTTAGCATAGTTAGGCATATGAGCTAAAGCTTCAGCAAATGGTAAATTTATGTGCAGTTTCTTAAACATCTCTAGAAACCTAGCTTTTTGCTCATTTTTCTTTTCCTGTCTAGCAATAGCAGGAAATGGCAGTTTATTAATATCAAGATCCTCTATCTTAGGATTCACTATACTCTTTCCCTTGTCACTTTTAGGAGCATTTTCTTTAACTTCTAACTTAGAGTTAGAGTCACTTACCGTCCGTGTCGGCTCCTCCTTTTCTGATAAAAGATTTTTACCTTGATCAACTTTCGGTTCCACTTCCTTACCACTCCTCAGTGTAATTGCCTTAGCCTCCTCTTTTGGATTTCGGTCTACATTTGAAGGAAATGTTCCTGGTTGCCTCTGGGACACAGAATTTGCAAGCTGTCCCACTTGAGTTTCCAAATTTCTTATGGAGGCATCCTGGTTCCGGTTCCACTGCTCTTGAGACTTCCATCTAGATTCTTGATTTACCATGAATTGCTGTTGGTTATTCATAAACTGCTGTTGACTGTTAATGAATGTAGCCAACATGTCTTCCAGATTTGGCTTTCTCTCTTGAACAGGTGGCCTGGGTTGTTAACCCGGTGGGTGGTACTGCTGCCCTTGGTTCTGAGGAGGTGGATATGGTGGTTGATATGGCTGCCCGTGGTTTTGATGGATGTTTTGGTTAAAGGGAGCTCTTACTTGCGGATTAGAGGATGAAGCATTTGGAATTCCATCTTTCCAGGAGAAATTTGGATGATTTCTCCATCCCGGGTTATAAGTGTTACTGTAAGGGTCATTCCTTCTGAAATCTCCCACAGCATTGACATCACCCATTGATCCTCCACTTTCTTGCCCACCTTGCTCCTGTTCATACCATCCACTCTCTTGGCCCACAGCAGCTACATTCTGCACTTTTAAACTACTCATCTCCTTCCTCATAGATTCCATCTTTGCCTTCAGCATCGATACCTCATCCACAGCATGTATCCCCTGTCTTCTCGGAACTGCTCTAGGATTTGACCATTGAGCATCATTAGCTGCCATTTCATCCAGTAATTAAAAAGCTTCCTCTGGTAACCTATTCATAAATGACCCTCCTTATGAAGCATCTAATAAGGATCTTGTCTGTGGTGTAACCCCAGAATAAAAAGTGGTCATCAAATGGTAAATTGCTATCTCATGGTGTGGACAGCTTCTCAACAGTCTTCTAAACCTTTCCCAGGCTTCATGAAAGGGCTCCTCACTCATCTGACTAAAGCCTAATATACTATTTCTGATGTTCGCAGTCTTCGTGGGAGGGAAGAATCTCATCAAAAAAATTTCTTGCAACTGATCCCATGATCTAATTGACTGTCTAGGTAGCATTTGCAGCCATTCACGAGCTTTTCCAATCAATGTAAAAGGGAACAGCTTTAATCTTACCGCATCAGATGACACTCCAGGAATTTGAACCGTATCACTGATCTCTAAGAAAATGTCCAAATGTTGTGCAGGATCTTCGACATCTGCACCCGAAAACTGATTTCGCTGTACCATACCGATGGTGGCTGGTTTAAGTTCAAATTGCACTCCCCTGGGCAGCACAATTGTTCTATTATCTTCATTCCATCTAGGCACCGAATAGTCCCTAATTGTCCTCTGCCTAGGGATCTCTTCTCTATTATGCCCCGGATTCTGGTTTTGTGCCCTCAGCACTTGTTCATTTCCAGGAGGAATTTCACCAATAGGAAGCGGATTTTCTTCCATGTTATTAATCCTGTTGGCTCTTAATTGTTGGTGTAAAGTCCTCTCGATTTCAGGATCGTAAGGTGCTATTTGTTCTTGTCTTCTTCTACTCATACACCTTCAACAACCACCTGAAAAGAATAAAGAATAAATAAAAATAAAATAAAATAAAAATAAAAACACACACAAATAAAAATCAAGACTTAAAACAACGCCAGTCCCCGGCAACGGCGCCAAAAACTTGACACGACCTCAGCAAGTGTACTGAATCGACAAGTAATATAATGGAGTAAAATTATGACTCCGAGTTATCGTACCCAAGGGACTGAACACGCAAGTTATGAAAATTGAATGTATGCTAAAGAATTTCCAATTAATTGAATTGATTAAATTAACTAAACTAAAACTGATAAATTAATCGACTGCTGTAATGATTAAGCAAAAACAAATTAAGATGACATTAAAAATAACAAAGATAAAAGTAAATAAAAACGAGAAAAGATATCAAATTATAAAGCGTTGTTCAAGTTCACTCATCCACCCCTTACCCAAATATGAATAAAATCAATCTATGAATCTTATATGAAAGAAATCGGGATATCCCTCTTAACCCAAGCGTCCCATTCCGGAGCAAGCTATTCTAATCGCATAACGTCCCATTCCGGAGCAAGTCATACAACTAGCCTAATCACGGGTCTAAAATCCTAGGTTCGGTTTGCTTTCCCATTCCGGAGTCAAACATCCCAAAACCTCATTATTTCGCTCATCACTCAAATCTTAAATCATAAAATCCTGTCCATTTAGATTCCCATTCCGGAGTAGTCTAAACACCACAGCAAACATGATAGAAAATTCTGAGAATAAAATACATTCATGGCATCCAATTAACAAATTCATTCACCAACATAGACATATGAAATAAATCATTCATCACAATTGGAAACTGAACTGAAAAACTAAAATCCATAAACAAGCAATAAACACCAGCAAAATAAACCAATCTTTCATACATAAACTCAATAGATGTTCATAATTCACATCTTAGATATAGGAGATTCAGAGATCCCCTGAACAACTAAACGACTACTCACAATCCATTACAAAATCAAAAGAGTAAAAGACAGAATAAACCCTGAAATTCATTGAGAAAATCCCGGTTGAATTGCTCGATCTTCGATCTCTTTCTTCAAATCTTCAATGGAGAAAATAACTAAAATTCTGGAAAAAAAAACTAAGAACTAGCAAAACTCTTGAAATTTAACTATGAAACTAAAACAATTTAATCTCAATTACTAATCGAAAATCAAAAACAAGAACGAAAATTGAAGTTTAGGACCGAAGAATATGTCTCAAAATCTCAGCTGCAAAAACTAATAACAAAAACTAACTAAAAAATTCGGAACCCTAGCCAAATAGAAAGCTACGAATTTATACTTCCAGAGGGGTCACGGTGGCAATGGATTTGGTTGCCACCGTGACCTATCGAGAATTTCAAATCCTTTTGCGCACAGGAGAATGGTCACGGTGACAATGAATTTCATTGTCACCGTGATGTCTTCACAGTTTAGCTTCTGCCCACAAATTAATTATCTCACGGTCACAATGAAATCCATTGTGACCGTGAGGTACATGCTGCCTCGATTCTGCCTTGCTAAATTGACATGTCACGGTGACAATGAAGTTTGGTTGCCACCGTGAGGTCTTCAACTTTTGCATTCTGCCCATTTGATAATTATGTCACGGTCACAACCATTTTCATTGTGACCGTGACCCATGCGACTTCCATTCTGCCTGCAATCTCCTTATGTCACGGTCACAACCAATTCATTGTGACCGTGACCTCTTGGGCAAAAACCTACAAAGGCACGAAATTAACATCAAAATGCTTTCTAAAATGAATCAAAACGTCAATTTGGCTAAAATTAACAAAATTAACATAAAAGAAACATAAATTAACATTAAACACAACTAAACACCCAAAAATCACACTAAAACACTATGAAAACTAAACACTATATTGAAGTTATCAGTCTCCTTTCTCTAAAGTTCTTACATCAATTTTATTCTTCTCTTGATATCAATTTCTTCAATACTTATTCCATAGGGATTCAGAACGTCAAAACCCCAAGTCAAGTAATATCTCTCCTTATCTTCTTTAATTAGCTTTTTATGTGTTCATCTTCCTAACTGTCACCCTATAAATTTCTTAATTCTACTTTTTCTTCGTTGTTCCATTTCTATAATATATTCATTTCGCCCGATTTCATTTTCTTTTCTGTTTTTGCTATTTGTTGTGCTGTTCTTGTTGTCTGTGAGTTTGGGTGTTTGAGGTTAGTTTTAATTTGATACAATTATTTCACACACATTGCCCTTCACGTGTTTGCTAAAATGCCTAAATCAAGCACTAGACAAAAACGTAAGACCTCTGTTTCTTCCTCCTCTTTTGATACCTTAAGATTTACTTCCCAAGACAATGCGGATTGGTTTCATGCTCACCAAAATTCTAAGCTTATAGTTGAGAAAACAATCCAGCCTGACATTGATAACCAATTCCAATTAAGAGATGGATTTAAGGTATTAGGGTGGGAAAGAATTCTAGATTTTCGTGGTGCTTATTACCCTAGGCTTGTTAAAGAATTTTATGCTAATTTTAAAGTTAAAACTGAGTGTCAGAGTCAAGTTAAAACTTATGTTAAAGGTAAGTTGATTGAATTTGACGCTAGGCTATTGGCTGAAATTCTTGATTTACCACAAGGAATATAGGCTAAATTTTCTGATATAGTGTGTGCTGTAGTGTCTAAGGATTCTCTTGCTGATGTACTGGCTATTCATGAAATTAGCAAGCATGATCAGTTTCTGATGCAGCTCCGATCAAAATTTCAAAGTGTTCATTCTAATTTGATAAATTGACATCCTCCTCTAACCTTAGATGTGTGTTTCAGTGAATTGCTTCGTGAGAAATGTCTTTTTACACAAACCATACTTGAATAGGAGAAAATGACTACTTTACAAATGACATTTTTGGCTCACGAAAAAGCAAGGATCGAGATATGAGCAAGGTTCAGTATTTTAGTTTCAAGAATTATGGGCATATCGCAACACATTGTACCCAAAAATTTTGCAATTATTGCAAAAAGCGTGGACACATCATCAAAGACTGTTCAACTCGCCCTCAAAATTGCCAAAATTATGCTTTTCAAGCAACAGTTGGTGAAGCTTCTACGGATTAGATTCAACCTTAATCCACTGTTGTTACTCCTGAAATGGTGCAACAAATGATTGTTACAGCCTTCTCTGCTCTGAAACTCCAAGGTACTAGTAATTCTTTGTCTAAGACTTGGCTTGCTAATTCTGCTGCCTCTAATCATGTGACAAGTTCTGCTCATTTGCTACAAAATGTCCAGACTTATAATGGCTCAAAAAATATTTAAGTTGCTAATGGAAATCATTTGCCCATTACTGGTTTTGGTAATATTACTCTAGGTTTTAATAATGCTTTGACATCATCTGGACTTTCTGATAATTTGTTTTCAGTTGGGCAATTAGTAGAAAATAACTATAATGTTCAGTTTTCTCATAATGGTTATTATGTGCAGGGTTAGGAATCGAGGACAGTGATTGCAAAAGGGGCTTAAAGTTGGACGTTTATTTCCTCAGCCTGTTCTACTGTTATTAATAAAAATGATGTGTGGCATAAAATTTTGGGACACTCCAATTATACTATCTTGTCTTATTTGTTGAATTCTGGTTTATAAGGCAGTAATGGTCAATCTACCAACCTTTCTTTTGATTGTTCAACGTGTAAACTAGGAAAAAGTAAAATTCTACCTTTTCCTCTTGCTGGTAGTCATGCAAATAAATGGTTTGATATTATTCATAGTGATATATGGGGGATTGCGCCTATTATTTCTCACGCACATTATAAATATTTTGTGACATTTATTGATAACTATAGTCAACATGGATTTATTTTCTTTGTTCCAAATATGATGTTCTTTCGGTTTTCAAGACTTGTTGCGCATGTTGAAACTCAATTTTCTACTGTCATCAAAATTCTTCGATCTGATTCAGGGAGAGAATACATGTCTCATATATTTCATGATTTTTTTGAATGAAACAGGTATTCTCTCACAACTTTCTTGTCCATATACACCTCAACAAAATATTATGGCAAAGAGAAAGAATCATCATCTCTTAGAAGTTACTCGTACATTGCTACTTGAGTCTTCCATTCCTTCACAGTTTTGGGTAGAAGCTTTATCTACAGATGTTTATCTTATTAATATACTACCCCCTCAAATTTTAAACCTTAAGTCTCTTTATTTTCGCCTTTATCAAGAGCATCCTTAGTATGGGCATTTGCATACATTTGGTTGTGGTTGTGTTTGCCTACCTCTTGAACGTCATAAACTTTCTTCTCAATCTGTTAAATGTGCCTTTATGGGATATAGTACTAATCATAAATGTTTTGTTTGTTATGATCTTTTTCTAAGAAGCTTCGTGTTTCTAGCAATGATGTTTTCTTTGAACATCAGTTTTTCTTTCCAAATTGTGATCAACCATTGCCAGATGTTGCTATTCTTCCTAGCTTTGATGAATCGTCTTCTTCACATGTCCGATTTCGACCTGGATATGTGTATAAAAGACGTCATTCACCACCGCCCCTTCTTACTCACGAATCGCCCCTTGATAATGCTCTGGCTACCTTGAGGTGCTCCAATAGAGTATCCCGACCTCTTAATTGGTATGGCTCCTATCATACATCCTTTAGTGCTGCTTTACCCTTTTTTGTGGTTCTTTCTTCTTACTCACAGGCAGTTAAGCATGAGTGTTGGCAAAAAATAATGCAGGATGAACTTTGAGCTTTGCAAGATAATCATACATGGGATAATATTCTATGCCTCCCACGGTTAAACCTATTGGGTGTAAGTGGATCTACTCTGTGAAACTTCGCTCTGATGGGACTTTAGAGCACTATAAGGCTTGATTGGTTGCTCTTGGTAATTGACAAGAGTACGGGGTGGACTATGAGGAGACATATGCTCCTGTTGCTAAAATGACTACTGTGTGCACAATTCTTGCTTTATAAGGTTGGCCACTTAAATAAATGAATGTCAAAAATGCATTTCTCCATAGTGATCTCCAGGAAGATATTTGCATGAAACCTCCTGCTGGTTTGTTTTCCTCATCAACTTTGGAAGTTTGCAAGTTGAATTGCTCCTTGTATGGCTTAAAACAAGCTCCTTGTGCATGGTTTGAAAAGTTCAAATCTACCTTGCTCCAGCTTAAGTTTGCACAAAGTCAATATTACTCTTCTCTATTCCTTCATAAAACTTTAATTGGAATTGTCCTTCTTTTGATTTATGTTGATGACATTGTTATAATAGGAACATATTCTTTATTGATTTCTCAGCATCAGTAGTATCTACGAGAGTCCTTTCGCATGAAGGATCTTGGCAACCTTACATATTTATTAGGATTGGAAGCTCACTCTAACTCTTTTGGTATATTTCTTAATCAACATAAGTATATTCAAGATTTGGTTGCATTGGCTGGTCTTAAGGATTCTTCATCAGTAAATAATCCTCTAGAAGTAAATATCAAGTACTATTCAGATGAGGGGGACCTACTTTCTGATCCATCTTTGTATTGCCCATTAGTGGGGAGCTTGAACTACCTGACTATCACCAAACTTGACATCTCCTTTAATGTCCCTGCCATCTTCACTTGGCTGCAGTTCATCGCATCATAAGATATCTTTAGGGTACTTCATGCCATGGTTTATTTTTTTCTACAAGTTCTTCTCTGTGTCTTCATGCTTTTAGTGATACTGATTAGGCTAGTTGTCCCAATACTCATCGCTCTATTACTGGTTGGTATATGTTTCTTAGGGATTCTTTGATATCGTTGACGAATAAGAAACAAGATCGGGTCTCTAAATCTTCTACCACTACAAAAAAATAGCTATTAGCGACGGTAAAAATAATCGCTAATCATGAAATTTTCGTCGCTAATGGTAAATAGCGACTGCACGACTAACAGTCACAAATAAGGCCGTCGCTAGGAACTAGCGACGAAAAAGACATTCCGTCGCTAATTTTTGCGACTTTTTTTTCCGTTGCTAAATGTTTTATTTATCATCGCTAATAGTAAAATACGTTTAGTCGCCTCATTTATTTAGCGACAACTTAACCGTCACTAATATGTAGTCGCTAATATTTTTGCGATAAACAGTCACCAATTTATCAGTCGCTAAAATTTAGCGACTAAAGAATTCAGTCGCAAATAATTATCAGCGACGAACATTTTCGTCGCAAATCCGTCGCTATTTTTTGAATGTTAATTTTTTTTTATTTTTATACCAATATAAATAAACTAAAATAAATTAATGTGAATATAAATATAAAATATAATTAATTTTATACAGATGTAATCCAAAATGCATATAATTAATGGTCGTAGGTACGTACATAGTATATAAGTAATAAAAAAACGTAAAAAAAAATTAAAAATAATAAATTTGTTCTGCGACATAATATAAATTGTTCAAGTAAAATGTACTAGTGATAAGATAAACAAGAATAAATATGGAGAAATACTGTCAAGCAGGGCTGCCACTACCAAAATGAGAATCATCACGAGAGTGAGAACCGTGCGGAAATGAAGGGCCGACATCCTGATCATTTGGTGCAGGTGATGAAGTGGTGGTATCGGACCGAGTGACTAGTGGCTGGGCTGGCAAGTGAGGAAGCAACGAGCGAATAGTTCGTGCGACAATCTCCTCCACATCTTGCTGCGTCAAGCAGGTTCCAGCCAAATGATAGGCAGTGCTTGGACCAACACCACAAGATGGTTCAGATGAATAAAGACCGGGAGGCACATAAGAGCCAAGACCGTAAATGGTTTTCCTTTTATTGCACCGTGCGGCCTCGATGAACAACTCGGACTCATCGATGGACGACTCCTCTTGCGATCTTTCAAATCGGAGTTGCTCATATCTCTCCTGTTAAATGACAACAATGTTTTATAAATGTAAATATAAGTACAAATCATATTTTACAACAATTAGGCATTTTGAATATCAAAAAATATTATCAATATATAAATTACATATTACAACTTACATGCACCTCCCTGCTATGGTTCGCCACATAAGTCTTCCCATCATGATTTATAGTATGTGTGTGCAAATAAGCCTCGAGAATTGTAGGTGGATGGCCCAACTCCTTCTCCTATCACACGCAATAGAAATAGTTATTGGAAAAGAAAAAGATGATGACCGAAAATAAATATTTGCATTATTTTGCATATTAATGCTATTTAAATGTAATGTTCGAAATGAAAATTTTGGCAGAACCTCCCCTCTATTATTGACATCCTCCTGTAAATGAAAATACAATTTACACTTCTTAAAATCACAAATTTATTCCAATCTCCTCAACAAACTCCAACACAATATTCTCATTCGCAAATACATATAGCAATCAAATAATATCAAACAGTTCGCATCTCTTTCCAATTCAATATTAACTGGTTATAAAAAATCAATGAAAATTTTGGCAGGACCTGTAAATAAAAATGCAATTTACACTTCATAAAATCACATATTTACTTCAATCTCCTCAACAAACTCCAACACAATATTCCCATCATCTAATACATATATCAATCAAATAATATCAATCAATTCGCATATATATATGTCCAATTCAATATATGAGTGGCTCTATATAATCCTCAGTAAACATGCTTACTTTTTGAAAGTATTGATTTGAACAAATTATTATGCGAACATTATGATAATATAGAATCACAAATATAAAAGTAATTACCGTTGTTATTAAAATACTTACCAATCGTGAGATATGCTCACCAATAGATATGGTGCCACCCGTGTAAGATCCTGGAGCCTTGTCTTCAAACCCTCTATAGCGATTTACCTTTTTCTGAGTGGAAACCTGAATGCGTGGAGGAAGATTGAAAATCTCATGCCACCTAACCCATGCTGCTTCTAGAAAGTCCCTCGGCTTCTGCTTGGCGTTCTTTACGCTATACACATAATCTTTATACCTCTGAGCAGCTTTTGTTTCCCAACCTGCTCTAACAAGATCATTTACAGCATCATCCCAGTAGCACCTTTTTTGTATGTGTGTGTGTGTGTGTGTGTATATATATATATATATATATATATATATATATATATATATACACACACACACACATATATTACAAAAGATTCATTAGTCAATATGATCGTACAACAATACAATTAAGTTGAAATATGAAATTTGAAATGAAAAAGTTTCATTGCATGTTGAAATAAAAATAAAGATGTACCTTGAATTCTCCCCAATAAAACTCCTTAATTTCTCTGGAAACCTCCTTCCAACTAACTCCATTAATGTCAATCCGCTGGTGGAAGATGCTGGTTATAATCCTTAAGCATTGTGAGAAAGGTTCTAGCCTGCACAGTAAACAATATAAAAGAAATGTTGTTAAACATGCGTATGACTCAATCTCAATTTGCAGTCGCAAATACTCACAAGTCCGCCTGGTTAACTGTAACGTGCAATCGACTACTATTTTCACTCGAAACCTCACATGTGGTCGATGTGCTGCTGTTGGCTGTGTGTGGAGAAGGAGTTGGTGCAGATGGCATAGAGGAAACAGGAGGCGAAGGTGCATTCCCAGATGAAGGGTCTCCCGGTATACGTGGCATGTCTCCAAAGGGTGGAGTCATTGAATCCTCACCATATCGTCCTCCCCGTCGACCCCGTCCTGTAAATCCTCTTCCTCTGCCACGACCCATACCTGCAAAATAGTTAAGTATACATGTATGTGGATAACATTCATAATATAAACGGGCAATCGTAACCCACAACTCATATATATAATTTAAAATTTATACAATTTAACACACGATACTATAAAAATTACATATAATCACTTAGCAACTATCTGATAAATTTTGAAATTCCTCATCGTCGTCCTCATTGCTATCATAGTCAACAAATTCTTCTTCATCGTCATCCACTTCAAGTACTGGATCCACCTCATGAACATTATCAAGTTCAATGACAACTCCCGAAGGATCACGCAAGTCAATATCGTCATCGTTACCAGTATCCACTGTTATATCACGCACGGTAACTTCATCAACTTGAAATGCATTAGCATTTATGGTAGCAGTCCCATCGCTAACATCTGTAGTCACAATAAAATCTCTTGGTTTTACAGAAAACATAGCTAACCAATTAGATCTATCTACTTTCAAAGAAGGATATCTTGCATAATACACTTGAGTTGCTTGCATTGCAAAAATGAATGGCTCATATCTGTTGAAACGACGGTGATGATTTACATCAACCATTCTATATTTGTTGTGTACCTTAAGACCAATGTCTATAGTGGAATCAAACCAATGACACTTGAATAATACTATCGGTTTTATTGGTAACGAAGGGTACTCCAACTCCAGTATCTCCTCAATCCATCCATAATATTCACCGACATTATCACATGAGTTGGAGCCTTTAACACAAACTCCGCTATTCGCTGATCGTCTCCCAGATGCATAACTTTTTGTGTGAAATTTGTATCCATTTGACAAAATAGATAGAATAACACTTCGCTCTCCTTAATGGTTTTTGTGACAAACTGCAGAGGTATTCATTGTCAATTCCATTGTAATGGACCTTAACACAAAAAAGAAAAGATGGCAACGTTATCAGCAATCCAATGTTAACTTCTATTTTTGTGTTACAAATAGAAATTGTGTAGGCCTTACATATAGTTCGAACCAGTCTGCGAAATAGTGATCGATGTTTACATCAATTTGACTTGGTGTCAGATCAGGATACTTCTCACGTAAGTTATTGCAATATATACTACATTACATAATTGTAAAACATAAAAAAAAAAATTAGTGTTAGGATGTATCCTTGCATATATTGCAACTTAATAGTCAAACTAAGAATTCTATACCTCAAAAATGGAGAAACCTCCTCGCAATTTAGCAGAATATATTTATGGGCTGCCTCATACTCCTCTGTTGTTAATGTTCTATCACGAATTTCGGAGCATGCTCGACCGAGGTAAGTGAAAACAGATAAATTTCCGCTCATGTTTTCCTGACAACCTCCATCATCATTACGAGGTGGTCGTCGTTGGCTTGTACTGACGTGAGGTTCAAAATAATGCGAGAAAAAGTTGGATGATTCTGATAGTAAATACGCATTACAAAAGGAAGCCTCAACTGTTGATTTGTTGCCAATCTTCTTTTTTAGTGATCGGAGAAACCTGCATAGGACGAATGTGTAACATTTACTTCATGTATAAAGCCTCAACTATTATTTTCACACTTCATAATATTCATTGTTATCTTTATATTTACCTCTCAAACGGATACATCCATCGATACTGTACAGGGCCAGCAACCTTTACTTCATATGGTAAGTGTATCATTACATGCTCCATTGAGTCGAAAAAAGACGGAGGAAATATCTTTTCTAACTTGCACATAATTAGGGGGATGTTTGATTCCAATGCCTCGATGTCCTCATCACGGATAGTACTGGATGTCAAATCCTTAAAAAATAAGCTCAGCTCCGTAAGTACCTGCCACACATTTCCAGGTAGTAACTCACGGAAGGCAACAGGCATCAATCGCTGCATAAATATATAACAATCGTGACTTTTCATGCCATATAGTTTGAGCTGCCTCATATCAACACAACGACCCAAGTTAGAAACATATCCATCTGGAAACTTAAGTTCTGACAACCAATGAAACAATTCTATTTTCAATGCTTTATCTAATGTGTAATAGGCTTTTGGATATTTTCTGCTAATTGGATCCATTGCCAACTCTGGCCGACAACAATATTTTTGTAAGTCTGAACGTGATTTTGCATTGTCTTTGGTTTTCCCTTCAACATTTAAAATCGTGTTAATCACATTGTCGAACACATTTTTCTCAACATGCATGACATCAAGATTATGTCGAATCAGGTGTGATTTCCAATAAGGCAAATTCCAAAAAATGCTTCGCTTTCTCCAACCACAAGACTGACTAATAAACCCATTAATCTCATCTGCATCAACCTCTGTAACTTTCACTAAACCCTATTGATCAATTTCTTGCAGAATTTATTCCCCATCTAGTATTGGTGGCGGAGGCATTGTTTCAATATGACCGATTCTGAAATTCCTTCTATTTCTCCTAAATGGTGATCTGGAGGAAGAAATTTTTTATGATTGTCAAACCATGTTTGCTTTCCACCACTCTCTAGTCTGAATGACTGGGTATGTTCTATGCAATAAGGGCAAGCATATTTCCCAGAAGTACTCCAACCTGACATCATTGAATATGCTGGAAAATCATTGATGGTCCACATAAGTGCGGCTCTCATAATGAAATTTTGTTTACTTGACACATCATATGTTAGGACTCCAATATTCCACAATTCGTTTAACTCATGAATCAATGGTTGTAGGAATACATCAATTTTTTGCTTTGAATTTTTAGGGCCAGGTACAATAACTGTCAGAAACATATAAGCTTCCTTCATACACATCCAAGGCTACAGGTTGTAAGGCGTGACAATTACAGGCCATGATGAATATTTCCTACTATATTGTCCGAATGTTTGAAAACCATCTGTACATAACCCCAACCTTACATTTCTGGTCTCAGCAGCAAAAGAAGGATAAGTTTCATTGAAATGTTTCCAAGATAGTGAGTCAGAAGGATGTTGCATCACCCCATCCTCTTGGACATGATTATGATGCCATTGCATATGTAATGTTGTTGCTTTTGATTGATACAACCGTTGAAACCTAGGTATTAATGGAAAGTAATACATCTTCTTATATGATTTTTGACTGTTTTGACGAGACCCGACAAGAATTTTAAATCGTGGATGATTGCAAAACTTACAATGTGTCAGGTTTTCATCATCACGCCAAAACAACATGCATCCCTCATTGCAACGGTCAATTTTCTGAACTGGCAATCCTAAGCTTCTAACAAGACTTTTAGTTTGGTAAAAATTTTGTGGCAAAGTGTTACCTTCAGGCAAAGCTTCCTTAAAGAGTTGAATGTTTGCATCATAAAATCTCTCCGGTGGATTATATTCAGATTTCGCATACAACATCCTGGCAACTACCGAAAGCTGTGAATGGTTCTCACATTCGGGATACAACTGTGCATTACCAGATTCAAGAAGGTTATAAAATTCTTGGCATTGTGGATTTGGTGGCTCATCTATAGAATTTGCACCCCAATTTGAGGGTCCGGGTTCGTCGGGAGTAGACATAACGCCTTGTTCATAATTATTAGTAGTTTGAGCCTCCGAATAAAATTGTTGCCACTGGGTATCGGGAAACATATTAGGCCCCACTGCATCAATCACTATTTGCTGATATGGATTTGTAACCCCTACAACTTCCACTGATTCATTGGCCATTGTATTCCAATTTTGCTCATTAGGGGTGATGTGTGTCTCCCCGTGACAATTCCAAACCAAATAATCCCGAACGAATCCCTTACGGAAGAGGTGATTCATAACAGTATCCATGTCATGAAACTTTCGGTTCACACAATTTTTGCACGGACACCTAATAAGATCACCACTCATTTCTTTCGGATGAGAAGTAGCGAATTTAATAAAATTCTCGACACCATATACGAATGATGCATTAGTTCTCTCACTTGAGTCCCATCGATTATACATCCAACTATGATCACAGGATTCCATTTAACCTAAATATTTCGATTTTAGCCAAATAAGAAAAAAACAAACGATTAGTATCACCATTACTCAGAAGAAAGCAAGGGATCCATTGCCCCTTGCTTTGTTAAAGCCTTCTGCCTACCTAGTGCACTTACTAATTTAAGTGCCAACATGGAGTCCATGCCATCATAATATCATGTATAATTTTCTTGAAGGTAAACAAAATGGAGTTTAAAGTGAGGAATCCTAAGTATAAACCAAAATGCCAAAATTTCTTTATCTCTGCCAATGAAAGTTTCCCTTAAGGGAATAGCGTAGGCAGCAGAATCTTGCTCTTTTCATACCGATAATCTTCTCATTTATTTATTTGTTCAATGAAAAAGAAATCGTAGAGAAATTTCACCTTTATTTTGGGGCCATGACAAAAATGGAGGACCCTTAAAAATTCAGTTTTAAAAGATGATTTTTAGTTATAGAAACGGTGAACGCGGGGTTTCTGTAAAAGGTGGATACGCCTAATACAAATAAAGGGTTCAACAGCTAAAATGATTCACATAATATTGAAAATATAGTTTTTGTGATTTTATGCTGAATGCAAGACACCACTACTCTCCAAGTCTATCATAGCCTACTGAAATATCACCATCCTATCTCATTTTAATTTTATTTTATTTTCTTAGTATACACTTTACCAACCAAGTTAACCAAAATACTCATATCTCACTATCGTCATACCACGTTATGGCTTTCCAAGATTTACATTTTGTCTCTTTAATACTCAACGTTCTTATCTTTGTACACCTACGTATTTATTTTCTAATCAAAGTCTTTTTTTTTATACCTAGAAATGTTCCTACCTACTCAATCAACATTCACTGTGAAAATCATATGAACGAGCAACTATAAGCATATAACAGGACATCAAAAATCTTATGACCTAGCAACTATAAGCATAATAGGACATCAAATTCAAGCATTCCGACAGATCATCAAGTCTGTCTAATTCAAACCATTCATTCTGTCCCATCAAGCTTCTCATATCAGCAACAAACAGAACAATGATCTAATTAACAAACTCCTAATCAAAAATGCATGTATCACTAACTCATGGACAGCAGAATCCTTTCAAATTAAACCACTCAAGGCATCCAATTAACCCACAACAACTTCAATTTCATTGTTCAATCGCAGAACACACAAGGCATCAAAATAAAGTACAGTAACTTCAAATGGAACATACCAGGTTTTCTCCCCTTTACTTCTGTCCTCAATCGCAGTAACACCGGTCAGTGAGTGATCCTCCTTTTTTGCTCCTCAATCTCTCAAGAACCCTAAGCACAGAGATGAAATTTCACACAAATAAAACCACACTTCAATTTTGAGAAAAGTGAAAACGAATTTCAACTTTTGGATGTCTTTCCGTGAAACATACCTCTCAAACACAGGAAACAAGATTAACGCCGATCGCCGCTCTCACCGCCGGCGCAAACACGGAGCGTCACCGGTGGCAAGGGGAACCGCAACTTCTCCGGTGCTGGGTTCTCTCTCGACGGCACTTTATCAGCTCTCTGTTTCTTTTTGCGTTTGGATCCAAGAGATTTTGGGGATTTAGGTTATTTCAGTCTGTTAGATAATCGAAAAATAGCGACTACTTTGTGACTGCAATTTTCAGTCGCTAATGAAATAGCGACTACAAAATCAGTCGCTATTTACCCGCTAAAAATTTGCGATAAAATATTGTCGCAATTCAGTCGCTAATAATACAAAAAATGTTAGCGACTAATTATTCGTCGCTGTTTTTTAGCGACTGAAAATTGTGTCGCTATTTTTGTCAAAAAAAAAGGCGGGACTTTTTCGCGGCATATTTTAGCGACTGAAATATTATTCAGTCGCTATTTAGTCGCTAATTCCAGAATTATCCAAATTTAACGACTGAACATCAAGTTAGTCGCAATTTAGTCGCAAAAATATTGACTAAAAAAGTTAGTCGCTAAATTTAGTTGCTAATGGCCTTTTTTTGAAGTGTACTTAATCAGAATATCGGGCTATGTCTGCTGCTTGCTCTGAAATTACTTGGCTCCAAGGATTGTTGACTGAGATTGGATTTCCTCAAACTGATCCCACTCCTCTACATGCAGATAATTCTAGTGCTATTCAAATTGCTACTAATCCTGTATAACATGGGCGCACCAAGCACATTGAAGTCTACTGTCATTATATTAGAGATGTTGTCTCTACTCGAGTTATTTCTCTTCCACAAGTTTCCACAACTTTGTAAATTGTTGATGTGTTTACCAAATCTCTTACTCAATAGTGCCATCGATTTCTTATTGGCAAATTGATGCTTCCAACATCAATTTGAGGGGGATGTTGTCATATATAGCAAACATTTATTTTGTACAGCTTATTTATTTTATATTCTTTTCATACGTAGTTTGTACAGCTGTAGGTAGAGATAAATCTCTATAAATCAGCCCCAAATCAACCCCTAATTATGTATCTATTCAGTTATATATTCAATGAAATTGGAAAGAAAAGGCATTCAACCATTCAATCAAAATTCTTTCAAAGTAAAAGTTATCAGTGTCACCACCACGGACCAATAGAATTGGCTAGCCAAATTGCTAGAGTATGTTTTTGATGTCCAATACAAACTGGGGAATCTAAACAACGCTACTGATGCTCTATCTAAACAGCAAGAATTTGCTGAATCAAAATTCTTTCAAAGTAAAAGTTATCAGTGTCACCACCACGGACCAATAGAATTGGCTAGCCAAATTGCTAGAGTATGTTTTTGATATCCAATACAAACTGGGGAAGCTAAACAACGCTACTGATGCTCTATCTAAACAGCAAGAATTTGCTGAATTTGCTTCCTTCGTATTCTCCCCTACGTGGAATGAGGGCAATCAATTAATGGAAGAAGTCAGTCAAGACCCTCAGCTAAAAGCCATAAGACAAGCTCTCCAAATTGATCCTGCCTCCAAGCCAAAATATGAGTTGAAACAGGGCATTTTATACCGAAAATGCAGTTTGGTCATTTCTCCCACGTCTAAATGGATTCCAGCTATGCTTGATGAATTCCACAATTCAGCTACTGGGGGTCACGCAGGTTATTATAGAACCTTCCAGAGAATAGCAGCTAATTTTTATTGTAAGGGGATGGTACGGTAGATTAAGGATGGTCAAAAATTGTTCAGTGTGCCAGCAGTTTAAGACTTCCTCTCTCTCATTAGCAAGCCTTTTACAGCCTCTTCCAATACCACATACTATATGGGAGAATATGTCGATGGATTTTATTATTAGACTACCCAAGTCAAAGGGATTCGATGCCATAATGGTATTTGTAGACAGATTGTCGCCATTTCGTGGCTCTAAAGCACCCATACACAGCCTAGGTTATTGCTGAATTATTTGTTAAAGACATAGTTCGACTCCATGGATTTCCAAAATCGATAATCAGTGATCAAGCCCCGATTTTTATGAGTCGATATTGGTAAGAGCTATTCAAATTGCAGAGGACTCAGCTCAAATATACCTCTTCCTATTATCCAGAGACCAATGGGTAGATTGAGGTCATCAATCGATGCTTAGAGTCTTATCTTCGCTGCTTCGTTGCTAATCAGCCCTGTTTTTGGCGTCAGTGGTTCCCCCGGGCAGAATTTTGGTACAACTCTTCTTTCTATGTGAGTACAATAACCACTCCCTCTGAAATGGCGTATGGAAGGAAACCCCCAACTATCCTTCAATTTGTTCTTGGCAAAATACAAGTTGAGGCAGTAGCTAGAGATCTTCTAGACCGAGATGAAGCTTTGAAGCAGCTCAAGCAACATTTATGGTAGTCTCGGCAATAAATGAAGATGCAAGCTGATCAACATTGAAGGGATGTCTATTTTAAGGTAGGAGACTGGGTGTATTTGAAGTTGAGACCCCATAGACAGCAGTCTATAGCTAAGAGAATTTATCAGAAGCTATCAGCTCGTTATTTCGGGCCATATCAGATATAAGCTAAGATTGGAACAGTGGCCTATCAATTGCTACTCCCCACTTCTTCAAAGATTCATTTAGTATTTCATGTTTCCTTACTTAAAAAGGCTATATGGACATCCTATCTCTAGCATTCTGCCACCTAAATTGGAGTTGGATCCCACCGAAATTCTTATTCCAGAGAAGGTGCTAGCTACACGGGCCATCCAAAGGGATGATGACTATATCTCCCAATGGCTTATTCAGTGGCAATCTAAGAGTATGATAAAGCCACCTGGGAGGATAAGTATGTAATGAAGAGTGATTTTCCACAATTGAGTCTTAAGGACAAGACTTTATTTCAAGGGGGTAGCAATGATGGACAAAATGTTGAATAAGGAGAGCTACTATAACAGAACTCAGTTGGGCCAAGAGGACTACAAGTTTATACCACAAGAAAAAAAAAAAGACAAGGGCATAAAGGGAAATTAGCTGAGATGTTTGTTATCTTAGCTGGAATAATTTGTTCAGTATATGGACAGAAATTAGTCTTACTTGTGTCTAGTGGACGCTAGGGAAAACAATTTTTGCTTTTGGGGATTGGTTTTTAGCTTAGCTTGAATAAGGAGAGGAAGGTATCCTTTTTTTTTTTTTAGTAATGTTGCTTGAGTGCAAGGCTTCATTCTTGGAGAGGGAAGTTATCTTCCTAAGGGGATTGTAGCATCATTTTCCCTTATTTGATTTAATTCATTGAGAACTATATTTCAATAGTGTTTTGTTTCCATCACTGTGTTTATTTCTCTTAATCTCAGAGTGTTTGATGATTGATCATAATAATAATTTTCAATCTGGTTGCATTTATCCATTTGCAAAAATTTTAATAATGGCAATTCAACTGCACTGGCTTCGGAATTAAAACTCTCAAGATTAAGTAACCTCATTTGTTTCAAGGATCTTAATTGGGGAAATACAATTTTGTCCAATGCTAATTCTAGCGCTTCTTCATCCCATTTTCCAACAATAGCTTCCAGCTTCTCACATGAATAAATCCACATACGTTGTAGTTTCACCAGAAGTTTTGGCAAATGAGATGGGAAAATATGTATGAGATTGTCACAAGCAGCTACTTGCAAGTGATGTAGGCTTTGAAATCCAATAATTTCTGATTGAATATTGAGCCATATATGTGTTAGATTTCTCAATATCTCACTTCATAAGAACCACTTAAAAATATTTCAGTAAACAACAAAAATTTAAGAATACCTGTTCAATGCAAGATACACGAAATTCTGCTCCAGAAACTTCATCAACCTTTTCATCCAAAAGATCATTATATGTCACAAAACCTAAATGGTCCACGGTAGGGGTGGGCAATTGTCGAGTTCGGGTCAACCCGACCCGAACCCGAACAACCCAAAACCCGAAATATGACAAATCTTATTACCCAAACCGACCCTAAATTATAATAGGGTCCCGAACCGAATAACCCGAAAAATTTCGGGCACTGAACCTAATAACCCGTATTTCTATTTTTTTTTAAAGTTAAAACTAATTAAACAATAATATTAAAACTATTCAATTATCAATATCTAATTATCATATAATATGAAAAATGCTAAATAAATACCTAGTTAACTTGTTCACCATCATAAAATATCTAAAAATTACAACAAATTAATAAACAGTCTTAATGTTTAATTAACAACAACGTTAAAATTAAATTGTCCACAAAATGCCACCATCTTCGATTTTTAGTTGCTCCACGAACCACTTTAATTGCTCCACGAACCACCTATTTTATAAAAATAATGAGAAATAATAAAACATGAAATTAACAAGTAAATAATTAAATAAAATTTAAATTGTACTAAATTAAATATACCATAATATAAAGTACTCAATCTTCTATGTTTATGCCCTCCAAATTTCTTGGTGTTTCTGCAGTTGATGAAGTCTCTTGCCTCGCTTGAACTTCATTTTTATTAAATTTTTCTAACTCTATAAAATGAATAAACAGTTATGAAATGAATAAATATATATATATTGGATATAAATGTAGTTGTGGATAGGCATTGCTATTATGATGTGATTTTGGAATCAAGATTTAGAAAAGAAAAAGTTTGACTTTAATTGATAATCTTAATGATTTGAAAAATGTATTAGCAAAACTAAATTAAACATGACACTAATAACATCACAAAAGAAATTAATCTAAAAAAATATTTACACAAAAAGTGACAACTTAGAATACCTAGCTTGCCATCTGACAACAACAAAATATCTAAAGTGCAAAAAAGTGGTAAGCTACCTGGCCAAGAATCACGGCTACTGTGACCAAATAAACTTTCAATGTGAAAGTTATCTCTTTTTTATTGCTAAAAGAGTAGGAGTAGGCTACTGGAAATGTGATTCAATACTTTAATTAGAAAGTTTTACCATCTTTTTTAGAATCAACTACTTTCTTCTTCTCTTTAACAATTAATCGCACCAATTATTTCTTTAAACTTCCATCACTCACTAAAAAACAAGATTATTATTCAATAATCACCCCAGTTTAAATCTATTTTTAGGAAAATACCAAATAAAATTATTTGGATAATCTCTATTTATAGGAATCTTAAACCATCACATGCGTTATTCCGGTGAAACCCAGCAAGCAAATGGCACAGAGCAAATCAGCAAGAGCAAAGTATTAACAAGGCACACAGCAAATCAGCAAGAGCAAAGTATAAAACAAAGTATAAAGATGGCAGAAGAAGAAGAAGAAGAAGAAGAAGAAGTTACCTTCATGGAGGCTACCGGCGGCGAAGACAAGCGGCGACGACGAGCGGCAACAGCAAGGAAGGGGACGAGCGGCGATGATCGATGGAGAAGAGGAGCGACGGGGCAGAACAAGAAAGGGATTCTAGGGATTTAGTTAATCAAAGTGAAAAGGGAAAAATGACTAAATGAGGGACAGACCCAGACCGGGTTCAATCTATTAAAGAGGGGTGTATATTCGGTTGGTTCGGGTTTACCTTCATTTTCACCCGAACCCGAAATTTCACATATTCTCACACCCGAACCGAACCGAATTATCCGAATAACCTCACCCGAATTTACATTTCGGTTCGGGTTATTCGGATTATTCGGGTCGGTTCGGTTTTTGCCCACCCCTAGTCCACGGTATTCACAAGAGCCTTAATGGCATAATCTTTCAATGTCTCTACGACTCTGCGTGGACAGGAGATCCTAATTTCTTAGAGAAGCAGGAAAAGAATATGAAGATAGCATCAAGCAACATAGCGAAAATGCCATTCATGAAGAATCCCAGCAAAGGCAACTCACATCTCTTTTTGATCATCATTTGTGTAGGATAATTCAAAATACTCAGCTGCTGAGTACAACTGCTTTCTCAGATTCTTCAAATCCTCAAATATATATATATATATGCAGATTTAAATCCTGAAATATATAAATGCAGATTTACATATATGGCATAACAGAACAAAATACAGGCAGCAGTGATGAAGATTTAAAAGAAAAAATTGTAAGAATGGACAGCTGAAGTATACAAAATACTAGAAGGCAGGGGCAGACCTATGTACAAGTGAAGGGGGGCAATTTCATTTTAAAATTAAAATTTTAGCCCTCAAATTTTTTTTATAAATTTCAAATTTATCCTTTTTAATTTTGACTTTTTGCCCCCCTCCCCTTAATATTGATTTCAACTAAATTTATCCCCTTAATATTAATTTCAACCAAATTTACCCCTTAAAATCCTAGGTCTGCCCTTGCTAGAAGGGTGCATCATGTGAAAGGATAATTATTAACCAAGCAACCACGAGGCTCAAGGTGAGGATCGAAAGTATCGGTTCAAAGTAGACTTCTATGCAGATTGAGAAAGCAAGACATTGAACTTGACAGGAAAAGAAAACTCTGACTAGTAAAGAATGCCACAATATGCACGCTAGAGACGCTAATCTTTTATCAGGAGATCATAAAAAGAAAATTCCAGTGAAGAACCGGCAAATGAAATTAAAGCAGAAGCACCTTTAAGACTATCAGAGAACAGCAAGCTCTGCTGCATGGAAACCTCGTCATAATTTGATGCCTCCTTAGATACTGAAGATGCAGTCATTGTTCTGTCTTTTAGTCCCTTATCCTGCAGCAATGAAAATGACCAATTTTCAAACCAAAGTTAAAGAACACACACCTGCAGTTGCAAAACCAGGGAAACAAGATAATAGTCGAATGCTGATCTTCTGGTAAACATTATTTAGTCATATTTCCCAAAAAAAAAATATTCTTCTTTGAACCCAGAACCACAAACCCAATTATATCCTCAGAGTCAGTAATTTAGAATGCCTCAAATGAATCTACAATGCAATGGCACTGGCAAATCCACCAACTGAGCAAGTAGGCGGCAAACTTCAGTTATATAAGGAGTTAAGAAATAGAGAGGTTATACCCAAAATACAAAACCCTATTTCAAATGCGATATAATTTTGAAACTCAAAACAGTTCAGAGAATCAAAAAGAAAGGGGATGCAGAAACCATCTTCCCTGACCAGTTAATACTAAAAAGAAACCAAAAGCACAAACATTTGCATAATATAAGGCAGGCAGTACTCTGGCAGTTGCCATATCTTACAACATTCAAAAGAGAAAAAGCAAACTTTAATCGAGTAATTAGAGGACATACTCAAAATTCTTATCAACTCCAAGACTGCAAGTAACCCATTTTTCTGAATCTTCACCAAGACTCAAACTTTATCGAAATAATTAAATAAACACTCCAAAAAGCAAGTCTCAACGAATCCTTAAAATCAGAAAAGCTGCAAAATTTTCAATTCCCACCCATTGATCGCTGAGGAAACTACTAAAACGATCCTAAGTAAGACAGTTTTGTACTACAACTCAGTAAAGGTAGCAACTTTACAGGGCAATTTAAAAATTTACCCACTTAATAAGAATATATAGCAAAAAGGACTGGATTTTCTAAGCGAAAATAAAGGACAAACCTGATCCTACGATTATAGAACAAACTGGGTTAAGCTTCTGCAACTGAGACTATAGCCAGAACTCATTTGCCCCAATTCAAATTCATTAACCAAGCCGATGTGAAAAGTGAAACCCAGAGAGGGAAACAGGCCAAAAGCCAAATAAAGGACAGAATGAAGGGGACAGTAGAAGCTGTAATATAATGTCTGGTGTGGAGATTTTTGACTAAACAACAGAAAACGACAAACATTAATGTTGGTGTCAAAGTAGTTTAAGAGGAAGCAACAAGAGCAACATAAAAAGCAAAGAGAACATCTTCAAAAGGGACTGATTAGAAGAGGAGGAGACAGGCATTAAGGTTAACACGTTTGAAAAAAGAATCAAAGTTTATGATACAGTCCACACACCTTTTTGAAGCAAAAACTGCCTCCCCAACCCCACCAGTAATCATTTGAGCCAATTTTTAGTGGCACCCACTTTTCCCACTGTTAATTTCTTTTTTATTTCCGATTTTATTTATTTATTTATTTATTATCTTAATCGACTAGAAGTTAAGATTCTTCATGTGAAAATAGAAAAAGCGGAAAAATTGCAGACCTTCGCAGCCAAAGCCCATTTCTCCACAAGTCACGGAGGAACTGATGGGTTGATTTTAACCGTTTGATTTAACAGATTAACCATTAAAATTAAAACATAGAGAGAAGCAAGTTGCTGGCTATTTTTCGTTGTTCTTAAAAGGCACGCGAGAGCTGCTATTTTTCACCTTCATACTCCTTGCAACCTACGCGCTCAATTTGCTTATGTTTTTTTCTAAGACATTATGTTTATGGTAACTACTCAATTTCTTTACTGAGCTTCTAAAATATACTTACCCAAAAATGGGTTAGGAATTAGGATGGATTTAGATCGGCCACTATTTTACATCTCATAAATAAATAAGAATAATTATAAATCGATTGGTTCATGATCTATTTTCACTTTTAAAAAAAAAAATAATTAAAAATAAAAAGAAATATGTACATATAATTTATAAAATAATAATTTTTGCATTCATAATATAAAATTCAACAAAATCACAAAAGATATAAACTGACGGATCATAAACAAATCATTTGAGCGGCATATGAAATCGAGCCAACATTTGCCACTTCCACGATTATATTATTAGTTTATGTTTCCAACAAATTTTATTTCACCGGACTTGATAATTTTTAGAATGTTTTTCAACATTTTAAATTTGAAGAATTATTATTGACATATTTTCTTATTTTATTTTTATCATTAAATTAAAAAATACATAATTAAGAGAGTGAGGTAATATAATTATAAAGAATTGACAAAATGATATTTTACTAAATTATATTTAAAAAATTTATAGTAGAATTTATGTTAATGATTTCATTGATATATGTTAGAAGTTTAAAATTTTCAAATTGAGTAAAATGAGAGTAATTTATATTATTTTAATAAAGAGCTATAAAATTTTAAATTCAACTCCCAATTAAATTATTTTAACAAATAGAAGAAATACTTAATGTTGGAAAAATAAGGGTAAACGACAATATCATAGTTATCTCTTATAGCTTAAAAATTTTGCGGAAGCGAATATAAGAATCTATTTTTGTGTTACTGGCCAACCTTTTATCCACTTGCCGGATAACAACTACTTTTCACATTCTAAAAATCCGTCTATGATTTTTAACTATGAGAGGGAGAATATTTTCTTTTGCATTATTTTCACATGTTGAATCTAACTTCTTATTATCTATTTATAGTATCATTTTACTAGAGACAAATCTCCAGTATAACTCAAACTATTTTTGAAATAGGATAAAATAATTATGTTCAGATAAAGATACTTGTATTTTTATCTGATTATTCAAATTCAAATGATAATTTAAAACTTATTTGATATGTAACTCTATCCATATCTAAAGTCATAGATGTAATCCAAATTCCGTCATATTCCACTCGCACATGATGGAACAATTTTCAATCATAATCTCCAGTCATACAGGCAGATAGACCATATAACCAGTATATCTCGAGAGTACTAATGCTATACACCGGTTAAGGATATATAGCATATCAAAAAATAATATCCTTTTATCCACGTATGCCTAATCCTAAATGGTTTTTTCATATTTATTATTTTAACTCATGATCTCACAAAATAACTTTCATATTCACTATTATATTTCTACTCATAGAAATTATAATAGACATGCTAATAAACCACAAAACCGTTGAATGTGATCAAAAAGCTATATTTCCCTCTTATTATATACCATCCATCATGATCCAGCTAGCTTTTCTAACTAGATCCGTCAGGCCAAATTTTTCTCATAGCCTCTTAGATACTAATTAAGCTAGTTACACTAAACCATACTTCAGAAATAAGTTAAGGGTCCAAAGGATCAAAATTCAAATAGGGTCTCACATTAGGGAAAAGTTGAGATTAATAATATTAAATTTTCATCTTTTGGTCGACTTAAACACACATGGTATGAAATATGTGTTACGGTGTTCTTTTCTTCCCTTAAAGGAGTGCATGTCTCACAAAATATATAACACCATACAGAAACATAAGATTGCAATGCGCCAAAGCATTTAACTTTAGTTCGTTTATTTAAGGATTACTTTTGGCTTTTGGACAGAACATGGTAGTTACGTTTAACTTACCATAGGATCATACTCAATCTTGATTTAGATCTTAATTCAAAGCATACAAGCTCATGTATATCTTTACCTCGCACCTTAACAAGGCTAATCTTGTGATTTCTACAAAATGATACTTTTATTTTGAATAGGCTCTCAAGCTTCATCATATGTTCAAAATTCGCCTCATTTTAGTTTCTATCAACTTATTGACAAAACTAAGGTAAACACCCTTGTGAATGGGTTACCTCTCTGTTCGACATGCTTAATCTCATAATAAACAATAGTAAATATTCAAACTCATGTATTGCCAATAATGAACTTGCTTATTATTCATAAGTAATAATATTAAGGGTTTATATTAAATAAAAACAGTACAAATCAAATTCTACACAAACCATGAAATCTAATATATTTCTCAAACACATGGATGCCATTTTTCAGTTTGACCTTATGGATGCCATTTTTTCTTCCATTGCTTTATTCCATTTTTCCTTAGCTGGGCATGAGAGAGCCTCTTGAACATTTTTGGGCTCTTTTTCATTCTGTGGGGTAACCAAAATGGTTTCGTTTGAGCCTTTGATTTCAAATCATCAGCGCAGAACACTTATCATTTTAGATTTTTATAGTTCCGAATCTTAATAAACATATGTCATATATTCATCATAATTCGAAAGACTCCTATTGTATTCAATTTCCATACTTCCACTAGAGTCAGGATCACTGAAATAAGGGTCTCGAGCATTTAGATCATTTGGTGGAGTAAGGTCTTGACCCTCTTCCTCTAATTTTCTCCCACTCGGATGGAGTAATCTTAATGGTTCTTCTTCTCGAGTTTTATAGAAAGTAAAATCTTGATTTACTTTGCTCAACGTTTTCCTAAGAATGTAATGCTTTTGATTCAAATTATGTCATTGTTCCATTCTCCTGCTTACCTACGAAAATGTATCCTTTTGATACTCCAAAATATCTCACATAGATCTATTTTTACCTCTAGATCTTAATTTACTAAATTTGCTACAGGTGTCATGGACATAAGCAGCACAACCTAAGGTCAGGTTGTCGACCAGTCCATAACTCAAACGGTGTGGATGTGACAGATTTGAAGGAACGCGATTTAGAATATATGTGGTAGTTAATAAAATATCTCTTTAATAGGAGATTAGCAAATTTGCCTCCGCTGTAACACCCCCAACAAGAAACAAAACATATACAAAACCAAAACGGAACAACAGGGGTGTCACACAGACAAGCTGAAAACTTGGTTAGATAATCCTAGTAATCTATCATGCATTCCATCAAAATATAATTCTATACAAATTGAAATTTTTCTCAAGCAAACTAAGAGGCTTTTTCATCCAAAAAAGCACAATATATTAATTACATACCATACTCATAACCAATATTTACAATTTACAAACATAATATTAACTTCATTACATGACAAAATGGACCTTACATGATCCCCAAATACATACAAAAAGAACCTATATCTAAAACTTCTACTCTTGTGCTGGCCCTTACCTCTGCAGCTTGTCTTCACGCTCAACTTCTGTACCTAGACCTACTGGATAAGAACCTGTGCTAAGCATAAAGCTTAGTGGGGAACTTTAGGTTCTGAATGACCACTCACAGTATTTGTTCCACAAGCACATAAATAGCAATAAAAGAAATTGAATAAAGAGTAAAACAAAACAATAATAAATTATGCAACTTAGTTATGTAACATTATTACCACCTTTAGAAATACTAGATGTGAGTCATTACTCTTTAGGTCAAGCCCCATTCATATACTCTTATTTCATATCAAATACAAATCAATATTAAATAAACACAGATTTACATAATCAATTATAGATGCCTGCCATACTAGAAAGTGGATAATCAGGAGGGTACAGGACTTCCCAAAAGAAGTATTTAGATCGGAACCTCGTAGGATATAATATATCTAAATCCTCGAAGGAATAAACATCAGGATAGGTATTCCCATAATAATTTGAGACTTTTAGTCTCTTACCAAATAACACCGTAGTGTCATAAATATAGCAGCTGCATCAGACTTCATATAGGCATGACTATCTATCTACACCCTAATAATCTGGCAGGTCTTTATAGATATAAAATCAATATCACTTATATTCAAACTCAGATAGTACTTCAGAATCAAAAATACATAATTTAGATTGTTGAGTGCAGTTATCATAATGAAGATACTATGCCAATGATAGATACCTTTACATCATTTATATATTATTAATGTTCATGCATAATTGAAATCATATTCATATAAATATATTATACTTCAAATGTATTACCAGTCTACATATTAATTGCAAGTCTTTAGAAATATACGAGACAAGTTTCAAAAAATTTAGACTGAAATCGGGTCAAAAACGGAGAGAAAACTCCATATTAAAAGCCAAAAATTGCATGTTAAACGGCGGGCAGGATTTCTTGACCACCGTATAAAATGATAAAATTCTAGAATACCTGGATAAAAGCTAATTACATGGCGGGCAGAAAATGTCAGACGGTGGGTAGGGGTGGTTACACGGTGGGCAAAAATCCTTGACCCCTGCGTAAACCAAAAAACATGCAAAAATCAAATTTCAAAATGCATTTACATGGTGGGCAGAAAATGTCACACGGTGGTTTGGGGGTTACACGGCATGTAGAAAATATCACACGGTGGGCAGGGGTGGTTACACGGCAAGCAAACATTTCTGATCCCTGTGTAAACCAAAAAATATGCAAAAATCAAATTCTAGAATACATTTACACGGTGGGCAGAAAATCTACAAGGCGGACAGAAGGGGTTACACACTAGGCAGGAATTCCTGACCGCCATTTAAGATTTAAAGATGAATTCTAAGCAAAACAAAACAATCCATAAGCCATTTACACTGCGGAGAGGAATTCCTGACCGCAATGTAATCCTGTTACATTGCTTACTAAAATAGGGTATAACAGAGTAGATTTCATTGCTCAATTTTTCTAGGTTTTTTCACCTAGAAAAATAAATTTTTAGGCCAAAGTTCCTTTTAACATATGTTCATCTATGTCTTAAGTTTCTATTGACATAAAATTTACTTCATTTGAGCTCGCATTTTATGAGATACACCTATAAGAATAGAAATTGCTCCCAAAACGGAATAGATTCAGATGTCCATTTTCAACTTCCATTTGAGGTGTCTTAGAGCCTAAATTAAGTAAATTTTATCCTAGGCATTTAAAGGTCTCTATCATAAGAAAATGTTCCAGCTGGAATCACTCCAATTGGAGCTCTAAAAGTTTAGATATACTCAAAATACTCAAACGTGTACTGTAACACCTAACTAGCAGAAACTTCTTAGGTTCTCCTCATTTAAACTCATGCATAATCATCTTAATCAAACTTTATTAAGTCCTTTTTACGTTCGTTTAAGCATTTTTCACCTTCATACATATCACATATGCAAATTCATAGGGAGAAAAGTTCCTAAACTTGGAGTTTACTCCCTCTCTTCTTCTCAAGCTCTTTCCACTACACTTTCTCCTTTCCTTTACCTTTCTTTGTTAAGTCTTCAACTACAAAACCAGAATTTCATCTTATAAAATTTCTTTGGCACAATTCTCTACAAACTCATGCTGGAAAGAAAAAGGAGAGGTTAGTGTTAAGAACTTACCAATTTACACAGAATTCCTACACTAAATTCATCTAATCAAAAGAAGTAATCATATGGATGCTTGAAGGAGCTAATGTTGGTGTGCGAAGGGTGGAGAGAAATTCCAAAATTCTTTCTCCTTTCTCCCACCGACTTTAGCTTTAAAAATACCCATCAATTCCTGTAATTTTGGAACTATTAACTATCAGTTTTTGTTGGCCAAGTTTCACAATTTCATAGTTAATCCTTCCTTCCTTCTCTTTTCTCAAATTAACTTTATAATTAAGTTATGCTTGCAATTAACCCTCAAAGTTATTCCTTTAATGCATATGAGTCACATTTTAACAAACTTCCAAATTACCACAACATGCCGAAACTTTTTATTTAATGATGTTTTCGTCCTTTTGACACGTCCACCACCAAACCAAGCATATTCAGTTACTAGATAGCCCTAACCATGACTTAGTACGACTAAGGTATGTTTTGAGGCCTTACATTTGCCATTATAGATCTAACCATATCTAAGAAAATCCTATTGTTTTGTTGTGGAGTTCTAGGAATGGATAACCGATGCTTAATCCCCTTTTCATCACATAAATCTTTAAATTTATGGGAAAGATATTCCCGACTTCTGTCAATTCTTAAAGCTTTAATCTTCCCGTTTAATTAATTCTCAACAAAGTTCATATAATTCTTAAAGCAACTCAATGCTTCTGGCTTATAAAAAATCAAATAAGACATGAATATACCTAGAATAGTCACCTATAAATGTGATAAAGTAATAGTCTCCATGTGGCACCCCAATATCCCCTAGAAGGATTTTGGAGTCGCTACGCACGCATACAAATAAACTATGCATACCAAATGGGTCAAACACTATAACAAACTACTTATAAGCGGAATATCAATAATGAAAAATATATATACACGTATAAACAAACTTTAGCCGATAATAATATATAATATCAGTATCCTTATATCAATACATGAACATTATCCTTTAAGAACATTTACACTTGTTACATATAACTTAATTACAATGTTTCTTTACATAACACTACACTATCCAATAAAAAAAATTCTTAAACAAAATAACACATCAAGCTCCAACTCGTAGTGGCCAGCAGATGCATAACTCTTTATACCGAATTTGTATACCTACACGGGAAAACACCCGTGCTAAGCGATAACGGTTAGTGGGGATATACAAATACAATAGACTTCTTACAAAGTCACACATATCAAATAACAATGAACGTATCCACAGAAATCATGTTTATTACATAATAACATTGTTTAACAAATATCTCAATACTTGCATATCAATAACACATTTATATCCTTACGTATACTTGACACATACTTAATCTTTAGCTTTAACATTTATTATATACAATAAGTGATAACATATCACTACATCACATGCACATTCATATACGTATATCATATTATAGCTCTACTAATTCAATCACAAGCATACAATAGCTATAACCTGAATTCACATCGATGGTGGATACAGGTACTCTGGATACTGACTAGTAGTATCAAACATCTGGAGAACCTAATCTCAAACATATTAATACCATGAGGTATCAAACTCTAGACACAATGGGTGCCACTCTGGCAGCTGCAACTTTAACCCCTTATAGGTATGCCTATCTATCCACTACTCTGACTAATTCAGACTTATAAATATAAACTCTATTCACTAAGCCATATACTTTACATTCACTTAACCATATTTGAAAACACTGCACATACAATTCAATTGTATATAACTATGCAATCATGTACTTATATATAGGCGTGTTTATCATTCATGCCAAACTATATCTATTTGATATGCGCACATAGTATAAACAATATCATAAATTCATAATTGTACACTAAGCATACCAAATCTCATCAAACATCTCATATATTCTCTTATTTTAACACACTTAAACTTCCTTATGCATAATCATATATAATCCAATGCAATATTACACACATATAAGAACAAATAACTTACATTCAAGACTCTTCGTAATATCGCGCTCGCGACAATTACGCTACTGTCGTGCTCGCGGCAAATGTCGCATTCGCGATAAATTGCCCAAATGACTTATGTCGCGCCCATGACAAATCTCACGCTCACGAAAGAACCCAGTCTAGCAAACCTAAGACTACGGAGCACTCTGTCTCGCTCGCGACAGAGCCTGAACTCTGTGCTCAAACTCCAAACTCACATACCTCTCTAGCACATACTCACATACTTCTCATAAACTTTCCTATATTCACATGCATGACTTCTAAATCAACTAAAACCATGCCACTTCAATTCAAAGCCATAAAACTCATCTTTTAGCACAATCAAACACCAATTTAAGCTATAAATAATCTCTAAACAAGTAATCACATGCAAGTAACTTTCTCATACATAACTTATAGCAGACATATAATCAACATGCAAATAGTCGAAACTCTATATAACTTCAAGTTGTCAACTAAGCATCTTCAACTCAATAATATTAACCCAAGTACAATTTAACAACTAAAAGAGCTGTTGAATTCTTCTAAAGCCCACATTTACCCCCCAAACTAAACATGCATACATCTATTAAAATTCAATAAAATCCCAAACTAATAAAACATTCATCTCATCAAGAATTAACACATAATCCCAAATCTCAAAAACAGCTTGAATAACTTTTCTCTTTCAGCTTAAATCTTTTTCTTGCCTTTATCTTTCCTCTTGTCCTTGCCTTTGTCTTTCCTCTTGTCCAAAGCTTTTTGCACAACCAACCAAATACACACACTTAAACCAATAACCAATCAACTCAAAATCATAACAGAATTGGGTAAAAGAAGATAACTTAAACTATCAACCCCAAACTTACCTTTCTAATTTATCTCTTAATCTCTTCAAACCAATGCAAACTCAAATCTTGAAATGAGATGAAGAAGGAGAACGAGAAGAAGAACAAAGAGAGAAAAAAATAGGGGACAACTGAATCACATGCAAGAATGAGGCAGACTTTGCCTCTCCACTTACCTTTATATTGCATGTAGGAGCTTATGTGGCAAGCTCTCAACAAGTTACTTGTCAACCTCTATGCCACATGTCCAACTTATAGCAAATAATCCACTTAATCCTTTGGCCAACTCCCTTTTAGTCCCTCAATTCAATTCTTTCTTGCAATAACTTTAATTTCTTTTCAATTAGCTCCTCAATTCCCATAAATTTACACTTACACTGTTACTCTTGTAACCCCCCCCCCCCCCAACTAATCAATTAACACTACATATTCTTCTAGGATACAATTCGGTAGGGGTGAGCATGGTCGGTTAACCGGTCCATGAGTCACAGTCCATTAACCAGTCCATTAATATCGGTTTTTTGAAATTTCAGTCCATTAACCAGTCCATTACCATCGGTTAACCAGTCCATCGGTTTCGGATTTTCGGATCGGTTACCCAATATTTTTCGGTTAACCACTATAATTATAAATGTATTCATAAATAAAATTAAAATGTTTAAGATACTTAAAAATTAAAATTTTTTCACTATAATATAATATTATTGTTGTTAAAATAAAAATATTTGGTGGATATAAGCAAATTTGTTTTTAAAAATTAATATTTAATAAGTAAATATATTAACCGGTCCATAATCACTTTTAGTTAGATAAATTGTTATACTTATTAATAGCCAATTAAAAAAACTTAAAAACTTTAAAATAATTAGTATAATGAAAAAAAGTACATGATCATCTTTAGTTAGGATAAATTGTTATAAATTATTAAAAAATTAATAAATTAACTAAAGATTCGGTTTCGGTTCGGTTAACCAGTCACGTGAGTCAAAAACCATTAACCAGTCCATTAATATCGGTTTTTTCAAAACACTAACCATTAACCAGTCCATTACAATCGGTTAACCAGTCCATCGGTTCGGTTTCGGATTTTTTTTTCGGTTAACCAAGTCCATCGGTTTTTTTGCTCACCCCTACAATTCGGGTCACTACACCCCGTGCCTTGCCCTCACGTTCATTGGACCACATATGTCAGAATAAACTCACTACAATAGAAATTCAGCTCTAGTTCTCTTTTCAAATAGTTTTCTAGCTAGTTTTTCTTTCAGGCAATATTAACAAATAGGCAATTCAATTTTATTTAAATCACTTGACAACGTCACTTAGCAGTTAACTCATTGTTAACGGATTGAACATGGATTTTAATTTTGAAAAATTGATATTAACGGACTGAACTTGAAAAATAAACTGTGAACTAATACACTTGTCCATACCCACCCATAACTATTTTCATTTTTAGGGACCATTTTTTTAAAGAATATTTTTTAAGAACAAATTTATATCCCATTGCAATAATTTAGTTCTTATCTCTTATTAAATTGCATTAGTTATAATCTCCAAATTCACTAAACCTTTTAACTTATAATATCAATTTTTTTTTTAAAAAAAATTTACTATCTAAGGACCATTAATGTAATAAAATAGGTATAACTATGTTGTACTCTTTTTATTTATTTTTTTTTAAAAAAGAATCATATGAATTTCAACATTCTAATAGGAAAATGAGATCTTCCTTCTTTTTAAAAATAAGTTATATATATATATATATATATTAGGAAGTTATATTTCTATTAGAATTAGAATATGAATAAAGTTGAGATACTCAATACCGATGCAAAAGCCACTAAATTTATTAATTGTTTAGTTTTTGATAATATTTTATTCTATAATGAATTCTTAAGAATCTCATTTATGTTAATTGTCTAATATTATGAGGTTAATTTAGTCCAAATATATATATATATATATATATATATATATATATGAAAATATTTTACATGTTAATTTAAATTATCAGATTTTTTTCTATATAAATATAAGCATATTTTATGCTCTAGCGATAAGCATAAAACATTCTAATGAAATTATTTGTATAGATTATATTATAATAGAAAAAAAAAAGTGTTGAGATATGTACAAATTCATTTTACATTTAATTTTATTATTTATATTTATATTTCTATTATTGATGTTAGTTTGAATTTTTTTAATTTTTTTATAGAGTCCTCTTTGTATCACCAAAAATTATCCATTTATAAATATTGATGAGTGATAAATTAGACCATTAATGTAATATTGATACGAAATTTTTATAACTTGTATTTTTATTTATGATTTGTACTTTTATGTTTAAATTTTTTAGTTATTATGTTTTATATTATGGATGAATATTTTTTAATGCTATGCTTCATAGGATAATTATATATATTGAAATTTTTAATGGATAACCGATGGTTAATGTTTAATTAACTAAAATTAATTGTTAACCGAATAATAATTAATCAATTGTTTAATGGACTCACATAAATATTGTGGTAAATACAGATGAGTATTAGTTGAGTAACGCTAAAAATAAAAAAATTAAAATTTTATTATAAATAATTATATATAATTTTATTTTTAATTTACGTATTCATATAGGTATTGTGATAAAAATAGACGAGTATTCGTTGAGTGACACTAAAAGCAAATAAAATTAATTTATAAAGTAATTATATAATAAATTATTCAGTTGTATATAATTACATTATTAAAATAAATCATCAATTATTCAAATAAATATTGTGCCAAAAATAGATAAGTACTAATTAAGTGACACTAAATATAAATAAAATTAACTGATAAGATAATTATATATACAGTGTCGGCTGATTGTATGGTTAATATCCATCCATATATATTATTTTGGCTCAGTTATTATACTCAATTTCACTGAATTTAGCTTAACAGTTAAAAGACTATTAATTAATATTATAGTCAATAGTTATAACGGTGAATGTAAAAATAGCACTAAAAGTAAATAAAATTAATTGGTAAAGTGATTATTTATATAAATATTTGTACAAAAAGAAAAATTAAGTAGTAATTGAGTGACATTAAAATTAAATTAAATTAAATACAAATTAGTAAATTTAATTATATATAATTAAATTATTAATTTAAAACTCAATTACTCATATAAGTATTGTATTAAAATAAATAAGTACTAGTTGAGTAATACTAAAAACAAATAAAATTAATTGGTAAGGTGATTATATGTTTATATAATTATTACATGAATTAAATTGGTAAGTTTCATTATATATAATAATTATATATAATTATATTATTAATTTATATGTTCAATTACTCATATAGGTATTATGCAAAAAATACATAAGTACTAGTTGAGTGGTATTAAGAATAAATGAAGTTAATTAGTAAGGTGATTTTATACTTTTGTAATTATATTAATTAGTAAAATTTAATTATATATAATTAAATTATTAACTTACAACTCAATTATTTATATAGGTATTGTATTAAAATAGATAAATACTAGTTGAGTGATATTAAAATTAAATGAAATTAATTGGTAAGGTGATTATATACTCATATAATTATATTAATTAGTAAAATTTCATTGATATAATAATTATATTTCTGTGTGTATATAAATATTTGAACAAAATGAAAAATTATGTAGTACTTGAGTGACACTAAACGTAAATTAAAGTAAACACAAATTATTTTAGTTGCACATTCATATAGATATGATAATTAAATTTATCTTATTAATAATCAAAATATTTATTTTAATTTATTAACTATTTATTATATTAATTTCATGCATTAAAATATTTAATACAAATAATTATGAAATTAAATATATATAATAATTATATAATAGAAGTTATAAATAATATTTATATATAAATTACTAGTATTATATATAATAATTAATAAATATCGGTTCTTTTGATCCAATTAAGTTCAGAACAGTTCGGTACAATTCAATATGGTTCTCAATTCGGTTTTAGTACAATTCGGTTCGGTTCTAGTAAAAAAGTCAATAGTACAATTCGGTTTAATTCTAATCAAAAAATTAGTTAACGGTACAATTCGCTTTTTAATCTTTCTTTTCGGTATTTCGATTCGATACAGAAATTTAGAATCGTGTACACTTCTAGTGGAGTTTGAGTTTCACTCCCTAGAAAAGAAGAGTGGGCACTGGGCATTTTGTCCACAAAACGTGACCTTAGTGTCACTCATTGTTTGGTCATACCATTTCCTAACACATTATCATTTTCAAAAGACTCCATAAATAGCATTTTCTTTGTTAGGATTTTAAATTTAGCTTATTATAAATGTGTGAATATTATTTATATGTAACGAGACACGCTGTAGGCATATGATACGTATGTATATCGTTAGAATAAATAATTAAGCGCGATTCGATAGTTCATAAGATGTACGCACCACAAGGACATGTTAACTAAATATGCAATATTTTTCATCCATGGGTCCAAAACTGAAAGTTGAAACTTTTATTTATAATTACAAATCAAGTTTGTATTGGATATTGGCCCCTGAGATTACATCTCAATTAACAGTCTCTTCTCCCCATTTCCCTAATAAAAAAATATTAGCACTTACATCAAACTCTAGCCAATGATAACATTCTTAATAAGCATTGCTACTTTGACCTTTTGAATTAAAAAATTCTTAAACAACAATTAAATATATAAAGAAAAGAAACAATAGAGATTATTAGATGTCATTAAACCCAATAGAAAATGTGATCAGTACTTATTGGACCCCACAGGGGGGGAGACATTAAACCCATGTTCTTGAGTTATTTGAATATTTTGAAAAAAAAAAAAAAAAATTAGTTGACCATATTATATAAATTTTAGAATGTGTAAATCACAATGTTATTAAAACCGGACCGGATATAGAACCGGCAAAGCTGAGGGTTCGTGGTTCGACCGGGTTCAACCGGGTTTTTTTCTATTTTTTAAAATATTATTAATTAGTATAATTTTTATAAATACTACTACTCAAATAAAAAAAATCCATCAAAATATTTAGTATATATCACAAATATACTAATAATAATATTTTTTTTATCTTTTATTTTTTTTAAAAAAAATTATTACTTGATTAATTTAAAAATTAAATAATTTAATAACTTTAGGTGAAATTAAAGAAAAGGGTAAACAATTATTTTTAAGTTAACCAAATTTAATAATTTATTCAATTTTTATTCTATTGTATTTTATTAAATTATTAAACCATTATATTATTTTTATTAAATCCAAAGGTAATTAAATAGTAAAATAATCAATTATTTGCTAAATAAAACTTATTAGATTATTTATTTTTTATTTTTATGAAAATATTACTAATTTTTATTAATTATTTTAAATTAAAAGTATTTTTCAAAAAAAAAAATTAATAAATTGTTGACCGGTTCTGGCCGGTTCTCCGGTTTTTCCCGGTTCTAGCCGGTTTTTTCCGGTTCAATCCGGTTTTCTGGTGTTGAACCGACCGGTTTGCCAACCGGTTCGCGGTTGAACCGTCCGGTCCGGTTTCAATAACCATGGTAAATCAGTGGCGTGATTGGTGGCAATTTGGGTGGACCAACAAGAAAATTAAGTGGAATGATTGTCCATTGTCTTCTCAAGAAATCTCGTATGCGAAGAATGGGAGCATTATGAGCCGGAGGATGCATGGATTGACTTGCGATCACAGCCACTACACTACTATTATCAACTCGAATGATCAATTGAGTGAATGACCAAGCATTCCTTAACCCCACAATTATGAATATAATGTCAGAACAGAGTGTCCAATCTCACTGAGAAGCCATTCAATTGATTGCTATTGGAATATATGAATATACCTTCAGTGGAAGCTGCAAAAGTAAACGTACTCAACCTGAGTGCGCCGTCCGTATTCAGAACCATCCACGGACTTGGGGGAGCCACCCAACTAATGAATATATCAGAGAATGTCTGTAATTAGTATGTATTGTTGTTAATCATATCTACCAATCCCTATCAGCAAAGGAAACTGAGACCTTAATTAACTCCATTTTAGAGTGAAAAGGCATCATCTTATTGCTGAGAACCTGTTCATTTCTCCAATTCCACAAGAGCCAGCACGTGAATCCAAAAATCAATTTCCATTCCACGGTCCAAACCTACAAATCAGAGGAGGTTGAATTGGTTTTATACCATTCACTTCTACTGACATCAAAAAATTCTCGCTTCGACCGATGGGGAACCAGAGTATTCCAAATGCATCTACCCTTATGATAGTCCCTTAAGACATGAAGGCAAGTTTCATTATGAAGATGGCAAATTTCACAACCAGGAAAGGAAGCCATATGGCGATGACTTCTATCAAAATTAGTCAAAAGATTGTCTTGTATATATAACCCAAGAAAAGTGTGAATCCTTTGCGGACCTCTCCATTTCCAACACAAAGTTCTAATTCCCATAGACAAGATCATGCAATTTTTTTTTATTATTTTTTTAAACAAAAGTTCTTAAGTAGAGTCTACGGTGAACTTTCCTGGAGGAGTAGCTAACCAAGTCGGAGCATCATCACCCATTTCACCCTTTAGCGGGACTGAAGTAAAAATAACTTCAACGGTTTCGAGAAACAGCAAATATGCAATTAAATAGCTCAAATCTCCAACCATTCTGATTAGCAAACATGCCAGATACAAACTAGCCAATCACATAATTAAAACGTCGATGGTGATGTAGAGAGTCAGCATGAATCAAGCTTTCCAAAGCTCCATGTCTGGTCTAGTTGTCACGCGAAAAAGAGATAGAGGAACCATTGCCCACAGACCAAGAACAGTGCTGCTAAAAGAGGGCCATAACCGGATATATTTTCAAGGATCAGAACCATTACGATTACTGGAAGAAAGGAGTTTTGGCCAAGGAGCACAATTAACCCTGTATTTTGGTTTTACAACTCGTCCCCACAGCAAACTGCAATAAAAAAAAGAAAAAAAGCTTTTTAGCGCAGAAAAATCCACTCAAAATTATTTCAAAAGGTTGATAATTCCATTGCTATTTTCATTTAAACTTTGTCATTTTAGCATTGAACGACGGAATAAACTAAAGACGTCGCCAGGTTTTCTAAGTTTTTGCAAATTCTTTTTACCGACTGTTTTATCTACCGCTAAAGTTTTTCAACAAGTTAAAAAACAATTAGTGACAGAGTTTTCCTTTCTAATCCGTCGGTTTATTTAAAAACATTTTTGTATCGTACAAAATTCTAAAATCTCAGCAAACTAATCATAAAATCTACAATGTATATAAGTAAATTATATAACAATCCTAAATTCAAAGTCGATCATTCACTACGCCATCATCAAACAGTTTAATCAATTGACCTTTTTGATAGTTAGAAATTAATAAGATAGAAGACATTACCAAAGAATTCTATATATAGCACGTAGTAATATGGAAACACATGGTATCAGCACACTTAACATATCATCACATAAAATCAGAAGCTAATGGCCAAATTAAGGTCCCAGCACAAACAACCGGCAATTAGCAGAAAAAAAATGCAGCATATAAGTAGTCAATTATCAAGTATATGAAGAAACTGAAGAAGATATGTTTGCAGCAATGTGCCATGAAATCACACCCATGAATGTGGCTGATACAGGTATGGTATCAAAGAATGCTGTTGGACATTATACTAGAAGTGTAGGTGGCAGATGGGAGGATCAGGTAGAATTGCCACTGTACAAATTAAACTTGAGGATTCTTTTATATTAACCCCAAAAGAAAGAGTAGAGAGGAAAAGATGACAAGAAAGATGAAACTGGATAAGAGATATCAACATGTCAAACCTTAGATAATTAACAATAATGGTGGTTTAACATGAAATATTGATTGCTTGAAACTTCTTTTAACATGGTAAGTGAATTTTTCAAACACCGCAAGAAAATGAAAAAATTACTACGATAATTTTTCAATGGAAAGAAATTACATAATTAATTATAGACGAAAAATACTTTCCATTGGTAAAATTGTAAGAAAAATTGGCCTTTTGTGATGGAAAATGAGACCGTTGTTTTCCAGTCTTTTTTCAACTGAAATATTGAATCCGTAACGTCAATATTTTTAGGTAAAAATTTTCAACGATTTTTTTGACCTAATTGTGTAATGGTAGAAAAATTACTGATGAAATAGATAATGCCTCGGTAATAGTTTAAAAGGAAAATAAGAGTTAATTTCTGTGGTGGTCACTCAACTTTATACCTTGTAACGATATAGTCACTAAATTTCAATTTGTAACGAAAAAATAACCCATATATTATTTTGCAACGAAAAATTCACAATGACCGAAAATTGTTTTCGCCGGCAGCCGGCGCGTGATCTGTACGGCGAAACCTAATGGCACGTCAGAATTTTTGCCACGTTGGATCTGACTAGATCCAACGCATTATTATGGTAAAAAAAAAAAAGAAAAACAAGTTTTTACTGCTCTCGATTTCTCTTCACCTCTCTCGCCTCTCTCTCTCACTATCTGTTCAGCGATGCCAAATAAGTTTTTATGGTTCTCCAGTATTTTCGTCTTTTTCATAACTACAACAATAGAGACCCAACAATCCATATCTGCTTAGCCCAAATAACACAATTTATTATTATTTTCAACAATACAAACGCATTGATTAGATCAAAATTATGAAAAGAACGTTGATGTGTCTACTATTGTATAGAAATTCAGTAGCGAATACAATTTTTCGGTCACGCGTTAGTTGCCTGCAAACACAATTTTCGGTTATTATTATGAGTTTTTCGTTATAAAATAATATATGGATTATTTTTTCGTTTCAAATTGAAGTTTAGTGACCACATAATTACAAGTCACAAAATTGAGTGACCACCACAGAAATTAAATCTTAATCCGACGTGGCAAAATTTATTACGTGGCATTGGATTTCGCCGTGCAAATCAAGCGCTGATTGCTGTAATTTCCGGTTATTGTGATTTTTTTGTTATAAAATAATAAATGAGTTATTTTTTGTTACAAATTAAAATTTAGTGTTCAAATCGTTATAAGTATAAAGTTGAATGAGAAACGAAAAAATTAACCCGAAAAACAATATGGCGGGTTAACTTTTTTCATTGAAAAATATTATATATTGTTGACTGTATGAATTATTCCCTAAGAAATTGTTCAAATATGAAAGATTTCCTAACGGTAATAGAATTATGCAGGGAATGATTTAAAATAATCCCGATGGAATTACTTCTTGCTGTCAGGAAGTATTAATTTCCCTACGGTATTTATCCATTCCATCGGGAAACATGTTCTCTCTTTCTTTCAAATCGGATATTTCTGTCAATATTTTCTGTCCCTCAAAAAACCCTGCTCCATCTTATTCTCTCAGCCACCGGCGACTCTCATCTCCGTCACCCACTGCCGACCTCTGTGTCCCCCACCCACTGCCGACTTTCACCGATATCTAGTGCCGACTTCGAATCCTTTCTCTCGATCTCACTGTCAAGTCTAAAGAGAAAAACCTAAATTATTGTTCAAATTAGGTAAATAAATAAACATTATTGTCTCATTTAGCATTAAAATCTTGTATTCCTCTTGAATCGACATCTCTGCTTTCAATTTATAGTTTGGGTCAATTTTTCAGTTTCGATTTTCTTAAGTTCACACCAAGTTAAAATTGTGCAGATCTCGTTCGATTTTCTTCTTCCTTCCCCCTACTTCTGTTCTTATCTCGCCTAGAGCGGCCATCACCAGATTTTGACCCCGACGGCCACCGATTAAGCCTCCGTGGGGTCTTTGCCCACCAAATTTAGTTCCGCTTCCTAAATATGAATGCAAACATAAAGTTTATTTGTTGCTGATTCATTAATTGCTCATTTTCCTATGTGTTTCAGATTTATTTCGTCCTCCTCATTACTCGACAAGGAAAAGTGAGAATGACAAAATGGTATTCACCATATTCATAAAAGGAAAGAACTAAGGTATTGGCAGAACTTCTCTTCTTTCCAATCTTCCATTATAGCGTACATATATTTAACTAATGTCATGCCATATTTTCGGGGCCACGATATTAATGGATTGTTGGTTTTATGGTGCCTTTTCTATTAACATTTTTCTGAAAATACTGTGTTCTCTTAACATTGCTGCTATCTGTTTGTGTATGCTAATGTGCTTTGTTGAGAAGGTTATACGCGAGCTCAATGGAGTGATCTTGACTCGGGGCCCTAAACTTTGTAACTTTGTTGAGTGGAGGGGATATAAAGTTGTTTATAAGAGGTAATGCAAGGGTCTGATGGCTCATTCATTATGGTGTTGAAAATCTAAGAAGTTTGTTTTTAACCTTATTGCTCATCAGCAATGTTGCTTCCAATTCATTATGTGTTATAGAGTTATGCCAGTCTCTATTTATGCATGTGAATTGATCAGGATGACATTGAGGATTGAGATCCCAAGGACTGGAGTTGGATTTGAACTATACTACTACCAGAGAGGGACAAAAAGGCTTTCTCGCTCTGCCATTTTGCTACTTTCTTTCTTGATATTTAGGTAAATAGTGGTCTTTTAAATCTTTTCAACCAATTTAAACCGAACATTTTATTATTTATTTATTTATTTCAATCAACTTTGCTATGTCCTTTTGTCAATTTGAAGGTTTTCTCAATCTGTATTATAAATTATAATTACTCATACTATGTCCTTTTGTTGTGCTAAATTGGTTTATTAATTTTTAAAGTTTGTGCATATCAGTTACTACAGCCTATTTCTCCCCCGTGTTTTTGTTCAATTAACAACAAGCACTATGTTGAGAAACATGAACGAGATACACAAAATGGTTCTACAAGCTTTGGAAATTAAGAGGATACAAGGTTATTTTCAAATAAAAGAGAGGTGAACCCAAAATTTGACTATTATCTTATTTTTTGATTTGATGATAATGTGCATTTATTAATTTTAAGGTATCATTTTTTGCTTATTAGTTGCCAATGAGAATAGAATTGGAAAGTCGTCCTTTTCCTTTTATTGGTGTAGTATTGGTGTAGTTAGCAAATTTTTGTTTTTTTTTTTTAATTTTGTTTGTGATAATTTTCAATTCTTTGGTTATAGTTTATGGCTTTGCTAATTTATGTAAGCTGATGGTAAAACTTTCAAGTAAATCCAAGCCATGGGATGGGGTAAAGAAGCCTAAAATAGAACTAAATATCTCTTACTTACTAGCACTGATACCTTAACTCATTCAGAATAGAATAATAATATTAGCTATTATTATACAATGCACTTTAAGTACTTTCTATATAACTTATTTTTATGATGTAACACTGTAAATTAAACGGGTGTTATTTGTTTTCTAGTTAAAATTTTAAAAAAAAAGTAACTTCTTTGAATGAAAAATTCTATCAGAATTACTGAAACTCGTGCAGATCCTGTTTTTCCTCTTGGCTTCAACCTCTGAAAGAAAGGATAAGCTATATTCTGAAAACGAAAGAAAACTAATATCTGCAGCAAAGGGGAATAGCTTATGTTGTAGCATTTTTTTTTAAATGATTTTATGTTATTCAAAGTTGGTATAATTTCATGTGATATAAGCTTTTGTTTCGCTTTTCACATAAAAATTATTCCTTTGGTTTGTTATTTCCAGTGTTCCAAACAGGAGTTATGAAAAGGACAAAATTTCTGCTAGATAAACAGAGTTTAATAAAAAATATTGATGGATGGATGGGTAATTCATTTATGCTTTCAGGTCTATGAGTTGGACTTGATCTTCAACTTTCATGAGGTATGTGTGTTTATCTTGCTGTTAGGATTTTTTCTTATTAAAACATTGATTATTTGATATTCTTTTGGGGGATAATTTGTCCATTAGAGTGAATTTTTATAATTTTTGTGAGAATTGTGGATACAATTCTCATTGTGTTTTTTATATGGCTTTGCCAAAAGGTTTTCACTATGTTCATTGTTCTAACCATTAGTAAAGTGCTGATATTTGGTGTTTGAGGTGAAGTTGTTACTCACCTTGTTTTTTTGATGTTTTATTTAACTATTATTTTTTTTATTAGCATTTCAAAAATTACAAACGAAATCAAATGATTCCGTAGGTAAAATTACCGATGATTTAGCAGTGGAATACTCTGTCGGTAAATTTACCAATGGAATGCTTCATTCCGTGGGAATATTATCGACGGAAAGTTGATTTCCGTTATAAATATTTTCGATGGAAAATATATTTCCATCACAAAAATTAACGACGGAATCCTTCATTCCGTATGTAAGTTTCCTGACAGTCAAACATTTTTCATTGAGAAATTTACCAATGGCCATTTTTCTGACGACTTTTTTTGTCGCCAATCTTATTTCTCGATGGAAAATAGTGATTTTCTGCCAAAAATTTTCGTCGGTAATAATTAATTTTCTTGTAGTAAAATAGAAATATGCACGGCAAGTAGAGGTGGCAAAATCAACCCAAGCCCAAAATCCCGCTCAAATCAGCCCAAAAAAGTTGATCTAAAACCAACCAAACCCAAACCTATCCGTTTGAACCCGCCCAAAACTTGCCCATCTAAAACTCAACCCAAACGGGCCTGTACCATATGCCCAACTCGCCTCATCCTAAATCACCTTTGCTAGCCCTAATCACTTCCTCTTCCTCATCCATCACTGATTCTCTGTTGTGGCCCTCTCTCTCTCTCTCTTCATCCAGTCCTCACTTAGCCCCTTCCACACTCGCCGTTGTTGTTGGGAGAAACCTTCTGGTTCCTTATCTGCTCCAAAATCAAATTCAACAAAAACCCTAAACCCAAAAAGCTAAGGTAATTCCACTAACTTTGTTCCTTAATGCATCTCGTCCTTCTTAGTCCATCGTTTTCGTTCATTAATTTATTTCTTTTCAAAGGTTCTGATGAATTTATTTACATTAGCTTGATTTTGATATCAATTTTTAGGTTCTTTAATTTGGATTTCAGTACCTTGAAAAGCATTATAGCTATTATTCTTGGTGTTCTAGTATGGATCTCAAACAATCCTTGTCATCTGATCATGAAAATTGATTCAAATGTGGTCATTTACTTCCTGCAATTTCTTGGTCTTTCTTTACCAATCTTTTGGTTAAGAAATTTTCAGTCGTCACATTATAATAACAACAGTAAATATAATTTAAAACAAACAGTAAGTATAATTTATTGAGGAACAAAACATATGATTGAATTATTTTCACTTTGATGCATTCTTTGTTCATTGTTCTCTGTTAGGCTATGGAGATCTACTAATAGTTGGTTTTTCTTGATCATGTTGTTTAAAGTCTTGCTTTTTAGTAACCTGATTAGGCTGCTGCAGAGAAAATTGTCTAGATCATGGAGCTTTGAACTTTGAACTAGTGCTCTTCAAGATTTTAATTTGCATGCAACAGACTTGTGATCTCTGATGGAAAGTGAACAAATTATAATGTGATCATGATCGTTGGATAAAAAAAATATATAAAAAGTTTTGCTCATTTTTTTCAAATGGATTGACCCACATCTCGGCCCGTTTGGTACTTCATACGACTCATTTGGGCTATCTGGTCCATTTGACCTAATATTTTTTATAGTAATTATTTTCGTATCCTGTTATTATATAGATAATTATTTTTCGTAAAAAAAAGGAACAATGGGTTGACTCACATCTTGGCTCATTTAGGTCTTCAATCGACCCATTTGGAATATTTGTAGTAGTTATTTTAATATCCCGTTATTATGTCAATAATTATTTTTCATTAAAAACATGGGCCAAATGGGTTGACCTACATCTCTGCCTTGTTTGCAAACCATTTGGGCCAATATTTTTTATAGTAGTTATTTTAGTATTTCTCTATTATAAAAAGATTTCGTTAAAAATATGGGTTAAATGGGTTGACCCATATATTGACTCGTTTGGGCTTTCATACGACCCATTTGAGCCAATTTTTTTTATAATAGTTATTTTAGTATTCCGTTATTATATTGAGAATTATTTTTCGTTAAAAAAAAGGATCAAATGGGTTAACCCACATCTTGGTTCTTTTGGGCCTCTATTTATTTGGGCCACCCGACCCATTGCCAACATTTTTTTACAGTAGTCATTTTAGTATTTTGTTATTATATCGATAATTATTTTCGTTAATAAAACCCACATTTTGGCTCATTTGGGCCTCCGTATGATCCATTTGAGCCAATATTTTTTTTATAGTAGTTATTTTATTATATCGAGAATTATTTTTGTTAAAAATACAAATCAAATGGGTTGATCCAAATTTGCCCAACCTATTTGGGCATTGGCCCATTTATGCCTTATATGTTTTTTGCTCATTCATGACCCAATCCAAATCGCTCAACCCACACATTTTGCCACCTCTAAAGACAAGGAAAAAAAATATATCTGCAACTACACCTATAAAACTAATGAGTTAATAAATAATTGCTACCTATTGCTACTTTGTTTTTTTACATATTGCTACCTTGTTTTTGTTGTAAAAATTGAGGTATTAAACTATTTCAAAACATTCCTTTCTTACATCTTCTTATCTTATATCTCCGTATCTTTATCTCTGGTTTATAGGTTATAACACATTATTAGACTAGCAAAAAGCTAGTGGAAAAATGTGTTTGCATGCATTAGAACTAGGCCCAAAAGCCTTGCTTGTGGTGGTCGTCCATTTTGTCTCATTCGGTTAATCCCATAAAATTAAAACGTAAATTCTAGAAATTTTAAATATGAAAGTACAAATAAAAATACAACTTATTAAAGTTTAATGTCAATACAATAAAAAAATACCTTTGTAAAATAATAAAAAATAGTTTAATACTAGTTTATCGCTAATCAATATTTACAAGACATAAAATATACTGTAATTTCTATTAAAATGTGAAGATTACCACCATATCATCTAGTCATGTCATCTAGGAAAAGAGTTTACAGTAACCTAAATTTGGGGTTAATTTCACCGGAGGTAACTAAACATTCGAAGTTGTAATTTTGTGGTCACTAATGTTCGATTTGTATCGAAAAAATAATCAAGCTTTTATTTTGTAACGGAATGGTCACAATGGCCGAATTTTAACGGATTCGGCCGCCGACGTGTGAGAAACACGATGAGAACCATCGCCATGTAGGAAAAATTGCCATGTCAGATCTGACTAGATCCGGCTTTCCTTACCGAATGGCCAGAAATATACCAGATATCAACTTGAAAGCTCCTCTTATGCATGCATCTACGACGGTCCAAGGGTAGATAAAGACGAGACAATGTGATGCAAGTGGAGAAGCCAACCGATCGAGAAAATAGTAATTCCCGTCAAAACTCTCTCCCGCACATTGCAATAGGAACCTAGATCGATCATCCACAATGCGATAGGTGAAGCCATTATATGGCTATACGCCTTGGACATTTACTCCAGAAAACCAAAGATACCTGCAAGAGTTAATGCTGTCTTGAGAAGATTGCGACCCAAGATAGTGTTGGGGAATGCTACATAGCCCCCATGCTCAAAAGATCGCAATAAATCATCAATATGCCTAAAAAGGTACTTGTTTCTTTAATTGACTATGTAACATAACCAATTTTCAATTTATTGGTACATCTTAATTACACCTCCAAGTTAAATGGAGAACTTGCATTATTTACCTTCTTTATTTGATGAGCACTTCCTCACCTGAAAACGGACTCTGGGGAGGTCAACAGACCCCAAAGAGATTAGGCCCCAAAGAGATTGGACCTTTCTTATACATTTGTGAAAAAAGACAATCTACTTTAGAGAAGTCTTAAACTCCTGAAAGATGGAAATATTACAAGAAACCTTGAAGAATTCCCAAGGTCTTCTACAAAATTTCATATAAAGCATTTCGATCGAAATAATCATGAATACACAAGTTGCAAGTTACACCCAATTAGGGAAATCCACTTCAGAGAAGTCAAAAAAGACTCTTGAAAGATGGACCCATTCTAAAAGGAATAAAATTTCCCCTATCCACTTCAGAGAAGTTAGACAGACTCCTGAAAGTTGAAAAATTCAAAAATATGTGGTCACCCTAGAGCGGTCCATAGACCCCTAAAAGATCCTGCGAAACCCACCTCAGAAGCGGTTCATAAACCCTTGAGAGATCAGGATATTTTTATGACAAGGAAACAGTTCATAACTTAAAATATGCTTCAGAGAAGTCAATAGACTCTTGAAAGGCGAAAACATCCGACAAAACGGACCAAATCGAAAATGCTATTTGAATTACACGAACGAGTAGAAGAAGATTGCCCAAGAAAAAAAAATATATATATATATATATATATATATATATATATAATTCGAACGGAAAGGTTCACTTTGGAGAGTCAAAAGAATTCCTGAAAATCGAACCCCTTGAAATCTTTCCAGAAGGAGAAGACCCGTTTCGAATGATGCATTTCAAAAAAGTGATACCATCCCAAGTCAATTTCAGAAATCTATAAAGGATTATCTGTCCAAGTTATTAATTGCATCGATCACGGTTATCCAATTGATTCGCTTCAATTTCAGAAATCTATAAAAGATTATTTGTCTTAAGTTATGAATTGCATCAATCACAGTTATCCGATCGATTCGCTTCAATTTCAAAAATCTATAAAAGATTATCTGTCTTAAGTTATTAATTGCATCGATCACTATTATCTGATTGATTCGCTTCAATTTCAAAAATCTATAAAATATTATCTGTCTTAAGTTATTAATTGAATTGATCATGGTTATCCGATCGATTCGCTTCAATTTTAGAAATCTATAAACGATTATCTGTTTTAAGTCGTTAATTGCACAGATAACGATTATCCGATTGGTTCACTCCATTAAATTATTATTACAATGATCTTTATCAATTCCCAAGTTAATTAGTAGAATTGATCATATTTTTCGATCGGGTTATTAGCTTGATTGAGAAATCATATGTATATGTGTGCGTTTCAATCGGCTTATGCAATAAAGAAGCAGGGAAACAGTGACAATGAATTAGAAATTACGAATTTTATTAAAATTTCCAAATACATGAGAAATACAAGGGAAAATATCCTATCTAACGGTTCGATGCCAATTGGATACAGTGTTTCTGAAATGGGGCACTACACTCACCAGGATACCACCAGAAATATCCAGTTTGCTCACTTTTATATCTTCTCACAGAACGTATGACTCTCCACCCACCAGAACCTAAAACCTGCAATTCCTTTCCTCCTCAGCTCTAAATCACCATCTCTCCCAACTTTCCTAGTGGCAAAAAATGAAAAGTAGAGAGGAAAGAAGGGGAAATGGAGAGGGAAATTGTGAAAATGTAGAATAAAGTACATATTTGGAAGCAAAGAGCACCCTATTTCAGTAGTAAAATTCATTTATCTTCCTAAAATAGCGAAAAGTTGGAAAGAATAAAGTAGGAAAATTTTCAGATGCTTAAACAGCTCCATGAGAAAGTGTTACAAAAACAAAAAGGATACTCTGAAAATTCTTATGAAGTGAAATAGCAGGCGAAGACACCTATTTATAGGGAGAAAGCTTCTTCTTTAAGCCAAAAAGCTGGAACTGCTTAGGCCACGTGGCAGTCTGCTATAGGAGAGGCTGAGAAGACAGAACACGATCAACAAATAGTCGCCACGACCAATGAAGTGTCACTATTAATGAGCACGGATGACTAAACGTCACCGCATTAATGCGCTGACTATGTTAATCACTTTAGTTGGGAATCTGAAACGACGAGCAGCAAGAGGCCCTCGATTGTTGCCTCTCACCTTGATCCGATCGGGTCCTTTCGAAGGGAGACAAATGATACTACTGAATATTATCTTATGTGGGCCTGAGCTAAAGTTCGGCCCAAGGACCAAAAGATTACCAAAGAGCAAAGCCCAGTGTCACGTGGTAGAACGGACGCACGCAGGAACCAAAGGAGTTAGACTCTCAAGTTGTTTGATCTAACTGACAAGGCAAGACCTTCGATAGTCCACTGACACACATGTCCAGTCTATCCATCACCTGCTTCATGTCACGTCGCTGCAAACCTATCCTGACATCAGGATAGACCACTCAAGTGGGTTATCTCACCCATATAAATACCATATCATTCCATGTTCAGGTAACACAATCTCTTTAAGATATTCTCTCACTACTTTTTTTCTCCAAATATTACTGATTTAAATTTCGGAGTGTTAACGCCTTCTCCGACCGGGCACACACTCTTGTAGGAAATGGAGTATCGCACACCTGATCGTTTCCTATTTCGTCTCACATGCCAATTGGCTCACATAAACCTCAGACAATTTCGAAGTTATCAATTATCTCAAATTTAATAAATTTATGTAATTTGTAAATGAGTTCCACAAAACTTACAGAAACAAATTTTACGACAAAAATACCTACCATTTTCCCTCTCTTAGCTTTTTCTTCTTTTAATTCTTTCTCTTGCTTGTATCTCTCTTTATGTCTTATTTCTCCTTTTCTTCTTCTTAAAATTTTAAAAAAACTTTTTTAATATTAAGGAAAAATATTAATAAAAAGGATATTTTTAGTTTTTTAACTTTTATTTCGTGTTTATTTTGGAGGTGAATTTTGAACTTATAAAGTTTTATTGAAGTATTTGTTTAATTTGAAGAATGTAAAGATTGTAATTTTATTTTTTTAGAATTTTATAATGTTAAGGACATTTTATTAAGGGTTAATTACAAATTCGGGACTGAACTAGTGTATGATTTATCTCGATTTCATAATAAAAAAAATACTATATACTCTTATCCGAATACGTAAATATTTTGGCCGAATCTCATTAAATTTTTATATCTATTTCTTATTTTCTTCTCTCTGTGTCTGATTTTGTGTTTGTGTAACCCTCTTTTCTCAAAGAAAGCATTTAAAAACTCTAACCAATTTAGCCAAAGATGATCTCATCAAATGAAACATATGTTAAATCTTAATTCGACAAACATAACTGAATCCTAATGAAATTTGTTAGGATGATTGGATTAAGATTAAAACACAACAAATTATGGAATAATAGGATTGCCAGCTAAATATTAGTCTTTATTTGGAAAATTAGTCACCAGCAATGACAAGGAGTTCTATGTATGATCCAGACAAGCCAAGATAGCCTTTTTTTGCTGGAAAACATTCTAAAAAACGTTCTATTTCCAAGCTTTGAGTCTCTCAGTCTTTTTTTTGATAGTGCCCATAAAATCGCCTCAAAAATGCCAACTCTAGTTCATAATAGTCTAAAAGGAATCTAAAGGTCTACTATGGTTCAACGGGTTCACACTATAAAGTTTCAAGAGCAGGGTCTATGATTTGAATGTAATCTGGGGAGAAGGTAAGTAGATGCTTTAAGGAAGCTGAGAACAAACTGTTTGTTTCCCATAGGGGTGTGCAGAACCAAATCGGAACCAAAAATCGAATTGAACGAATTTTGGTCTGTTTGGTTTGATTTTTTTCAATTTTCGGTTCTGAACTTAAATTAATCTTAGGATAGTTCGGCTTGGTTCTTAAAATTATAAAACCAAAGGAATCAAACCGATCGAGCTATACAAACATCACCATATATATATATATATATATATATATATATATATATATATATATATATATATATATATATATATATATATATATATATATGTATCTAAAACAAAATCAACCAACACAATATATAGATCTAGAACAAAATCAAAATCAAGCAACCAACAAACAATATATAGATCTAGAAACAAAATCAACCAACTTTATATATATATACCAACACAGTATTTGTTTAATCCTGATTTTCGGTGACCCAGGAGCGACGGACACCGAGCGAGGGAGGGAGGGAGCGTAGGGGTGGGGGCAGCCACCGGGGACTAGATCTGCCGAGAGAGAGGGAGGAAGGGAGGGAGAGAGAGAGAGAAGTGAACAGCGGTGGGGGGCGATGCGGTAGGAGGGGCCGAGCTCCAATCGACGATACAAGAAGCAGAGGAGAGAGAGAAAATGAGAGAGACTGAAAGTGATAGAATGAGAGAATGATAATACTTTTATTTTCATTTGGTACAGGAAACTGATTGGACCGAACTGACCAAAATTATTTTGATCTATTCGGTTTCGGTCCTAATAATACCGTTCTGCGGTTCGGTTTTAAAAATTATTAGAGTTTGGTTTTCGATCTGTTCGGTTCGGTCCAAAATCGAACCGAATTGACCATTTGCACACCCTTAGTTTCCCAGACCTCTATCAAGTCTCTCCTGGAAAGTCCCTCTTTTCCAAGTGAAATTGGGCCCTTTAAAGCCTAGATCAACAAGATCAAATTCATGAAACCAATTCAAAAAAAGTTTGCAGATACCTGTTCTGTTAGGTGAGCCATCTTGTTTCTTGGAAGCATGCATCAAAGCATTGAAATCCCCCATGACCAGCTAGGAATCAGAAGTCCACGGGTTGATGATTTCTAGATTTTTTTAGAGTTTTCTCCTTTGTGACGAAGTGGGGTGACCATAAATCTCTGTAAAATAAGTGATTAACTGGTTGTTCCTCTTGATGGCCATATGCATAAATTGACTATTACTGAGTAAGGTTCCAATTTCAAACCAATCATCCTAAAGCAACCAAATGCCCTTCGAAAAGCCAGATGCTTCAAAATGGTGGGAATGACAAAAAATACATTCACCACTAATTCTTGGTTCCACCAAAACCAAGATGTTTGGCTTATATCGTTGTTTGAGGAGCTTAATCAATCTAGTAAAAGGTGCTCTATCAGCTTCTAAGAAATTATCAACATAAAAATAAGGAGGTTGAGGAAACAAAGTGCAAACTAATCCCTGAGATAAGGATCCAAGGGCTCCTTGTCCGTTTTCAAATTAGAGCCTAGTTCTTCTGCATCTTTGCTACCTTTCATGTCCTCATCTTCCTCATTGACCAACATAACTTCCCCTTGTTAGGATTAAATCCTAACAGTAACTTAAATGAAGAATTCTGAGTGTTAAAACCCAGAAAAGATAGGTAGAAGACAAAAGGAAAAAGAGAGAATAGAGTTAAGACAAGAGAGAGATTTGAGAGAAAAGAGAGAAAGAGGAGAGAGGAGAATATTCAAAATATGATTACTAATGATTGTGGTCCCAAAGGAACATTACATTGTTATAGGAAAAAGAAAGATTGTTGTGCCAAGGGACAGCTGCACATGCTACCCTCACACCCAAAATCCAAACTAACATAATAGATTTTTAACTAACTTAACAGAATTAACTAACCCTTTCTAGTATACTTAACAACACCCTCCCATTGAGAAACTTCTTATCCCCAAAAAGTGAAATAATCTAGAAATTGGTGCTGGATGTAATGAGCATCGTCCCAAGTGGAGTCCATCGAAGCAAGTCTTTGCCATTGGATGAGGACTTATCGAATGTGACTGTCTCCAACTAAGATGGTTCTAGAACTTGGCTGGATGATGGAGTTGGCCAAGATCTGCTCAACCAGTCTCTCTATCTCATTTTTTTGGTTATGGGAATATTTGTAGGGTCTAATGTTAATAAGTTGGGTGTTAGGCTTGAGAGGAATGGGGTGATCATGGGGTTCTTTGGGGTGGTAAAGTGGTAGGAATACTGAATACATCTTGGTATTGGGTGAGGAGTTGCTGTATTGGAAGTGGAATAGGAAAAACAGGAGGTTTAGGGCTTGCTAGAACAGTTTGTGTAGCTGTAATGTAAAAAAGTTTGGAAGTGAACCCTTGCTGTCCATTTTGCATAAGCTTCTCGATAGACTTAGCAAATAGCATTTTTAATGAGGCTTGCTCATTGAGTCCCTTCAAAACCAGGGGCTTCCCGTCTTTGATGACGATGAGTGTTGGTTTGGCAAAGTCAAAGGTGACGGCTTAAAGCCTTTCATCCAGTCAACTCCAAGGATAATATCATAGTCTCCCAATTCAAAAACCCTGAAACTGAACTGGAATTGGCAGCCCTGCATTTGCCAAGTGCAGTGATTGCATTTTTCTTGGATCGAAATCCTCCTGTCATCTACTACAGTGACTGTTTGAGTCCTTAATCAGCTTGAGTCCACAAAGCTGTGGGTAATCCCACTATCTATCAACATCATAATGGCCTTTCCTTACATTTGCCCCTTGATCTTGAGAGTGTTGTCACTCAAGTCTCCATCCATAGCATGCAAAGAGAGCTGAACTTGCTCCAATTGTTCTTCCTCAAGTTCTAGTGGCTCTTCCACTTCTTGCCAGTCTTCTTCTTCTAGTGTCTCCACTTTTTCAGAAGCTTGTAGGGCTAACAACTTCTTCTCACTACACTTATGCCTAGGGAAATACTTATCACCACACTTGTAACAACTGCCAAGGTTCCTTCTGGTATTTTGGTTTATGTTGCTGCCTTGGGTGTGTATGTTTGGGGAAGGATTAGTGGTTCTTGGGTTGTATTGGTTGGCTGTTGGAGTGGAGCTGCTGTAAAGCTTGTTAGGGGTGAATAGTTTAGGGAATGTTCTGTTTTTGGTAGCCTTAAGGTGTTTTTCTTGGAGTTTAGCTTGAGCAATGGCTGTATATAGGTCCCTAGGGTGAACATTCTCACCACACTCTTTATTTCTTCCTTCAATCCCCCCATAAAGCTATTGACATAATAAGGATCAGTATGTTGAGGGAATGCCTTTTCCATTTTTAGTTTAAGTTCCTCAAACCTACCCCGATAGGCCTCTACAATAGAGGTTTGCCTAAGTTTCTGGAACTCTTCCACTATGTCTAGATCTCTCCCATCCCTAAACCTGGAATGCAGAGCTTCAGCAAATCCTTCCCAAGTCACCTCTTTTAGGTTTCTGCCCCAATTCAAGAACTAGGCCTCAGCCTTTCCCATCAAGAATAGACTAGCTAATTCTACTTGCCTATCAGCCTGCACTTCATAGATCTAAAAATATTTCCTGCACCTACTAATCCAGGATCTAGCATCACCCCCCTCAAATGTGGGTAAATCACATTTTGAAAGAAGTTTATTGAAATAAGTTCTCCCAAATCCTCCTAAATCACCCATTTCTCTATCTACTGGCCTAGGTAACAAGCCTTTTCCTACATCTTGGGTTGGAGTATGGGTTTGAGTTTCCTTGCCTCAAGCACTACTGCTAACGGGTGAGGAATGGTGAATGGAAGAAGCAGAAGTCATGTGTGTTGATGGGTTACCTTGGAAAAGCTGGGCCAGGTAAGCTATAAACCTCTAGTTCTCAACTCTGAGCTCTTCATATTGGATCTGGTATTTCTTTTGGTAAGCTCTCAGGTGTGACGAGCGCTGAACCGGTAAGGCCCTCATTGGCGAGACTCGCTTTTAGAGCTTGAGAGATTGGTTCACGTCTTTTAATATCCAATAGAACATTGGGGAGTTCATCTAGTCTCATGACACTTTTAGACACTTTTGAGATATTTTGGAGTCGCCACCCAATTTAGAAGAAATTGGGAAAAGTCATCTAACTTTTACGGTCTAAATCAAAGAAAGTGTTAGGAACTTCACTCTTATTTATGCCTTAAGTTATAAATGAGTTCTTATATTATAGAATTTCATCTCTTTTCTCACGCGATTAGTGCAATTTATTAAAAGCACATTTCAAGCATTAAGAAAGCGATAAATGAAAATTATAAATAAAGCAGTAAATAAAACGATAAATAAAGCGGTAAATACGCAAACACACCATTTACAAAGGAGAAATTGGGACAAATACAATCCCCCAAATGAAGAGAAAGCTTAATAAAATTGCACCAAAAATAATTAATTACAAGGGCGCACAAGATATATAACACAAATTTAAACAATTAAGCAAAATCAATCAAAAGGGATACATGCATAAATCGGAATATTTATTCGGTTTAGGAACATTGGTTCCTTCATGCTCACTTAAAGAGGGATCGAAGAGTTATTTCGGCTATTGGTTTAAAAAATCGGGATGAGTGATCCCATTTTTAGAAAGTTTAACTCTTCGTTTTAATTCATGGCATTTTGCATTTTTTGACTAAAATCGAGGACATTGGTCCCAATTTGTTAGCAAAAATTTCAATTTAGTTATAAAAATATTTTCGTGATTTTTTATCCTACACACGTACAAAATAAAACTATCTTATTTACAACAACACGAACACAAAAGTAAAAGTTTGGTAGGGTCTCACCCAATTGGCATAGTCTCCTACGCGCCGTGACCCCTCCATTCGGTCACGACGATGCTCAACAAGTAAACGCCACATTTTACTCATACAACAATAGAAAAATTAGTAATAATTCTAAAATCAACTAAATAATAATGAAAATAAGGAAAATATAGCATGAAATTGACACACATACAAAAGTAATTAAGAAGCCCTACAAAACTAGCCATGCAAACATAATAATAATAATAATAATAATAATAATAATAATAATAATAATAATAATAATAATAATAAACCAATGAAATTAAATAAATGAAAATGAGGAAGGTAAATAAACATGTAATAGAAAATAATAATATTTAGACATAAACAAATAAAATAAATGAAATTAAATTAAATAAAATGAGATAGCAAAACTAAATAGGTCCAAGAATCTTTACTCTCATATTTGATGATTTGAAAGCAAGATGTCTAAATCTATTTTTGCTTGTCAAGATTTAAAAATAAACTCAAAAAGATTTATCAAAAAAACAAGAACACAAAAACTCAAAAAATTGATTTTTGATGTTTGATGAGAAAATCCAAGTTAAGAAAATTAATTTTCCTTCCTCAAGTTAATGCAATCTCACCAATTATTTTTAGATCTAAGAAGAAATCAAGAAAGATGAAGAAAATAGATTTTTTTTTTCAAAAGTGGAGTTTTTTCTCTCAAGAAAACCCTCTCCAACTCTCCCCCCAAGAATTTTCTTTTCTCTCTCCAAAATATTCTATTTATACTCACTTTTCAACAAAACGCTAATTAAATTAAATAAATGATTTAAAAATCCAAAAATACTTTAAAAAATGGGTTAAAAAACTCAAAAAAACAATTTTGGCGGAATTTGTGGCAAAAGCAGGCGAGCAGGGGGCGCTGGGCGCGCCTGCGGCCGCACGTGCGCTGCGTGCCTGCGGGGCTCATGGCCGCAGCCGCGAGTCGCCAATTTTTTTTTTTAAATCAGAACTTTTTGACACAAAATTACCATTTTCAACCTTATTTTTTTATTTTTTATTTTCAATATATATATATTTTTATTTATTTTCTAAAAAAAACAATCTTGACAAGGAAACGATCGATTCTCACTTTTTTGCCAATGAATCGGTCCTTATTTTCATCATTGGGTAATGCTGATCTTGGACCGTCTTGAGATCCGGTGTCTACATCAAGTTGACCTGCTCCTGTTGCATTTCTTGGAGCTTAGAATCCAGAGACCCAAACATGTCCCCTTGTTCTTCCAGTTTGGAACTCAAGGTCCATAGGTATTCTTCTATTTCCTCCATTGAAAGTGCATATTCATCCGATACTCCTTCTTTAGCTTTCTTGGCAGCAATGTTTTTGCTTATGTTCCCAAGGATTCATGGCTACTCTAATATCAGTTGTTAGGATTAGATCCTAACAGTAACTTAAATGAAGAATTTGGAGTGTTAAAACCTAGAGAAGATAGGTAAAAGACAGAAGAAAGAAGAGAGAATAGAGTAAGACAACAGAGAGATTTGAGAGAGAGAAAAGAGAGAGAGGAGAGAGGAGAATATTCAGAATATGATTGCTAATGATTGTGGTCCCAAAGGGACGTTATATTGTTATCGGAAAAAGAAAGACAACTGTACTAAGGGATAGTTGCACATGCTACCCTCACACCCAAAATCCAAACTAACATAATTCAGGAAATTAACTAACGCAACAGATTTTTAACTAACTTAACATAATTAACTAATCCTTTCTACTATACTTAACACCCCTGAATTTGAAGGTCTTACAATCAGCGATGTCGAAGGGGAAAGGGGGGGAACTTTTTTGGTCGTGGGCTTCCGATCAAGTTCCATAGAGATATGAGAACTTTTAACCATCTCTTATGGTTTCTTTACCCACTACCAAATGGTAGCTTGTCAAGCTTAGTGGCCTGATGATAATCTGCTCCTTATCATTTTCTTTAATTCTTTCCAATAAGGTTGTGCAAACGGTCGGTTCGATTTAGTTTTGAACAGAATTGGATAGACCGAAAATTGAACTTTTCAAAATAAAATAATCGAACTGCAAATCTAAGTTTTTAGGATTGAAATTGAATAGACCAAAATAATTTTGGTCGGTTCAGTTCGGTCCAATCGGTTTGTGGCTTCTTTTTTATTAAATCTGTAACCCCCCCTCTCTCTCTCTATATATATATCGGTTCTCTCTCTGTTCTCTCCCCTCCCTCTTTCTCTCTCTCTATCTTCTCTCCACTCACTCTCTCTAATTAGAACCTCTGCGTCGCCGACCAAGAAAGAACATCGCAGCCTCTGCAGCAGCGGCGAAAGACGGTCTATATGGGATGGTGCTTCGAGGAAACCCTATGAGAATCGAGTTTACGATACCGGTTTGTTATTTTCTCTCTCTTTTGTCCTCAAAATAGAAAAATGAACAAAAACATAAACAAACCGAGTTCAGAAATATGCATACAATATTGATTAAAACCTTGTTTTCAAATTGAGTTGCAGCAAATTGTGAGCTTTTCTTTCTTTTTCTTTTTTGTATTTTAATATAGTAAAAGTGAATATTGGTTATGGTGTTTTTATGGGTTTATGTGAAGGGATCTGATCTGAGAGGTTGAGCTGAAAATATTAGCGTAGATGGTGGAGATGATAGAGGGAACGGAAACCCAGGAAAACAATGGATATGGAATTTTTTGGGACTGGGTTTGTGAATGTAGATGAGAATTTGCTTTTTGAGGTGTTGAAACATATGGATGACGAGACTTTGGGATGGGATGCTTGTGTTAGCATATATATATATATATATATATATATATATATAAAGAGCAAAACGGTGAGTTTTTGGTATTTCAATCTATTCGGTGAATTCAGTTTTCCAATTTTAAGAACCAAACTGAATTACCTGAAATTTAATTTGGATTCAGAACTGAACGAACAAATCGAAAAAATTGAACCAAATAGACCAAAATCCATTTAATTTCGGTTCGGTTTTGCGCAGCCCTACTTTTTAAGGCCTCAAAGAAATCCCCTTTCCCAGCTCTATTATGATACCTTAAACTTCCAACTATTGGGCTATCATTAGACTTTTTGTTATCTGGGCCTTTTGTTTTACCATGGGGCCTTTTACCTCTCACTGTCCCTGAAGAGTAGCCAGCTTCCCTATGAGACACATCACCTGAAGGCATGCGCTTTTTTGCATTCTCCTTCATGGGACCACATGTAATTGTCTCGCTATCAAGCCCGATATCTCCTATGTTACCGTTGTCCTCTTGCGTCAGTCCTGCAAATCTCGACCCTTTTTGAAAAGAGTTGCCTTTATCCCCTGCGCCATCTTGCTTTTTTTGTATGCAGTTCCCCCTTTTATTCGCTATCATCCATGGGCCATGTTCGTCGATTCTATTGCCACGTCCGGTCACCAGCCCACTGGAACTATCATGATTCTGGTTCTCGTCGTTCCTTTCCTTATGTGGGCAATAAGAATCCAAATGTCCACATCTGCCGCATTTGAATCATATCTTCAGTAGGTTTTCGTATTCGACCGTTTGTATATTTCCATCAAGCATAAACTTGGAGACAAGGGGTTCTTTGAAGTCTATCGAGATAGCCAATCTAGCGTGTTTGCCTATGATGATATCGCTAGTATTGAAATCGGCCTTAACCACCTTGCTAATAGCTTTTCCTATTTTCTTGAGGACATTTTCTGGGTTGTAAAGCAAGGTGAGTTCTAGGAGCCTAATCCAAACCACCGCTTAGGTGATCATAGAGTTAGACACTTTGAAATCCGGGGACCATGGCTGGACCAAGAGGTAGCCACCCATTATGGTCCTTGGCTCTTCCAACAAGGCTCTTAAATAATTCTCCTCCTTCGTGAAATTAACCATCAAATGTCCCCTGCCAATATCAAGGATTTTAGCTTCATCTAAGTCCCAAAGCATTTGCAGCTTCTTACAGAACATTTGATAGCCTATAGTCCAATTAAGAAGACGGACAACCACTGCTCGACAAAAAATGCTGGAGAGTCTGTTCTTTTGGTCTTTCGAGATTCTCACAATCGGGCATTTTCCATCCTTGAGAATCTCAACATCCCCTATGTCAATTATGATGTCTGCCTTCTCCATTTCCTCTCCCAACTCCGCTTCTTTCCCCGTTCCCTGCATAAGAGTACCCTTAAAGTACCAATCAGCAACACTGTCTTCCATGGTGGACTCTCTATGCTTGACTTTCTTGGTTGCCCTATCACTCTCCTCTCTTTGCTGGTTACCATCGCCAAGAATATGCACGTTAAGAGGAGTTAAATATTGATACATTTTTTATGATTGTATTCATAAATATTCTTTTAAAAGACCTGATTTAGAATGCAGAGCAAAGAGCTTTAGGCCTAACTATATATCTAGCAGCCCTAGTGTCTCCAGTAAGGAGGACCTAACTTAACATTGTGAGTGCAAATTTGCTCTCACAACTCAAAAATCTATCTGCTTTCACTTTACTTGCCCTTCTTTGAGCTTTCTTCCACCATAATTTTGCTGGGTTTCCTTCTTCAGGTACAACTTTCAACCTCTTAAACTTCATATCTATGCTTATTATATAATGTGCTTACTGGTAATATTGGTTTTCTTTTTCCCAATTGCTATCATTTGATGCTTTTCAAGAGAGGGATAAAGGAACAGATGGGTTATAATCTCTTTATTACTGAAAGAATATCAGTAGGTGGTTTATGAAGCATACATAGAAAAAGAAAAGTTTTTGATGTAAAATTTGCAATTTTCTTTTCAAATTTGTGCACAATTGGCAGTTGCTACTTCAGTTATTAAGGTTTTTCTATTTTTGATGAAATTGGATTAGGTTTCCAGGTCTTCTTTTGAAGGAAGATCACTGCTGATTGTTTGGGTTGGTTGGATTTTATCTGAAAGTCTAGAACAGAAGGGGAGAATCTATTAAGTTGAAGGCATTGGTGGACAAGGAGAAGAATAGGGTATTAGTTGCTGAAGCTGATGCTGACTTTATTGATGTTCTTTTCAGTTTTTTGACAATGCCTATGGGAACAATTGTTAGATCAACCCGTCAAGGGCAACCAACCAGGTCCATAGGTTGTATGAATAACTTGTTTTCAAGTGTTGAAAATCTTGATGTTAATTATCTTAGGACTAAATTATGTAAGTTGATGCTGTTGTATCCTCGAATCGGGGCAGCAACTCAGTATAGCAAGCTGAAACTAAAGATTGATGGCTATGAGCCTCATAAGTATTATTACTGTGAAGACAGAGAATGCATTAGCTCCCAGCACAAGTTATTGAGTCACTACCAAGTTAGTATGGCATGTGGGTTGTCTCATTACTGTGGAGACAGTTATTGAGTCACTACAACGATATATGTGCATATGGGATGTCTATTGGTTGCCATTACGAGCTAACCTTATCCTCCTCGAGAAAAAGGAGTATTTGTGGAAGGACAAACTCGACTTCTAATAAGTGATGGGTTACAAGTGATACCCTCATCAAGTGCAGCAAGCTTTTCTTTGCTTTCCAAGCTTGGAGTCAAGGATGCAAGCAAGGTTGAGGGCAAGACATATAAGTTTGGAGCATATGAGGTACCTAATAAATTGACACGTTTTGCTTGTTATATATCAAAGTTAATTTCTAGCTTGACATTTGGTTTCAGGTTTTGAATTTGCTGAAAAGCTTAATGGTATCAGATGCACCCTTGACAGAAACTTTGCTGAAGAAAATTGAAACCCCTGAATTAAACAAGGGAAGTTCTCATAGATGGAGTTCCAACTTTAATCATCAACTTGGGAAGCAAGAAGATAGGAAAATTAGTGTGAAGCTTTTTGTTAGCAAATCCAAGAATATTGTATGTTATGCAGAAGTAGGTGAAGATTTTGTTGATCTACTTTTTGGCTTCCTAACCGAATCACTTGGATATACAGTGAAAGACATGCGTGATTGAGCATTGAGGATCTTGGTGTTAAGAAATACTTCAAGTTGAATGTCGAAAAAGAGATTTTGCTTTGTCCTTAGATAGCGCCTATGTTTGGCTACAACAACAACTAATAGGAATTGAAGAAGTTAACTTGCATTGCTGCCTAGATGTAAAGGATCCGAAACTACCGAACTACAAGGAAAGTACATGCAATGGAGGATTTGTGATGAGCCCTGTAATGTTTATAGTGACGGATGATTTGATCTGATTGTCACCCTTGTATCCCCTATCTCAGGCGTACTTGTTTTGAACAAATTGAACGTTCCTTTCAATGACGCTGAGGAATGCATTGTGCAAGTTGTGAATTCAAGAGGTATGTTGTGAACAAATTGAATGTTCCTCACACATTTTTTTGCATATCAATGTTTTTGCACGATCTTTAATGTTTGTTTTTCAATATACTCTAAAGGTTACATTAGAGAATGAATGAATTAATCTGTTTTGATTGACAAGTGGATCATAAAACGGGTTGGAGTTGTATCATGATCCAAACAAATCAATTAATAGATTACGTCATTTGGTGGGTCAAACAGATCATTGAAGGGTAAAATCAAATTTGAATAGAAAATGCAGATTATATGGATTGGGTTTATAGGAAAACTTCCATTGCATTAATTTATCATTTTCAATACCCGCTAAGGTTGCCAACAACCATTGCAATCTTGAAAAAGGCCATCTGCAATAGCTACACTGCCAATTACCATACCTGAAAACATACCTGGAAAGCCAAGGCAGTGCACGTCAGCATATATATTAGAAACAAAAATTACCAGCCAAATTTTCTCAACTCCAATCTTATCTAAGATATGCGCATATTCAATCACATTATGCTACAAAAGCAATCAACTATGAATTCCAATCTTTTAAATCTTTATTCAGGATACATAGCAATATATACATTGAAAAACAAAACAAGCTAAACTGCAAATATATAATTGTTCATAGTCCAAATAAAGATTGGAGACTTTTGAATGTAATTTATTCCATGAAGTATATTAGCAAACAGCAGATAGAATCACCGTCTCTGTATTAAACTATTAATTAATAATAATACTTTTAATTGTTGGTGCTTCGAGTGGATTAGCAGCATTTAATATTTGGAACTTCTTTTGCTTTATAATGTGTCTCCAAAATGTTGAGATGGGTTTTAATTAGGATGAGAACATACCTCTTTCTTCATGGTCCCATTGATGTCTCCCTCCAATGTATACCTTCTTTCTCCTATCATTATTTCTTTCAGCTTCGGAACGTTGGATGGCCCATAAGAAAAACTTCTCATCTGATTGCATCCACTAATTTCCAAGGATTCTAATGACTGCAATTCGACTGCACTAGTTCCACCACAAAAACTCTTGAGATTAGGCAATTCTTGAAGTCGCAACTCTTGCAATCGTGGAAATTCAATTTTGTCCAATACTGATTCTGTTGCTTCTTCATCCTCTTTTCCAACAATAGCTTCCATCTTCTCACATGAATAAATCCGCATTACTTGTAGTTTCATTAGAAGTGTGGGCAAATGATGTGGGAAAATATGTATGAGATTTCCACAGCGATATACGCCCAAGACTTGCAGGCTTTGAAATCCCATAATTTCTGATGGAACCTTGAACCATATATGTGTTAGATTTGTTAAACCATCTAACCTTAACTCTGTCAAAGAATTAACAGCTCCAACAGCAGCATGTTGTTCCTGGAATGAAAATATCACTTTGAATGCATCGCAATCTTCAATCCATAGCTCTTCCAAATTCAGCAACCTCTCCATGAAATCGTATGGAATGAATGCAAAATGGTCACTAACATGGCCAACAGAAGAGTCCCCCTGCTTGATAACTGAAACCTTCCAAAATATCAACAAATTTATTGTGTTACATGCAAAACTTTAAATCATAATAATTTAAACTCCAAATTAATTGTGTTCAATGTATTATATATAATAACTGAGATTTTCAAACCTTGCTTGGGTAAAGAATCGGTAAAAGCAGATGCAAATTTGTATTTCAAATTAGATTAAAAGAAAAATATAATTGAAAATATTGAATTTAAATTTTAAATATAAAAACAATATATTTAAAATATTATATTACTTATTTTAAAAATAATATTCTACAAGATCTAAATTAATACAATAATATATATATAAATGAGTTTGTACAAAATATTTAAACATATTATAAAAATAATTATATATTTTTGGTACTGTTATATTTCAATTTAAAATTTGATTTAAACATTTATTGACTATGATTTTCTTTCTAGTTGGAAAAACATAAAAAAAAAGTGGTCCAATTTAATTATTAAAAATAATAAAAATTTATTTTTAATTTTGAATGATATTAATTATTGAATAAAAAATGAAAAAAAAAAATAGTTTTTTTTCAAAAAAATCACTTTTCCGTTACTTTTAACAGAATTATAGATGGAGAGATTTAATTGAAATGCCCCTAAAATATTAGGATTCCAATTGTTACATTTTAAATGATATGATTTTAATTATGAATTGGCCCAAATTTTAATCCAATGGATATTAAGAGAGTTGATAAGTTTCTTCACTGGCGGTGGATCATAGCTGCTTTTATAAATGTAAAGATTTCATTTTTTGGTGAGTGGAATTTCATTCAATTGAGGCTTAATACTGAAGAGAGATGCTTTTGCGTGGAAATCATCATATCTCTATGAACATAGCATGGTAATTGTTTTAGGGATATGAGAACATATCATTTTATCATTTTATATTGAGGCCTGAACATATCATTATTAAAAAAATAAATACAGAAAGCAAGTACTATACCTGTTTGCTGGAAAGATGATGTTGATTTTGTGGTTCAATACTTTGTTGGTCTCTTCCTGTTATTAATAATCCTGATGAACCACCAATTGATTCGATCTTTGGACATCTGAACACCCGTAGTTCTTTTAGAGAGTGGCAATTCAAGGAAACATGACCATCAGCACAAAAAGCCACCAACTCTGATAGATCCTGAAGACTGAGTTCATTTAGCATAGGGAAGACTGTTTCCTCTTGGCTTCCATCTGCAACTCCAACTACATATTCCATCTTCTCACATTCTTCTATATACAACTTTTGAAGCTGCACCAATTGTTGTGCCACAGAGGGTGCAAATGCTATTTTCAGCTGACTACATCTTACCAATTCGAGCCGTTGAAGATTTGATAGCCGTAGCCAATTAGGTGATGGAAATAATGTAGAAATCACTTGGGGACTACCATTAGATGCATTTGGTATTACCTGTCCATTTTTAGTTCAATAAATTACCTTTAAAAAAAAAAAAGAAAAAGTTTATCTGATGATTTGATAATAACGTATACTAGCAATACATGCACTAAAAGCATATCAATATCATCATCTTACTTTATTTTAATTGATTCAATTTTCCAGTATAATGCAGAATGGTCTTATATATAATAACTAAGATTTTCAAACCTTGCTTGGGTAAAGAAATTGACTTTACCTCAATTTAAAATAAAGGAAATTACACTGTATGTACCAATTTATTTCTTTGAAATTTTTATTCTAAAAATACACACATTTAAGATTATAATGTCTCATTATTTAAAAAATACACCCTAATCAATATCCCATATTTCTCTCTAAATAACAGTTTTATATATATATATAAAAAAAAGTTTTATATTGACTCTCTCTCCTCTCCTTATCATCATATCTCTGAAGAGAGATGCTTTTGCTTGGAAATCATCATATCTCTATGAACATAGAATGGTTCTCGTCTATCATTGGGTAAGGTATTTGACTTGTATTTTCATATTTTATGCTCATCTATTACTTCTATTTTTGTAAAATGAGGTCTATAGATCATTGAATTCAAGTTGTTTTTGTTCTTTTCTCATTCTCTCATATTTGTTTGGATGTTACAGTACAAAATATGGCTGAGTTATACCAAAGAAAAAATGATACACATGTTTCAATAATATTTAAGTTATATCTTACTTATACCATAAATTTCAAAAATTTTCGTGTTAGAGCTCAGTTATGCCTAAGTTATAATTAAATTATATTAAATAATATGAATTTCTTTTACATTTTTCGAGTTATATCTAATTTATACCTTGGGGTTATTCCAAATTATATTTTCTGTCAATTTTCAAGTTATACTTCAATTAGACCTTAGTTAAGCCTTAGTTATCCCAAAGGGCAGAAGTTATTGTTTTATATTTTATAGAGTTATCCCATAGACCTTATACCTATATTATACCAAAAAAAATAAAACAAACAGAATTAGTTATTTTTAAATTTTAGATAAGTTATGCCTAATTTATACCAAAAATTTGAATGCATTTCTTCCTTCGATTTCACTACAAGAAAAATGCTGTTTACCGACGCAATAAGAATGCTGTCGCTAAAAAGAAGGCAAATACTCCAGCTTGTTTTAGCGACGGAAAATTATCTCGTCGCTAAATATGGCGCCAAATATGGAAGGTAGCGACGGAAGTTTTAAACTGTCACTAAAATTTAGCGATGAAATATGCTTTCCATCACTTTATAAAGAACTTAGCGACGGTATTTCCTTCCGTCGCTAAAATACTTAATTAGCGAAGGACATTGCTAATCCGTCACTATATATATATATAAAATCAGCTCTCCATTATTCTCTCTCCCTCTCTGTTCCTCCCTCCCCCTCTCCCCCCTTTCTCTCTCTCTCTCTCTCTCTCTCTAGCTGCGCGCAGATCTACTCCGCCAGCCGCCGCTGCGCCCTTCGGCGCCTCGCTCGCCCCACTGCCGCCTCCCTTTGCTGGTCAGCCACTCCCACTCAGTATTTTTCTGTATCTACTATTTTTTTTCATTTAATTTTTTAATTTTTTCTGTATGTTTTTTTTTTTCCTTTTAAAATGTCAAATTATGTAGATTTCAATCAAAAGATTGATTATGTATTTAAAGTCGTATTGATTGGAGATTCAGCAGTTAGGAAATCTCAGCTTTTAGCAAGATTTGCGAGAAATGAATTCTGTGTGGATTCAAAAGCCACCATTGGTGTTGAATTCGAGACCCTTTCTATTGATAAGAAGACTGTTAAGGCTCAAATTTGGGACACTGCTAGCCAAGAAAGGTATGCCTTTTAACTCTGCTTTCAATCATATATTTCGTTCTCTTGCATCAATTGAATTATATATGGTCATTACGTGATAAAATTAGTATATATTCGAGGTAATGGCTTTTAGTGAGATGACAATAACGATAATTGGAGTAGCGAGGAGAATGTAATGTTTCCTTGTTTTCTGTGATGTAAGCTTTTTCAAGGAACAGAAAGAATAGGAAGAACAATTAAGGGATTGAGTACAGTTTATGCTTGGAATTAATTTTGCCGTTAAGGTTTTTAGTCATATATTGTTTTGATAATTGAGAGAGGGGATTTAATTGACACAGCTGAGATTCAAACTCCAGCATTCACTCCTGTAGTAATCTATTGCTAAATGGAAAAAAGAATACCCATGAAAATAATTCTATGAATTATATATAAAGGGGGTAATTGTAATAGAAAAGAGCATATGATAGAGCTGCAATTAAGTTTAGAGGAGTTGATGCAGATATTAATTTTGATTTAAGAGATTATGATGATGATATGCAACAGGTAAATATAATTTTGTTCTATCAAATCATATATATATATATATATGTTTTGGTGGAATTTAAACATTATTAAAATGAAAATTTTAAAAATTCGCAGATGTGCAGATGACAAACATAAGCAAAGAAGAATTTATTATATTCTTCGTCGACAAAGCATAGGATTTGCTAGAGGCAGCTCAAAATATAGAAGTGTAACTCTTCACAAATGTGGCAGATGGAAAGCTAGAATGGGACAATTGCATGGAATGAAGGTATTTTTCTTTTTATTTTTTTAATTATGATGTTAGGGTTAGATTTTTTTTTTCTTTTTATTTTTTAATACTTTTTTTTTTGTAGTATAGGACATTCGATATTTTGTTTAGTTTGTAATACATCATTGTTACTTTTTTTTTTTTATTTTAATGAATACATTTTTCATTAAATTATTTTTGTCAATTACAATTTTTATACAATAGATGATTTATCATTTAAAAATTAAAAAAATTAAAAAATTAAAAAAAAATAAAAATTTCATAAATTTGGAGGTGGAATTAAATTTTCCATCTTAGTTATAGGCTGAGTTATTGCAATTTGCTAAAATCTCAAATTAAATAATGTGAAGCTTAAAGGCAAAATTGATTTGCAATTTCAAAGAAATAAATTCAATGTATACGTATATTAAAAATAAAAGCAAGTACTATACCTGTTTGCTGGAACGAATTTGTTGATTTTGTTGGTCTCTTCCTGTGATTAATAATCCTGATGAACCACCCAATGATTTGATCTTTGGACATCTGATCACCCTTAATACTTTTAGAGAGTGGCAATTCAAGGAAACATGACCATCAGCACAAAATGCCACCAACTCTGATAGTCCCCAAAGACGGAGTTCATTTAGCATAGGGAAGACTGTTTCCTCTTGTCTTCCATCTGCAACTCCAACTACATATTCCATCTTCTCACAATACAATATCTTTAAAGTTCGAAGCTGCACCAATTGTTGTGCCACAGAGGGTGCAAATGCTATTTTCAGCGGACTACATCTTTCCAATGTGAGATCTTGAATATTTGATAACCGTAGCCAATTAGGTGATGGAAATAATGTAGAAATCACTTGGGGACTTCCACTAGATGCATTTGGTTGTTCCATGCTATCTGCTTTTACCTGTCCATTTTTATAGTTGTTGACTTGCTTAAATATTGTGAAAATTGATTTAAAAAAAAATACAATTATAGCATCAGTTTAATAAATTACCTTTAAAAAAAAAGTTTATCTGATGATTTCATAATAACTTGTACTGGTAGAACTAAATCTACTAGCAATACATGCACTAAAATCATCATCTTACTCTATTTTAATTGATTTAATATTCCAGTATAATATAGAATGTCTTTTGCTTTAATTAATATTCCAATAATATATCTTCAAAATGTTGAGATGGGTTTTAATTAGGATGAGAACATATATACCTCTTTCTTCATGGTCCCATTGATGTCTCCCTCCAATGCATACCTTCTTTCTCCTATCATTATTTCTTTCAGCTTCGGAACGTTGGATGGCCCATAAGAAAAACTTCTCATCTGATTGCATCCACTAATTTCCAAGGATTCTAATGACTGCAATGCGACTGCACTAGTTCCACCACAAAAACTCTTGAGATTAGGCAATTCTTCAAGTCGCAACTCTTGCAATCGAGGAAATTCAATTTTGTCCAATACTGATTCTGGTGCTTCTTCATCCTCTTTTCCAACAATAGCTTCCATCTTCTCACATGAATAAATCCACATTTCTTGTAGTTTCATTAGAAGTTTGGGCAAATGAGGTGGGAAAATATGTATGAGATTTCCACAGCGATATACGCCCAAGACTTGCAGGCTTTGAAATCCCATAATTTCTGATGGAACCTTGAACCATATATGTGTTAGATTTGTTAAACCATCTAACCTTAACCGTGTCAAAGAATTAACAGCTCCAACAGCAGCATGATGTTCCTGGAATGAAAATATCACTTTGAATGCATCGGAATCTTCAATTGTTAGCAATTCCAAATTCAACAACCTCTCCATGAAGTCGTAAGGAATGAATGCAGAATGGTCATTAACATGGTCAACAGATGAGTCCCCCTTCTTGATAAGTGAAACCTTCCAAAATATCAACAAATTTATTGTGTTACATGCAAAACTTTAAGTCATAATACTTTATACTCTAAATTAATTGTGTTAAATGTCTTATATAAATAAGATTTCCAAACCTTGCTTGGCTAAAGAATCGGTAAAAGCAGATGCAAATTTGTATTTCAAATTAGATTAAAAGAAAATTATAATTGAAAATATTGAATTTAAATTTTAAATATAAAAACAATATATTTCTAATATTATATTGCTTATTTTAAAAATAATGTTCTACGATACCTAATTTAATGCAATAGTATATAAATGAGTTTGTAAATATATAAACATATTATAAAAATGATTTTATATTTTTGGTACTGTTATATTTCAATTTAAAATTTGATTTAAACATTTATTGATTATGATTTTCTTTTTAGTTGGAAAAACTTAAAAAAAAAAGTGGTCCAATTTAATTATTAAAAAATTATTATTAATTTTGAATGATATTAATTATTGAATAAAAAATTAAACAAATTATTTTTTGAAAAAAAAAATGATTTTTCCATTACTTTTAACAGGATTAGGGGTGTCCATTAACCGGTTAACCGTTTCATGAGCCCCCAAAAACATTAATCCATTAATATCGATTTTTCCAAAACACTAAATATTAACCAATCCGTTACAATCGGTTAACCAGTCTATCGGTTTCGATTTTTCGAATCGATTAATTAATATTTTTTGATTAACCACTACAATTATAAGATGTATTCATAAATAAAATTAAAATATTCAAAATACTTAAAAATTAAAATTTTTTTCACTATAATATAACATTATTGCAGTTAAAATAAAAAATTTTGGTGGATATGAGCAACTTTATTTTCAAAAATTAAGAATTAATAGGTAAATAAATTAGCCGATTCATGATCACCCTAATTAAATTAACGGTTACTTTTAGTAATTACCAATTTGAAAAAAAAAATTAAAAACTTCAAAATAATTAGAATAGTAAAAAAATGTAGAAAAATACTTAAAAAATAAAAAATTATTAAAATAAATCTATCCAATGCTAACAACTTTTTTCCTTTATTTTTGTAACTCAACACACATTATTTTATTAAAAATTTTAGTTTTTTTTTTAAATTATTGAAAATTTTAGTTAATATAATAATGCTATATAACTTTTAGAATATATTTTGATTTTTATTAATGAAAAATTGACAAATTAGGAAATATTAAGAAATACTAAATATTGACATATTGAACAATTAATAAATTAACTAAAATGTCTTTTAAAAAAACTAAAATGAAATATATTTTAAAGTAAATGAAAATTAAAGTAATATAAATAATTAAATATAAAAATAATGAAATAAAAAAATTAAAATAAAAAGAAAGAAAAATTGAAATAAAGTTAATAAACTATAAGAGTATTTATGTATCGGTTATCGGTTCGGTTAACCAGTCCATGAGTTTTAAAAAAATCAGTCCATTAATATCGATTTTTTAAAAATACTAGCTATTAACCATAAAAATCAGTTCGGTTAACATATTTTTCGGATCGATTTCGGTTCGGTTTATCGGTTAACCAAGTCAAATGGTTTTTTGAACACCCCTAAATAGAATTATGGATGGAGGTATTTAATTGAAATGCCAGTAAAATATTAGGATTTCAATTGTTGCATTTTAAATAATAGAATTTTAATTATGAATTGGCCCAAATTTTAAGAATTTTTTTTATTGTTGTCCCTAAATTAAAATATTAGATAGTTATTTTCTATTTTGTTATGACTAAGCATATGAAAAAGAGATTGATTAAGAGTTTAGTCTCTCTCCACTCCTCTCTTTCTCTCTCTTTATCTCACTCTCCCTGTCCCTCCATCTATAGTCTCTTTCTCTCTCCCCTTCTACTTATCGCACAAAATAGACATCATAGATTTTAGGAGATATCTTCCTTCTTAAATCGTTTCCTGCTATATCATAGCAGCGTTTATAAATGTAAAGATTTTAATTTTTTATAGAGCAATCAATTAGATGACAGATGTTTTTAGTATTTTTTATTGATCCTTGTTTAGACAAGTTGAAGATCATAAAGTTTCATTTTCTGGTGAGTGGAATTTAATTCAATTGAGGCCTAATACCGAAGAGAGATGCTTTTGCGTGGAAATCATCATATCTCTATGAACATCACATGGTAATTGTTTTAGGGATATGAGAACTTGTTTAGCATTGGGTAAGGAATTTATGCTCATCTATTACTTCTATTTTTGAATTCAAGTAGCTTTTGTTCTTTTTCTCATTCTATCATATTTTTGGATGTTATCGACTATTTGGGAGACTCATTGATTTTCATTGGTATTTATTTGGATGTTACAATCCAAAATATGGCTGAATTATACCAAAAAAACATGAGACATGTTGTATTTAAGTTATACCTTAATTATATCTCAGTTATATTATAATATTTTATTTTCAAAAATTTTCGTCTTAAAACTTAATTATACCTGAGTTATAATTAAGTTATACTAAATAACATGAATTTTTTCTATATTTTTCGAGTTATACCTAATTTATACTTTATTTATACCTAAGTTATTCCAAAAACCAGAATAAATTATATTTTCCTCCAATTTTCAAGGTATACTTCAATTAGACCTCTGTTAAGCCTCGGTTATCCCAAAGGATAGAAGTTATTCTTTTACATTTGTAAACTTATACCTATGTTATACCCAAAAAAAAAACAGAATTCATTATTTTCAACATTTTCAAGTTATACATAATTAGCTATGCCCGAATTATACCTCAGATATACAAAAAAACACTATATTGTAGTTCTTTTAATTCTTGTGATAGGCGTCATTGCATGTTTAGTAAGGATTATATAGTGCCAAATAGATTGCTTTGATCCGTAATTGTCTTAGTAGTTTGTAGTTCGGGTAATTGGAATAATTAGGTATTTAACAAATACTTAATATATTCTAAGGAACTATATAGTCTGATTTAAACAAACCAAGCATCTTATACTTGTTGGTAAGAACCAGTTTCGTTTTAATGCAGTTATTTAATTAAATCAAAGAAGCGTCTCCTACGACTGTTCAGTAATTAGGATTAGTCAAATAACGTTTCTTGGCTAATTTACACGTAATGAAAAAATGATTATTAGAACTAGATCACTAAAATAATTGGGAAATTCATCTTCGAGTCAATAATTAAATAGTGGATTGGAATTGAGATTAAACGTTTAACCGAGAATTCATCCTCATGGATTCTTATTTAGTAATTTTCTTGATTTAGTTAATTTTCTATTCATTATTTTCAGCAATTAAAACTTCATTTATTTATTTGTTTTCATAAAAGAATTAATTTCCGGTCAATTTTTGTAGATTTCGGCCCTACTCATCACTACTACAATTTATTAATTTTAGAAAGTAAGATTTTATTTTTGGTAGTTTCGACACACATCAGGCTTTCTAAAAGTATGAATGACTTTCATATATAGATTTTAAATGACTTTTATAAACATTTTATTTTTAATACTCAAAATAAACAATTATTTCTATACATTTATTTCCACACTTGCTTTTTGGTAGCTTATACGGCTAAGCAAACTCATACCGAAAACAGAACCGAATAGATTTTAATCAATTTAATTCGATTTTTTCGATTTTCGATCAATTCGATTTTAAACCGAATTAAAAATTTGATTTATTCGATTCATAAAATTTATAAGCCAAATAGAATGAACCTACTGAATTAATGAAAATGCATTTTGTAATTTATTTCATATATTCATATTTTTTGTTTTTACTACATGAAAAATATATAAATAAACTTTAAAAAATACTTTTCTTGTTTTTGGTTTAAAAATTTATTGATTCATACCTGTCAAAATTAACCCAAATCTAAAACCCCATTTAAATCCATCCAAAATAATTAGCCTAAAACCCCGTCCAATTAAAAAATTACCCATTCGAGCTCGCCCAAAACCCACCCCTTTAAAACTGAACCCCGTTCGGGCCTGTCCCATATGCCCAACGGGCCTCCTCCCAAATCCCCTTTTGCACAGCCCTAATTACTTCCTCTTCCTCATCCCTGTTGTGCCCTGCGCCCCCCTCTCCGCTCTCTCTCTCTCTCTCTCTCTCTCTCTCTCTCTCTCTCTCTCCCATCCAGTCCTCACTCAGCCCCTTCCACCCTCGCCATCATTGTTGGACGCCGTCTCAGAGAAACCTTCTGGTGACTTATCTACTCCAAAATCAAATTCAACAAAAACCCTAAACCCAAAAAGCGAAGGTAATTCCACTAACTTTGTTCCTTAATGCATCCTCATCCTTCTCAGTCCATCGTTTTCGTTCACAAGTTTATTTCTTTTGCAAAGAGTTATTAGCTAATAGTCTATTTTTTCCTTCTCAAAGGTTTTGATGTTATGTTTGCCTCTGTTTAGCTGTGCACGCTTCCTTACAGCACTGGGTTATGTTTAGTCTTTCGTTTTGTTTGGTTCTTCTTGCACTCTTAGAATGTTTCATTTTGATTTTTTTTTTCAATATTCTTTTTCTTAAAATGGTTTATACAATTATTTTTCTTTTAAAATATTTTTCTTTGGTGAAGTTCGTTGTACTGGTGGTTCTAGATATACATTTATGAATAATAAGAAGAGTGATGCTTCAATGTTGTTAAAGGAGTTACTGTGCATGCTGAGACGCTCTGCAAAACTTGATACGTTGATGAATTTATGTACATTAGCTTGATTTTGATATAATTGCTACTGATGAAGCTTGGTTTTGTTAAAGGAGTTTCTGTGAATGCTGAGAGACTTACATTTGTGTGTGCATTTGTATCAGGGATCTTGTTTCACTCTTTAAGCACTTTAGTACTTGATCTGAAAATTCTGTTATTACTCATTTCATTTCTAATAGAAGTTTATAGATCATTGAATTCAAGTAGCTTTTGTTCTTTTCTCATTCTCTCATATTTTTGGATGTTATCTACTATTTGGGAGACTCATTGATTTCATAGATATTTTTTTGGATGTTACAATCCAAAATATGGCTGAATTATACCAAAAAAAAAAATATATATGATACACATATTTCAATAATATTCAAGTTATACCCTAGTTATGTTTCAATTATACCTTAGTTATGTTTCAGTTATATCATAAAAAAATAGTATTTTATTTCCAAAAATTTTCGTGTTAGAGCTCAATTATACCTGAGTTATACATTATTCATTTTTTCTACATTATTCAAAGTATATCTTAGCTATACTTTAGTTATACCAAAAAAACAGAATTAATTTTTTCTACATTATTCGATTTATATCTCAGTTATACTATACATCCTTATGAAATAAAAATACCGGCAACTTCAAAATTTTCATATTTATTTTATTGATTCCATGGCTTCAATGAAATATTTAGATATTTGGAAAATGAAGATAAATAGTGTTTTTTTACGTACATTGAAAGAGAAAACTGTAGGGGATGTATTCAATTAAGATTTTGATAGACTTTTTTTTTAAATGACTTTTAGAGATTTTCATAGACTTTTTAAAAGTATAAATGACTTTTAAAGATTTTAACAGGGTTTGTTAGCTTGTATATTTTACATAGTTTCAGCTAATTTTGACGTGTTAATTGGACTTTAATTGATTGGAAATTAGTTCATTTGTTTCATATTTGTGATTGTGACAGATTTTGGTGGTAAAGGAGAAAAGATGGGATTGTTAGAGTTCTGTAGTTGTCTCGTACAGTAAGCTGTGGGCACGGGCTATTCAACGAGGGATTGTTAGACTTGTGCGAAAATTGGGACTTTTTAGCTAACTTCGAGCAGTTGTTTCCTACATTTTAGGAGTTGAATTAGGTCGGGATTAGCACAAGAGTTGTTTCCACCAAACCTAACCGACCAAATGAAGAGCCCTAGTGGCTTAGTTGCTATGCCTATTTAAGATTCATATGTGGATCAAATATCAAATTGTATCCAACTGTCAACCAATATTAGTAAGAGGTTTTTTATGTTTGTGATAGCTCAAGTCCTGCTTAATTTGCTCTGACCATCCTATATATGAATAAACTCTTATAAGATTATTAAATATTTTGATTAATAATATAATAACAAAAACTAATATGAATAAAAAACACTACTGATTGAATCTAAAAACTTAAATTAAATTTTGCCTCTAAAACCATCTCAGTTATATATAGGCCAAGCAATCTGAAATTAAATTCAATGTAAATATAATAATGCATACCTCTTTGCTGGGAATTTAATGGCTTGAGTTATTGCAATTTGCTAATATCTCAAATTAAATAATGTGAAACTTAAAGGCAAAATTCATTTGCAATTTCAAAGAAATAAATTCAATGTATACTTATATTAAAAAAAAGCAAGTAGTAAACCTGTTTGCTGGAAAGAAGATGTTGATTTTGTGGTTCGATTAATAATCCTGATGAACCACCAATTGATTTGATCTTTGGACATCTTTCCACCTCTAATACTTTTAGAAAGTGGCAATTCAAGGAAACATGACCATCAGCACAAAAAGCAACCAACTCTGATAGATCCCTAAGCCAAAGTTCATTTAGCATAGGGAAAACTGTTTCCTCTTGTCTTCCATCTGCACCTCCAACTACATATTCCATCTTCTCACATTCCCATATTTCTAAAGTTCGAAGCTGCACCAATTGTTGTGCCATAAAGGGTGCAAATGCTATTTTCAGCTGACTACAACTTCCCAATTTGAGCTCTTGAAGATTTGATAAACGTAGCCAATTAGGTGATGGAAATAATGTAGAAATCACTTGGGCATTCTCATTAGATGCATTTATTGGTTGTTCCATGCTATCTGCCATTACCTGTCAAATATGAAGTCTCCATTTTTAATAATCTTTTTTTTTTTTGGCTTAATATATATTTCAATACAATGAATGGGAGGTTAATTATATATGTGGTTATCGAATTTTGGTGCTTATAACCAAATGGTCATAATAAAATAATTTGTAACACAAAAGTCATTAAACTTTTATTTTTTTTCAATTAAGGTAAAAATGACCGAAAAATTAATTTTTCGTCACCAAAAGGTTACACAAATATGCTAATATGGCCCACCTATATGAAAGAATTGACACGTTAGTAAGTACACGTCAGTAAAATTTTTTTTTTCTTTTTTTACAAGTTGACATAACACGTGTACTTGCTGACGTATCAATTTCTTCATGTAAACGGGCCATATCGTATGCTGACTGGACGCGTTCTAGAAGATTACTGATGACGTGACATATTTACGTGGCTCTCCGGTGACGAAAAATTAATTTTTCGGTCATTTTTACCTAATTGAAAAAAAATAAAAGTTTGATGACTTTTGTGTTACAAATTATTTTATTATGACCATTTGGCTATAAGCACCAAAATTCGATGACCACATACGTAATTAACCCATGAATGGACTATATATCTAGGAACATAAAATAGCGCGTACCTTCATGTCTCCCCAAAAACCTTTCAGCTTTGGAAGCCCACGCAGATTTAAAATTTTCAGATTAGGAAATTCAACCTCATTAGCTGTTATCTCCTCATCATCCACTTCCTCTCTGTACAAAATTCCTTCCATATTTTTACAGTCACTTATTCTCATCTCTTGGAGTTGTCTCACTCCTCTAGCCACAGACAATGGAAACACGTATTCCAATTTCTCACACTGAGATATATCGATGGACTGCAAGCTATTGAAGTGTGTAAGCTGAATTTCTGAAGGCTTCGGTTTTGAAAATGAGCCATGCCATATTTCTTTCAAATTCATCAGACTGCTTATTGTTAGGGTCTCCAACTTAGAGAAAACTGCAACTGGAATTCCCTGCAATATCGTTGCATCAACTACGTACTGGAGTTCATTGCAGTCTTTAATTACTATTACCCTCAACTGTGGAAAACCATCTTCACTGAGCTCATATATACTCCTCAGATTTACCACATTTTCTAATCTCAAGTCTTCAGTTTTCCTCAACAAAGAACATATCCCACTTGCTTTAATTTCCGCTACACTGCCACATTCTGTGTACAACCTATTTCCTAGGTATTTGCCAGTAGTACCATCGTTCGATTCACTTATCAGAATATCAAATCTTCTTAGGTTCCTAAAAATTGAAATAGGAAGCCTAGATAATAAATTTGGTACCCGAATTTGTAAGGCAGTTAAGCAAAGACTATCTAGTTCCCTAAGGCTTGTGTTGGTTTCCTCCCCATCTCCTTTGGATTCCCACTCGCCAAACTCCCATGTAACATACAGCTCTTCTAGTTTTGATAACTTTGATAAAACACCCGATGGAATGTGATCAAGCCTGCGAATCTTCGTCAAGTCCAGCAACTTCAAATTTTTCAGTAATGCTATTTCTTTCGGAAGCTCCTTTAAATATCCAGTGCCAATTTCAAGAATTTCCAGAGATATCAGATCTCCTATTTCTTTAGGCAACTCTCCTGACTCAAGGTTCCCAAACAAACACAAGGTTCGAAGGGTCTTTGGAAATTCAAGTGAATTTGGCAGTGATGAGATTTCCAAATTTAGGACTTGTAGTTGTTTCATCCCTCTAAAAATTTTGTTTATTTGGTCACCTGAAGAACTTCCACAATCTAGCCGTAAAAGTTGAAGCATTGGGCACTCCATATCAACAGGGAGCTCCTTTATCTCGTTACAGATAATTGAAATTGCAGTGGAACGTTTACACCTATCTGCATCTGGCCACTTCATTAAAGCATCACAACTAATTACTATATAGTGCTTATTTTTTGAGGCAATTGATATGACGCCATCGCGTATAACATCATGCATTTTGACAGAGTACTTGTGGCCACCATCAAGCAATAAAAATGAATCCTTTAGTTCATCAATTAGAGCATTAACTCTATCTCTTGCTTGATGGAAGTCATCAACATCTTCAAACAGCCGCAAGCCCATCCCATATCTAATCAAACTTTCAACTAGAACATTAAAATCTTCTGGAAACAAAGAACAAAACAAAAGGCATGACTTGGCTTCCTCGCATTTCAAATAATTATAACTTAATTCAATTTGAAAATTAACTCTCTCCAATTCCTTGACACCTTCGAGATTGGATTTTTGTAGTTTTCTAAGCACATCATTCCAAGCATATTTCTGCTTGTTTTTTAGTGCTCCAGCAACGATGACAATGGCAATAGGTAAACCGCCACATTCAGTTGCAATCTCTTTTGCTGTATCATGCAAATCTTGATCAATAAAATTGCCGATTTGTCTGCTAAAAAAATCCCAAGCTTCTCCTTTATCTAGAACATCGATTGGGAAGTTTCTTCGGCTTCCCATCCTATTGCAAACAGCTCCATTTCTTGAAGTCAACAAAATTTTGTACCCTTTAACCTTCTCCAATGCTGACGGAACTCCAATTGCTTCAAAAGCCATCTCCTCCCAAACATCATCAAATATTAAGAGAATCCTCTTACCACATTTCATAAGATGCTCACGTAACCTCCCAGCCCTTCCTGATAAAGTCTCCTCACAAAGAGTCAACCCTAGACGGTCTGCAATTTCACCTTGAATCTTCTTCAAGTCAGGTTTTAGGGAGACGACTGCCATTGCAATTATATCATACAAATTTTGTTCTTCAGCTCTCTGAACAAGCTTCTTTACTATTGTGGTTTTACCCACTCCTCCCATTCCACATATACTGATGCAAAAAAGATCATCATCCTTCAAAGCCTCCCAAACTCCATCCATAATTGATTTCCTCGATTCAAAATCTTGTATGCCGTGAGCAATGAAGGTTGATCCCATCTTTGGTGGAGGACCGGGATAGGATATTGGGCCAAAATTCAAAGCTTCGTTGAACAGAGGAATAACAATCTCCGTAGCCATTTTTGTAGCTTTCCTGCTCAAGGAATAACGTGACTTCAAATTTGGACACATACCATTCAAGCACTTGTTGTTCCTTTTGATTTCATTGTCAATAAATTCCATTACAATTTGAATGGAAGAAACCACGTTCTCTTGCCAAAGGACCACCTCAGGTGCTATGATGTGTGAGTTCCTCTTCCCTGCAGCTACAAATTGCGCCACTCCACTGTTCCTGGCTTCTAGTTTTTTCAGCTCTTTTTTAAGATTCTCAATGTTACGATTGTAATGAATCAGGTACCCGATTTGTCGCTTGATAAGGCTCACCGAGTCATTTGCAATCTCACCAGCAGCTGCCTCTACAATTGGCGCAGCAACAATCTCCATCCTTGTATCAAATAAACAGTATATAAACACATTTAAGAAGAATTTTGATATAATTAATGAGCTTAAGAATAATTAAATAAAAATATATGATTGTTACCGGTAAATGAGTGCTTAATGAGCCAAATTGTAGGGTTGTTTGGAGAGTTAATGAGATTAGAATAGATTGCCAAGAACGAAACTGTACTGATGGAAAAACAAGAATCACAGCATCAGTCAGACGAAGCAGGACATAAATCATAAAATAAATTAAGAAATGCAATATAAAGCTCATTAAATGGAAATTTTAACTTACGAAATATAATTGGCGAAAAGCTATTATATGTGGATGATAATACTCGCAGCCACAGAGGTATCAAATTGAGAGAGAAGGCTGATCATACCAAGAATAAGCTATTATATTATTTATATTTCTTGATTATAATACAGGTTGTTAGAGCTGCAATTCTTGATTGGGATATTAATTATAGAGTTTATCTATATTTCTATGAATTAAAAAGATTTCAATGTTCCTAACACACATTGCCAAGACGTACTATAAAAATTTATAAAATTACTCATCAATTTATCAGTTTTCCCTGAAATAAGATGCTAGAGAAAATTAATACCTTAATCTTCGAATTGAAGAGGTGCTCTGGATCTTCTAAGTGAATCTGGAGCAAAGCTTTGAAACTTCTCTTTTCATTTTCAATCACAAGTCAATTAGTTGACTACGTGTTGCATAATCCACCACATATATCTTATCCCCTTAATAATAATAAATGAAGTGTTTTTTTCTTAAATAAAATAAATAAATCAAGTGGTCCATAAGAGTAGGCCTAAGGTACAAATTGATGAAACCCATATTCGACCCAAGTGTAACAGAAAAGGTCAGATCCAAGTTTAAAGAAACCCCGTAAGTTCAAATTCAACTCTCTTATATCTAACCCATTTCAGTTTTTCATATACATATTATCCCACGTTCACAAATCGCATAGAAATGTTGAGACAGCAAGAGTACAGAAACTGGTCTTATCTCTTATTATCTCAACAAGCTATAACAATATTATCTCAACAATAAGTTATTAGAAGGTCATGTGAGCATAGTCAACCCCATTCGAACCAACCAAACCAATCTATGCTACACAAATTGATTTGCAGTAATAACAGAACTCATCAACTACTAATTACAATCTTTTACAGCTTTATTCAGCTACATATATACACAACAATGTATTCATTGAAAAATCAAGCAAACCAACAATTATAGAAGTAGTGACTGTGCAACACTTGCTAAACTTCAGATAATTGTTCTGCTCCACCTTTGGTTCATAATCTAAATGAAGATTGCAGACTTATTCTGAATGTAAATTATTACTTGTAGAAAAAAATATTATTGTATAGACAGTCCATGAAGTATATTAGCAACCAGCAGATAGAATCACCATTTGCATTACGAAAATCTTCCATTCACTTCTTAATCCTCTTCACCTCCTCCATCTTCTTCTTCATATGTAAAAAGTAGCAAAAGAAAAGGCATCATTTCGATTCAAAAACATGTCATTAAGAAAATTATTATCTAATTTGATGGTATCAAATTATCACAGACTGGGATTAATTTTGTAGTAAATTAACGTAGATTGATAGAACTAAATCTGTTGGCAATACATGCAGTTAAAGCAAGTAAAATTTTTGGCTTACACTATTTTAACTCATTTAATATAGAATTTATTTTGCTTTAATTTAATATTCGAATAATTCTGCTGCACAATATTAATATTCTTTCTACCAAATAGACAAATCAAACAACATAAAAAATCAAATAAATGAAGCATTAAATCAATGTATGATGTGCCAATAGAATTTTTTCCAGGACCGGGAGATATGATGTGCCAAGCCAATGGAATTTTGACGTGTATAAAAAAGGGCATTAAATCAATAGAATGCAATTCAACTGTTTAGGCAATTCTTCAAGTTGCAACACTTGTAATTGAGGAAATTCTATTTTGTCCAATACTGATTCTGGTGTTTCTTCATCCTCTTTTCCAACAATAGCTTCCATCTTCACACATGAATCAATCAACATACGTTGTAGTTTTACTAGAAGGTTGGGCAAATGAGGTGGGAAAATATATATGAGATTGACACAATTATATACTCTCAACTCTTGCAGGCTTTGAAATCCCATAATATCTGATGGAATCTTGAACCATATATGTGTTAAATATGTCAAACCTCTTAAATATAACTCTTAAATATGATTGGTATTGTTATATTTCAATATAAAATTTGATTTAAACATTTATTGATTATGATTTTCTATTGGAAAAACTTTAAAAAAAAAAATTCTATTGGAAAAACTTAAAAAACAAAAAAAGTGGTCCAATTTAACTATTATGTAAATTTATTTTGAAATTAGCAAGATAGTCGACCAAACACACCATTACTAATTGAAATTATCAAGATAGCACACCATTTTTGACTAATGATTTCTAGTTTCTTCAATGTAATTATGTTGGTTAAAATTTAGTAATGTTTTCATATTGCTTTTTTGTCCATTGCATGGCTATAAATAGCCATGCAAAATGGCCTCTTAGTAGTGCCCAAACTTCATTAAAATTTTGTTTAGTTTGAGAGAAATTCTCATTTGAGAATTAGTGAGATTCTGGGTGTAATTGGGTTAAGGGTTTTGAGAGTTATTTTCTCCACACCTCTTTTGTACCATTTTAAGTTTATTAGTGGAATAATTTTCTACTCTCCTTCACCCATGGAATAGGCATTTTGCCGAATCACGTAAATTCTGTGTTCTCTATTTTTTTATTTCATCTATTTTGTTTTTGCCTTATTTATCCAATCATATTTTGTTTTGCTGCAAATTTATTCCTAATAAACTGATATCAGAGCTATCTCAAAATTTTTGGTTGGACGTTGTTATGGCAGCTACAAAATTTGACATCACCGCACTGTTAGTTTTGCCTTATGGCAAATCAAGATGAAGGCGATTTTGACACAAAATGGATTGCACAAAGCAATCTTGGGCAAGGACCAATTACCTGCCACGATGAAAGAGGAGCAGAAACAAGAGTTGGAAGAAAAAGCTCTAGCTGCCATCCAGTTATGCTTGTCAAATGAGGTTCTACGTGAAGTCATCCATGAGAAGACAGCTAAAGATTTGGGATTTTTTTTATTATGGGGTTAAAATTGAAAGATGGAGGAGGTTTAAAAAGGTAGTGCTACAGTTAAAAAAATTAAAAAAAATGGTGTGTCAGAAAACAGCAACCAAGTTTGCCGTTTTCTGACGCGGTGGAGCCGTTTTTTAAACCAGGCGCAAAACGGTGCCGTTTTGCGCCTGGTTTGGGACACCGGACAGTGGGGCCCGCGTCAGAAAACAACAACTTTGGTTGCCGTTTTCTAACCAAATATACTTTTTTTTATTTACTGTAAAAGGTTGCAGCGCACAGTAACATAGTAGACCCGTGCCTTCTGCAAGGCACGGGTCTGAAACTTTTTATTTTATTTTTTTTTCAAAATTTCGCTTTAAAAGTGCATCGAGCCTCATTTACTTACCTTGTTCTCTCAATTGCTTACCCTGCTCTCTCAATTGCTTACCTTGTTCTCTCTTGTTCTTTAATATTGGTAAGTGCATTCTTCACTACAAAAAAAAAGGGAATTAGTGACGGAAATTTCCATCGCTAATCCCTTAAATTTAGTCGCTAATTAATTTTAGCGACTGTAGACACCGGGTTCCAAGTAACTTTGATCAGGATTATCCAATAATGAAATTAAGTGTGCCGATTTATAGGCAAAAAGAATGAAAGTTGGACGTGACGATTTACTTGTTGATTTGTTGTTTTAAAATTAAATAAAAATGTATTTCAAAAATATTTTTAAAGTATTTTAAAAATTATTTTGTGATAAAAAAAGTGAGTTTTTAAATTATTATATTTTATAGAAATTTTATAAAAAAATCATGCGAGTGTCGGGTTGCGGCAGCGCTGGGCGCGCGCTGACGGGGAGCCCGTCGCTCGCGCCTGCGCGTGGGTTGGCCGTCGGGCGTGCCGACGGGGCGCCCCGCCCCCCTGTGCGCCTCTGTTCGCCCGTTTTGCCTTTTTTGGCCATAAATTCTTCATTTTAAATGGTTTTTAACTCAATTTTTTGCATAATTCAATTCAAAAATCATTTTATCTTCCAAACCAATAAATTCAGTTGTTTTTTTGTAGTTATGGGGATTAATTTAATTTAATTTCTCAATTAAAAAATCTGAATTTTTGAGGGGAATAAAAAGGATTTTTTAGTGAAAATTAAGGGGGGTTTTTCTTTAGAAATATTTTTCTTCTTCTTTTTTTCTTTCAAGAACAAATTCTCTCAATTTCTAAAGGAATTTCCAGCAATTCTTAAGGCAAAATAATAATTTTTGTTCTTGTGAATTTTCTTATTTTCAATTGACAATTTTTGCTTTGAGACAAATAAATAAATTATTTGTTCTTGAGTAAAAATTCACTTTCAATATTTTATTTTCTAATTTTATTCCAATAATATAAGACAAGGAATTGGATCTTACCTTCTCTTCATCAAGACAAATTTTGAGGGTAAACATTTTTTGCTCAATTTCTTAGTTTAATATTAATTTGATTTTTTATTTTTAATTAACTAGTTAACATGTAAATTCTTTTAGTCTTATTATTTTCTTCTTATTTCTTGTTTTTTGTTTTTTATTTGATTAGTTAACAATGTAAATTCTCTTAAAACTATTTTATTATTTTTATTTAATTGTTCATGTTGTTAATATTGTTCATCTTCTTTTATTATTATCATTATCATTATTATTATTGTTATTATTATTATGTTTGATTGTTCATATTCTTTGTTATTATTGTGTTATTAGTATCATTGTAGTTATTAACATCATTAGTATTATTATTATTATCATTATTCTTGTTTAATTTTATTATTACTATTATTATTTATTTCTTATGCATGCTGATTTTTATTATTTTTTTTACTTTTTATGCATGATTGGATGTTATTTTATGATTTTTATGCATGTTAAATTTTATTAACACTATTTTATGTTTTTTTAGCATGTTGAGTTTATTAATTTGTTAAATTGCATATTTTTATTATGTCATTTTAATTGACTTGTCATATATGATGCAATTTTGTTTGCATTAATTTAATTATTTTCATGTTATATGTCTAATTCATTTTTTATACTAACTTCATTTTTATTTGTTTTTTTATTTTTCAATACTTATTTTTTATATGTGAGTTTTTGTCAAGTGGGAGCCCATGGAGATTTGAAGATCCACTTGGGAGTTGTTTATTATATTTTGTTGCTTTTTATTATTTTGGATTAATTTATTATTATGTAATTTGTAATAATAAATTATTTTTTATGCACGCTAATGAAAAAGTCACAAAAATATTTCTATTAAGCTAAATTGGATTTTATTTAATAAAAATGGGACCAATATCCTAGATTTTTCATCTAAAGTAAATTATCACTTTAAAATTATTTTCTTAAATTATGCATGAGATGACCAATGTCCTCATTTTTAATAAATAGCCTGATTTATGTATGATTTGCATTTTATTTACAAATGAGGGTTGTATTCCGCCCCTAATTTTGTTGTAATTTATTTTGTTTTCATTTACTTTATTTATCGCTTTTATTATATGATTTATATGCGTTTAATTAAATTGTATTAAAATTGAATGAAAAATGGGATGAAACGCTAAATTCAAAATTTGATTATAAACTTAGCTAAAGTATGAATAAATGGGAAGTCCCGAACCTGTCTCTGGTCTTTGGGCTCAACGAGGCGAGAGACCCATTTCGATGGGATCTCCAAGACACCTCTTGTGTCACGAGATTTAGACGTTAATCCTAGGCTCTTTAGGGAGAGAGGTTTACCCTCCAAAACCCCTTTGGTTGGCCCAAAATGGATATAGCAGCGCCGTCTTACGCTCACTGAGTCGAGACGAACTTTCCCAATGTTTTATTGGGTGGCGATTCCATGAAGTCTCCTTGTTGCCCAAAATAGACGCACTTGTAAATACCTTACAAGTTTTATGAACCTCTCTCGATAGCCCTAAAAAGGGGCTTTCGGGGGCCACAGGGTTCGGCGCGCGTTACAACAAAGAAACGACTAACTGTCGCTATTCCGACCGTCGCAATATATTTGCGACTAAACCCTTTATTCGTCGCTAAAAATAGCGACGAAAAAAACCGTCGCTATTTACAAAAATTCCGTCGCTAATTAACCTCTCAAATTAGTAATGATAAATATTTAAAATTTATTAGCGACAACAAATCCGTCGCTATTCCATCGCTAAAAATATTATATTTATTATTATTATTATTAATTTATTATTATTATTATTATTATTATATCCAATTTAATAGCCTACAGTCACTAATTTAATATTAATATTAATATTAATATTATTATTATTATTATTATTATTATTATTATTATTATTATTATATCAGATTTAATAGCGCACATATCATGACTAATTTAATATCATTCACTACAAGAAATCTGAGAAATAGAGACGGAAAATAGAGACGGAATTCCGTCTCTAATTGAAAATAGAGACGGAAATAGAGACGGAAATTTTCCGTCTCTATTTCGTCGGTCTCTAAAAATTAGAGACCAAAATATTCCGTCTCTATTTTTAGAGACGGAAGGGACGTTTCCGTCTCTAAAAATAGAGACGAAATAGTGCTTTCCGTCTCTATTTTTAGAGATGGAATGAGCGTTTCGGTCTCTAAAAATAGAGACGGAAAGAACGATTCCGTCTCTATTTTTAGAGACGGAAACTCAATTCCGTCTCTAAAAATAGAGACGGAATAACTTTTTCCGTCTCTATTTTTAGAGACGGAAAATGAATTCCGTCTCTATTTTTTTTGGAATTTTTTTAATATATTAAAATTAATAATATTAAATTTAAATATTCCTTAATTTTATATATAATGAATTTTCGTCTCTAATTTATTGATTTTTTTATATATTAAAAATAAATAATATTAAATTTAAATTATTCTTAATTTTATATAATGAAAAAAATTAAATAAACAATAAATAAATATGAAAATATTGTATTATTTAATGTATTAATATATAAAAAGTGTAGTGAGATTACAAATAAAAAAAAGATAAAAATTCTAAAAATAATAACTAAGGTGGAGGAGAATGCGGACGAACTTGCGGGTCAACAGGTAATCTACGGCTAATGAAATCCTCCAGCATATTGATACGGTCCATTAGTACGCCGACCGTACCGCGTAGCTCAATGACCTCATTAGTACGCCGACCGTCTCCAACTTCTGTCCATATTACTCATTAATATTAAACTGCTTGGAAAAAATCATAAGGTCGAAGTTAGTATTTAATTTGAACTCAATTCTCTAGCCTACTATTTCGCTTTAATCCCTAATTAGTTTTACATAATGATTCATTTCCCTAAATTAAAATCATAAATATTTTGTAAAAAAACGGACAGAGTTCCCCCTATACGGGTCCCTATCCCCCTGTCAAACATTAGCAATTTTAACACTTCGGTAAAATATCAACCAATCGCAACTCCACAACAAACTCATTGTAATAAGAAATTTACCCATTCACATCAAACATCTAAATTTAACGGATAAAATCACCAACAGTTGTGAATCATCTTGTTATTTTATAATATCTCTTTTATTTTATATGTATAGTAATCAAAGAATATATATATATATTTCTTACTTTATTATTATGCCCCAAATTAAAAAAAAATGCATTAGTTAAATCACAATAATTGATATTTATTAATCAGTGTAAAAAAAACAAAAGAAAGAAAATAATCTTTTAACTTGAAATGCAAACATGCGCATAACTTATCCACTTGAAAATGGATGAATTAGTGGTTACTACCAAGCTGTTATTATTATTATTATTATTATTATTATTATTATTATTATTATTATTATTATTATTTATAACCCGAATGCTTCGACCGACTAATTTGGATTCACACTAAACAGAGCAACAAAGAGATCAAAACGCTTTCTCCTAAATATTTAAACATTCTCCATACCTATATCCATAACTGGAATGTAAAAAAAACTCATGCCATTCTATCTAATCCCGTTACTGTACCAAGCTGTTATTTTTATTTTTGGCAATTGAAAAAGAAAAAAAAAATCACCAATTCCTTATTTCCAAAAGGTGAATCAAACAGCCATAAGATGCAATTCAAATTTGCAAACTTTATAAAGAGATAATGTTTCTTTAATGCACTTCACATATTTGCATGGAACATAAATACAACAGAGAATAATTACAATCATAAGCTGCAAATGAATGCATAACACCTTTACCTCCATCAACATTCTCTCAACTGTAAAACAAACTTGGCTATTGTGAATAATTTACAGTATATACTTATGAGCATCTCATCTAGATTGGCCACTATATTCACTAACCAATATCTCACTCTGACCAGCAAAATAAATAAACAACTAACATTATTAAAACTTTTAATAAGCATAATTGGATTTCCCACTTAACATTTAAATTTTCCACCAATTCTTCAAGTATTACCAATTACACTACCATTACTTAAATATACATATTATGATACGCATTTATATATTAAAATTTAATTATCGTTAAGTTATTCATAAGATTTAATTACTGATCTGATTTATGTGTCATAATTTAACTATTACCAAAATTATATACAATTTAAATCCAACTTACAATTTAACCTATATTTCTTCAATTTACAAATACTGTTCTACTTTCCCAAATACGGACAATTCTCCACTTCTTTACATTCAACCCGAAATCTGTAAGTCTTAATTTAATTTCTAATCAACTAAGCCAAAACTCATGACAATATAACCAGCAATTCAATGAAACCAACAAACATATTGATCGCATACTATATTTAGTAAAATCACATTCTTAACAGCATCGTATAATGTAGTTCAGGTTCATTAGTTCTTTTCGATGTCAAAAAACTCCCCGAGGATGTCTCATAATCTTCAAAAATTGCAGGAAGATTCGACAATATATCAGAGATTAAGCATTGGGTTACCCTTGAGACAGTCTTCATCTCCTAGAAAATTATAATTGCCTTTGATAATTCTCAATTGCTGTAAATAAGTAGTCAATAGAAACCTATTTCAATTGGTATTAGGATTTCCCAAATGAACTGCTAGACTCCTGTTTCCATCACCCGCAAATTAACGCCATAATAAGCAATTGTTAATCTTGACATTCTCACTAATGCTACAGCCTTTCTTTATATCTCTTTTGATTGATCGTGTATGAGTGCATGAGAGTGGGATATTATATCAATGAAGAATGAAGCACATAACTGATGATTCTTAACAGCTTATCATATTTCAAAAAATAAAAATCAAAATATTACCTTCATGCTGCAATACACATACAAATACATCAATATCCATTAATCTTATTTTACAAATTCTGGATTTAATTTAAAGAAACATCCAGTTTAGAGTCAAATAAATTGGGCAGATTAATAACTTATAATCAACAAAAAGTAATCACCATTCATCAACATTGTCAAACTAACTCAAAATCACTCTTAATAAATTTTACTTGTGAAAAAATCACTTAGAAAGGTAATTTTGGTGGCCACATACCAATTTTCTGCCTATTTATGGTCTCTTTACTGTCGCTGGAGGGTCACCGAAGTCTCGCCGGAGCTCCACCGGAGGCACCGAAACCACCCGAAGGAAGCTCGACGCATCGAGGTTGCCTTTTCGGTGGTCACGCGCCGATCCATTTCGCCATCTAGCCGGAATCGCCGTCGACAGCTTCAGTTCAACACATCTCCGATCTGCTCGTCAACAGTGAATGAGGAGGATCCACGGCCATCGGGAGGTTCGTCTGCCCACCAGGAGTCCCGTCATGCCGTTCGTGTCGTCGTTCGTCGTCGGAACTGGCCGAAAAACGACGGAGAAGCTTGCGGTTTTCTCTCGCTTTCCTAGAACGACGACGCCTCACGTCGGAGGAAAACGCCACGGGAACGGCGCTACGGGTTGCGACGGTCCGATCGCCACCTCGGATCGCCTTCGGTGGTCGCCGGCGCTGCCTCCCGCCGCTCTCTCTCTCTCTCGGTTTCTCGGTCTCCTTCCCCCCGTTCTGCTCCCCGTTTTGTGCCTCTTCCTTTCTATTTTCTTTTTAATTCCCACTAATTCAAGCTTAATCTCAAATATAAAAATATCCCAAAAATAGAGACGGAAATTAATTTTCCGTCTCTATTTAGAGACCGCATAATTATACCGTCTCTATTTAGAGACTGCAAATATTACTCCGTCTCTAAATAGAGACTGAAAATATTCCGTCTCTATTTAGAGACGGAAAAATATTTCGGTCTCTAAATTTAGAGACGGAAAGCAATTTCTGTCTCTAAATTTAGAGACGGAAATTGCTTTTCGTCTCTAAATTTAGAGACCGAAATATTTTTCCGTCTCTAAATAGAGACGGAATTGTTTCGGTCTCTATTTAGAGACAGAAATATATTTTTCGTCTCTATTTAGAGACGGAAAAAATTTCCGTCTCTATTTTCGGTCTCAAATTTTGGAGGGAATCGATCCCGCCAAAAATAGAGACGAAAAATAGAGACGGAAATTTTTTCGTCTCTAAATAGAGACGGAAAATTAATTCCGTCTCTATTTAGAGACGAAAAATATTTTCCGTCTCTATTTAGAGACGGAAAACTGATTTCCGTCTCTATTTAGAGACGGAAAAATTTCCGTCTCTATTTTCCGTCTCTATTTTTCATTTTTCTTGTAGTGATTTTCAAACAAAAAATTTGCTTCAGCATTCATAAAGTTAAAAAGCAAATAGGCATTGGGGAATTTACAGGTTGGTAATATGCATGTATATATTACACAAAAAAAGTAGCCTGATTGTATCATTAAAAAACTAGAATGAAAAAATATCATGATAGGATAATACAACCAAAAGACCAACATAAAGCCGCAGACAACTATTCATTAATTTTCAAATTGCTTTCGTTATTCTCTCTTTTTCTCCTTTGTATATCAATCTTCAAGCCATAGATTTGCTTCAACTTACTTAACTTCAAAGGGAAATTTCTAGAAAGGCTTGCTTCTGTGTCTCCCATTCTTTTCTTGCAACCTTGGTCCTACATATAATAAATTAACCTAACATAATTACTACAGAAAATGCAGATTGAAAAGTGTTTCAGAATTTTGATTTCATGTTTGCTTACCAAGTCCATTTTCCTCTGAAGTCCTCATGATTTTGAGCCGCTTCACAGAACCAACAAATATCTTGAATGCAAAATCCAAATTGAGGAAAAGAAGAAAGTAAATTGGAACATTAAACCAAACAAAATGGGTCCAAGAAATTAAATGAAGCAAATTTTCAAGAATAAGTAAAAGAAAACTAAAAGAATATGCAACAATGATTTCTTCTGCCACGCACCTAAAAAACTTTGTGCATGGCTTCCATAGACGATAAAACCACTAAAAGGATTTCCTTTTAAACTTTTGATGAGTAAATTCCAGAGGCAAATTGATTTCATTAGTAAGAAGATGCACATAGATTAAATACCTTCATCTTTTATTTAAACAAAATTTCATCTCTCCACCTCTTTCTACATGAAAGAGGAAATTGAATCCAAGAGCATAAAAAATGAATAGGCAAAGAAAATAAGAACCAGATAACCAGATACATCAATAATCATTAAACAGTCTACTTCATAATCCATTCAACGCAAAATACACAGACCCCTTGAAGAAACATATCACATAACTCAACGAAACCCAAATAATAAAATCAGGCTCATGCAATTCCCCAAATAATAGAAAGCAACACAGAAACTTAAAAACTTCAATTTCTACACCATTCTCATACTGCCTTATCAACCAAAGAGAACTACTCAAACAAAACTTCAACGTTAATAATGATTGTCAACTCCACTTCAGTATAATCTAACCTCAGAAAGACAAGAAAGAGCACAAAAAACCTCAAAACTATATTCAAATTTGCCTCAAATCTGTAGTGCACATACCATTTTCAATGACAGTCAAATATGTCCACCGGTCAACGGTCGTCGGAGCAACGCCGGGGAGACACCGCCACTGTCGGCTCGAAGCCTAAGATGCCAGGGACCTCCCGCCGGACATCACACGCCCAATAGCCGCATCAATTCATCAAATAACACAATAATTTAATCAATTAAACTAACAATAAAATCTCACAAACTATATTTCTACAAAAAATCCCTAACAGATTCAAGTCATAAAAATTTGAAGGAATTAAGAAAAGCTTACTGCAATAACTGGGCTCCAGAACTGGGAGGGCAACTGGTGGCGATGACGGCGCGACGGGGTGGGAGGTGGTGGCGAGGCGACTAGGCTCTGGAACTGGGCGCGCGACTGTTGGGCTCTGGATCTAGGGGTGCGACGGGCTGGGGTGGGAGCGACGGATGCGCGCTGGATCTGCTATTGCGCGTGAAAAGAGGGGAAGATGGAGAGAGGACCGGCGACAGATACTGTGGAGGAGGGGGCGGAGCTGATGGAAATGGAGAGGGGCAGACGGGGTGCTGGTTCAACGGGAAAGAAGAAAAAGAAAAGAGAGAAGGAAAAGAAAGAAAAAGAAGAGAGAAAGAAGCGAAGAGACTTAGGTTAGCGCAGATTTTATGCCCCGAAAATTCCCTTTATACCCTCTTTTAATTTATTTAAAAACTAATTAATTTATTTTCACCTCTTTCATTTTTTTATACCCATTTCATTTAATTTTTTTTATAATTATGCCTATTATTTTAGATAATATTTCTCTTTTTTATTTATTAAATAAATAAACTTTAATTTATTTAATTTAATTTAATTATTTATTTATCAAGACCTTACAACATTAATTTATTTAGTTAAAATTATTAATTCAAAACCCCAAAATAGTATCAACACATATTTCTTAATAAATTTCTTTCTTAATATTGATTTCAGTTCACTCATCTAATATTTACATTAAATTTTTAAATAATTGAATAATAAAAAATTTATTTTAGACAAATTAAAATTCATGTATAAAACAAAAATATTAAAAATAATTAATAACTATAAGTATATATGCAGACTTTTATTAATATTTTTAATTTTACCGACAGCATAGCGACGGATTATTCCGTCGCTAAAATATCACTCTAATTTTCAAAAATTATTTTCATTTTTAAAAAATTTGAAAATTTTTTAGCGACGGATATTTCAGTCACTATTCCGTCGCTATTTTAAAGATGGATTTTTCATTCGCTAAAATAGTCGCAAAATTTAGCGATCGAATTTTTAGTCGCAAAATTTAGCAACTGATTTTTTGGTCGCTAAATTTGTCGCAAATTTGCGCGACTGAATTTTTTAGTCGATAAATTAGTCGCGAAATTTAGCGACTGATTTTTTAATCGCTAAAATAGTCGCAAAATTTAGCGACTGCTTTTTCCGTCGCTAAATTAGTCGTCAAAATGAAAAATAAATTTTTACGACCAATTTTTGAAACAGTCGCTAATCAGCGACTGAAATTATACAATCGCTAATTTGCTCTTTTTTTTTGTAGTGCTTGTTGTTTATTTTAAAAATTTCAAGATTTTATTTACGTATTCCACTATTAATTTTTATGTAAATTATGCACTAACTCTTTAATTTGTTCAAGGCAAAACTGAATGTAATATTATGATAGTATAGTCAAAATTTATGTTAATATTAGGTTAATAGATTTAAAAGCAAAATTATTTTATGAATAACGTGATTTTGATTTTTAAATTGCAGGGGGTGTGAAATTGAAGATATAATTTCGATCAATATTTTGAAGGTAAGTTATTATTATTTGATTTAGTTAAAAAAATATAATTTGTTTATATGTAACGGTTAATAAATTTATGATGTGGGTTTGTTTAATCGATTTATATAATATTTGACAACATGAAGCATATAATATGTTTTAAAACTTAAAATATAAGTGGTTTTATGTTATTACATTGGTTGTTATGTTGATATTAAGAAATTTAATATGTAAAGACAATGCATGTGTATTAATCATGTATCGATAAATCGGTTTTAAAATAGTTAATTACATAAAATATTATATTAAATGTTAAAGCTTAAAAATAAAAAAATATTTATAAGCTAAAACAAATTTTGTTTTTTATATAACATATATTTATATAAATTTCATATTATAGATGATGTACACGTACTTAGCACCAAGAGCAATGATGAGTGATGTGGCGAAAGCAATAGTTAGGAGAAAATGGGATGAATTGTATGAAATGCGAATCGATAATGGAATGACAATGTTTGATCATATCATCCAAATAAGTAAAAAATTACAAAATATTATTATCCATGGATATCTAATGACGGAGGCGAAAAACGTTGAGGCTATTTGGATGACAGTACCAATAAAATATTTGGTACCTATCTTGAAAATTTGGAATATGCCTAATGTAACAAAATATGATGAATTAGTTATCATATTTATGAAAGATGTAATTGGAATAAGCCAAGAAAATTTGTTAAAAGTTAGGGATACAATGCCAGTGGAGCAAAGAACATATTGTTGGTGGTATAATTATAATAGGTGGCCAAAATACTATGCTCATTAGAACATAAATTGTAATCAAGCATGTATGAATAAAAATGTATGGGGTGTTGAAATTTGTATTTTCATTGTTGTTTTAAGTGAATTATATTAATTATCAATGTTATGTTATTTACGAAATGATGCCATCTTTTTTCATTGAATTACGTAATGATTTGCAAAATAAAGTATGATATATAGATGAAAGGTGTAAAATGAAATAGCGTTGTTGTACATGCAGAATAATTTAAAATAACTGTAACCACTAATAAAATCAGTATAAACAAACATAAGATAAACAAATAAATAAAATTGAATAACTCATTTAACATATATGATGTGTAAATTGATTCAGGTTCTCACATGGATCGACATGTAGTAGCTGCAAGAATAAATTCGGGTCCTATTAATAGAAAATTGCTTACACTTCAAGGGAGACACCGATCTGATGCAATATGGAATAATTCAGTAATATTTTAGTTATAAATTTATACTAAAGAATAAGTTTTGATTTATTTATTTATTTATTTATGTTTACTTTATGGTTTGGCTTGTTTTATTTATACTGAAGATTGAGAGGGATTTGTTGAGGACAAGAAGGTGTAATGTAGATGAGTATTATACATCTATTGACCAAAAAATTTTACCTTATATAAGGGCAGCTGGTTTGGTTGTAGTAGTTAATATAGGTATGACGTATTTAGATTGACATTTAATCACATCGCTTGTTGAGAGGTGGAGACCTAAAATGCACACATTTTATCTGACATGTGATGAGATAACAATTACCCTTCAAGATGTTGGAATTTTGACAGGTTTACCAATTGATGGTGAACCTGTGACCGGAAGAACAAATATGGATTGGCCAGCAATTTGTCATGATCTACTAGGAGCAGTTCCTCCTGAGAATGATATGCGTGGAGGAAAAGTAAAATTGACTTGGTTGGATGCTACCTTTAGTGAAGTGCCTGACAATACAACATCTGAAGTCATACGACAGCATGCTTGTTCGTGGATGTTGAGATGTTTAGGAGGAATGTTATTTGCATCACAAAATTCATCATTGGTTGTCTTAATGTTCCTCCCTCTTTTAGCGGATTTGGAAACCGTTGGACAATACAGTTGGGGGGGGGGGGGTTAGCCTGTTTAGCGTGGCTGTATAGAGATCTTTGCAGGGCCACGCGTCCCTACTCAAAAGGAGTTTTTGGATATCTTCAACTCCTACAGATGTGGGCGTGGGAAAGGCTTCCCCAATTTAGGTCGGAACATATACATCTATACACGATAAACCAAAGCATGCCTTATGGATTCAGGTATCAATAGCATTTTAAAAATAAATTAATTTACTTACAATTATCATTTATTTTAATTAACCGTTTTATGAACTTTATGTTATATTAGGTGGGCATAACAATTGGACACACGTAACATCCACATTCATAGGATGGATACAAATACGTATCAAGAAATTTGAGATACGCAATCTACAGAACAGGTTCATATTAAAATAGCATGCATATGTTTAGTTTAAAGCTAACTCTTATTTATGAATAATTGTTACTTTTTATTTGTATTGCAGGTGGAATGGAAGCTGTATATCAATATAATCCAGTTGCTCCCAGATTATTGCAAAAGTGGTCAGTGCTGCTGGATGTCTGTTGTTCCACTCATATGCTTCCATATAATTGAGTGGCACCATCCAGATAGAGTAATGAGACAGTTTGGTTTTAACCAACCAATTCCTTCTCCACCAATGGTACAAGATAACTTACATTCGATAGATTTGCGTGGACAAAATCAGTTGAACTGGGCTGCAAAATTTTCAGCATTCATTAATGAGTGGAATAATCGTCACAACCGTGTTGTGACTGGCCAAGGGCCGAGACAACATTTAAGCAATCGATCTGAGTACATGCAGTGGTATGTACAACGAACGAGACATTGGATCACCCCCAGTGAAGCATCCCGTTTAGCTACTGTAAGTATTTCATTCATGTTATGTCTAAATTATGAAATATAATTTTATCATATAATTGTTTTAGGCGGATGGTGTCGAAAGATTCATACACAATGAAGGTGATGCCTTAACGAATCGAGGGTTAATGGGAAGCATACTTGGTGCAATTAGTCATAAAGATAGATTATTAACTGATTATCCAAGGCAGCCAGGACCAAATCCAATCAATATACCATAGATGGAAACGCAGTTTGAAGACTTTTGGACACAACGACGTCGACGAGGGATGACTAACAGGCGTGCGGTTGTTCCTGATAGATATTACGACCTAAATGTTGCGCACATTCCACCACCCATGTCGTGGCCTTTTCATGACATTCAATCTCCGCTTGAACAATGCACAACGCCAATTTCAAGACTAAATGTTACATCCTATGCAGTTGGGTCAACGAGTTATGATCATGCTGATGTTGGTGGTTCAATTAATCAACATACACGGTTACCCATGTCTTCAGATTTCTTTCAGACACCTACTGATTACCGTGTTCCAGTATTCACGGATGATCCTCAATCGTCACTTGCCGAGCATCAATCCGATTTTTTCCAAAGTATTTTTGGTAGACATCAAGAACCCAACCTACATGAAAATGAAGGACAAGCACCATCATTTTTTGATTTTTACCATGACGTAGTTAGCGGTGATTCAAGATCGAGTAGGGCATAGTCCGACCAACTGCCTATAGGTAGATCTGGAGATGTGGACGAGGTAGGGGGTGAAGGAACAGGCGCTCCTCAAGACGATCAACCACAACGTAGGTATCCAGGTCGACGTAGAAGGCCAACTAGATGTGGTATGGGATCACATCTTTTACCGTAGATATCATCCTTGAATTTGTAAATTTATTTCGTAAATGCCTACAAATTCATATATTGCTAAATAAAATAATATGTTAATATTATAATTTACGTGCGAATGAATATTCATGTAATACTAAATTTAATAATATCTCACAATTATACATGTCAATATGAAATCATACATTACTAAGTTACACTTATGTGAAACTAAATAACTCAAGGATAGCTTGATGTATACTCTGACGGACCAGCCAAGTTTGGGCATGTCTTTCTGTTGTGGCCTTCATTTCGACATAACGCACATCTATTAGGCCTACTATGGTCTCTTCTATCCATTTCATTTCGATATCTAGAGGTTCGCGGTCGGCCCTTTTTCCTAATGAGGTTGGGGTTTGGAGTTAAAGTCGGAGCAACATATGGCTCCTAATAATCATGGTGTGCCAGCGGTTGGAAGAAAGACTGGTAACAACTCAATGCCTCTGACAGTTTGTAACATTTGTCGACATATGTCCACATGTCAACACGTACATGCATGCAGGCTGCAATAGCATGTGAACATGGCATTTTTTTCCCTTGAAACTTTCCACATTCACAATGGCTGCAATCCAAATTAACAGCTTGTGTGTTATTCCATTTTCGCTTGCTCTTCTGATTTTTGGTCCGTATAATGAAAAGCCCAATACGTCGATCAAAACTTTCAACTTTATGACCAGTAGCCTTGTGAGCGCGCTTTCAACTCTGTGGCCATTATCATGCGACAATGGCCATTTTTCCAAATCATTTTGCATGGCCCAATTATAGGAGTCAACATCAAGGTCCTTTATTTCTTCCATTCATTTAAAAAATTTTCTGGGTTGAAAATTGTTTCCTGCCAATAAAATATAACATGTATATTTATAAAGTTTGCTGACTTTAACACATTAACCAATATTTGAAATTTTTTTTTTAAAAAAATTATTAGAGACATACCGGCGTTATATAACATGTCATTGATTTTGGAATTTCTATGGGCAATATTGTAGTTGCTGACAAAATGGCGTAGACAATAATGATGCTAATGGCTCATTCCATCCACTATTTTCATCATGAAATAATGCCAAAATGCCCGCATATCGGTCAGAAATTATTGTTAGACCTGACTGCTTAGTCACATACCGCCTGATACATGTCATGAACCAGGCCCAGCTTGATTTATTTTCGCTTTCAACCACAGCAAATGCTACCAGATATAAATAATTATTACCATCAATAGCACTTGCAATGAAAAGAGTCTGATGGAACTTGCCTGTCATGAACGTCCCATCTATGAGCACTAGTGGCTTGCAGTGTGATAGTCCATCTATACTTGGCTTGAATGTCCAAAAAAGTCTTCTGAATTGTCTACAATTTTGTTGTGCACTATCATCAACAACAAATTCATAGCAAAAACCCGGATTGTACCTCTCCATAGCTTTAAGATAAAATGGCAATTTCCCATACGAATCCTCATAGTTGCCAAATATCTCTTCAAGTGCCTTAGTCTTTGCATACCAAGCCTTGTTGTACGATACGTCATAGTTGAAACGATTTATGATGTCAGCCATTATAACACTAACTTTTAGATCAGGGGCTGCACTTACCATCTCCAAGATGCAATCACAAATGATCTGCATATCTAATTGTCTATGCTGTTGAGAAACCAGTGATGTTGTACAGTTGTGTGATGCCTTGTACACACTGATAATCCAGTATGGACATGTCCTTTTCTTCATGGCTCTAGTCTCCACGGATAACCTGTTTCATCGGCTCGCGAGCAACAAACAACCTAAAATGATGGCTTCAATTCGACAACTTTATAAGAAACATTATTCAGAATCGACCATTTCTTCACACATGCCTTCACTTCATCCTTTGATGTGAATACCAAGCCTTCGCATAATTCAGATACACCATCCCATCTCATTATTAGTAAATTATTAGACATGTTAATCTCAACTTCTGCTAACATTTGTATAGTGCAGTGTTGGAAATTGAAATTGTGAAATCTCATTCTGTCCACCCACATCATCTCTGACGTCATTAATGTTCATATTCTGAAGGCCTACTGTCACATGGGTTGACCACCATGTAACAAATTGGTCATCTCTTCTAATACTGGTTTTCTCAACAGCTTCATTCAAGTCAATCTCCTCGTCGTCCTCATCTAGATCTAAACTTGGAGAAATGTACCCGTTATCGGTACGCTCCATATCAGGACATGCAACGTCACTACATTCAACCCTTGAACCTGAGGCAAAATTAATTTCGCTTTTCCCTCTAAATTCTCTTATTGGACTTGCTTGTACAGTTTTCAAATCATCAACCCCTTCACATTGTGCTGGATCCTCAAACTGTGTACCAAAATCGGTCCGACTTCCGCTTGCAATATTCAAATTATCAAGAAATACATTTCTCTCATCCACCGTGGGTATTGGATTTCCAGCAGTATTGGTATTCAACTGATCAATATTATTCAACATATTTTGTTCATCACCAATTACGATTTGTTCAGTTTCAACAATTAGCTCCGCAACCGTATATCCAGGAAATGTAACAAAATTTTCATATATTTGATCAATGTTATCGTCATCAGTTACATCCATAAGTGCCCAAGAATACGACCCCTGGCTGTTTATAGGACACTTATATATTACTCTACTAACCCTCACATCTACAACTAAATCCAATTGTACTGATATCTTATGAACAAGTTCCGCAAATGTCGGTTTGTTTCTAAACTTCAATCTCCTCGAACGTCCTGATGAGCTTGAAGTATCATACTGATAACCGGCTATGCCCCATATTGACTGTCCTCCGGTATGAATTAAAAATATGGCCGGAATCGACATTTTCTTACTCCTACATTTAATGTAAATATTTTATAATTAATGCATATTTTTAATATTATCGAAATCTACGTACTTCCCACATATTTTAAAATCTTTCGTAAATTAAAACATTTCATGCAACTATTTTTAAAAATTCTAAATCATTTAACAATTCTATCTCATGCAAATATTTTTTTACTAATTAATTCACTATTTCTCCAAATTAAAATTTTATTTCAATTCTTAACTCCTTAAAAATAAAATTTCCCTTCCAGGTTTACAATATAGTATCATATATATTATATACAAATTTACTTCTTCATAAATACTTTAACTTTTTAAACTGATTACTTTTTTAATCTACTAGATTAATATTTTAATTAATTCACTTCTAAAAATTAATTTAAATTCGCTAGTTAAATCTATAAATAGTACATTCACATACCTATATTTTTTCATAGATTCATATACATCATAAAATTACACTATAAAGTTAAATAAATACAACTAAATTCTAACACCTAATAACTCCACAAATATTGACGATTATATTTTATCTAAATTAACTACACAAAAACATGTCCTCAATAACTATCTTAACTTATTTAAACAAAATTTATTTATCATAAATAACATAAATAATAATACCTTACCTCTTCAAATATTGATCGAAATTATATTACAACTTTATAATAACACTTGCAATTTAAAAATGACAAAACAAAGTTAGCTACACATTCAAATCTTATTAACAAAATTAATTTATAATTTATTTACATAACAATACCTTTTTTTTTCCGCCGAGAATACAACAACAAGATATTGTCTATCATAATATTACATTCAGTTTTGCCTTGAACAAATTAAAGAGTTAGTGACTAATTTACATAAAAATTAATAGTGAAAAATGTAAATAAAATCTTAACAATTTTTAAAATAAACAACAAGAATGCACTTACCAATATTAAAGAACAAGAGAGAGCAAGGTAAGCAATTGAGAGAACAAGGTAAGTAAATGAGGCTCGATGCACTTTTAAAGGGAAATTTTGAAAAAAATTAAATAAAAATAAAAAGTTTCAGACCCGTGCCTTGTAGAAGGCACGAGTCTACTGTGCGCTGCAGCCTTTTACAGTAAATAAAAAAAAGTATATTTGGTCAGAAAACGGCAACCAAGGTTGCCGTTTTCTAACGCGCGGGTCCCTCTACCCGGTGTCCTAAACCAGGCGCAAAACGGCACCGTTTTGCGCTTGGTTTAAAAAAAATACAAAAATGCCAGAAAATGGCAACCTTGGTTGCCGTTTTTTGGCAACCCAGACTCACATCTGGGTGGGCCCCACCGCGTCAGAAAACGATAAACTTGGTTGCCGTTTTCTGACACACCATTTTTCCAATTTTTTTAACTGTAGCACTACCTTTCTAATTTCTTTCAATTTTAACCCCATAATAAAAAAAAAAACCCAAAGATTTGTAGGAGAAACTTGAGTCTCTCTATAGTTAAGCATCGTTTACATATGCTTAATATGGCAGAAGGCACTTCTCTCAAGTCACATCTTGATAAATTTAATTCTATTCTTCTAGATTTGGAAAATCTAGATATCAAATATGAAGAAGAAGATAAAGCTCTTATTTTATTACGGTCTCTACCTCTGTCTTTTAAGAATTTTAGGGAAACTTTAATCTATAGTAAAAAAAACCCTTACTGTAGAGGAGGTTAAAGAAAGTCTATTCTCTAAAGACCTTATTGATAAAGAGCTTTCTAATGACAAAGGTGGTTCTTCCGTAGAAGGTATGGTTGTGAGAGGAAGATCAACAGTGAAAGATTCGAGCAACAGCAATAGTCGATCCAAATCTAAATCAAGAAACAAGCACAACAATTTGACCTGTAATTACTGTAAGAAGAAAGGGCACATCAAAGCTAAATGTTTCATGTTGCAAAACAAGAATAAAGAAAAGAGTGAAAAGGAAGACAACCATGTTGAAGCCAGTATTGTTGAAGATGAGGTGGATTGCGATGTCTATGTTATTTCTGATGATGGTGCCAAATTTGGACACGGGTGGATCCTAGATTCTGCTTGCTCATTCCATATATGTCTGCATAGAGACTGCTTCTGCTCTTATGAATCAATAGATAAAGGAGTTGTGTTGATGGGCGATGAACATCCTTGTAAAGTCATTGGCATTGGTACTGTCAAAATTAGGATGCATGATGGCATGATAAGAACATTAACCAACGTACGATATGTTCCAACAATGAAGAATAATCTTATCTCTCTGTCTGTTTTAGATGACAACGGTTGCAGATTCTCCGGTGAAGGTGGAGTCTTAAAAGTCCTAAAAGGTGCTCTTCTCATTATGAAGGCTAGAAAAGTTAGAAGGTTGTACATCTTACAAGGATTCACAATCACAGGTATTGCTGCAATTTCCTCTACTATGTCAGATTTAGATACCACCAGATTATGGCATATGAGGTTGGGGCATATGAGTAAGAAAGGCCTCACGATGTTGAGTAAGACATGTCTTTTCTTTGGTCAGAGTACATCTAAGTTAGAGTTCTGTGAACATTGTCTCTTTGGCAAGTAAAAGAGAGTTAGTTTTAATTCAGGGGTTCATAGAACTAAAGGTTCTTTAGACTATATTCATTCAGATCTTTGGGGACCTACTCATGTTCCTACAAAAGGTGGCGCTATATATATGCTTACTTTCATTAATGACTACTCTAGGAAGGTTTGGGTTTATTTTTTAAAGCATAAAAATGATGTTTTTGCTACGTTCAAGCAATGGAAAGCCTTGGTTAAAAATCAGACAAACAAGAAGATTAAGCGCCTTCGTACTGATAATGGTTTGGAATTCTATAATGATGAATTCAATAAATTTTGCAAAGATGAAGGAATATCTAGACATTCAGGAACCCCGCAACAGAATGGTGTAGCCAAACGAATGAATAGAACTCTATTAGAGAAAGTCCGTTACATGTTATCAATTTCTGGCTTACCCCAAGACTTTTGGGCAAAAGCAGCTTCTACGGCTTGCTATTTGGTGAATCGATCTCCGTTTGCTTCAATTGATTGTAAAACTCCAGAAGAAGTTTGGTCTGGAAAGCCTACTGATTATTCTGAATTGATAATATTTTGATGTCCTATTTATGTTCATGTCAATTATGGCAAATTAGAGCCTAGATCTAAAAAAGGCATATTTATTGGTTATCCTTCTGGTGTGAAAGGATATAAAGTCTGGTATCCTGATCCTAGATCACCAAAGTCTATCATTAGTAGGAATATTGTGTTCGATGAATCAGCCATGCTTTATCCAAAAAAGGAGTCCTCTGTCTCTTCTGATACAAACGTTCTTAATTCAAACAAGTAGGTGGAAGTTGAAATTGAGGTGGAGAATCCATCATCTCCATTAATGAATACTCAAGAGCCCACTTCTTCAAAAGTAGAAGAGTTAACATTTAAGGAAGAAGAGCATCCTATTGCAAGAGACATACCAGAAAGAGAAAGAAGAAAGCCTGTAAGGCTATCAAATTATGTCACTTTTGCCTACATGCTGCACTAAAGACGAATGGAGTTGGTAATCCTTCCACATATTCAGAAGTCATTTCCTATGATGATTCCACAAAATGGTTGATAGCTATGCAAGAAGAGATAGAATCTCTCCACAAAAATAGAACTTGGGAGTTGGTAAAGCTGCCTAAAAATAAAAGTATTATCGGTTTACAAATGGGTCTTCAAAAGAAAAGATGGCATTTTGGGTGGTGAAGATGCTAGATACAAGGCAAGACTGATTGCTAAGGGCTATAGTCATGTTTTCTCTCCTGTTGTCAAACATAGCTCTATTTGCTATGCATAACTTAGAGTTAGAGCAACTAGATGTGAAGACCGCCTTCTTGCATGGAGAATTGAAGGAGATAATTTATATGCAGCAACCCGAAGGTTTTGAGATTGAAGGCAAAGAAAACCATGTTTGTTTGTTAAAGAAATCACTGTATGGTTTACAATAGTCTCCTCGACAGTGGTATAAGCGTTTTGATTCATTCATGGTTAGACATAGTTATTGTAGGAGCCAGTATGATAGCTGCATGTATTTTAAAAAGCTTATAGATGGTTCATTCGTGTATTTGCTACTCTATGTTAATGATATGCTCATTGCAGCTAAGGATATGTCTGAAATCAACAAGTTAAAATCAGAGTTGAGTGGTGAATTTGAGATAAAAGATGTGGGAGAAGCTAAGAAAATTCTTGGCATAGAGATCCAAAGAGATAGAGTTAGAGGTAAACTTTATTTAACTCCAAAGAACTTTATTGAGAAAGTGTTAGAGCATTTTGGCATGAAAAATGCTAAACTTGTAATTACTCCACTTGCTGCTCATTTTAAACTTTCTGCTGCTATGTCACCACAGTCAGAGAAAGATATTGAGAATATGTTACATGTTCCTTACTCAAGTGTTGTTGGTAGTCTCATGTATGCTATGGTGTGTACTCGTCATGACATTGCTCATGCTGTAAGTGTTGTTAGTAGATATATGTCTAATCCTAGAAAAGAGCATTGGCAGGCAGTTAAATGGATTTTAAGATATTTAAGGGGTACTTTGTATCATTATTTAGAATTCGGAAGGAGCAAGAAAAATGTGGTCGATTATGTTGATTCAGAGTATGCAGGTGATCTCGACAGACGAAGATCCATTACAGGCTATGTGTTCTCTTGGTAATACTGCCATTAGCTGGAAAGCTACCTTACAGTCTAAAATAGCATTATCTACGACAGAAGCAGAGTACATGGCAATTACTGAGATAATTAAACAAGCCATTTGGCTAAGAGGTTTCATCGGTGAACTCGGTTCAAATTTACAAAAGATAATTGTTCATTGTGATAGTCAAAGTGCTATATTTTTTACTAAGGATCAGATGTTTCATGAAAGAACAAAGTACATTGATCTGAGGTACCATTTTGTTTGAGATATTATTTCTGCAAGAAATATAGGTGTTGAAAAAATTGGTACTGCAAACAATCCAGCTGATATGTTGACTAAACCTCTTTTAATGAGAAAGTTCAAGCATTGCTTGGACTTGATTGGCATTTCTGAAAATTGAAGTTAGCCCATACGAGGCATAAATAGTGAAGGTAGAATCACAAAAAAGTTCAAAACAAGGTGGGGATTTGTAAATATGTTTTGAAATTATCAAGATAGCTGACCAAGCACACCATTTTTTACTAATTGAAATTATCAAGAAAGCACACAATTTTTTACTAATGATTTGTAGTTTCTTCAATGTAATTATGTTGGTTAAAATTTAGTAATATTTTCACATTGCTTTTTTGTCCATTGCATGGCTATAAATAGCCATGCAAAAACGCCTCTTAGTAGTGCCCAAACTTCATTAAAATTTTGTTTAGTTTGAGAGAGAAATTCTCATTTGAGAATTAGTGAGATTTTGGGTATAATTAGGTTAAGGGTTTTGAGAGTTATTTTTTCCATACCTCTTTTGTACTACTTCAAGTTTATCAGTGGAATAATTTTCTGCTCTCTTTCACCCGTGGATTAGGTATTTTGCTGAATCACGTAAATTCTGTGTTCTCTACTTTTTTTTATTTCATCTATTTTGTTTTTGCCTTATTTATCAAATCAAATTTTGTTTCGCTGCGGATTTATTCCTAAAAATAATAAAAATTTATTATTAATTTTGAATGGTATTAATTATTAAATAAAAAACTGAAAAAATTATTTTTTTGAAAAAAAAAATGACTTTTCGGTTACTTTTAACAGAATTATGAATGGAGGGATTTAATTGAAATGCTCCTAAAATGTTGGGCTTCCAATTGTTCCATTTAAACTCCGCTTGGAACAAATAAATTTTATAAAATTTTATGAAATTCATTTGTAAATACTATTTCTCATGCTTGAAATGCAAAAAAATAAGGAATAGAACCATAGAATTTATCATAATTTCACCAAAATATGTAAAATTTGCAAATGAATTTCATATTTTTAAGAGTTAAATTTGAAAAAATTATAATACCTTCTTGATCATTTGTTAAAAATAAATTAATTTTATGCAGTTAAAGTAGCTTGTTATTCTCCTCTCTCGCCACTGTTCTTCTTTCTCTCCTACCACTGTTCTTCTCTCACCCAAAGCCACTATCACCGGATTTTGACTCGCCTCTGCTGGACTTTCACCGACCAAATTCATTAGTTGTTGGTATGTATGGATTTTTTTCGTTTTATTTTCTATTTTTTTAAAATTATGACTAAAGAAGCACTTATATAAGTCTTTATAAAATACAGTTAATTATTCTTTTTAAATTTTAATAGTAGATTTTTAGAGGCAAATTATTTATTAATGTTGCTTGTATGCTCTATCCATTATATTCAATTAAAGATCAAATTATTAATTTTAACGAGTAAGATGAAATAATGACATCGTTGTCATTATTCAAAAACTATTTAATTTAATTGCTTCAACGAATATTGAATATTAATATATTATATTAAAAAAATGATGATTAGATGAAGAAAGAAAGAAAACAAAAATTGCCATTGAATTTATCGAATTAGACATAATTAGCACTTCTTAAGAGTTTATATTTACTCTCTCTCCTCTCCTTATCTCTCTTTCTCTCCCTCCCTCTGTCTACGGAGAAGACCTCTTGAGAAAAAGAAAGGGAAAGGGTGTCTACCTCTCCCATCAGGCCGAACAGCCAGCCTCAGTCACCATATCCAGCGAAGACGCACGAGATGTCATGTTTCCACATGAGGATGCTCTCGTTATAAGAGCTCAGATTAACAACTTCAATGTGAAAAGAATTCTGGTGGACAATGGCAGTGCTGTCAACGTACTCACCCTTCAGGCCTACCGAGCCATGGGACTCCCGATCGGAGAGCTGAAACCAAACGCCACACCACTGATCGGGCTTGGAAATGCTACTATCCCAGTGGTGGGATCTGTCAAGCTCTTCATCGAGCTAGGCCAAGAGGTAATCGCTCATACTTGCAAGGTAACTTTTATGGTGATCGACATGACTTTTGCCTACAATGCCATTTTCGGCAGGCCGTTGCTTTTCCAAATCGGAGCTGTTACCAGCGTACGGTACATGGTGATAAAAATCCCAACAAAAGGGGGCACTGCCATCCTGAGAGGCGATCAAAAGGCGTCACGCGAGGCATACATCACCATGATAAAGCAGCAAAGGGAGGCCATGATTGTAGAGCCAGGCCTGGAGCGATCTGAGCAGGTGGAGAGGCCAAGGATGGACCCTGCTGAAGAGGTGAAGGCAAGGGCACTGTCAAAAGGAAAAAATGTTCAAGTCGGGACCAGCATGGACACAGGAACAGAAGATGCTATCATGCGAGTCTTGATGATAAATCAAGCGTCCTTCGCCTGGAAGCCAGAGGACATCCCTAGCATAGACCCAAAAGTGATAACCCACAAGCTAAATGTGGACCCAACTCATTCCCCGGTCAGGCAAAAGCTTCGGAGGCATGCACCCAATCGGAGGAAATTTATATCCGAGGAGGTGGATAGGCTACTTAAGACCGGAACAATCCGAGAGGTAGATTATCCCGAGTGGCTCGCCAATGTGGTCCTAGTAAAGAAGAAGTCAGGGAAGCTGCGAATGTGCGTGGACTTCACGGATCTCAATAAAGCATGTCCTAAAGATAGCTATCCCCTGTCAAGTATAGACCAACTAGTGGACGCCACTGCAGTCCATGCCATTTACTCCCTCCTCGACATATACGCTGGTTACCACCAGATCCTGATGTGGCTTTTAGATCAGGAAAAGACCAGTTTCATTACAGACGACGGAACCTTTTGCTACAGGGTGATGCCGTTCGGTCTAAAGAATGCTGGTGCCACATATCAGCGTCTCATGAATAAAATTTTCAAAGACCAGATTTGGCAGAATGTAGAGGTATACGTGGACAACATGATCGTTAAAAGCAGGAGCCCTGAAGAACATCCTGCCGATGAAGCTCCGGATGAAGCTCAACCCCGAAAAATGCATCTTCGGAGTTCCCTCAGGAAAGTTTTTGGGCTTCATGGTTTCCTAGAGGGGGATTGAAGCAAATCCAGAGAAAATAAAAGCCATCCTCAAGATGCAACCCCTAGGAGCATAAAAGACGTTCAGAAGCTGAACGGGAGAATCACTGCCTTAGGATGATTCATCTCCTCCTCAGCCAAGCAATGCACTCCTTTCTTCAAAAAGCTAAGGAAAAATAAAACCTTCAATTAGGGGAAAGACTGCAAACAAGCTTTCGAAGAGTTAAAGAAATTCCTCACTAACCCGCCACTGCTCAGCCGACCGATTCCAGGTGAAAACTTGTACCTTTATCTGTCCACCTCTGGTGAAGCCGTTGCAGGTGTCCTGGTAAGAGAAGAAGGGACCCAACTGTTAGTGGTTATGCCCTAGGCCAAACATTTGGACCTTGATGTAATCAATACATTTTCATTTATATAATGGTTTTCTTCACATTGATATTATTGGCATGTTACATTATTGTAATGTTTATGAATAACAATGTTATTCATGTTGTCCCTAGTCATTTATCAATAAAGGGCATAAAGATAAATTAAGACTAGTATAGATTTGCATTGATAATCATGGGATGATTATATATGTTGATATAAATCAAATCTATAGGTACTTGCTAGAGAACAAAGTATTGGATAGACCCACTATAAGATCAATTCATGGGATAGTGTCATAAGTGATCTTATAATAGATATGTTATTGAATCCTTTGACCTGAGGTTATCATAGTTTCCTACATAAGGATCATTATGTTTTGACATAATCAAACGTTATCTTTAATTGGATAATTATAAAGTTTATGATCGGACATAATGAGAATTATGCGGAAGAAAGTGAATAATCAAGATGGAATTTGTCCCTCTCTAATGAGAGAGATATCTATTGGGCCCCTCGATAAGTAGGACTGTAAAATGCATGGCCGTGCTCGAATGAATTGATAGTGTCATCAATATCATTTGAATTTATCAGTCTACTTAGTGATCGGGAAATTAAATGTTTGAACAATATAAGTTTGACATGTACCATGACTTATGTTCAAATAAGGTATCGTGTGATAAAAGGATAATAACATGTTCTATTGACAGGTTAAAATCGGACTAACGATATTTATATTATTTGGGTAGTCATAATGTCTTGCTAGAGACCAATTATGACTTATGGGCTTATTATGGGATAAGGCCCACTGCCAACATAATATAAACCTATTGGGTCACACACCAAGACCAAAATTAACAATATGAATTTTATTGGGCTATTGGGCTATTATCTCTTGTTATTAACTCTTATCAAAACTCAATTTCCGTTTTTCAAAAGGAATGAGAGTTTTAAGGTGGTTAAAAACATTGGATACCAACATTGGATACCCTAGCTAGCATAACTTCTTATTGAGAAGAAGAAAAGCAAAACTCTAGCTAATTTTCTAAAAAAGAAAAAAATACAGCCACCATTGTTCTTCCTTGAGAAGGAAAGAAAATCGTAAAATCCATTCGCATCTAAAGGGAACTAGCAACCCTGCGACTTCGGTTCATTTTGTTCGTACGTGTGGATACCAGTAGAGGACGTTCGTGTTAAAGGCAGCGTCTTCAGTTAGATTTAAAGGTGTTTAATTCGAATTCTCACACTGAAAAGGTTAGTAAATCTTATCATTTTCTTTTGAATCAATCGAAATACATGGATCCTGTTTTTGGGTTTCGATTTGTTTCCGCTGCGTTAATGTTGAATTAATCCGACGAAACCCAACACCAACAACTACCGGTGTACTATATGAGCCAAGTACTCAGGGGTTCGGACCTAAAGAAAGGACCGGTCGAGTAGCTCATCATCGCCCTTATGATGTGCGCAAGAAAGCTAAGGCAATACTTCGAGGCGCACACGATAGTGGTCCGGTCGGGTCATCCGATCAAGAAAATTCTTTAGACACTGGACCTGAAAGGCAAGATGGTGGGCTAGGCCATCAAGCTGCAGTCGTGGGATGTGAGGTATGAGCCCAGAAAGGCGATAAAGGCTTAAGCTTTGGCAGATTTTGTTGCTAAATTCGTCGGTGAAGAACCACAAGGTCAGCCTAAACGCCCAAGTTGGGAAATGATAGTGGACGGCACAACAAACGACACTCGAGGAGGCGTGGGCATAGTGATAATAGGCCCCTTGGGCATTGCAATAAGGTATGCAATAAAGCTTAATTTTAAAGCTTCTAATAACATGGCAGAGTATGAGGCGCTTCTTCAAGGATTGAGACTGCTCCATGCCATTCGGCCAGAGTCAGTGACCATTAAAAGCGACTCTCAGCTCATGACAAGCCAAGTTTTGGGCACCTTCAAAGCTAGAGAAGCCAGCATGATCGAGTATTTGGCAAAAGTCAAGGCCGCCATCAAAATACTTGAAGAATCTGGGTAGGATTGGAACCTCCAGAAGGTGCCGAGAGATCAAACTTGCAAAAATGTCTGCTTTCGATCAAGGAATAATAGAAGAATATATCACTGTTGCCGACCAAACCTCCTCCTCCTTAGACGAACCGAAAATGATGGAGATCGATCAAGGGGAAGAAACCTGGATGAGCCCGATCAAGCAGTACCAATAGACAGGACAACTGCGGGAGGATAAAATCGAAGCTCGAAAGGTATCACGCAAATCCCTCAATTACTCCATTATTAAAGGTGACTTGTATAAAAAAGCTTTCAGTCATCCCTGGCTCAAATGCGTAACGGAGGAAGATGGAGACTACATTCTGAGGGAGGTTCATGAAGGCATCTGCGGGACACACGAGGCTAGCAGAGCCATGGCAAGGAAGGTACTCCAAACAGGATACTTTTGGCCAAGCATTTTCAGAGATGCTTAAGAGAAAGTAAGGAGATGCCCGCAGTGCCAAGTTCATGGAAGGGTCATAAGACAGCACGGAGCAGACCAGCAGCCGATCGGGGTCGCATGGCCATTTGATCGGTGGGGATTGGATATCCTGGGAACTTTTTCCCAAGGCAAAAGGCAGATAAAGTTTCTTATTGTGGCAGTCGACCACTTCTCCAAATGGATCGAAGCAGAGCCCTTAGTAACGATTACGGCAGAGAGGGTCAAGAACTTCGCATGGAGAAACATCATCTACAGGTATGGCTTACCTAATGTTTTCATTACAGATAATGGCAAGCAATTCGACAGCTCCACCTTCAGAGGTTTTTGCCAAGGCCTGAACATTAATTTGAGATTCACCTCAGTCACTCACCCTCAAAGCAACGGAATGACGGAAGTCTCCAACCGGACCATTCTGGAAGGGTTAAAGAAACGGCTGGGTGAGGCGAAAGGCAACTGGACTGAAGAACTGCAAAGTGTCCTGTGGTCTTATAGAACTTCACCAAGGACAGGCACTCACCAAATGCCATTCTCTCTTGTCTACGGCTCCGAAGCGATGATACTCGTAGAGGTCGGCCTCCCATCCTACCGATCGGCACTCTATTCTGAACAGACGAACATCCGAGAAAGATGCCAAGATCTAGATCTCATAGAAGAAAAGAGGGAGGACGCCTATGTCAAGGTCGCCACCTACAAACAAAGGATCGCCAGATATCACAACGCCAAAGTAAAGCCTAGAGCTTTCAACATCGGCGATTTGGTGCTCAGAAAGGCGGACATAGCTGCGGGAAATGTAGGAGTTGGGAAGCTAATGCCAAACTGGAAAGGGCCTTATGAGGTCTCCAAAGTCTTAAGCCCGAGCACGTACAGGCTCAAAATAATAGAAGGGCAAGACATCCCCAAGAGCTGGAATGTCGAAGTACTCAAAAAGTACCACTTGTAATGATATGTCCAGATTCAACAAATGTTCAATCAATAAAGAGGTTCCTTTTCATCCTTGTGTAAAGAGTTTCTTTTTCATGAATTGTTTGCAAAACATGCATATCATAACTTATACGCTAGGCTCGACGTTCGTCCCGAGCCAAAAATGCGAAAGTTGGAACCCACTTCTCCGCAGGTACAAAATAACCGTTAGGATCGATGTCATTCCCGATCCGAAAATACGAAACAACTTAAAAACAACCGTTAGGGTCAATATAACTCCCGATCCCAAGATACAGAAAAAGACAAGCACCCGACAGTTCGACCGTTAGGATCGACGAACGTCTCGATCCGAAGATACGGGAACCAAGAACCTCATGCCGATCCCGTTCGTTAGGATCGGCTACACTCCGATCCGAAAATACGGAACGCGCTCCGCTTGCACTGACTTATTCGCTAGATTCGATGCCTATCCTGAATCTAAGATGTGAACAATGAAGTTAGATTAAGGCAAACATTTCTCTCAAGACAAGTGTCGTGCAACGGTCACGAACCGGAATGCAAATCAAATACTAACTTGACGAACGAAACTGTTCGCCTGATTCTAAGTCTAACTCAAAAGTAATTCCAGATGGCCGACTAATCGTGCATCCTAACTCAGATTGGGCAAATTGGTCACTGGACTTAAAGAATTATTCCAATTCAGGAAGTATATGAGATTCATTAATATGTTTCACTTTAGCAAATTATATGCACTTTAGCAAGCTATATCCAGACTTAGCAAATTTTATGCAATTTTACAAGTTATTGGAGATTTGCGAAGGCACAACTATGAAAGTTTGAAAATTATGCAAAAATTATAATTTATTAACAGAATTGTATACAGTACAATTTAAAAAAAAATCAGTACAATAATCAAAGTATGCAAAGGGAAATTCCCATATGTCTACAACTTCTAACCTACATTTCTATATCTACGATCTTTATATATGCTGCTAGGAGGATCGGTAGGTGGTCCCACATTCGGCTCGGCTGGGGCCTGAGAAGGGTCCGAGGCAGGCTGGGAAGGCTCAGCTACCCCTTCAGAGACAGGCACAGCCAACGGAGGCGCCTCAGCTTCGGCCCCAAGGGATGTGTCTTGATGAACCTTGGTCGAAGAAGGATCTTCTCCAGTAACTTGCTCGGTAGCTCCATCTCCAGGAGCATCATCTTCATCGTCACTTGATGGCGGATCTGGCAAAGCCGTTGGATCCTCCATCCAGTTGAGATCGGCATTAGGAAAGCGCCTCCCAGCCTCATAGATCAGCCTAGAGAGCAGCTTCGCCTGAGCCTCGCCCAGTTGATCAAGCAGCTGCTCCTCTTGAGAGGCGAGCTCCTCTTCAAGCCTCTTCTCCCAGGCCATCTCTTTACTTGCCAACATGGCGCGCAGCCGGTAACACTCCGCAAGCACCTTGCTTTTCTCCTCCTGCTCTTTAGCCTTCTCAGTGCCCAAAAGCTTGCACTCGGCGCCCAGTCTGGTTGCCTCTTCTTCAAATCTTTGACATTGATCGCTGTCGGCCGTCAGGCGTGCCACCTCACCCTTCAGCCGATCGACCTCAACCAGCTGCGACTTAAGCTCCTGAGCATGCCGAGTGGCCTCCTTCCTAGCATCCACCACCTCCCCACGGAGAGCAGACGTGTCCTTTTGGAGGTCTGATACCTCAAGGCGAAGGGCATAGTTCTCCTTCTGAACAGTTTCACACTGGGCAATCGCCTCCCCCCTGGCCTTGGCGGCCTCTTTTGCTCTTGCCTCCAAAAGGCTGCCCACGCCATGCAAATGCTGACCCCTCTTGATCAACTATAAGAACAGGAAAATAGTAACATCAGCAAAGGCAACTTTTGCCAATTTTTAGGCAACATGAATTAAAGTGGCCTAATCTCACCTCTAGGGCGTGCTGGTTAAATAAACTGATCCCCCGACCGAGCGAGCTAGGATCTCCCATGACCTTGAAGTCATCCTCCTGTAGGATCCCCCGACAGAGAAAACTGGCAACCGCTTTATCGCTCGTTGACCAGTTACTGCCAAAGTTCTCCTTCAAGAACTCCTTCAAAGCCACAGGCCGCTTGTCCGATCGCTGAGTTGGCTCGCTCGGCGCAACAGCTTTTCCCTTCACCGCCACTTAAGTAGCCCTTTTGCTGGTGGCCTCCTCGGCCTGCTTCCTGGTGGCCTCCTCGGCCTGTTTCCTGGTGGCCTCCTCGGCTCGCTTCCCTATGGCCTCGTCTGGCCGTGCCGATCTCCCCTGGGCCATCTCCCTTAAAGCTTCAATGTTGGGAGGATAGACATCCCCAGGCACTTCTTCCTCCTCCGACTCGTCATGGAGCACCATATATCGGCGCCGAAGGGGTTGATCCCCTGCTTTCAGATAAAGTGCCGGAGGACTTGAGGTAGTAGCAGCAACAGCATTCGTCGGAGGGGCAGCAGAGATAGGAGCGGCAACAATCGGGCCAGTGACCTTTGACCGTTGCTGCAGTTATCCTCCGCCTCTTCCTTTCCTCCTTGGCCTTCCGATTGGCCTCTCTCTTGGCGACTGCCCGAGTGCCTAGCCGTTGTGACATGTCGTTCCCACCAGCCATCGCAACTGCAATAAACACAAACAAGATAAGTTCTTCTCTCATAAAAGAGATATTTAATGCAAATGCAATGCATTAGTAACAATTTATGTTATCCCCTCTGCTCCGATCCTAGTTGTTACGTTGAACGTTTTCAACAGCTTCAGCGTTGGAAGGCCCATGCAACGTCAACAACAATTGTTTGGACTTGAAAGGCTCCCCATTCCGAGCCACAATACCCATCAACTTCTGGATGTCGGCCTCATACATGGACTGCCCTACGGCCAGGTCCTTCAAAATGTTGGCCTCTCCTGATCGGGCTAGGCTCACCCTAAATCCTCCAATCCTTCCCACCATAAAATATTTTTCTTTAAATCCTTTCATGAAAGTGGGGACATTGATGAGTTTCTTTCGCGGTCGGTTGGTGAAAAAATATTCCATTCCATCACTCCGACAAGAGATGTAGAAAAAGTGGCTGAAAAGATCAAGGGTCAGCGCCACTCCCTCCAGGATACACAAGATTCTGAAGCAAGGCACCGTCCTCCACCCGTTTAAATGCAGTTAGTTAGGAGCAATGCCATAACCCCTCAGGAAAGCAATCTCAAATGTGCCGAAAGGGAAACGCATTCCTACATCCAAACTCCACAAGTGGCAGATGAACCACTCGTTCCCATCCTTCCCAAAGGGCCCCTCAGTCACTGCCATGGAATCAACGCTCGGCATCACAAAAATGTCGTCAGGAAAATCATACTTGGCAGGAATCTTAGCCACCTCTCCGGGGGTCAGTCGGGAGCAGCGCTCAACTGGTGTCCTGCCCCTGTACTCCTCCATGAAACTTCTATCTATGGATGGGCTGCTACTAGAAACCATTTTTGATAAAGAGAAGAAGGCAGAAATGCAAATCCCTAACTTCTAAAGGTAATGAATGCAGATGAAAAATAAAAAACAAAGGAAGAAATTGAAGAGCAAGGCGAAGGAGGTACTTACTTGATAGTGGGTAACTTGGAAAATTTTCGGAAAGAAGTAAAAGAGGTTTTCTGGAAGAGAGCGAGAAAAAATTTTGGCAGAGCTTCGCTAGGGATTGCAAAAGTGAAGAGAAAACTGCACAGGAATTGCCCTATTTATAGGAAAAACTTCTGAGGCACGCCAACCGTCTCGCCACTAGCAGCACGCCACGTGTACCAAAGACATAATAGCTGTACGAAGAACGAAGCGTCACCCTCGGAGCACGCGCAGCATTGAATGAAGACAGCTGTACAAACAGGCGCGCCTCTTCAGAAAAAATGCCGTGCAAAATTCAAAAGTCCCACCAACGTATCTCTCCCGAGCAGAACGACTAGAAGCAGGCACTATCTGAACGGATTCACTCTAGGCAAATCTATGCCCGATCGGACCAGTTTGAGGGGGGACAAGTGATAACCCTGCAAATATCATTTGCATAAAGGCCCATCCAGTTGGACCAGTCTGTTGGAAAGGCCCAAGGCCCAATAGCAGAGAGGTAGCAGGCGTGAGCTCCAAGGCAGCGCACACGCCCGATCAGCTGATGTGACCGCCAGTCCCATCAGCCGTCTGACACAAGTCAGCGCCCATGCCCATCAACTGTTCCCTGTCACTTCGCCGCACACCTACTCTGACTGGTAGTTATCAAGTCCCAGGCACTCAAGTGCACATCAACTGTCTCTTATAAATAGCCCAGCTAACGATGGCACCAGGTATTGAATCTCTAGCATTCTATCTCTAAGCATTTTCTCTCTAAAAGCTACTAACTTAAGCTTCGGAGTGCTTACGCCTGGTCTGACCGGGCTCTTTCTCTTGCAGGATCTACTCATCCGATCGGATCTCACACTACAGATTAGCCAGCTCTCCCTCTATTTTAGATAAAGACTTTCCATGCTTTATCAATTTTAATTTTAATGCAATTCTTTAATAAAATCAAAGGAGCATCTCCCACGACTGTTCAGTAATTAGAATTAGTCAAATAATGTTTCTTGCCTAGTTTACAGATAATGAAGAATTGATTATTAAAAGCGTCTTCAATAATTATAACTGGTTTACTGAAATAATTGGGAAATTCATCTTCGAGAGTCTGATCAAATATTGGATTGAAATTGAGATTAAACCTTTAACTGAGAATTTTTCTTCTTTGATTCTTATTTAGTAATTTTCTTACTTTAGTTAATTTTCTATTCATTATTTTCATCAATGAAAACCTCATTTATTTATTTAATTGTTTTCATAAAATAATTAATTTTCTGCCCATTTTTGTGGATTCGACCATACCCATCACTACTAGAATTTTTGATGTTCGGAAATAGAATTTTATTTTTTATGGTTTTGACACCCATCATTCTCTCTAAAAAGTATGAATGACATTAGATAACTTTTATTAAATTACTTTCATAGATTTTAAATGACGTTTATATACATTTTATTTTTAATACTCTCAAATAAACAATTATTTTATGCATTTATTTCCACGCTTGCTTTTTGGTGGATTATAGGGCAGAGCATAATCGAACCGGAACCAAAAATCAAGCCGAACTAAATGTATTTTAGTCTATTTGATTTTCGGTCCATTCAGTTCTAAACTGAATTAAAAATCTAGTTTATTCGGTTCATCAAATTTAAAAACCGAATACGCCGAACTTATCAAATTAATGAAAATGCATTTTGTAATTTATTTCCATATATTCATATTTTTGTTTTTACTACATGAAAAATATATAAATAAATTAAAAAAAATACTTTTCTCATTTTTTGTTTAAAAAATCTATTGATTCCATTATATAGTATTTTTGCTTCTTAGTTAAACTTATGGGGAGTCAACTTGAAATTTAAGTTAAAATTTTAATCATAATTCTTGAATTTTATTTCAAACCCAACTGTGTATATATATGTGTATGCTGCATTATTGATTTGAATGTATATTTGATTACTAATTTATTTTTTATTTTATATGTGATTTTGATTAATACTTATTAAGAATAAAAAATGATGAATTTATGTCTATTATTTCTATTTTAGTTAAGTTAAATGGTTTTATTTTAGTGAACACATGCTAATTTAATTTATGAACCCATAAAGATTTAAAGCACAATTAAAAAAAATATCCGTAAAGTCTAAAACTGATAGAACAGAACCCATCAAAATTTATTCAGTCTATTCGGTTTATGTTCAATAAAATTCGGTTTACAATTCGATTTTTGTTATTTATATTATTCGGTTCTCGAACAATTCAGTTAGGTCCAAAACTGAACTGACCAAAAGAACAGCCGTAGTGGCTTAGTTAGAGTTTACTATGTACTATGCCTATTTATACGTGGATCAAATATCAAATTGTAGATAGTAATTTTACAATCATGTTTAGGGACTTTAGGGATTTTATAGACTAATTTTTGTATCACAAAAATTATCCATTTATAAATAATAATATTGATGAGTAATAAATTAGACCATTTATGTAATATTAATATGAAATTTTTATAATTTATATTTTTATTTATGATTTGTACTTTAATGTTTAAAATTTCTAAATATTATGTTTTATATTATGGATGAATATTTTTTAATGCTATGCTTCATAAGATAATTATATGTTTCATAGGTAAAATTTCAAGTCTTATGAATCCTAATTGAGGAAATTCAATTTTGTCCAATGCCGATTCTGAAGCTTGTTTATCCTCTTTTGCAACAATAGCTTCCATTTTCTCACCATAACTAATATGTATATATTCTAGTTTCACTAGAAGTTTGGGCAAACGAGGCTGGAAAATATGTGTGAGATTGTCAAAATTATGTACAATCGTGTTTCGCAAAGTTTGAAATCTCTTAATTTCTGATGGAATCTTGATGAATTTTTTCAATCAAATTATTGTTGGAAATACTTTGAGTAATGACATGAGAAACGGTATGCAAAATTTTTATTAGAAATATAATTTTTTTAAAAAAATTCTAAATTTAGAGTATTTTGCATTGATGCTTATTCATATATAATAATGAATTTTCTTGTATCTTTAATTATTCAATTCATATAATATTATTAAATTATTTCTCACGTGCAATATAAGTGTATATAGAATTAGTATATATACGGGGTTAAAACGAGTTTTAAATTTGAATATTGAACTTAAAAATGATGAAGATGGAATCTATACGGTATCTTCACCCATTATCTTATTTTCGTTAATCGATACATAATTTATCTCTTTGATTTTGTAAAAAAAAAGTATGATATTTAATCTTTACACTATAATTAATGTATCTTAATCCATTATACATGGGTATTAAGAAAGACAAAGTGACGTAATCAGAATTCTTAAAACTGATTTACTTGAAACTGGGTCACAATTAATTTGATAAATACAAAAATCCTCTAATACTAGTGTAAAGAATATGCATGTTGTATATGGATTAATTAACTATAAATAGAGATAATGAGTAATAAAAAGCAATAACAGCATAATCCTTGCATGATGCAGCCCATTCCCTATATTGATTAATGATCGTGAACTTTCCCACTAATTAATCAATGCCATAATTATTAATTACGATGTTAATTCATTAATTAGCCCACTAACTCTCATTAACGTCTACACACACTTCAATATCCTCTCCTAATTAATCAATATATACCCTCTTTCATTCTCTCTTCATCATCTCTGTGAATATGCATGGATTCTCAAATTAACATTCAAAACCCTAATAACATCGACTGCTCCATGGATGACATTTTTCAGAAGTAAATATATCTTTTTTTATTTTAACTCTTCTTCATTAGTTTCACTGATTTTTTTTTATTAATAAAATTATTTATTTCTTAAATTTTTTGAATTGCATGTGATGCAGAATATCAGAGCTCCCTCCTCTGGAGAGTTTTTTTGAGATAGATTCTTTTGTTTCACAACAGAACAACAGTTATGGTTTTGAAGAAATGATGGAAATAAAAGTGGACAATTCTGCCCTTCTTCAGTGGAATTGGAATGAAGAGCCACTCAAGAATGAGTACGAAAAAGAGAAGCAAAAAAGGGGTATTTTTGGAAGAAAAAGATCACTGCCAGTACTAGAACTGAAAGAAATCCAACAGCATTTTGATAAGCCCATCACTAGGGCTGCTAAGGAGATGAATGTCGGCTTGACAGTTTTGAAAAAGAGATGCAGAGAACCCAATATTATGAGATGGCCACACAGGAAAATCAAGAGCTTGAAAGCTCTAATCAATAATGTTAAGGTATATATATATTTGAATTATGTCCTTTTGTTATATATATTTTTATTTTCCACCCAACCCAACCCTGTTAATTTTGAAAGATTTTAGAAATTTCAATCGTACATTAAAAGTAATTTTACTATAAATTTTCCAAATTTTCTACTATATTGAAAATAGTTTTACCACTGAGATATCTTTAAAAAGACGTTAGCATCATATTCGGGCATATACTGGATTGATATGACCTAATAAAATAATAATTTTAATTGGCTGTTATTTTTTGAGGGGACAATTAATTAATTGAATGTTGAATGTAGGAAATGGGCTTGAGCGATGAGGCAGAGATGCTGGAGGAACATAGAAGACTTGTAGAGGAAGTGCCTGATTTAGATCTTGATGATAGAACTAAGAAGCTAAGGCAGGCTTGTTTTAAAGCCAATTATAAGAAGAAAAGGTGCGCACTACCCCATGCTTAATTAATATATGCGGAGAATTAGAGGTTTTGTAATTTCTTTTCACTTTTATTTTATGGCTAATAGTACAAATAATATCATAATCTATATTAATCTGCCCAACAGGAATAAAATAAAAAGAAAATATATTGGTCATATCCATTAGTGTGAAACAAGTGAGAAAAGCACTTGAAAATTTCGTTGAGTAATTTTCTTTATTGAGAAAATTTATTGCCATTCATAGAAACAATGGCAAATTATAGATTCATATATAAATTTATTTATCTATAGATTAAACCAACGACTAATATAAACATGAAGTCGCTATATATACATTGCAAAAAGAAAAAAAAAAAGAAAAAGAAATAGATTAGGGAGCACCACGTGGCAGTGAGTTACGCAAACATAGTCAGAGATCAAAATATTTCTCAATTTGGCTGCCTGCGCTTCCATTGGACCACTGCCGAGTGACCGATGGGCGTCAGTCAAGGTGACCAACGTGTCCCGTCGCTCACTCGGGAGAGGCGTCTGTGGGAGGGGTGACCGACGTGCGTCGGTGAAACAGATGACCCGTCGGTCACCGCTGTCTCTGAAAACGACAGCGAAACTATTTTTTTTTTCAAAGCAAAAACAGATTTTTACCACAAAATGAGATGAAAAGGATCAAAATAAAGAAAGATAAAAGCAAAAATGCAAAAAAAAAACAAGAATAAAAATAAAGATGAAATAATACAGAGAAAAAATCCGGAATATTTACCCTCAGATAATATCTTGATTAAATTTTTGGTGTCGATTAAAGTCTCGCACGCTCCACGAGAAGACAAAATGAAAGGTCAAGAATGAGGAAATTAGATTATTTTCTTCTTGATCCTTCAAAAGACTGAATTTTGGAATCAAAGTCTTAGGAAAACTAATTAGATTTAGCTTCTTTTAATGGTTTGATTCTTAAACTAAAAGAGATTTCTTAAGATTTGTGTTTGTTGGAAGAGAGAGAAACGAGTGTTAATTTTGACAGAGTTTCCCCATTTAGAAAATTTTCCAACCTCTTTCTTGGTGGGAAATGAAAGCTTTTATAGGTCAGGGGTGACCGACGGGCGTCGGTTACACCGACAGGCGTCGGTTCAATCCTACTGACACAAGGATTTAACCGACGGACCTGCAACTCTGATCGACGGGCGTCGGAGAGGTTGCGTGCTCCGGGAAATCAGGTTGCGTGCTCCGAAAAATCAGGACCCTCCGACGGGCATCGGAAAATCACATAGGCCGTCGGTGACCCGCAGCGAGCGACGGTCTTGCCTATGACAGACGGGCAGACCGCCGGTGGAGAAAAAAAACACCTTTTAACCTAAAAATTCCCCGTTTCCTCCCTCTTTCCTACGAAGACTGAAAGAACACATTTCTCGTGAAGTAGGGGACCAAAACCTCCGAATCTCAACCGTTTGTACGGACTCGGACGTTGACTCCTCATCGGGTAATCTCTAATCCAGACCGCCTCGGGACATGGTGCTTACAGTACCCACACAACCAAAGGTACTTTGGATTACATCCATTCTGATCTTTGGGGGCCATCACAAATTCCATCAAAAGGTGGTGCCAGATACATGCTTGTCTTCATCGACGACTTCTCGAGGAAGGTTTGGGTTTACTTTCTTAAACACAAAGATCAGGTGTTTTCCACATTTAAACAATGGAAAATCATGATAGAGAAGCAGACAGGAATGCAAATAAAGAGGATGAGAACAGATAATGACTTAGAGTTTTGTGCTAGTGAGTTCAATGACTTCTGCAAAAATGAAGGCATTGTGAGGCATCACACAGTTTGAATGACACCCCAACAAAATGGAGTTGCTGAACGTATGAACAGAACCCTTATTGAGAAAGCACGGTGTATGCTTTCAAATGTTGGATTACCAAAGAGTTTCTGGGCAGAAGCTGTTTCAACAGCTTGCTATTTAGTCAATCGTTCTCCATCAGTTCTAATGGGCTTTAAGACTCCAGAGGAAGTTTGGTCAGGCAAACCTACAAATTATTCGAATTTGAGAATCTTTGGCTCCCCAGCATACATGCACGTCAATGATGGCAAGTTAGCACCAAGGGCGAAGAAGTGCATTTTTCTAGGATATCCACCAAGGGTGAAAGGATATAAACTTTGGTGTCCCAAATCATCCAAAGTGATAATCAGCAGAGATGTCACATTTGATGAAGGTTCCATGCTTCACTCAAAAAATGAAGTATTGATACCTTGCAGTTCTAATAAGCAGGTGGAGGCCAGTCAGAGACAGGAGATGGATGTTGAAGACTATCCTGCTCAGCAAGATTCCACCTCACAGTCAGATTCACAACCATCCAGCTCTCAGCAAAGTGATTCCGAGCCTAACTCAATTGAACAGGAGCAACCATACTCTATTGCCAAAGATAGAGAAAGAAGAGAAATAAAGAAACCAATAAAATATAAAGATTATGCAGATTTGGTGGCTTATGCTTTGTCAGCAGCTGAGGAGATCAACAATGTTGGAGAGCCATCCACATATTCAGAAACCATTTCAGGAGCCAACTCAGATAGATGGTTGATAGCTATGGAAGAAGAAATAGAGTCCTTACATAAGAATGGTACTTGGGAGCTCGTTAAACTACCAAAGGGAAAGAGGATTATCGATAGCAAATGGATCTTTAAGAAAAATGAAGGCACCCCAGGCATTGAAGAAACAAGATACAAAGCTCGCTTAGTTGCAAAGGGATTCAAACAAGTACAAGGTGTGGATTTCAATGATATTTTTCACCAGTTGTGAAACATTATTCCATTCGCATGTTGTTTGCGATGGTGGCTAAGTATGACTTAGAATTGGAGCAGTTAGATGTAAAAACTGCTTTTCTACATGGTGATCTTGAAGAGCAAATCTACATGCAATAACTAGAAGCTTTCAAGGTTGAAGGCAAGGAGGACCATGTTTGTTTGCTAAAGAAATCTCTATATGGCCTTAAGCAGTCACCCAGGCAATGGTATAAGAGGTTTAACTCCTTCATGACTAGTAATAATTTTTTAAGGAGTAATTATGATAATTGTGTTTACTTCAGAAGGTTAGTTGATGGATCATTCATATATTTATTGTTATATGTTGATGATATGTTGATTGCTGCAAAGAATACTTCTGAAGTTAAGAAGCTGAAAGTCTTGTTGAGTAAAGAGTTTGAGATGAAAGATCTTGGAGCAGTAAAGAAGATTCTTGGAATGAAGATTCAGAGGGATAGAAAAGCAGAGAAGTTGTTCCTCACTCAAAAGAAATATATTGAGAAAGTTCTGGAGCGCTTTGGCATGAAAGATGCAAAGCATGTAAGTACTCCATTAGCTGCTCATTTCAAGCTTTCAGCTGCGCTGTCACCACAAACAGATAAAGAGCAGAAATACATGAATCATATTCCATACTCCAGTGCAGTAGGCAGTCTTATGTATGCCATGATATGTACTCGACCTGATATTTCTCATGCAGTTAGTGTTGTGAGCAGATTCATGGCAAATCCTGGTAAAGTTCACTGGCAAGCAGTAAAATGGATTTTGAGATACTTAAAAGGTTCAGTTGATACCTGTTTGGAGTTCAGTGGTGGTGATAGTAGTTTGGTTGGTTATGTCCACTCGGACTATGCAGGAGATTTCGACAAAAGAAGATCATTGACAGGCTACGTATTTACTTTTGGAAACAGTGCTGTCAGTTGGAAATCTACATTGCAATCTACAGTTGCATTGTCTATAACAGAAGCTGAATACATGGCAGTAACTGAAGCTATCAAAGAGGCTATTTGGTTAAGGGGCCTATACAATGAGCTCAATTCAGATCATCAAGTGACTGTTGTTTACTGTGATAGTCAAAGTGCAATACATCTAACCAAAGACCAGATGTTTCATGGAAAAATGAAGCACATTGACATCAGGTACCATTTCGTTCGAGATATTATCGCACAAGGAAATCTTATGGTAAAAAAGATTGGTACTGCAGACAACTCAGCTGACATGTTGATGAAGTCTCTTCCTACTACCAAGTTCAAGCATTGCTTGGACTTAATTGGTGTATGTACGTAGCACTCAAAGTTATTTGGAGAAGGCGGAGCTAAGATTACTATTAGTAAAATTCAAGTTAAGGTGGAGATTTGTCAAAAAGTGCCTTAAATTTTCTTGTCAAATATCATCTGCATCTATTTTCTTTTATTCTTATTTTCTAGATGCAGAAATTGTTGAATTTATATTTTCAAAAGCCACCAAAATTTTTGTTGAATTTGGTGGCAAAATCACATCCCTATTTTGCCTATAAAAGGGCTTCCCCTTACTATTTGTATTTGCATCAAAAAATTAGAGAGTTTTGTTAAGAGAGTTGTGTAGTTAATGCTCTAATTAATTAAGAGAGCATTTTGTGAGATTATTGGGTGTAATTGGGTTTTGGGTTGAGAGTTACTCCACTTGTAACATTTTTTCTTTGATAGTAAATTTATTGCTCCCCTTCTCCCGTGCACGTAGGCACATTGTCGAACCACGTAAATTTTGTGTGTATTATTTTATTATTTTGGCTATTTCTTTATAGTTGCCATAAAATTCACTGTCTAAATAACCCGTCGATCCTAACATATAATAAACAAATGCCTCCATGGTCAATGATAATAATTAATAACCCTAACAAATGGTTAGGATGTCTTCTAAAACACTATCTATGCTCTTCGACTTTCTCCAGCCGATAAAACTGACTAATTATTCATCATTGAGAACACATAATTAAAAGCGACTCTTTTAGTGGCATAAATAAAAATTAAATCTCGAATTTCATTTAAAAAAAGTTCTAATTTTTTACAGTTCAAATAAACAACTATTCATAATAATCCACTTTCTAAGCACTATATATCAATCAATACTAATCATATTTCTCCAAATTAACAATATCGACAGAGTATTACTAGTCTTAGAAAACATATGTACGTATGAATTGCATAAGAAAAGTAATTAATAATTTAATATAGTATACTAACCAGAAACTGAGATTTGGAGGAAGACGAAGTGAAGAAACTAGATTTTCTTCTAATCCTCAAAATCTTGGGATTTTTTTAAAATTGGTGTAATTTAAAAAAAAAAATTAGAAAATAGGACTACAGTAAAAAATTTGAATTTTTGAAGTGCCGAAAACAGACACATATTTGTCACTCTTTTGTGCCGGTTTCTGGTGTGTCAAAATGTTTGGTGTCTTTGCTTCATTATCCTTGTTTGGTTTTGCTAGAGATCGGCCGTTTATGACGAGCTCCATTATCGGTGCAACCTCCGTTGAGCAAGTTAAAGAAGACATTGATGCTTTTTTGACAACTGAGCGACCTTTGCCACCAGATGTAATGGCAGGTATTGAAACTATTTTCAAGAGATACAAAGATCCAACTATCCTTTGAGAGCTGTAGCTTTGAGGCTGTAATATGAACAAATTATAAAAGCATGAACTTGTACAATGGAATTATTTTGACAGAGAGAATGAAGAGATCACTATGAAAGCTGGAGGCTTCAAGCTTAGAACTAGGAGTCTCATAACGATTTTGCCGAAACTAATTGCCACTTGAGAGTGTAATAAGTCCAAAGACGCTTATGCATAAATCACACTATCATCGCCAACTATTTTCTCTCTCTCTCTGCATCAAAGTTTAGAAGGTTCCTGCCGTTTTGCTTTGTTTTGTTAAAACATATTGAAAGTTGCCAATTAAATAAATTATTTTAGGTAGATCAATAAAAAATGAAAAGTTTAGTATGTAATTTCCTGTATGTTATCACAAAAACGCTCACTTCATAAGAAATGAAAAATATGCCAATCATAAAGCCGCATTATGATTCCTGCCTACCGCATTATGATTCCTGCCTATATATTTAATAAGTTTCCAACAAACTAGAACTATGTAATTTTCATTTAAAATTGTCTGTGTGTTGTGAACATTTGCCTAATATTTTCTTATAACCATTTAATTAATATCTGAACGATTAAAATATATAAAGAAAGCATAAATTCAAAGAAACTTTTGGATAAATCAGAATAAAAAAAAATCATTGACAACTATTTTCATAATCCTAAATATTATTATTATTTTTTAAATAGAAAGAAGAAAAGCCAAGTGGCCAAAGTAGAAATAAACATATGCATCTATGAAGACTTGGGCACAGAAGTCGCCGCGGCACCATCTGATGCAGTTGTTGTCGGCTGAGCTTCTTCTTCTGAAAATGTGTCACCGCCAGAAACCGGCACCCTCTTTGCCGGTTTCTGACACTCTGTCAGCTGCACCTGGTGGGCCCTACTTTGATTCCAAACCTACAAATCAGAGGAGGTTGAATTGGTTTTATACCAGTCACTTCTACTGACATCAAAAAATTCTCATTTCGACCGATGGGGAACCAGAGTATTCCAAATGCATCTACCCTTAAGATAGTCCCTTAAGACATAGAGGCAAGTTTCATCATGAAGATGGCAAATTTCACAACCAGGAGAGGGAGCCATATGGTTTCATAACTCGTGCCCACAGCAAACTGCAATGAAAAAAAAAAAAAAAACTTTCTAGCGCAGAAAAATCCATTGCTCAAATTATTTCAAAAGGTAGATAATATGCTCGTCGGAACTACTTTTAGCGAGCAATTCAGTTTTCGTGGCTAAAACTGATAATTCCATTGCTATTTTCATTTTATACTTGGGTCATTTTAGCATTTAATGATGGAACAGTCTAAAGACGTGGCCAGGTTTTCTAAATTTTTGCAAATTTTTTTGGCCGACTGTTTTATCTACCGTTAAAATTTTTCAATAAATTAAAAAAATTAAGGACAGAGTTTTTCGTCTAATCCGTCAGTATATTTAAAAACATTTTTTAATCATGCAAAATTCTAAAATCTCATCAAACTAATCATAAAATCTACAATGTATACAAAGGGCATAGACCAATTCGGAAAAAATGGTGTAAAAGAATAATCGACTCATTACGCTTCACTATGTTATCATTAAACATTTTTTTAAGTGAATCATCAAAATGGACCTTTTTGGATCAGTGAAGCTATCATTTTTAAGTGAATCATCAAAATTGACCTTTCTGGATCAATTGACCTTTTTGATAGTTAGAAATTAATAAGATAGAACACATTACCAAAGAATTCTATAGCACGTAGTAATATGGAAACACATGGTATCAGCATATTTAACATATCATCGCATAAAATCAGAAGCTAATGGCCAAATTAAGGTCCTAGCACAAACAACCGGCAATTAGCAGAAAAAAAATGCAGCATATAAGTAGTCAATTATCAAGTATATGAAGAAACTGAAGGAGATATGTTTGCAGCAATATGCCATGAAATCACACCCATGAATGTGGCTGATACAGGTATGGTATATAAAGTATTGAAATGAGTGGGTTCCAAGGATAAACCTACCAACAAAGAACAAGTGTCTAATCCTATCAAAATAATATCATGATAATATAATAAATTCATTTGCAGCAACGTAAAAATGCCTAACAGATAATTGGGAAATGGTATGAAACTGAAGAGTTCCTCTAATCATTTAATAAATCCTCAATAATTAGAACAAAAAGGTAAGAAAGTAGCAGAATTGCCCCTGTACAAATTAAAATTGAGGATTCTTCTATATTAACCCCAAAAGAAAAAGTAGCGGGAAAAGATATAAGAAAGATGAAACTGGATCAGAGATATCAACATATCAAACCTTAAATAATTAACAATAATGGTGGTTTAACATGAAATATCGATTGCTCGAATTGAGTACTTGGTTTAATATGGTAAGTGAATTTTACAAACACTACAAGAAAATGGAAAATTCTTACAACAATTTTCCGACGGAAAGAAATTATGCAGTTAATTACAGGAGGAAAATACTTTCTGTCGATAAAATTGTAGGGGAAATTAGTCTTTTGCGCTGGAAAAATGGGACCATTGTTTTCCGTCGCTAAAAATGGGGGTAAAATTCTTTTTCCGATGCAATATTGAATCCCTAGTAAACTTAGATGTCAATTTTTGCATGCAAAAATTTCCAATAATTTTTTTCCGACCGTATTGTGTAACCATAGGAAAATTACCTATGGAATAGATAATGCCATCGGTAATAGTTCAAAGGAAAAACAAAAATTTTCCTGACGGAATAACTTTTTCGATCGAGAAATATAAATGAATAATTCTGTAAGAAATTGTTCAAATATGAAACGTTTTTCTATGAAACTTGTTTTCCGGTCGGGAAAGGTTGAATTTTCGAATGGCAATTAAGAATTGCCCATGGGAATGGATTAAAATAATCCCGACGGAATTACTTCTTGCCGCCTGGAAGTATTAATTTCCCGACAGTATTTATCCATTCCATCCGGAAACATGTTCTCTTTTTCTTCCAAATAGCTGATCTTCTCTCAATTTTTCTGTCCCTCAAAAAACCCTGCTCCATCTCATTCTCTCAGCCACCAGCGACTCTCATCTCCGCCACCCACTGCTTGATAATGTTGTAATGCGATTTATAAGAAAAGAGGATTTTGGAAGGAATAAACTTGACTTTTTATTGAAAGACATCTTGGACTATATATATAGCCATACAGAGCAAACAAAAAAGACGAAAAATAAGCAACCCACTGTCAACAAACTTCTAAACAAAAAGGACCAATTCTAAAGCTAACAGTCCCATAAAGAACGGGATTTATTTACTGGCTAATCCTAACAATTCCTCCCTTAAACTGAATGCTAAAAGCATTGAGTTTAGATTGTTCTCTGCACAAACTCCTAGCATCGCACGCAGCTTCAGAAAAACATCGAGCTTGAGTGGTTTGGGCATCACGTCAACTACTTGTTCCAAAGAGTTGCAGTGAACTAGCTCTACTGTACCTGCTTGTGTGAGTTCATGAAGAAAGTGAAAACGAACATCTATATGCTTACTGCGACCATGCATTACCGGATTTCTTGAGAGCTTGATTGCAAAATTACTATCACAATGGATAGTTATTGTCTCTTGTTGAGTCTGATCCAATGTTCTAAGCACCCTTTTTAACCAATTGGCCTGACAAGCACAAAATGCCACAGCAATAAATTCTGCCGCAGTAGTAGACAGACTTACAATTGGTTGTTTCTTAGAAGACCATAAGGCAGCTCCTGAGCTCAAAAGAAAAACATATACTGATGTACTTTTCCTATCATCCAAATCACCAGCATAATCACTATCAGTGTATGCCATAAGTCCATCACTTCCTCCCTTCTTGTAGAAAATTCCATACTCTATTGTTCCCTGCAAATACCTCAACACTCTTTTTGCTAGCTGTAAATGAAGCTCAGTGGGATTTTCCATGTACCTGCTCAAGAGACTTACTGCAAACATCATATCTGGACGAGTTGCTGTAAGATACATGAGATATCCCATAATTTGTTTAAAGTAAGTCTTGTCTACCTTAGTTCCTCCTTCATCTTTGAAGAGCATGAAACCAGGAACAATTGGAGTTTGGACAGAATTGCTTTGATCCATTCCAAAACGCTGCAACATCTCCTAAGCATATTTTCTTTGACCAATAAAAATTCCACCCAATTTTTGTGGACTTCAAGACCAAGAAAATACTTCATTTTGCCAAGATTAGTCATTTCAAACCCATGCTTCATCGAGTTCTTAAACTCTGTAAACATTACTTCATCATTTCCTGTGAAAAGAAGATCATCAGCTTATAAACTTACAATTAGCATGCTACCTTCCTTGTTTATTTTGATAAAGAGAGTATACTCATAATCACATTTTTGAAATCCTTCCTTTATGAAATATGCTTCAATACGGCTGTACCAAGCACGTAGAGCTTGTTTAAGCCTATAGAGAGCTTTCCTCAACTTGTACACTTTCTCCTCCTTTCCCTTTTGAATATAACCACAAGGTTGCTCAACAAAAACATCTTCAATTAATTCTCCATGTAAAAATGCAGACTTCACATCTAATTGATGAATAGGCCACCCTTTTTTAGCAGCAAAAGCAATCACCAACCGAATAGTCTCCATTCGAGCCACTCGAGCAAACACTTCTGTGTAACTACTTCTCCCTTTTCATTAAGTTTGGTCTTGTAAATCCATTTTACTCCAACTGTTTTGGCTCCTTCGGGTCGATCAATTAGTTCCCATGTGCCATTTTTCTCAATCGCCTCTACCTCTGCATCCATGGCCTTTCTCCATTTTTCACTTTTCACAGCTTCTTCATAATTAAGAGGATCGGCAACAACTGCATCCATAGCAAGAAAAGTTGCCTCTTCATCAGATAGACCTTCACCTGTTACATAATCTTTCAACCAAGTTGATTGCCTCCTATTCCTCCCTTCAGCACAATCAGGAGAAGTTTCTTGATTAGTGGTAAGAGACTCCTCTTATTGTGCATCACATCATCTTCTCCTCCAATTGGTTCTTCGGTTGCATCCTTTTCCTTATCTTCCCATTCCAGCTCACAAAAGATGTCCGCTTCATACTGTTTGTCCCATTCCCACATTTCATTTTCTTCAAACACTACATCTCTGCTCACTATAATCCTCTGTGAGATAGGATCATAGAGCCTATATGCCTTTGACTCCTCGCTAACTCCAAGTAAAACACACCTCAAGCTTTTCCCATCCAGCTTAGTTCTTGTACTCTCAGGCACCTGAATATAAGAGACAGCCAAAAATTCTAAAATATTGAACTGATGGCTTGACTCTGCTCCAGGCTTCTTCGGGTGTTTTGTCCTTCACTGCCAGACTGCGATTTAAAATATGCATAGCCCAATTTACTGCATCTGGCCAAAACATTTGGGGTACATTCTTTTCAAATAGCATACTGCGGACCAAATTCATGATGGTGCGATTTTTTTGTTCTGCAATGCCATTTTGTTGCGGCGTATATGCAGCTGTCAGTTGTCTCTGTACTCTATGGTCATCACAGAAATTGTTGAATTCTCTAGATGTAAACTCTCCACCACGATCTGTACTTAGACCTTTGAGAGAGACGTATGTTGCTTTCTCAACATGTATTTTAAAGCTTTTAAAAATAGCAAGTGCTTCTGATTTTTCTGCCAAAAAATACACCCATGTTTTTCGGCTATAGTCATCAGTAAAAGTAATTAAATACCTTTTCTTGCTATTTGAGGCTGGCTTAATTGATCCACAGATATCGGCATGTACAAGCTGCAAGATTTGTGAAGTCCTCCAAAAGCTTTTCTTTGGAAATGAATTTCTCTGTTGTTTCCCTACAAGACAGTCCTTGCATAGCTTCGAGGGAGGCTTTAGTAATGGCAATCCATTCACCATTTGTTTCTGCTGCAAAGTTTGAAGCTTAAATGCCCAAACCTGCAATGCCACAGCTGTGCCACATCTTCTGTAACTGTGTTAAAACAAGTAGGTGCTATGGGCAAAGAAATGGCATGCAAAACAAACATTCGATTTGTAGACATATTTGCTTTATAATCAGACCTTTGTTAGGATGATATATTTTACATTGCCTTTGTTGAAACAATATGGTCAGCCCCTTCTCTTGCAATTATCCAAGACTCAGCAGATTATTCTTCAATTCTGGAACATAAAAAACTTCTGAGATGATACTGACAACTCCATTAATTTCCAACCTAATGTTGCCCTTCCTGTTGACCACCATATTGAAATTATTGCCTAGTTTTACCGCTTCTGTGAACGTGTTGTCAAAATCCGAAAAATATTCCCTTTTTCCATTCATATGATTATTGCATCCAGAGTCAAGAAACCACATGTCTGTTTTTTTGCTGCTCCTTCTCTTGAATATAAGCCATTAGCAACATGTGTTCCTGACTTTTCGCTTGACTTTCTACAAAATTCGCCATTCCTTTCTTCCAAGTTGGACATTCCCATTGAAAATGCCCAAGCTTGTGACAAGAATAGCATTCCACCGTTACTTTGTCAAAGCTTTGTCTGCTTCTTCCATGGCCTCTGCCTCTGAAACTCCCACGTCCTCTTCCTCGTCCAGCATCTTGGTCTCCATGAGTTACCTTCAGAGAATGTTCTTCTTCTACAATGTTACTCATGCGTTGTTTATGCACCAGTAAACTGCTCTGCAGCTCATCAATTGATAAAGTGCTCATATCCTTGGACTCTTCAATAGAACACACTACTTAATTGAATTTGGAAGTCATTGATCTCAGAATCGTTTCCACAACAGCATCGTCTCTAAAATCTTCACCATTCGCTTTCATATTGTTAGTAATAACCGTTAGTGGTTATGCCCTAGGCCAAACATTTGGACCTTGATGTAATCAATACATTTTCATTTATATAATGGTTTTCTTCACATTGATATTATTGGCATGTTACATTATTGTAATGTTTATGAATAACAATGTTATTCATGTTGTCCCTAGTCATTTATCAATAAAGGGCATAAAGATAAATTAAGACTAGTATAGATTTGCAATGATAATCATGGGATGATTATATATGTTGATATAAATCAAATCTATAGGTACTTGCTAGAGAACAAAGTATTGGATAGACCCACTATAAGATCAATTCATGGGATAATGTCATAAGTGATCTTATAATAGATATGTTATTGAATCCTTTGACCTGAGGTTATCATAGTTTCCTACATAAGGATCATTATGTTTTGACATAATCAAACGTTATCTTTAATCGGATAATTATAAAGTTTATGATCGGACATAATGAGAATTATGCGGAGGAAAGTGAATAATCAAGATGGAATTTGTCCCTCTTATGAGAGAGATATCTATTGGGCCCCTCGATGAGTAGGACTATAAAATGCATGGCCGTGCTCAAATGAATTGATAGTGTGATCAATGTCATTTGATTTTATCAGTCTACTTAGTGATCGAGAAATTATATGTTTGAACAATTTAAGTTTGACATGGACCATGACTTATGTTCGAACAAGATATCGTGTGACAAAAGGATAATAACATGTTCTATTGACAGGTTAAAATCGGACTAACGATATTTATATTATTTGGGTAGTCATAATGTCTTGCTAGAGACCAATTATGACTTGTGTGCTTATTATGGGATAAGGCCCACTGCCAACATAATATAAACCTATTGGGTCACACACCAAGACCAAAATGAACAATATGGATTTTATTGGGCTATTGGGCTATTATCTCTTGTTATTAACTCTTATCAAAACTCAATTTCCGTTTTTCAAAAGGAATGAGAGTTTTAAGGTGGTTAAAAACATTGGATACCAACATAGGATACCAACATTGGATACCCTAGCTAGCATAACTTATTATTGAGAATAAGAAAGATTTACTCTAGCTAATTTTCTGAAGAGAGAAAATAGAGCTACCATTGTTCTTCTATAAGAAAGAAGAAAATCATAAAAATCCATTCGTATCTAAAGGGAGCTAGCACTCCTGCAACTTTGGTTCATTTTGATCGTGCGTGTGGATACCAGTAGAGGACGTTCGTGTTAAAGGCAACGTCTTCAGTTCGATTTAAAGGTGTTTAATTCAGCTTCCCACACAGAAAAGGTTAGTAAATCTTATCACTTCCATTTGAATCAATCGAAATACATGGATCCTGTTTTTCGGGTTTTATTTTTTCGCTGCGTTTAATTTGCATTATTCTGCTTAAAAACCCAACAGTGGTATCAGAGCCACTTGTATATTCGATTGATTCAAATATTTTATATATGTATGTGATATATATATTATTCTGTTGATCGATTTGTATGTTGATACTTGGAGATTGATTTCGATTTTAAGTGTTAAAAACGAATGAATTTATGTGATAAAACGAGATTAACTTGGTAATATTAATTTGGTATTTTAAGGGCTACGAAATTACATTATGTTAATATGATTAACGAACTCAATTAAGTGTTAATGTGATTAACTAAAGGTATTAATATGTTTAATACGAAATTATTTATGATGGTATTTTGTGTTTACTAAATTCTATGTCATTAATAATTATCACTCGGTAATTTTAATATATCATTTTATGAAATAAGGTATATTATGCATGATATGAATAATATATGATTTATTATGTTTATGTATGATGTCTTTGCATGGTGCATAGCATGGCCAATTGAACCTTTTTATGGATGAATTTTATTTTATCTATTTAAGGGTTTGTAATTTTAAATACGACCTGTGTGTCGTTTATTCAGTTGTAATCTTTATTTTATTCAATAGTTGTAGTAGAATATCTTTGTATTTATTATTGTAATGAAGACAAAGAGCAACAATGGAGATCAATCCAAGTCCATGGCGATGGAGGTGCAAGATGGAAGATTTTGATAAAGTCCATTCTCACACCTAGGATTGACCTTTGATCTTCATATTGGCTTATGGGGATCAATGTAGATTTGGCCATGCTATGACACGGTTTTATATATATTATGCATATATTCTTAGTATGTGATGCGATGAATGTTTATATATGTGTATGAGATGGCATGTATGAATTGATACATGATGTATATAAATAATTAGACATCATAAGTTAAAATTAAATCCCTCACCATAATTTTAAGTCATATGCCACCCATTATTAAAACACTTGTCAAGACTAAGATCACCAAAATGTGGGTTCTGCCAAAGCGAAGTACATTAGGTTATCCTAGTAAGGCAAGATGAGTAATGGTGCTACTCATATATTTAAAATGGTTAGACTTACTTAGACTACCAAAACGGTTTTGGGCCTAAGGGCATAAGATGGGATTATAACATGCCGGGACATATGATGTCAAAATCCCATAAATGATCTAAGAGTTATATAAGATATAATTGGTTAACGAGCTACCTACCTAAATAACTTAACGATAAGCGTCATGCCAAAGCTGACTTAGAGTTAAGTGAAATATGGATCTTAGCCCACTAAAATTATTATAATTATTGTAATTATTATTGAGGGTTATTATTTTAGTGGGAGTTTATAAGAAAACCTAAAATGAAATTGGTACTAATATAATTTATCTTGCATGTTTGTAGATTAATGGCATCAAATAACACTTCTGCTATGTCACTGCGATCGGTCCTTGAGAAGGACAAACTTAAAGAAACTGGCACAAACTTCCTTGACTGGTTCAGAAACTTGAGGATTGTCCTTTAGCAAGAAAGGAAATTGTATGTGCTGGATGAGCCTATTCCCAATGAGCCACCTGCTGATACCACAAGGGCAGTCAAAGAGAAATTCAAGAAACATGTTGATGATTCTGTGGATGTTGGCTGTCTAATGTTAGCTACCATAGCTCCAGAGCTTCAGAAGCATCTGGAAAACATGGAGGCTTATGAGTTGAGTACTCATCTCAAGCAAACATTTCAACAGCAGGCTAGGCAAGAAAGGTATGAGACTACCAAAGCTTTGCATTCTTGCAAAATGGCTGAAGGTGCTTCAGTTAGCTCTCATGTTTTGAAAATGAAGGGTTATATTGATCACCTTGAGAAGCTTGGATTTCCCCTCAGTTTGGAACTGGCAACGGATTTGATCCTTAATTCATTGCCTGATAGTTATGACCATTTTGTCATGAACTACAACATGAATAATATGGAGAAATCAATAGCTGAGCTGCATGCCATGCTCAAAACAGCTGAACAAAGCATAAGCAAAAAGCCTGGCCATGTTCTGATGGTCAACAAAGGAAAGGGCATGAAAGTCAAGGGTAAGGCTAAGGCTAAGCCAAAAGTTGGTGGTAAGCCTAAGCCCAAACCCAAGCCCAAGGCTAAACCTCCAAAGGAAGGAGTTTGCTTCCACTGCAATGAACCTGGTCATTGGAAGAGGAACTGCAAGCTTTACCTGGAAGAATTGAAGAAGAAGAAGAGTGGTGAGACTACTCTTTCAGGTATTTATGTTATAGAGATTAACTTATCTACTTCTAATTCCTGGGTATTAGATACTGGATGCAGATCTCACATTTGTACTAATGTGCAGGGACTCAAAAGGAGTAGGCAGCTGAAAAGGGGTGAAGTGGACCTACGAGTTGGAAATGGAGCAAAAGTTGCTGCTCTAGCTGTAGGATCTTATGAGTTGACTTTGCCCAATGGGCTTTTGTTAGTTTTGAACAATTGCTATTATGTTCCTAGTTTGAATAGGAATATTATTTCAGTTTCAAGTTTGGATGATGAAGGTTTTTCTTTTCTTATTAAGAATAAGAAATGTTCTATTTATTATGATGATATGCTTTATGGTATTGCTGATTCATATTGTGGGCTTTATGTCCTAAACCTAAAAACATCCAATAATCATGATATTTATAACATAACTACAAAGAAATCCAAACCAAATTATTTAAATTCAACATATTTATGGCATTGTCGCCTTGGTCATATAAATGAGAAACGCATAGCTAAACTCCATTCAGATGGACTTTTGCAATCATTTGATTTTGAATCATTTGAAAATTGTGAATCTTGTTTATTGGGCAAGATGACAAAGGATCCTTTTACTGGACATAGTGAAAGGGCCACTGACTTATTAGGCCTTGTACATTCTGATGTATGTGGCCCATTAAGCATAAATGCCAGAGGAGGATTTCATTACTTCATTACATTCACAGATGATTTCAGTAGATATGGCTATGTCTATCTAATGAAACATAAACATGAATCATTTGAAATGTTTAGAACCTTTCAAAATGAAGTACAAAATCAACTTGGTAAAACTATTAAAGCACTTCGATCTGATCGAGGTGGTGAATATTTGAGCCAAGAGTTTGATGATCATCTAAGAGATTGTGGAATTGTCTCACAATTAACTCCACCAGGAACACCACAATGGAATGGTGTATCTGAAAGGAGGAATCGAACTTTATTAGATATGGTTCGATCTATGATGAGTCAAACAGATCTTCCATCATCCTTTTGGGGTTATGCATTAGAAACAGCCGCATTCACTTTGAATCGAATTCCATCTAAAGCAGTTGAAAAGACACCATATGAGATATGGACTGGGAAAATTCCTAATTTGTCTTTTCTAAAGATTTGGGGCTGTGAGGCTTACGTCAAACGACAAGTCTCAGATAAATTAGCACCAAAATCTGATAAATGTCTTTTTGTGTGATATCCAAAGGAAACTAAAGGATATTACTTTTATAATCCTTCTGAGAACAAAGTGTTTGTTGCTCGAAATGGTGTCTTTCTAGAAAAAGAATTCATTTCTAAAAGAACCAGTGGGAGTAAAGTACAACTTGAAGAAATTCAAGAACCACAAGAAAACATTGAACCATTGGTGGAAACTCAACAAGTTTCACAACCTGTTGTGGAACCTGTACCTGTTACACAAGTACCACGTAGATCTGATAGGATACGACTTCAACCCGAGAGATATGGATTTCTCGTGACAGATAGTCGTGAAGTGATGCTCATGGATCAAGATGAGCCTACTACCTATCAAGATGCCATGTCAGGTCCGGAATCTCAGAAATGCTAGAAGCCATGAAGTCTGAGATGCAATCCATGTATGATAATCAAGTTTGGAACTTAATTGATCCACCTGAAGGAATTAAAACCATTGGGTGCAAATGGGTTTTCAAAAAGAAAACTGACATGGATGGCAAAGTAAATACCTTTAAAGCAAGACTTGTTGCAAAAGGATTCAAACAAACTCATGGTATTGACTATGATGAAACCTTTTCACCAGTCGCAATGCTTAAGTCTATAAGAATTCTTATTGCCATTGCTGCATATTATGACTATGAGATATGGCAAATGGATGTCAAAACAGCGTTTCTTAATGGAAACTTATTTGAGGATGTGTACATGACACAACCTGATGGTTTTGTCCAACCTAAGAATTCTAAGAAGGTATGTAAGCTGCAAAGATCCATTTATGGATTGAAGCAAGCTTCTCGGAGCTGGAATCTTCGTTTTGATGAAACAGTCAAAGAGTTTGGGTTTATCAAAAATGAGGATGAACCTTGTGTATACAAGAAGGTTAGTGGGAGCGTTGTGATGTTTCTTGTGTTATATGTCGATGACATATTACTCATTGGAAATGACATCCCTATCATGCAAAAGACAAAAGAATGGTTAGGAAAATCTTTTTCAATGAAAGATTTGGGCGAAGCTGCTTATATCCTTGGGATTAAGATCTACAGGGATAGATCTAAAAGGATAATTGGTCTGAGTCAAAGCACTTATATAGATAAGGTGCTAAATAGATTCAGTATGCAAAATTCCAAGAGAGGATTTTTGCCAATGTCTCATGGCATTACTCTTAGCAAGACTCAATGTCCAATGACATCTGATGAGCGAGATCGCATGAGTATGATTCCTTATGCTTCGGCTATAGGATCAATCATGTATGCCATGTTATGCACTCGACCAGACGTTTCGTATGCTTTGAGCATGACGAGCAGATACCAGTCAGATCCCGGTGAAAGTCACTGGACAGCTGTTAAGAATATACTTAAGTACTTAAGAAGAACTAAGGATGCATTCTTAATATATGGAGGATTGGAAGATGAGCTAGTAATAAATGGTTATATAGATGCAAGCTTCCAATCTGACAAAGATGACTTTAGATCGCAGTCAGGATATGTATTTGTGTTAAATGGAGGTGCCGTAAGCTGGAAAAGTTCTAAACAAAGCACTGTCGCTGATTCTACAACAGAAGCTGAGTATATAGCAGCATCAGATGCAGCTAAAGAAGCAGTATGGATCAAGAAATTCATTGCTGAATTGGGAGTAGTACCTAGTATCAGCAACCCAGTGGATCTTTATTTTGACAACAATGGTGCTATTGCACAGGCTAAGGAGCCTAGATCTCACCAGAGATCAAAACATATACTCAGGCGTTTTCATCTTATTCGAGAAATAATTGAGAGAGGAGACGTCAAGATATGCAGAGTACCTACTGATGATAACATCGCTGATCCACTTACCAAAGCTCTCCCACAAGCCAAACATGATGGACATACTAGGTCAATGGGTATTAGATATATGTATGATTGGGCCTAGTGCAAGTGGGAGATTGTTAGTGGTTATGCCCTAGGCCAAACATTTGGACCTTGATGTAATCAATACATTTTCATTTATATAATGGTTTTCTTCACATTGATATTATTGGCATGTTACATTATTGTAATGTTTATGAATAACAATGTTATTCATGTTGTCCCTAGTCATTTATCAATAAAGGGCATAAAGATAAATTAAGACTAGTATAGATTTGCATTGATAATCATGGGATGATTATATATGTTGATATAAATCAAATCTATAGGTACTTGCTAGAGAACAAAGTATTGGATAGACCCACTATAAGATCAATTCATGGGATAGTGTCATAAGTGATCTTATAATAGATATGTTATTGAATCCTTTGACCTGAGGTTATCATAGTTTCCTACATAAGGATCATTATGTTTTGACATAATCAAACGTTATCTTTAATCGGATAATTATAAAGTTTATGATCGGACATAATCCCAATTATGCGGAGGAAAGTGAATAATCAAGATGGAATTTGTCCCTCTTATGAGAGAGATATCTATTGGGCCCCTCGATGAGTAGGACTATAAAATGCATGGCCGTGCTCAAATGAATTGATAGTGTGATCAATGTCATTTGATTTTATCAGTCTACTTAGTGATCGAGAAATTATATGTTTGAACAATTTAAGTTTGACATGGACCATGACTTATGTTCGAACAAGATATCGTGTGACAAAAGGATAATAACATGTTCTATTGACAGGTTAAAATCGGATTAACGATATTTATATTATTTGGGTAGTCATAATGTCTTGCTAGAGACCAATTATGACTTGTGGGCTTATTATGGGATAAGGCCCACTGCCAACATAATATAAACCTATTGGGTCACACACCAAGACCAAAATGAACAATATGGATTTTATTGGGCTATTGGGCTATTATCTCTTGTTATTAACTCTTATCAAAACTCAATTTCCGTTTTTCAAAAGGAATGAGAGTTTTAAGGTGGTTAAAAACATTGGATAACAACATTGGATACCAACATAGGATACCAACATTGGATACCCTAGCTAGCATAACTTATTATTGAGAATAAGAAAGATTTACTCTAGCTAATTTTCTGAAGAGAGAAAATAGAGCTACCATTGTTCTTCTATAAGAAAGAAGAAAATCATAAAAATCCATTCGTATCTAAAGGGAGCTAGCACTCCTGCAACTTTGGTTCATTTTGATCGTGCGTGTGGATACCAGTAGAGGACGTTCGTGTTAAAGGCAACGTCTTCAGTTCGATTTAAAGGTGTTTAATTCAGCTTCCCACACAGAAAAGGTTAGTAAATCTTATCACTTCCATTTGAATCAATCGAAATACATGGATCCTGTTTTTCGGGTTTTATTTTTTCGCTGCGTTTAATTTGCATTATTCTGCTTAAAAACCCAACAATAACAAGAACACGAGCAATGTATTCATTCACAGATTCTCCTTCTTTCATATGGAGAATTTCTTACTCCTCTCGTAATACTTGCAAATGAGCACGCATTTTCTGTTTTAGGATTTTAAATTTAGCTTATTATAAATGTAGAATATTATTTATATGGTATGAGACACGCTGTAGGCACAGGGTACATACATATATATATCGTTAGAATAAATAAATAAACCCGATTCGACGGTTCGAGTTTGTATTGGACATTGGTATCTGAAATAACATCTCAACAATCTCTTCTCCCCGTATCCCTATAAAAAAAATAGCACTTACATCATACTCTAGCCAATGATAACATTCTTAATAAGCACTGCTATTTTGACCTTTTGAATATTAAAAAAAAAAATTCTTAAACAACAATTAAATATATAAAGAAAAGAAACAAGAGAGATTATTAGATTAATTAAAAAAGAAAACTAGTGTAAATCAGTGGCGTGATTGGTGGCAATTTGGGTGGACCAACAAGACAATTAAGTGGAATGATTATTCGTTCCATTCTCCTGCCAAGTTCTTTTTTCTTTTCTTTACTCTTCTTTTCATAACAAGAAAGTTACTAAATAGGGATACCGCAAGGAATAATCACCCCAATCGTGTAACCAACAATAATAGGCTCTAAAACTAGTGGATAACCATCGCGCCAAAGGAAGTGTTGTCGTCGAGTGAAGGCTTGCCATATATGGCTTCCCAACTTGTATGCTCCACTTGAATTGTCCATTGTCTTCTCAAGAATTCTCGTTTGCCAAGAGTGGGAGCATTATGAGTGGAGGACGCATGGATTGACTTGCGATCACAGCCACTACACTACTATTATCAACTCGAATGATCAATTGAGTGAAACCCTACGACCAAGCATTCCTTAACCACACAATTATGAATATAATGTCAGAACAGAGAGTACGGTGAGGAGCTAACCAAGTCTGAGCATCATCACCCATTTCACCCATTAGCGGGACTGAAGTAAAAGTAACTTCCAACGGTTTCGAGAAACAGCAAATGAGCAATTAAATAGCTCAAATCTCCAACCATTCTGATTGTCAAACATGCCAGATACAAACTAGCCAATCACATAATTAAAAAGTTGATGGTGATGTAGAAAGTCAGCATGAATCAAGCTTTCCATGTCTAGTCTAGTTGTCAAGTGAAAAAGAGATGGAGGAACCATTGCCCACCGACCAAGAACAGTGCTGCTAAAAGAGGGCCATAACCGGATATATTTCCAAGGATCAGAATCATTACGATTACTGGAAGAAAGAGTTTTGCCTAAGGAACACAATTAACCCTGTATTTTGGTTTTACAACTCGTGCCCACAGCAAACTGCAATAAAAAAAAAAGAAAAAAATAAAAAAAACTTTTTAGCGCAGAAAAATCCACTCAAAATTATTTCTAAAGATAGATAATATGCTCGTCAGAACTACTTTTAGCAACTGATTCTATCTTCGTCGCTAAAAGTAATAATTCCATTGCTATTTTCTTTTAAACTTTGTCATTTTAGCATTCAACAACCGAATAAACTAAAGACGTCTCCAGGTTTTCTAAGTTTTTATAAATTTATCATTTATCGCAAAAAAATAATCAATTTATTTTTTTTCAATTTAAATGTCACTAAACTTTTAACATTTTTGCAAAAGAATCATGTACCTACAATTCGTCGCCACGTGTTATATGACATATCATCAATCCGGTAAGAGTTCTCGCCGGATTTCGATTTACATGACTTTTTTGTATAAATGTTAGAAGTTCAGTGACATTTATGTTAGAAAAAAAAATTATTTATTTTTGCGCGATAAATGATAATATGAGTGATGGTAAGTGAAATTAATCCTTCACATAGGGCGTTACCAACTCGAAAAAAATGGAGTAAAAGAACAATCAACTCATGGCGCTTCACTACACCATCATCAAACAATTTTTTAAGACAACACATTATCAAAGAATTCTATAGCTCGTAGTAATATGGAAACACATGGTATCAGCACACTTAACATATCATCACATAAAACCAGAAGCTAATGGCCAAATTAAGGTCCCAGCACACAAAAAACCGGCAATTAGTAGAAAAAAAAATGCAGCATATAAATAGTCAATTATCAAGTATATGAAGAAACTGAAGGAGATATGTTTGCAGCAATATGCCATGAAATCACACCCATGAATGTGGCTGATACAGGTATGGTATATAAAGTATTGAAATGAGTGGGTACCGAGGATAAACCTACCAACAAAGAACAAGTGTCTAATCCTATCAAAATAATATCATGAAAATATAATAAATCCAATTGCAGCAAAGTAAAAATGCCTAACAGATAATTGGGAAATAGTATGAAACTGAAGAGTTCTTATAATCATTTTATAAATCCTCAATAATTAGAACATAAGGGCAAGAAAGTATATCTCAATATTGAATCGCGTTAATATTTTCAGGTAAAAATTTTTAACCATTTTTTTCGACGTAATTGTGTAATTGTAGAAAAATTACCGATATAATAGATAATGCCTTCCGTAATAGATCAAAGGAAAAACAACAAGGCTTTTTACAAAATTATACATAAAATTAAAAACAACAACAAAAAAAACACTCCTTCCTCTCATTATTTCAATTATACAAAATTTTAAATTTTAAATTTTATTTATACAACTTTTCTTTACATATATACAATTTTTTCATTTTTATTTTCAAAAATATAATTTTTTTATTTTCTTACGTAGTAAATCCCCTCCCATTTTTACATTAAATTTTATTATTTATATTTATATTATTGATGTTAATTTGAATTTTTTAATTTTTTTTTAATATAGTCATCTTTGTATCACAAAAATTTATCCATTTATAAATATTGATGAGTGATAAATTAGACCATTTATGTAATATTGGTATGAAATTTTTATAACTTGTATTTTTATTTATGATTTGTACTTTTATGTTTAAATTTTTCAGATATTATGGATGATTATTTTTTAATGCTATGCTTCATAGGATAATTATATGTATTGAAATTTTTAATGAATAATCGATGGTTAATATTTAATATTTAATTAACTAAAATTAATTATTAACTGACTAGCAATTAATTAATTATTTAATGGATTAAATTTGAATATTAATTTTAAAAAATTTATGTTAATGAGCTGAATTTAAAAAATAATATCGTGAATTAGTTAACCCTTACAAAGTAAAAGGAAAAAAAAAAGCAGCCGATATTGATAAAGAAAAATAAGATTGCTGATGGAATGGTGGAGTTTGAGTTTCACTCCCTAGAAAGGAAGAGTGGGTTATATAGAGCAACGACATTTTATCCACAAAACGTGACCTTAATGTCACTCATTGTTTGGTCATACAATTTCCTAAGGCATTGATAGAGTTTGGATACGCCCATGCCTCTAATTTGGATAAAGGTCCAATCGAGATTAAATTGAGTTATTTAATCTGATTAAAATTACCAAATCCTATCTCAGAAAGAGTCTGAGTTAAACTAGAGTTAGGGCTCTAGTATTTAGGACCTCTATAAATAGATGTGAGGTGCTCATTATTTGGTAACGAGAAAACGTATACGCCGCAAGGCTACTCGTTCCTACTCACAAGTTTTCTGTCTTAATTTTCAGGGGCATTTAGATTGTGATCTAGCTGCTCTTACCCCGAGTGGGTAATAGCCATACCAGTGACCAAAACAAATGGAATCTTGGTAGACGCTTCCGCAACGAGTTTCTGCGCTACAAGAGGTAGGTATCATTATTTAATGTTACCTCCACGCATTAAATTGTATATGTTATAAATTTTTTTTTCCGTAATCCATCATTGGTATCAGAGCCGTCGTTTTTGCGTCCTAGCATGTGGCTAAAGAGATCTAAAATTTTATGTATAAAATTATTGGATCTGGGATGCATTGAACACAACAAAAATTTGTTTTTTGTGTGAAAAATATATATGCGTATATATTTCGGCTCGATTTCGTGTATGTGTACACCGAAACCCGAGGGAACGAACATGAGTGTTCAAAACGGCTAACTAGAAGTCGGGATTTTTGACCTCACCATTGGATTCAGAGACCCCACAAACCCCCCATCGGCCGGAACCGGAGCGTCAGATTCGGCCGAAAAGGCGGCGCGTGGACTACACGCGTCGCATACGTTCGACGCGTGCGCGTGGGCGGTGGCCCATACGCGCGTCACCACGTGTCAGATGTGATGCGTCACGCTGACACGTGGCCCAATCGCTGAACGCCACGTGGATGGCTGAGGCCATGCCACATGGCAGAGAAGATGGGGTGGACACGTGGACCAACCAGAGGGTGCCACGTGGAATACTGTGGTCATGCCACGTGTCCCAATTAGATGGCGCCACGTGTCCAAATCAGGGACTGCCACGTGTCAGACTGAGGTTTGCCACATGGCGATGCTTACGTGTCATGCGTGATACGTGGTCCAATGGGACACCGCCACGTGGCGGTGACGTGTACCCAGTTGCAACGCGTGCGACACGTGGTCCAATCAGGTTTTGACACGTGTCAAATCGAGGTCTGCCACGTGTCACAACTGACGTGTCACGTGTGACACGTGGACCAATGATACGCCGACACGTGGCGTCGAATGTGGCACGTGGGTACTAGGTGGACCAATAACATTCAGACACGTGGCGTAACTGGATTGGAACACGTGGCACACTGTGGTTATGACACGTGTCATGTCCAGTGGGAGGCCGCACGTTTGGCGCGTGAGCGCGTCTTTCACTCCCTCGTCGGCGCATGTTGGCGCGTACAGCGTCTTCCGACCACCATTTCAGCTCCGATTTTTGCGAATTATTTTTTCAAATTATTTCTGATTTTTTTGTCATGTTTCCAAAATTTTTTAATGACCAGAAAATATATATTGTAATTTTTGATATTTAAATGTGTTTAATTTCAAAATAAAATATTAAAAAATTTGTAGAAAATGTGTTTTCTGCTTTCGAAAATTTTTGAAAATATTTTGAAAATTTTTTGAGGTTTTGTCCTTATTTATTGATTGAAATGCGTTTCAATCATGTGTATTTATACATGAGTGTATAAATTTTTCCTATAATATGTTACAAAAATGTTGAATAAGGACAGCCGGTTCTTCCTTAAGAAACGCATAGGTTGCTTTGAGAATTGCAAGAGTGCAATCAATAAGCAAAATGAAAATGCAAAGGAAGATTTGAGCTGATAATATTGATGCAATAGTGCATCATAAAATACATGTGTGAGAACAAATGCAAGAGTGCATTTGAACTGGTGGTCCGAGTATGAAAATAAAATTTTGGTTTGAGTTACCAAAAGAAAAGTGTTGACAAGTAACACTAAAATTCTGTGATGGTGTTGAGAAATGGACGAGCGTGCATTGTTCATGGCTTCATCAATGGACTTATGAGTCACTTGATGAATTGATTAAATCGGTCAAACAAATAATCCCAATATCAAGAAAGATTTTATGAAATCTGGACTTCTACAATAGTTGACATAAGTGTCAATTTGAGTTGGCGTTTGTTGTTATTAAAATAGGATTTATGTTTCCTATTAATATTTAACATGAGTGTCTTGTTTTGGAATTATTGGATTTTTGGTTAAATAAATGTGTTTATTTACTTATCATAATGGCATTTAACTTTATAATAAATGAGTTTATTTTAATTGTTAATTGCCTTGTGATATTTTATGAGTAAAATGATTGCATGCTTGTTAAGTAAAGGCTTAATAAAGATCCCCTCATAAGTTTGAGAACTTGATAATCTAATAATTCAGATTTATTATGTATAAAATTTTAACCTGTAAGATTGGACATTAGGACTTAGAGGGTAATTGGATACTATTAGTAGTCTTTTCGAATTTGAGCCTAATAGAAGATTTTACTACGTTATTATTTCAGGTGCATAATAAATTGCATGTATTTCTTTATCTTCTTTAAATATGTGCAACATTGCTCCATTTGAGATCAGAGGATTTTAATGGATGCTGCTTCCAAGTTATAATTTTGAAATCTATAATACAAAGATCCAGTATGTGCTTAAAGAGTAAGAGGCTCTTAAATCTTCAAGTTCGATTATGGCTGAATTTGAGGATGACACTATAACGCAGCATAAGCAGGACCGGGATGCCTATGTCGCATCACATCACTAAGCAATTTCGCAAGTATCAAAATGCAATGGATCTGTGGATCGCTTTGTAGGAGAAGTTCGGAGATGTGACTCTGAATAAGTTCCGATCATTATAGATCAAATTTGATACATATCAGAAAAGTCTGATTATTCGATGCGAAAACATCTAAGAGAGATGAAAAAGAAAAGTGAGCTTAGTGAACTTAGTCATAAGTGGCTGATAAGAAGAAGGTCCTAACTGTTATCCGTTCTTTACCCAAGAATTAGTAGCATGTGAGGATGCAACTAACTCACATAGATAAGCAAAAAGACATTTGAGGATGTCACTTGTTATTTGAAGCTTAAAAGGGGCCGTCTGACAGTAATTAAGGCCAATGTCATATGGCATAGTCCTGTTCTAATAGAATGAGTTCTCATTAGAACAAGATAATAAGCTACATCAATAGGGAGAAAGAAAAGGCTTGAGAGTCTGAAAAGCAAAAGGAATAGAATCATGTATGGTCCAAAGGCAAAAAAAAAGATAAACTTTTCAAGAGTGAAATGTTTCAATTGCCTATAGAAATGACATTATGCAAGAGATGCATTATGCCTAAAAAGATACACTATTTTGACTCAAGAGTGAGTGAAATTTATATATCTAGTTCTTAACTTCATCCTTTGTGGGTGATAGATTTAGAACCAATGGACCGTGTAACAAGGGATCGAGATACCTTTATTATAAAATTTAGGTTCTGTTCTTACTTTATTGAAATTTATTTTCAATTTATATTTTGAGGATAACAGTGCACGCTTATGCTTGAATGATTTTATTGTTATGGATGTGGACCATAAGTATTTGAGTAAAACTATTTTTCCTTTAATTTATTATTTTTCACATAGTTATGAGGACAATGTGAAATTATGGCATACTATATTAAACCATATTGGACAAAACTGAATGAGTCGGTTAGTCAAAAAAGGTTTAATAGGCGATTTAAATAACGTTAAATTGCTTACATGAAAGTATTGCCTAAAAAGGAAAAACTAGTTAGAAAATCATTCGAATAAGGACCTAAAGGCAAATTTTCATTGCAGTTAGTCCATTTTGACGAATGTGGTCAAATGAATATGAGGGTGAGGCATGAGGCCTACTATTTCATCACATTTATATATGACTGTACTAGGTATGGTCATGTCTATTTGATTTCTCACAAGTCAGAAGCATCAGGTTGCTTCAAGACTTATATGAGTATAGTTGAGAATCAATTAGATAAAAAGATTAAAACTTTAAGAACTGACAGAGGTCAGTAATATCTTACAGATAAATTTAAAGCTTCATGTGATGAAAAGAATTGAACATTAGTTGTTCATTCCTATAAATTCACAACAAAACGGTGTTGAGGAAAGGAGAAATAAGACTCTCCTATATATGGTTAGATCTATGATGAAAGAGGCAAATTGCCTATCTCCTATTGGGGAGATATTTTATTGACTGTCACATATGTTCTGAACTGTATGCCCTCTAAATCCGTCATTATCATAACTTATAAGTTGTGAACTGGTCGACAAGTTGACCTAAGCCATTTACCTCAATTATGGGTAAATTTGAGACCAAGAGGTGAAAAGAGTGTCTATGTGAGATATTCTTAAGTATCAAGAGGATACATTTTCGTGGGTCAGTAAGAAAATGGCATAATGACAGAATTTGAATCACTAGACGTCATATTCTTAAGAGAATGAATTTCCAAAGTTGGGCGAAGTGAATTAAGATTTCACTTTATATTTCAGGAAGAGACCATCAGGATCACTCCATCCGAGTGGGAGGGAGTTAGAGGAAAAAGGTTAAGACCTTCATCCTCCAAACGATCCGGATGTTCGAGACCTGATATGAATGGGAGTATTCTTGACTCCAGTGGGAGGAAAGAATACGGTATTCCTGACTCCAGTGGGAGTATGGAACATAGTCCCAATGGGAGCATTATGAATCACAATGAATATATGAGACATGTTCATCAAGATTCAGAACTGTAAAAATCTAAAAGGATAAGTGTTCCATGCTGACGATTTAAAATTGAAGGCTAGAATGAAGCCCTTTTAGTTATCCCACAAGACAAGAAAGAGCATAATAATATTCAAAAAACTTTTTCATGCCCATCTAAAGTAAAATGGACTAAAGCAATGGAAGAGGAAATGGCATCCATGAGATCAAACCATATTTGAGAACTAGTTGATCTACTGGAAGGATACAAATTGAGAATAAATGTATTCTCAAAGTAAAGCGAAAGGCTGATAGAGGTATTGAAAGTTATAAGGCTCAGCTAGTCGCTAAAGGGTTTATACAACAGGAAGAGATTGACTATGAGTAGACTTTCTCATCTGTTGTAAAAATTTACGTCCATAAGGTTCATTCTAGCCATAGTGGCAAGTTTGAACGTAGAGCTTTATCAAATGGATGAAAAGACTGCTTTTCTCAATGGAGAAATGGATGGAACAACCTTTAGGTTTCATCAGAAAAGGCAGCGAACATAAGGTTTGTTGATTGATGTGTTCAATCTATTGCCTTAAACAGACTTCAACATAATGGTGCTTGAGACTTCATCATATAATCATGTCGAATGTGTTCAGTATGATTGATGAAGATCATTGTGTTTATAGTAAAAGCTCTGAAAATGAATTTATTATTTTGGCATTGTATGTAGACGACATACTCAAAGCTGAAAATGATAAATAGTACGTAAATGAAATCAAAGATTGGTTACCGTCCAACTTTGAGACAAAGGAAATGGGTCATGCATATTACATTCTTGAAGTTAAATAAGAGATCATTCAAGAAGATTGTTGATATTTCTTGAGAGAAATATTTCAACAATGATCTTGAGCTATTTAATATGCAAAACCCTAAACTCATACATTACCCTATTGCCAAGAATCAGTTTCTTAGCAAACATGTGGGTCCTATGAAGTCAGAAAAATCGAACGTATGAGGAGCGTTCTATATATGACAGTGTCCTGGGCAGTCTTATGTATGCAGTGTTGTATACAAGACATGATATATGCTATGCAGTGGGCATGGTTAATAAATATCAATCTAATCCAGGCAAAGCATATTGGAAGCAATTGAATGGATACTTATATACCTTAAAAGTACTGCAGAATATTCTCTCTATTTTCAAGAAAATGATCTGCATTGAGAGAATACAGAGACGTTAATTGGGCAGGAGATGTGGATGAGAGGAAATCCATTCCAGGTTTCATATTCTTGTTTGGCAAAAGTGTCATCTTGTGGAGTAACAAGAATTAAGCCTGTTTAGCCCTATCAATAGTGGAAGTTGAATTTGTCACTTCCTCAAATACAGTACAGGAGATAGTTTGGTTGAAATGGTTTGTGAGCCATTTAAGAGTAACTGTCTCAAAGGTATTAGTGACAGTCTATAGTGACGAGAGATGTGTTTTGAGAAATACATTAGATCTCGAGGTTTGCGTAGAATTTAATTGGTACTTTTATATTTTATATTATCCCTTAACGTTATTATTTGCGAATAATAACTAAAGTTCATTGTTGGCAATACATGAGTGTGAATGTTTATGTGTAAACATTTACTGTTATTGATATGAGATTGAGCATGTCGGACAGAGAAGTACCCCACTCACAAGGGTGTTTACCTTAGTTTTGTCAATGAGTTGGTAAAGACTAAGATGAGGCGATTTTTGAACATATGAGAATGCTCGAGAGCCTGTTCAAAATAAAAGTGCCATCTAACAGAAATTATAAGATTTGTCTTATTAAGGCGCAAGATAAAGACATACATAAAGTTGTATGCTTTGGATTGAGATCCAAATAAGGATTGTATGGAATCCGATGGTAAGTTATATGTAACTACCATATTCTGTCTAAAAAGCCAGAAATAGTCCTTAAGTAAGCGGACTAAAGTTGGGTGCTTCGGTGCATCGCAACCTTACGCTTTTGTATGGTGTTTGATATACACATTATTAAAATGTGAGACATGCGCTCCTTTAAGGGAAGGAAAGAACACTATAACACATGTTTTATACCGTGTGTGCTTATGTGACCACAAGGATGGGAATTTAATAATATTAATGATCTCAACTTTCCCTATTGTGAGACCCTATTTGTTTTTTTGACCCTTAGAACCCTTAACTTATCCCTAAAGTATGGTTCAATGTGGCTAGCTTAGTTAATTTCCAAGAGGTCCGGGAAAAATTTAGGCCTGGCGGATCTAACTAGAAAAGCGAGTTGAATCATGATGGATGGCATACAGTAAGAGGGAAAGATAGCCTTTGGATCACTTTCATAATGTTTCGTGGTTCACCGGCATGCCTATTATAGTTTCTATGAGTAGAAACATAATAGTGAACACGAAAATTGTTTTATGAGATCATGAGTTAAAACAATGAATGTGAGAAGGCAATTTAGGGTTAGACATACATGAAAAAGATGATTTTGTTTTTACGAGACACTATATATCCCTAACAGGTGTATAGCACTAGTGCTCTCGAGGTATGCTGGTCACACAATCTATTTGCCAGTATAACTGAAGATTAAGACTGGAATGCATTCCGTCATGTGCGAGTGGGAGATGATAGAGTTTGGGTACGCCCATGCCTCTAATTTGGATAAAGGTCCAATTGAGATTAAATTGAGTTATTTAATCTGATTAAAATTACCAAATCTTATCTCAGAAAGAGTCTGAGTTAAACTAGAGTTAGGGTTCTAGCCTTTAGGACCTCTCTAAATAGATGTGAGGTCCTCATTATTTAGTAACGAGAAAACGTATACGCCGCAAAACTGCTCGTTCCCACTCACAAGTTTTCTGTCTTAATTTTCAGGGGCATTTAGATTGTGATCTAGCTGCTCTTACCCCGAGTGGGTAATAGCCAGACCAGTGACCAAAACAAACGGGATCTTGGTAGACGCTTCTACAACGAGTTTCTGCGCTACGAGAGGTAGGTACCATTATTTAATGTTACCTCCACGCATTAAATTATATACGTTATAATTTTTTTTTTCCGTAATCCATCAGGCATTATCATTTTCAAAACACTCCAATAACATTTTCTTTTTTAGGATTTTAAATTTAGCTTATTATAAATGTAGAATATCATTTACAAGGAGTAAGACATGGTGTATATATATCATTAAAATAAATAAATAAGCATGATTCAACGGTTTAAAGGCGCGCATCACATGGATATATTAACTAAATATCCAATAAAAAAAATTTATTTGTCATCCATGTTCCAAAACTGAAAGTTGAAACTTTGTATTTTATAATTACAGTCTCTTCTTCCCATTTTCCTATAAAAAAAATATTAGCACTTAAATAGTACTCTAGCCAATGATAACATTCTTAATAAGCATTGCTATTTTGACCTTTTGAATTAAAAAATTCTTAAACAACAATTAAATATATAAAGAAAAGAAACAAGAGAGATTATTACATTAATTATGACATTAAACCCAATAGAAAATGTGATCAGTACTTATTGGACCCCACAGTTCTTGAATTATATGAATATTTTGCAAAAAATATAAAATTTTATTTGACCATATTATATAAATTTTAGAATGTGTAAATCAGTGGCGTGATTGGTGGCAATTTGGGTGGACCAACAAGAAAATTAAGTGGAATGATTGTCCATTGTGTTCTCAAGAATTCTCGTATGCGAAGAATGGGAGCATTATGAGCCGGAGGATGCATGGATTGACATGCGATCACAGCCACTACACTACTATTATCAACTCGAATGATCAATTGAGTGAAACCATATGACCAAGCATTCCTTAACCCCACAATTATGAATATAATGTCAGAACAGAGTGTCCAATCTCACTAAGAAGCCATTCAATTGATTGCTATTGGAATATATGAACATACCTTCAGTGGAAGCTGCAAAAGTAAACGTACTCAACCTGAGTGCGCCGTCCGTATTCAGAACCATCCACGGACTTGGGGGAGCCACCCAACTAATGAATATATCAGAGAATCTCTGTAATTAGTATATATTGTTGTTAATCATATCTACCAATCCCTAACAGCAAAGGAAACCGAGACCTTAATTGACTCCATTTTAGAGTGAAAAGGCATCATCTTATTGTTGAGAACCTGTTCATTTCTCCAATTCCACGAGAGCCTGCACGTGAACGCAAAAATCAATTTCCATTCCACGTTCCAAACCTACAAATCAGATGAGGTTGAATTGGTTTTATACCACACTTCTACTGACATCAAAAATTTCTCGTTTCGACCGATGGGAACCAGAGTATTCCAAATGCATTCACCCTTATGATAGTCCCTTAAGACATGAAGGCAAGTTTCATTATGAGGATGGCAAATTTCACAACCAGGAAAGGAAGCCATATGGCGATGTCTTCTATCAAAATTAGTCAAAAGATTGTCTTGTACATATAACCCAAGAAAAGTGTTATTCTTTTGCGGACCTCTTCATTTCCAACACAAGTTCCAATTCCCATAGACAAGATCATGCAATTTTTTTTTTTAAAACAAGAGTCCATAAGTAGAGTCTACGGTGAACTTTCCTAAGGGAGGAGCTAACCAAGTCCGAGCATCATCACCCATTTCACTCGTTAGCGGAACTGAAGTAAAAGTAACTTCCAACGGTTTCGAGAATCAGCAAATGCCTCAAATCTCCAACCATTCTGACTGTTAAACATGCCAGCTACAAACTAGCTGTTGTTAGTTTTTGCAAGTATACGAAATTGATTTTAGTAATAAAGAGTGAATGAATTATCGTTCCCACGAGAACTGATGATCAAGTACCAAAACTGTGATAATTTCCTATTATCTAGATAAGCAAAAATTAATTGATTAAAACAAATCATAATTGTGAAAATAGAACTACAAAAACAATTGAAAGATTGAAAGAAATGAGAGGAGAGGGTATCTTTGAGTTCACTTGAATTTTACTTTTCAATTATAACTATTAACAATCAAATTTAATTACTTAAACAAGGAAATATAATCCTAAAATATTTAACATGCTTTCCCAAGCTAAGTTAAACTTATTCACTAATGTCTATTAATCTTTTATAACAGATATTAATGAATGAATTTACGAATATGATTATTCTTAATAAATTCCCAAAAGCCAAGTTATATTATTTCCATTCAAACTTTATTCTTGTATTGTTTACAATTCAAATTCAATCTTAAAATTTTCATTCCGTGCTAATTTTAAAAAAATAGATCAATCAATCAATGACGAGTTAACTGATGGCATTAAGCATAATTATAAACAATTGCAAAAGTAAAGAAGCTAATTGAAATAATTAAAAAGAGTAAAAATTCAAGCTAAATAAAATTAAAATAACCCTAAATAAAATTTAACTCATGTTAATCATGTTCAAGAATCCAAAATAACAATTCAAATTCAATAACATAGTTAAAACAAACTTGAAATTGAATAGAGATGAAAATCTTGGTGTTTGAAACTTTGATTCCAAATCTTGAGTTCTTCAATTCTTCCTCTTGTTCTTCGGTTTTCTCTATTTGAGATGGAATGGCCTCTTTATATGGAAAAAGTGTCCCAATTGGAATAGGAGAGTTCTAGGGCTTGTTTTGGAAGAAACAAAATAGAGTTGGAATCCGAAAACAATTGAAATACTTGTTTCACGTTTTTATCCCTGTCACCACACCCTCAGGTGGTGATTTTTGCCCAGTGTCACCACCTGAGGTGGTGAAACAGTCTGTTCATCTAACCCTCACCTCCTTGGGTGGTGAAATTTTCTGGTTGCTTTCTTTTACCATTTTGCACTCTTTTTAAACCTCTAAAGCTTCCAATGCAAATTTTATTTCTTCAAATGAACTCCAAACCCATTAATCATTGAAGATTAATAAGATTAAACCTAAAACCACCAAGATTAACACAATTAAGCCAACTTAGCAATCAAAAGAAAAGAAATAAAGAATGTAACTGAAATAAAATGGAAATTAGCTACTAAATTTCTATTCCAACCTAAAATTTACTTAAAAATAACCCATAAAACCTATGTAAAACCTACTAACACTAGCCAATCACATAATTAAAAATTTGATGGTGATGCAGAGAGTTAGCATGAATCAAGCTTTCCAAAGCTCCATGTCTAATCTAGTTGTCAAGTGAAAAAGCGATGAACTATTGCCCAAAGACCAAGAACAGTGCCGCTAAAAGAGAGCCATAACCGGATATATTTTCAAGGATCAGAACCATTATGATTACTGCAAGAAAGGATTTTTGGCCAAGGAGCACAATTAACCCTGTATTTTTGTTTTACAACTCGTGCCCACAGCAAACTGCAATAAAAAAAAGAAAAAAAGCTTTTTAGCACAGAAAAATCCACTCAAAATTATTTCTGAAGGTAGATAATATGCTCGTCAGAACTACTTTTAGCAACTGATTCTATGTTCGTCGCTAAAAGTAAAATCCATTGCTATTTTCTTTAAAACTTTGTGATTTTAGCATTTAACGACGGAATAACTAAAGACGTCTCCAGGTTTTCTAAGTTTTTGTAATTTTTTTTACCGACTGTTTTATCTACTGCCTAAGTTTTTCAATAAGTTAAAAAATAATTAGTCACAGAATTTCGGTTCTAATCCGTCGTTATATTTAAAAATATTTTCGTATCTTACAAAATTCTAAAATCCCAGCAAACTAATCATAAAATATACAATGTATATAAGTAAATCATATAACAATCCTAAATTCAAAATCGATCATTCACATAGGTTATAGACTAACTCGAAAAAAATGGAGTAAAAAGAACAATCAACTCATTGCGCTTCACTACACCATCATCAAACAATTTTTTAAGATAGAACACATTATCAAAGAATTTTATAGCACGTAGTAATATGGAAACACATGGTATCAGCACACTTAACATATCATCACATAAAATCAGAAGCTAATGGCCAAATTAAGGTCCCAACACACAAACAACCGGCAATTAGCAGAAAAAAAAAATGCAGCATATATATAAATAGCCAATTATCAAGTATATGAAGAAACTGAAGGAGATATGTTTGCAGCAATATGCCATAAAATCACACCCATGAATGTGGCTGATATAGGTATGGTATATAAAGTATTGAAATGAGTGGGTACCGAGGATAAACCTGTTAAAAATATGTTTAATTTGAATTTTAGAATTTCTAGAGTTTCCCTTAAAATATCTTATTTTAGAATTATAATGTGATATTTAATAAGTTAGGTGGAAAGTGGTTAGGTATTCAATAAGTTAGATAGAAAGTGATTAGGTATTCAATAAGTTAGATAGAAGGCGGTTAGGTATTTAAATTAGATAGAAAAGTGTTAGGTATTTAATAATTTTTAATTCTAGTGTGATCCCAAAACTCCCTATAAATACCCCTTGTACCAAGTGTTTTATGCAAGCCAAATATTTGAGTGTTATATCCTTCTCTTTAATTCACTCTCTCTAAATTCTCTCTTCCACCTTCTAACAAAGTGGTATCAGAGCCAAGTTTCTTTCTTAGTATGCTCTGTGGTTGCAGCATAGTCTGATCTTCCACATCAGAAAAGAATTTTCCTTGGGCTATTGTGAGTGTGTGAAAAAAAAAATAGAGTGAGTAAGTTGTGAGAAAAAAAAAGGAGAGAGAGTGAAAAAAAAATGTCCAATTTTGATATGATTTTATTCCAATACCCTCGTCTTACAAAAGATAACTATAAGAGTTGGTGTCTTCGAATCAAAGCCTTACTAGACTCACATGATGCATGGGAGATAGTAGAGAAAGGATATGAGAAGCCACACGATGAAGGAGTCTTGTCTCAAAATGCAAGAAATGAATTGGTAAAGACAAGAAAGAATGATCAACAAGTCCTCACCATCATCCAACAATGTTTGGATGATTCAATGTTTGCAAAGGTGGCCGATGCAACTACCTCAAAAGAAGCTTGGGAGATCTTGCAGAAGTCTTTCCAAGGAGTAGAAAAGGTAAAGAAAGTAAGGCTTCAATCTCTAAGAACGGATTTTGAAGCAATGAAGATGAAGGAATCCGAATCAATTTCGGATTATTGCTCGAGAGTAAAGGCGATAATAAATCAAATGAAGAGATATGGCGACAAGGTGGAGGATGTTCATGTGATGGAGAAAATCCTTCGAACTCTCACTCCAAAATTCGATTATGTGGTGTGCTCTATTAAAGAATCAAAGAATTTGGAGGAGATGACTATTGAACAACTAGAGGGATCCTTGCAAGCCCATGAAGATAAGATTAGTAGAAGACAAGGAGAAGTATTAGAGCAAGCTCTAAAAGCCAAAGCTTGTTTGAAGGAAGATAGAGGAGAAAGCTAATAAGGACGTGGACGAGGAAGAGGACGAGGCCATGGACGTGGCCAAGGTGGAAGAGGAAGAGGTAGCCAATACAATTTCAATAATGAGGCAAGAAATTTTCAATCAAGTAGAGGTCGTGGAAGTGCAAAAGGTAGAGGGCCAGGCCATAATTTGAAGACAAATGAAAGGAGGCATGAAAAATCCAACATTGAGTGCTACAATTGTCATAAGTTGGGCCATTATTCTTGGGAATGCTATAGTTCCTTGAATAATGGTGAGACAAGAGCTAATCTTATGGATGGCAAGGAAGAAGATGAAGATGAATCAACTTTATTGCTAGCACTCAAAGGGGGAGAGAAGGATGACAAGAGCTCGTGGTATTTAGACAACGGTGCAAGCAATCATATGTGTGGACTAAAGGAAAAGTTCGTGGAGCTCGATAAAAATGCACGGGGTAATGTGTCTTTTGCGGACTCATCAAAAATTCAAATTGAAGGCATAGGTACAATTATCATTTCTTCCAAAGATGGTGGCCATAAGCTTGTTAATGATGTCCACTATGTGCCCAAGTTAAAAAGCAATATTTTAAGCTTGGGACAACTCTTGGAAAAGGGGTATGATATTCACATGAAAAATAACTGTCTTTGGCTTCGAGATCAAAATGATACATTGATTGCCAAGGTCGCTATATCGAGGAATAGAATGTTCACATTGAATCTCAAGACACTTGATGTAAAGTGTTTGAAGGCTACGATAAAGGAGGAAGCATGGCGTTGGCACATGAGATTTGGGCACTTGAACTTTGGCGTACTCAAAGATATGGGGGAGAAGAAGATGGTGAAAGGGATGCCTTTAATCAATCATCCCAATCAAATTTGTGACGCATGTCTTCTTGGCAAGCATGCAAGAAAGAGTTTTCCAAAGGAGGCCACATCAAGAGCAACCAAGCCACTCCAACTTGTTCACACCGATGTTTGTGGGCCAATTGATCCATCATCATTTAGTGGCAACAAATACTTCATCCTCTTTATTGATGATTTTAGTAGAAAGACACGGGTTTACTTCTTGAAGCAAAAGTCTGAAGCATTTGCTGCATTCAAGATCTTCAAAGCTCTTGTAGAAAGGGAGAGTGGCTACAAAATCAAGGCTTTAAGGTCCGATAGAGGAGGCGAGTTCACCTCAAAAGAGTTCAACGAATTTTATGAGGCTCATGGGATTCGACGTCCTTTAACAGTCCCTAGATCACCACAACAAAATGGCATTGTGGAAAGGAAGAATAGAACAATTCTTAACATGGCACGAAGCATGTTGAAGGCTAAGAATATGCCTAAGGAGTTTTGGGCTGAAGCTGTCTCTTGTGCAGTGTACATATCTAATCGCTCACCAACATCAAGTATCAAGGATCGTACGCCACTAGAAGCATGGAGTTGACATAAGCCTAGTGTGAATCACTTGAAAATGTTTGGGTGCATTGCTTACAAGCACATCCCGCAACAAGAGAGAAGCAAGCTTGATGATAGAAGTGTCAAACACGTCTTTATTGGCTATAATGCAAACTCAAAGGGCTACAAGTTGTACAACCTAAACAATGGCAATGTTGTGGTGAGCCGCGATGTAGAGTTCGATGAAGATGGAGCATGGAATTGGGAAAGAAATGAAGAAAGCAACTATGACTTCATTCCATACTTTGTCGAGGAAGAAGAGGAAGCCATGGCACCAACACAAGATGCAACTCCACCTCCTACACCCACTCCCAATGATCAAGGTGAAAGTTCAAATGAAGGGCCAAGAAGAATGAGAAGTCTTGATGATCTTTATAATGAAACCGAAGAAACAACTCTTGGTTTGCATTGCCTCTTAGCCGACGGCGAGCCATTAAGCTTTGAAGAAGCAACGAAAGAGAGAAGATGGAAACAAGCTATGGATGAGGAAATCAAGTCGATTGAGAAGAATGATACTTGGGAATTAACAAATCTTCCTAAAGGTCATAAAGCTATTAGAGTCAAATGGGTTTACAAGGTGAAGAAGAATGCAAAAGGAGAAGTGGAAAGACACAAAGCAAGGCTTGTTGCAAAAGGTTACAAGCAAAGGCATGGCATTGACTAAGAAGAGGTGTTTGCCCCAGTTGCTCGCATGGAGACTATTCGATTACTTATCTCAATGGCGGCTCAAATGAAATGGAGAATCTATCAACTAGATGTGAAGTCGGCATTCCTAAATGGTGATCTTAAAGAAGAAGTGTATATTGAGCAACCACTTGGATATGTGGTCAAAGGACATGAGGACCAAGTCTTGAAGTTGAAGAAGGCATTGTATGGATTAAAGCAAGCGCCAAGGGCATGGAATAGTCGCATTGACAAGTACTTTTAAGAGCATGGTTTCGATCGTTGCCTTAATGAATATGCTCTCTATGTGAAAGCTTGTCATAATGGAGACATATTGCTAGTTTGCCTTTATGTGGACGATCTCATCTTCACCGGCAACAATCCAAGATTATTTGAAGAATTCAAGAAGGAGATGTCTCGTGAATTCGAGATGACTGACATAGGGCTCATGTCCTACTATTTGGGCCTAGAAGTGAAGCAAATGGAGGAAGGAATTTTTATTTCTCAAGAAAGATATGCGAAAGAAGTATTGAAAAAGTTTAAGATGCATGATTGCAACCCCGTAAACATGCCCATGGAGTGTGGAATGAAACTTTCAAAGTTTAAAGAAGGCAAAAAATAAGATCCCACTTTATTCAAAAGCCTTGTGGGAAGCTTAAGGTACTTGACATGCACAAGACCAGATATTCTTTATGCTATTGGAGTGGTGAGCCGCTTTATGGAAGTTCCTACAACAACTCATATGAAGGCAACGAAAAGAATACTTCGGTACTTGAAAGGTACATTGGAGTATGGATTATTTTATACTTCCTCCAATGACTTCAAGCTTATCGGATATTGTGATAGTGACTTTGCTGGAGATGTTGATGATAGAAAGAGTACTACCGGATTTACATTTTACATGGGTAATTGTGCAATTTCATGGAGTTCAAAAAAATAACCACTTGTTACGCTTTCCACATGTGAATCCGAGTATGTAGCGGTAACCTCTTGTACTTGTCATGCGATTTGGCTAAGGCGACTATTAAAGGAACTTCACTTGTTTCAAGAAGAAGCAACGAAGATTTACATCGACAATAAGTTTGCTCAAGCACTTGCTAAGAATCCGGTGTACCATGATCGAAGCAAGCATATATACACAAGATATCATTTCATTAGGGAGTGCATTGTAAGAAAAAAAGTAGAGCTCAAGTACGTGAAGACACAGGATCAAGTTGCGGACATCTTCATAAAAGCACTCAAGTTCGGAGACTTTCAAAGATTAAGATCAAGACTTGGGATGAAGAAGAAAAATTCAAATTAAGGGAGAGTGTTAAAAATATGTTTAATTTGAATTTTAGAATTTCTAGAGTTTCCCTTAAAATATCTTATTTTAGAATTATAATGTGATATTTAATAAGTTAGGTGGAAAGTGGTTAGGTATTCAATAAGTTACATAGAAAGTGATTAGGTATTCAATAAGTTAGATAGAAGGTGGTTAGGTATTTAAATTAGATAGAAAAGTGTTAGGTATTTAATAATTTTTAATTCTAGTGTGATCCCAAAACTCCCTATAAATACCCCTTGTACCAAGTGTTTTATGCAAGCCAAATATTTGAGTGTTATATCCTTCTCTCTAATTCACTCTCTCTAAATTCTCTCTTCCACCTTCTAACAAAACCTACCAACAAAAAACAAGTGTCTAATCCTATCAAAATAATATCATGAAAATACAATAAATCCAATTGCAGCAAAGTAAAAATGCCTAATAGATAATTGGGAAATAGTATGAAACTGAAGAGTTCTTATAATCATTTTATAAATCCTCAATAATTAGAACATAAGGGCAAGAAAGTATATCTCAATATTAAATCGCGTTAATATTTTCAGGCAAAAATTTTTAACCATTTTTTTCGACGTAATTGTGTAATTGTAGAAAAATTACCGATAGAATAGATAATGCCTTCCGTAATAGAAAAATTTCCAACGGACTAATTTTTTTTATCAAAAAATATTATATTTCTCGACAGTATAAATAATTGCGTAAGAAATTGTTCAAATAAATATTTCTCGGGGGTAATTAAGAATTCTGTAGGGAATGATTTAAAATAATCCCGGATGGAATTTCCCGACGGTATTTATCCATTCCATCGGGAAACATCTTCTCTTTTTCTTTCAAGTCGCATATCTTCTCGCAATATTTTGTGTCCCTAAAAAAACCCTGCTCCATCTCATTCTCTCAGCCACTAGCGACTCTAATCTCTGCCACCCACTGCCGACCTCTGTGTCCCCCACCCACTGCCGACTTTCATCGATATCTAGTGTCGACTTCAAATCCTTTCGCTCGATCTCACTGTCAAGTTTAAAGAGAAAAACCTAAAGTGTTGTTCAAATCAGTTAAATAAATAAACATTATTGTCTCATTTAGCATTAAAATCTTGTATTCGTCTTGAATCGACATCTCTACTTTCAATTTAGAGTTTGGGCCAATTGTGCGGATCTTCGATTTTCTTCTTCGTTCCCCCTACCTCTGGCCTTCTCCGCCCAGAGCGGCCATTACCAGATTTTGACTCGACGGCCACCGATTAAGCCTCCGTAGGGTATTTGCCCACCAAATTTAGTTACGCTTCCTAAATATGAATGCAAACATAAAGTTTCTTTATTGTTGATTCATTAATTGCTCATTTTCCTATGTGTTTCAGATTCATTTCATCCTCCTCATTAGTCGACAAGGAAAACTGAGATTGACAAAATGGTATTCACCATATTGATGTTGGGATTTTTAGGAAGGGAGGAGAGGGAAAGCAAAATCAAATATTTTAATTTTTTATTTCATATATCAAATTGAAATAATTATTGGCTTTAAATAAGCAAATACAATTAATATTTCAAATTAATTCAGATTTTTTCTTTAAAATCCTACCATACAAAATCAAATAAAAATAAACTAAAAACCAATTCAAAATTATAATTTTAACAACTAATTAATTTTGAAATATTCTAACATCTTCCCTTAATTCAAAATTAAGAAAAAAAATTCAAGGTTTCATGAAGCACATCTCTCCATATTTTTCAAGTTTTGTGATGTACTTCTCATCACATTTGTTTTTATTGATGCACTGTCTCATCAACCTTTTTTTTGTTGATGCACCCTCTCATTAACTTTCTTAGTACACTTCTCACCAATTAATCAAAAAAGAGTTTCTTTTTCAGCTATATTCATCATATTTGCTTGTTCTTCATTTTTTATTCTGCAATCTTTTCGCAAATGCCCAAATTTTTTATAATTAAAATATTGTGATTTTTCCTTGTGCCAACAATCTTCTTCTTTGTGGCCAGGTTTTTTGCAATGGCTATACTGAGGAATTTTTTCTAATCTCTTTGAAACTTTCGCAATATAAGCTCCTTCAACTATTAGTTCATCGACTTCAACTTTTCTCATCGCTCTTCTTTGTTCCTGTGCCTGCAAAGTATTGATCAATTCTATTAATATTAATTTGCCAATTTCTTTTGAATTTTCAAGAGACGAAAGTTTCGCCTCAAATTTTTCAAACAAGCTTATAAATATTTTCTTCACGATCTTGCTATCTGGTAGATCTTCTCCCAAAAGTCGAATTTTGTTCACCACCGTCATCAAACGGTCAGAATATTCTTATATAGTCTCCTTGTTTTTTCATAGTTAAAGTCACAAAATTTCTTTTGAGATTTAAGATTTGCATTTTTCTTATTTTTTTATTGCTTTAATATAATTCTTTCAGCAAATCCCAAGCTTCCTTTGCAGTGTCACAAGTCATAATTCTTGTGAAAATAATTTCAGATAAATGCAAATCTTAAGCCAATTGCCATAAGCCAAGACCTTTTAGATTTTAATGGTGTTTTTGCTTCTTTTTCTTCATGAGCTCTTATCTGATTAAGGGTTGGATTATTTCCCAGAGATGGCAAATTCCTTTCCTCTTCAACCAATTTCCATAAGCCAAAACCTTTTAGATGAGATTTAATATTGATAGCCCACACTTGATAGTTTTCACCATTAAAAATTGGAGGTGAGGGGATTGAAGTATTAGTGGTGGCCATAATTATAGGTCTCTCTAGGATCTAAAACTCTGATACCATGTTGGAATTTTTAGGAAGGAAGAAGGGAAGAAAGAAAAATCAAATATTTTAATTTTTTATTTCATATATCAAATTAAAATAATTATTGGCTTTAAATAAGCAAATACAATTAATATTCGAAACTAATTCAGATTTTTCTCCTTAAAATCCTACCATACAAAATCAAATAAAAACAAAGTAAAGACCAATTCAAAATTATAATTTTACCAACTAATTAATTTTGAATTATTCTAACAATTGACAAAAGGAAAGAACTAAGGTATTGGCAGAACTTCTCTTTTTTCCAATCTTCCATTATAGCGTACATATATTTAACTAATGTCATGCAATATTTTCAGGGCCATGATATTAATGACCTGTTGGTTTTATGATGCCGTTTCTATTGATATTTTTCTGAAAATATTGTGTTCTCTTAACATTGCTGCTATCTGTTTGTGTATGGTAATGTGCTTTGTTGAGAAGGTTATACGCCAGCTCATTGGAGTGATCGTGACTCGGGGCCCTAAACTTTGTAACTTTGTTGAGTGGAGGGGATATAAAGTTGGTTATAAGAGGTATTGCAAGGGTCTGATGGCTCCTTCATTATGGTGTTGAAAATCTAAGAAGTTTGTTTTTAATCTTATTGCTCATCAGCAATGTTGCTTCCATTTTAACCGATAATCATCAGCGGAATACTCTGTCAGTAAATTTACCAATGGAATGCTTCATTCTATGGGAACATTACAGACAGAAAGTTGATTTCTGTCATAAATATTTTTGACAAAAAATATATTTCCATCACAAAAATTAATGACGAAATCCTTCATTCCGTATGTAAGTTTTCCGATGGTTAAACATTTTTTATTGAGAAATTTACCAATGGTCATTTTTATGATGACTTTTTTCATCGGTAATCTCATTTCTCGATGGAAAATAGTGATTTTCTGTCGAAAAAATTTCATCGGTAATAATTAATTTTCTTATAGTAAAATAAACATATGCACGGCAAGTAGAGGTGGTAAAATCAGTTCAAGCCCAAAACCATGCTCAAATCTACCCATAAAAGTTGACCCAAAACCAACTAAACGCAAACTTATCCATTTTAACCCGCCCAAAACTTGCCCATCTAAAACTCAATCCAAATGGGCCTATCCCATATGCCTAACTTGCCTCATTCCAAATCACCTTTGCCAGCCCTAATCACTTCCTCTTCCTCATCCATTGCTGATTCTCTGTTGTGACCCCCCCCCCCTCTCTCTCTCTCTCTCTCTCTCTATCCAGTCCTCAATTAGCCCCTTCCACACTCGCCATTGTTGTTGGGGGCCGTCCGAGAGAAAACTTTTGGTTTCCAAAATCAAATTCAACAAAAACCCTAAACTCAAAAAGCTAAGGTAATTCCACTTTGTTCTTTAATGCATCTCGTCCTTCTCAGTCCATCGTTTTCATTCATTAATTTATTTCTTTTCAAAGGTTCTGATGAATTTATGCGTGTTAGCTTGATTTTGATATCAATTTTTAGGTTCTTTAATTTGGATTCGAGTACCTTGAAAAACATTATGGCTATTATTCTCGGTATTCTAGTATGGATCTCAAAAAATCCTTATCTGATCATGAAAATTGATTCAAATGTGATCATTTACTTCCTGCAATTTTCTGTTTTTTACCAATCTTCTAGTTAAGAAATTTTTAGTTGTCACATTATAATAACAATAGTAAGTATAATTTAAAACCAACAGTAAGTATAATTTATTGAGGAATAAAACATATGACCGAATTATTTTCACTTTGATGCATTCTCTGTTCATTGTTCTCTCTTAGACTATGGAGAACTGCTAATAGTTGGTTTTTCTTGATCATGTTGTTTACGGCCTGTACACTTACAGAAAACTGGTCCAGTTTTTCAGAAAATTTTTTCACAGAAAACTGAGATCATGTTTATTTTAGTCAATTTTCTAAAATAGAAAATAAAAAATAGATTTTTAAGTTTTCTAAAATAAAGAAGAGATTGGAGAACTAATAAAATATGTTTTCTAAATTTTCTAAATCATTTTAATACATATATACATATGTGTGTGTATATTCACACACACATACATATACATGTATGTGCATACATATATATATGTATGCATAGACATGCATGTATGTATGTATGTACTTATCTACATATATATATATATATATATATATATATATATATATATATATATATATATATATATGTACGTAGACACACACACACACACACATATATACACATATGTATGTACATACATATACATGCACATACATATACTTATACATACATATACATATATGTGTGTGTGTGTGTGTGTGTGTATACATATGTATATATGTATGTATGTGTGTGTATGCGTATACATACACACGCACACATGTATATATATATATGCATACACATGCACATGTATATACATATACACATACATGCAAATCCACACATATATATATATATATATATATATATATGCACATGCACATGCACATGCACATGCATATATATATATATATACATATACATATATATAGAAAATAATTATTCTAATTTTTCATTTATTGATATGCATACGCATATACATATGTATATATATATATATATACATACATACACATATATATAGAAAATAAATAATCTAATTTTTCATTTCTTGATAAATAAACGCGTTTTCTAAATTTTTTACAGAAAATAAACACTCCAATTTTCTAAGAAAATAGAATACAGAAAATAGAAAACTATTTTCTGTAAGTAAACGCACCCTTAAAGTCTTGCTTTTTAGTAACCTGATTAGGCTGGTGCAGTGAAAATTGTCTAGATCATGGAGCTTTGAACTTTGAACTAGTACTCTTCAAGATTTTAATTTGCATGCAAACAGACTTTGTGATCTCCGATGGGAAGTGATCAAATTATAATGTGATCATGCTAATTTCTTTTTGGGTTTTGGATTTTGTGATTAATTGAATCTACAATTGAATGTATTTTAGTCTTATCTGTTAGACCAGTCAATATATCAAAGGACTGACTTACTAAATCCCATCACCAAACATTATGGTATATCAGTTAATTATTTTGTATATCATGGAAAAAGGGCTCAATAAGCAACTTTTGTGTTTATGGGTTTTGAGTAGAGCTTTTTCTTTTAAAACTTAATATATTGGTGGGGACACATAAGGTCGTTGGATAAAAAATATATAAAAAGTTATGCTTCTTTTATTCAAATGGGTTGATCCACATCTCGGCTCGTTTGGGCCTTCATACGACATATTTGGACCATCCAGTGCATTTGACTCAATATTTTTTATAGTAATTATTTTAATATTCCGTTATTATATCGAAAATTAATTTTCATAAAAAAAAATGAAACAATGGGCTGACCCACATCTTGACTCGTTTATGCCTTTAGTCGATCCATTTGGACTAATATTTGTAGTAGTTATTTTAATATTCCGTTATTATGTTAATAATTATTTTTCATTAAAAACATGGATCAAATGGATTAACCCACATCTTGGCCTCATTTGTTATCCATTTGGGCTAATATTTTTTATAATAGTCATTTTAATATTTTGCTATTATGTCGACATTTATTTTTCGTTAAAAATATAAGTCAAATGGGTTGATCATATGATCCATTTGGGCTACTCAATCCATTTGAGCTAACCTTTTTTCTAGTAATTTTTTTTAGTATTCTATTATTATATCAAGAATTATTTTTCGTTAAAGTAAATGGGTCAAATGGATTGGCCCACATCTTGGTTCTTTTGGGCCTCCATCTGACCCATTTAGGTCACTTGACCCATTGCCAACAGTTTTTTACAGTAGCCCTTTTAGTATTTCGTTATTATATCACTAATTATTTTGGTTAAAAAAAGATAAAAAAATCTACATCTCGATTCGTTTGAGCCTCCGAACGATCCGTTTGGGCTAATATTTTTTATAATAGTTATTTTAGTATATCGTTGTTATATCGAGAATTATTTTTGTTAAAAACACGGATCAAATAAATCGGTCCAAATTTGCCCAATTCATTTGAGAATTAGCCCATTTATGTCCCATATGTTTTTGGCCAATTTATAATCCAATCCAAATTGCTCAACCCGCACATTTTGCTACCTCTAAAAACAAGGGAAAAAATATATCCACAACTACACCTATAAAACTAATGAGTGAATCGATAAATGTTACCTATTGCTACCTTGTTTTTGTTGTAAAAATTAAGGTATTAAACTATTTCAAACCATTCCTTTCTTACATCTTCTTATCTTACATCTTATTTTTATCTCTCGTTTACAGGTTATAACACATTATTAGACTAGCACAAAGCTAGTGGAAAGAATGTGTTTGCATGCTTTAATACAACTTATTAAAGCTTAATGTCAATACAATAAAAAAATATCTTTGTAAAATAATAAAAAATAGTTTAATACTAGTTTATCGCTAATCCATATTTACAAGTAAGACATAAAATATACTATAATTTCAATTAAAATGTGAAAATTACCACCTTAGCATCTAGTCATGTCATCTAGAAAAAGAGTTTATAGTAACCTATATTTGTATACTCTTTCATAAAAGTTTTAAGTTATTAATTTGTAATTTTTTGAAATAAAAAAGATTAAATTTCAATTTCATGAGATTAAACATAATTATTGATAATACTGAATATTATCTTATGTTGGGCCTGAGCTAGCGTTTGGCCCAAGGGCCAAAAGAATACCAAAGAGCAAAACCCAATGTCACTTAAGCCCAGTGCCTTTGAAAGCCTAGCGTGTGGTAGGACGGACACACCCATAAACCAAAGGAACGAGGCTTTCAAGCTGTCTAATCGAACTACCAAGGCTCGACCTTCGATAGCCTACTGACACACGCCTCCAGCCTATTCATCACCTATTTGGCATCACATTGCCACAAATCTACCCTGACATTAGGATAGACCACTCAAGTGGGTTATCTCATCCATATAAATACTAGGTCATTCCATGTTCAGGTAACACAATCCATAGTAAAAATAATACAAAATTTCTTTCCTCCATCTTCTCCTATGTTAATTTATTTCTTGATTCATCAGGCATTTTTCTTATTTGATGAATTATTTCCTCATCAGTTATCCTATCGATTCGCTTCAATTTTAGAAATCTATAAATGATTATCTGTGTTAAGCTGTTAATTGCACTGATCACGATTATTCGATTGGTTCACTTCATTAAATTATTATTATAATCACCTTTATCAATTCCTAAGTTAATTAGTAAAACTGATAAAGAAATAGGGAAACAGTGACAATGAATTAGAAATTATGAATTTTATTAAAATTTCCAAATACATGAGAAAAATAGGGGAAAATATCCTATCTAACGGTTTGATGCCAATTGGATATAGTGTTTCTAAAATGGGGCACTATACTCACCAGGGTACCACCAGAAATATCCAGTTTGCTTATTTTTGCATCTTCTCATAGAACGAGCGACTCTCTACCCACTAGAACCTTTCCTCTTCAGCTCCAAATCACCATCTCTCCAAATTTTCCTAGTGGCAAAAAATGGAAAGTAGAGAGAAAAAAAGGAAAAATGGAGAGGAAAATTGCAAAAATAGAGAAGAAAGTACATATTTGGGAGCACCTTATTTCAGTAGTAAAATTCATTTATCTTCCTAAAATGGCAAAAAATTGGAAAGAATAAAGCAAGAAAATTTTCAGATGCTTAAACTGCTCCATGAGAAAGTGTTACAAAAACAAAAAGGATACCTGAAAATTCTTTTTAGTGAAATAGCAGGCGAAGACACCTATTTATCGGGAGAAAACTTCCTCTTTAAGCCAAAAAGCTGGAACTGCTTAGGCCACGTGACAGTTTACTATAGGAGAGGCTGAGAAGACAGAACACGATCAATAAACGTCGCCATAATGGGCACAGCCACTGAAGCGTCCCTATCGATGAGCACGGATGACTAAATGTCACCTCATTAATGCGTTGACCGTGTCAATCACTTTAGTTGGGAATCTGAAATGATGAGCAGCTAGAGGCCCTCGATCAAACCAAATAAACAAAAATCCATTTGGTTCCAGTTTTGTTCTATGCAGCCCTACTTTCTAAGGTCTCAAAGAAATCCCCTTTCACAGCTCTATTGTGATCCCTTGAACTTCTAATTATTGGGCTATCATTAGGCTTTTTGTTATTTGGGCATTTGTTTTTACCATGGGGCCTTTTACCTCTCACTATCCTCGAAGAGTAGCCAGCTTCCCTATAAGACACATCACCTAAAGGCATGCACTTTCCTGCATTCTCCTTCATGGGACCACATGTAATTGCCTCACTATCAAGACCGGCATCTCCTATGTTACCATTGTCCTTTTGTGTCAGTCCTGTAAACCTCGACCCTTTCTGAAAAGAGTTGCCTCTATCCACTGTGCCATCTTGCTTTTTTTGTCCGCAATTCCCCCTTTTGTCTGCTATCATCCACGAGCCATGTTCGTTAATTCTATTGCCACCTCCGGCCACCAGCCCATTGGAACCATCGTGATTCTGGTTCTCTTCGTTCTTTTCCTTATGTGGGCAATAAGAATCCAAATGTCCACATCTGTCGTATTTGAATCATATCTTCGGTAGGTTTTCGCATTCCACCATTTGTTTATTCCCATCAAGCATAAACTTGGAGACAAGGGGTTCTTTGAAGTCTACTGAGACAGCCAATCTAGTTTGCCTATGATGATATCGCTAGTATTGAAATCAGCCTTCACCACCTTGCTATTAGCTTCTCCTATTTTGTTGAGGACATTTTGTGGGTTGTAAAGCAAGATGAGTTCTGAGAGCCTAATCCAAACCACCGCTTAGTTGATTATAGAGTTACACACTTTTAAATCCAGGACCATCGCTGGACCAAGAGGTAGCCGCCCATTATGGTCCCTAGCTCTCCCAACAAGGATCTTAAATAATTCTCCTCCTCTCTAAAATTAACCATGAAATATCCCTTGCAAATATCAAGGATTTTAGCTTCATCTAGGTCCCAAAGCATTTATAGCTTCTTACAGAACATTTTATAGCCTATAGTCCGATTAAAAAGACGGATAACCACTGCTCAGCAAAACATGCTGGAGACTGTGTTCTTTAGGTCTTTTGAGATTCTCACAAACGGGCATTTTCCATCCCTGAGAATCTCAACATCCCCTATGTCAATTGTGATGTCTGCCATCTCCATTTCCTCTCCCAACTCTGCTTCTTTCCCCGTTCCCTGCATAAGAGTATCCTTAAAGTACCAAGCAGCAACACTGTATTTCATGGTGGACTCTCTATGCTTGACTTTCTTGGTTTCCTTATCACTCTCCTCTCTTTGCTGGTTACCATCGCCAAGAATGTGCATTTTAAGAGGAGTTAAATATTAAATATTGATACATTTTTTATGATTGTATTCATAAATATTCTTTTAAAAGACCTAATTTAGAATGCAGAGTAAAGAGCTTTAGGCCTAACTATATATCTGGCAACCCTAGCATCTCCAGTAAGGAGGAGTTAACTCAACATTGTGAGTGCAAATTTGCTCTCACTACTCAAAAATCTATCTGCTTTCACTTTACTTGCCCTTCTCTGAGCTTTCTTCCACCATAATTTTGCTAGGTTTCTTTCCTCAGGTACAACTTTCAACCTCTTAAACTTCATATCTATGATTGTTATATAATGTGCTTACTAGTAATATTGGTTTTCTTTTTCCCTATTGCTATTATTTGATGCTTTTCAAGAGAGGGATAAAGGAACAGATGGGTTATAATCTCTTTATTACTGAAAGAATATCAGTAGGTGGTTTATGAAGCATATATAGAAAAAGAAAAGTTTTTAATTTAAAATTTGCATTTTTCTTTTCAAATTTGTGCACAATTGGCAGTTGCTACTTCGTTTATTAAGGTTTTTCTATTTTTGATCAAATCGGATTAGGTTTCCAGCTCTTCTTTTGAAGGAAGATCACTGCTAATTGTTTGGGTTGGTTAGATTTTATTTGAAAGTCTAGAACAGAAGGGGAAAATCTATTAACTTGAAGGCATTGGTGGACAAGGAGAAGAATAGGGTATTATTTGTTGAAGCTGATACTGACTTTATTGATGTTCTTTTCAGTTTTTTGACAATGCCTATGGGAACAATTGTTAGATCAACCTGTCAAGGGCAACCAACTAGGTTCATAGGTTGTATGAGCAACTTGTATTCAAGTGTTAAAAATCTTGATGTTAATTATCTCAGGACTAAAGTATGTAAGTTGATGCTATTATATCCTCGAATCGGGGCAGTAACTCAGTATAGCAAGCTGAAACTAAAGATTGATGGCTGTGAGCCTCATAAGTATTATTATTGTGAAGACAGAGAATGCATTAGCTCCCAGCACAAGTTATTGAGTCACTACCAAGTTAGTATGGCATGTGGGTTGTCTCATTACTGTGGAGACAGTTATTGCGTCACTACCACGATATATGTGCATGTGGGATGTCTATTAGTTCCCATTGCAAGCTGGCTTGTAAGGTTAAGCCAAATACTCCTCGAGAAAAAGGAGTATTTGTGAAATGATAAACTTGACTTCTAATAAGTGATGGGTTACAAGTGATACCCTCATCAAGTGCAGCAAGCTTTTCTTTGCTTTACAAGCTTGGAGTCAAGGATGCAAGTAAGATTGAGGATAGTACATATAATTTTGGAGCATATAAGGTAACTAATAAATTGATAAGTTCTACTTGTTCTATAGCAAAGTTAATTTCTAGCTCGACATTTGGTTTCAGGTTTTGAATTTGCTGAAAAGCTCAATGGTATCAGATGCACCCTTGACAGAAACTTTGCTGAAGAAAATTGTGACCCTTGAATTCAATAAGGAAAGTTCTCATAGATGGAGTTCCAACTTTAATCATCAACTTGGGAAGCAAGAAAATAGGAAAATTAGTGTGAAGCTTTTTGTTAGCAAATCCAAGAATATTGTATGTTATGCAGAAGTAGGTGAAGATTTTGTTGATCTACTTTTTAGCTTCGTAATTGAATCACTTGGATATATAGTGAAAGAAATGTGTGATTGATCATTGAGGATCTTGGTGTTCAGAAATACTTCAAGTTGAATGTTGAAAAAGAGATTTTGCTTTGTCCTAAGATAGCGCCTAAGTTTGGCTACAACAATCGAGAAAACAAAAAAGTAAGTCACGAAAATGGATAAAAAAGTATAGGTTTGATGGCCCCTTCCTGTCATTAGAAAGGCAGGACATGACAAAGGAAAACCCATCAAGAAAGTAAAACTCATTCCTCATCCTTAAAAGGCAGAAAGATGGAAAAAATAAAGCGAGGAAATCTTGAGATGCTTAAAGATTTCATGAGAAAGAAAAATAAGAAATTCAGGAGAAAAAGGGAAGGAGAAATGAGAGCAACAACCAGAAGAAGCCGCCTATTTATAGGATTTTTCTTCAACCTGAGAAGAAACCACTCGAAACACGCGGTGGTCTACAACTGGAGCATCGAAGAACTTGAGTTATTAGTGCAAAATATAATAGTTACCATAATGAGCGCGTCTTGCGAAACATCCCTTGTTAATAGTTGCCATAATGAACGTGTCAAATTAGGCGACCATCAATAAATGTACCAAAAATAATAAAAATGTAGTATTGTCATCAGCAAGCATACGGTTAAAAGCTCCCAATCGATAATCCGCCACATCGATCGGATAATGCAGATGAGAAGGATCGCCATTCTAAAAAAAATGAGATTTTACCCTAAGTCGGGTAATGAAAAAACTTCAATATTAATGTACCTCGGTGTATTATGTTTGGGCTATTAATTTGATATAGCAAATAAAAGACAGGAAGTATCCAACAAAAGAAGTCATAATTTAGAAATCGAGAGTTTTATTGAGAAATCTCGGAGGTACAAAGGAACACAAAGAAGTTATCCTATTTAATGGCTCTACGCCGATCGAATCTTTTGGGGCGCTCCATTTGCCAAAGCACTTCAGGGACACCCAATTTGCTCGTACTCGCAAATTGCCCGGAATCTACTGCCCCTTCCCTCTTCAACTTCGAACTGATAACTTCCCGAATTCCCCTAACGATGAAAATGGGAAGAAGTGAAAGTCAAAAATAGATAATAACCTATCTATTAAAAAAAACCAGAGGCCCAAATAAGGCCCAAAAGCCACAAGGCCCAAAGTATAGCACAGGAGATTTGGTGGGCTGTCACAAGGCATTTCTAATCAGACCTGCTGAGCTGCCACCTGCTAATGCACTGACACACTCTATCGCCATATCTCTCTGACTATCTTCAGTCAAGTCATCATCCATCTATTTTAACACACTTAGTAAGACTTAGATAGTAAAGGTCATGACGCCACTATGCCCAAACTGTAGCACTTTACACTCTCTATATCATATACATAGCCCAACCCTTTTAGGGGCTCCTGGCATCAGTCTCAATTGAAGAACATGTCTTCTTTCTATATTTCTTCTCTCTAAAAGCCCCTTATTGACTTAAGATTTGGAGAGCCACTGCTTGGTCTGATCGGGCTAGCCTTACTTGCAGGTTATAGGTCCTCTTCCAATTCGTTCATCCTATTCATGTCCCTCGTTTTGATATCCAAAGGAAAATCAAGTCTAGAACAGAATGGGAGAATCTATTAAGTTAAGGCATTGGTGGACAAGGAGAAGAATAGAGTATTATTTGCTGAAACTGATGCTGATTTTATTAATGTTCTTTTCAATTTTTTTGACAATGCCTATGGGAACAATTATTAGATTAACCCGTCAAGGGCAACCAACAAGGTCTGTAGGTTGTATGAATAACTTGTATTCAAGTGTTAAAAATCTAGAAAATGTTGATGTTAATTATTTCAAGGCTAAAGTATGTAAGTTGATGCTGTTGTATCTTCGAATCGGTGCAGCAACTCAATATAGCAAGTTGAAACTAAAAATTGATGGCTGTGAGCTTTATAAGTATTATTACTGTGAAGACAGAGGATGCATTAGCTCCCGGCACAAAATATTGAGTCACTAACAAGTTAGTATGGCATGTGGGTTGTCTCATTACTTTAGAGACAGAATATGTACCAAGACATATGTGCATATGGGATGTCTTTTGGTTGCCATTGCGAACTGGCTCGTAAGGTTAAGCCAAATAATGATGAGATCGATCCTCGAGAAAAATGAGTACTTATGAAAGGAAAAATTCGACTTCTAATAAGTGATGGGTTACAAGTGATACCCTCATCAAGTGTAGTAAGCTTTTCTTTGCAAGCAAGGTTAAGGACAAGACATAACATTGGAGCATATGAGGTAACTAATAAATTGACTAGTTCTGCTTGTTATATATCAAAGTTAATTTATGGCTTGGCATTTGGTTTCATGTTTTGAATTGCTAAAAGCTCAATGGTATCAGATGCACCTTGACAAAACTCTGCTGAAGAACAATAAAACCCCTGAATTAAACGAGGGAAGTTTTCATAGATGGAGTTCTAACTTTAATCATCAACTTGGGGAATAAGAAGATAGGAAAATTAGTATGAAGCTTTTTGTTAAAAATCCAAGAATATTGTATGTTACGCAGAAGTAGGTGAAGATTTTGTTGATCTATTTTTTAGCTTCCTAACCATTCCACTTGGATATCTAGTGAAAGAAATGCGTGACTGTGCTACAAAAGGATGTATAAATCACCTATATAAGAGCATTGAGGATCTTAATGTTCAGAAATACTTGAATGTCAAAAAAGAGATTTTGCTTTGTCCTAAGATAACGCCTAAGTTTGGCTATAACAACCAACTGATAGGACTTGAAGAAGTTAATTTGCATTGCTGCCTAGATGTGAAGGATGAGAAACTACCAAACTACAAGGAAGGTACATGCAATTGAGGATTTGTGATGGGGCCTATAATGTTTATAGTGACTGATGATCTGATTGTCACCCTCGTATCCCCCATCTCTGGCGTATTTGTTTTGAACAAATTGAATGTTCCTTTCAATGACGCTGAGGAATGCATTGTGCAAGTTGTGAACTGAGGAGGTATGTTGTAAACAAATTGAATGTTTCTTTCACATTTTTTGCATATCAAACTTTAATGCTTGTTTTTTTTTAATATACTTTAAAGGTTACATTAGAGAATGAATGAATTAATCTGTTTGGATTGACAAATGGATCATAATACGGGTTGGATTTTGACCATGATCCAAACAAATCAATCAATAGATTGAGTCATTTGACTCGGGATAAAAAGTACAGATTATATGGATAGGAAAACTTCCATTGCATTAATTTATCATTTTCAATACCCGCTAAGGTTGCCAACAACCATTGCAATATCGAAAGAGGCCACCTGCGATAGCTGCACAACAACACATATATTAGAAACAAAAATTACCAGCCAAATTTTCTTAACTCCAATCTACTCTCTCATATGCCCACATTCAATCACATTATGCTACAACATCAATCAACTATGAATTCCAATGTTTTAAATCTTTATTCAGGATACACAGCAATATATACATTGAAAAATAAAACAATATATACATCCAAATAAAGATTGGAGACTTCTGAATGTAATTTATTCCATGAGGTATATTAGCAATCAGCAGATACAATCACCGTCTCTCATTCACATCTTATTCTTCATCTCCTTCATATTCATCATCTGATAAAATAAAAATTAAGAAAAAAAGAAGAAGAATAAGAAGAAGCAACAATGATGTATGATGCGCCAAGCCCAAATTTCTGTATTAAAATATTAATTAGTAATACTACTTTTAATTGTTGGTGCTTCGACCCCTGCATATACGGTCTATGAAGTAGATTAGCAGCAAACAGAATCGCCCATTATTAAGTATTTGGTTATCCCCTTCAACCCTTTCCTCCTCTGCAAGTGCTCTAGCAGGTTCAATCTATAAAAAGAAAAAATAAAACAACAAAAAGGGCGTCATTTTAATTCAAAATTATGGGATTAGTCCAATAAATTATCTTCAGAGAAATGTTTATTTGATTTTGTAGTAAAAGCAGAACTAAATCTGTTGGCAATAGAAGCAGATAAAATCTTCTTCTTATGCTATTTTAATTGATTTTTAATATTCAACTACCATCTAGAACTTCTTTTGCTTTATAATGTATCTCTAAAAATGTTGAGATGGGTTTGATTTGGATGATAACATACCTCTTTCTTCATGGTTCCATTGATGTCTCCCTCCAATGCATACCTTCTTTCATTTATCATTATTTCTTTCAGCTTCGGAGTGTTGGATGGCCCATAAGAAAAACTTTTCATGTGATTGCATCCTTTAATTTCCAGGGATTCTAATGACTGCAATTCAACTGCACTAGTTCCACTACAAAAACTCTTGAGATTAGGCAATAAAAGAAGAATTGATCCCTTTTGGTAATTTACCACTCTTCCAGAATTCATGAACCATTTCGTAAATATCCCATCCAATAACTCTCCAGGCAGCCTTAATGAACCCGAAATTGAAACCATCAGGACCGGGCGCTTTAGAGCTTTCACAACACCATACTGCTTTCTTGACTTCTTCAAAAGAGAATGACTTTTCAAGCATCAGAGCAGACTCCCTTGAGAGCTTCTTCAAAAAGTCTGGAGGAAGAGATGGCCTATTATGATTTTTCTCTTTAAAAAGATCTTCATAAAAAGACACAATCTCCCTCTTTATGATATTCAAATCTGATACTGAACCCAAGGGGGTTTGAAGGGACCCAATGAAATTCTTTGATCTCCTATTTGAAGCCGACAGATGGAAAAACCGAGTGTTCTTGTCCCCTTCTTTTAACCATTTAATTCTTGATTTTTGTCTCCACAAGGACTCTTTACATTTGAGCTTTCCCCATAGCAGATTCAGCAAAGTGTTTCTTTTTTCCCACATAAATTTTTTTAAAACATCATGTAGATCCCCATCTTCCAGGTCCCTATCTAGAACTTCAATATCATTTTCTAATTTTTCAATGGCTACATCAACATTACCAAATACCGATTTGTTCCAATCCCTCAGCTTGTCTCTTAGGAACCTAAAATTTGATATCAGGCCTCTACTTTTCAAGTGCCCAGACTCAATCCACCATTTTTCTATGTTTAGAAGGAAATCAGGCTCATGCAGCCAACAGTTTAGAAACCTGAAGGGCTTGGGGCAGGCTTTCTGATTAAAACTTGTTAAGAGAATTGGAGAGTGGTCAGAGATTCCTTTAGGGAGGCCAGATTGAACAATATTTAGAAAAGTAGTCATCCAAGTGGTATTGACTAAAAAACGATCCAATCTACTTTTGCTGATTGAATTGCTCCAAGTAAACCGTTTTCCAGATAAAGGCAAGTCAATAAGGCATACTCGATTAACAAAGCTAATAAAGGCCTGATCTTTCCCAGATAAAATCCCTTTCCATCTATCCTCTTTTTTTAAAACTGCATTAAAATCACCAGCAACCAAAACAGGTAAAGAGTCATTTATCAACTTCTCCAGGGAAGCCCATAGACAAGCTTGGAGCTCTTCCGAAGAAGGGGAGTAGACATTTACAAAGAGACACTCTGTTCTAAAAGAATGAAGATAACCTTTAACTGCCACCCAGTGATCCCCATAGCTCCAATCACTCTTGACAAAGAATTCACTACTCCAAGACATCATCAACCCACCCTGATTACCATTAGATGGCAAAAAGACCCAATCGTGATTAACTGACCCCCAAATTTGCTTCGCAGCAGGAGCAACAGAGCTACACATTTTTGTCTCCTGCAACATAAATAAATCAACTTTTTTCCTATTCACCCAACTAGCCACCACCCTTCTTTTAATACCCGAATTAAAGCCTCTAACATTCCATGATAGTAGATTCATAAGGATAATATTAACAAGATCCCCAAAACCAACAGCCTGACTAAACACTTAGATTATCGGCTCTACCGAAACCACACCTTGAAATTTGTCAACTTCAGAATTATCCCAAGCCATGGATTCGGCCATTTCTAGATTTACCATTTTATTAATAAAAGCATCCTTTCCTTCAGGGATATCAATTCCCAAAAGATTAGCCACCTCGAAAACTTTCGTGGCTTCCAAGAGAGGGGGCGGAATAGAAGTAACTTCAGCCTTATGACCAGCGAGGGAATTTCTATTTCTTATGCAACCGTCCGATATAGATGCATCAGCAATTGGACCAGATAGTGAATGCGAATCCTCAGTAGATACAGGAATCTGGTATGAAGCTTGATTTGCCTTTCTTCTCGATCCATTCTTCTTCTTGTTCTTTGAAACAGAGGGGAACTGCAGCATGGATTTATTTTTTTTTTTGGATCTAAAAGATAGAGAGCCCTTACCTTCTTAGATTTTTTAGACTTAGGATTTTTTTGGGCCTCAAACCCATTAAGCTTACCATTTGACCCAAAGATGACTAAGGCACTATTTGGATCAATAAATCCCTCATCTTGAGAGCCCATGGAAGGATTAGGGGATGCAGACCCAATAGCCAAAGGAGGCAATGACCCACCATCAGATTTACAAGGGGAATAGCTGTGTATAGAGGCAACAGAACCGTTTGGAGTTCCACCTTGAGCCGCCAACTCAGTATTGGGAGACTCCCTATCAATAATTGCAGAAGCTTTCTCCAAGACAGATATATTGCAGCGACCTGTAGAGTGCTGCCCGAAAAACCCTTCAGATGACTTGTCCGAAGGCTCTAGAGAAGATGATGACACCGGTGAACTGACTTGTTTCTTTTGTTCCGCCATTGGGGGGAAAATAATGCATGGTTCCTCAATAATTCTTACTGGAAAAACTTTTCCAATAATTCGAACTTTAATCAAAGTATTGATAGATTCAGATGAGGAAGTGGAGACGAGGACTCTGGCCAAATCAAATCTTGATTTATTCCTAGTACTGTCATCCAAACAAATAAAATTCCCATATAATACTGCCACTTTGCTAAAGAAATCGACATTCCATGCATGCAGAGGAACACCTTCACATCTAATCCATGCAAATCTCTTGGTGCAAATATCGTTTGGTTCCCACGGTTTTACAAAGTCAAACCATTCAGCAAGCCATTTTAGCCCTCCTTCTAGCATTCTTGTTCTTTCTTCCAATGAATAAAAGTTTAACAAAATCAAATTTCCCCCCATCGGATAACACCTAACATTTAGATATCCCCAGCTAACTAGACTCTCTTGGATATTAAGGGAATTTTCTGGATGATAGAGCTAACCCACCAAGCTTCTCTCAAGCCACTGCATGTCCTCCTTATTTGAGTTGTATAGGAAGTTTACCGAGCCCACTCTATCGTTAACAGTCACATCATCTCTACATCCTTCCTTGTTTGATTTTTTTAGCTTGACAATATCAGCATACGACCTGTTGTCTCTGACACTGAAACTCCCTTTTTTTACCTTCTCTGAAGCCAATCTTTGCATTCTATCCTGATTAACCTGTTCAACCTTCCCGCTGGTGTATCTCTCCAAATTCACCTTGATCTGCTTATTCCCAATCCATGACCCATTCAATCTTTGGATCAAGGCATTAATATTTTTGACTCCTTCTATAGTCACAAAACCAAACCTCGTACCTTTCTTACTAAGCTTCTTGGCCACGAAGACTCTCTTAACTGTTCCAAACCAGGAGAACACCTTCCTAACTCCAAAAGTTGGCCACCCATTCGGAAGATTGTCCACAAAAATGTTGTAGATACCAGGACTTTTTTTGTATTGCTCAACATCCAAAAATGGATCAATACTAGACCTGCCACTACCCAACCTAGTGTAATCCCGATTGGGACTCCGCGGAGGGGTAATGTTGTGGATGATGGGTGCCGGGGAGGGGGAGGGAGGAAGGCTCATAACTGAGGGTAATATTTCTGGTAAATGGCTTCTTAATTAGCCAAATTGCGGCCTTAATGAGGCTAGAAATAGATTGCCCAGAAGAAATTCTGTACCGATCGAAAAACAAGAATCAGGGCATCAGCTATACGAAGGAAATAAAATCATAGAATAAATTAAGAAGTGGAATATAAAGCTAATTAAATAAAAATTTTAACTGACGAAATATAATTGTCGAAAAGCTATTGTGCGAATTAGTACTCACAGCCAAAGACGTATCAACTTGAGAGAGAGAACTAATCACATCAGAATCATAACTTAAAGGTGTACTTGTTTTGAACAAATTGAATGTTCCTTTCAATGACGTTGAGGAATGCTTTGTGCAGTTGGCAAATCAGGAGGTATGTTGTGATTGACAAATCAATTAAATTGATTAAATTCGTCTATTGGACTCTGCACATTCATTGATTAATCACAGCACTTTCCAATTGCCAATATAATTCACTCTTATATCTAATCCACATGATAAATATGTCTTTTTGTTTCATCCAAATATTTCCTTAATTGAATGTACATAAACATGCTTTTAAATGTTCAAAAATTGATTTACAGTAACTGAACTAATGTCTTACACAACAATTATTAATAAGCGTAGATTGATAGAACTAAATCTACTGACAATACATGCAGTAAAAGTAGGTAAAAAATCTTCATCTTATGCTATTTTAATTGATTTAATATTCAAATATAATCTACAACTTCTTTTGCTTTAATGAATATTCAAATAATTCTGGTACGCAATATATCTCCAAAATAATGTTGACATGGCTTTATTTAGGATTAAAACATTACCACTTTCTTCATGGTTCCATTAATATCTCCCATCAATGCGTGACTTCAGAGTGTTGGATGACCCATAAGAAAACTTTTCATCTGTTTGCGTCCTATAATTTCCAAGGATTCTAATGAATGCAACTCAACTGCACTAATTCCACCTCAAAAACCCTTGAAATTAGGCAATTCTTAAAGTTCCAACACTTGCAATTGAGGAAATACAATTTTGTCCAATACTGATTCTGGTGCTTCTTCATCCTCTTTTCCAACAATAGCTTTCATTTTCTCACAAGGACTAATATGTATATATTCTAGTTTCACTAGAAATTTAGGCAAATGAGGCTTGAAAATATGTGTGAGATTGTCACAGTTATGTACAATCATGTTTTGCAGGTTTTGAAATCCCATAATTTCTGGTGAAATCTTGAACAAAGAAGTATAATATTTGACTTAAAATAGTTTATGCTAAAATAATAAGGATTTTTGTTTACTTACTTGAGCACCAAGCATTAATTATTTTGAAGGCTAGCAATTTGTTACTTGAGGCTAGACATGTTTATGGGCTTAGGTACCCATCCGGCCTGACCCTTTTGCAAAACATTATGGGCTCGAACAACAATTTTTTTTTGAGAAAATTACACCAAATGTCAGCTTTTTATATATTTTTTTAAAAATACCAATATTTAAAATTCCTTTCAAAATTATACATTATTTGTAAATATATTTCATACATGTGTTTTCTTTTTATTTTGGCCTTTTTTTATTTTTTGTTCTCGCTTTCACTCATTCCCTCCCATTTCTGTTTTCCATTGTTTCATTTTCCTTTTATGTTTTCCATTGTTTCCTGGTCATAAATATGTTTCTCACTCGTTTTCTATTATAAATTGAAATTCTTTCTCTTATTCGATTAAATCAATCTATCATCTTTTCTTATTCAATTGAATGAATCTTTCATCTCTATTTCTCTCTCTGGTTTAATCTGTTTTCTTCGATCTCTAGGCTCTTCTCCTCCAACAGAGAGAGCAGCACTCTCCTCACCATTTCCCCCTCTTTTTTCTTCGATTTCTCCTCTTACTTTCTACAATCTCACATCAATTAGCTACTGATCAGGTGATGGCTCTTTTCTTTTTTATTTTTTTCCTTTTTGTCGAATAATTTTATTTTTGTTTTTGTTCTTTCGGGTTTTAGTTCATTTGGATTGGTGGTTATTGGGTATTCTACGATTTCGATGTTATCTGGTTTCGTAATTGGTAGATTGGGTTTATTGTTTTCTGATTTTAAAATTATATGGCATCTCTTGCAGTTTTAAGTTTTGCTGGCAAGATGGCGATTTTTGCCAAATCGAAAAACGCTTTAAAGCGAGCTGAAGGTGAGTTTTATAATTCCTGGCCCTTTTTTATCTGCTAGTTGCTTGTAATTCTGTTGTGTGAAAGCTTGTGCCATTGATTGTTTCCTTTTGCTAGAATTTCTGAGAATGCTATTTTAACTGGAAAATTTTTCTTTTTGGTTGTAAGATTATATATCATATTGACTGCTGTTGATATTAGCTAATGTTTCAGTAGAATGGTTAAGTTGATTGTTGCTTTCTTCACGAGTGAATGGATTTCAAGCATTTTACTGCATGAGATATTTAACTGTTAACTGTTTGCAGGTCACATATCATTGCACTGTTAGAACAATGGACGGAGTTGTTGTAGAGTCTACAAAGTTGAAATATGGAGGTGGGTCGATTGCTTGAGTGCATGTTATGGTTGATTTATAATTATAGATTTGAATAACTTGAATTTGAATCAAAATAGCATTTATTATGCAGCACTATTTAACCCTGATCAAAATCTCAAGAATGATCCACTAGAAGTGAGCAAGGAATCAAATTATAATATTTATGAGTTGAGATTACAAAATTTGAAGAGAAAGATAAAGATGAATAGAGCTACTGTTGGAAATTCTAAGAAAAGGTTATCTTGTAATAAAGGATTTAGTAGGTTATTCAACTAAGGAAGAGGTAGACTTTACCTTATAAGAAGATGTGTTGTTATGCTTATTTGCTGGAGCAATTGAAGATATGGAGATTACATGTTAATGTGTTTGGTAGACTCATAATATGTAAGACAATAGCTTGGTATTCGATAAGTTCAGCAATACTATATGGGATGTGAACTTGTCATAAAGCTGCATGAAATAAAAAATAAAAATAACTAAAATTTATATTAAATGTATATTAGACTTATATTAGACATATGCTAGATGTATATTAGGCGTATGCTAAATGTATATTAGCCTTATATTATATGTATATTAGACGTACATTAGATTTATATTAGACGTATATTAGATATATATTATACGTATATTAGACGTATGTTAGACTTATATTATATGTATACTAGATGTATGTTAGACATATACTAGATGTATCCTAAACTTATATTATATGTATACTATACGTATATTAAATTTATATTAGACGTATACTATATATATATTAGACTTATATTAGACGTATACTAGACGTATATTAGACGTATATTGAACTTATACTAGACGTATACTAGATATATATTAGATGTATATTAGACTTATATTATACGCATACTAAACGTATGTTAGACATATACTAGATGTATCTTAGACTTATATTATACGTATACTAGACGTATATTAAACTTATATTATACGTATGTTAGATATATATTAGACGTATACTAGACGTATATTAGACTTATATTAGACGTATATACATCTAATACACATCTAGTATATACACAATATACATCTAGTACACATATAGTATATGAACAGTATACATTTAGTACACATATAGTGTACATATAATATGCATCTAGTACATGCAAAATATACATCTAATATAAGAATAATATACATCTAGTACACATCTAATATACGCACAATATATATCTAGTATACGTCTAATATAAGTCTAGTATACGTCTAGTATATGTTAAGTATACGTCAAGTATACGTCTAATATAAGTCTAATATACGTCTAGCATAGGTCTAGTATACGTCTAGTATACATCTGGTATATGTCTAATATACATCAAGTATGCGTATAATATACGTCTAATATACATCTAGTATATGTATAATATACATCTAGTATACGCACAATATACATCTAGTACACATCTAATATACGCACTATATATATTTACTAAACATCTAATATACGCACAATATACATGTAGTACACATCTAGTATACGAACAATATACATCTAGTACACATTTAATATACGCACTATATACATATAGTACACATTTAGTATATATATATCTAGTACACGCACAATATACATCCAGTACATCTATATCAAATTTTGGCTCAACTAAAAGATTTCAATTTGCATAACATTCACTAATTCACTTCATGTAACATACACTCATTTATTTCATTAAACCAATGTACATTTCATAAATAATATTATTTAATAAAATAATATTAAGTTCATATATTTCATTAAACCAAAACACATTACACAAAATATTATTTAGTAGAATAATATTATTTAATTACATATATTCTCATTAAATATATATATTTTCATGTATATATTATAACTAATATTATAATATATATTACAATACAATTAATATTGAACTCCATTTCATTCACAAGTTTCCATGGTTCACACTCTTTCACTTTGCATTACTTTTAATTTGCAATAACAAAATTTAAGGAAATGAATATATACGGGATAAGGGACAAGAAAACAAAAGATCATATAGATCTCCAACTTAAAAATATGATTTCATTGGAACAAGTATTTATTCACTTTAATAAAGAATGAATGAGAAAAATGTTGACTACAAGCACATTAAACAAGAATATAGTAAAGTGTTGACAAGTTAACTACAATGTAAGAAAAGGAAAGTAAAGTATAATTGGAAAAATTAGAAAACGAGTCGGCACTATTGTGCCGACTCGTGACACATGCAAGTTGGTTGTGCCGAGTCGGCACCATTGTACCGACTCGGCTCCGATCTTGAAAATCTGATATTTTTGAAAAAAAACATTTGCATAAATGAAATTAAAATTTAAAAGATGGTATTTTTGAAATATTTTGAAAAACATTTATTTTTTTTGTTATTTTTATTTTTTTTGTGTATATTTATGTAAAGAACCCTTTTTTTTTTTTAAGATTGACCCAGCCCAACCCGCATAGAAGCTCACTTTTATGTGGATGGATCTGCACTCATTAATATAAGCCCGAAAAAATTTCGGCCCGCAAATCATAATACATATAGAGGAAATTACTCCAAATAACACTTTTTTTCAAAAATACAACTTTTTTTTTATATTATTTCATAAACCCCACTTTTTAAATTTCTCTTTTCAAAAATAACATTTTCTTTTTCACTTATCCTGTTCTTCCTGCTCTCCCTGCCCAAAATGAAATTACCCAGCTCCATATTCTATTCTTTTCCCCCTACCACCCTCCGTTCTTCTCTCACCCAGCCACCATCGCTGGATTTTGACTCGCCGGCCACCGATCAAAGCCTTGATCTCCAATTGCCTTAATTTTTTTTTTTTTATTTCTCTTTTCTCTAGTTTCAATTTTAGCTTCATTAGTTTATCTCTTCAGCTTTTTTTAGATTAATGTTTGTATTTCCTATTTCTAAATTGATTCAAGGTGTGTTGTTTTCCAATTTTCTACAGGATTTAGATTTTAACTATTTAACCCAAAGAAATCTGAATAATGGGATTTAACTTTGGGACAAGATTATATTTTTTCTAAATTGCTATACTCTTTTTCTTTAATACTACCATTTCTTGATTCAAGGTGTGTTGAGTATATTGAACTAGAAATGTTTTTATAATTCTTAAATTAGAATTAGTTTTCAGTTTTTCCTAAAGCTTTTTGCGCTGCTGTTTATTTGTGGTTGTTTATTTCATAGTTTAGAAAGGACAACCATTTGACACCAAATAATTCTCGACCCTTACGGTTTGGGTTCTTGATTCTTTAGATTTAGGAAATGCTCATAATTTTTTTAAATCTTTGTAAGTGATAATGTATAAGAATTTTATTTCATTTCCTATTAATCAAAATGGAGAAATTAGTTATAAAGAAATTTTATCATGATGGATAGTAAACTTCAATCTGTAATTATTTGGAGATGTGATGCAGTTATTTTTGAGGGAAGCTTCTGCATCCTTGTTTTGATTTGTATAAGCAGGAATTATTTTGTGCAAATATTGTTCACAATCGCATGCTTCCTGCTCCAATTCGCTGTTGGATCTAGAATTGGGAAACAAATGTTGTTGAATGATTTATTTATTTAATATTTGCTCATGGGTGTTTTGGATAACTCAATTTCTTTGTTATTGTGACGAGAAGAAAGATTACTGAACTTGCTCAGTTATTACTTTCTACTTAATGGATGCTAACTTGCTAACTATATATATGCTTCAAACATGGCCTTGAGATTGTGACATAAGCTTTGTTTTTTATAAAATTGTAATGGAAATATACACACAATGCATTTGAACATTTTCGAGATGACATAATGCTATAGATGGTTACACAAGATATTAAACAAGGAACTAAAGCATTTGCTGAGAGATATTCTACAATTATTTTTTTTTATGCTTGCTTTGTTTTAGCATGTGCTCTTTATCTTGTTCATTCACCTTTGGGCACTCTTTCTTGATTAGCTGTGTAACATAGTGAACAAAAAAAAATTAGCAGATTGTGATGCGGCTTAGAATAATAATAAGAAATATTTGATAAAAAAGAATTCATTACAGTCATCAAACTTCATAATATATATTAGAATTTTTTTTTAAAAAAAGAAAAAGAAAAGAATCCTGAAAAATGAAATGAAAGCATTTGAATTTGACACGTCATTACCTTGTCATCAAGAGAAGTAAGCATTATGTCTCATAAACCAATGAAGACCATGCCTAACAACAACACGAACAAGCTCTCTATACCTGATATTGGCGAACCTGAATGCAATGAATTAATTCTCCAATTGTTTGATCAGTAATAGTGTAGCTTGGGTGAGAGGAGATTTATTTGCTGATCCTCTCAAAGTTGGCTTCACGGGCACGAAGTAATCTGCAATCAAGAATATTAATAATAATAATAATAATTTCAATAATTTAGAATGACTACTCTGATATTTGTGATCTCGCACCAGCTGTATAACAACAATAACTGGTTGTCTTGGCATCCATCCAAATATGGTAGAATTTGGTCTGCAAAATCACCCCAAAAATTTCAAATTGATAGAAATGAACACGTGAATTTTCATGCCAATGTAGGAAAAACTAAAAAATAAGAATTACCTGTCCTAGCAGAGCTGAAAGTGATGAATCTTTGCCATTTTCAATCATGATAATCCTCTTCTATGCCCGATTTTCAGCTAATCAAGTGTACCCTTGGTGCATAAACTCAACATAAAGAAAGTTTTGATTTCAAGTAATTCAAAACAAACAAAAGGAATACAAAAAAGAGGAGCTTAAACTACAGATTGGGTTTAATAATAAGCTAAGATCCGACAAAGGGATGCAGGTAACAGAAACATCCATTATCAATAAGGAATTCCAGTAGGAAGGTTTAGCTACACCAAAATGACATATGAGTACAGATTAGGTCTATATAGCATTGTCCAAATAATTAGAAAAAGTTAAATACGGTAAGTCAGTGACTAAGGAGCATAATTTATACAAAATAGAATCTCTGTGACTAATATAATTAACCAAAGCTCAGACTTCGCTTCACTAGACTATTACTTATACCTGACCATGGCTGCTGAGATTGTCGATTTTCATCTGCTGCTCCCTGATGCATTGGTCATGCTCCTTGTGTGATTTTCTCTCCTCCTCCAGTTGTGTTTCAAGCTTTGCCTGCTCTAATTCACACTGGAAATAGGAAAATGAGAGGAAGATGCACAACGTAAAACCAATACTATGTAAGAATTTGTAAAAGTTAATTCTCCAAAACAGAAAAGAGTTAAAATACTACTATATTAGGTCTAGAAAAATGCAAAAAATCCTTAAAGGATACTGAATACTTACTTTGCCTCCAGCAGCTCCAACACTCTCGCATTGGGCATGCAGAACCTATTGCCTTCTATACTAGTAGTAAGAAGCAATGCACTCATAGATGCAGCAAGCCCCAGGCAAATAGTTGAAACATGAGCCTTGCACAACTTCATTGCATCATATATTCCCAATCTTTAGTGCAAAACAAATTTTTTTTTAAAAAAAAAAAAGTCAGAACTTAATATCGTTTCTTACAAATATTTTAATTTACTTTTCAAGTTGTTCTGTAGTCAGCTTCTTCTTTATAATAGATACAACGGAAGTGTTCATGCAAAAATGGATCCGAACACTAGGAAAATTTTCCATTTTAAAATCAAAATCTCTAACCTGAAGTTAAACACAATATACATCAAATACACACAATATACATTAACTAGTAGTCAAGTAAAAACACAATATATAACAAGTATACATATAGTATTTAACAAATACACATTAAGTATAGACACATATATAGACAAATTGAAGCCCATAAATATCATCCAAGCTTTTTTAAATTGAAGTCAGACACAGTATACATCAAATACACATCTAGTATACACACAATACACATCAAGTACACATCTAGTATATGCACAACATACATCTAATATACACACAATATACATCTAGTACACATTTAGTATACGCACAATATACATCTAGCATACGAACAATATACATCTAGTACACATCTAGTATATGCACAATATACATGTAGTATACGAACAATATACATCTAGTACACATCTAGTATACGCATAATATACATCTAATATACACACAATATACATCTAGTACACATCTAATATACGCACAATATACATGTAGTATACACACAATATATATCTAGTACACATCTAATATACGCATAATATACATCTAGTATACACACAATATACATCTAATACACATCTAATATACATATAGTACACATCTAGTATACGCACAATATACATGTAGTATAAGAACAATATACATCTAGTACACATCTAGTATACGCATAATATATATCTAGTATACACACAATATACATCTAGTACACATCTAATATATGCACAATATACATGCAGTATACACACAATATATATCTAGTACACATCTAATATACGCATAATATACATATAGTATACACACAATATACATCTAATACACACACAATATACATCTAGTACACATCTAGTATACACACAATATACATGTAGTATACACATAATATACATCTAGTATACGAACTAGTACACATCAGTATATGCATAATATATATCTAGTATACACAATATACATCTAGTATACATTTAATATACGCATAATATACATCTAATATACACACAATATACATCTAATACACACACAATATACATCTAGTACACATCTAGTATACACACAATATACATGTAGTATACACATAATATACATCTAGTATACGAACTAATACACATCAGTATACGCATAATATATATCTAGTATACGCATAATATACATCTAGTACACATCTAATATATGCATAATATATATCTAGTATACACACAATATACGTCTAATACACATCTAATATACACACAATATACATCCAGTACACATCTAGTATATGCACAATAAACATGTAGTATACACATAATATACATCTAGTATATGCATAATATACATCTAGTATACACACAATATACATCTAGTACACATCTAGTATACGCACAATATACATCTATTATACAAACAATCCTCTTTGTCACTAGTCGGCACCTAAGTCACGAGTCGTACTCTTTAGTCTCTTTCATGAGTCGGCACAGAGGTGACGACTCATGACACTAATTATATCCCCGTTACGAGTCGCATCATGGTGACGACTTGTAACGCTAAGCTTCTGTGACGAGTCGTCAAATACGTGACAACTCGTGACAATAATTATAGCCCCATTACGAGTCGACACCATGGTGACGACTCGTAACGCTAAGCTTCTGTCACAAGTCGGCACGGCGGTGACGACTCGTGACACTAATTGTCTCTATAGAAAAATATAAAACAAAAAAAGTAGAAAATGAATCTATAAGCAAATTATACACTATAAAGTATACTAACATGCTAACGTGATGGAGCAGAATTACACTATAGGCAAATCAACCCATTCAAAATCTTAATAAAGCAATGGTTCTATATACACAACAAATACACATCTAGTACACGCACAACTAGTTTACACTGTATACAGCATATTCACATAATAAATACACATAAAAAAAATCAATTCCCCCTCAAATCCTATCATTATTGATTTATATTTCTTGTATCAAATTATATTGTTTGCAAATAATTGAAATGCACTGAGATATTTTGCAACAAACCAAAACATAACCACAAACCTGAAATATAAATTGTGAATTTGAAAAAGGAGCAAAAGGATGGGTCTAAACGAATTACTAGCTGTATGATAAAACATTATCTCAATTTAGGGATAGTCCTTATAAAAATATATAATGCGTAATAAAAAATAATTATTAGAATATGGTGTTGGCGGTGTGTCCAAAATGAAAAAAATAATAATAATCGTGATAAAAATGAAAATTGTGTTTATCTAGTTTGTGTCCTCGTGTTATAGAACAATGAACTTCCCTTGCCTTTGGAAATTGGATGCCACAATCAAATATCAATTCTCACTTTTATAATTTGGAGCTTTCTATTCTATCTTCTTAATCTTAATGAAATATTTGAATTCTTTTTTATCCTAAGTTCTATTTTATGGTTTATTTAAAACACTGCATAATTATAAAGAATAGTTTTGAATTCTCCCAATTCATATATACATACTGAGAAACTAAAATCAACATTTCTTAATTAATTTTAGTAAATGGTTTTAAATATTTTTCTTTATTAATTCCAATATATCTTTATATCCAAAATGGAGAGGGGACAAGATAATTATTTATTTATTTTTATTTTGTCAGATGACATTAAATATTCTTTGAGATAAACAATAAAAAAAAAATTCTTAGACAATAGTATCCAAAGAAAAAAGATAATCAATTTTTCAAGCTGAATATTTAAGAAAAATAATTTAGAGAGAAAATTGAAAAAAAAAAAGATGACCGAACATGTTGAACTTTAGTACATATGCCAACTTGCAAAACAAAACTCATTCAGCCAACTCGCAATTTAGTAGCTTTAATAGGGTAATTGTCACAGCTACCATTATTAAACTATCAGAAATAGGACACCAAATATACAGCAAAAATTTTTAAGTTCCCACTTCAAATTTGCCTTTGATAATTCACAAATAGAGAAAACAAACATGTATAATACAGAATCAAAAAATTAACAATAATTACAAGAATTCAATAAATAGGATTTCTCAAAATTTATATTAATTACTTGAAAATTAAGCAAATGGGCACATAAAGTAAATTAGGAAGGTTTACAGTAGTAGAAATTAGGTTATTAAGAAGAACGATAAGCACAAAAACAAAAAGCACACAAATAAGCACACATATGAATCCCATAGCCAATTCTAGTATCTTATCAGTCCATTTGCCTTGTGAGTTACAATAAATTAATGAAATGAAGCCTGTCCGTTAAAAGCATATGAACTAAAGCAGTGAAATGCTGATAACAATAACATAAAAGCAAAAGCAAAAGCAAAAGCAAAACTCAGAAAATTAAAATAAAAGAAAAATTCGGGCTAGCAATCATATACCCATTCTAAGTGCAGAGAGCTCCACCTCGTTAGATATTCAAAAATTCCGTCGAACTCTTCTGATTAGGTATTCAAATCAGCGAGCTCAATTGAATATGTGATTTTTTGCTTTGGTTGTTGGATTTCAGCTACTTGCCATTCCCTTGCCTCACGAAGAATCTGCAATAAGAAAATAAGGCACAGAGAAAAAGAGAAAAATGCATTCAATAGTGGAATTGTCAATTGGTTTAGTCATTCTCATAGAGAAACCAAACAGAATAGGATGAAGATTTTTGAAGATTTTAGAATAGAGATAAAGAGAAAACCTGTGAAGCAGATTTCGATTGAAGGAAAGTAGCTGGCCGATGGTCTCAAAATTGATAGAGGGAGAGTAGCCGGCGATCGGTAGACACTGAAAGGAGCGGTGATCGATAGAGACAGAAAGGTAAAGTTACGGGAATATGAAAATCTGGAAACTGAAAATAGGAAAGTGGTGATATATTTGTAATTAAAAGTTGTATAAATGAAATTAAAAGTTTAAAATATTGTATAATTGAAAATTTGTGAAAAGCATTTTATTTTTTTGTCATTTTTATTTTTTTTTGTATAAAATTAAAGTTAATTTTTTTATTTGAATATTTTTAATGGGTGAGCCCGGCCAGTACAAAGCCCTCTCCATGCCCGCTTTTCATTTATGTGGGCTTGAATAAAGAAAAGAGGAAATTACACCAAATAACACTTTTTCATGTTTTATTTCAAAAATACCACTTTTTCAAATCCCTTTCATAATTACCCATTATTTTTAAACATATTTCATAAATGTCTTTCTCTCCTTTATTTCCCTCGTTTCCCCTGATTAACGTTTCATTCTTTCCTCTTTAGTTTTTATTTTCCCTTATAAATTTCTATATCGTTTTCCATTATGAACTGAAAATCTCTCTGTTATTCTATTGAATCCATCTATCATCGTTCTTATTTGTTTGAATCGGCTGATCATCTCTGTTTTGACGATCTGGTAAGTCTGTCTTCTTTGATCTTTTCTATTTCTACTCTGTCATCCTTCTTAATCCGAATTCAACTTTCAACATCTGAGTATTGGCGTTATACTGTTACAGATGGCATAGATTCTTATTTTCAAGAGCTTTTCATCAAATTGAGTTTTCAACGTTCGAAATCGATTCTAATTTTGAGTATTCTAAATCGACTTGTGACAGAATCAAATTTGAGTATTCAAATTGAGCATTCACCGCTGATATGTTGAGTCTTAATTTCTGGTTTTATGATTGTAAATTGTATTTTGCGATGATTAGATTCTGTCACAAGTATGCAAAATGGTGACAGAGTCCTTACGATTCAATGCATTTGGATATTCTCATAGATTTCAAGTTTTTTGGTTTAATTTGTTACTTTTATGCTGCGAGATTATAGTTTTATTTTTTTATATATATTAACTATGATTTCTAAATATATATTTGTAGGGTATTGCAATGATGGAAAATGGAGGAATTCTAGTTTTGATGCAATATGATGGTAAATGGAGTGATCTATTGGAGTACCGGGATTTCCAAGTTGATGGAATACTAATTCCATCAGGTTGCAGCTTTGATTATTTTGTGGATTTAATAGGAAAACAGCTGTATCAAGGGGTTGAGAATAGCCGACTGGACATAAAATATGTTATTGGAGATGGATATCCTCCTCTGAAAATAAAAGATGATATGACATTGCTATTCTATTTGTCTTTGAAGATCAAAGAAAAATGTTTCAAATCATATCCATTATGCATTACCAAAATGGAAGTGTGTGAAACTGGTAATTGTCTGACATTGATATTCTGTTATTGTGGTGCTACTATTTAATGACAATAAATTTTCATTTTTTTTATTGTAGGTGAAAGCTCCAAAACAGTTTCAAGTGAGCTTGGTATGATTGAAGTTGAACCTAAAGCAACAAGTTTAATGATGAATGAAGTTGTACAAACTGTTAACCAGGATGAAGCTATTGTGGACATGATGAATTATGCTACCATGGTGAGTAAAAAAACTCTTGAAATTTTGGATAATGGAGGCAAAGAGGTAGTAGGAAATGAAGTAGATTTTATGATAAATCCAATTGTTTCAAGAATTGAGGTCGGACAGATTTTTAAAGACAAGGATATGCTGAAAACAGTAGTAAGCCTTTTTGCAATAAATAATGATTTCCAATACAAGGTTTGTAGATCATGTGAGAGTAGATATGAGATTTGTTGCTTGGATGAGACATGTCCATGGCAATTAAAAGCTTCAAAACAAGGGAATAATAGGATGTTTAAAATTAAAGTGTTCAAAGGTACTCACTCCTGCAGTTTAAACATAAGGTTAAGCAGTAAAAGGCAAGCTACATCATCTATTATTGCTAGGTTGATCAAATCAAAATATGTGGATGTAAAGTCTGTGTACACACCAGCTGACATAATACGTGATATGAGAAATGATCTTGGAGTGAATATCAACTATATGAAAGCTTGGAGGTCAATGGAAAAAGCTATGGATATGATTAGAGGTAAACCATGTGATTCATATTCTTTATTACCAAGATATTTGTATATGCTTGAAAAGACAAATCCTGGTTCTGCAATTCATATGGAGACTCAAGATAACTTCTCATTTTTATATCTGTTCATTGCTTTAGATGCGTCAATTAAAGGTTGGAAATATTGCTTGCCAATTATAGTTGTAGATGGTACTTTTTTGAAGGCTGCATATGGGGGCACTTTGGTAACAGCTTCAACTCAAGATGCTGGTGGAAAAATATTTCTTTTAGCAATGTGCATAGTTGATTCAGAGAATGATGCTTCTTGGGAGTGGTTTTTTAGTAAGTTTAGGCGAACATATGGGACAAGAGATGAGATGTGCATCATATCTGATAGGCATGAAAGCATACATACTGCAGCTGCAAGGGTATATCCTGGTGTTGCTCATTGCATTTGTGTATATCACTTGTTGAATAATGTGAAAAGAAAGTTCAAGAAAAATTCGAAGAAACTCAAAGATTTATTGTTTAAAGCTGCTGAATCATACACAAAGGAGGATTTTGATTATTATATGGATGAAATGAAAAAGGTTGATGGTAAAATACCTAAATATCTCTCAATCGTTGGATACGAGAAATGGTCTAGGGTGCACTCAGTGAATAACAGGTATTCAACTATGACTTCTAATATTACGGAGTCAATGAATGCTGCAATTAAAGCAGCTAGAAATTTACCAATAACAGGCTTGATTGAGTACATGCGTAATTTGACTCAAGAATGGCATTATGCAAATAGAAATATAGCCATTTCAACATTCACAAAACTAACTAAGAAGTATGAAGATCAATTGAAGAAAAACTTTATTTCATCTATGAGAATGAAGGTTTGATCCTTATTTCTTTGTTATCTTTTTTAACTAAATAATTGAGCTCTTTAGATTTGCTATGTTCTCCTGGTTAGCGGTTTAGAGTTGGTTAGATATGCTCTGTTTTTCTGGTTATAGGTGTGTAGCTATGCTGTTTTTTTTCTGGTGTGTAGTTGTGGTGAGATGTATATATATTTAGTTTGCATATGTATGTTTTTTTTTAAACTATAATATGAAATAAAAATATTAAAGGAAGTAAAAGATTTTTTGACAAAAAGATTTTGTATAGTATATTTGTAATATACGCCCACTATACAACCATTGATAATTATGCTTGATGCTGCTGTATTATGTTGCCTATTAACTGCTATGCTTGTTTGGTGATGGGTATAATGTATTTTATGTTTTTTTGGGTGTTGTAGGTGATACCATCTACGAGTGATATTTTTAGCGTCTTAGTTCAAGAAAAAGCATACAATGTGAACTTTAAAGAAAGAGCATGCACTTGCAACAAGTTTCAATTGGATGGATTACCATGTGCACATGCTTTAGCAGTTGTAAATGATAAGAATATGGACTGTTATGAGTTCTGCTCAAGCTACTACACAAAAGAGACAATGTTAGCAACATACGAAGCAGTCGTGCATCCTATTGATAGTCAGATGTATTGGAATATTCCAAGTTATATTGGTGAGAAAATTGTACTGCCACCAATAGGAAAACCCAAATCAGGAAGACCTAAGAAGAGGAGAATCAAAGCAAGTTGGGAGTCAAAGATCAAAATTAGGTGCAGCAAATGTCAGAAATATGGGCACATTCGTAAGACATGTAGAGAGATTCCTAAATAGGGATGATAATTTTTTTCTTTTTATATTTTACATTTTTTGTGATTGTTTCATTCTTTATATAAATCATATCTGGTACAAGCAAATGTGTAAAATTCAGACCCAATCAATTGACTTTTAGAAATTCTTGTTATATAAAGTGTTGATAATTTTTTAGAATTGTTCAGCTATATGGAAATGACATATTCAGTAAATAGATTGTTTTTGATGCTTGTACGATTTGTGTGAAGGTTGCTCTATGTAACGAATCGTCACTTTTGTGGCGATTCGTGAAGCTTGTCCTCTGTCACGACTCGTTATTTAGGTGACGAGTCGTCACATGTTGAATATATAGTTATTGATGCTTGTCTTTTAAGGTTGAGCTATGTCACGAATCATCACTTTTGTGGCGTTTCGTGAAGCTTGACCTCTGTCACGACTCGTCACATATGTGACGAGTCGTCACATGCTAAATATATAGCTATTTATTTTGGCAAAATTGTTATTGATGCTTAAAGCTATGTCACGAGTCGTCACTTTTGGTGGCGTTTCGTGAAGCTTGCCCTCTGTCACGACTCGTCACATTGGTGACGATTCGTCACATGATAAATATTGATTGTTTTTCGACTCTATAGCTCTTTATTTTGGCAAAATGCATTCCAAGTTACACACTTAGTGTACGCCTAATAGTATAAACGTGGTATACATCTAGTATACATATAATATAAGTCTAATATATCTTATATAGACATAGTATAAGACATGTATTCGCCTAGTATACGTTTAGTATACGTATAGTATATTTATAATATACAATCAATATATAACTAGTGTCTTTATACTATAAGTATAGTATCTGCATAGCATATGCTCAGTATACGTCTAGTATATTTATATTATGTGTATATAATATGTATATTAGACGTATACTATAATTATAGTGGACATATACTATACATATATTATAGCTATATTAAATGTATATCAGACGTATATTATGCATATACTGAACGTATGTGATGCGTATATGAAACTCATATTGGACTTATATTATATGTATCGTAGACGTATACTATCCATATACTAAAATTGTTAGGAGTATAGTATGTGTACTACAGATGTATAGTAGTCGTATATTATATGTATATATATGTATACTAGAAGTATACTAGGCATATACTAGTCTTATCCTATGTGCATATTACATGTATATTAGACTTATATTACATGTACACTCTGTGTATATGAGTCGTGTACGAGATGTATTGTAGACTTTTATTAGATGTATACTAGCTGTATAGTAGAGATATAGTAGGCATATACTGGACTGTTACTATGCGTATATTAGTCTTATATTACGTGTATATTAAGGATATACTACGTATATACTGGACTTATAATATGCGTATATTAAGCTCATATTGTTCTTATATTATACTTTTCGTATACGTACTAGGCATATACTAGACTTATATCAGTCGTGTTCTAGCCAAATATTTATTAGGCTTATACTATGTGTATATTAGGCTTATGTTATGCGTTTATTAGGCATATACTAGAATTAAATTAGACGTATAAAAATATTTTGTATAATGAAATATTATATGCCTTTATTCATGCGCATATACTTGAAAGGGAATATTTAATCTACATAATTTTAAGTCAGATTCTCTTATTTAGGTCATGTTGTTTTCAGCAGAGGGGAAAAAATACAAGCATGATCAACAGGCTTTTAGTGATATGATATATGTTATAGTCAGAACATAAGCTTAACATAAAACCCCTAACAAAAATTTAGATGTAGTAATGTCTATATTCTTGTTTTAAAACATAAAAACAAACAGAACTGTAACCAACAATAGGACACGCCTTAATCTTCAGAAGGTGATGGTGGAGGAGACTCTATCTGATGACCTAAAAAGCAAAAAATTGATTCATCTTGTACTCCAACTTCCGATGTCTGCGTTCAATTTGACGATTAAGAGATGTTGTGTTAGAAAGCTGGTCTGCCATACTGGTAAACTGGTTTTGCAATGCTATCTGATTCTGTAAAATTTGCTCCAGAATTGGAGTATTGTGACTAGAAGACGCACCAGCATCCGCAGGCAACTGGGAAGTATTCCGAGAATCAGAATTTGAAGAATCATCTCCAGTAGTCTCCTCGATAGGGTTCTCAATGGGTTCCAAAACCCTCCAGCAAGATCTAGTCTTTGCAGGGATTAATCGAAACGATGGATCAAAAACCTCACCACGCACTAACAATTGTTTGGTGAAATAACTACATTCTAAGACAGGATGATAATCATCAAGGTTAATGTTGAGATTCTTAGCAATGATTGTTATAACATGTCCATGGGTTAAAGGACCATCCTTTCGTGTCGAACAGGCCAGTAATTGATTAAAAATCCAATATGTCCAACTAACCTTCTTTTTATTATGGACACACCACATTAAAAATAGCTCTTGTGCAGAAACTCTATTTGTTTCTGATTTGTGGAAAACAACACACGCAATGATTTTGTGCAATAACCAATACTTCAAATCTTTAATGAACATTGCCTTCCCCTTCTTAGGCTGATAAGGTGTTTCTAAATCGGTAAGGAATGTCCAAAAATCATTCAACTTAAAAGCTGAAGGGGGGTCACACAAACCGTCTTGTTTAAAACCAAAGGATTTATGCATGAAAAAGTATGTGAGTTTATGTTCTGTCCCACACAATCTATATTCCAGAATTCGTGAATTTTCAGAATTAACTTCTAATGTAGTATAAATCTCGACTAGTAATTCTGGATATGTAGATTCATGCATCGATACAAATTTCAGTAGGCCACATGAGCTTAACATGTTTGTAACAGAGTCTAGCATACCAGTACGTTCCAGCAAAGTTATTGGAAAATACTTACATGCTATAATGTCCCTTTTCATCAAAGTTTGAAACCGCAGTCCTTCTTCATCTGAGAAGATGGGAAAAAGGGTTTTGTAAGTGTCTTGAAAGTTTTGTTCCTCATTGTGTGATTCTTCTTCATGCCCTGTAGAAGGTGCGTTTTTCGTTCTCACCATGACGTTTTAAAAATGGAAAGGAAAAGGGAAACTTAACAGTGAGGACTGAGGGAATTGGTGTAGAAGAATAATACACAGAACCAAAAGGAAACAGTAAGGATGGTGTTCGGGTGGAAATGACAGAAGTATATAGTGAAAGATGTTGAGAAGAATAGGCAAAGGGAAAAAGCTTGAACCCTAAAAAAGGAAGGAAAGGGATGGGCAGGGGAAGAGACAAAAGATTTGAAAAAGACAGAATAATTTAAATAACTGAAAAAGGTCATTGAAAAGGGCAATTGGAAAAGGGTAATTTTGGAAGTTCAACTCGAATAGAAGATGGAAGAGGAAACAAGTCGTTACGTAGATGGCGACTCGACACCTATGCTTTCTGTCACGAGTCGCACGTACGTGACGAGTCTACAAGGTTAAATGTTTTTGGCAAAAAATCTTTTGTGCCCTAAAATGTAATGTCTACGTCTAGTACAAGTTAATATAGAATACAGCTAATATAGAAACAGTATACATTATATAGTGTAAGTCTAATATAAATTTAATATACTTATAATATAGTACAAATATAGTATACATTTAGTATACGGATAGCTTACATGTAGTATACATCTAGTATACGTGTAATATAAGTATAATATATGTCAAAATATTAATATTGTTGATTTTTTTTGTTTTGTTTTTTTAGTATTATTATTATTTCTTCGTTAGGAGGTTTAAAAAGTACTAAGAATGATTTTTTGTCATTCCATATATTTTCCATTTAGGATCAATTTTTTTGTTTAATCCTATTTATTTTTTGATTGAGCCATTTTTTGGTATGATCCAGGTTTTATTTTATTTTTTTATGTCTTTATAGAACATGGAATTTATAGTAGACATTTTGAAATTTATCATAACTACATTATATACAAAAATAATGTTGTATCAATATTACAAGGTACAATACATTCAGTCAATAACAACATCAGCTTTCCTTTTACAAATAGTTTTTTGTTGTCTTCTTTTTGGTGGTGCTTCATCATCACTTGCACTATTATTTTGCTGCTTTTGAAGTCCATGGGCATACAGCAAAACTGATAGCCTTAGTCTATGTAAGTCCACATCAAAAGTATATGTTGGAATTCATTTTCCTTCTATCAGATATTCTGCAAACGATGCCACAAATAGCCCACAATCCCTACAAAATATAACCATAAATGCATTCAAGGTCCAATGATTGCGGCATCATATATAAATTATGAAGTATATTTTTGAAAAGGTTGTTGTGAAACTTACATCTTGTTCTGTCTTGGAAGATCATCAATGTATTGAATATTGAAAGGATCCCTGTTTATTTCAGATATCCCAACAAATTCAAAGAACAAGGGCAACATCACACTGTAAGCTTTAGCAGTCTCAAGTGTGGATGATTTACATGTAGCTGATATGAGAGAATCATAAACATATATTGTTCTTTCTGAAATTGACAAATGTCCTAGTACCCAATGGTACTTCCCTGTAACATTTATAGGAAACAATACATGTTCAACTTCTGCCCAAGGTCTGCTACAGTACAAGTAATGACCTTCAATATAACCAACAATAGTATCCTCCCTTTTTCAAGAATCTCTTGTAAAATTTCTGGATCACTTGGTCAAAAGTGTTATCTGTTGTCGTGAAGTTCAAACAGATACCATTTGAATATTTACCTTTTTTCCTCAAGTAATAGAAGATGATATTCATGTGTTGTATTAAATTATTTGTACGTTAAAAAAAAAACTAAATTAGTATACAGACAGTAGAAATAATATATATAAATAATATGTGCATGAATAAAGGCAGATAACATTTCATTATAGTATATTCTTTTATACATCTAGTATAAGTATAGTATATGCATATTATACATATAGAATACGTGTAATACAAATCTAATATATCATTAATATACGCATATTATGTCTTTTGTATATGCATAGCACATGTATAGTTTTTGGTTAATATATGGCTAGTATACGTATACAAAACGTTTAATATAAGTCCAATATACTGATAGTATAAGTCTAGTATATGGGTAGTATACATATTTTATACATATAATATAGGTATAATATATGCACAGTATAAGTCAAGTTTATGCCTAATATATATGCACACTATAAGTCTAGTATGATTATAGTGTAAGTATAATAATCATGTAATATACAAATAATATTACTGTAATATTTGCCTAGTATACATTTAGTATACGTATAATAAATATCTAGTGTACATATTTGATACGGCTAATATGCACCAAGTATACACATAGTATAAGTCTAGTATATGCATAGCATATGTCTAGTATAACTATAGTATACCTTTAATATAGGCCTAACATACATCTAATGTACACACAGTAAATGTCTAGTGCATGCCTAGTATTCGACTAATATAAGTGTAATATACGTATAATATAACTCCAGTATATGGCTAGTATACAAATAGTATACATACAACATACAGCTAATATACATTTAACTGTTATATATATTCCATAGATGCATAGTATATGTATAGTAGATACCAAATATACGAATAATATAAGTCTAATATACGAACTGCATCAGTTGAATATATGCCTAGTATATATCTACTATTCAGACGGTATACATATAATAGAAGTCTATAATACATCTAGTACACGTATCATTATTAGATAGTGTACATCACACATAAGTTTAATATATGTGTAATATATATCTGCGATGCGTATAATATAAGTGCAATACACATACAGTGTACTTGTAATATACATCTTGTATGAGTCTAATATATATGTATATTAAACTTAATCTACAGCTAGTATTCAATCAAGCATCTATGTAACGACTCGTTACATTTGTGGAGAGTCGTAACCATGTGCCTCTGTAACGACTCGTTACATAAGATACGAGTCGTGACAATATTTACAAGCTTCTTACAGATCGGCATCATGGAGGCAACTCGACACAATGAGCGTCTGTAACGAGTCGTCTACTTGGTCACGACTCGCGACATTAAGTATAAATAAATTTGATTTGTCTGAAATATAAAATGAATCTATGAATATATATAAGAAGTTATGTAACTACAGCAGATACACATACACTTGAGGATAGAGGTTGACCACCGTATAAAAGGTAATGGAACCATGACTTATGTGTGATTTCTTCTATTTCAAAATCAAAGGACGGATTTAGAATTTCATGTTCTGGAGAATACACCTTCCTCCTGTTAAGAAAAAAAATTGTGCACCTAGTCACTTTAATTATCACTAAAATAGACAAAGCATTAGAAGATTAAGAGTTTATTACCTATTGTTGGTTATCATCCCTTCGTGCACAAACTCATTGAATATTGTGATCAAATTGAAATAAGGGTTTTCCCCAATATTGTTGTCAAGAGGCACTAGGCCTTTCACCAAGCTTTTGGAGCAAGTGACCAGCTGTTGTTGTTCGCTGGAACCAAATTTGGTGACATACGGAGACATTACCATAATGGATGGCTTAATTTCCCGTTTTTCGACGGTTGGTGTCTTCTCATCAGATGGATGTTCATATGGAACAATCTCACATCCAGTACCAACAAAATTTTCACGATCCTATTTATAAAATAAAACCAAAGAAAATATTAAAAATGAATTTATTATATAAATGCAAATTAATCATTTTATAATTAATGACACGAACGTTTTTATTTTGCTGGTATACATTGTTCATAGCAGCCTCGCATAATTGATCAAACAAGGTGCTATCCATTTCGTCAGAAGTTGTTTTAACCTGAAATTGTAGTACCATATATTATGAAAACAAATAACAAATCAATTTTGACTATTGTAAAAAAATATAATTGAGATGTCCAAAAACAATAATAAGCATACCTCTTTATTTCCATCAATATCTGTTTGAACAGTAATTTTCTCATCTTTCTCTTCCGCAGTATCAAAAATCTGGCAACAATAAAAGATGTGATAACAGATTGGTTTTTATTCATATTAAAGTGACTAGGTGCACAATTTTTAATAACAAGTTAGGATTAATCAAATTGAAAAAATTTGAATATGTATTTTAGTGCAAATCGGAATTTCTTGTTATAAAAACTAACCACATGAGCATACTGCTCTTCTTCTAGTACTTCATCATCATGATGCTTTTCCTTAAAATCAATATCTTCTTGGAACAAATTATTTCGTGATTGCTGAATGATCAAAAATATTTTCAGAATTATACAAAACAATAACAAAAAAAATATTATAGTTAAAGAATTATAAAAAACTTATATATATTACCTGGGAGGTATTGACTGTATTCATCTTCTGAGAAATCTCTGAAAGCATGTCAGTAACTTTCCTAAAATTCACCTCAAAATATTCTTGCATTTTTTCAATGCTAGACTCTACATATTTTCGCAGGCTTCTAACTTCTTTCTTCACCAACTTTATTTCTTTGGCATAGTTGGGTTCTTGAGATTTTCTGCTATAGTTACTGCCTTCATGTTCATTTGCAGGTGCAGGCTCAAATTGAGGCAGAGTAGGTAATTGGACATCAAAAATTTTTGGGCCTTCTCTTGCCACAAACATTCCATCCAAGGAGAGATTTTGAAACTCAGATTCATGAGGCATTATGTTCTTCAATTTCAACTAAAATAAAAAAGATTGAAACAAATAGAAGATTATTTGTCATATACTCCTTTTATTCCCTCAAATAAATTTGAAAATCAAACAAATATTGTGGATATTAGAATAATTATAAGAAATAATTAATGAAATTATAATAAGATAACTTACATTTATTGCTAGCACACTAAAAAGCTTGTTGTTGAGCTCCTTATGGCTGAATATTACTTTTTTTTCCGTCCATCTGAGGATCCTTGGAATCTTTGGTGTTGCCTCAACATCCAAATATTCAGAGATATCTCCGCAACATTCATAAAACCATACTTGAAAGGCATAAGAAAATCCATAAATTCTACACATTGACACATTATCTTCTTTCTTATCAGCCTTCCCTCTTTTCCTGAGTAATTTCCCTTTCAAGCTACCAATAGTGAGGTTGAATACGTCTATCCCCCAAGGGTAATCATCATAACAACCACTATCTATAAATGCTATTTCGTCCTCATCGACAACTTTGTGGTTGTTATGGGCTAGAAGAAAGCAATGAATGAAAAAAAGCACTGCTAACTTTACTGCATCATCATCATTCTCAAAATTTGATTTTGTGAAACAGTTAAAAATAGTATTCTTTGTGATCTTTTTACAATCACCAAAATACTTTTTTAAAAGTATACTTTCTTCCCTGGATGAGTTGATCTTTTTCCTTGTACCAGTGCATTTCAAACCAGTTACAAGTGCAAATTCATCTAATACAAATTTTAGATCAACTCCATCATATTTAAAAATGAACTCTTTTTTATCATCACTATATATTTCTCTTAGAAATATACAAAAAAATAATTGATTGTGCAGAACAATTTCAGGTAGTTCTAAGAAATACCCGAAACAACTATTTCTGAACTTGTCCAATTGATCTTCTGTCAGTTTGCTCTTTATAATGTTGATTGCAGAAGTATTCATGCAGTATTGGACTCTTACGGTTTGGAAATCATCATTGTTCAAAATAAAATCTCCAACCTGTTAATACATAGAATATACATCTATTATACAGATAGTATAAGTATAGTATAGCATAGTATACGTCTAGTATATTGCTAATATAAATTTAGCAATACGCATAATATAAGTTTAATATAAACACAGTATAAGTGTAGTATACATCAGATAGAATTATTATAGCATGAATCTAATATACAGCTATCATACATATAGTATACACCTAATACATATATTGTATTCGTATTGATTACATGTATTATAGATGTAATATACATCTATTATACAGATAGTATAAGTATAGTATAGCATATATGTTTATTGTAATCATATAGAATTATTATATGTTTATTGTAATCATATAGAATTATTATAGCATGAATCTAATATACAGCTATCATACATCTAGTATACACCTAATACACATATTGTATTCGTATTGATTACATGTAGTATAGATGTAATATACATCTATTATACAGATAGTATAAGTATATGTTTATCATAGTATACGTCTAGTATATTGCTAATATAAATTTAGCAATACGCATATTATAAGTTTAATATAAACACAGTATAAGTGTAGTATACATCAGATATACGAGTAATATACGTATAGTATACCAGCAAAATATAAATATTACCCAGCTAGAATACGTGCAGTATAGGTCTAGTATTAGTTTAATATACGTTTAAGATAATTATATTAAAAGTGTATATAAGTTTAGTATACAGCTAATATATATCTAGTATTCGTTTAGCATACGTGTAGTTTAGGTGTAATATACAGCTAATATCTCTATAGGTCACGAATTGTTCAGTCGTCAAGAGGTGCTCAGTCGTACCGATGAGTTTATGTAATGAGTCGTCAAACTCTTGTCTACTTGTTACCCTAATTTTAGCACAGTTTCATGTTGACAATAATGTGGCGACTCCAAGCACTACGTTTTTGTCACGAGTCTTCAACATAGTCGACACTCGTCACTCTAATCAGTGGTTTTCAATCGAAAATATAAAGGTGTAAAATGATATTATACAAAATTCCAGCATATTGACATACAGAAAATATGCAATAAATATTAAACATAAATGGATTCTCAAACATACCTTTCTCCTCTTTGAATCGTCTCTGACTACTATATCTGTGTCCGTAATTGGTTTCTTCATCTTCTTTATAATTTGTGACGTCGTCCTCGGTGCAGGAGATGAGCTTCGAGTTTGAACCATTTTCTTTGTTATATGATCTGTAAATCAATCAAAATCCAGCAAAAAGGAAATCAATCAAAATGATTTTTTCATCAATCAAATAGAATACTTATATTTTAAGATTAAAATGCCATGAAAAGAATGAAATGTTGAGCAAAACTAAATGTAGATGGAAACTGAGGGAGATGAGAAAGTATATGGCGCGAAGCTCGTCAATATAGATTGAAAATGAGGTAGATGAGTATCTGAATGTAGATTGAAAATGAGGTAGAAGAGTACCTGAATCTCGTCCAAATAGATTTAAACCGAGGAAGATGAGATACTGAATGTAGATGGAATGTGAGGGAGATGAACTGATCGGAGGTTTTTGAAGCTAGGATGAGAAAAGTTAGGGCAGATTTCGAAGGAAACGGGAGACGGAGGTTTTTGACGCTGAGAAAAGCTAAATTGTAATTGTGAAATACTGATGGCTAATTTTGTTATAAAAAGGTTAAATTGATTTTTTTGTAAATTTTTGTAATTTTGTATGTTTTTTTTGTTATGTTTTTTTTTTCTTGTATATTTGTGTAAAGAGCCCAAGAAAAAATTCCAAAATCTATTAGGCTCGACCCAAGCTCATCCCAAGCCCAAATATAAACAGATATACTCGAGGCATAACACTTAAAAAGCAGTATTTTGAAAAGTTGAAGTTTCTTCAATTAAGAATTCAGTAATGTAATTGTAATAGCATATATAAGAAGCTAAAATCATACCTTAGGGCTAACTTTTCGGATTAGGAAATTCAAGCTCGTCAGTTGTTATCTTCTCATCATCACCTCACCTTCCATTGTATAAAATATTCCCTCTATATCTTCGCACCACCTTATTGTCATCTCTCGGAGTTGTCTCATTCCTCTAGCCATAGAAAGTGGAAACACATATTCCAACATATCACAGTGATATATATTTACAAACTTTAAGATCTTAAAAATTTCTGGAGGCACCTCTGTTTGAAAATGAGCCATGCCATATTTCTTTCAAATTCCATAACATCTATAGGCTCAAGCTCTTCAACTTAGGGAAGACTGCTACTGGAATTTCTTTCATTGTTGTTGTATCAACCATGTATTCTAGTTCATTACACATCTGGATTGATATCTGCCTCAATTGTGGAAAACTTTGAGTTCACAGATATTCTTCATATTTACCACTTCTAAAGTCAAGGTTTCAGTTTTCATCATCAAAGAGCATATCCCATTCTCTTTAATTCCAACCACACAACCTAGAATATACAACATCTTCTCTGTTTTGGGGAATATTGAATCTACCATGCTTTCATAAATTAATTTTCATCTACCCATAAGAACATTAAATCTCACTATATTACTAAAAATTGATTTAGGATGCAAAATTGAAGAATTTTGTATCCGAATATATGTAATACAGTTAAGGGAAGACAATCTAGCTCGCTAAGGCTTGCATTGGTTTCCTCCCCATATCTCTTCGGTTCCCAGTTGTCAAACCTCAATGGCACATAAAACTCTTCTAATTTTGACAGTTCTAATTATGATCAAGCCTCTCAATCTTCTTCAAGTCCAACAGCTTCAAATTTTTCAATAATGTTATTTCTTTCGGCAATGCCTTTAATTGATAAGCACTAATTTCAAGAATTTCCAGAGATGGCAAAGCTCCTATTCCTTTTGGCAACTTGTCTGACTCAAGTTCCACAAGACTTAAGATATGAAGTTTCTGCGGAAAGTCAAATGATGTTGGCTACTTCTCCATTACAGCATCAGATCTTACTAAATAGTGCTGTTTTTTTTTTTTCGAGGCAATTGATATGGCCACATGACAAAAATCAATCTTTAAGTTCATCAAGGAGTGCACATACTCTATCTCGTGCTTGATGGAAGTCATCAACATCTTCAAACAACTGCAAGCCCATCCCATATCTCCTTTACTGTGTCATACAAATCCCGATCAACGAAATTGCCAATCGGTCTTCATCTCATAGTTTAATGTTCAAAGAGAAAATGTATGGGCTTATTAATACTTCACAAACTAATTTAATACGTCTCATCGCCCATTGAAGACAAACAAGCTCCAATAATTCAAATATATTACAGCATAAATAAATTGAAAGATGAACCCTTTGTCCAGCTGATAGCATTTTGATAGAGCTCTAATACCATCTGCAACATATAAATTAAAATGAAAATTAATATACGATCACTTTGATCATATTATAAACACTACTTTAATTCAAAACTAATATGCATTTGTTAAGAAATAAGTATTATAGAAAAGCATTTGTGAAGGAACAATTAATTGGTTAGACATTACCTGAATATGTGGAATAAACTCTCACGAAAGCAAGCAAACTTTAAGATAAACAACATATATCTGACCTTCCCAATCCTTCACAACAATAAAGAAAAATAGAAAAAAGGAATTCAAATAGCTAAAACGATTAATGACCAAAATGAAAAACTACAATGGAAAGATTTGAGCAGATGCATACCTAATAAATCGGTGGTTGATTTTTTGATTGGGAAGTTTCTTTGGCTTCCCATATTGTTGCAAACAGCTTCATTTCTTGAAGTCAACAGAATTTTGTATCCTTTAACCTCCTCAAATGCTGAAGGAATTCCAATTGCTTCAAAATCCATCTCCTCCCAAACATCGTCAAATATTAAGAGAATCCTCTTACCACATTTCATAAGCTGCTCACGTGACCTACCAGCCCTTCCTGATAAAGTCTCCTCATGAAGAGTCAACCCCAAGCGATCTACAATTTCACCTTGAATCTTCTTCAAGTCAGGAATTTGGGAGACGACTGCCATTGCAGTTGTATTATACAATTTTTATTCCTCAGCTCTTTGAACAAGCTTCTTTACCATTGTGGTTTTACCCACGTCTCCCATTCCACAAACACTGATCATAAAAAGATCGTCATCCTTCAAAGCCTCCCAAACTCTATCCATAATTATTGTCCTCGATTCAAAATCTTGTATGCCGTGAGTGACGAAGGGCACTGGGATAGGAAGTTGGGCCAAAATTCGAAGCTTCTTTGAGCCATTTTTTATAGCTTTCCTGTTCAAGGAATAACATGACTTCAAATTTGGACACACATCCTTGAAGCACTTGTTGTTCCTTTCGATTTCATTGTCAAGAAATTCCTTGACAGTTTGAATGGCAAGAACCACTTTCTCTTGCCAAAGGACCACCTCCATCAGTCAGATGAAGGACATAAATAATAGAATAGATTAAGAAATGGATTGTAATGCTAATTAAATGGAAATTTTAACCTACCAAATATATTTGACGAAAAGCTATTATATGATTTGTAGTAATTACATCCAATGCCGTATAAATTTGAGAGAAAACACTGATCATACCATAATCATACCTTAAACGTTAAAATAATCTAAGTTGTAAACTTTGAGAAAGAAAGATTGTGTAGAATTTCCTTCTTTTATATGTGTACACTACAAGAATTTGCTACGGAAAATAGCGATGGTTTTCAATTAGCAAAGGAACCGTCCGTCGAAAAGTCGACTGTTTGCTAATTTTAGCATTGAAAACCTTAATTCCATCGCTAATTTAGCCACAAAAGTGAATTCCGTTGCTAAAATTAATGAAATTTTTATTTTTTATTTATTTTATTTTATTTTTTAAATGATAGAATTATCAATATTATAAAAATTATGATTGACAAACTATAAAAAAGTATAATTAATGATAGAATCATGAATTTGAAGATTTTAGGTCGTCATTTCACATCCCCAAATATTCTGAACAACCATAACTACCTTCAATCGTGATGTCTACCTTCTCCATTTCCTCTCCCAACTCCGCTTCTTTCCCCATTCCCTGCATAAGAGTATCCTTAAAGTACCAAGCAGCAACACTATCTTCCATGGTGGACTCTCTATACTTGACTTTCTTGGTTGCCCTGTCATTCTCCTCTCTTTGCTGGTTACCATCGCCAAGAGAATCACTTATTGAGGAAAATCTAAGAATATACGCTTTAAGAGGAGTTAAATATTGATACATTTTTTTTATGACTGTATTCATAGATATTCTTTTAAGAGACCTGATTTAGAATGTAGAGCAAAGAGCTTTAGGCCTAACTATATATCTGGCAAACCTAGCGTCTCCAGTAAAGAGGACTTGACTCAACATTGTGAGTGCAAATTTGCTCTCACAACTCAAAAATCTATCTGCTTTCACTTTACTTGCCCTTCTCTGAGCTTTCTTCCACCATAATTTTGTTGGGTTTCCTTCTTCAAGTACAACGTTCAACCTCTCAAACTTCATATCTATACTTATTATATAATGTGCTTACTGGTAACATTGGTTTTTTTTTCCCCATTGCTATTATTTGATGCTTTTCAAGAGAGGGATAAAGGAATAGATGGGTTATAATCTCTTTATTACTGAAAGAATATTAGTAGGTGGTTTATGAAGCATATATAGAAAAAGAAAAGTTTTTGATGTAAAATTTGCAATTTTCTTTTCAAATTTGTGCACAATTGGCAGTTGCTACTTCGTTTATTAAGTTTTTTCTATTTTAGATCAAATTGAATTAGGTTTCCAGCTCTTCTTTTGAAGGAAGATCACTGCTGATTGTTTGGGTTGGTTGGATTTTATCTGAAAGTCTAGAACAGAAGGGGAGAATCAATTAAGTTGAAGGCATTGGTGGACAAAGAGAAGAATAGAGTATTATTTGCTGAAGTTGATGCTGATTTTATTGATGTTCTTTTCAGTTTTTTGACAATGCCTATGGGAACAATTGTTAGATTAACCCGTCAAGGGCAACCAACAAGGTCCATAGGTTGTATGAATAACTTGTATTCAACTGTTGAAAATCTTGATGTTAATTATCTCAGGACTAAAGTATGTGAGTTGATGCTGTTGTATCCTCAAATTTCAGCAGCAACTCAGTATAGCAAGCTGAAACTAAAGATTGATGGCTGTGAGCCTCATAAGTATTATTACTGTGAAGACAGAGAATGCATTAGCTCACGGCACAAGTTATTGAGTCACTACCAAGTTAGTATGGCATGTGGGTTGTCTCATTACTGTGGACACAGTTATTGAGTCACTACCAAGATATATGTGCATGTGGGATGTCTGTTGGTTGCCATTACGAGCTGGATTGTAAGGTTAAGCCAAATAATGATGAAATCGATCCTTGAGAAAAAGGAGTATTTGTGAAAGGACAAACTCGACTTCTAATAAGTGATGGGTTACAAGTGCAACAAGCTTTTCTTTGCTTTCCAAGCTTGGTGTCAAGGATGCAAGCATGGTTGAGGACAAGATATAATAATTTTGAAGCATAAGAGGTAACTAATAAATTGACAAGTTCTGCTTGTTATATATCAAAGTTAATTTCTGGCTTGACATTTGGTTTCAGGTTTTGAATTTGCTGAAAAGCTCAATGGTATCAGATGCACCCTTGACAGAAACTTTGCTGAAGCAAATTGAAACCCCTGTATTAAACAAGGGAAGTTCTCATAGATGGAGTTCCAACTTTAATCATCAACTTGGGAAGCAAGAAGATGGGACAATTAGTGTGAAGCTTTTTGTTAGCAAATCCAAGAATATTGTATGTTATGCAGAAGTAGGTGAAAATTTTGTTGATCTACTGTTTAGCTTCCTAACCATTCCACCTGGATATACAGTGAAATAAATGCGTGATTTTGCTACAAAAAGGATGCATAAATCACCTATATAAGAGCATTGAGGATCTTGGTGCTTCAAGTTGAATATCGAAAAAGAGATTTTGCTTTGTCCTAAGATAGCGCCTAAGTTTGGCTACAACAACTAATTGATAGGACTTGAAGAAGTTAACTTGCATTTTTGCCTAGCAAAAGATAATCAAATCTTACATTTTTCTACCAATCCACCATGTTGGTTCTCTAACCATTGCCTTAGATGTGAAGGATCCGAAACTACCAAACTACAAGGAAGGAACATGCCATGGAGGATTTGTGATGGGGCCTGTAATGTTTACAGTGATGGATGATCTGATTGTCGCCTTTGTATCTCCTATCTCGTGTACTTGTTTTGAACAAATTGAATGTTCCTTTCAATGACGTTGAGGAATGCATTGTGCAATTGGGAACTCAGGAGGTATGTTGTGGGATCTTATATGAAATATCCCTTGATTTTTTTTTTTTTTTGCATATCAATGTTTTTACACGATCTTTAATGCTTTGTTTTTTAATAAAGGCTTCATTAGAGAATGAATGAATTAATCTGTTTTTTGATAAATGGATCATAAAAGGGGTTGGAGTTTGATCATGATCCAAACAATTCAATTAATAGATTGAGTCATTTGGTGTCAAATTGAATTTGGATAAAAAATATAGATTATATGGATCGGGTAATAGTTGATCAATAAGTAGAATTATGGTGGGTGAAGAAGCAGAGGATATGAGGAGCAGAGCAACTGAGCTAGGAGAGATGGCACGAGAAGCTGTTAAAATTGGTGGATCCTCTGACTCTGATTTCAATGATTTGCTAGACCAAATAAGGTATCGGCCCTAATTAATCAAACAAGCAATCCATGGCATGTACCTTGAAAGGAGAGAGAGGAGAGATGGTGTGTGTGTGAGAGAGATAGGGAAGAGAGAAAAGGGAGTTTTCTTCCGACAATACCCATATTTCTAACAAATAATTACCATACTCGTGTCAATATATTGGTCATACAATCACTGAAAACAAGTCCACCGGGACCCTTTTTCTTCATTTGCATCTTTTGTTTCTATACAGAAACCGCAAATCAATAGTAATAGCTGCGCTGCCAATTAACATACCTGAAAACATATCTGGAAAGCAAAGGCCTCTGTACATCAACATGTATATTAGAAACAAAAATTACCAACCAGATTTTCTTAAACACAATCTTATCTCTCATATGCGCATATTCAATCACATAGCCAAGCAAACCAATATATGCTACAAAAACAATATATACATTGAAAGATCAAACAAGCTAAACTTCAAATACTTGTCATAAGCCAAATAAAGACTAGAGACTTCTGCATATACGGTCCATGAAGTAGATTAGCAGCAAACAGAATCACCCATTATAAAGTATTTGGTTATCCCCTTCAACCCTTTCCTCCTCTGCAAGTGCTCTATAAAAAGAAAAAATAAAACACCAAAAAGGGCGTCATTTTAATTCAAAATTATGGGATTAGTCCAATAATTATCTTCAAAAAAATGTTTATTTGATTTTGTAGTAAAACCAGAACTAAATCTGATGGCAATAAAAGCAGATAAAATCTTCTTCTTATGCTATTTTAATTGATTTAATATTTGGAACTTCTTTTGCTTTATAATGTATCTCCAAAATGTTGAGATGGGTTTTAATTAGGATGAGAACATACCTCTTTCTTCATGGTTCCATTGATGTCTCCCTCCAATGCATACCTTCTTCCATTTATCATTTTTTCTTTCAGCTTCGGAGTGTTGGATGGCCCATAAGAAAAACTTTTCATCTGATTGCATCCTTTAATTTCCAAGTATTCTAATGACTGCAATTCAACTGCACTAGTTCCACCACAAAAACTCTTGAGATTAGGTAATTCTTCAAGTTGCAACTCTTGCAATCGAGGAAATTCAATTTTGTCCAATACTGATTCTGGTGCTTCTTCATCCTCTTTTCCAACAATAGCTTCCATCTTCTCACATGAATGAATCATCATATATTCTAGTTTCACCAGAAGTTTGGGCAAATGAGGTGGAAACATATATATGAGATTGCCACAATTATATACTCTCAACTCTTGCAGGCTTTGAAATCCCATAATTTCTGATGGAATCTTGAACCATATATGTGTTAGATCTGTTAAATGACGTAAAATTAACTGTTTCAAAAAATTAACAACTCCAACAGCAGCATGATGTTCCTGGAATGAAAATATCACTTTTAATGCATAGCAATCTTCAATTCTTAGCGATTCTAAATTCATCAAACTCTCCATGAAGACGTATGGAATTAATGCAGAATGGTCATTAACATGGTCAACAGATGAGTCCCCCTTCTTGATAACTGAAACCTTCCAAAATATCAACAAATTTATTGTATTACATGCAAAACTTTAAATCATAATAATTTATACTCAAATTAATTGTGTTAAATGTCTTATATATAATAACTGAGATTTTCAAATCCTGCTTGGGTAAAGAAACGGTAAAAGCATATGCAAATTTGTATTTCAAATTAGATTAAAAGAAAATTATAATTGAAAATATTGAATTTAAATTTTAAATATAAAAACAATATATTTAAAATATTATATTGCTTATTTTAAAAATAATGTTCTACGAGATTTAAATTGATGCAATAATATATAAATGAGTTTGTACAAAATATTTAAACATATTATAAAAATAATTATATATTTTTGGTACTGTTATATTTCAATTTAAAATTTGATTTAAACATTTATTGATGATTTTCTTTCTAGTTGGAAAAACATAAAAAAAAAGTGGTCCAATTTAATTATTAAAAATAATAAAAATTTATTATTAATTTTGAATGATATTAATTATTGAATAAAAAATGAAAAATAGTGGATTGAATTGAGATTAAACCTTTAACCTATAATTTTTCATCATTGACTCTTATTTTGTAATTTTCTTGCTTTAGTTAATTTTCTATTCATTATTTTCAGCAATTAAAACCTCATTTATTTATTTGTTTTCATAAAATAATTAATTTTCTGTCAATTTTTGTGGATTTGGCCCTACTCATCACTACTACAATTTATTGATTTTAAGAAATAAAATTTTATTTTTGGTGATTTCAACACATATCAGACTTTCTATATGACTTTCATATATAGATTTTAAATGACTTTTATAAATATTTTATTTTTAATACTCAAATAAACAATTATTTCTATACATTTATTTCCACGCTTGCTTTTTAGTCGCTTATAGGGCTGAGCGAAATCGAAAACTGAACCGAATGGATTTTGGTTATTTGATTCGATTTTTTTGATTTTTAATATATTCGATTCTAAACCGAATTAAAAAAGATTTATTCGATTTAGTTCAATTCAAAAAATTTAAAAATCAAATAGAACGAATCAACCGATTTAATGAAAATGGATTTTGTAATTTATTTTATATATTCATATTTTTGTTCACTACATGAAAAATATATAAATAAATTAAAAACATATTTTTCTTGTTTTTGGGTTTAAAAATCTATTGATTTCATTTATACATGTCAAAATTAGTTCAAACCTAAAATTCTGGCCAAAATAATTAGCCTAAAACTACACCCAACTAAAAAAATTGCCCATTTAAACCCCGTACAAAACCCACCCTTTTAAAATTGAACCCGTTTGAACCTGTCCCATATGCCCAACGGGCCTCTCTCAGATCCCCTTTTGCCCAGCCCTAATCACTTCCTCTCCATCATATATGTTTCTCTGTTGTGCCCCAACCCCCCCACCACCACCACTTGTTGTTAGGCGCCGTCCGAGAGAAACCTTATGGTTCCTTATCTGCTCCAAAATCAAATTCAACAAAGACCCTAAACCCAAAAAGCTAAGGTAATTCCACTAACATTGTTCTTTAATACATCCCCGTCCTTCTCGGTCCATCGTTTTCGTTCATTAATTTATTTCTTTTGCAAAGAGTTATTATCTAATAGTATGTTTTTTCCTTCTCAAAGGTTTTGATGATCTATTTGGCTCTGTTTAGCTTTGCACGCTTTCTCTATTTGGATCAAGGAAAGTGGAAGTAAGTGAGAGAAAAGTAAGTTTAACTAAGTGAGAGGAAAGTAAGTTTAACTGACCTTACTTTACCTTATTTCGTTTCTAAAATAGCAACAATAGAGAGAAGAATGCAACGGAAATAGGAGTTGCCAATTAACTCTGTGTTCAGCTTTTCATTTCCAACGGGGTAATTGGGAGGGAGATGGGATGCAATTGTATAAAATGACCAAATTGTCCCCCCTCCTATAAATACATCCTAACGTTTATGTTCTTTCCTTTCAACATTTTTTACGGAATATTTGATTCATGGATGAAATTGAGAATCGACAAGCAAGATCAGCTCCGACAAGTCTCCAATCACTTGCTTACTGCCGGTACCCCCAATTTGCAGGTATAGAATTTTTTGTTTTTTCCGTTATTTGCGATTAATTATTTACAGCCTCCATTGATGATAACAAACAAAGAGATGCTTCGATCATTATCTGTGAGTTAACTTCTCTCTCTGTGGTTTTCATTTCTCTAATTTCATTATCTTTTGTTTACTTATCAAGCAGATTTGAGAATTTTTATTCAATTGTTAAGTGTTTCTTTGAAGGTGACTGCTCTTTTTTTCATCCACTAATCGCTCCAGTCAAGCAAAGCTTGGTACAATCTCAAAGTACAAGCTCAGTATTTCAAGGTATAATCTCAAGCAAAGCTAGTTGTTGTTGAATGTTTAATGATCTCTTGTTAGTTTTGGTTGCATAGAGTTCATTCTCTTTGAAAAATCTATGATTTGTTAAAAATTTAGATTGATGACAACTTTCAATTTTGCAGATAGATTAGCTTGATCCTGATAATGGGTTAAACAAATTATAAGAAAATTTCCAAATTTTTCTAATTTTATGTCACTATTTAGCAACTTGCTTTTGAATTGTTATCGTCTTATTGACATGAGATGTTTCTGAATGGTATTCTTAATTGCAAATATGACCAGTTAGCGGTGTGCTTTATTTTGTATGATTTACTTGTTTTATATCTTAATTTCTTGGCTTTTTATGTGTGATTCTTATTTTTTATTCTCTCAAAACCAGTTTGCAGAGTATAGTGCACTGCTTCGAATGTACTTGTATACACATGAATATTCAGGCATTTTTTTCTTTTCTTTTTCTGTGGTTTTTCATGACATCAATAGATGGCCTCGTTTATTTAGCATCTGTGAAACTTTTAACTTTATGCATCTGACGCGACCTCAGCAAATGTACTGAATCGGCAAGTAATATAATGGAGTATTTTCAAGACTCCGAATTATTGTACCCAAGGGACTGAGTATGCAAGTTATGACACTTAAATGTATGCTAAAGAATTCCCAGTTGTTGAATTGATTTAGTTAACTATTGATTAAAAAACAAAGAATTTAAGTAACCAAAATAAACAAACATAATTAATCAAATTAAATAGACAGCAATAATTGCAAGAAATAAAATGATAGAAAAATAACAATATAAGAATTCAAAATAGACAAGCGTTGATCAGGTTCACTCATCCACCCCGTACCCAAATATGAATCAAAACACATAAAGAAAACATATATGAACGAAATCGGGATAACCCTCTTAACCTAAGCGTCCCATTCCGGAGCAAGCTATTCTAATTGCATAACGTCCCATCCCGGAGCAAGTCATACAACTAGCCTAATCACGGGTCTAAAATTCTAGGTTCGGTTTGATTTCCCATTCCGGAGCCAAATAACCCAAAACCTAATTATTTCACTCATCACTCCAATCTTGAACCATGAAAACATGCACATCTAGATTCCCTTCCGGAGCAGTCTAAATGATACAGTAAACACGATAGAAAATCTGAGAATAAAATATTCATGGCATTCAATTAACAAATTCAACAACCAAAAGAGATACATGAAATAAATCATTCATCAAAACTGGAAATTGAACTGAGAAAATAAATCCCATAAATTGACAATATGTAAAAGCGAAATAAACCATTCATTCATATATAAACTCAAAAATTATCCATTATTCATATCATAGGTAGGAGATTCAGAGATCCCCTAAACAACTAAAAGACTACTCACAAACCATTACAAAATCAAAAGAGTAAAGGAAAGAATAAACCCTGAAATTCATTGAGAAGCAAATCCCTGTTGAATCTCACGTTCTTCAGTCTTCTTCTTCAGATCTTCAATGGAGAAATAACTAGAAATTCCGGAAAACTAAAAATAACAATCTCTGGAAATTAAACTTTGTATCTAATGAAAATTACTCTCAATTTCTAATTGAAAACTCAAGATAAGATTGAAAACTAAAGTTTAGAACATAAGAATAATTCAGAAAATCTTAGCCGCCAAAACTAAAATCAAAAACTAATTAAAAAGTTCGGAACCCTAACCAAACAGAAAATTATGGTTTTATACTTCCAGAGGGGTCATGGTGGCAATGAAATCGGTTGCCACCGTGTAGAGTCGAGATTTTTAATTTCCTTTCACGCACAGGAGATGGGTCACGGTGGCAATGAAATCTGTTGCCACCGTGAGGTCTTCAAAGTTTCGCTTCTGCCCAGGAAAACACTATGTCACGGTGGTGATGATATTTGTTGCCACCGTGAGGTCTTCATCCCTTACACTCTGCCCGATAAAGAATTATGCCACGGTCACAACCAATTTCATTGTGACCGTGACCCATGTGATTTCAGCTACTGTTTGCAATTCTTCTTATGTCACGGTCACAACCAATTCATTGTGACCGTGACCCCTTGAGCTAAAATCTACAAAGGCGCAAAACTTTAATCAAATAGTTATCTAAAATGCATCAAAATTCCAATTTGGCTAAGATTAACAAAATTAACATAAAAGAAACATAAAATGACATTAAACACAACTAAATACCCAAAAATCATATAAAAAATACTATCAAAACTAAATACTATATTGAAGTTATCAAAATACCCCACACTTAGACTTTGCTCGTCCTCGAGTAAATGAACTATCCACATTCCTGAAATTTCAAACTCTAACTCAGAATATGAAAACTTAACAACAATCATAGCACCAAGCAGAAGGGGTCTTAGTTACAAATCCTCAAATCAATTTATATCAAATAATTTCACATGTGTGTGTGCTAGGCTCAAAACTAATTTTCTCTTTTCAAAACAAAATAACCAATACATTCCAGCAATTGAGCAAAGAAATTAAATATGCAAATGAATTTGCATACTGGTTTCGCACTTAAAACTCAGGATAATCATACGCCTCTCCTTTAGCACCGGAACCACAAGGGTCATCTCCACTTAAACAACTCAAATTAAGAACAGGATCAAAAGGACCTATTACAAGGTTATACTGTTGGGTTAGGTGATTGGCTAACAAGAATAGTAAAAAAAAAATTCAGAGTAAGAATCAGCCACTCTACCTATAATTTCAACTACCCAAAACTGAACAAGATTGTCCATGACCTACCTTCAATTCACCCACAATTTCCAATGTTGTCTAAACTTCCCCATACATAAAATACATCGAACTCAAAACAACAAGGTGATGAACTTCCCTTTTTAATTCACTTTTAAACCCAATTATCCGTAAATATGAGTATGTCTTCTTCTACTCAAAGGTACCCCACACTTGAATTTTTCTATATTCAATACATCAAAATTAACTAAAAACAACAAAACTCATTAAACTTTCATTATATATATATATATATATTTCAACTGGGGTACCCAAAGTCTAGATTTTCTTATTCCCATTTTTTCTCTCTAATAGGGGAAAGTTTAACACCATACTAAATAACACCCACAAAATTCAATAATTCTTCTCACACTTCCACTATTTTAACAATAGATACCCTTATTCAACTTTCAATGATATTCTAACCCAATCCTAGAGTGGCCAATTCTTAGAAAAGGGTAGGCAAAGGCATTTAGGCTAAATGGTAAATTAAGAGTGTAACAAGAAAATTGCGTAGTACGCTTTTAGCATACCAAATTGGCTCAACTAGGCTAGCAATGGAAATAACATAAACAGGTAGGTCTAAAGCTATTTAAAAGTGGTTATCAAAGAAACAAATTGCCTTAATCATGTCCTAAATTTGTTTAAGTTGTTATCATGTTTCGAAGGGTGACGAGGAAGGTTCTAACTATCCTAACATTTTCTCACTTAAAAGCTTTTACGCATTGGAGTTTTCAAATTTTTCCAAACGAGCCTCTAGTGCATAAAAGATTGAAAATCACAAGATATATGACTGATTGAGATTCAATTTGCTTCTAAAACGTCCAACTACGTATTTGCCAAGATCAGTTTTTAAGATAGACCATTCTCCAATTAAAGTTCAAAACATTCACAACAAGAATAACTGAGGTTAAGCCAAGCTGAGATAAAGATATTCAGGCAACGACAATAAAGTACAAAGAAACTAAAACAGGAATAAGCATGCATCATACATCAACGGCTGTTAATTACATATATGTATGAAGTTAATTTCTCCTACCCCCCCACACAAAAACTTACTGTCCCCAGCAAGTAATAATATTACATATCAAGAAGAAAAATAAAAATAAAATAAACAAAAATCAAAACAAAAGAGAAGAAGTCTCCCTGATCATTGATTTGGTGGTGGTGGTGGAAATTGTACATCAAACCGCACAGCCAAAGATGACAAGCCCAACAGCACCTGATCCATCTGAGACTGGAGCTCAGCTTGAGATGCGAAAATGGTGTCCATTCGCTCCATGATAGCCTCATATTGGGCTGTGGCAAATAGTTAGGGCTCTGGTACAGGAGGGACCGGTGCCTCAGGGCCGTCCTCATGCTCATGAGGTAAACCGCCTAAACCCCGCTCGACTCCGTGTAAATACTCCTCACGGGTTGATAACCGATAACCATCCGCTGTTGTTGGATCTTTTACTATGACTTTCATATTCCTCAGCATTTTATCATCAATTACAGGAATGGAAGATAAAACCTTGTACTTGCCCAATGGATGGTTAACCCGCTTGGCTATCAGTATGACGAATCCCCCCAGTGTTATTTTTTTCACTTTCTTTGGATGCCATTGCATCTCCTCCAATTTATGCCAAAAATGAGTAGCGCCATTTATTCTAACACCCCGAACCATGCAAGCAAGGAACAAAGCTTCGGGTAAGTTTACCTGACCCGCCGAATCTACATGGCTGAGGAGAGAAAGTAAGAAAAATCTATGGATGATGCGCAGAACATGGTCGTCCAAATGGTGGGACTTCGTCTTGCCCGAGACATACGTGGTAGCTGTAGCCGTGTCTCTAATAGTGGCCCAAGCAGCATCCTTATCATAATCCTCAAAACAGTCCGGTGTAAGGTGTGGAAAACCAAGATATTCGAAAAATTGATGAAAAGTAAGATTGTAAGATGTTCCGTCCAACTAAAAAGACACCGTACCTGGGTCTCGGGCAAGGTCGCGTCCCGGTTGATAGGTGACGGTCGACGCAAAATTCTGTGTCAATTGTGGATATACCTTCTCCTGGGCTGAGAAAACCCTCTCCCAACCGATGTTGGCTATGAATTGTTGAATTTGATTTCTGATACCGAGCGTCTGCAACAGATCAAAATCCAAATATGTCATTGGGACATAGGAGCACTTGGAGAACAAAGCATATGCAGGTTTCTTTGGTCCCGGTACCCACTTAGGGACCTTCGAAATATCTACCGATTGTTGGCTCGGGGGTTGGCTGGTGGAGCTGGAAGCAAGAGCAGTGCTTTTTCGTTTTGGAGCCACTGTAAAAAAAAAAAATTGTCCACAATCAATATCAATATAAGTGTAAACAACAATGCTGCAAATTTACTCATCAAGACAATCAATAAGTGAATAAGCAATAACCCCAACTTATAGCATCAACATAATACCTGCTTCCCAATCCGTGTAAAACGATAAGCAAGTCACCAATGAATGTCAACCCACAAGGAGGTTAAGAATGTGCAATAACAGCAATTAAGCAGAAGCAAACGATATGGCAAATAAGTCCCAGCATTCTAAATTGTCTCAACACACAAAAATCTGGAATATTGGTCATTGAGACACATTATCAAACACATGGTGTGCACTTCTTCAACTCCCTGGAAATATAACCCATAGGCAAAAACTAACCCCCAATTTTTCAATTAGCAAAGGAAAAGAGCAGGACAAATAGCTAAAGAAAGATAAAATTCAAAACCAACCCCACAATCAAGCAAAATCATCAACCGACGTTAAATGCAAATAAAGCCCTAAACTTCTACTTCCCACCCATTCTCGTTCACAATAAAGATAAAAATTTAAAGGGGGAAGTAAGAATTGAAGGGATGCTCAGCAAGTATTGAAAACTATCAAAGAAGAAAAACAAAAGCATCAGGCACAGGAGTCGCAAGAATCACTGCCATGGAGATCAAGAGGAACAGGGAATGAAGGGAGGAGAAAAATAAAAACAAATAAACTTAAATAAAAGTAAAAGGAAGAGAAAAATACTTACTTGTTGTAGAATCTTAATAAATGTAGTCGCGAAAGAGGAAGAGAGCACAAATAGCAAAGAAACAATATGGGTGATTTGAGAGAGTGAGCACAAAGTGAAAGCGTGACAAAGAAAGTGAATAAAACTGAGAATTTTAAAAGTTCTGCGTTGGGGTCACGGTGGTAACCAATTGGTTGCCACCGTGACATACTTAAAATTTGTATTCCAGAATCGACCCGCCAATGTGTCACGGTGGTAACGAATTTAGTTGCCACCGTGACATACCACTTTCTCAAAACAGAAGCAAATGTTGAACATGTCACGGTCACAATGAATTGTGACCGTGACATGTTCAACATTTGCTTCTATTTTGAGAAAGTGGTATGTCACACGGTCACAATGAATTTCATTGTGACCGTGACATATCCAATTTTGAACACAGAATGTCATTCACATGGGGTCACGGTGGCAATAAAAACCATCACCACCGTGACATATGCACACATCAAAACAGAATGTAACTTACCTGATGATCACGGTCACAATGAAAATCATTGTCACCGTGACGTACCCATTGTACCAATCAAGAATGCTTTCATGATTTGGTCACGGTGCACTACAAGAAATTGTGGTTTTCCCGACGGAATTTTAGCGACGGATGAATTTGCGACGGAAATGACATTCCGTCGGCAATTAGCGACGGTAAAAAAATTCTGTCGTTAAAAAAAGCGGGAATAATTTCCCTCCAATTTTAACGACGGATTTTCAATTTTCGTCTCTAAATTTAGCGACGGAATTTAAATTTTCGTCGCTAAAATTATTTTTAAAAAATAATATCTTTTATTAGCGAAGGATATTGAAATTCGTCGCTAAATTTAGCGACGAATTGAAATTCCGTTGCTAAAATTAATTAAAAAATAATAATATCTTTTATTAGCGACGGAATTTCAATTTTCGTCGCTAAATTTAGCGACGAAAATTGAAATTCTGTCGCTAGCGACGAAAATTGCAATTCCGTCGCTAAAATTAATTAAAAAAATAAATAATATCTTTTATTAGCGACGGAAATTTTTTCATCGCTAAAAGTTCCCTATTAATTCTATATTTTCCCTCTCCTTCCCCTCTCTCCTCCCTCTCCCCTCCCTCCCGATCCCCCCTCCTCTGCGCCTCTGCCCACTGCCGCCCTCCTCCGGCGTGCCTCCACCGGCAGATCCGGCCTTCCCACCGACTTCCGCCGCCGATCCAAGCCGGACCACCCACCTCCGGTCTCCTCCTCTCCCTCCCCTCCCTCTCCCCTCTCTTTTCTCCTCCCTCCTCTCTCTGCCCAGCTTTCTTTCTTTCTAGCGACTGTGCTGCCGTCGCCCTCCTTCCGGCCGACATTCTGGCTCCCCCTCCCCTCCCCGGCGCCGATCTCCCCTCCCCCTCCCCTCCGGCGCCGGTTTCCCCTCCCCCTTTTCCTTCCCTTCCTCCCCCGCTCCCCTCTCACGTTTTCCCTTCCCCCCCGCCCCCGATCTCCCTCGCCGGCGAGCTACGGTGGGTGCTGCGGTCGGCGACGCGTGGATCTCTGCCTCCCCCTGCCGTTCCATCGCCTGTGGTGCCTCCGGTGGCCTCCTGCTGTGGTGACCGGCGAGGAAGGTAAGGTTACTTTATTTCTTTTTTTTTTCTTTATTTATTAATTATAAATTTTATTATTATTATTATTATTAACATTATTAGTATAATTGTTATTATTATTATTTAATGGATATGTTAATTATAATAATTATAAGTATTATTAAATATTTATCTTAATTATTATTATGATTATTGTAATGTTGTGCTAATTATTATTATTATTATTATTATTATTATTATTATTATTATTATTATTATTATTATTATTATTATTATTATTATTATTATTATTATGTAATGGGTAGGTTAATTAGTATTATTAATAGTTTTATTAAATAATTATCTTAATTATTATTATTGTTATTATTTTTATTAAGAAGTTGTGTTAATTTTAGTTATTATTATTATTATTATTGTTAATTGGGTTTGTTATTAGTATTATTAAATATTTATCCTAATTATTATTCTGATTATTATAATTTTTATTAAATAGTTGTGTTAATTATTATTGTTATTATTTAATGGGTATGTTAAGTAGATATATTATTAATGTTGTTATTATTTTTATTAAGAAGTTGTGTTAATTTTAGTTATTATTATTATTATTATTCAACATGTTATTATTATTAAATCAAAATCAGTAAAATTTGTACCTTAATTAATATTATTATTATTATGTTAATTTGTATTGTTATTATTATTATTATTTATTTATGTTAATTTGTATTGTTATTATAATTATTTTTTTTTAATTTGTAAAAATTCCCGACGAAAATTCAATTTCCGTAGGCAAATTTCCCGACGGAAATTCAATTTTCGTCGGCAATTCCAGACGGAAATTCAATTTCCATCGGGAATTTTTCCAACGGAAAAAATTCCGTCAGGAAATTTGCCTACGCCTAATTTCTCGACGGAATAAATTTCCGTCGGTAATTTTGTTTCCCGACGGAAATTCCTTATTTTCCATTGGGAAAGCCTTTTTTTCTTGTAGTGGTGGTAACAAAATCCCTTGCCACCGTGACCACCTGCACACTTGCAAAATTTTAATCAATTTCTCCAAACCTCTAGGTACAATTGTTTTGAAAATTATCCAACAAAACATAATTTCTCTGCTGAACATAAAATTTACAAAATGAAACAAGATTAACGTCCTAAAATTTTAGGAAGTTAAACGATAAAAAGAAACAAAGATAAGAAATAGTTCTGCATTTAACAAGTCCGCATCTGGACTTTTAAAAACCGTCAAGGATCTGCAAGAGTGACGATCGTCGAAGCACTATCAAATGTAGATTCAAAATACGGCTTCACACGATGTCCATTCACCTTGAATTCATTCTCAAACCGCGGGTGCTTCAATGTCACCACTCCAAACTTATCAACTGCCACTACTTCATAGGGTCCCTTCCATCTCGATTTCAACTTACCAGGAAACAACCGCAACCTACTGTCATAAAGAAGCACTCGCATTCCAGGTGTAATTTCCTTTCTGACCAGCTTTCGATCATGCCACTTCTTGGTATTATCTTTGTATCTCATGGCATGATCATAGGCCCAAAATCGATGCTCGTCTAGTTCATTTAGCTGCAAAGACCTGCACTTACCTGCATTTTCAAGGTCAAAATTTAGAAATTTGGTAGCCCAATAAGTTTTATGCTCTAATTCCACTGGGAGGTGACAGGACTTCCAATAAACCAACCTAAAAGGGGACATCCCTATCGGTGTCTTAAATGCTGTCCTATAGGCCCATAGAGCATCATCTAACTTAAAGTACCAATCTTTTCTAGATGAATTGACCGTTTTTTCTAAGATGGCCTTTAACTCCCTGTTAGACACTTCAACTTGACCATTAGCCTGAGCATGATAAGGGGTTGTGCCCTTATGCCTAACACCAAATTTCTTTAATAAAGCCTTAAATTGGTGGTTCACAAAATGTTTACCACCATCGCTTATAATGGCTCTAGGGGCTCCATACCGAGTGAATATGTTTCTCCTCAAAAATTCTGAAATAATCTTAGCATCACAAGTTCTAGTGGCTATATCTTCGACCCATTTACTCACATAATCCACTGCCATCAGAATATATTCAAACCCGTACGAAACCGAAAAAGGTCCCATAAAATCTATTCCCCATACATCAAATAGTTCTACCTCAAGCATGTTTGTCAGAGGCATCTCATCTCGCTTAGATATATTTCCTACTCTCTGGCATCTATCGCAAGTCTTCACATAAAATTGAACATCTTTAAACATTGTAGCCAATAAAAACCAGAAGATAAAATTTTCATTACCGTTCTATTTGGCCCATGATGTCCACCAGCTTCTCCACTGTGACAAACTGTGATGATTGCACCCGTCTCCTCATCTGAGATGCACCTTCTTAAAACTTGATCAGCACATAATCGGAAAAGGTAGGGGTCATCCCAAATGTATTGTCTTGCATCAGCTCGCAGTTTCTTCTTTTGCTGCCAAGTAAAATCTTTAGGCATAAAACCTCCTGCAAGAAAATTTGCTATGTTAGCAAACCAAGGAACAGAAGTGTCACAAGCAAATAAAGCACAAATGTGTTCATCAGGAAATAAATCTAAAATTTCCCCCTTTTCAATATGGTCATTTTCCATTCTTGACAAATGGTCTGCCACGAAGTTTTCAGCGCCCTTCTTATCCTTAATTTCTAAATCGAACTCTTGCAATAGCAGCACCCAACGAATCAGCCTTGGTTTGGATTCCTTCTTGGCAAACAAATGTCTCAAAGCTGCATGGTCCGACCACACCACAACTTTTGCACCCAGCAAATATGGCCTGAACTTCTCAAACGCATACACAATTGTAAGAAGTTCTTTCTCTATGGTGGTGTAATTAACCTGTGCTCCTGTCAAAGTGTGACTAGCATAATAAATTGCACAGAATGTCTTATCCCGACGTTGTCCCAGTACCGCTCACACTGCATAATGACTAGCATCACACATTAGTTCAAACGGCATAGTCCAATCCGGAGATATAATCACCGGAGCTGAAATAAGCCGTTGCTTTAATGTTTCAAAAGCTAGCAAGCATTCACTATCAAAATTAAAAATAGCATCTTTCATGAGTAAATTAGACAAGGGTTTAGCAATTTTTAAAAAATCTTTAATAAAACTCCGGTAAAACCCTGCATGTCCTAAAAAACTCCTTATGCCCTGAACACTCGTCGGAGGTGGTAACTTCTCTATTACTTCAACTTTTGCCTTATCCACTTCCATCCCTCTCTCTGAAATTTTATGCCCTAACACAATGCCCTGTCTCACCATAAAATGACATTTTTCCCAATTTAAAACTAGGTTAGTCTTTTCACACCTCCCTAGCACTAAATCAAGATGCTTTAGACAGCTCATAAAATCAGCCCCATATATAGTGAAGTCATCCATGAATACCTCCATAAATTTCTCTATAAAATCATGGAAAATAGCCATCATACACCACTGAAACGTAGCCGGTGCATTACATAACCCAAAAGGCATTCTTCTATATGCAAATATGCCATATGGGCAGGTAAAGGTCATTTTCTCTTGATCCTCAGGGGCTATAGGAATCTGCAAATATCCTGAATACCCATCTAAAAAACAGTAGAACCTATTACCTGCTAACCTCTCTAGCATCTGATCAATAAACGGCAAAGGGAAATGGTCTTTTCTAGTGGCATTATTCAACCTTCTATAATCAATACAGACTCTCCAACCCGTAACTATATGAGTTGAAATCAGTTCATTCAGTTCATTCTTTACCACTGTCATCCCCCCTTTTTTAGGCACACACTGCACTGGGCTAACCCATTTACTATCAGAAATAGGGTAGATTATACCTGCATCAAGGAGTTTGAGTACCTCCTTCTTTACTACCTCTTGCATGGCCGGGTTGAGTCTTCTCTGAGGCTGAGCTATCGGCTTGCATTCCTCCTCCATTGGGATCATGTGTGTGCAGTAACTTGGGTCAATCCCCTTCAAATCTGAGGTTTCCCATCCAATGGCTCCCTTATGCTTTTTCAGCACCTCTAGCAACAACTTTTCTTCATCACCTGACAACAAAGAAGATATGATTACTGGTTTCTGATCTTTCTCTAAAAACACATATTTTAAATGAGAGGGGAGAGGTTTAAGTTCAGAATTTAAATCCCCCTTTTTAGGGTTAAACTCTTCATTCTGTGATTTATTCTTTCCATCTTCTATCTCCACAATTTCTATTGCTTCTCTCCTCATCTCTTCTTCCACTTCTTCTCCTTCCACTGAATGTAACAAACACAAATTTTCTGGATCAGCTCCAACCACTTTTTCCTGCACTTCTTCCACACACTCGTCTATTACATCTACAAAATAAACAGACTCCTCCATATCCCCAAATGGATACTTTTGAGCCTTGTTCATATCCACTACCAACTCCTCATTATTAAACCGTAGGGTGACCGTTTGACCATGAACATCGATCAACGCCTTTGTTGTGTTTAAAAACGGCCTCCCCACTATCAATGGCACCTTCCTATCCTCTTCCATCTCCATCACCACAAAGTCCACTGGGAAGATGAATTTCCCCACCTTCACTAACAGATCTTCTATCACTCCTTTGGGCCGCCTCACTGACCTATCTGCAAGTTGGAGTCTCATTTCTGTTTCCCTGAGGTCCCCAAGATTAAGCTTCCTGCAAATAGAATAAGGCATCAAATTTATGCTGGCACCCAAATCACATAAAGCATTACCATAAAAATCTTCACCAATAGCACAGGGTAAAGTAAAGCTACCTGGATCTTCCAATTTCTCAGGGATCTTGTTCATAATTATAGCACTGTAATTTTCTGTAAGTTGTACAGTTCCATGCCCTTCTAATTTCTTTTTATTAGAGCATAATTATTTCATAAATTTAGCATAGTTAGGCATATGAGCTAAAGCTTTAGCAAATGGTAAATTAATGTGCAGTTTCTTAAACATCTCTAAAAACCTAGCCTTTTGCTCATTTTTCCTTTCCTGTTTAGCAACTGCAGGAAATGACAGTCTATTTATATCAAGATCCTCTACACTCGGATTCACTAAACTTTTACCCTTATCACTTTTAGGAGCATTTTCATTAACTTCTACCCTAGAGTTAGAGTTACTTATCGTCCGTGTCGGCTCCTCCTTTTCTGATGATGAAGAATTTTTACCTTGGTCTTCTCTCGGTACCACTTCCTTACCACTTCTCAGTGTGATTGCTTTAGCTTCTTCTTTTGGATTTCGGTCCACGTTTGAAGGAAATGTTCCCGGTTGTCTTTAAGACATGGAATTTGCCAGCTGTCCCACTTGAGTCTCTAAATTTCTCATGGAAGCATCTTGGTTCCGGTTCCACTGCTCTTGAGATTTCCACCTTGACTCTTGATTAGCTATGAACTGCTGCTGGCTATTTACAAACTGTTATTGACCGTTTAAGAAAGTAGCCAACATGTCTTCCAGATTTGGCTTCTTTTCTTACACAGGTGGCCTCGGTTGGTATCCCGGTGGGTGGTATTGTTGCCCTTGGTTGTGATGGGGTGGATATGGTTGTTAATACAGCTGCCCTTGGTTCTGATGAGTGTTTTGGTTGAAGGGAGGTCTAACTTGTGGTTGAAAGGATGAATCATTTGGATTTCCATCCTTCTAAGAGAAGTTTGGATGATTTCTCCTGCCCGGATTATATGTGTTGCTGTAGGGGTCATTCCTTCTGTAATCTCCTATGGCATTTATATCTCCCATTGCCCCACTCTCTTGACCAAATTGCCCACTTTCATACCATCCACTCTCTTGAGCCACAGAAGCTACATTCTGCACTTTCAGACTACTCATCTCCTTCCTTATGGACTCAATCTGTGCCTTCAGCATCGACACCTCATCCACAGTGTGTATCCCTTGTCTTTTCGGAACTGACCTAGGATTAGACCATTGAGCATCATTCGCCGCCATTTCATCTAGCAGATGAAAGGCTTCCTCTGGTAGTCTATTCATGAATGACCCTCCTGATGAAGCATGCAATAAAGATCTTGTCTGTGGTGTAACCCCAGAATAAAATGTTGTCATCATGTGGTATATGGCTATCTCATGGTGTGGACAGCTTCTCAACAACCTTCTAAACCTTTCCCAGGCTTCATGAAATGGCTCCTCACTCATTTGACTAAAACCCAATATACTGTTACGGATGTTCGCAGTCTTTGTCGGAGGGAACAATCTCATCAAAAATCTCTCTTGTAACTGGTCCCATGATCTAATCGATTGTCTAGGTAGCATTTGCAACCATTCATGTGCTTTTCCAATCAATGTGAAAGGAAACAACTTTAATCTTACCGAGTCAGATGACACTCAAGGAATCTGAACTGTATCACTGACCTCTAAGAATATGTCTAAGTGTTGTGTGGGATCTTCCACTTCTGAACCCGAAAACTGATTCCTCTGTACCATATTGATGGTGGCTGGTTTAAGCTCAAACTGCACTCCCCTTGGCAGCACAATCGTCCGATTATCCTCATTCCATCTTGGTACTGCATAATCCCTTATTGTCCTCTGCCTCGGGACCTCTTCTCTATAATTCCCCAGATTTTCATCTTGTGCCCTCGGCACTTATTCATTCTCGGGAGGAAACTCACCAATCGGAGGATTATTTTTCATGTTATTATTTCTGTTATCTCTCCTTCGTTGATGCAAGGTCCTCTCGATTTCAGGGTCGTATGGTGCTATTGGTTCCTGTCTCAATCTGCTCATGCACCACAGCTACCTGAAAGGAATAATAAAGCAAAAAATAAAATAAGAAAAATAATAAACACACACAAATAAAAATCAAAACTCACAAATAACGCCAGTCCCCGGCAACGGTGCCAAAAACATGACGCGACCTCAACAATTGTACTGAATCGGCAAGTAATATAATGGAGTATTTTCAAGACTCCGAATTATCGTACCCAAGGGACTGAGTATGCAAGTTATGACACTTAAATGTATGCTAAAGAATTCCCAGTTGTTGAATTGATTTAGTTAACTATTGATTAAAAAACAAAGAATTTAAGTAACCAAAATAAACAAACAGAATTAATCAAATTAAATAGACAGCAATAATTGCAAGAAATAAAATGATAGAAAAATAACAATATAAGAATTCAAAATAGACAAGCGTTGATCAGGTTCACTCATCCACCCCATACCCAAATATGAATCAAAACACATAAAGAAAACATATATGAACGAAATCGGGATAACCCTCTTAACCCAAGATTTTCATTCCGGAGCAAGCTATTCTAATTGCATAACGTCCCATCCCGGAGCAAGTCATACAACTAGCCTAATCACGGGTCTAAAATCCTAGGTTCGGTTTGCTTTCCCATTCCGGAGCCAAACAACCCAAAACCTAATTATTTCACTCATCACTCCAATCTTGAACCATGAAAACATGCACATCTAGATTCCCTTTCGGAGCAGTCTAAATGATACAGTAAAAACGATAGAAAATCTGAGAATAAAATATTCATGGCATTCAATTAACAAATTCAACAACCAAAAGAGATACATGAAATAAATCATTCATCAAAACTGGAAATTGAACTGAGAAAATAAATCCCATAAATTGACAATATGTAAAAGCGAAATAAACCATTCATTCATATATAAACTCAAAAATTATCCATTATTCATATCATAGGTAGGAGATTCAGAGATCCCCTAAACAACTAAAAGACTACTCACAATCCATTACAAAATCAAAAGAATAAAGGAAAGAATAAACCCTGAAATTCATTGAGACGCAAATCCCTGTTGAATCCCACGTTCTTCAGTCTTCTTCTTCAGATCTTCAATGGAGAAATAACTAGAAATTCCGAAAAACTAAAAATAACAATCTCTGGAAATTAAACTATGTATCTAATAAAAATTACTCTCAATTTCTAATTGAAAACTCAAGATAAGATTGAAAACTAAAGTTTAGAACAGAAGAATAATTCAGAAAATCTTAGCCGCCAAAACTAAAATCAAAAACTAACTAAAAAGTTCGGAACCCTAACCAAACAGAAAATTATGGTTTTATACTTCCAGAGGGGTCACGGTGGCAATGAAATCGGTTGCCACCGTGTAGAGTCGAGATTTTCAATTTCCTTTCACGCACAGGAGATGGGTCACGGTGGCAATGAAATCTGTTGCCACCGTGAGGTCTTCAAAGTTTCACTTCTGCCCAGGAAAATACTATGTCACGGTGGTGATGATATTTGTTGCCACCGTGAGGTCTTCATCCCTTGTATTCTGCCCGATAAAGAATTATGTCACGGTCACAACCAATTTCATTGTGACCGTGACCAATGTGATTTCAGCTACTGTTTGCAATACTTCTTATGTCACGGTCACAACCAATTCATTGTGACCGTGACCGCTTGAGCAAAAATCTACAAAGGTACAAAACTTTAATCAAATAGTTATCTAAAATGCTTCAAAATTCCAATTTGGCTAAGATTAACAAAGTTAACATAAAAGAAACATAACATGACATTAAACACAACTAAATACCCAAAAATCATATAAAAAATACTATCAAAACTAAATACTATATTGAAGTTATCAGCATCTTTTTAATATTTGCATCAAATTGGGATAGAGGATTTTGTTTTGCAAATTTATATTGAGATTTTTCAAAAGAATTCAATTGAGAGTGCATTTACATTGTAGGAGTCTTATCTGTTCTCTATTTATGCTTTGCTGATAGGTTTTTTGGTTGTCTTGCCGACAATATTTTAGCTTTTTCATAAGTTTATCTTGTTCATTAATTTGATTAGAGTTTCATATTGAATTATTATTTTAGTGATTGGCTTGTTTTCCTGCCTTTTTCCTTTGGTAATAAATGATGATAGAATCATTAGGTAAGTGACTATAACTCAAAAAATTATAGAAAGAACCCATATACGGATACTGCATAACTTTACAAAATTAACATGCATGCACTTTATATTTTCATGTAGTATATAGTATAAACTTAGCTAAAATTAGGAAAATACTACATAATCTTCTGTTCTATTTTTTTTTTTTTTTGTTTATCTTAATATCATAAGGGTATTAATGTCAAAATAGCATTTACTATTAGGAAAGAAATCTAATTTTCTCTATATTTATTTTAGGTTACCCAAACAATGGAAAAAAAACCAGAGAAAATAAAATTTAAATTACTCTCATTAAAGTAAATTCAATCTACTAACATCCAAACAAAGCATTACAGCATTGGGTTATGTTTAGTCTTTCGTTTTGTTTGGTTCTTCTTGCACTCTTAGAATGTTTCAATTTGATTTTTTTTTTCAATATTCTTTCTTAAAATGGTTTATTCAATTATTTTTCTTTTAAAATATTGTTCTTTGGTGAAGTTTGTTGTACTGGTGGTTCTAGTTATACATTTATGAATAATAAGAAGAGTGATGCCTCAATGTTGTTAAAGTCTTTCTTTTATTGTGTCCTGTTATATCATAAGCAATGATTTTAAATTCAGGTTTTATGTGCAAAACTTATCATGATATATCCCACAAGATTATTTTTGAACAGAAAGCTGTAGCTTATAGTCTAATCAGTCTAGAGCTTAAGCTGGGTATTTGATTTAGGATTATGGAATAATAAAGGTAAAGCGGCAAGAACAGTTATGCACATTGGCCTATGTCTTTGCCCATTGAGACCATTGCTTAAATTTCAAAGGCCAAGAGTGTTTGAATTCTGTTAAAAAAGTCTGCATCAGAAGTTACAAACAAATCTTTCAACCTATCTTTGACCAAGTTTTTAGGAGATTTAATTTAATTTGATTTGATTTTACTGTTTTTAGCTTATTTAAATTTCAAATAACAGATTTTTAGGATATTTTTGTTTGTTGTTTTTTCTCATTTTCTAATTGCAAATCATGTATTTAAATAGTTATTATTCAATAAAAATATATGGTTCCAACAGTAACTTAAGTGATAATTGGTTGGTGGATAGTGGGTGTAACCATCATATGATTTGTGATAAGGAGCTCTTCAAGGATCTGACCAAATCAAAAATATCAAAGATTAGGATAGGTGATGGTAAGCTTCTTTCGATTGAAGGAATAGGAATTGTTTCCATTGAAAGTTGCACAGGTACAAAACTAATTACTGACGTTCTTTTTGTACCTGAAATTAACCAAACTTTGCTCAGTGTGAGACAGTTAATTAAGAAGGAATTTAAAGTCATCTTTGAAAACGAGTATTGCTTGATTAAGGAACCTAAAGGAAAAGAACTTTCCAGAATTAAAATGAGTGGAAAAAGTTTTTTTTCTAAATCCATTGCAGGAGGAGCATGTTAAGATCAATGAGAAGGCATAAAATTTGCATCTACTAATGCAAGGAGTGTTGAAAAAGTCTGCATTAGTAGTTACAAACAAATCTTTCAACCTATCTTTGATCAAGTTTTTAGGAGATTTAATTTTATTTAATTTTATTGTTTTTAGCTTATTTAAATTTCAAATAACAAATATTTAGGATATTTTTGTTTGCTGTTTTTTCTCCTTTTCTAGTTGCAAATCATGTATTTAAATAGTTTATTATTCAATAAAAATATATTCCAGCAAACTATTTCTTCTTTTTCTCTTTGTACCTCCCTATTTCCAACAAATTCTGATAAGCATGAGAGATTGAATGGTTTTATGCTGATGTTACTATATATGTCCAATGGGTGTCCCTATAAAAACCTATTCAATATTATTTGAATGTTAAGTGTAATTTTGTATTGCAAATTTGTAATTGAGTGAGGTGTTATTAGATTTAGCAAAACTAATGTTGTGGTTAGGGAAGATGTTGATCCATGTCAAATAGACTTGAGGAGATGGATTAAATAGCAAAACTAATTTATGGTTTTTGATATGTTTGGGGTCTGCTCTTTATTAGGTTCTTAAGTATTTATTGATTTGTTGAGGTTTATTTATTGGATTTTGTTGGATATTAAGAGAGTTGATGAGTTTCTTTACCGGTGGATATCAGGAAGGAGGATATGAAGCAGCAATTGAATATAATTTTAGACGAGTATTGGAGATAAAGTTGAAGGATAATGGGAGGTTGCTGCTGTTGTTCCTCCAAGGGATCTGAGCTAAATCTTGCTCTAGTTTATTATTATGTCAGTGTAATCTTTGCCCTCTTTTTGCTATTAATCCTTTTCTTGTGTAAAATATTTTTATTTGATGTTTCTTGTGCTATCGATCCTTTTCCATTTTTACTTATATTAAGCATTTTCCATTTTTACTTATATTAAGCAAAACCCATGGATCGACCCAACCCGCTCAACTCTGTTTGGGCTATTGATCCATTTATGATTCATATTTTTTAGTCCATTTATAACCCGTCCATTTATAATCCAATCCGCCCAACTTGCCACCTCTTAGTTAAACTTGCATAGTATTTTTGCTTCTTAGTTAAACTTGTAGGGAGTTAACATGAGATTTAAGTTAAAATTTTAATCATAATTCTTGAATTTTATTTCAAACCCGATAGTGTATATATATATATATGTGTGTGTGTTCGCTGCATTATTTATTTGAATTTATATTTGATTACTAATTTAATTTTTTATTTTATATGTGATTTTAATTAATATTCACTAAGACAATTTATTTTCTTTTATTAGAATTGTAGATAGTAATTTTTTAAAAGTTTTAAATGATGATTCATAAACATGTTTATTTGATGAAAATAGATAAAAAAAATGTTTAACATAATAACGAATAATATATATATAAAAATATCCATAAAAAATAATAATTCATAAAGACGATGAAAGACATATATATATATAAATATATATATAATCATGAATAATTAAAGTACTAATTATTGAAAAATGTTAACATAATAGTTAATAATATTAAAACATGAGAGGGCTTTTTTTGAAATTGGTGTGGAAAGGATAAATAATTAGCAAAATGGTGCAACAGGAAACTTAATTGGGATTTTGGGGTGACGGAAACCGGCTGGGTCAGAGGCCGGTTTCCATTTGCCAGAAACCGGCGCGTACTTGCGCCGGTTTCTGACAGAAAGTGCCAGAAACCGGTTGCACAGTAAGCCGGTTTCTGGCAGCTTGAAACCGGCTGCACAGTGAGCCGGTTTTTGGCACTTTGCAGTAGATCACGTGAAGCTGCACAAGAAGGCCATGTTTTTTGTTTTTTCCCTTCCCTTCACTGTCTCTACATTCAATTACAATTGATACTTTGTGCTCGGAATTATTTTTGCCATTCACTCTCTCTGCTTTGATCTATTTCTTTAGATCAAACTCTCATCCTTCAATCAATTTATTCTCAAGCGATTGTTCACTCTTTTTTACTTGATTAAAAGTAAGTTTATGATAGTTTAATTTTGTCAATTTGTTTATATAAGAGGTTTATTTTGTCATTAACATGATATTATTGTTTAATTTATAGGTACTTAAAATTTTGAAGCCCAAATACCTTCAAACTTTGAGGTAAGACAATTTAGTTTTATTTTGTTATTGAATAATTTGTATTTATTTTGGGGCTTAATTTTAAAGTGGGGTGGAAATCAAAAATATTTAGCAAATTGGTGGTAATCCTATCTTCCTCTCCTTCAAACACGCCATTTAAAACAGAATTAACAACTCATTACAAGATATTGCAAATCAAATTTTAACACGCGTTGCATTAAAGGTAATGTATGTTTAATTTATCATTCCGTGAAGAAAATTCGTTAGTTATATTATATAAATGTTAATGTGATGGTATGAGTAATTGTGAAAAGTTATATAATTTGTAATTTAAGTGTAATTGTATGTTATAAGTGTTCGTTAATTTAAATAAACAATGTATTTAAGTATTTTTAAGATTAGATAATAAATATTGCAATAAGAATTCATGATATGTGTGCATATGATGCAGAAAAAATGTCAATTCCAACAGCTTTTATAATTCATACCGGAGGACAATCGACGTTTGGCGCATCTGGGTTTTATTATGATGCTTCGAGCCCTTCAGCTAGATCGAGAAGAATGAAATTAAGGTATAAACTGACATTTGCAGAACTTCTTCACAAATTGTCAGTTAAATTGGAATTGGCTGCAGAAGTGAGAATCTGTAGGGTGATATATAAGAGTCCAGTTTACAGTCAGGGAGCGATTTCCTGGGCTACAATGGATATATTGGATGATGATGATATTGAGCAAATTTATGAAAATTTTAATAATTTTCCTGGATACAGTATTGTGGAGCTAATAGTCATGACGGAAGAAATAACAATTGGCGATCCCGAAAATGAATTGAATAATTTTAATCAAATGGGAAGTGGAGGAGAAATAGGGGATGGACCATCTATGTAAACGAGTTGGGTGGTAATACACAGTATCCAACTGTTAGTCAGTCCGAGTTCTGTACACAGTTTGAGGTGCCAACAGAATTTGAAAATATTGATGAAACTGGGACAATAGATGCAAGTCCGATTAGAGAGTTAAGGGTTCCAAATGAAGTAAATTTTGGGCAGTTTGATTGTGTTGCTCGTGCAGAAACAGCAGGTCAAAATACAGATGGACATGTCGCCGGAACGACCACTAACGGTTATTTATCTCCAAGTTGCGATCCTGAAGATGATGATGAAGAAATAGATTTAAATGAAGTTGATCAAGGCAATGGGGACGAAGGAGATGACGACATTATTCCAAGCAGTTCAATACATGTGACGGAACGCATACAGAATCTGCAATTAAATGAACAAGGTGGGCGGGTAAGTGGGCAGTCAAACCTTGCACAGTTTCAGTTTTCATCAGTTCACCACGCGTCCGTTAATTTTGATGAAGCAGAGATTAACATGTATGGCGATTTTCCAATGATAAGATGGGATGGTGTTTCAGAGTTATGCGAAGGATTGGCCTTCACGTCGAAAGACGAAGTGAAGGCATGTGTGAAAAAGTTCTCAATTCTTAATAATGTGTCGTACAAAGTGGTAGAGTCGAAGCCAACGTACTGGGCGGTATGTTGTACACGCGCTGAAGTAGGTTGTCCGTGCAGATTGCGAGCAATTAAAAAAAGGACCTGTCCCTATTGGAGCATTAGTGTTTATAAGGGACCTCATAACTGTAATGCTTCAGCGGTATCACAACACCATAGACAGCTTGATTCGCAAATTATTTGTGATTGTATACTCGAAATGGTTAGTGCTGCACCTGATCTTAGAGTCAGCGTAATAATTGCTGATATGAGAAATCGGTTCAATTATGATATCTCTTACAGTAAAGCCTGGTATGCAAAAACTAAGGCTTTGGAGGAGATTTTCGGTAATTATGAGGGTTCTTATGGTAGGTTGCCGGGATACATGAAAGCAATGGAGACATACAATCCTAGAACTGCATATGACTTTATTGTTGACGAAAGTATGAGACCCAATTGCAAACAATTCAAAAGGCTCTTCTGGGTGTTCAAGCCATGCATTGAGGGACTACCTCACTGTAAGCGAGTGTTACTAATTGATGGAACCTTTTTGACAGGAAAGTTTCATCAAACTTTGTTGATTGCAACGTCCGTAGATGGCAATAATTTCTTATACCCAGTAGCGTTTGCTATTGTCGAGAGCGAGAATAAGTCGAGCTGGTCTTGGTTCATGACGTGCATTAGGCGATACGTGACAAGGCAGTCAGGGATAACTGTTATATCCAACCGGCATGCCGGGATAATGGCCTTATTTCGCGACGATAGTAGCGGTTGGAAGGAGCCATTAGCTTTTCATAGATTTTGTCTCCGTCATTTCGTAAGCAATTACAACACTGCTCACCAGAATTCAGCAATTAAGGACATGTTATATAAGGCCGGTATGTATAAGATATCTTTATTAATTATTACATAATTATGAAATGCTAAGTTAATTGTTAAATTTATTAATATATAATTATTAAATGGATAGTGAATATATGAAAAAAATTTATATATATATATAGAATTGTGGGGGAACACCTGACGCTGGGTGTTCCTCCACAACTTTATATATATATATATATATATATATATATATATATATATATATATATATATATATATATATATAGAATTGTGGAGGAACACCTGACGCTGGTTGTTCCTCCACAACTTTATATATATATATATATATATATATATATATATATATATACAAATAATTTTTTTTCCTAACAAATATTTTTTTATTAATTTGTAAATTAATAATAACATGTTATGTAATATCATTTTCTTACATATTTATATATACTTATGTTTTTATATATTGTAATGTTCAAGTAGAACGTTGGGCTAGTCATTAATATTTGTCATCCGCAATGTAGGCAATAATTTTCAACCAAGAAAATTTACAAAAAGGATGGATGAGATAAAGGCGCTTGACATCGACTCTTACAACTGGGCAATGCAAAACTCATTAGACAAGTGGACTCTATCCCATGATAATGGACACAGGTATGGCCACGCCACGACGAACATTGCAGAGAGTGTAAATAGAGCTTTAAAGGGTGTAAGGATGATGCCCATTTCTTGTATTGTTGAGCACGTATTTGCCAGACTTGTCAAGTTTTTTTATGACAGAAGGTGCATGTATCGCGTTCAAATTGCAGCCGGCAATACATACACCCAGAATTGTTTGGAGGAGAAGGCAAAACGCACTCAAAAAGCTAGTGGCCACAGAGTTCAGAGTTTTGATAGGCGAATGGGGATTTTCACAATTAGGACCAGAAATCAGAAAAGTAAAAGGAAAGGCAATAACACGCAATCTGTTAATTTGGATTGTCGTCATTGTGAATGTGGTAAATTTCAAGGGACCAAAATGCCGTGTTCACATGCTATAGCAGCTTATATGCATGTACGTGTCGACATGTGGTCATATGTAGACAAATGTTATAAACTAACAGAAGCATTGAGCTGTTACAGCGCACACTTTCAACCGCTTGCACACCGTGATTACTGGCCATCATATGTTGGTCCAACTCTTGTGCCTGATCCAGAGCTGATACGAAAAAAAGGGAGACCAAGAACTTCGCGCTATTGGAATGAAATGGATAGGAGAGATCGATCCAGGCCTAACCGATGTACTTTATGCAGAAATGAGGGACATAACAGGAAAACTTGCCCGAACGCAGCTGGACCATCGAATTACACAGACTGACATGGAAATCTTGTAGTACAACTATCGTAATCATGTGAAATATTTGCAGTCATTTGAAATATGTATGATGCATATATATATTTGCATATGTATTGTGATATTACTTCCAACTATGAATAGCTTAATTTTTTTACCCAATTATTAATTATAAATTTTGTAAAAAATAGAATATTGTATATATATATATTATATTTATATATATATATATATATATATATATATGTCATGTTGTGCCTCCACGAATTCAGGCCTAAACATGGGTAGTCTCTCCCACGCCCACAGTTGTAAGAGTTGCATATATCCAGCAACTCCCTTAGCATTTGGACGTGTCGCCCTACATAGTTCTCTATACAACCATGCTAGGCATGCTGACCCCCAGCTATATTGTCCAACAGAATTCAAATCCTCCAACATCGGTAAAAACATCAGATGCACCGTGCTGGATGATTGTGACGAAAATAACATTCCACCAAAGCATCGTAATATCCAAGCACGGGCATATCGTTGCAATATTAAGGGTGTCGCATCATCGGGAATATCACCGAATACCCTATCCAACCAAGTCATTTTTATTTGTCCCCCCCTCATGTCCGCTGCGGAGGGAACCACTCCGAGCAAATTGTAACGCACATCCTCCCAGTCATAATTGGTTCTTCCTGTCACAGGCCGACCCTCAATCGGTAACCCCGTTAAAATCCCTACGTCCTCAAGTGTTATTGTTGCTTCACCGCACGTGAGGTGGAATGAATGTGTTTCTGGTCTCCATATTTCAATCAGTGATGTAATTAGATTCCAGTCGACACTTAAAACCCCAATTCGGGCAATACCAAATAACCCTGCCGATCTTATATATGGCATTATTCTCTCATCAATTTGTCTGTAGTGCCCTTCCAAACTGCCTCTCCTACTTCTCAGTACATCTCTTTCAACCTTTGCATAATTTTATCAAATGTACAAGTGAATAAATACATAATTTCATCCATAATCTACAACACACATATATATATTAAAAAAAATTATAAATTATAATTTACGAAATATTTTCATAATATATATACTTAAAAAATATATATACATAATTGAAATATATATATACACACAAAATATATATACACAAACATATATAATTTCATCAAAAAATTATATATACACAAAATTTTAATAATCTACAAAATATAATTTCTAAAAACATTTAATATAATAAGAAAAACATTACATATATTTAATTCCATCAAAACTTTATACATGCACACAAATATATAGATAGAAAATACACATAATCTACGAAATTTAATCTACAAAAAAATAATATAATAAATAATATATAAAAAAATAGATACAATTTCATATCGCATCAATATTCTACAAACTACAATTTCATCAATAATCTACAAAAGATAAGTAATAAAAAGTATATATTTACAAAATATATGTATACTAATCTACATAATATATATAATAAAAAAATTACCGAATTATGCCATATCGCATCAGATCGATGTTTTCTTTGCATCGTCAGCAACTCTCCATTCATCGAACCCGGATTAATTCTTTCAGCTCTTAAATGATATGGATCCATTTCCAGACTTGCAATTCCAAACACAAAAAGTTTTAATATTAACAATTATTCATGCAAATTAGAATTATTTAACTAATTTAAATGTCCACATCTTATACATATCATTTACTTTCAAAAACTTTTAAAATTTGTCCCGATCATATCATCTGGCTGTATACAATACTTATAAAATCATCATTTTATACAACATGACATGTCTCCTTACTAATAATGCTATTTCTTTTTTTTTTTTCATGTTCAGGTATTCAGGCATATATTTGCTACAACTAGTCAAAATAAACACAAATTATTCAATAACAAATAAAATTAAATAGTCTTACCTCTAATTTTGAAAGTAACTGAGCTTCAAAACTTTAACTACCTACAAATTAAACATTAATATCATGTTAATAACAACATAAGTCTCATATATAAACAAAAAGACAAAATAAAACAATTAACATATGATTAATAACAAAATAAAACATTAACATAAGATTAATAACAAAATAAACTTCATACAATAAAAATAAATAATTAAACCATCAAATTTTTACCTTTAATCAAGAAGAGAAGGCAAAGAAATATAAAGAAATAAAGTAATGAAGGATTAATTAGGTAGAATGAAAGGGAATTTAGAAAGCAAAATAGAGAGGAGGAGATAAATGTTGAGTTTTGAAATGAAAGAACTCACAACAATGAGAAAAGGAGGAGGAAGAGTCCGAGTAAATCAATGAGTTTTGAAAAAAAAAATATTTTACAACCCATTATTTTGGTGCAGCTTCACGTGAAGCTGCACCAAATACACTATTCTGCAGCACTGCTGGTTGCAGTGCTGTAGCAAAGAAAGTGCCAGAAACTGGCTTACTGTGCAGCCGGTTTCTGGCACTTTCTGTCAGAAACCGGCGCAAGTACGCGCCGGTTTCTGGCAGATGGAAACCGGCCTCTGACCCAGCCGGTTTCCGTCACCCCAAAATCCCAATTAAGTTTACTGTTGCACCATTTTGCTAATTATTTATCCTTTCCACACCAATTTCAAAAAAAGCCCAACATGAGAACAGTAGTTGAGTTTCGTACCTCTATACTGTACATCATAACAATCAACATTATAAACATGGTTTGAACAAGAAAAAAGATTTAATTATAATTGAATTTAGAAATGTCATTTAGTTGATATATGTTTAATTTCTATTAATTCTTCACCTAAATCTTTTCTATTCTACTCTACAAATTAATTAAGGAAAGATTTAGACTATAAAAAAAAAGACATGATAAGTAAAGAGCGAGAAATATATTAGAAGATATGTATGTGAAGGAGTTTAGGGATCTTAGAAGTCAATTTAGGAGTTCTGTTAGGATCTATTTTAGTAATGTTGAGAGTTTTAAAAAAGAAAGTATTAAAAAATGTATTTTTGCCCAAATGTTGGAATAAAATCCCTTTAAAATATAATATTTCAAACCCCAATGGAAAGGCTTAATATAGATATCTAAGAACATGAATGGACTATCTATATAGGAGCATAAAATAACACGTACCTTCATGTCTACCCAAAAACCTTTCAGCTTTGGAAGCCCACGCAGATCTAAAATTTTTAGATTAGGAAATTCAACCTCATTAGCTGTTATCTCCTCATAATCCACTCCCTCTCTGTACAAAATTCCTTCCATATTTTCACAGTACCATATTTTCATCTCTTGGACTTGTCTCATTCCTCTAGCCACATGCAGACAATGGAAACACGTATTCCAATTTCTCACACCGACGTATAGTGATAGACTGTAAGCTATTGAAGCGTGGAAGCTGAATTTCTTCACTGAGCTCATAAACATTCTTCAGATTTATCACATTTTCTAATCCCCAGTCTTCAGTTTTTCTCAACAAAGAGCATATCCCACTCTCTCTAATTTCCGCTACACTACCACCTTCTATGTACAACCAATTCCCTTGGTATTTGGCAGCAGTACCATAATTATGACATTTACTTATAAGAATTTTAAATCTTATCAGGTTCCTAAAAACTGATTTATAAGGCAAAATTGAGAAATTTGGTACCCAAATTTGTAATGCAGTTAAGCAAAGACTATCTAGTTCCCTAAGGCTTGTGTTGGTTTCCTCCCCCTCTCCTTTTGATTCCCACTTGCCAAACTCCCATGTAACATACGGCTCTTCTAGTTTTGATAGCTTTGATAAAACACCCGATGGAATGTGATCAAGCCTGCGAATCTCCTTCAAGTCCAGCAACTTCAAATTTTTCAGTAATGCTATTTCTTTCGGAAGCTCCTTTAAATATCCAGTGCCAATTTCAAGAATTTCCAGAGATATCAGATCTCCTATTTCTTAGGCAACTCTCCTGACTCAAGGTTCCCAAACAAACACAAGGTTCGAAGGGTCTTTGGAAATTCAAGTGAATTTGGCAGTGATGAGATTTCCATATTTAGGACTTGTAGGTGTTTCATCCCTCTAAAAATTTTGTTTATCTGGTCACATGAAGAACTTTCACATTCTAGCCGTAAAAGTTGAAGCATTGGGCACTCCATATCAACAGGGAGCTCCTTTATCTCGTTACAGATAATTGAAATTGCAGTGGAACTTTTACACCTATCTGCAACTGGCCACTTCATTAAAGCATCACAACTTACTATATAGTGCTCATTTTTTGATAGTAAATTTATACAATACACGCAAAACTTTAAATCATAATAATTTCTATTTCAAATTAATTGTGTTAAATGCCTTATATATATTTAAACATATTATCAAATTAATTTTATTTTGGTATCGTTATATTTCAATATAACATTTGATTTAAACATTTATTGATTATGATTTTCTTTTTAGTTGGAAAAAAAAATTGGTCCAATTTAGTTATTAAAAATAATAAAAATTTATTAATTTTGAATGATATTAATTATTAAATAAAAAAACTGAAAAAATTGTTTTTTTTGAAAAAAAATGACTTTTCGGTTACTTTTAACATAATTATGAACGGAGGGATTTAATTAAAATGCTCCTAAAATTTTGGGCTTCCAATTATTCCATTTAGACTCTCCTTGAAACAAATAAATTTTATAAAATTTTACGAAATTTATTTGTAATTCCTATTTTTCATGCCTGAAATGCAAAAAAAAAAAATAAATAAATCGAACTATAGAATTCATCATATTTTCACCGAATTCTACCAAAATATATGAAATTTGCAAATAAATTTCATATTTTTAAGAGTTAAATTTAAAAAAAACTATAATAACCTATTGATCATTTGTTAAAAATAAATTACATTTATACAACTAACGTAGTATGTTATTCTCCTTCTCTCACCACTGTTCTTTTCTCTCTCTTACCACTGTTCTTCTCTCACCTAAATCCACTATCACCGGATTTTGACTCGGCTCTGCAGGAACTTTACCGATCAGTTTCAATGGTTGTCGGTATGTATAACTTTTTTTCGTTTTATTTTCTATTTTTTCTAAATTATGATTGAAGAAGCAACAATATTAACCTTTATAAAATGCAGTTAATTACTCTTTTTAAATTTTGATAGTAAATTTTTTTAATAGTAAATTTTTAGAGGCAGATTATTTATCAATATTGCTTGCTTGTAGGTTTTAGCCATCATATTCAATTAAAAATCAAATTATTAATTTTAAAGAGTAAGATTAAATAATGACATCGTTTTTTTTTTTTAGATATCGTTATTCAAAAATTGTTTAATTTAATTGTTTCAATGAATATTGAATATGAATATATTATATTAAAAAAAATGATTAGATGAAGAAAGAAAGAAAACAAAAATTGCCATTGAATTTATCGAATTGGACATAATTAGCAGTAATTAAGAGTTTATAATTACTCTCTCTCTCTCTCCTCTCCTCTCTCTCTCTGTCCCTCCGTCTATGGTCTCTCTCTCCGTCTGATTTTAGGAGACATCTTCCATCTTAAACCGTTCACTGTTGGATTATAGCTGTATTTATAAATGTAAAGATTTTAATTTTTTATAGAGCAATCAATTAAATGACATATTTTTGAAGGATTCATAAAGATTTTTTGGTGATCATAAGTTTCGTTTTTTGGTGAGGGCAATTTTAGTGTTTTACTCAATTGTGGCCTTTTGCGTGGAAATCATCGATCATATCTCCTATGAACATAGCATGGTGATTGTTTTAGGTATATAAGAACATTAATAGCATTTGGAGGTTTTACTCTTGCTTATCATTGGGTAAGGGATTCACTACAAGAAAAAAAGCATTTCCCGACGGAAATTCCCGACGGAAAATAAGGAATTTCCGTCGGGAAACTAAATTGCCGACGGAAATTCATTCCGTCGGCAATTTAGTCGTAGGTAAAAAATTCCGTCGGGAAATTTGCCGACGGAAATTCAATTTCCGTCGGTAATTTTACCGACGGAAAAATTACCGACGGAAAATCAATTTCCGTCAGGAAATTTTACAAATTAAAAAAAAAATTAATAATAACAATACAATTAACATAAATAAATAATAATAATAACAATACAAATTATAAATGAATAATAATAATAATAACAATACAATTAACATAAATAATAATAATAACAATACAATTAACATAAATAAATAATAATAATAACAATACAAATTATAAATAAATAATAATAATAACAATACAATTAACATAAATAAATAATAATAATAACAATACAAATTATAAATAAATAATAATAACAATACAATTAACATAAATAATAATAATAACAATACAAATAACATAAATAAATAATAATAATAACAATACAAATTATAAATAAATAATAATAATAACAATACAAATTAACATAATAATAATAACATGTTGAATAATAATAATAATACTTTAATAATAATAATATGTTGAATAATAATAATAACTAAAATTAACACTAATTAACAATAATAATCATAATATGAAAAATTCTATTAATAAATTTAATAACAATAAAGTTTTAAGAAATATAAATTTAAACAATAATTAAAATTTACCAATATTCATCTAACATAAATAAAATAACAATAATATTAATAATAATAATAATTCTTATTATACCCAATTAGCATACCCAATTAACAATAATAATAATAAAAATAATAATAATAATAAATAAAAGAGAGAGGCAGATCTGTACCTGGCGCCGGAGGAGGAGGAGAGGTGGTCGGCGGCGACTGGGCAGAGGGCAGAAACGGGGAGAGGAAAGGGAGGAGAGAGAGAGAGAGAGAGAGAGAGAGAGAGAGAGAGAGAAAGAGAGAAGGGAAGGAGGAGCGGGAAAAGAGGGAGGGAGGGAGGGGAGGGAGGGGAGGCCGATCGGCGCCGGAGGGAGGGGGAGGGGCGGTGGTCGGCGGCGACTGGGCAGAGGACAGAAACGGGGAGAGGAGAGGGAGGAGAGGGAGGAGAGAGAAAGAGAGAGAGAGAGAGAGAGAGAGAGAAAGAGAGAAGGGAAGGAGGAGCGGGAAAAGAGGGAGGGTGCGCCGATCAGCGCCGGAGGGAGGGGGAGGGGCGGTGGTCGGCGGCGGCTGGGCAGAGGGAGGAGAGACGGGGCGAGGAGAGGGAGGAGAGAGAAAGACAGAGAGAGAGAGAGAGAAAAGAGGAAAATTTAATTTAATTTAACTTTAGCGACGGAAAGGATCTTCCGTCGCTAAAAAAAGAGAGGGAAAGGAAATTTTTTATCTTTAGCGACGGAAAGCACGTTCCGTCGCTAAAAAGAGAGGAAAATTAAATTTTTTTATCTTTAACGACGGAAAACATATTCCGTCGCTAAAAATAGCGACGGAATATTCAAACCGTCGCTAATTTTAGCGATGGATTTTTATTCCGTCGCTAAAAATATAATTAAGTTTTTTTTTTTATTTTTTTTCAGCGACGGAAAAGAATTTCCGTCGCTATTTTTTGCGACGGTTCCTAAGAACCGTCGCAAATATCGGTCGGCAATTTTGGTGGGAAATCTTGGCGCCATTTTTAGCGACGAATTTTATTGTCCGTCGCTAAATTAAATTCCGTCGCTATTTAGCGACGGAATTTAATTTCCGTCGCTAAATAGCGACGAAAGTTAATTTCCGTCGCAATTTAGCGACGGAAGTTAATTTCCGTCGCAATTTAGCGACGGAAATGACTCCGTCGCTAAATTTCCGTCGCTAATTTATCACTTTCTTGTAGTGATTTGACTTATAGTTTCATATTACTTTTATTTTTGTAAAATGAAGTTTATAGATCCTTGCAAGTTGTTTTTGTTCTTTTCTCACTCTTATATTTTTGGATGTTATGGAGTATTTGGGAGACTCATTGATTTTTCATAGAGATATTTGAATGTTACAGTCCAAAATGTAGCTGAGTTATACCAAACAAACATACACATGTTTTAACAATATTTAAGTTATACTTCAGTTTTATTTTCAAAAAATTTCATGTTAGAGCTCAGATACCAAAAAAGCAAAACAAAAAAGAATCCATATTTTTAAATTTTAGATAAGTTATAACTGAAATACACCTAATTTATACCAAAGATTTGAATAAATTTTTTCTTTCGATTTTCTAATTATACCTTAGTTATAGAAAAAAATAGAATTCATTTTTTCTACATTATTTGATTTATATCTTAGTTATACCATATATCCTTGTGGAATTAAAATACCAGCAACTTCAAAATTTTCATAGTTATTTTTTTTTACGTGCGTTGAAAGAGAAAACTGTAGGGGATGTATTCAATTAAAATTTTGATAAACTTTTTTTAAATGACTTTTGATCATATTCTTTTAGAGATTTTGATAGACTTTCTAAAAGTATGAATGACTTTTAAAGATTTTAACCAGTTTTGTTAGCTTGTATATGTTGCATAGTTTTGGCTAGTTTCTATGTGTTAATTGGACTTCAATTGATTGGAAATTATTTCATTTTTTTTCATATTTGTGATTTTGATAGATTTTAGTGGTTAAGAAGAAAAGATGTGATTTTTGGAAGCTGTCGCTATTAGTTTTAGAGTTTTACAGTTGTCTCGTAAAATAAGCTGTGGGCACGAGCAATTTGATGAGGGATTGTTAGACCTGTGTGAAAATTGAGGCTTTTTTTGCTAACTTCGAGCAGTTGTTTCTTAGTACATTTTAGGAGCTGATTTAGGTCGGGATTACCACAAGAAAACGGGATTAAATTGGGAAGAAAAAGAATGCAATTATAACTTCAGAATAAATTTCTTTTTTATTATAGTTATTCAGTTTACTATTGGTGGTAGACCTCTAGGGTTATAAATAGAGATTTTTGGTTGTAATTTTTCAGTCATATTCTTTTGCTTTTGAACCAATAATTTGGAGAAGTTGATATGTGGTTGAATTTCTTGTCTCGATTTAAGGATAATCAACATATTTCAATTCCATATTTGTGAGATCTGAATGTTTATCTTGTGTTTCTTTATCAGTTTCAGTATTTATATCTTTTCTGTGATTTCTTGATATTTAGTTCTTCTAATTCTTGTGATAGGCGCCATTACATGTTTTGAAAGAATTATATAGTGCCAAACACATTGCTTTGATCCGTAATTGTCTTTGTAGTATGTAGTTTGTCGTAATTGGAATAACTAGGCGTTTAGCAAATACTTAATATATTCTTAGGAATTATATAATCTGATTTAAACAAACCAAGCGTCTTGTATTTGTTGGTGAGAACCAAGTTTATTTTAATTTTAATGCAATTCTTTAATTAAATCAAAGGAGCGTCTCCCACGACTGTTCAGTAATTAGAATTAGTCAAATAATTTACAGATAATGAAGAATTGATTGTTAAAAGCGTCTTCAATAATTATAACTGGTTTACTGAAATAATTGGGAAATTCATCTTCGAGTCTGATCAAATATTGGAATGAAATTGAGATTAAACCTTTAACTGAGAATTTTTCTTCTTTAATTCTTATTTAGTAATTTTCTTACTTTAGTTAATTTTCTATTCATTATTTTTATCAATCAAAACCTCATTTATTTATTTAATTGTTTTCATAAAAGAATTAATATTCTGCCCATTTTTGTGGATTGGACCATACCCATCACTAGGGGTGAGCAAAAAAACCGATGGACTTGGTTAACCGAAAAAAAAATCGAAACCGAACCGATGGACTGGTTAACCGATTGTAATGAACTGGTTAATGGTTAGTGTTTTGAAAAAACCGATATTAATGGACTGGTTAATGGTTTTTGACTCATGTAACTGGTTAACCGAACCGAAACCGAATTTTTAATTAATTTATTAATTTTTTAATAATTTATAACAATTTATCCTAATTAAAGGTGATCATGAACTTTTTTTCATTATACTAATTATTTAAAGTTTTTAAGTTTTTTTAATTGGTTATTAGTAAATATAACAATTTATCTAATTAAAAGTGATTATGAACCGGTTAATATATTTATTTATTAAATATTAATTTTTAAAAACAAATTTGCTTATATCCACCAAATATTTTTATTTTAACAATAATAATGTTATATTATAGTGAAAACATTTTAATTTTTAAGTATATTGAACATTTTAATTTTATTTATGAATATATTTATAATTATAGTGGTTAACCGAAAAATATTGGGTAACCGATCTGAAAATCCGAAACCGATGGACTGGTTAACCGATGGTAATGGACTGAAATTTCAAAAAACCGATATTAATGGACTGGTTAATGGACTGAGGCTTATGGATCGGTTAATCGACCATGCTCACCCCTACCCATCACTACTAGAATTTTTGATTTTAGGAAATAGAATTTTATTTTTTATGGTTTTGACACCCATCATTCTCTCTAAAAGTATGAATGACATTAGATAACTTTTATTAAATGACTTTCATAGATTTTAAATGACGTTTATATACATTTTATTTTTAATACTCTCAAATAAACAATTATTTTATGCATTTATTTCCACGCTTGCTTTTTGGTGGATTATAGGGTAGAGCAGAATCGAACCGGAACCAAAAAGCCGAACTAAATGTATTTTAGTCTATTTGATTTTCAGTCCATTCAGTTCTAAACTGAATTAAAAATCTAGTTTATTCTGTTCATCAAATTTAAAAACCGAATACGCCGAACTTACCAAATTAATGAAAATGCATTTTGTAATTTATTTCCATATATTCATATTTTTGTTTTTACTACATGAAAAATATATAAATAAATTAAAAAAAAATACTTTTCTCATTTTTTGTTTAAAAAATCTATTGATTCCATTATATACTATTTTTGCTTCTTAGTTAAACTTATGGGGCCTCAACTTGAAATTTAAGTTGAAATTTTAATTATAATTCTTGAATTTTATTTCAAACCCAATATATATTCATATTTTTGTTTTTACTACATGAAAAATATATAAATAAATTAAAAAAAATACTTTTCTCATTTTTTGTTTAAAAAATCTATTGATTCCATTATATAGTATTTTTGCTTCTTAGTTAAACTTATGGGGACTCAACTTGAAATTTAAGTTAAAATTTTAATCATAATTCTTGAATTTTATTTCAAACCCAATAGTGTGTATATATATGTGTGTGTGCTGCATTATTGATTTATGATGGATTTGAAAATTATAGCAAATATAATTTAATTGGAGGTAACATTAAATAATGGTACTTACCTCTTGTAGCGCAAAAACTCATTACGGAAGCGTTTACAAGGATCCCGTTTATTTTTTGTCACTGGTTTGGCTTTTACCCACATGCGGGATAACAGCAGCTATTCCACAATCTAAAATTCCCTAAAAGATTAAGACAAAAACAAGCGTGAGTGGGAACGAGCAGCCTTGCAGCGTATACGTTTTCTCGTTACCAAATTCTGAGATCTCCCATCTATTTATAGAAATCCTAAAAGCTAGAGACCTAACTCTAGTTTAACTCAGACTCTTTTTTATATACGATTTGATAATTTTAATTAGATTGAATTACTTAATTCTATCTGGATTGGACTTTTATCCAAGTTAGAGTCATGGGTGTATCCAAACTCTATCATCTTCCACTCGCACATGTCAGAACGCATTCCAGTCTTAATCTTCAGTTATACTGGCAGATAGATTGTGTGACCAGCATACCTCGAGAGCACTAGTGCTATAAACCTGTTAGGAATATATAGCATCTCGAAAAACAAGATCCTCCTTTTCACGTATGGCTAACCCTAGATTACCTTCTCACATTCATTGTTTTAACTCATGATCTCATAAAATAATTTTCGTGTTCACTATTATGTTTCTACTCATAAAAACTACAATAGGCTAGCCAGTGAACCATGAAACATTATGAAAGTGATCAAAAGGCTATCTTCCCCTCTTACTGTATGCCATCCATTATGATTCAACTCGCTTTTCTAGTTAGATCCTCTAGGCCTAAATTTTTCCTGGACCTCTTGGAAACTAACTAAGCTAGCCACATTGAACCATACTTCAGGGATAAGTTAAGGGTTCTAAGGGTCAAAATATAAATAGAGTCTCACAATAGAAAAAGTTGAGATCATTAATATTATTAAATTTCCATCCCTGTGGTCACATAAGCACACACGGTATAAAACGTGTGTTATGTTGTTCTTTTCTTTCCTTAAAGGAGCGCATGTTTCACATTTCGATAATATGTATATCAAATAACATACAGAAGCATAAGGTTGCAATGCACCGAAACACCCAACTTTAGTCCGCTTACTTAAGGACTAGTTCTGAATTTTTAGACAGAACATGGTAGTTTCATATAACTTACCATCGGATTCCATACAATCCTTATTTTGGATCTCAACCCAAAGCATACAACTTTATGTATGTCTTTATCTCGCACCTTAACAAGACTCATCTTATAATTTCTGCAAGACGGCACTTTTATTTTGAACAGACTCTCGAGCATTCTCATATATTCAAAAATTGTCTCATCTTAGTTTTTGCCAACTCATTGACAAAACTAAGGTAAACACCCTTGTAAGTGGGCTACTTCTCTGTCCGACATGCTCAATCTCATACAAATAACAGTAAATATTTACACATAAACATTCACACTCATGTATTGCCAACAATGAATTTTGGTCATTATTCACAAATAATAACGTTTAAGGGATTATATAAAAATATAATAGTACCAATTAAAATTCTACGCAAACCTTGAGATCTAATGTGTTTCTCAAAACACATCTCTCATTATAGGTTTACTTAACGGATCTGCATGCGTAGAAACGTACTGTAAGTTCACTTCTCTTCGTGCAATAATATTTCTCATGTATTAATACTTAATGTCGATATTTTTAGCTCTACTATAAGCCATCAATGACTGACTGTCACTATAAACTGTCACTGATACCTTTGAGATAGTTACTCTCAAATGGCTCACAAACCATTTTAGACAAACTGTCTCTTATACTGTAGCTGAGGAAGTGACAAATTCAACTTCCACTATTGATGGGCTACACAGGTTTATTTCTTATTACTCCACGAGATGGCACTCTTGCCCAATAAGAATACAAACCTGAGGTGGATTTCCTTTCATCCACATCTCCTGCCCAATCAATGTTTCTGTATTCTCTCAATGCAGATCATTTTCCTGATAATAGAGAGAATAGTCTGCAATACTTTTAAGATATATAAGTATCCTTTTAATTGCTTCCAATATGTTTGGCCTGGGTTAGATTGATATATGTTTACCATGCCCACTGCATAGCATATATCATGTCTTGTACACAATATCGTGTACATAAGACTACCCAGGGCACTGTCATATATAGAACGCTCCTCATACGTTCAATTTTTCTAACTTCATAAGACACACATCTTTGCTAAGAAACTAATTCTTGGCAATGGGGTTATCTATGGGTTTACAGTTTTGCATATTAAATCGCTCAAGGTCTTTGTTGATATATTTTTCTTTAGAAACAGACAACAATCTTCTCGAATGATCTCTTGAAATCTTAACTTCAAAAATGTAATAAGCATGACTCATATCCTTTGTTTCAAAGTTGGACAATAACCAATCTTTGATTTCATTTACGTATCATTTATCATTTTCAGCTTTAAGTATGTCGTCTACATACAATGCCAAAATGACAAATTCACTTTTAGAGCTTTTACTATGAACACAATGACCTTCATCAATCATATTGAATACATTCGTTATGATTGTATAATGAAGTCTCAAGTACCATTGTGTTGAAGACTGTTTAAGGCCATAGATTAAATTCATCAATCAGCAAACCTTATGTTTGCTGCCTTTTTCAATGAAACATTTAGTTTGTTTCATCTAATTCTCCATTGAAAAAAGCAGTCTTTCCATCCATTTGATGAAGCTCTAGGTCCAAACTCGCCACTATGGGCAGAATCAACCTTATGGACGTAAATCTTACAACAGATGAGAAAGTCTACTCATAGTCAATCTCTTCCTATTGTGTAAACCCCTTAGTGACTAGCCGAGTCTTGTATCTTTTGATACTTTTCTCAGCCTTTCGCCTCACTTTGAGAATCCATTTATTCCCAATTTATGTCCTTCCAGTTGATCAACCAGTTTTCAAACATGGTTTTTGATCTCATGGATGCCATATCTTCTTCCATTGTTTTAATCCATTTTTTTCTTAGATGGGCATGAAAAAGCTTTTTGAATATTTTATGCTCTTTCTTTGTCTTGTGGGATAACCAAAAGGGCTTCGTTTAAGCTTTCGATTTTAAATCGTCGGCATGGAACACTTATCTTTTAAGATTTTTGCAGTTCTGAATCTTGATAAACACGTCTCATATATTTATCGTGATTTATAATGCTCCCACTACGACCATGTTCCATACTCCCACTGGAGTCATGAATACCATATTCTTTACTCCCACTGGAATAAAAAATACTCCCACTTGAATCAGGGTCTCGAACATCCGGATTATTTGGAGGATGAGAGTCTTAACCTTCTTCTTCTAAATCCCTCCCACTCGGATAGAGTGATCCTGATATTCTCTTCCTGAGATTATTTGAAAATGAAATCTCAATTCACTTCGCCCAACTTAGAAAATTTATTCTCTAAGAATATGACGACTCGTGATCTGAATTCTGTCACAGTACCATTTTCTTATTTACCCACGAAAATGTATCCTCTTGATACTTTAGAATATCTCACATAAATACTATTTTTACCTCTTGGTCTCAAATTTATCGAATTGAGGTTTCATGAACGTAAGCATTATAACCCAAAGGTTGTAAATGGCTTAGGTCAGCTTGTCAACCAGTCAACAACTTATAAGTTATGGAAGTGACAGATTTAGAGGACATACAGTTCAAAACATATGTGGTAGTCAATAAAGCATCTCCCCAATAGGAGATAGGCAAATTTGCCTCTGCTATCATATATCTAACCATATATAGGAGAGTCTTATTTCTCCTTTCCTCAACACAGTTTTATTGTGGATTTCTAGGAATGAATAACTGATGTTCAATCATTTTTCATCACATGAAACTTTAAATTTACCTGTAAGATATTACTGACCTCTGTCAGTTCTTAAAGCTTTAATCTTTTTATCTAATTGATTCTCAACTAAACTCATATAAGTCTTGAAACAACTCAAAGCTTCTGACTTGTGAGAAATCAAATAGATATGACCATACCTAGTACAGTCACATTTAAATGTGATGAAATAGTAGGCCCCATGCCTTGCCCTCACATTCATTTCATGACCACATACGTCAGAATGAACTATTGCAATGGAAATTTGGCTCTAGTACCCTTTTTCGAATGATTTTCTAACTAGTTTCTCCTTTTAGGCAATACTTTCGTGTAGTCAATTCAACTTTATTTAAATCGCCTACTAAACCTATTTTGACTAACCGACTCATTCGATTTTGTCTAATATGGTTTATTGTAGCATGCCATAATTTCACATTATTCTCATAACAATGTGAAAAATAATAAATTAAAGGAAAATAGTCATGGTCCACATCCATAACCAGAACCATAATAGAAATCATTCAAGCATAAGCATATACTGTCATCCTTAAAATATAAATTGAAAACAAATTTCAATAAAACAAGAACAGAACCTAAATATCATAACAAAGGTATCTCTATCCCTTGTTACATAGTCCATTGTTCTAAATTTATCACCCACAAATGATGAAATTCAGAACTAGATTCATAAATTTTACTCACTCTTGAGTCAAAATAGTGTATCTTTATAGGCACAATACAGTCTCTTTGCATAGTGTCCTTTTAGGCAATTGAAACATTTCACTCTTGAATTGTTTACCTTATTTTTGCCTTAGGACCTTTTGTGATTCCGTTTTTTTCTTTTGCTTTTCAGGCTCTCGAGCCTTTTCCTTATCCCTATTGTTGAAGCTTCTTTTGTTGTTCTACTTAGAACTAATTCTACCAGAAAAGGACTGTGCCATATGCACTATGGCATTGACCTTAGTCGCTGCCAAACGGTCCCTTTTAAGCTCCAAATGATAAACCACATGAGTTAATTGCATCCTTATATACTCCCAACTCTTGGATAAGGAACGGATAACAGTTTGGACCTGCTGCTCCTCAGTCAACTTATGACCAAAGTCACTAAACTCACTTATTCTTTTCTATCTCTCTTAAATGTTTCCGCATCAAATAATCAGACTTTTCTGATATGTATCAAATTTGATCGTCAATGATCGAAGCTTACTTAGAGTCACATCTCTAAACTTCTCTTACAAAGCGGTCCACAGATCCATTGCATTTTGATACTTGCGGAATTGCTTATTGATATCATCTTCCATCGCACTTAGGAAGATGATATGAGCAGTGAAATTCTTATTTTTCCATGCCACATAGGTATCTTGGTCCCGCCTATGCTGGGCTGTAGTGCCATTCTCAGGTTCAGCCATAACCGAACTTGAGGGTTCAAGAGCCTCTTGCTCTTCAAGCACACACTGGATTTTCGTATTCCAGATTTCATAATTATCATCATTTAGCTTCATATCTTTGCTAAGGGTGACAATTGACTTGGAAGCAACATCCATTAAGATCCTCTGATCTCAAATGGAACAATATTGCACATATTTAAGGGAGATAAGATAACACATGCAATTTATTATGCACCTAAAATAACAACCTAGTAAAATTTTTTATTAGGCTCAAATTCGAAAAGGTTACTTATAGTATCCAATTACTCTCTAAGTCCTAATGTCCGACCTTACAGGTTAAAATTTCATACATAATAAATCTGAATTATTGGATTATTAAGTTCTCAAACTTAAGAGATGATTTTATTAAGCCTCTACTTAATAAACATGCAATCATTTTACTCATAAAATATTGCAAGGCAATTAACAATTAAAATAAATACATTTATTATAAAGTTAAATGCCATCATAATAAATAAATAAACGCATTTATTTAACCAATAAATAAAATCCAATAATTTCAAAATAAGAGGCTCATGTCAAATATTAATAGGAAACATAAATCCTATTTTAATAACAACAAACGCAAACTCAAATTGACACTTATGTCAACTATTATTGAAGTCCAGATTTCATAAAATCTTTTTAGTTATTAGGATTATATCTTTGATCGATTTTATCAATTCATTAAGTGACTTATAAGTCAATTAATGAAGCTATGGACAATGCATGCTCCGCCCATTTCTCAACACCATTACAGATATTAAGTGTTGCTTCTCAACACTTGCCTTTATGGCAACTCAGATCAAAATTTTATTTTCATACTCAGACCACCAATCCAAATGTACTCTTACATTTGTTCTCACACATGTATATTATGATGCACTATTGCATCAATGTCATCAGCTCAAATCTTCCTTCGCATTCTCATGTTGCTTATTGATTGCACTTTTGCATTTTTCAAAATAACCTATGCGTAATTTAAGGAAGAACATGTGTCCTTATTTAACATTTCTGTAACATATTTATAGAAAAAATTTATGCACTCATGTATAAATATACATAATTGAAATATATTTCAATCAATAAATAAGGACAGGACCTCAAAAAATTTTCAAAATATTTTAAAAAAAATTTTCGAAAGCAGAAAACACATTTTCTACACATTTTTAATATTTTATTTTGAAATTAAACACATTTAAATATCAAAAAATACAAAATTTATTTTCTGGTCATTAAAAAATTTTGAAAAAGTGACCAAAAAATCAGAAATAATTTGAAAAATCAATTTGCAAAAAATTAGAGCTGATTTGGTGATCTGAGGACGCCGCACGTGCTAACACGCACTGACGAAGGGGAGGAAGATGCGCTCACGTGCCACACACGTGCCTCCCACTCGACCAGCCACGTGTCACAACCACGCTGTGCTACGTGTCTGATTCCTATTGGTCCACCTGGTGCCCACGTGGCACACAGTTATATGTCACCGACACGTGGCATGACACATGTCATCCACGTGGTAGTATCTCATCGATCCACGTGTCACACATGTCATGTCAGCATTGACACGTGGCAGACCTCTGTCTGACATGTGTCGACCCCTGATTGGGCCACGTGGCGACCGCGTGGCACCCGTGACACGTGTGATCCACGTGGCGCGACCACGGTCAGCCACGTGGCTAACGACTATTGGGCCATGTGTCAACCCCTCTCATTTGCCACGTGGCATGGCCTCAGCCATCCACGTGGCGCTCAGCTATTGGGCCACGTGTCAGCGTAATACATCATTGCTGACACGTGGTGACGCGCGTGTGAGCCACTGCCCATGCGCACGTGCCAAGCGTATGGTGGCGCGTGTAGTCCACGCGCCGCCTTCCTGATCGATTCTGGCGCTCCGGTTCTGGCCGGTGGGGGGTTTTCAGGGTCTGTGAATTCAATGGTGAGGTCAAAAATTAAAAATCCCGACTTCTAGTTAGCCGTTTTGAACGCTTATGTTCGATCTCTCGAGTTTCGGTATACACATACACGAAATTGAGCTGAAATATACACGCATATATATTTTTTACACAAAAACTAAATTTTTGTTGTGTTCATTGCATCCCATATCTAATAATTTTACATATAAAATTTTAGATCTACTTAGCCACATGCCAGGACACCAAAACAACCATACTCTGATACCAATGATGGATTTGAAAATTATAACAAATATAATTTAATTGGAGGTAATATTAAATAATTGTACCTACCTTTTGTAGCGCAGAAACTTATTGCGGAAGCGTCTACAAGGATCCCGTTTGTTTTTTGTCACTGGCCTGGCTTTTACCCACATGCGGGATAACAGCAGCTATTCCACAATTTAGTGAGTGGAAACGAGCAATCTTGCAGCGTATACGTTTTCTCGTTACCAAATTCTGAGATCTCTCATCTATTTATAGAGATCCTAAAAGGTAGAGACCTAACTCTAGTTTAACTCAGACTCTTTCTGAGATAGGATTTGGTAATTTTAATCAGATTGAATTACTTAATTCTATCTGGATTGGACGTTTATCCAAATTAGAGATATAGGCGTACCCAAACTCTATCAATTTGAATTTATATTTGATTACTAATTTATTTTTTATTTTATATGTGATTTTGATTAATACTTATTAAGAATTAAAAAATTATGAATTTATGTCTATTATTTCTATTTTAGTTAAGTTAAATGGTTGTATTTTAGTGAAAACATGCTAATTTAATTTATGGACCCATAAAGATTTAAAGCACAATTAAAAAAAAAATATCCGTAAAGTCTAAAACTGATAGAACCAAACCCATCAAAATTTATTCAGTCTATTCGGTTTCTGTTCACAATTCGATTTTTGGTTCTCGAACAATTCAGTTAGGTCCAAAACCAAACTGACCAAAAGAACAGTCGTAGTGGCTTAGTTGGAGTTTACTATGTACTATGCCTATTTATATGTGGATCAAATATCAAATTGTAGATAGTAATTTTACAATCATGTTTAGGGATTTTATAGAGTAATCTTTGTATCACAAAAATTATCCATTTATAAATAATAATATTGATGAGTAATAAATTAGACCATTTATGTAATATTAATATGAATTTTTTATAATTTATATTTTTATTTATGATTTGTACTTTAATGTTTAAAATTTTTAAATATTATGTTTTATATTATGGATGAATATTTTTTAATGCTATGCTTCATAAGATAATTATATGTTTCATAGGTAAAATTTCAAGTCTTATGAATCCTAATTGAGGAAATTCAATTTTGTCCAATGCTGATTCTGAAGCTTCTTTATCCTCTTTTGCAACAATAGCTTCCATCTTCTCACCATAACTAATATGTATATATTCTAGTTTCACTAGAAGTTTGGGCAAACGAGGCTGGAAAATATGTGTGAGATTGTCAAAATTATGTACAATCATGTTTCGCAAATTTTGAAATCCCTTAATTTCTGATGGAATCTTGATGAATTTTTTCAATCAAATTATTGTTGGAAATACTTTGAGTAATGACATGAGAAACGGTATGCAAAATTTTTATTAGAAATATAATTTTTTTAAAAAAATTCTAAATTTAGAGTATTTTGCATTGATGTTTATTCATATTTAATAATGAATTTTCTTTAATCTTTAATTATTCAATTCATATAATATTATTAAATTATTTATCACGTGCAATATAAGTGTATACAGAATTAGTATATATATATGGGTTAAAATGAGTATTAAATTTGAATCTTGAACTTAAAAATGATGAAGATGGAATCTAAACTTGTTTGTTGAACATAAAAATAATATCTTATAGAATTAATATCGGTATCTTCACCCATTATCTTATTCTCGTTAATCAATAAATAATTTATCTCTTTGATTTTGTAAAAAAAAAAAGTATGATATTTAATCTTTATAATTAATGTATCTTAATCCATTATTCATGGATATTAAGAAAGACAAAGATAATGAATAATAAAAAGCAATAACAGCATAATCCTTGCATGATGCAGCCCCTTCCCTATATTGATTAATGATTGTGAACTTTCCCACTAATTAATCAATGCCATAATTATTAATTACGATGTTAATTCATTAATTAACCCACTAACTCTCATTAACGTCTACACACACTTCAATATCCTCTCCTAATTAATCAATATATACCCTCTTTCATTCTCTCTTCATCATCTCTATGAATATGCATGGATTCTCAAATTAACATTCAAAACCCTAATAACATCGACTACTCCATGGATGACATTTTTCAGAAGTAAATATATCTTTTTTTATTTTAACTTTTCTTCATTAGTTACAGGGCAATGAATTTCACTGATTTTTTTTATTAATAAAATTTATTTATTAATAAAATTTAAAACAAGCCTGCCTTAGCTCCTCTTCTGGAGAGTTTTTTTGAGATAGATTCTTTTGTTTCACAACAGAACAACAGTTATGGTTTTGAAGAAATGATGGAAATAAAAGTGGACAATTCTGCCCTTCTTCAGTGGGATTGGAATGAAGAGCCACTTAAGAATGAGTACGAAAAAGAGAAGCAAAAGAGGGGTATTTTTGGAAGAAAAAGATCACTGCCAGTACTAGAACTGAAAGAAATCCAACAGCATTTTGATAAGCCCATCACTAGGGCTGCTAAGGAGATGAATGTCGGCTTGACAGTTTTGAAAAAGAGATGCAGAGAACTCAATATTATGAGATGGCCACACAGGAAAATCAAGAGCTTGAAAGCTCTAATCAATAATGTTAAGGTATATATATATTTGAATTATGTCCTTTTGTTATATATATTTTTATTTTCCACCCAACCCTGTTAATTTTGAAAGATTTTAGAAATATCAATAGTACATTAAAAGTAATTTTACTATAAATTTTTCAAATTTTTCACTATATTGAAAATAGTTTTACCACTGAGATATCTTTAAAAAGACGTTAGGATCATATTCGGGCATATACCGAATTGATATGACCTAATAAAATACTCCCTCCGTTCCTTAATATTTGTCACTTTTGGCAAAAATCCAAATTCCATTTATGTGTCACTTTTAGATTTTCAATGCAATTTAATTTCTTTTTTTCAATTTAATTTTCTTTTCCAATACAAATTAACCAATTAGATTTAAATTTGTACATTGAAACACTAAATATACATTGAATCACTCAATTTTTTCCTAAATTCAAGTCTAATTAATATTTCTTAATCTTAGTGAAAACAACAAAAGTGACACCTATTTAGGAACGGATGGAGTAATAATTTTGGCTGTTATGTTTTAAGGGGACAATTAATTAATTGAATGTTGAATGTAGGAAATGGGCTTGAGCGATGAGGTAGAGATGCTGGAGGAACATAGTGATAGGACTGCCAAACATCACCTTAACTCCGCATTAGCATGATATTGCTCGCTTTGGGCCAAACCCGCACGGATTTATTTTTGGGCTCCTCCCAAAAGGCCTCATGCTAATGGATTTAGGTGAACACACTTATATTCTAGGAAATATTTCCTTATATTTCCGATGTGGGATTGGTTTGTAATCCCCAACAATCCTCCCCTCAAACCAAAGACCACATTACTATGTCCTCCCCTCGAGCGATAATCCATTTGATTCGTCAATCATCTTGCACCGCCGTTATTAACCAACGGGACACGCCGCCTGACCACCACAATATCAGGAAGACTTTCGACACAAGGCACCAAACACGAATCTCCAATCGTCTCGGGATCGTACTGGGGGAGCCTCCCACACAACGCAGTCCACTATTCCGGATCGTCTCCAAACCACGGCTCTGATACCACTTGATAGGACTGCCAAACATCACCTTAACTCCGCATTAGCATGATATTGTCCGCTTTGGGCCAAGCCCGCACGGATTTATTTTTGGGCTCCTCCCAAAAGGCCTCATGCTAATAGAGTTAGATGAACACACTTATATTGTAGGAAATATTTTCTTATATTTCCGATGTGGGATTGGTTTGTAATCCCCAACACATAGAAGACTTGTAGAGGAAGTGCCTGACTTAGATCTTGATGATAGAACTAAGAAGCTAAGGCAGGCTTGTTTTAAAGCCAATTATAAGAAGAAAAGGTGCTCACTACCCCATGCTTAATTAATATATGTGGAGAATTGGAGGTTTTGTAATTTTTTTCACTTTTATTTTATGGCTAATAGTACAAATTATATCATAATCTATATTAATCTGCCCAACAGGTATAAAATAAAAAGAAAATATATTGGTCGTATCCATTGTGTGAAGCAAGTGAGAAAAGCACTTGAAAATTTCATTGAGTAATTTTCTTTATTGAGAAAATTTATTGCCATTCATAGAAACAATGGCAAATGATAGATTCATATATAAATTTATTTATCTATATGGTCAATTAATGATAATAATTAATAACCCTAACAAATGGTTAGGATGTCTTCTAAAACACTATCTATGCTCTTCGACTTTCTCAAGCCTATAAAACTGACTAATTATTCATCATTGAGAACACATAATTAAAAGCAAGCATAAATAAAAATTAAATCTCGAATTTCATTTAAAAAAATTCTAAATTTTTACAGTTCAAATAAACAATATTCATAATAATCCACTTTCTAAGCACTATATATCAATCAATACTAATCATATTTCTCCAAATTAACAATATCGACAGAGTATTACTAGCCTTAGAAAAGATATGTACATATGAATTGCATAAGAAAAGTAATTAATAATTTAATATAGTATACAAACCAGAAACTGAGATTTGGAGGAAGACGAAGTGAAGAAACTAGATTTTCTTCTAATCCTCAAAATCTTGGGATTTTTTTAAAATTGGTGTAATTTAAAAAAAAATTAGAAAATAGGACTACAGTAAAAATATTTGAATTTTTTAAGTATCAGAGTGCCAGGAACCGGCACTCTTTTGTGTCGGTTTCTGGTGTGTCAAAATGTTTGGTGTTTTTGCTTCATTATCCTTGTTTGGTTTTGCTAGAGATCGGCCGTTTATGACGAGCTCCATTATCGGTGCAACCTCCGTTGAGCAAGTTAAAGAAGACATTGATGCTTTTTTGACAACTGAGCGACCTTTGCCACCAGATGTAATGGCAGGTATTGAAACTATTTTCAAGAGATACAAAGATCCAACTATCCTTTGAGAGCTGTAGCTTTGAGGCTGTAATATGAACAAATTATAAAAGCATGAACTTGTACAATGGAATTATTTTGACAGAGAGAATGAAGAGATCACTATGAAAGCTGGAGGCTTCAAGCTTAGAACTAGGAGTCTCATAACGATTTTGCCGAAACTAATTGCCACTTGAGAGTGTAATAAGTCCAAAGACGCTTATGCATAAATCATACTATCATCGCCAACTATTTTCTCTCTCTCTCTGCATCAAAGTTTAGAAGGTTCCTACTGTTTTGCTTTGTTTTGTTAAAACATATTGAAAGTTGCCAATTAAATAAATTATTTTAGATATATCAATAAAAAATGAAAAGTTTAGTATGTAATTGTTGTGGAAACTCGGGTTGATTTCCACCAGATTCACCTCAAACACTATTGAGCAGGTGAATAAAGCGTAAACGATTGTACTGAAAAATCACACAAGGTAAAATTCCCAAAACATAATTTTCCTAAGTAATTTAACAGCACAATAATTCACTAACAATATACCCGACAATAGCTATTAAATAGACAAATAAAGAACACAAGAATTTAACAAGGTTCGGCCAATTATGCCTACGTCCTCGGACACTACCAATATTATATTTCACTATATCAAAGAAATAATACAAGTGAAATATTTACTAATTGCCTTAGAAAAATTGGCAATTTTGGGATGAGAAAACTAAACAAATGAAGCTTGCTTATATAAGTGATCAAGCCTCCTCATTTCTATAGAATTCCCGATGTGGGATTCTCAATTTAAGTTGCCAAATTCATTTGTCAACTTTTGTAAGCTACAAAGTCAACAATTGTGTGAATTTGCCACAATTGTCAACAAATCTCCACCTTGGCAAATTCCACTTCTTGAAATATCTCACAAAATTCAACTTTAGTAGTGTCACCAAATGCGCTTCAAAGCGCACAACTTCAACTCTTAACAATATTGATCAAGCCCAAACAGTGTTGCAACTTGACCGCAGTCACCACTTTTGTGAACATATCAGCAGGATTATCAATAGTCCTAATCTTCTGGATTGTTACTCCACCTTCTTCCAGAACCTCTCGTACAAAGTGATAACGAACATCGATATGCTTTGTCCTTGCATGGTAAACTTGATTCTTTGCCAAATGAATAGCACTTTGACTATCACAATGCACTTTGATGTGCTTCTGTTGAACCCCTAATTCACCAAGCAACCTTTGAAGCCAAATTGCCTCCTTCACAGCCTCTGTAACTGCCATATACTCTGCCTCCGTAGTGGACAAAGCAACTGTTGACTGTAAAGTAGACTTCCAACTAACTGGTGCCTTCGCAAGAGTAAACACATAACCAGTAGTTGATCGCCATTTGTCCAAATCACTAGCATAGTCAGAATCACAATATCCAACTACACATTGACCATCTTGACCATCTCGCTGAAATACCAAACCAACATCTACGGTGTTCAGAATGTACCGTAGAATCCATTTCACAGCTTGCCAATGCTCCTTTCCAGGATCATGCATATACCTGCTCACAACCCCAACTGCCTGTGAAATGTCGGGTCTTGTACACACCATAGCATACATCAAGCTACCAACAGTATTCACTACAAGAAAAATGGTCTTTAACGAAGGGAAATCCGGTCGTTAAAAGTCAAAATCCGGTCGTTAAAACCTAATAACGACCGGAAAATCCGGTCGGTAAAAGCCCCTTCGTTAAAGGTATAGACGACCGGATTTTGAATCCGGTCGTTAATGCTTTTAACGACCGGAACGTTTCCGGTCGTTAAATACTGATTTTTAACGACCGGATTTTCCCTTCGCTGATTGTGTTCACTTTCAACGAAGGGAAATCCGGTCGTTGAAGATACCTTTTAACGACCGGATTTTCCCTTCGCTGATTGTGCTCACTTTCAACGAAAGAAATTCCGGTCGTTAAAAATTTCTTTTAGCGACCAAAATTTCGATCGTTAAAGATTTATTTTAACGATCGGATTTCCTCGTTGAAAGGAAACTTGATCATTAATATTAAATTTTCAAAATAAATAAAATATCTTATATGAATATAAACCGTACACATCATTCACACACATATATATCCAAAAGTATAATAAATAGTTTTTTCATAAATTGCAAAATACTAGTTACAAAATTTATCGAAATTGCTTTAACATTCTATTTGCCATATACAAGTTTGTTTTCACATTATACGTAATATAATTACATAAAAGAACTGATACAAAAAATAAAAAGAATCCCCCTATCTAATGTAAATGGGGTACAAATGATACTCTACATGGAGAAGGAATTCTAGCTTTCAAGTGCCATATGCCGAAGAAGCCTCACTTTATAGCCACCCGAATTACGGCAGCAGTAATAAAATCAGTCAATGAAACAGACAGCCATCCACACTCTGGCCAAAGCACCTGAACATTGTGGAACAAATTTTACAAGGCAATGAAAAAAGTAATAAATTTTACAAAGCCATGAGAGAAGTATTCATATAAATTTTCACCATATTATCGAAATTAATCACCGACATATTTAAAAATAAAAAATAAAAATAAAAAACAGAGCTTCAGTTTTTCACTTATAAGTATCAGATACTCTATGAGACGAAACAACAACAAACGATTTAAAAAAACAAGACATAATAACTAAATCCAAATTAGCATTAACAGCTTAAGCAGTGAATTCAACCATAAACATTGGTGATGCCCATACATCTCTAATTTATCTAAGCAAAGCTTGTAAAAGTCTTATGTTAGCCTTGAGTTCGAAACTTATAAAAGTGTGTCATGGAGATAGCACACCATTACTCAGCAATTACCATGTCCAGCAAATAACAAAGGGAAAAACTTATCAAAACATGAACACATTTAATTCCAGTATCACCTCGAACATTTAATAGCACTTCTTATCAACAGCTTATTTTATTATAACTTGTTGCTTTGTATTAAATTATTCTTTCAACAAATTTTAATTTTAGTAAACAACACAGTTGTTGACAATGAATATGCTGGATGAATATATGCATTTGACAATGAATACGCTGGATGCCATGTTCTCCATTTTCCAGTTAAAATCAACCCACTTGATCAGCCTACCATTCGATTCAAATCTCAAATGCATGTTACATATATAGGACTAGTGTATTTCATCAAGCTTCTAAAGAAGACAACAATATCGATTGCACAGAATATGTTCAAGATGTTGTACAAGGTGATGGATGCCCCTGAAAAGAGCCATTTATATTAGCCACAACATCAGTTAAGAATATCTCGTCACAAGCATTTTTAATTCATTCATATCCCAACTATATTTACCACCAAAAGTAGGTCCACATCAAAGCATGTACTGGTACTTTAGAGTACAACAGGAAACATTAAATGTTTCAAATTTCCATGCCTCTAGAAAAAGCAACAAATGCAGCATAAGAGAAAGAAACAACTTTAATGTAAACAGTACAAATGTTGTGATTGCAAAAATGCTTCTGCATCTCTTAAAATAAAGCAGATACAAACTTTACTCTGATGTATATTATAAGGAGAAGCATGTACAAGTTAAATAGATACATTAGTTTAAGTAGAAACCTGGTACATACTCCAGTGTCAGTACTTTTGTGGCAGTATAATCCCAAAATACCAGCTTCAAGGGACAAAATTGATTTTAGAGTAAGAACATGCGCAGTACAAATTCCAATCAATTAAATTTCATGATTGCATAAAAGGAGGTGCTAGGGAAAAAAATTTAATGAGAAAAAGCTAGAAAAGCTAGAAGCAAGAAACATACAGGTACTCGAACCCACTTTATATTCCGAAAAACTCGGCGGAACCTGTCAGCATTTTTTCCTTCGTTTATGTAATCAATCTCTTGATACAAAATCCTAAAACCAAGACGAAGACCAAAATGAATAGAGTAAAATACAAGTTCAAATACCAAAATGAATAGAGTAAAAAATTCTGCTTCACCATAATGTATTGAATTAACTTAAAAACTTAGTATGTAATAGTACAGATCTATATAAAATGGAGACCAACATAAATGTCAGGTTTTAACATAAACATGAAAAATATCAGGCACAATTGCAAGGGGGCATAGGTGGCTGCCACCAGTTGCTTTATGGTAAATGTTCCATAATTATAATCCCCAAAATCTAATATAACAAAAAATAGCTGCTTGTGACTTACTTGGCACATTCTTCATATATACCAATCCAATCTCTAGATGGACCACCAAAGGTTTCACTGCTCTGAAAATATTCTGCAATTAGCTTCAAATTACCTGCAATTTTGATAGGAAAGCTTACACTACATGAAAAAAAAAGGTTCAATTAAATGTGGGTGATTGAGCATGTACAAAAAAAAAAGTGTGGCATATAGTGCTTTATAAGATATCAAAATTAGCTCAACAATGAATAAGAGTTAAAACATAGAGTGCCTCATAGATATCATATTTTGCTTGACAATGCATAAATTTTGAAGTATGTAAATAGATTGATACCACATCCACATATTAGAAGCCAAATGATACGGGCAACAGAATCACTAATGCAACTAAAACCATTAACCAGAAGTTTGCAATTCCTGGAAATAGTGAGTGGACACTAATTGTAGCATTGAGACAGCAATAATAAAAAACGAAAAAAGGAGGAAAATAACTAATACTGAACTCAGATGTAGAGAGAGAGAAAAAGAAATAAATGTAATATAACCAATGTCAACTTATAGCCCATCCATATCAGAATATACAAAATACTAACATAGATATTCAATCACCTCATACAACATTACACAAACATAGATATCCAATTAACTAATACTGAACTCAGATGTAGAGAGAGAGAAAAAGAAATAAATGTAATATAACCAATGTCAACTTATAGCCCATCCATATCAGAATATACAAAATACTAACATAGATATTCAATCACCTCATACAACATTACACAAACATAGATATCCAATTAACTAATACTGAACTCAGATGTAGAGAGAGAGAAAAAGAAATAAATGTAATATAACCAATGTCAACTTATAGCCCATCCATATCAGAATATACAAAATACTAACATAGATATTCAATCACCTCATACAACATTACACAAACATAGATATCCAATTACAACTTTATGTTTGCTGAGAAAAGACTATACAAGACGCAGTAACAAGATGTCTCTAGAGCGAACACTAATCACAAATGCCAACAACAAGAACTTTATCCAATTTAAGTACACAGCAATTAGGCAAATAACTAAGTATCTGCTGAGATCAAACTGAACACAAATTGAAGAGCATACTAAGTGAAAAACTGGTCGATAGATAAGCAAAAAATCACAATTAGGATGTCTCAACAGGTAACACCAATTACAAATGCCAAAAACAAGAACTTGATCCAATTGAACCATTTAGCAATTCGGCAAACAACTTAATATCTTCCACTTACAATTTTTTCTGCTATTTTTAGTCCCTTCACCGTCGCCGGAGTCTCGCCGGAGCTCCACCGGAGGCACCGAAACCACCGAAAGGAAGCTCAAAGCATCGGGGTTGCTTTTTCGGTGGTCACGCGCCATGACTGCCCTTCATTTCGCCGGAATCGACGTCGGAGAACTCGGTTCTTCCCAATGCCGATCTGCTCATCGCCGCCGATTGAGGACCACCCATGAGTACCGGAAGATTCGCCTGCCCTCCAGGAGTCCCGTCGTGCAATTTGTGTCGTCGTTCGCTGCCGGAGGTGGCCGGAAAACGCAGAAGAAGCTCCCCGTTTTCCTCCCGCTCTCCTGGAATGGCGACGCCGCGATGGGAAATAAGACGCCGAGATCGGCGTTGCGAGGAGCCGGTTGCTCGTCGTCGACCGTCGCCAGCCTCCTCGCCCCTTCCGCCATGCTCCGCCGTCTCTCTCCCTCCCTCTCTCTCTCTCTCTCTTTCTCTTCCTCGGTCTCTTTCCCGTTCTGCCTCCCTTTCGTGACTTTCCCTCTCTTTTCTTTTTCTACTTCTCATAATTCCCACTAATTCACACCATTAACGACCGGATTTAATCCCTTTGCTATATAATAATAAAATTTAACAACTAACGACCGGATTAATTTCCCTTTGTTATTTGTATATTTTAACGACCGGATTTTTATTGTTTTAACGACCGGATTTAATCCACTCGTTATATAACAATAAAATTTAAGAACTAACGACCGGATTAATTTCCCTTCGTTATTTGTATATTTTAACGACCGGATTTTTATCCCTTCGTTAAATTTTGGTCGTTAAAAGTCAATTTTCTTGTAGTGATTTGCATACGGTACTTTTGCCATGTATTCTCGTTCTGCTTCATTCGTTGGAGACAAAGATGCACTGAGCTTGAAATGAGGAGCAAGAGGAGTACTAACAGGTTTTGACTTTTCATTCATGCCAAAACGCTTTAGCACTTTTCTCAGATACTGTTTCTGAGTCAAACAAAGTCTCCCCAATTCCCTATCTCTGCTTATCTCCATATCGATAATCTTCTTGGCTTCACCTAGATCCTTCATTTCGAACTCCCTGTTCAGCTGAGTCTTCAACTTCTCAATCTCTGTCAGACTCTTGGAAGCTATCAATATATCATCAACATAAAGAAGAAGATATATGTAGGATCCGTCTTGTAGCTTGCGCAAATACACACAATGATCATACTTGCTTCTTGTGTACTTCTGCCCCATCATAAACTTGTCGAATCGTTTGTACCACTGCCTCGGAGATTGCTTCAATCCGTAAAATGATTTTTCAAGCTTGCACACCATATTCTCTTTTCCAGCAACTTTAAATCCTTCGGGCTGAGCCATATAGATTTCCTCCTCCAAGTCTCCATGTAAAAATGCAGTTTTTACATCCAACTGAACTAGTTCCATATCCAATTGTGCTACCAAAGCCAACAAAATGCGAATGGAGGAATGTTTTACAACTGGAGAAAAAACTTCATTATAGTCAATTCCCTCCGTCTGAGCGTAGCCTTAGCCACCAGCCTTGCTTTGTAGCGCAATCATCCTTGTCAGAAAATCCATCTTTCTTTGCATATACCCATTTGCATCCAATTGCCTTCTTTCCCTTCGGTAGAGTAGCTAACTCCCACGTCTGATTCTTATGAAGGGACTGCATTTCATCATTCATGGCTTTCCTCCACTTCCCTACTTCTGAACTTTTAACTGCTTCATTATAAGTGGTAGGAATGTCATCCGTTGCAATTTGAAATGCGCAAGCCACCATATCAACATAGCGAGCAGGCTTTTTGATTGTCCTTTTTGGCTTACTTAATGCAATTGATTCAGGTTGCTGCGGAGGTTCTTGGGTTAAAATCTCTTCTTCATCTGACTCCTTATCTACCATAGGAGTTTCTGCATCTGCTTCATCATTTGCTGGGATAACAATTTTACTTTCAAACTCCACCTGTTTTGGAGTACCATCTATTTGCTCAACACTTTCATTTGTCACATTTCTCAACATGGTAGATTCATCAAAGATAACATCCCTGCTGAAAATTATTTTCTTTGATTCTGGACACCAAAGTCGATATCCTTTCACACCAGAGGTGATCCCCATGAAAATTGCTTTCTTTGCACGTGGATCCAACTTCGATTCCTTAATGTGATAGTATGCAGTGGAACCAAACACATGTAAGGAATTATAATCTGTAGCAGGTTTTCCAAACCATTTCTCCAATGGCGTTTTACCACCAATAGCACTAGATGGTAGGCGATTAATGAGATGACAAGCATATGTAATAGCTTCAGCCCAAAATTCTCTGCCCAACCCAGCATTGGACAACATACACCGAACTTTCTCCAGCAATGTTCGGTTCATACATTCTGCCACCCCATTCTGTTGTGGTGTATTTCTGACTGTGAAATGTCTGACAATGCCTTCATCTTCACACACCTTCATAAATGGATCACTCCTGTATTACCCGCCATTATCTGTACGGAGATGCTTGATCCTTCGGCCTGTTTGAGTTTCCATCATCTTTTTCCATTTGAGAAAAACTCCAAGCACTTCATCCTTAGTCTTCATAGTATACACCCAAACTCTCCGGGAAAAATCATCAACAAAGGTCACATAGTAGTGTTTTCCTCCCAAAGAAGTCGTCTTGGAAGGTCCCCACAAATCAGAATGAACATAGTCCAAAATACCCTTGGTATCATGGATTGCTGTTCCAAATTTCACCCTTGTCTTTTTCCCTTTGACACAATGCTCGCAAAAATACAATTTGCAAGTCTGAACTCCTTTCAATAGTCTTTGTTTCACCAGTAGATTCAAGGATTTTACACCTGCATGCCCCAAGCGCATATGCCATAACCTGGTTGCTTCTGACTCCTTTTCACCAGTAGAAGCTACTGCTTTTGTGCCAATAACAGTAGTACCTTGATAGTGGTACAATCTATTATTCTTTCGAATTCCCTTCAACACCACAAGTGCACCAGAAATTATCTTCATTACTCCGCCTTTTGCTCGTACCTCGAAACCCTTTTCTTCTAGAGCTCCCACGGAAATGAGATTCTTTGACAAACTGGGCACATAACGAACATCCTTCAAGATTCTGATTGATCCATCATGGTTTTTCAAACGAATGGAACCGATCCCATGTGTGTTGAGAGAGGCATCATTTGCTATATAAACAACTCCATCTTTTAGTTCTCTAAATTCATAGAACCAATCTCGATTAGGACACATATGATGACTGCAACCTGAATCAAGCAGCCATACACTAAAAGAGCTAGTTGATGATGTAACAAGTGAGAAATCTGAGTCTTCATTATTACACTCAGCTACATTTGAATCTGCAACAGCCTTTCCCTTATCAGGTTTGCCTTTATTCTTCAACTTAGGACAATCTTTCTTCCAATGCCCTTTTTCTCGACAAAAGGCACATTCGTCTTTGCCCACTTTGGGCCTTGACTTCGATCTCCAATTCTTTCCTTTAGTCTGGCTCTGCAACCGACCTCTCACTACTAGAGCTTCTGTAGCTCCACTTGTGCTTTCTTTCTTGTCTTTCTTTCTCAGTTCATAACTATACAAGGCAGCACAAACTTCACTGAGAGTCACAGCAGCCTTCCCATGAAGTAGAGTCGTTTCAAGAAACTCAAACTCCTCAGGAAGCGATCCCAACAACATCAAAGCCAGATTTTCATCTTCAAATGCCACATCCATATTCAATAAATCAACGACTAACTGATTAAAACTGGTGATGTGATCATTTATTGTGGTACTCGCAACATAATTGAAACGAAACAGTCTTTTCTTCATGTGAAGCTTATTCTGACTGCTTTTCTTCAAGAATTTTTCCTCCAGCGCCTTCATCAATTTACTTGCAAAAATTTCTTTTTAGAAAGCGTACTTTTGCTCTCTAGAAAGGCACGATCGAATTGTACCACACGCCAAACGATTAAGTTTCTTCCATTCTTTCTGATCAACATCATCTGGTTTCTTTTCTTCAAGGGCAATGTCTAGACCTTACTGAAAGAGAGCATCTAGAACCTCACTTTGCCACATGCCAAAATGACCCGTACCATCAAAAATTTCCACCGCAACTCTTGCATTTGCCATCATATTGGACGACGAAGAAGAAGTAGATGGATTTGTCATTTCAGCTACAATTACTATTCAATAGCTGTCGATGCAGAATGCCAATAGCACAAGGAAAAATCTTTTCTGATGTGGAAGATCAGCCTACGCTGCAACCACAGAGCATACTAAGAAAGAACCTAGGCTCTGATACCAATTGTTGTGGAAACTCGGGTTGATTTCCACCAGATTCACCTGAAACACTATTGAGCAGGTGAATAAAGCGTAAACGATTGTACTGAAAAATCACACAAGGTAAAATTCCCAAAACAGAATTTTCCTAAGTAATTTAACAGCACAATAATTCACTAACAATATACCTGACAATAGCTATTAAATAGACAAATAAAGAACACCAGAATTTAACGAGGTTCGGCCAATTATGCCTACGTCCTCGGACACTACCAATATTATATTTCACTATATCAAAGAAATAATACAAGTGAAATATTTACTAATTGCCTTAGAAAGATTAGCAATTTTGGGATGAGAAAACTAAACAAATGAAGCTTGCTTATATAAGTGATCAAGCCTCCTCATTTCTATAGAATTCCCGATGTGGGATTCTCAATTTAAGTTGCCAAATTCATTTGTCAACTTTTGTAAGCTACAAAGTCAACAATTGTGTGAATTTGCCACAATTGTCAACAATAATTTCCTATATGTTCTCACAAAAACGCTCACTTCATAAGAAATGAAAAATATGCCAATCATAAAGCCGCATTATGATTCCTGCCTATCGCATTATGATTCCTGCCTATATATTTAATAAGTTTCCAACAAACTAGAACTACGTAATTTTCATTTAAAATTGTCTGTGTGTTGTGAACATTTGCCTAATATTTTCTTATAACCATTTAATTAATATCTGAACGATTAAAATATATAAAGAAATCATAAATTCAAAGAAACTTTTGGATAAATCAGAATAAAAAAAAATCATTGACAACTATTTTCATAATCCTAAAAATTATTATTATTTTTTAAATAGAAAGAAGAAAAGCCAAGTGGCCAAAGTAGAAATAAATATATGCATCTATGAAGACTTGGGCACAGAAGTCGCCGCGGCACCATCTGATGCAGTTGTTGTCGGCTGTGCTTCTTCTTCTGCAAATGTGTCAGCGCAAAAACTGACACCTTTTTCGCTAGTTTCTGACACTCTGTCAGCTGCACCTGGTGGGCCCTACTTTGATTCCAAACCAACAAATCAAAGGAGGTTGAATTGGTTTTATACCAGTCGCTTCTACTGACATCAAAAAATTCTCATTTCGACCGATGGGGAACCAGAGTATTCCAAATGCATCTACTCTTAAGATAGTCCCTTAAGACATAGAGGCAAGTTTCATCATGAAGATGACACGTTTCACAACCAGGAGAGGGAGCCATATGGTTTCATAACTCGTGCCCACTGCAAACTGCAATGAAAAAAAAAAACTTTCTAGCGCAGAAAAATCCATTGCTAAATCCTCAAAAGGTAGATAATATGCTCGTCGGAACTACTTTTAGCGAGCAATTCAGTTTTCATCGCTAAAACTGATAATTCCATTACTATTTTCATTTTATACTTGGGTCATTTTAGCATTTAATGATGGAACAGTCTAAAGACGTGGCCAAGTTTTCTAAATTTTTGCAAATTTTTTTGGCCGACTGTTTCAATAAATTAAAAAAATTAACGACAGAGCTTTTCGTCTAATCTGTCAGTATATTTAAAAACATTTTTTAATCATGCAAAATTCTAAAATCTCAGTAAACTAATCATAAAATCTACAATGTATACAAAGGGCATAGACCAATTCGGAAAAAATAGTGTAAAAGAATAATCGACTCATTACGCTTCACTATGTTATCATTAAACAGTTTTTTAAGTGAATCATCAAAATAGACCTTTTTGGATCAGTGAAGCTATCATTTTTAAGTGAATCATCAAAATTGACCTTTTTGGATCAAGACCTTTTTGATAGTTAGAAATTAATAAGATAGAACACATTATCAAAGAGTTCTATAGCACGTAGTAATATGGAAACACATGGTATCAGCATACTTAACATATCATCACATAAAATCAAAAGCTAATGGCCAAATTAAGGTCCCAGCACAAACAACCGGCAATTAGCAGAAAAAAATGCAGCATATAAATAGTCAATTAAATAGTACTTGGTTTAATATGGTAAGTGAATTTTACAAACACTACAAGAAAATGAAAAATTCTTACAACAATTTTCCGACGGAAAGAAATTATGCAGTTAATTACAGGAGGAAAATACTTTCTGTCAATAAAATTGTAGGGGAAATTAGTCTTTTGCGCTGGAAAAATGGGACCATTGTTTTTCGTCGCTAAAAATGGGGGTAAAATTCTTTTTCCGATGCAATATTGAATCCCTAGTAAACTTAGATGTCAATTTTTGCATGCAAAAATTGACAACAATTTTTTTCCGACCGTATTGTGTAACCATAGGAAAATATAATGCCATCGGTAATAGTTCAAAGGAAAAACAAAAATTTTCCTGACCGAATAACTTTTTCGATCGAGAAATATAAATGAATAATTCTGTAAGAAATTGTTCAAATATGAAACGTTTTTCTATGAAATTTGTTTTCCGGTCGGGAAAGGTTGAATTTTCGAATGGCAATTAAGAATTGTGCATGGGAATGGATTAAAATAATCCCGACGGAATTACTTCTTGCTGCCTGGAAGTATTAATTTCCCGACAGTATTTATCCATTCCATCCGGAAACGTGCTCTCTTTTTCTTCCAAATAGCTTATCTTCTCTCAATTTTTCTGTCCCTCAAAAAACCCTGCTCCATCTCATTCTCTCAGCCACCAGTGACTCTCATCTCCGTCACCCACTGCTTGATAATGTTATAATGCAATTTATAAGAAAAGAGGATTTTGGAAGGAATAAACTTGACTTTTTATTGAAAAACATCTTGGACTATATATATAGCCATACATAGCAAACAAAAAAGACGAAAAATAAGCAACCCACTGTCAACAAACTTCTAAACAAAAAGGACCAATTCTAAAGCTAACAGTCCCATAAAGAAGGGGATTTATTTACTGGCTAATCCTAGCAATTCCTCCCTTAAACTGAATGCTAAAAGCATTGAGTTTAGATTGTTCTCTGCACAAACTCCTAGCATCGCACGTAGCTTCAGAAAAACATCGAGCTTGAGTGGCTTGGTTATCACGTCAGCTACTTGTTCCAAAGAGTTGCAGTGAACTAGCTCTACTGTACCTGCTTGTGTGAGTTCACTAAGAAAGTGAAAACGAACATCTATATGCTTACTACGACCATGCATTACTAGATTTCTTGAGAGCTTGATTGCAAAATTACTATCACAATGGATAGTTATTGTCTCTTGTTGAGTCTGATCCAATGTTCTAAGCACCCTTTTTAACCAATTGGCTTGACAAGCACAAAATGCCGCAGCTATAAATTCTGCCTCAATAGTACAGACTTACAATTGGTTGTTTCTTAGAAGACCATGAGGCAGCTCCTGAGCTTAAAAGAAAAACATATACTCATGTACTTTTCCTATTATCCAAATCACCAGCATAATCACTATTAGTGTATGCCATAAGTCCATCACTTCCTCCCTTCTTGTAGAAAATTCCATACTCTATTGTTCCCTGCAAATACGTCAACACTCTTTTTTGCTAGCTGTAAATGAAGCTCAGTGGGATTTTCCATGTACCTACTCAAGAGACTTACTGCAAACATCATATCTGGACGAGTTGCTGTAAGATACATGAGATATCCCATAATTTGTTTGAAGTAAGTCTTGTCTACCTTAGTTCCTTCTTCATCTTTGAAGAGCTTGAAACCAGGAACAATTGGAGTTTGGACAGAATTGCTTTGATCCATTCCAAAACGCTGCAACATCTCCTGAGCATATTTTCTTTGACCAATAAAAATTCCACCCAATTTTTGTGGACTTCAAGACCAAGAAAATACTTCATTTTGCCAAGATTAGTCATTTCAAACTCATGCTGCATCAAGTTCTTAAACTCTGTAAACATTACTTCATCATTTCCTGTGAAAAGAAGATCATCAGCTTATAAACTTACAATTAGCATGCTACCTTCCTTGTTTATTTTGATAAAGAGAGTATACTCATAATCACATTTTTGAAATCCTTCCTTTATGAAATATGCTTCAATAATCAATACGGCTGTACAAAGCACGTAGAGCTTGTTTAAGCCCATAGAGATCTTTCCTCAACTTGTACACTTTCTCCTCCTTTCCCTTTTGAATATAACCACAAGGTTGCTCAACAAAAACATCTTCAATTAATTCTCCATGTAAATATGCAGACTTCACATCTAATTGATGAATAGGCCACCCTTTTTTAGCAGCAAAAGCAATCACCAACCGAATAGTCTCCATTCGAGTCACTGGAGCAAACACTTCTGTGCAATCTATTCCGTATTTCTGTGCATACCCTTTTACGACCAGCCTCGCCTTAAACTTATCTACTTCTCCCTTTTCATTAAGTTTGGTCTTGTAAATCCATTTTACTCCAACTGTTTTGGCTCCTTCGGGTCGATCAATTAGTTCCCATGTGCCATTTTTCTCAATCACCTCTACCTCTGCATCCATGGCCTTTCTCCATTTTTCACTTTTCACAGCTTCTTCATAATTAAGAGGATCGGCAGCAACTGCATCCATAGCAAGAAAAGTTGCCTCTTCATCAGATAGACCTTCACCTGTTACATAATCTTTCAACCAAGTTGATTGCCTCCTATTCCTCCCTTCAGCACAATCAGGAGAAGTTTCTTGATTAGTGGTAAGAGACTCCTCTAATTGTGCATCACATCATCTTCTCCTCCAATTGGTTCTTCGGTTGCATCCTTTTCCTTATCTTCCCATTCCAGCTCACAAAAGATGTCCGCTTCATACTGTTTGACCCATTCCCACATTTCATTTTCTTCAAACACTACATCTCTGCTCACTATAATCCTCTGTGAGATAGGATCATAGAGCCTATATGCCTTTGACTCCTCGCTAACTCCAAGTAAAACACACCTCAAGCTTTTCCCATCCAGCTTAGTTCTTGTACTCTCAGGCACCTGAACATAAGAGACAACCAAAAATTCTAAAATATTGAACTGATGGCTTGACTCCGCTCCAGGCTTCTTCAGGTGTTTTGTCCTTCACTGCCAGACTGCGATTTAAAATATGCACAGCCCAATTTACTGCATCTGGCCAGAACATTTGGGGTACATTCTTTTCAAATAGCATACTGCGGACCAAATTCATGATGGTGCGATTTTTTTGTTCTGCAATGCCATTTTGTTGCGGCGTATATGCAGCTGTCAGTTGTCTCTGTACTCTATGGTCATCACAGAAATTGTTGAATTCTCTAGATGTAAACTCTCCACCACGATCTGTACTTAGACCTTTGAGAGAGACGTATGTTGCTTTCTCAACATGTATTTTAAAGCTTTTAAAAATAGCAAGAGCTTCTGATTTTTCTGCCAAAAAATACACCCATGTTTTTCGGCTATAGTCATTAGTAAAAGTAATTAAATACCTTTTCTTGCTATTGGAGGCTGGCTTAATTGATCCACAGATATCGGCATGTACAAACTGCAAGATTTGTGAAGCTCTCCAAGAGCTTTTCTTTGGAAATGAATTTCTCTATTGTTTCCCTACAAGACAGTCCTTGCATAGCTTCGAGGGAGACTTTAGTAATGGCAATCCATTCACCATTTGTTTCTGCTGCAGAGTCTGTAGACCTTTGAAGCTTAAATGCCCAAACCTGCAATGCCACAGCTGTGCCACATCTTCTGTAACTGTGTTAAAACAAGTAGATGCTATGGGCAAAGAAATGGCATGCAAAACAAACATTCGATTTGCAGACATATTTGCTTTATAATCAGACCTTTGTTAGGATGATATATTTTACATTGCCTTTATTGAAACAATATTTTCAGCCCCTTCTCTTGCAATTATCCAAGACTCAGCAGATTATTCTTCAATTTTGGAACATAAAAAACTTCTGAGATGATACTGACAACTCCATTAATTTCCAACCTAATGTTGCCCTTCCCGTTGACCACCATATTGAAATTATCGCCTAGCTTTACCGATTCTGTGAACTTGTTGTCAAAATTCGAAAAATATTCCCTTTTTCCACACATATGATTATTGCATCCAGAGTCAAGAAACTACATGTCTGTTTTTTGCTGCTCTTTCTCTTGAATATAAGCCATTAGCAACATGTGTTCCTGACTTTTCGCTTGACTTTCTACAAAATTCGCCACGCCTTTCTTCCAAGTTGGACATTCCCATTGAAAATGCCCAAGCTTGTGACAAGAATAGCATTCCACCGTTTCTTTGTCAAAGCTTTGTCTGCTTCTTCCACAGCCTCTGCCTCTGAAACTCCCACGTCCTCTTCCTCGTCCAGCATCTTGGTCTCCATGAGTTACCTTCAGAGCATGTTCTTCTTCTACAATGTTACTCACGCGTTGTTTATGCACCAGTAAACTGCTTTGCAGCTCATCAATTGATAAAGTGCTCATATCCTTGGACTCTTCAATAGAACACACTACGTAATTGAATTTGGAAGTCATTGATCTCAGAATCTTTTCCACAACAGCATCGTCTCTAAAATCTTCACCATTCGCTTTCATATTGTTAGTAATAACAAGAACACGAGCAATGTATTCATTCACATATTCTCCTTCTTTCATATGGAGAATTTCTTACTCCTTTCGTAATACTTGCAAATGAGCACGCATTTTCTGTTTTAGGATTTTAAATTTAGCTTATTATAAATGTCGAATATTATTTATATGGTATGAGACACGCTGTAGGCATACGGTACATACATATATATATCGTTAGAATAAATGAATAAACCTGATTCGACGGTTCGAGTTTGTATTGGACATTGGTATCTGAAATAACATCTCAACAATCTCTTCTCCCCATATCCCTATAAAAAAAAAAAAATTTAGCACTTACATCATACTCTAGCCAATGATAACATTCTTAAATAAGCATTGCTATTTTGACCTTTTGAATATTAAAAAAAAAAATTCTTAAACAACAATTAAATATATAAAGAAAAGAAACAAGAGAGATTATTAGATAAATTAAAAAAGAAAACTAGTGTAAATCAGTGGCATGATTGGTGGCAATTTGGGTGGACCAACAAGACAATTAAGTGGATTGTTCGTTCCATTCTCCTGCCAAGTTCTTTTTTCTTTTCTTTACTCTTCTTTTCATAACAAGAAAATTACTAAATAGGGATACCGCAAGGAATAATCACCCCAATCGTGTAACCAACAATAATAGGCTCTAAAACTAGTGGATAACCATCGCGCCAAAGGAAGTGTTGTCGTCGAGTGAAGGCTTGCCATATATGGCTTCCCAACTGGTATGCTCCACTTGAATTGTCCATTGTCTTCTCAAGAATTCTTGTTTGCCAAGAGTGGGAGCATTATGAGCGGAGGACGCATGGATTGACTTGCGATCACAGCCACTACACTATTATTATCAACTCGAATGATCAATTGAGTGAAACCCTACGACCAAGCATTCCTTAACCACACAATTATGAATATAATGTCAGAACAGAGAGTACGGTGAGGAGCTAACCAAGTCTGAGCATCATCACCCATTTTACCCATTAGCGGGACTGAAGTAAAAGTAACTTCCAATGGTTTCGAGAAACAGCAAATGAGCAATTAAATAGCTCAAATCTCCAACCATTCTGATTGTCAAACATGCCAGATACAAACTAGCCAATCAAATAATTAAAAAGTTGATCGTGATGTAGAAAGTCAGCATGAATCAAGCTTTCCATGTCTAGTCTAGTTGCCAAGTGAAAAAGAGATGGAGGAACCATTGCCCACCGACCAAGAACAGTGCTTCTAAAAGAGGGCCATAACCGGATATATTTCCAAGGATCAGAATCATTACGATTACTGGAAGAAAGAGTTTTGCCAAAGGAACACAATTAACCCTGTATTTTGGTTTTACAACTCGTGCCCACAGCAAACTGCAATAAAAAAAAAAAAACCTTTTTAGCGCAGAAAAATCCACTCAAAATTATTTCTAATTAAAGGTAGATAATATGCTCGTCAGAACTACTTTTGGCAACCGATTCTATGTTCGTCGCTAAAAGTAATATTTCCATTGCTATTTTCTTTAAAACTTTGTCATTTTAGCATTCAACGACGGAAAAAACTAAAGACGTCTCCAGGTTTTCTAAGTTTTTGCAAATTTTTTTTTTTCGTAGGGTACAAAATTCTAAAATCCCAGCAAACTAATCATAAAATATACAATGTATATAAGTAAATCATATAACAATCCTAAATTCAAAATCGATCATTCACATAGGGCATAGACCGACTCGGAAAAATGGAGTAAAAGAACAATCAACTCATCGCGCTTCACTACACCATCATCAAACAATTTTTTAAGATAGAACACATTATCAAAGAATTCTATAGCACGTAAGAATATGGAAACACATGGTATCAGCACACTTAACATATCATCACATAAAATCAGAAGCTAATGGCCAAATTAAGGTCCCAGCACGAACAACCGGCAATTAGCAGAAAAAAAAAAATGCAGCATATAAATAGTCAATTATCAAGTATATGAAGAAACTGAAGGAGATATGTTTGCAGCAATATGCCATGAAATCACACCCATGAATGTGGCTGATACAGGTATGGTATATAAAGTATTGAAATGAGTGGGTACCTAGGATAAACCTACCAACAAAGAACAAGTGTCTAATCCTATCAAAATAATATCATGAAAATATAATAAATCCAATTGCAGCAAAGTAAAAATGCCTAACAGATAATTGGGAAATGGTATGAAACTGAAGAGTTCTTATAATCATTTAATAAATCCTCAATAATTAGAACATGAAGGCAAGAAAGTATATCTCAATATTGAATCACGTCAATATTTTCAGGCAAAAATTTTTAACTATTTTTTTCGACGTAATTGTGTAATTGTAGAAAAATTACCGATGGAATAGATAATGCCTTCCGTAATAGATCAAAGGAAAAACAACAAGGCATTTTACAAAATTATACATAAAATTAAAAACAACAACAAAAACAAAACACTCCTTCCTCTCATTATTTCAATTATACAAAATTTTAAATTTTATTTATACAACTTTTCTTTACAAATATACAACTTTTTCATTTTTATTTTCAAAAATACAATTTTTTTATTTTCTTACGTAGTAAATCCCCTCCCATTTTTCACTCTCTTCCTCTCTCCCTCCCTTCCCCTCCAGATCTGCAGATCTGGCGTTGCCCCTAGACCCCACCCCTCCCCTCTCGCCCTCCGTTGGATGAAGATTGGACTACTGGGATTTGTGCTTGCTGTGAAGATTTTGAGAGTTATAAGAATTCATCTGCTTTGCTATTTCTCCGATTTACTTATGTTATTGGAAAACATTCATAAATCAACTAGCAAGTCTAGAACTATTAGAATGGTTTATAACTTGGCCATGGTGCTCTTGACAAATAATATAACTGTGCCATATATTATTTGTGATCAATATTACTTCAATCAAAGGTCAATTTCACTCATATTCACTCTTATTCACTCAACTTATCACTTATCGCACAAAAGTAACTGACTTTTTTTTTCAGACTTAAATGTTACTTAACTTCTAACATTTTTCGCAAAAAAGTCATGCAGACCGGAATCCGGCGAGAATCCTGGCCGGATTGATGATATGGCATATAATACGTGGCGACAAATAGTAAATACATGACTTTTTTGCAAAAATGTCAAAAGTTCAGTAACATTTAAGTTGGGAAAAAAAGTTGGTTACTTTTGCGCGATAAATGATAAGTTTAGTGACCGTAAGTGAAATTGATTTAGATGTAGCATTTGTTGGAAATATTCTTAAACGATATGTAGTTTCTAACATGGCATGCCATGCCATCAATTCGGCGAGGGTTCTTATCGGATTCTGATCAATATGATTTTTTGCAAAAATATTAAAAGTTCAATGACATTTAAATTAAAAAAAAAAGTCGCTTATTTTTACGAGATAAGTGATAAGTTGAGTGACCGTTAGTGAAATCAACCCCTTCAATCGACGTTCTTGCTAATATTATTGTATCTCTAAATCAACTCCTTCAATCGACGTTCTTGCTAATATTATTGTTTACTGATTTGTTTTTCCTTGCTTCTATGATAAATTCGAGTACATGCATTCATCAAAGTTGGTGATTAATGTACGTATCCAATAAAAAATTAAATATTCATGTTTCGATGGGAATTATGGGGACGTCCATTTGTTTATTTTTGCAATGAAGTGCAACCATATGTACTATAAGAATTAAGATTCGGAAGTTGGGACCTTATACATTTATTCTGCAAATTATAAGCCACTGTTGGTAGCTGCCTTTCTTTTTAATTACCATTAATATTTAAATTTGTACAAAAATTTTGCATTTTTAAATGTTCACTTTTACCACTTTAATTTAAATTAACTATTAATTATACACTACTAATTATTATTTAGGATTGGGTACTGAAGAATAACATTAACCAACAATTATTTTTCAACATTTTCTCCTTTTTTGTACTTCAATACAAAATATTGGTCATGAAATCCAACAACAAAGCCAACAACACAAAAAAGATACAACAAACACTAAACCATGAAAATCACCAACTATTAAGAAAAAGTACGTTTTAATTACTTGTTATATGGTGGTCAATTTCTATCTAGTATATATACAATAAACATCCAGTTTACTAACAATATACATCAAGTACATATCTAGTATACGTATAGTATACATCTAATTTACTAATAGTATACATCAAATATACATCTAATTTACTCATAATATATATCAAGTACACATCTAGTATACATACAATATACATCTAATTTACAAATAATATACATTAAGTACACATTTAGTATACACACAATATATATCTAGTTTACAAATAATATACATCAAGTACACATCTAGTGTATGCACAATATACATCTAATTTACTCATAATATACATCAAGTACACATTTAATATACGCACAATATACATCTAGTTAATAACAATATACATCAAGTACACATCTAGTATACGCACAATATACATCTAATATACTCATAGTATACATCAAGTTATACTTCTAGTTTACTAACAGTATACATTAAGTACACATCTAGTATACACATAATATACATCTAGTTGGCTAACAGTATACATCAAATACACATCTAGTATACACATAATATACATCTAATTTATAAATAATATACATCAAGTACACATTTAGTATACGCATAATATACATTTAGTTTATAAATAATATACATCAAATACACATCTAGTATACACATAATATACAGGTGTGCATTGTCAAGTTGAACTTTTACTAAGTTTTTTAATTGATACTTGCTAACAGATGCTTGAATCTTTTTTTTTTCGTTAATCTTTATTGACATGTAGCATTTTGTGGTAGTGATGGGTTTTTCAAAATTATTAAATTTGTATAAGCGATGATGGATTCTTTACTTAACATTATAACAGTAAGAGTGAGTATTTGGTAATTGATTGTATTTCATATTTTTGCTCTGTTCAAACTCTATTTTAACAAAGTGAAGCTGGGCTCTCGTCCAAGAGAATTCAATATGCAGATTGATATAAGAAGTGATGTTTTGTGGGTTGCCTGCAGTTCTTGATAGAAGAAATAAGAATTTTAATTGAAAAAATTATTGGAAGGAACAAGGACTTTAAATGAAAGAAAAATAAAATTGCTAAGAGAAATTAAAGACTCTTATTATTATTATTCTTACTTACACTTGATACACATTGAGCACAAATTTCTGCTCTATTTATAGAGCTAGAAAAGAAATTAACACCACAAATTTTTCTTTAAATGGCAACCATATATTTTTACCAACACTTGCCAACTCGATAAACCACTCATGTTTGCTAATTATTTATGTCTTCTTGCCAACTAATTATGTCTTCTTCTTTAACAAATATTGCAGTAAACTTATCATCAACTAATTAAATGAACAATACCATGTGCAATTTGTCTATACTCATATGTGTCTCATTCTTCTCCTCTCCCATTTTTAATTAATTTCTTAAATTAAGTTTAACTTTTAACATTCCCCGTTAAACTTAATTTTTGGTAACTCCCAATAATACTCGCAATTGATTGAACACATTAAATTTGAGTGGCTTTGTGAAAATATCCGCAATTTGATCTTGTGTTTTCACATATTTCAATATCACCTCCTTCTGCTCGATGCATTCTCTAATGAAATGATATCTCGTGTTGATGTGCTTGCTTCGATCATGAAAGACTGGATTTTTCGCCAAAGCCAATGTCAATTTATTATCAATAAAAAATTTTGTTGGATTGTGTTGAGTCATCTGCAATTCCTTCAGTAATCTTCTTAGCCATATTGCATGACACACGCATGCAGTCGCAGTAACATATTCAGCTTCACAAGTTGACAAGGTCACAATAGGTTGCTTTTTTGAACTCCAAGTGAACGCCGTATTACCAAGAAAAATACAAAGCCTGTAGTGCTTTTTCGATCATCTTTGTCACCAGCCCAATCACTATCGCAGTAGCCAACTAATTTGAAATCTTCAGATTTGAATAATGTAAACCAAAATTAATTGTACCTTTCAGATATCGGAGAATTCTCTTTGCTGCATTCCAATGTGACTCCGTTGGTGACTCCATGTATCTGCTTACTAGTCCAACTGCATATAGAATATCGGGTCTTGTACACGATAAATATCTCAAGCTTCCAATCAAGCTTTGAAATATTGTCGGATTGACTTTCTTTCCATGTTCATCCTTGGTCAATTTCAGGTTGCATTCAACTGAAGTGCTGACAGGATTGCAATTCTCCATCTTGAACTTCTTCAAGATCTCCTTTGCAAAGGCACTTTGAGAAATAAAAATGTCATCCTCATTCTGCTTCACTTCTATGACAAGATAATATGACATGAGGCCAATGTCAGTCATTTCAAACTCATGAACTATCATCTTTTTGAAATCTTTAAACATTTACGGATTGTTTCCTGTGAAAATTAAGTCATCTACGTACAAACAAATAATCAACAAATCTCCATCTTTTACTTTCACGTACATGGCATACTCGTGGGGGCATTTGACAAAACCATTTTCCTGAAAATATTTGTCAATGCGAATGTTCCAGGCTCGTGGTGCTTGTTTGAGCCCATACAATGCTTTCTTCAATTTCAGCACTTTATCTTCATGCCCTTTGACAACATAATCAGGAGGTTGCTGAATGTAAATTTCCTCCTCCAAGTATCTATTGAGGAAGGTTGACTTGACATCCATCTGGTGAATTTTCCACCCATTTTGTGCAGCAATCGAGATTACCATCTTGATGGTTTCCAATCTAGCAACTGGAGCAAAAACTTCGTTGTAGTCAATTTTGGGTCTTTGACTGAACCCTTTTGCCACTAGTCTTGCTTTATATCTCACAACTTCTCCTGCTGCATCTTTCTTAGCTTTGAACACCCATTTGACACCAATGGGTTTCTGGTTAGCTGGAAGTGAGGTCAACTCCCATGTCTTGAATCTCCCATGACACCAATTGCTTGAATCTCCTCCTCCATTGCTTTTCTCCAATGCTCATATTTCATTGCTTCCTCTGCATCAATTGGTTCACTATTAACAAAATGACAATAAAGAGTTAGTTCTTCACTTAGATCTCTTGTGACATCATATAGATTTTTAACTCGTCTTAACTTTCTTGACCTTTATCTTGGACTTTCACTCCGGTTTTCATCTCCTCCAGGAGGTACACTTGAAAGAGGTGTATTTGACTCCGGTGTTGTGGTTGCTTCCTCTAGGTCACGATCATCGTTTTCATCCACAGTGAATGGATAAAAACTATAGTTCTTCTGCTTATCACTGCTCTAATCCCAAATTGCTTCTTCATCAATAGTTACGTCCCTGCTGATGATTATCTTTCAGGAATCAGGATCAAACATCTTGTATCCCTTTGAATGTTTCGAACAAGTACTTCTTGCTTTTATCGTTAAGTTTTTTTCGTTCTTCATCTGGTATATGAACATGTGCAACACTTCGAAAAACATGCATGTGAGAAATGCTTGGCTTTCTCCCACTCCATGCTTCTTGGGTTGTTTTATCCCAAACACTTGATGTTGGAGATCGATTAAAAATGTAAACTGCACAATCAACTGCTCTGCCCATATCTCCTTTAGCAAATTTTTGCTCTTTAACATGCTTCTCACCATGTCAAGTACCGTTCTGTTCTTTCTTTCCACGACATCATTCTGTTGGGGAGATCTGGGAACATATAGAAAATGATGGATCCCATGCTTCTCATAGAATCTCTTGAATTCATTGGATGTGAATTCTCTTCCTCTATCAGATCATAGGGCTTTGATGTAATGACCGCTTTCTTTCTCAATGAGAGCTTTAAATTTCTTGAATGCTCCAAAAACTTATGACTTTTCCTTCAAAAAGTAAACCCAAGTCTTTCTGCTATAATCATCAATGAATAGCAAGAAATATTTATTATTACCTAATGATATTGGAGTCATTGGTCCACAAACATCCGCATGAATTAGCTCAAGTGGTGCCTTTGCTCTTAACATAGACTCCTTCGAAAAATTGGTTCTGGATTATTTGCCAACAAGACATTCCTCACAAAGTTGATGTGGTTGATCAATGGGTGGCAAGCCATGCACCATCTTCTTCTGACTCAACAATTTTAGGCCTCCAAAGTTGAGATGCCCAAACCTCAGACGCCAAAGCCAATGAGAACTCTTCACATAAGCTTTTAAGCATTTTGCTACTTCCTTCTGAATGTTGAGTGTGAACATGCGATTCTTTGACATGTGCACTCTAGCTAACAGCTCATTTTTCTCGTTCAACAACAATAATTTTCGGTCCACCATATGCACTTCATAATTTTTCTCCAAAAGTTATCCAAAACTCAAAATATTACTTTTCATATTTGGAACATAATAAACATTATTAATGAATCGGTGAGCACCATTCTTTAGTCGAATAAGAATGGTTCCTTTGCCTGTAATGGGAACCTTCGAGGAATCTCCAAATACAACACTACTGCTGATGGACTAGTCAAGTTCCACAAACATCTTCTTATCTCCACACATATGGTTGCTCGCTGCGTTGTAAAGATGCCATGTGTTGTTTTCGTGACTTTTTTCACCTTCATAAGTGAGCAGAACTGTGCTTGCCACATCCTCATCTTGGATGTTATTTCCCTTTTCCTCTACCTCCTTAGGAGGACTCCAACATTCTGATGTGTAGTGACCATATTTGGAGCAATTGTAACACTGGATGTTGGATTTGTCACGTCCATCATTCGGCCTCCAAGCTCCTCTTCCATGTTCGCGTCTATGTCCTCGACCTCTTGTGAATTGAGTGGCTCCTTCATTGTTGTCATAATTATTATCTCCTCTTCTTTGTTGTTGATTTCGTCCACGTCCTCGTCCTCTTCCATTTCCTCATCGACCTCGACCACGTCCTCTTCTGGAATTACTTCCTTCTTGGTTGTTTTCTTTGAACGAAGTCTTTATTGCCAAGACTTGTTATGTTGACTCTTCTCTGTGCTTCATAATTCTTTCTTCACGAGCTTGCAAGGACCCTATGACTTCATCAACAGTCATAGTACTAATGCCTTTGGATTCTTCCATGGCTACCACTATGTAGTTAAATTTTGGCAATAGTGATTGCAGGATCTTTTCAACTATTCTTGATTCTTCAATTCTTTCGCCATACTGTCGCATTTGATTAACGACAGATTTTACTCGCGAGGAGTAATAGGTAACTCCTTCTGTCTCCTTCATCTTCATCATTTCAAATTCTCCTCTCAGCATCTGTAGACGAACTTTTTTCACTTTCTCTTCACCTTGAAGAGAAACTCGTAAAATTTTCCATGCCTTTTAAGAAGTAGTAGCATCGCTACCTTTTCAAACATTACGTCATCCAATCCTTGGTGGATGAGAGTAAGTGCTTTCTGATCGTTTCTACGATTTTTCTGGAGACTATCTTTTTCTGCCTGTGATAGTCCTCTCTCATCTGCCGAAACTTCATAGTCTTTTTCAACAATTTTCCAAACATCCTGGGATCCTAATAAAGCTTTCATCCGAATACACCAATTTGTATAATTGGTTTTTGTAAGCTAAGGGAATTTAAAAGAGATACTGGAATTGATATTCATTTTTTTTTGTAAGATCTCTAAACACTCACTATAGCGCAAGAAAAATTCTTTTCTGATGTGGAAGATCAGACTACGCTGCAACCATAGATCATACTAAGAAAAAAACTGAGCTCTGATACTACTTTGATAGAAGAAATAAGAATTTTAATTGAAAAAATTATTGGAAGGAACAAGAACTTTAAATGAAAGAAAAATAAAATTGCTAAGAGAAATTAAAAACTCTTATTATTATTCTTACTTATGCTTGACACACATTGAGCACAAAGTTTTGCTCTATTTATAGAGTTAGAAAAGAAATTAACATCACAAATTTTTCTTTAAATAGCAATCATATATTTTTGCCAACACTTGCCAACTCAATAAACCACTCATGTTTGCTAATTATTTATGTCTTTTTGCCAACTAATTATGTCTTCTTCTTTAACAAATATTGTAGCAAACTTATCATCAACTAATTAAATGAACAATACCATGTGCAATTTGTCCATACGCATATATGTCTCATTCTTCTTTTCTCTAATTTTTAATTAATTTCTTAAATTAAGTTTAACTTTTAACTGTTCCCGCATCAATTGCCCGCAAACCAGTGGGCCTTGGAATAAATTTGTTGCAATTTCCGCTATTTTCTTTGCACGTCAATGTGGACTCTTAGGAATTCAATATTGCAAAAGAAGAATATTTTATCATCGCCGATGCATTTAACAAAGAATTCCAAAATGGAAAAGATTCTAAGAGTATTTTATTAACTCATCTTTAACTTCATTAATAATTGCTCTCTAAACATCTTAATACAATAAGGGCTTTTTTTTTTTAAAAAAAAAATGTTTCATCCTCCTGCTTAACAGATTTAAACTTATAATCAATTTAATATAGAGTTTGAAAGATGGGTTTATCATAACGGATAAGAATTGTAAATTTGTGGTTGATTAAAATCCATAATTTTGGCTATAAAAATGAGTCAATGTGTGCAGAAAAAATGTATAACAGAGATAAAAAAAAAAAAAAACTATTCTCGTGAAGACGAAGAAGAAAAAAAAATTTGTTTTATGAATGCCCTTTTATATAGATTTTAATCACTAAATTATATAGATTTTTTTTTTTAAATATCTTCTATGAAAGTTCAAAGTAAATTAGATGGAGGCCTTTGAAATTTATATATGTTTATCTATGTTTTTTTTCACCAAATAAAGTCATGAATCAATTGATATCATCAAACCTCATCATCAATGGCTCCATATACAATTCTGTCAACCAACTTATTATAGACCATCAATTATCATATGCCAATAATTTCTGGAACTCTTCCACTTGAACAGGTTCCAGCCCATCTTGAATCACTGGGTACAACTTCATCACACTTGAATCAATAGCATCCAATTCTTTGAGGACCGATAACTTTCCACCGGAAAATATCTCTCTGATCTCCATATTTACATTAGACTGCCGATCAGAATATGCTTCCAAATGAAAAGAAAGGGCAGTGTGGCTCCTGTGGTCGACTCATCTCAAGTATTTACTGCAAGGAATGAACATAAAATTATCAACGTTATAGAAAAAATGCCAGACAAATTTCATCAAAGCAAAGCTAAATTCTAAAGCAACCAAGGGAAAAAAAAAAGGAGCATCAGGGCTCCTTTGTTTGGAAGGACTGGGGGAGGGTAGGCGGCCTCTTGCATTCTCTTGAAAAGGCTACATGGCGCTAACCTGCAGCTGACCTCCCAATCATAGAGGAACAAAAATGACACTACGCCAAGGCTAGCCCTTAAGATCAAGTAATATTATCTTTCAAAGATACAGGAAGTCAAGAAATTGGAAAAACAGAACAATAATTTCATGTCTTTCACTTGGCCTTCCATCAAATTACCCTAGATCTATAGACAAACAATATGAACTGAAAGAACACAAGTATTTTCATGCAAAAGCATAAATGAGAACAATGAAAAGAAAATCAACAAGTTCACCAAAATCTTGTCATACATAGCAAATAAAAGCATATACCTAGAGAGACGAACTGTTCATTCAATCAAAAAGTTAAATTCATCTCTAAATATTACCACCTGTTTAAAAACAATTAGATAATTCCCTTCCACTTTTTATTCAAAAGAGACCAACGAATAAACAAATTCAAACATACACAGAACAACCTAAACAGAATATTATTAAACCGAAAAACTTGAAAAAGCAAACCGATAGACAACTACTTACCACTACGCTAGATCTTAAAATTAAAAACCGATAGTCAAAATCGAGCGCTGGTGGCTGGGCGAGAGTAGAACGGAGGGTGGCAGGGGAAGAAGAACAGAATATCGAGCTGGGTAATTTTATTTTTGCCAGGAGAACAGGGTGAGTGAAAAAAAAAATAGTTTTGAAAATAGAAATGTGAAAAGTGAGATTTAAAAAAAGGTTGTATTTTTGAAAAGAAACTTAAAAAGGTTGTATCTGGATTAACTCTGTAAGGAAATTTTTCCGACCGACTAATTTTTTTTATCAACAAATATTATATTTCTTGACAGTATAAATAATTGCGTAAGAAATTGTTCAAATATGAAATATTTCTCGACGGTAATTAAGAATTTTGTAGGGAATGATTTAAAATAATCCCATGGAATTACTTCTTGCTGTCAGGAAGTATTAATTTCCCGACGGTATTTATCCATTCCATCGGAAAACATCTTCTCTTTTTCTTCCAAATCGCATATCTTCTCTCAATATTTTCTGTCCCTAAAAAAACCCTGCTCCATCTCATTCTCTCAGCCACCAAACCAGCGACTCTCATCTCCGCCACCCACTGCCGACCTCTGTGTCTCCCACCCACTGCCGACTTTCATCGATATCTAGTGCCGACTTCGATCTCACTGTCAAGTCTAAAGAGAAAAACCTAAAGTGTTGTTCATATCAGGTAAATAAATAAACATTATTGTCTCATTTAGCATTAAAATTTTGTATTCCTCTTGAATCGACATCTCTACTTTCAGTTTAGAGTTTGGGTCAATTTAGAGTTTGGGTCAATTGTGCACATCTCGTTCGATTTTCTTCTTCCTTCCCCCTACCTCTGTTCTTCTCTCGCCTAGAGCGGCCATCTCCAGATTTTGACTTGACTCGACGGCCACCGATTAAGCCTCCGTAGGGTATTTGCCCACCAAATTTAGTTCCGCTTCCTAAATATGAATGCAAACATAAAGTTTCTTTATTGCTGATTCATTAATTGCTCATTTTCCTATGTGTTTCAGATTCATTTCGTCCTCCTCATTACTCGACAAGGAAAAGAAAGATTGACAAAATGGTATTCACCATATTCACAAAAGGAAAGAACTAAGGTATTGGCAGAACTTCTCTTCTTTCCAATCTTCCATTATAGCGTACATATATTTAACTAATGTCATGCCATATTTTCAGGGCCATGATATTAATGGCTTGTTGGTTTTATGATGCCTTTTCTATTGACATTTTTCTGAAAATATTGTGTTCTCTTAACATTGCTGCTATCTGTTTGTGTATGGTAATCTGTTTGCTGCTATCGTTTTCATTCATTAATTTATTTCTTTTCAAAGGTTCTGATGAATTTATGTGCATTAGCTTGATTTTGATATCAATTTTTAGGTTCTTTAATTTGGATTCTAGTACCTTGAAAAACATTATGGCTATCATTCTCGGTATTCTAGTATGGATCTCAAACAATCCTTGTCATCTGATCATGAAAATTGATTCAAATGTGATCATTTACTGCCTGCAATTTCCTGGTCTTTCTTTACCAATCTTCTGGTTAAGAAATTTTCAGTTGTCACATTATAATAACAACAGTAAGTATAATTTAAAACCGACAGTAAGTATAATTTATTGAGGAATAAAACATATGACCGAATTATTTTCACTTTGATGCATTCTCTGTTCATTGTTCATTGTTCTCTCTTAGGCTATGGAGATCTGCTAATAGTTGGTTTTTCTTGATCATGTTGTTTAAAGTCTTGCTTTCTAGTAATCTGATTAGGCTGGTGCATAGAAAATTGTCTAGATCATGGAGCTTTGAACTCTTCAAGATTTTAATTTGCATGCAAACAGACTTTGTGATCTCCGACGGGAAGTGAACAAATTATAACGTGATTATGCTGATTTCTTTTTGGGTTTTGGATTTTGTGATTGATTGAATCTACAATTGAATGTATTTTAGTCTTATCTGTTAGACCAGTCAATATACCAAAGGACTGACTTGCTAAATCCCATCACCAAACATTCTGGTATATCAGTTAATCATTTTGTATATCATGGAAAAAAGGCTCAATAAACAACTTTTGTGTTTATTGGGTTTTGAGTAGAGATAATTCTTTCAAAACTTAATAAATTGGTGGGGACATATAAGATCGTTGGATAAAAAATATATAAAAAGTTTTGCTCCTTTTATTCAAATGGGTTGACTCACGTCTCGGCCCGTTTGGAATATCATACGATTCATTTGGACCATCCGGTCCATTTGATCCAATATTTTTTATAGTAATTATTTTAATATTCCGTTATTATTTCAAAAATTATTTTTCGTAAAAAAAAATGAAACAATTGGCTGACCCACATCTTGGCTTATTTAGGCCTTCGGCCGACACATTTGCATGGAGTAATATTTGTAGTAATTTTAATATTCCGTTATTATGTCAATATTTATTTTTCGTTAAAAATATGGATCAAATGTGTTGATTTATATCCCGGCCTCGTTTGTAATCCATTTGGGCTAATAGTTTTTATAATAGTCATTTTAAAATTTCGCTATTATGTCAAGATTTATTTTTCGTTAAAAAAGGGTCAAATGAGTTGATCCATATATCGACACGTTTGGGCCTCTATACGACCCATTTGGGTTACTTGACCCATTTGAGCCAACCTTTTTTATAGTAGTTATTTTAATATTCTATTATTATATCGAAAATTATTTTTCGTTAAAGAAAATGGGACAAATGGATATTATTTTGGTTAAAAAAAAGTTAAAAACTCATATCTTGACTCGTTTTGGGCCTCCGAACGATCTGTTTGGGTTAATATTTTTATAGTAGTTATTTTAATTTATCGTTATTATACCGAGAATTATTTTTGTTAAAAACACGGATTAAGTAGGTTGATCTAAATTTGCCCAATTCATTTGGGAATTGGCCCATTTATGTTCCATATGTTTTTAGCCCATTTATGACTCAATCCAAATCGCTCATCCCACACATTTTGCTACCTCAAAAGACGAGGGAAAAAATATATCTGCAACTACTGTACCTATAGAACTAATGAGTTAATCGATAAATGTTACCTATTGCTACCTTGTTTTTGTTGTAAAAATTGAGGTATTAAACTATTTCAAAACATTCCTTTCTTACATCTCCCTATCTTTATCTCTCGTTTACAAGTTATAACACATTATTAGACTAGCGAAAAGCTGGTGGAAAGAATGTGTTTGCATGCTTTAATACAACTTATTAAAGTTAATGTCAATACAATAAAAAAATATCTTTGTAAAATAATAAAAAATAGTTTAATACCAGTTTATCGCTAATCAATATTTACAAGACATAAAATATACTGTAATTTCAATTAAAATGTGAAAATTATCACCTTAGCATCTAGTCATGTCATCTAGAAAAAGAGTTTACAGTAAACTATATTTGTATACTCTTTCATAAAGGTTTTAAGTTATTAATTTGTAATTTTTTGAAATAAAAAAGATTAAATTTCAATTTCATGAGATTAAACATAATTATTGATAATATTGAATATTATCTTATGTTGCCTGAGCTAGCATTTGGCCCAAGGGCCAAAAGAATACCAAAGAGCAAAGCCTAATGTCACTTGAGCCTAGCACCTTTGAAAGCCTGGCATGTGGTAGGGCGGACAAACACAGAAATCAAAGGAACGAGGCTTTCAAGCTGTCTAATCGGACTGCCAAGGCACGACCTTCGGTGGCCTACTGACACACGCCTCCATCCTATTCATCACCTATTTCGCATCACATTGCCACAAACCTACCTGACATTAGAATAGACCACTCAAGTGGGTTATCTAATTCATATAAATACCAGGTCATTTCATGTTCAGGTAACACAATCCATAGTAAAAATAATACAAAATTTCTTTCTTCCATCTTTTCCTATGTTTGTTTCTTAATTCATCAGGCATTTTTCTCGTTTTGTGAATCATTTCCTCATCAGTTATCTGATTGATTCGCTTCAATTTTAGAAATCTATGAACGATTATCCGTTTTAAGCTGTTAATTGCACTGATCATGATTATCCGATTGGTTCACTTCATTAAATTATTATTACAATCACTTTTATCAATTCCTAAGTTAATTAGTAGAACTGATAAACAAGCAGGGAAAAGTGACAATGAATTAGAAATTATGAATTTTATTAAAATTTTCAAATACATGAGAAATACAAGGGAAAATATCCTATCTAACAGTTCGATGCCAATTGGATATAGTGTTTCTGAAATGGGGCACTATACTCACCAGGATACCACTAGAAATATCCAGTTTGCTCGCTTTTGCATCTTCTCACGGAATGCTCGACTCTCTACCCACTAGAACCTAAAACCTGCAATTTCTTTCCTTTTCAGCTCCAAATCACCATCTCTCCCAATTTTCCTAGTGGCAGAAAATGGAAAGTAGAGAGGAAAGAAGGGAAAATGGAGAAGAAAGTACATATTTGGGAGCAAAGAGCACCCCGACTTAAGAGCAAAGAGCACCTTATTTCAATAGTAAAATTCATTTATCTACCTAAAATGCCGAAAAGTTGGAAAGAATAAAGCAGGAACTGCTTAGGCCACATGGCAGTCTCTATAGGAGAGGTTGAGAAGACAGAACACGATTAACAAACCGTCGCCATAATGGGCACGGCCAATGAAGCGTCCCTATCGATGAGCATGGATGACTAAACATCACCCCATTAATGTATTGACCGTGTCAATCACTTTAGTTGGGAATCTAAAATGATGAGTAGCTAGAGGCCCCCGATCGTTGCCCCTCCGCTTAATCCGATCGGGTCCTTTCGAAGGGGTATCTTATGTTGGGCCTGAGCTAAAGTTCGGCCTAAGGACCAAAAGATTACCAAAGAGTAAAGCCCAGTGACACTTGAGCCCAGTGTCACGTGGTAGAACGGATGCACGTAGGAACCAAAGAAATGAGGCCCTCAAGCTATCCGATCTGACTGACAAGGCACAAACTTCGATAGTCCACTAACACACACATACAATCTATCCATTACCTGCTTTATGTCATATCGCCGCAAACCTATCCTGACATTAGGATAGATCAGTCAAGTGGGTTATCTCATCCATATAAATACAAGATCATTCCATGTTCATGTAACACAATCTCTTTTAGATCACTCAAGTGGGTTATTTCACCCATATAAATACAAGATCATTCCATTAATCTCTTTGAGACATTCTCTCACTATTTTTTCTTTCTAAAATATTACCGATTTAAATTTCAGAGTGTTAATGCCTGATCCAAGGCACACACTCTTATAGGAATTGGGGTATCGCACACCTAATTGTTTCCTATTTCGTCTCACATGCCAATTGGCTCACATAAACTTCAGACAATCTTGAAGTTATCAATTATCTCAAATTTAATAAATATGTGTAATTTGTAAATGAGTTCCAAAAAACTTACAGAAACAAATTTTAGGACAAAAATACCTACCATTTTCCTTCTCCTAGTTTTTTCTTCTTCTAATTCTTTCTCTTGCTTGTATCTCTCTTTATGTATCGTTTCTCCTTTTCTTCTTAAAATTTTTAAAAAAACTTTTTTAATATTAAGAAAAATATTAATAAAAAGGACATTTTAGTTTTTAAAATTTTATTTGGTGTTTATTTTGGAGGTGAATTTTGAATTTATAAAGTTTTATTGAAGTATTTGTTTAATTTGAAGAATGTAAAGATTGTAATTTTATTTATTTTCAGAATTTTATAATATTAAGGACATTTTATTAAGGGTTAATTACAAATTTGGGACTGAACTAGTGTACATCTCAATTTCATAATAAAAAAAATACTATATACTTTTATCCAAATACGTAAACATTTTGGCCGAATCTCGTTAAATTTTTATGTCTATTTCTTCTTTTCTTCTCTCTTTTTGTGTTATTTTGTGTTTGTGTAACCCTCTTTTCTCAAAGAAAGCATTTAAAAGCTCTAACCAATTTAGCTAAAGATGATCTCATCAAATGAAACATATGTTAAATCTTAATTGGACAAACAAAACTGAATCCTAATGAAATTTGTTAGGATGATTGGATTAAGATTAAAACACAACAAATTATGGAATAATAGGATTTCCAGCTAAATATTAGTCTCTATTTGGAAAATTAGTCACGGGCAATGACAAGGAGTTCTTGACCCTCCAAACTTATACAATTATGTATGATCCAGACAAGACAAGATAGCCTTTTGTTTTGCTGGAAAACATTCTAAAAAATGTTTTGGTTCCAAGCTTTGAGTCTCTTAGTCATGTTTTTGATAGTGCCCATAAAATCGCCTTGGAAATGCCAACTCTGGTTCATAATAGTCTAAAAGGAATCATGAGTTCACAATGTTGCTTGGAATCTAAAGGTCTACTATGGTTCAACGGGTTCACACTACAAAGTTTCAAGAGCAGGGGTCTATGATCGGAATGTAATATGGGGAGAAGGTAAGTAGCTTCTTTAAGGAAGCCGAGAACAAACTGTTTGTTTCCCATAGGGGTGTGCAGAACCGAACAGGAATCGAAAACCGAACCGAATGGATTTTGGTATGTTTGGTTCGATTCTTAAAATTATAAAATCAAAGAAACCAAACCGACCGAGCTATACAAACCTCTCTCTCTCTCTCTCTCTATATATATATATATATATTGAACAAAATCAACTAACCAACAATATATAGATCTAGAACAAAATCAACCAACCAATCTAAAACAAAAACAAAATTAACCAAAAGAATATATAGATCTAGAACAAAATCAAAATCAACCAGCCAACCAACAATATATAGATCTAGAACAAAATCAGCCAACCAATCTAAAACAAAATCAACCAAAAGAATATATAGATCTAGAACAAAATCAAAATCAACCAGCCAACCAATAATATATAGATCTAAAACAAAATCAACCAACCAATCTAAAACAAAATCAAACAAAAGAATATATAGATCTAGAACAAAATCAAAATCGACCAGCTAACCAACAATATATAGATCTAAAACAAAATCAACCAACCAATTTAAAACAAAATCAACTAAAAGAATATATAGATCTAGAACAAAATCAAAATCAACTAGCCAACCAACAATATATAGATCTAAAATAAAATTAAACAACTATATATATATATATATATATATATATATATACACACCAACATGGTATTTGTTTAATTCTGATTTTGGGTGACCCAGGAGCAATGGAGACCGAACGAGGGAGGGATAGACCATGGGGGTGGGGTGAGCGTCGGAGGGGGGCGACCACCAGGGACCAGTTTTTCCGAGATTGAGGGAGGGAGGGAGGGAGGGAGGGAGAGAGAGAGAAGGGGACGGCAGCGGGGGGCAACGCAGAGGGGTGAGGGGCTGATCTCCGATCGGCAATCCAAGAAGCAGAGGAGAGAGACAGAGAGAGAAAGATAGAGAATGAGAGAGACTGAAAGTGATAGAATGGGAGAATGATAATACTTTTATTTTCATTTGGTACGAGAAATCGATTGGACCGAAACGAACCCACCAAAATTATTTCGATCTATTCGGTTTCGGTCCTAATAATTTCGGTTTGCGGTTATTAAAGTTTGGTTTTCGGTTCGGATCAAAACCGAACCGAACCGACTATTTGCACGCCCTTAGTTTTTCAGACCCCTATCAAATCTCTCCTGGAAAGTCCCTCTTTTCCAAGTGAAATTGGGCCCTTTAAAACCTAGATCAATAAGATATGATTCATGAAATCAATTCAAAAAAAGCTTGTAGATACCTGTTCTGTTGGGTGAGCCATCTTATTTCTTGGAAGCATGCATCAAAGCATTGAAATCCCCCATGACCAGCCAGGAATTCGAAGTCCGTGATGAGTTCCAGATTTTTCTAGAGTTTTGTCCTCTGTAACGAGGTGGGGTGACCATGAATCGTTGTAAAATAAGTGATTAATTGGTTCTTCTTGATGGCCATATGTATAAACTGATTATTACTGAGCAAGATTTCAATTTCAAACCAATCATCCCAAAGCAACTGAATGCCCTCCGAAAAGCCAGACGCTTCAAAATGGTGGGAATGACAAAAAATACATTCTACTAATACAAAGAATAACTTTTTCACCTCTAATTCTTGGTTCCACTAAAACCAAGATGTTCGGCTTGTATCATTGTTTGAGGAGCTTAATCGATCTAGTAAAAGGGGCTTTATCAGCTTCCAAGAAATTATTAACATAAAAATAAGGAGGTTGAGGAAACAAAGTGCAAGCTAATCCCTAAGATAAGGATCCAAGGGCTCCTTGTCCGTTTTCGAATTAGAGCCCAGTTCTTCTGCATCTTTGCTACCTTTCATGTCTTTATCTTCCTCATTGACCAACATAATTTTCCCTTGTTAGGCTTAAATCCTAACAGGAGCTTAAATGAAGAATTCCGATTGTTAAAACCCAGAGAAAATAGTTAGAAGACAGAAGGAAAAAGAGAGAATAGAGTTAAGAAAAGAGATTTGAGAGAAAAGAGAGAGAGGAGAGAGGAGAATACTCAAAATATGATTACAAATGATTGTGGTCCCAAAGGAACGTTACATTGTTATAAGAAAAAGAAAGATAGCTGTACCAAAGAACAGCTGCACATGCTACCCTCACACCTAAAATCCAAACAAACAGAATTCTGGAAATTAAATAACACAGATTTTTAACTAAATAGAATTAACTAAACCTTTCTAGTATACTTAACAATACCCTCCCCTTGAGAAATTTCTTATCCCCAAAAAGTGAAAATTCTGAAAATTAAATAACACAACAGATTTAACTAACTTAACAGAATTAATCCTCCCTTTCTAGTATACTTAACAACACCCTCCTCTTGAGAAACTTCTTATCCCCAAATAGAGGTGAGCAACGGTCGGTTCGGTTCAATAACCGAACCGAAAATCAAATTGTTATGATTTAGACAAACCGAACTGAACCGAAATCATATAATAATCGAACTCAAACTGAACCGATATTTTCAGTTGGTTTGGTTCGGTTAACCGATAAAATCGAAATTTCAAAATTATAATTAAAAAAATTTCTAAAAATTATAGAAATTTACAAATCATAAAATAAAAATAAAAAAAATCAAAGTTAAAAAATGTACATATATTTAATTTGACTTCAAACCCCTTAAATTGAATTAAAAATATAAAAATAAAGTTAATTTTTGTAAAAATTGAAAAAATAACATATATTAATCATTATTCGGTCGGTTTGGTTAATTTTCGATTTTTGCCTTTCAAAATTGAACCGAACCAAAATAACCGAAATTGATATATTTTCAAAGCCTAAACCGAACAGAAAAATTGAACCAAATTTAAAAAATCGGTTTGGTTCGGTTTTTCGGTTTAAACTGAAATTTGCTCACCCCTATCCCCAAAAAGTGAAAAAATCTAGAAATTGGTGCTGGATGTAATGAGCATCTTCCCAAGTGGAGTCAATTGAAGCAAGTCCTTGCCTTTGGATGAGGACCTATCGAATGTGACTGTATCCAACTAAGATGGTTCTGGAACTTGGCTGGATGATGGAGTTGGCTAACATCTCCGCAACCAATCTCTCTATCTCATTTTTTTGGTAGTGGGAATATTTATAAGGTCTAATGTTAACAGGTTGGGTGTTAGGCTTGAGAGGAATGAGGTGATCATGGGTTCTTTGGGGTGGTAAAGTGGTAGGAATGCTGAATGGTGAGGAGTTGCTGTATTGGAAGTGGAATAGTTTATGGTATGCTAGAATAGTTTGTGTAGTTGTAATGTAAAAAAGTTTGGAAGTGAACCCTTGCCACCCATTTTGCATAAGGTTCCTGATAGACTTAGCAAATATCATTAACTACAAGAAAAATGGCCTTTAACGAAGGGAAATCCGGTCGTTAAAAACTAATAACGACCGAAAAATCCGGTCGATAAAAGCCCCTTCGTTAAAGGTATAGACGACCGGATTTTGTATCCGGTCGTTAATGCCTTTAACAACCGGAACGTTTCGGGTCGTTAAATACTGAATTTTAATGACCGGATTTTCCTTTCACTGATTATATTCACTTTTAACGAAGAAAATTCCGGTCATTGAAGATACCTTTTAACGACTGGATTTTCCTTTCGCTGATTTTATTCGCTTTCGATGAACGGAATTCCGGTCGTTAAAGACTTATTTTAACGACCGGATTTTTTTTGTTGAAAGAAAATTTGGTCATTAATAATAAATTTTCAAAATAAATAAAATATTTTATTTGAATATTAATTGTACACATCATTCACACACATATATATACAAATTATAATAAATAGTATTTTTATATATTGCAAAATACCAATTATAAAATATATCAATATTTCGGAATTATTTAACATTCTAATTGTCATATACAAGTTTGTTTAGAAAAACAAAACCTATCTATACACTTTTTTATTCACCTAAAATCTTAATAAGAATGCATAATCAATTGCATGGCTGGCCCTGTTGCTGTTCCCATTGCTGAGGCTTGGTTGAGTCCCTTCAAAACCAGGGGCTTCCCGTATTTGATGATAATGAGTGTTGGTTTGGTTGAGTCAAAGATGACTGGATTAAAGCCTTTTATCGAGTCAACTCCAAGGATAATATCATAGCCTGCCAATTCAAAAACCCTGAAACTGAACTGGAACTGGTAGCCTTGCATTTGCCAAGTGCAGTGATTGCATTTGTCTTGGACCGAAATCCTCCTACAATCTATGCCTGTAATAGGAGAAACCTTAGTAATAGGCAGCCTTACGTCCTTAACCAGCCTTGAGTCCACAAAGCTATGGGTACTCCCACTATCTATCAACATCATAATGGCCTTTCCTTACATTTGGCCCCTTGATCTTGAGAGTGTTGTCACTCAAGCCTCCATCCACAGCATGCAAAGAGAGCTAAACTTGCTCCAATTGTTCTTCCTCAAGTTCTGGTGGCTCTTCCACTTCTTTCACTCTGTTTCTTCTAGTGTCTCCACTTTTTCAGAAGCTTGTAGGGCTAACAACTTCTTTTCACTATACTTGTGCCTAGAGAAATATTTATCACCACACTTATAACAACTGTCAGGGTTCCTTCTGGTATTTTGGTTTATGTTACTGCCTTGGGTGTGTATGTTTAGGGAAGGGTTAGTCGTTCTTGGATTGTATTGGTTAGCTGTTAGAGTGGAGCTGCTGTAAAGTTCGTTAGGGTTGAATGGTTTAGGGAATGTTCTATTTTTGGTAGCCTCAAGGTGTTTTCGTTGGAGTTTAGCTTGAGCAATGGCTGTATATAAGTCCCTAGGGTTGAACATTCTCACCACACTCTTTATTTCTTCCTTCAACCCCTCCACAAAGCTACTAACATAATAAGGATCAGTATGTTGAGGGAATTCCTTTTCCATTTTTTGTTTAAGTTCCTCAAATCTATCCTGATAGGCTTCCAAAATAGAGGTTTGTCTAAGTTTCTAGAACTCTTCCACTATGTCTAGATCTCCCCCATCCCTAAACCTGGAATGCGGAGCTTCAGCAAATCCTTCCCAAGTCACCCCTTCTAGGTTTCTGCCCCAATTCAAGAACTAGGTCTCAACCTTTCCCATCAAGAAGAGACTAGTTATTTCTACTTGCCTATCAGCCTGCATTTTATAGATCTAGAAATATTTCCTGCACTTACTAATACAGGATCTAGCATTACCCCCCTCAAATGTGGGTAAATCACATTTCAAAAGAAGTTATATTGAAATAAGTTCTCCCAAATCCTCCTAAATCACTCCCTTCTCTATCTACTAGCCTAGGTAATAAGCCTCTTCCTACATCTTGGGTTGGAGGATGGGTTTGGGTTTCCTTGCCTTTAACACTATTGCTAACGAGTGAGGAATGGTGAATGAAAGAAGCAGAAGTTGTGTGGGTTGATGGGTTACCTTGGATAAGCTGGGCCGGACAGACCTTAGTTCTCAAGTCTAAGCTTTTCAAATTGGATTTGGTATTTCTTTTGGTAAGCTCTCAGGTTGACCTACTCCTGTTGCATTTCTTGGAGCTTAGAATCTAGAGACCCAAACATGACCCCTTATTCTTCTAGTTTGGAACCCAAGGTCTGCAGGTATTCTTCCATTTCCTCCATTGAAATTGCATATTCATTCGATACTCCTCCTTTAGCTTTCTTGGCAGCAGTGTTTTTGCTTATGTTCCCAAGGATTCGTGGCTACTTTGATACCAATTGTTAGGATTAGATCCTAACAGTAGCTTAAATGAAGAATTCGAAGTGTTAAAATCCATAGAAGATAGGTAGAAGACAGAAGAAAGAAGAGAATAGAGTAAGACGAGAGATTTGAGAGAGAGAAGAGAGAGAGAGGAGAGAGGAGAATATTCAGAATATGATTACTAATGATTGTGGTCCCAAAGGGATATTACATTATTGTAGGAAAAAGAAACATAGCTGTACTAAGGGATAATTGCACATGCTACCCTCACACCCAAAATCCAAACTAACATAATTATGGAAATTAACTAACGCAACAGATTTTTAACTAACTTTAACATAATTAACTAATCCTTTTTACTATACTTAACATCCTTGAATCCGAAGGTCTTACAATCAGCAATGTCGGAGAGGAAAGGGGAACTTTTTTTGTCGTGGGCTTCTGGTCAAGTTCCTTAGAGATATGAGAACTAAGCTTAGTGGCCTAATGATAATCTGCTCCTCCTTATCATTTTCTTTCATTCTTTCTAATAAGGCCATGCAAATGATCGGTTCGGTTTTTTTTGAACCGAACCGAATAGACCGAAAATCGAACTTTTCAAAATAAAATAACCGAACTGCAAATTGAAGTTTTTAGGACTAAAATTGAATAGACTGAAATAATTTCGATCAGTTTAATTTGGTTCAATCGGTTTGTGGCTTCTTTTTTATTAGATCTGTAACCCCCTCTCTCTCTCTCTCTCTCTCTCTCTCTCTCTATATATATATATATATATATATATATATATATATATATATATTTATATATTTTGGTTCTCTCTCTGTTCTCTCCCCTACCCCCTTCTCTCTGTCTATCTTTTCTTCGCTCACTCTCTTCAATTGAAACCTCTGCATCGCTTACCAAGAAACAACATTGGAGTCTCTGCGACAGCGGCGAAAGACAGTCTACAGGGGATGGTGCTTCGAGGAAACCTTGTGAGATTAGAGTTTATGAGACTGGGTTGTTGTTCTCTCTCTCTCTTTTATCCCCAAAACAGAAAAATGAACAAAAACAAAAACAATTCCTGTTCAAAAATATGCATACAATATTGATTAAAACCCTATTTTCAAATTGAGTTGCAGCAAATTGCAAGCTTTTCTTTTTCTTTTTTTTTTGTATTTTAATATAGTAAAAGTGAATATTGGTTATGGTGTTTTTATGGGTTTATGTGAAGGGATCTAATTTGAGAGGTTGAGCTGAAAATGTTGGCGGAGATGGTGGAGATGATGATGGAGGGAACGGAAATCCAGGAAAACAATTGATATGGAATTTTATGGGACTGGGTTTGTGAATTTAGACGAGAATTTGCTTTTTGAGGTGTTGAAACATATGGATGCCAGGAATTTGGGATGGGATGCTTGTGTTAGCATATATATATATATATATATATATATATATATAAAGAGCAAAATGGGGAGTTTTGGGTATTTCAGTCGGTTTGGTTAATTCAGTTTTTCAGTTTTAAGAACCAAACTGAATTATCTAAAATCTAATTTCGGTTTAGAACCGAACGAACCGAAAATCGAACCAAATAAACCAAAATCCATTCGGTTCCAGTTTTGTTTTGCATAGCCCTACTTTCTAAGGTCTCAAAGAGATCGATCCCTTTTCACAGCTCTATTGTGATCCCTCAAACTTTCAACTATTGGGCTATCATTAGGCTTTTTGCTATCTGGGCCTTTGTTTTTACCGTGGGGCCTTTTACCTCTCACTGTCCTCAAAGAGTAGCCAGCTTCCCTATGAGACACATCACCTAAAGGCATGCGCTTTCCTGCATTCTCCTTCATGGGACCACATGTAATTGTCTCACTATCTAGCCCGACATCTCCTATGTTACCATTGTCCTCTTGTGTCAGTCCTGCAAACCTCGGCCCTTTCTAAAAAGAGTTACCTCTATCCCCTGCGCCATCTTGCTTTTTTTGTCTGCAATTTCCCCTTTTGTTTGCTATCATCTACGGGCCATGTTCGTCGATTCTATTGCCACCTCTGGTCACTAGCCCATTGGAACCATCGTGATTCTGGTTCTCGTCGTTCCTTTCCTTATGTGGGCAATAAGAATCCAAATGTCCACATCTGCCACATTTGAATCATATCTTCGGTAGGTTTTCGCATTCCACCGTTTGTATATTCCCATCAAGCATAAACTTGGAGACAAGGGGTTCTTTGATGTCTATCGAGACAGTCAATCTAGCATGTTTGCCTATGATGATATCGCTAGTATTGGAATCAGCCTTCACCACCTTGCTAATAGCTTCTCCTATTTTCTTGATTTTTCTGGGTTGTAAAGCAAAGTGAGTTCTGGGAGCCTAATCCAAACCACAACTTAGTTGATCATAGAGTTAGACACTTTTAAATCCAGGGACCATGGCTGGACTAAGAGGTGGCCACCCAATATGGTCCCTAGCTCTCCCAACAAGGATCTTAAATAATTCTCCTCCTCTCTAAAATTAACCAGGAAATATCCCCAGCCAATATCAAGGATTTTAGCTTCATCTAAGTCCCAAAGCATTTGCAGCTTCTTATAGAACATTTTATAGCCTATAGCCTATAGAACATTTTATAACTACTGCTCGGCAAAAAATGTTGGAGACTCTGTTCTTTAGGTCTTTCGAGATTCTCACAATCTGGCATTTTCCATCCCTGAGAATCTCAACATCCCCTATGTTAATCGTGATGTCTGCCTTCTTCATTTCCTCTCCCAAACTCTGCTTCTTTCCCCGTTCCTTGCATAAGAGTATACTTCAAGTACTAAGCAGCAACACTGTATTCCATGGTGGACTCTTCTATGCTTGACTTTCTTGGTTGCCTTATCACTCTCCTCTCTTTGCTGGTTACCATCGCCACGAATGTGCATGTTAAGAGGAGTTAAATATTGATACATTTTTATGATTGTATTCATAAATATTCTTTTAAAAGATCTGATTTAGAATGCAGAGCAAAGAGTTTTAGGCCTAACTATATATCTGGCAACCCTAGCATCTCCAGTAAGGAGGAGCTAACTCAACATTGTGAGTGCAAATTTGCTCTCACAACTCAAAAATCTATCTGCTTTCACTTTACTTGCCCTTCTCTGAGCTTTCTTCCACCATAATTTTGCTGGGTTTCCTTCTTCAGGTACAACTTTCAACCTCTTAAACTTCATATCTATGCTTGTTATATAATGTGCTTACTAGTAATATTGGTTTTCTTTTTCCTTATTGCTATTATTTGATGCTTTTCAAGAGAGGGATAAAGGAACAGATGGGTTATAATCTCTTTACTACTGAAAGAATATCAATAGGTGGTTTATGAAGCATATATAGAAAAAGAAAAGTTTTTGATGTAAAATTTGCATTTTTCTTTTCAAATTTGTGCACAATTGGCAGTTGCTACTTCGTTTATTAAGGTTTTTCTATTTTTGATCAAATCGGATTAGGTTTCCAGCTCTTCTTTTGAAGGAAGATCACTGCTGATTGTTTGGCTTGGTTGGATTTTATCTGAAAGTCTAGAACAGAAGGGGAGAATCTATTAAGTTGAAGACATTGGTGGACAAGGAGAAGAATAGGGTATTATTTGCTGAAGCTGATGCTGACTTTATTGATGTTCTTTTCAGTTTTTTGACAATGCCTATGGAAACAATTGTTAGATCAACCTGTCAAGGGCAACCAACTAGGTCCATAGGTTGTATGAGTAACTTGTATTCAAGTGTTGAAATCTTGATGTTAATTATCTCAGGACTAAAGTATGTAAGTTGATGCTGTTATATCCTCAAATCGAGGCAGTAACTCAGTATAGCAAGCTAAAACTAAAGATTGATGGCTGTGAGCCTCATAAGTATTATTACTGTGAAGACAAAGAATGCATTAGCTCCCGACACAAGTTATTGAGTCACTACCAAGTTAGTATGGCATGTGGGTTGGCTCATTACTATGGAGACAGTTATTGAGTCACTACCACGATATATGTGCATGTGGGATGTCTATTGGTTGCCATTGCGGGCTGGTTTGTAAGGTTAAGCCAAATACTCCTCGAGAAAAAGGAGTATTTGTGAAAGGATAAACTTGATTTCTAATAAGTGATGGGTTACAAGTGATACACTCATGAAGTGCAGCAAGCTTTTCTTTGCTTTACAAGCTTGAGTCAAGGATGCAAGCAATATTGAGGACAATACATAAAATTTTAGAGCATGAGGTAACTAATAAATTGACAAGTTCTACTTGTTATATATCAAAGTTAATTTTTAACTCGACATTTCGTTTCAGGTTTTGAATTTGCTGAAAAGCTCAATGGTATCAGATGCACCCTTGACAAAAACTTTGTTGTAGAAAATTGAGACCCCTGAATTAAATCTCAATATTGCAACTTTATTCTACACCGGCTTCCAATCTCAATACTCTTTTCACCCTCAGCATGATCCCACTATGTTTTCCTAGTGGTGCAAAATGGAAAGTAGAGATCGAGAAAACAAAAAAGAAAGTCACGAAAATGGATAAGAAAGTACAGGTTTGATGGCCCCTTCCTGTCATTAGAAAGGCAGGACACGACAAGGGAAGGCCCATCAAGAAAGTAAAACTCATACCTCATCCTTAAAAGGCAGAAAGATGGAAAAAATAAAGCGAGAAAATCTTGAGATGCTTAAAAAATCTTCATGAGAAAGAAAAATAAGAAATTCAGGAGAAAAAAGGAAGGAGAAATGAGAGCAACAACCGGAAGAAGCCCGCCTATTTATAGGATTTTTATTCAAGTTGAGAAGAAACCACTCGAAACATGCGGTGGTCTACAACTGGAGCATCGAAGAACTTGAGTTATTAGCGCAAAAACTAACAATTACCATAATGAGCACATTTTACGAAGCATCCCTTGTTAATGCTTTAAATGGAGCGCCCCACAAGAAAACACCAGAGGCCCAAATAAGGCCCAAAAGCCACAAGGCCCAAAGTATAGCACAGGAGATTTCGTGGGCTGTCACAAGGCATGTCCGATCGGACCTGCCGAGCTGCTACATGCTAATGCACTGATAAACTTTATCGCTATATCTCTCTGACTATCTTCAGTCACGTTATCATCCATCTACTTTGACACACTCGGTAAGGCTTAGATAGTAAAGGTCATGATGCCACTATACCCAAAGTGTAGCGCTCTCTCTCTCTATCATATAAATAATCCAACCCTTTTAAAGGCTCCAGGCATTAGTCTCAATTGAAGAAAATATCTTCTTTCTATATTTCTTCTCTCTAAAAGTCCCTTATTGACTTAAGATTTAGAGAGCTACCGCCAGATCCGATCGGGCTAGCCTTACTTGCAGGTTATAGGTCCTCTTCCAAGTTGTTCATCCTATTCACGTCCCTCGTTTTGATATCCAAAGGAAAATCAAGTCTAGAACAGAATGGGAGAATATATTAAGTTGAAGGCATTGGTGGACAAGGAGAAGAATAGAGTATTATTTGCTGAAGCTGATGCTGATTTTATTGATGTTCTTTTCAGTTTTTTGACAATGCCTATGGGATCAATTGTTAGATTAACCCGTCAAGGGCAACCAACAAGGTCTGTAGGTTATATGAATAACTTGTATTCAAGTGTTGAAAATCTAGAAAATGTTGATGTTGATTATTTCAAGACTAAAGTATGTAAGTTGATACTGTTGTATCTTCGAATCGGGGCAGCAACTCAATATATCAAGTTGAAACTAAAAATTGATGGCTGTGAGCCTCATAAGTATTATTACTGTGAAGATAGAGAACGCATTAGCTCTCGGCATAAAATATTGAGTCACTACCAAGTTAGTATGGCATGTGGGTTGTCTCATTACTTTAGAGACAGAGAATATGTACTACCACATATGTGCATGTGGGATGTCTTTCGGTTGCCATTGCAAACTGGCTCGTAAGGTTAAGCCAAATAATGATGAAATAGATCCTCGAGAAAAATGAGTGTTTGTGAAAGGAAAAACTCGACTTCTGATAAGTGATGGGTTACAAGTGATACCCTCATCAAGTGTAGCAAGCTTTTCTTTGCAAGCAAGGTTAAGGACAAGACATAACATTGGAGCATATGAGGTAACTAATATAAAGTACAGATTATATGGATAGGAAAACTTCCATTGCATTAATTTATCATTTCCAATGCCCGCTAAGGTTGCTAACAACCATTGCAATATCGAAAGAGGCCACCTGCAATAGCTGCACAACAACGCATACATTAGAAACAAAAATTACCAGCCAAATTTTCTCAACTCCAATCTACTCTCTCATATGCCCACATTCAATTACATTATGCTACAACAGCAATCAACTATGAATTCCAATCTTTTAAATCTTTATTCAGGATACACAACAATATATACATTGAAAAATAAAACAAGCTAAACTTCAAATAATTGTTCATAATCCAAATAAAGATTGGAGACTTCTGAATGTAATTTATTCCATGAAGTATATTAGCAATCAGCAGCTACAATCACCGTCTCTCATTCACATCTTATTCTTCATCTCCTTCATCTTCATCATCTGATAAAATAAAAAAAAAAAAAGAAGAAGAATAAGAAGAAGCAACAATGATGTATGATGCGCCAAGCCCAAATTTCTGTATTAAAATATTAATTAGTAATAATACTCTTAATTGTTGGTGCTTCGACCCCTGCATATACGGTCTATGAAGTAGATTAGCAGCAAACAGAATCGCCCATTATTAAGTATTTGTCATTCTTCCATTTATCATTATTTCTTTCAGCTTCGGAGTGTTGGATGGCCCATGAGAAAAACTTTTCATTTGATTGCATCCATTAATTTCCAAGGATTCTAATGACTGCAATTCAACTGCACTAGTTCCACCACAAAAACTCTTGAGATTAGGCAATTCTTCAAGTTCTAACACTTGCAATCGAGGAAATTCTATTTTATCCAATACTGATTCTGGTGCTTCTTCATCCTCTTTTCCAACAATAGCTTCCATCTTCTCACATGAATGAATCCACATACGTTCTAGTTTCACCAGAAGTTTGGGCAAATGAGGTGGGAAAATATGTATGAGATTCCCACAATTATATACTGTCAAGTATTGCAGGCTTTGAAATCCCATAATTTCTGATGGAATCTTGAACCATATATGTGTTAGATCTGTTAAATAATCTAATTTTAACCATTCCAAAGAATTAACAGCTCCAACAGCAGCATGATGTTCCCAGAATGAAAATATCACTTTTAATGCATAGCAATCTTCAATTCTTAGCTCTTCCAAATTCAGCAACCTCTCCATGAAGCCGTATGGAATGAATGCAGAATGATCATTAACATGGCCAACGGATGAATCCCCGTTCTTGATAAGTGAAACCTTAATTACAATATATCAACAAAGTTATTGTGTTACACGCAAAACTTCAAATCATAATAATTAATTGGGTAAAGAATCGGTAAAAGTTAATGACTATAATAATTATTTTTTTTTTGAATGCCAATGAATATAATTATTTAACACTATATTTGTGTATATATATTGTACTAAATTCAATATGATCATATTTTTAATATATTTTATATTCCAAAAGTAGTATTTTGAATGATTGCAAAGTTTCTTTAATTAAGAATTTAAAAGTGTTATTAAATGTTTTTCTATTGCGAATGATTTTTCAACATATATTAATTGTTCAATTTAGATATATAAATAAAACATAAAATAGAGCTGAAAAATGTTGCATAAAAAACTGTAATAAAAAATTTTAAAATCTTTAAAATTTAATTTTTGTTTAGACTGATTTTTGCATTGTTGCCTTATTTTATATAAGACAACAATCTAGTTGCATATTTGAAATGTTACAAACATTTAAGTGTTGCATCAAAATATTTAAACCATTATAATAATTTAATTAAGTCGCGTAAGAGTGGATGTAATACCTATCAAATTGTTGCTACTAACTGCTCTTTTTATCTTAAATTATTGTAATAACTTAAATATTTTGATGCAATATTTAAATACTTGTAGCATTATAAATATGTTGTTAGATTGTTGCATTACATAAATTACGGCAATAATTTAAAACATGTTGCTAAAAATATATTGTAATAAGCTTGTTATATAACAATGAATCTATATATGATTAAAAATCACTGCTGGTCAAATCTAAAAGGACAAATTAAATTTTGCTTCTAAAACCATTTGAGTTATATATATGCCAAGCAATAATGCACTTTATTGCTTCCATTTTCAATCTCATTTGCAACTTCAAATAATAATAATAATAATAATAATACAATTTAAAATTAAATGACGCCCCAATTCTTGGTAAGTAAAATCTTTAAAAATAATAATAATAATAATAATAATAATAATAATAATAATAATAATAATTCGAAACTTGTTGCATGACTTTAAACCATAAAAATATTAACTCCAAGGGTAAAATAGTACTAAAATCTTGATTCTCTGTACGTATTGTATTTAGATTTAATATTGCTCAAGCAACTTAACAAGCATTTTAATCTATTGTTCTTAATTAGCCCCTTTCCTAGTCAACCTATTTACAGTTAACCTTCATAACCTTAATTAGCCCCTTTCCTAGTCAACCTATGAACATATCATTTTATATTGAGGCCTGAACATATCATTATTAAAAAAATAAATAAAGAAAGCAAGTACTATACCTGTTTGCTGGAAAGAAGATGTTGATTTTGTGGTTCAATACTTTGTTGGTCTCTTCCTGTGATTAATAATCCTGATGAACCACCCAATGATTTGATCTTTGGACAACTGATCACATATAATACTTTTAGAGAGTGGCAATTCAAGGAAACATGACCATCAGCACAAAAAGCCACCAACTCTGATAGATACTGAAGACGGAGTTCATTTAGCATAGGGAAGACTGTTTCCTCTTGGCTTCCATCTGCAACTCCAACTACATATTCCATCTTCTCACATTGCCATATTTGTAAAGTTCGAAGCTGCACCAATTGTTGTGCCACAGAGGGTGCAAATGCTATTTTCAGTGGACTACATCTTTCCAATGTGAGATCTTGAATATTTGATAACCGTAGCCAATTAGGTGATGGAAATAATGTAGAAATCACTTGGGGACTTCCACTAGATGCATTTGGTTGTTCCATGCTATCTGCTTTTACCTGTCCATTTTTATAGTTGTTGACTTGCTTAAATATTGTGAAAATTGATTTAAAAAAAAAAATACAATTATGGGATCAGTTGAATAAATTACCTTTTTAAAAAAAAAAAAAAAGTTCATCTGATGATTTCATAATAACGTATATTTTAATTGATTTAATTTTCAATACATGCACTAAAATCATCATCTTACTCTATTTTAATTGATTTAATATTCCAGTATAATATAGAATGTATTTTGCTTTAATTAATATTCGAATAATATATCTTCAAAATGTTGAGATGGGCTTAATTTGGATGAGAACATACCTCATTCTTCGTGCTTCCATTGATGTCTCCCTTCTTTCTTCTATGCTTATTCCTTTCAGCTTCGGAGTGTTGGACGGCCCATAAGAAAAACTTTTCATCTGATTGCATCCTCTAATTTTCAAGAATTCTAATGACTGCAATTCGACTGCACTAGTTCCACCACAAAAACTCTTGAGATTAGGCAATTTTTCAAGACTCAACACTCGTAATCCAGGAAATTCAATTTTGTCCAATACTGATTCTGGTGCTTCTTCATCCTCTTTTCCAACAATAGCTTCCATCTTCTCACATGAACCAATCCACATTTCTTGTAGTTTTACTAGAAGTTTGGGCAAATGAGGTGGGAAAATATGTATGAGATTTCCACAATTATATACTCTCAACTCTTGCAGACTTTGAAATCCAATAATTTCTGATGGAATCTTGAACCATATATGTGTTAGATCTGTTAAACCATCTAAATTTAACTTTTTCAAAGAATTAACAACTCCAACAGCAGCATGATGTTCCTGGAATGAAAATATCACTTTCAATGCATCGAAATGTCCAATTGTTAGTAATTCCAAACTCAGCAATCTCCCCATGAAGTCGTATGGCATGAATGCAGAATGGTCATTAACATGACCAACGGATGAGTCCCCGTTCTTGATAAGTGAAACCTTAATTACAAAATATAATTCTGTTAGTGGAGGAGAGGCTACAGTCCATGAAACAGAGAGATGAGTTGTTAATTGTAATGAAGAATTGGGTATGGAGTGTTTGAGTATGAAGATTACTATTAGTAAAGAATCGGATACAACATGTGGATAAGGGTTGAAAGAAAAGTTAGCGAAAGAATATTGATATATTCTAAGGAACTATATAATCTGATTTAAACAAACCAAGCATCTTACATTTGTTGGTAAGAACCGAGTTCGTTTTAATTTTAATGCAATTATTTAATTAAATCAAAGAAGCATCTCTTACGATTGTTCAGTAATTAGGATTAGTTTCTTGGCTAATTTACACATAATGAAAAAAATGATTAGTAGAAGCATCTTTAATAATTATAACTAGTTCACTAAAATAATTGGGAAATTCATCTTCGAGTCAATAATTAAATAGTGGATTGAAATTGAGATTAAACCTTTGACCGAGAATTTTTCCTCATTGATTCTTATTTAGTACTAATTCTCTGGCTTTAGTTAATTCTATATTCATTATTTTCAGCAATTAAAACGTCATTTATTTATTTGTTTCCATAAAAGAATTAATTTTCTGTCAATTTTCGGAGATTCGACATTACTCATCACTTCTACAATTTATTGATTTTAGGAAGTAAGGTTTTATTTTTGGGGTTTCGATACCCATCAGACTTTCTAAAAATATGAATCACTTTAAATGACTTTCATAAATAGATTTTAAATGACTTTTATAAACATTGTATTTTTAATACTCAAATAAACATTATTTTTATATATTTATTTTTATGCCTGCTTTTGGTGGCTTTTAGGGTTGAGCAAAACTTAATCGAAACTGAAAATTGAACCGAACCGAATGGATTTTGATTTATTTGATTTTATTATTTAATTTTCGGTCCATTTACTTCTAAATTAAATTAAATTTGATTTTTTCCTCGTTGATTCTTATTTAGTAATTTTCTTGCTTTAGTTAATTTTCTATTCATTATTTTTAGCAATTAAAACCTCATTTATTTATTTGTTTTCATAAAAGATTTAATTTCCTGTCATCACTACTACAATTTATTGATTTTAGAAAGTATAATTTTATTTTTGATTGTTTCGACATCCATCAGGCTTTCTAAAAGTATGAATAACTTTAAATGAGTTTCATATATAGATTTTAAATGACTTTTATAAACATTTTATTTTTAATACTCAAATAAACATTATTTTTATACATTTATTTTTACGCCTGCTTTTGGTGGCTTATAGGGTTGAGCAAAATTGAATCGAAACTGAAAATCGAACCAAACAAAATTAATTTTGATCTATTTGATTTGATTTTTCAATTTTCGATCCATTCAATTCTAAAATTAAATTTGATTTTTTCCCTGTTGATTCTTATTTAGTAATTTTCTTACTTTAGTTAATTTTCTATTCATTATTTTCAGCAATTAAAATCTCATTTATTTGCTTGTTTATTTTCATAAAAGAATTAATTTCCTGCCAATTTTTGTAGATTCAGCTCTACTTGTTTATTTTTTTTAGTAGAATTAATTTCCTTCCAATTAAAATCTCATTTATTTGCTTGTTTATTTTAAGAAGTAATTTTATTTTTGGTAATTTCAATACTTTCTAAAAATATGAGTGACTTACTGACTTTTATTAAATGACTTTCATATATAGATTTTAAATTAGGGGTGAGCAAAAAAATCGATGGACTCGGTTAACCGGAAAAAAAAATCCGAAACCGAACCGATGGACTAGTTAACCGATTGTAATGGACTAATTAATGGTTAGTATTTTGAAAAAACCGATATTAATGGACTGGTTAATGGTTTTTGACTCATGTGACTGGTTAACCGAACCGAAACCGAATTTTTAGTTAATTTATTTATTTTTTAATAATTTATAACAATTTATCCTAATTAAAAGTGATCATGTATTTTTTTTATTATACTAATTATTTTAAAGTTTTTAACTTTTTTTAATTGGCTATTAGTAAGTATAATAATTTATCTAATTAAAAATAATTATGAACCGGTTAATATATTTACTTATTAAATATTAATTTTTAAAAATAAATTTGCTTATATCCACCAAATATTTTTATTTTAACAACAATAATGTTATATTATAGTGAAAAAAATTTAATTTTTAAGTATCTTGAACATTTTAATTTTATTTATGAATATATTTATAATTATAGTGGTTAACCGAAAAATATTGGGTAACCGATCCGAAAATCCGAAACCGATGGACTGGTTAACCGATGGTAATGGACTGTAATTTCAAAAAACCGATATTAATGGACTGGTTAATGGACTGAGGCTAATGGACTGGTTAACCGACCATGCTCACCCCTATTTTAAATGACTTTTATAAACATTTTATTTTTAATACTCAAATAAACAATTATTTCTATATATTTATTTCCACACTTGCTTTTTGGTGGCTTATAGGGCTAAGCAAAGTCAAACCGAAAATCGAACCGAATGGATTTTAGTCAATTTAATTCGATTTTTTCGATTTTTGATCTATTCGATTTTAAACCGAATTAAAAATTTGATTTATTTGGTTCATAAAATTTAAAAATCAAATAGAATGAACCGATTGAATTAATGAAAATACATTTTATAATTTATTTCATATATTCATATTTTTTGTTTTTACTGCATGAAAAATATATAAATAAATTTTAAAAAATACTTTTCTTGTTTTTGGTTTAAAAAACTATTGATTTATACCTGTCAAACTATTGATTTATTTGGTTCATATATTCATATATGAACCAACGGGCCTCCTCCCAAATCCCCTTTTGCACAGCCCTAATTACTTCCTGTTCCTAATCTCTGTTTCTCAGTTGTGGCCCCCTTCCCTCTCTCTTTCTCTCTTCATCCAGTCCTCACTCAGCCCCTTCTACCCTCGCCATCGTTGTTGGACGCCGTCTGAGAGAAACCTTCTGGTGACTTATCTACTCCAAAATCAAATTCAACAAAACCTCTAAACCCAAAAAGCGAAGGTAATTCCACTAACTTTGTTCTTTAATGCATCCTTGTCCTTCTCAGTCCATCGTTTTCGTTCATAAGTTTATTTCTTTTGCAAAAAGTTATTAGCTAATAGTCTATTTTTTCCTTCTCAACGGTTTTGATGTTATGTTTGCCTCTGTTTAGCTTTGCACGCTTCCTTACAGCACTGGGTTATGTTAGTCTTTCATTTTGTTTGGTTCTTCTCGCACTCTTAGAATGTTTCATTTTGGTTTTTTTTTTCAATATTATTTTTCTTAAAATGGTTTATTCAATTATTTTTCTTTTAAAATATTTTTCTTTGGTGAAGTTTGTTGTACTGGTGGTTCTAGATATACATTTATGAATAATAAGAAGATTGATGCCTCAATGCTGTTAAAGGAGTTACTGTGAATGCTGAGAGGCTCTGCAAAACTTGATGCATTCATGAATTTACGTACATTAGCTTGATTTTGATATAATTGCTACTAATGAAGCTTGATTTTGTTAAAGGAGTTACTGTGAATGCTGAGAGACTTGCATTTGTGCGTGCATTTGTATCAGGGATCTTGTTTCACTCTTTAAGCTCTTTAGTACTTGATCTGAAAATTCTGTTATTGGCAGTGTGTTTCATCTTTCTTTTATTGTGTCCTGCTATATCATAAGCAATGATCTTAAATTCAGGTTTTATGTGGAGTACTTATCATGATATGTCCCACAATATTATTTTGAAACAGAAAGCTGTACGTAGCTTACAGTCTAATCAATCTGGAGCTTAAGCTGGGGATTTAATTTAGGATTATGGAATAATAAAGGTAAAGCAGCAAACATTGGCCTATGTCTTTACCCCTTGAAGCCATTGCTTAAATTTCAAAGGCCAAGGGTGTCTGAATTCTAATAAGCATGAGTGGGTGAATGGTTTTTATGCTGACGTTACTCTATATGTCCAGTGGGTGTCCTTATAACAACCTATTTAATATTTATTTAAATGTTAAGTGTTATTTTGTATTGCAAATTTGTAATTGAGTGAGGTATTATTGGATTTAGCAAAACTAATGTTGTGGTTGGGGAAGATGTTGATCCATGTCAAATAGATTTGAGAAGATGGAATAAATAGCAAAACTAATTTATGGTTTAAAGATTTTAACAGGGTTTGTTAGCTTGTATATTTTGCATAGTTTCAGCTAATTTCGATGTGTTAATTGGACTTTAATTGATTGGAAATTAGTTCATTTGTTTCATATTTGTGATTTTGACAGATTTTGGTGGTAAAGGAGAAAAGATGGGATTTTTGGGAGATATTGCTGTTAGTTTTGGAGTTCTATAGTTGTCTCGTACAGTAGGCTGTGGGCACGAGCTATTCAACGAGGGATTGTTACACTTGTGCGAAAATTGAGACTTTTTAGCTAACTTCGAGCGGTTGTTTCATACATTTTAGGAGTTGAATTAGGTCGGGATTACCACAAGAAAACGAGATTATATTAAGAAGAAAAAGGCGTAATTATAACTTTAGAATTACTTTCCTTATTATTATTATTATTATTCAATTTCCTATTGGAGGTAGAACTCTAGGGTTATAAATCGAGATTTTTGCTTATAATTTTCCAGTCATATTCTTCTTCTTTTGAAGCAACAATGTGGAGAAGATGATTTGTGCCTGAATTTCTTGTCTCGGTTGAAGGATAATCAACATATTTCTATTCCATATTTGTGAGATCTTGTCTATGATTTCTTGATGTATATTGTAGTTCTTTTAATTCTTGTTATAGGAGCCATTGCATGTTTTGAAAGAATTATATAGTGCCAAACAAATTGCTTTGATCCGTGATTGTCTTTGTAATCTGTAATTTGTGATAATTGGAAGAATTTATTTTGGTCTATTTGATTCGATTTTTTCAGTTTTTGTTCCATTACGTTGTGAACCGAATTAAAAATTTGGTTTATTCGGTTCAGTTTGATTTGTAAAATTAAAAGCCAAATGAGCCGAATCGATCAAATTAATGAAAATGGACTACATGAAAAATATATAAATAAATTTAAAAAATATTTTTCTTGTTTTTGGTTTAAAAAAAATCTATTGATTCCGTTATATGGCATTTTTGCTTCTCAGTTAAACTTGTAAGGAGTCAACTTGAGATTTAAGTTAAAATTTTAACCATAATTCTTGAATTGTGTTTCAAACCCGGTAGTGTATGTATATATATGCTGTATTATTGATTTGAATTTATATTTAATTACTAATATAATTTTTTATTTTATATGTGATTTTGATTAATATTTATTAAAAATAAAATATAATGAATTTATGTCCATTAATTCTATTTTAGTTAATTTAAATGGTATTATTTTTGTGAAAATATGTTAATTTAATTTATGGATCCATCAAGATTTAAAGTCCAATAAAAAAAAATTTAGACTAGAACATTTGAAAATTTTAAATATAATATTCCATAAATCAAGTAAATACCTCTTGGTCGGACAAAAGATGTGGTTGCCTAATTTCTTGCTCTCTTCCTCTTCTTGCTCTTCTTTCTCTTTTGAATTTAGGACATACTTTCAACACTAATTGTTTCAAGCAGTCCCTATCAGAGGAAACTTGACCATCCTATATATGAATAAACTCTTATAAGATTATTCAATATTTTGATTAATAATATAATAACAAAATTAATATCCTATATATCAATAAAAAGCACTACTCATTTAATCTAAAAACTTAAATTAAATTTTGCCTCTAAAACCATCTCATTTATATATAGGCCAAGCAATAATGCACTCTGAATATGGAAAGCAATCTGAAATTAAATTCAATGTAAATATAAACCAAATGCATATCTCTTTGCTGGGAATTTAATGGCTTGAGTTATTGCAATTTGCTAATATCTCAAATTAAATAATGTGAAAGTTAAAGGCAAAATTGATTTGCAATTTCAAAGAAACAAATTCAATGTATACGTAAAATAAATAAAGAAAGCAAGTAGTAAACCTGTTTGCTGAAATAAAGAAGTTGATTTTGTGGTTCAATACTTTGTTGGTCTCTTCCTGTGATTAATAATCCTGATGAACCACCAGATGATTTGATCTTTGGACATCTTTCCACCTCTAATACTTTTAGAAAGTGGCCATTCAAGGAAACATGACCATCAGCACAAAATGCCACCAACTCTGATAGATCACAAAGACGGAGTTCATTTAGCATAGGGAAGACTGTTTCCTCTTGGCTTCCATCTGCAACTCCAACTACATATTCCATCTTCTCACATTGCCATATTTCTAAAGTTCGAAGCTGCACCAATTGTTGTGCCACGGAGGCTGCAAATGCTATTTTCAGCTGACTACAACTCACCAATTCGAGCTCTTGAAGATTTGATAAACGTAGCCAATTAGGTGATGGAAATAATGTAGAAATCAGTTGGGCATTCTCATTAGATGCATTTATTGGTTGTTCCATGCTATCTGCCATTACCTGTCAAATATGAAGTCTCCATTTTTAATAATCTTTTTTTTTTTGGCTTAACATAAAATAGCGCGTACCTTCATGTCTCCCCAAAAACCTTTCAGCTTTGGAAGCCCACGCAGATTTAAAATTTTCAGATTAGGAAATTCAACCTCATTAGCTGTTATCTCCTCATCATCCACTTCCTCTCTGTACAAAATTCCTTCCATATTTTTGCAGTCACTTATTCTCATCTTTTGGAGTTGTCTCAATCCTCTAGCCACAGACAATGGAAACACGTATTCCAATTTCTCACACTGAGATATATCGATAGACTGTAATCTATTGAAGTGTGGAAGCTGAATTTCTGAAGGCTTTGGTTTTGAAAATGAGCCATGCCATATTTCTTTCAAATTCATCAGACTGCTTATTGTTAGGGTCTCCAACTTAGAGAAAACTGCAACTGGAATTCCCTGCAATATCGTTGCATCAACTACGTACTCGAGTTCATTGCAGTCTTCAATAGATATTACCCTCAACTGTGGAAAACCATCTTCACTGAGCTCATATATACTCCTCAAATTCACCACATGGTTTAAATTCCAGAGTTCAGCTGTCCTCAATAAAGAACATATCCCACTCTCTTTAATTTCCGCTTCACTGCCACCTTCGATGGACAACCTTTTCCCTAGGTGTTCGTCATCAGTAGCATAATAATGATATTGCTGATTTATAAGAATTTTAAATCTTATCAGCTTCCTAAAAACTGATTCATGAGGCAAAAGTGAGAAATTTGGTACCCGCATTTGTAATGCTGTTAAGCAAAGACTATCTAGTTCCCTAAGGCTTGTGTTGGTTTCCTCCCCATCTCCTTTGGATTCCCACTCGCCAAACATCCATGTTACATACAGCTCTTCTAGTTTTGACAGCTTTGATAAAACACCTGAAGGAATATGATCAAGCTGCTCAATATTCATCAAGTCCAGCAACTTCAAATTTTTCAGTAATGCTATTTCTTTCGGAAGCTCCTTTAAATATCCAGTGCCAATTTTAAGAATTTCCAGAGATATCAGATCTCCTATTTCTTTAGGCAACTCTTCCGACTCAAAATTTTTAAGACACAAGACACGAAGATACTTTGGAAAATCAAGTGATTTTGGTAGTGATGGGATGCCCAAAATTAGGACTTTCAGTTGTTTCATCCCCCAAAAAACTTTGTATTTCAGATCATCAGCAGAACTTCGATAACCAAGCGATAAAAATTGAAGCATTGGACATTTTATATCAGTAGGGAGTTCCTTGATCTCTTCACAGAAAATTGAAATTGCAGTGGAATCTTTGCACCCATTTGCATCCGGCCACTTCTTCACCACAGCATCACAACTTACTAAATAATGCTTATCTCTTGAGGCGATTGATATGGCTACATCACGTATCACATCATGCATTTTGACTGACTCTACGCTATAATCATCACCATTAAGCAACAAAAATGAATATTTTAGTTCATCAATGAGTGTAGAGACTCTTACTCTTGCTTCATGGAAGTCATCAACATCTTTAAATAGCCGCAAGCCCATCCCATATCTAACCAAACTTTCAACAGGAACATTATAATCTTCTGGAAACAAGGAACAGAGCAAAAGGCATGACTTGGCTTCCTCGCTTTTCAAATAATTATAGCTTAATTCAATTCCAGAGTGAACTTTCTCCATTCCAGATACACCTTCCATATTGGATTTCTTTAGCTTTTGGAGGGCATCTTCCCAAACATGTTTTGGCTTATTTTTTAATGCTCTCGCAATAGTAACAATGGAAATCGGTAAACCGCCACATTCAGCTACAATATCCTCTGCCATCTTATATAAATCTTGATCAACAAGAACGTTGACCAGTGTTCTAAAAAGAGTCCTAGCTTCTCCATCTTCAAGAACTTTGATTTCAAAGTTTCTCTGGCTCCCCAAACGGTTGCACACATCTTTGTTTCTTGAAGTTAATAAAATTTGGTGCCTTTTAAACTTGTCACTTGCTAAAGGTATTCCAATAGCTTCAAAATTCAACTCATCCCAAACATCATCCAATATTAAGAGGATCTTCTTATCACAGCCTATAAACCAGTCACTTAACCTTTTAGCTCTTAAAGCTTTTTCCTCAACTTTTAACTCCAACTGCTCCATAATATCACTTTGAATCTTTTCCAAGTTTGGATTTTGGGAGACAACCGTCATTACAATCTTATCATACAAACTCCCTCCTTTAACTCTTTCCACAAGCTTATTTACCATCGTGGTTTTACCCACGCCTCCCATTCCATAGACACTAATCATGCAAACATTATAATCATTCAAAGCCTTCAAGACATCTTTCATAATTGATTGCCTCGATCCAAAATCTTGTATGCCTTGAGTAGTGAGGTTAAATCCTATCTCTAGCGAAGAACCTGGATAGGATATTTGGCCGAAATTAGAAGCTTCTTGACACAGAGTACGAATCTCCGTAGCCATCTTTGTAGCTTTCCTACTCAAGGAATGACATGACTTTAAATTTGGACAAATTCCTTTCAAGCACTTATTTCTGTTGCTTTTGACTTCATTGTCAAGAAACATCGTGACATTTTGAATCACTGGAAGCACTTTCTCTTTCCAGTGGGACACCTTAGGTGCAATTTCTTCAAACTTCCTCTCTGCTGCATCTACACGTTGAATCACTTCAGTGTTCTCATCTTCTAATTTCTGTAGCTCTTGTTTAAGATTCTCGATGTTACTGTGGTAGTGAATCAGGTAGCCAATTTGTCGCTTAATGATGGCGATGAAGTCATTTGCAATCTCACCAGCAGCTGCATCTAGAATTGGTGGAACAATAGTACTCGCCATCTGAATCAAACGCAAACATATGAACATTTAAAAAGAGCTCTCTCTTAATAAGTTTATAAAAAAAATGAATAAAAGAAAGAACATTAATCAGGTAAAAACAATGATGAGATCAAACTGTATGAATGGAAAAACAAGAATTAGAATACCCTAAAATTTATTATATGCACTTTAATCTAATTACTAAAAATACCCTAAAACAAGAATTAACCACTAGAAATAAATGTCATTGCTAGCATCAGCTAGCTTGTTTCTAGAGATTGGATCATAAAGTTAACTGATGTGTACCTGGAGGCGAATATGGTAGCTGACAGGTTAGCTAACTTGGCACGGATCAAACTGAAGATTTTCAATGGTTCCTTTCTGCTCCGGATGAAGTGAAGCCCCTGCTGTTTGCTGATTTAGTAGAAGTTGCCACTCCCAGAATGATTGTTAGTTAGTCTTGTTTGTTTGTTTTCCTTTCAGAATGATTGTTAATTAGCATTTAACTTACACAATATATTTGACAAAATTTGGTTACTTTTTACTATGTTATAATATTAATGACAAATTAAATAAGTTCATAAGAAGAGCATAGAGAGAACACATTCTAATAATTGTATGAGTTTTAAGGAAAGCAAAAATAAAAACATAATTTCCTTACATGAGTTTCACACACATCTTAGAAAACTTATACGACCATTTATTTGATAACCTTCCAAAAGGGGCATTAATGGTAAAATGAAGAATCAAGATATGAAGATTGACATCATTAATTATAATACAAGAATAATAATTGGATTATAAGCCTACCTAATTAGCAATTATAAGGTATTTCATTAAAAAAAAAAGAAGCAAAAACACCATATAATGTAACAACTATGGAAACTTACCAGATGAAATCGATCGAACTAAATATTTAGCTATTTGATATTTGAAATTTACTAATCCGATGAATCCGAGATCACGTAAGGTAAGCTCACAAGAGGCAAAGTGATAGCATATGCAAATGATTAAAAAGACAACACTATTTTCCACCAAAGTGTTCTGAAATTGCAAATAATCACAACTCAAAACACAAGAAGAGTACTAAAATTGGAGTTATATGTTTATAATGATAATAATGCAAGTTATGTGGAGAAAGAAGTTACTCTCATTTACATATAATTGTGGCAGATGGGTTATGACTAATTTGAAAATATTGGTGCTTTTCCAAGGGACAAAGAAAAGAAAGGAATTGCCTATATTCTAAGGAAGGTATATTTATTAACTAATTAATATTTATAGTAAAATACTTTTGCTAAAGTATGCGCAATTCCTTTCTTTTTCTTTATCGTTGGATGAGTAGATCACAGCCCAAAGACGTTTCAACCTTAAAGAGAAAACTGATGATTCCATATTCATAACTAAAGATTAATATGAACAATAAATAATCTAAAGTCTAAAACTTGGAAACATTAAAGTATACTCCCTCCGTCTCAATTTAAAAGACTATTATCCTTTTTTCACGGTAATTAAGAAAATGATTGAAATACATCAATTTCATAAAAAAATAATATAAAATAACAAAAATGTCCTTATTTATTACATTGGGAAAAGAAAAAATAAGTGATATATATTTAATAAATTATATAATAAATAGGGATAAATACGTAAATTTCTTTTTTGAATTGCGAAAAGAACATTTGGAGTGGGACAAATAAAAAAGGGAAAACAGCCTTTTAAAGTGGGACGGATGGAGTAATATTTAAAAGTAAAAAGATTATTCATAAAATAATAAAAGAAAGTGAGTATATTATTATGTTGTTTTAACTTTATTCTAATCTTTTCTTTTATTTTTTTAATTTGTGTTATAATTATCATGTTATAGGTAGGTATGGACTGATTAATCAGATCATATCATGTTAGAAATTATAGAACACTAAATTTTATAAAATCAAATTTTCAAGATTCCTAAAAATAACACCAATCAAGAAAATAATAATTTCAAATAATGAAAAATTATTTTCATTGAATCACAACATATATGTGTACCTTGTATCATATAACAGATTATCACATAGCAGGATTTTATATTAAATTAAAGCAGATTGATATAACTATTTTAACTCATTTAATATCCAACTATAATATATAATTTATTTTGCTTTAATTAATATTCACAATTATAATGAAGTTATTGATGAATTGGTATATGAAGTCATAAGGTCTCCCTCCAATGCATTAAACAATCCGGTTGTGTTTATTCCTCTTAGTCTCATAGTGTTTGATGATTGATCACAATAATAATTTTCAATCTGGTTGCATTTATCCATTCGAATTAGTTAACCATTAAAATTTAAACTTGATTTTATAGACCGATTTAATGATTTTTCAAATTTTTATACCAGTTCTAGTAATTTTATAATAGACAGATAAGGTACAATGATAATGGAGGTGCCGACATGGACTTATTTTTATACTTTAACAATAATTTAATCATCATAAAAGGTTTTTATCACAAAAACAAATTCAATATTATAATTAATTTTTTTTAATTGAAAATTGAATTCGGCATTGAAATACTAATAAATAGAAATTGCATGCAAAATGTTAGGTTATTATTGCCTAAGTTTTCATATAGTTTACTTTGAGCCAACAACCAACACCAAAGGATGATTTTGATCCTCCAATTTAAACTATTTTCAAAAAACAAATTTTGAAATAAATAAATTAAATATTATGATATTAAACATCTTTGGACAGGAGACCTATACGCAATTTAACATGGTATTAGTATCATAAAAGAACTAACTGCTATATAATTGTGAATTATATATGAATGGAAGATGAGGTAAATCTGTAGCTCAAAGTAAAAAAAAAAAAAAATTTAAAACTAATCAACTATGAATTCCAATCTCTTACATCTTAATACAACATATATATTTTGGATTTGATTTTATCATAGAAGATTATCACTAAGCAGGATTCTGTATTAAAATAAAGTAGATTGATATAACTATTTTAACTCATTTAATATCCAAATATAATATATAATAATTTATTTTGCTTTAATTAATATTCATATAATACTGTTGTACACTGTAACTCCAAAATGTCAGAGGAAGCTTTAAAGGATAATAGATACCAAAAAAGGAGTTTATTTAGCATTCGGAACACTTACTTGTCTAATATTATTTGCGCAATCTTCCATGCATAATTTCCTAACTTTTCCTAACACTACAAGAAAAAAGCTGAATAGCGACGAAATTCCGTCCCTAATAGTAATTAGCGATGGAATTTTACACTATTGAAACCATTGCTAAATATAGCGATGGAAAGTAAGTTTCCGTCGCTATATTATAAGCATTTCGTCGCTAAATTTGAAGACGAAAAAATGATTCGACGCGAAAATTAGTGACGGAAAGTAATCTTCCGTCACTATTTTTAGTGACAGAACTCATTGAATTATTTCTGTCGCTATGTTATATTCATTTTCGTTGCTATTTTTAAATAGCTAAATGCTAAATGATTTTTTTTAATTTTTAAATATATAATAATAAATAATATAAAAATTGTAGTTGGTAAATTTAATATAATGAAAAAAGTACTAATTAAAATAAGTAAATTTGATAAAAATGTAATAATAATGTATTAACTTAACATATAACAATACTACAACTAAATGTACTACAAATTGATTAAAAACTCTAATTAAGCAGCGGACGAATCTAGACGATTAGACTGCTGGGTTGGCGTGTCATCAGGTAATTTCCGGCTAATGAAATCCTCCAAGTGATTAATGCTGTTCATCAATATTTCTTCTGTGTTATGAAATTCAATGACTTCACCACTAGTTGCTACCCACCTACTAGTCGTAGCTGTACTGGATGAGGTGGAATGCGAATAGTAATTGTTCGCAAAAGAACCCAAGCCAAAACCCATCCACGGCGGTCTCTACTGCCTCATAAAATGCCTGAGCCTGGTCAATGGTTTTAGAATCCACTGTCTGACATTGAAGATTCTTTTGTACTCGCTCTTGTCATAAAATTAATTCGAATGTTAATTAGTACAAAAGTTAAAGTAAGATGATATAAAATAATAATAATAAATTGTAAGATTAACATAAATGGGCTCTAGCTCGGTTGTTGATGAATGTCACACCGTCATGGTTTCGTGTATGGGTGTGCAAAAACACTCATGTGGTGTAGGACTCTTGTCCAAAAATGTTTCCTACAAACAACTTATAGATCACTAAAATTTCGGCAGAGTTTTCACTGAATTTGTAGCAAACCTCCTGCATAAAATTTACAAAATACTTATATATTACCATTTTTCTGCTAACCAACTCCAATTCAAACTCCTTACACAATATTTTTTCCATCCTCTTTTATTCCATCAAATATTTTGAGAATTATCAAGATTCGCATTTATTGCAATAAAAGAAAAATCTTAATCATAAAAGTCAGATATTTGAATACTTACAAGTCCATTAGCATTCCCACGGTGGGACAATGTTCCTCCAGTATGTATGAAAACACTTACTCCCTTTGATCCTCCTCGCATGTTACTAGAATTCTGCTCGGCAATGGAGAGGGCCTCGGTTGATATCCAGTACTGCAGTCAGTTTGCCCATATTTTTTTTTTCATTTATAAAACAAGGTTGTTCACCTTTCTTGTGTATCTTACTGACTAGGTCTTTATAACTTGCATGGGCTTGACTCTCCTATGAACCATACATAAGGTGATCAATTGCTGAATCCCAATAAAAAGCTTTCTGAGATAAAAAAAAATGTAAAAACAATATAAGTATTTATAAACTACATTCAGAATGTAATTAATATATAAAGTTAGATAAAATAATTAAGATTAAATAAATTATTATATTTACCTGAAACTTCTGAAAATAATTTTTTTGGTTTCCTAAGAGACTTTATTTCATAAATAATCACCAAAATCAATTTTCTCCTTGAATGTACCTATTATCATGCGAGAGCAGTTTCTAGATGGGCTCAATCTAATGGAAAAGCAATTTCAAATCTTTTCAAATTAAGCACTATAATTAAAATTAATATAAAATTATATATTAATAACTCACCGATTTCCTTTAATGGCAATGCACATCCGTCCATCCATTCCAATCGCTTTAGGCATAGGACCTTCAACTGTTTTTGATCTCTGAGATGGTATGGACATATTATCTGCTGTAGGAGCTTGTATCGATGAAGTAGCAGCGGTAGATGCAAAGTATGGGGAATTCTGTGGTATTGAATCTGTGCCCATATTTGAAGGGGCAGATGCAGAAGATAGTGATCCTTCTGTTGGACTCACAGTAAGGGAGACTGATGGAGGCAACCTCTTCCTTGGAGGCATCATATTAGAATTCTTCCTCTTATTATGCATTTTTTTTACTTGAAAATCTTGATAAACATAGTTAGGCATAAGTAGATTTCATTGCTAAATTAATGAAGTTAAGATAATATCTAGCTACAAAAAGATACCAATTAAAGCAATAAATGACACTTAAACTAAAATGCAAATTATTAGCTATTCATGATTTTTTACCTACAATAATTTTTATTGTAATTTTTAAATTAAATTAAATATACACAAATAAATTATATTTATATTAAGGTATTTCCTCACATGATAGTTGCATTTGTATAAGAAATTATTTGCTATCATGACTCAGTTGTAAATCATTATCACAATCATCTTCATTTTTCAAATAATTAGAATTAAATTCAGGCTCCATTTCAGATGTATTCCCTATGTAGAATCGTTCTCCTCTTCAGATACAATATCAACATATTCATTATTTGGATTGTTCAAAGGTTCATTATCTTTATATGCCAGACTTGCATTTATTTCGTGAACCTTTGCTTGTTCTTTCTGAAAAGATTCGCTTTCAATTCATTTATTTTGTCTTGTTGCTTTCATTTCAAAAATGCCTCTGGGTTTTACCTTGCAAACTACTAACCAATCTATCTTATCTCGTCTTAAGCTAGGAAAAGGGACATAATAAACTTGGATTGCTTGCATTGCCAACACAAAAGGTTCAAAATTAGGAAATCTTCTTCGCTGGTTGATTTCAACAATGTTGTATTTGCTATGCACTTTGATTCCGGCATTAAGTGTTGGATCAAACCATTAACACTTAAATATCACACAACGTTTTATTGGCAATGCGGAGTACTCAATTTCAAGTATCTCTATAATTTTACTATAATAATCCATTAATTCCCCCCCGAATGCAAACTCCACTGTTTATAGTTGTCTTGTTATGACCATGAGATTGCATATGAAATTTGTATCCATTGACGAAATACACCGAGTAAGATATAACAGTCCGTAATGTTTCTTTCGTAATATCAGAGATGAAATTATTTTCAATTGGGTTTTCAAATGCCTACAGAATGAGATTGTCTAATGTCATTTACATGGTGATGAAAAAAATATGTCTTTCATGTACTATAATTGAAGTCAACACTTACATATGTGTTGAACCATTTATGAAAGAGCTTTTCGACTTCATTATTGATGTTATTTTGTGTTATTTCTAGCATTAGCTCCCATAACCATTCCTAATATAAACTACAACAACCAACAACAATATAAGTTCATACCACCCTTCTTCTCATAAGCTAAATGATCGATTTAAAATAATAAGTTAAACTTACTACATGAAAGGTTGAACCTCTTGGCAATTCAACAAGATGTAACCATGGGTAGAGCCTCTAATTCCTCTTCTGTAAGCATTTTTCTGGTTGAACGTCCATGTAATCGATTAGGGTAGGTGAAAATAGATAAGTTTATAACATTTCCAGTTGTTTCACCCCCGTCGTCATTACGAGGAATTTTTCGGTGTCTTGTGTGAACATGCGGCTCAAAATAATGGGAATAAAATGTACTTGTTTCCTCGATCGAATATGCATTGCATATTGAACCTTCAACTCTGACTTTATTTTTTACATGTTTTTTCAAGTGATACAAATACCTACACGGTAAATGTTATTCAAATTACTAATCATAATAAACTACAAGTTTATACATGCAAATACCATTTATAATTAACTCTCAAAGGGATACATCACCTATATTGAACGGGTCCAGCCAGTTTTGCCTCCTCTGCTAAATGTACAGGTAAATGCTCCATAATGTCAAAGAAGCTGGAAGAAAAAATTCACTCTAATTTGCATAGGATTACTAGAATTTTTAATTCCAATTTCTCCTTGTTAGCCAACTTTATCTCAGATGAAGTTAAGTTTTTGAAAGATAAACTTAACTCAATTATAGCTTCCCATACGTTTGGAGGCAACAATTTTTGAAAAGCAACTAGCATTAGCCTTTGCATGCATACATGACAATCATGACTTTTCATTCCAAATAATTTATACTTCCTCATCTCCACACATCTTACTAAGTTTGACACATCCAAAAACTTTAGACTTCTTGACCATTTACACAAAACTTTCTTCTATCTCTTATCCAAAGTATAACAAGTTTTTGAATATTTTCCCATTCAAGGATATCTATCTAACTCATTTCTTTTACAATACAATTTTAAATCAATACGTGATTCTGCATTATCTTTTGTCCTCCCTTCAATGTTCATTATGGTGTTGAAGACATTGTCAAAAAATATTTTTTTTTCTATATGCATCATGTCTAAATTATGCCAGATCAAATTCGATTTCCAATATGGTAAATCCTAGAAGATGCTACATTTTCTCCAACCAAAGTTTTTAAAAATGTTGCTAATTACTTTTCAGCTTCAACTTTTGTCACTTTCAGTAATCCTAATTCATCAATCTCTTGCAAGATTTGTTCACCTAATCTATTAGGTGGAGGAGGTGCTTAGATAACTTTATTCTTAATGAACCTTTGTTTGTTACATCTAAATGGGTGATCTAGAGGAAGAAATTTTCTATGATTGTTAAACCAAGATATTTTACACCCATTAGAAAGATAAAAAGCATCTGAATCATTGCCACAATAAGGGCAAGCTAATTTCTAACCATTTTCAACCAGATAACATAGCATAGGCAGAGAAATCACTAACCATCCATATCAAAACTGCTCTCATCATAAAATTCTATTGAATGGACACATCATATATTAGCACACCAAATTCCCATAGTTGTTGCAATTTAGATATCAATGGTTGTAAGAATACATCAATTTTATGCTTTGGATTCTTCGGCCTAGGCACAATCGCTGTCAAGAGCATGTAAGCCTCATTAATGCACATCCATGGAGATAAATTATAAGGAATTATTATGATTGGCAATAATGAATATTATTGGCCCAATTGCCCAAAAGGCCGAAAACTATCAGTGCTTAAACCCAGCCTCACATTTCTACTATCAGCAGTAAAGTCAGGATGGATGTTATTAAAATATTTCCATACGAGTGCATTCGATGGATGACTCATTATTCAATCCGACTGTTCATGTTCATTATGCCATCTCATGTGAGATGTAGTAGCATCGGAGGCATAGTCTTTGAAGTCTTGGGGTTAGCAAAAAATAATATATCCACTTCTATGGTACTAATTTTTGCTTCTTATTAGCATTTATTGGTTTGAACCTTGGTTGACCAATCCTGTAATTCAACATCAAATCCTCAGAACAGCATACATCCCAACCTACAGCAACCAATTTTTTCTACTGGTAAATCAAGGCCCCCGAAGAAGCTTCTTTATATTGTAAAAACTATCAACCATTTTATGATCTGAAGGTAATGATTCATTGTACGAAGCCAGGATTTTATCTAAACTACGATAAAAAAAATATGACCTTCATATTTTATGCTCAATATATGAGCAACAGAACCTAATTGGGTCATATTATCATATCCCGGCCATAATTCTTGGTCAGCTGTATCAAGTAAGTCGAAGAATTTTTTAGCAGTTAGGTTGGGTTCTTCTTTGACATTGTGTAAATTTGGCTGAAATGAATATCCTGGTGCATCAAAAACCATTTGGGTATAAGGATTTTTAGTTCCACAAACATTGCTTATCATAAATTTGTCCTCCCCTGAAATTCAACTACATTTAATAACGATCTAACTTTATTACTTCTAGACATGCTATAAATTATTGTCTATCCATGTCGTGTCCACTCAAAATAAATAGGTACAAGCCCATTTTTTAGCAAATAAAGATGCACTTCATCAGTAAGAAGATAACACCTGTATTTCACTATAAGAAAAAAAGGTTTTCCCGATGAAAGTTCTCGATGAAAAATAAGGAATTTTCGTCGAAAAACCAAATTGTCGACAGAAAGTTATTCCGTTGGCAGATGAAGCGTAAGCAAAAGTCTCGATGAAAAATTTTACCGTCGGGACTTTTATCGATGGAATATATATGTCCGTCGGTAATTTTGCTGACGATAAGAACTATTCCATCCGAATTTTTCCTAACAAAAAGGAAATTCCGTCGGGAAAAATATCGACGGAAAGAACAATTTCGTCGGGAATTCGCCAATGGAAATGGCAATTTAGTCTGTAATTTGTCAATGAAAATGGCAATTCCATCGATATTTTTCCCATTGGGATTGTCTTTTCCATTGAAAATAGCGAAAAAAAAATTCGACAAACAATTTTTCCGTCGAGAATTTTTTTGACGGAAACATTATTTTCGTCGGGAAAATAATGTTTTTTTAAATTAATAGTTTTTTAATTTATTCTTAAAACCTATAAATTTAACCTGTAATATTAATATCCGAATAATGAAAAAATTAAGAATATATCTAAATTTTAATAATAAAAAATAATATAATATAATAATTGTACTAAATATAAAGTTAATAATTATTTAACGAGGTCATAATAGTAATATATATATCTATTAGAAATCCTAACTACGCTGATGGTGGCGGAGGCGGCGGTGGCTAACGTTAACGATCAAACTGCTGCGATGATAACTCGACCATACCCATAAAATTAGCCATCTCATTGCGTAGCTCAGATATGAAGTCGAGTGATTGCTGCTATCGAGCTTGTGATTCGTGCCACCGAGTTTGTTATTCTTGCAATTCAGATCTCAGCTCACGTACAATATTCTGAAGTTCATGTACTTTGTTAGAGGCAGACCGTCTATCAAATGCCGCTATACTTGAGCTGGAAGAATGCGAATAATAGGTTTTGGCCAAAGAACCTAAGCCAAAGGCCCATCCTCGCTGGTCACTACCACCAACAATGTCATAATAAATTTGATTCTCATCAATATTATCGAAATTCTGTGAATGTTTCTGAATTGTCTCTTGCACTTATTCCTATCGTAAAATAAATTTTTTATATTAATTAATGATAAATAATAACTAATATTAAATATTACTGGACCCTGGTTGGATCCCTATGTGTTTCTAGATCTTGTTAGGATCCCTATGCATTTCTGGGTCTCTTTTGGATCCTTATGTGTAAATGAAACTGTACCCTCGAGTACCTATACATTTTAACCCGTTATCCACTGCTTTGTAAATGCAAGAAATATGTGAATAAAGGGAAATGGTGTAACAACCCGATACCCTCGTTGGAAGGATACCAGAGAGTTACGCAAGCAAAAGCATATATACAGATACATATACAATATTTATAAAGGCAATACAGGGTTAATTTCATCTGTGGTCATCGAATTTTAGATCTTATAACCAAATTGTCATAATAAAATAATTTGTAACACAAAAGTCATCAAACTTTTATTTTATTTCAATTAAGGTAAAAATAACTGAAAATTTAATTTTTCATAACTGGAGAATCGTGCAAATATGCCACTTTATCAGTTATCTTTTATAATACACCCAGTTAGTATGTCATGTAACCCGTTTACATGGAAAAATTTACATATCAGTAAATACACATGTTATACCAACCTGTACAATAAAGAAAAAAAATTTGCTGACACATATATTTATTGATGCGTCAATTTATCCATGTACGCAGGTTACATGGCATGTTGACTGGGTGCGTTTTAGAATATTACTGATGATGTGACATATTTATTTGGCTTTTCGGTGACAAAAAATTAATTTTTTAGTTATTTTTACCTTAATTAAAATAAAATAAAAGTTTGATGACTTTTGTGTTACAAATTATTTTATTATGACCATTTAGTTATAAGACTCAAAATTCGATGACCACTGACGAAATTAACCCGGCAATACATATATAAAACCGAGAAATAACAAATCCATATATTCATATATATAATCTTATCGTTTTACAAAAGGGATTTGTAAGCCTTTCACATATACATATACAAGATATTCCTTTACAAAAATTACATTTCCAAAGTCAAAATCTGTGTATATGCAATAACAAAAGATGTACAAAAAGATTCAGGAGCTAAACACAAAAAGAATCTCAAACTCCTAGAGACAACATAGATATGTATAACACATAATAACAATAACAACTAAAGAGTTAACAAAAATAGAGCATGTAAGCAACATTCACTTGTACATCATAGTTTCTATTTACACACAAACAAGTAAACTTAATTCATTCATCAGTTGGATATTCATAAGTACTCAAACAGGTAACTCATAGCCATATCATATCACTAGGAACACATATGGTAGACACATATAAAATAGACGCATATGAAATAGCCTGATTATTCATTTAACTAGTGGATACGGGAGTTTGATACTGATAGGACATAGTATCCAAGCTTGTAGTGACATAAGTCACGAATCGTGTAGTCATGTATACCCGAAGGTAACTCAAATCATGTGGGGAACCAAATGGGGTCAACATGTAGCAGCTGCACTCACACACATCCCAACCCTAGATAAGCGCTTACCTATCCACTAACTATGACTGATCAGGCTTAAATAACATCTCAACTATGTATTAAAATCATTGCCATATAATATAGTGTACTTCAAGTGTAACCATATAATTCATGTATAAACTTTATTAATCACGTACATATAACAGGTAATAAAGAACTCATAACATAATACAAGTATAAGCTAAGTCATGTACCATGTAGAAGAAAAACCCATGTGAAAATAGATGGAAACCATTCTCAGAAAATAGGGCATGTAGGGGGCTCACTGTCGCGCTTGCGACAAGAAGTCACGCTTGCAACAGTAGCCACAAGGTAGTGTAGTAGAGAGGGCTGGCACGAGTCACTACAAAAAAAAGGGCAATTAGCGACGGCAATTTCTGTCGCTAATTAAAGAAATTCCATCGCTAATTTCTTTTAGCGACAAAACGACTAACAGTCGCTATTACAGCCGTCGCTAAAAATTTGCGACTAAAACTCAAAACCGTCGCTAAAAATAGCGACTAAATAGCGACGGAAAATCGTCGCTAATTAACCCCTAAAAATGGTCGCCACAAGATTTAATAAATTATTAGCGACGGATTTTTCGTCGCTAAAATCCGTCGTAAAATAATATTTTTTACATAAAAAAGAATTAGCGACGAAAAAAGTCGTCGCTAATTTTGTAAAATCCGTCGCTAATTTAATTATAATATTTATTATTACTACTATTACTACTTTCAATTTAATTTTTGTTTTTATTATTATTATTATAATATCTAAAATTTGATTTATATAAATAACAATTCTCCAATATTATTAATTTAAAAAATATAATTTCATTGAAGTAAATTAAATTGAAATAATACTTAAAAAGTACTTTACAATTCAAATTCAAATATTTATAAACATCTTATACAATTCAAATTATGAAAAAAGAAATTTCGTCACTTGGACAACCTTCATGCCGACAAATATCAACCTGAAATATCAATTAATCAAATATAGCAAATTAGCTCAATTAATCAAATGGTTTGAAAACAACATGCAACATTATATTTGCACATATAGATGTACAAAAGCTTACTAACAAAGAAGAAAACATTCTATATATACAATTTAATCCAATAATACAGAAAGATATAGAAAGACATGATTCTAACCAATAAAACAAAACGCTAGCTTTCATTTAAATTAGATTATATTATTACTTAAAATGAATTAAGCACGTGCTAAGTACTCAACCACCCCAACTTACCACAAATTTATAGATTAAAGAGGCAATTACGAATCTAGCAAATCTGTATGGCTGTATACTATCTTAACAATTGCACAACTAACCATTGCAACAATTGAAAGAACAACATAGATATGAGAGCATAAGAAAAATATAAATACTGAAAGTAATGAAGAAACAATAAAACAATTAGATTTCACAAGTAATAGAACTGAAATCTCAATTATCATTCAACAAAAAATTAATCTAGCTACACATGTTCATCAATGGAGATTTAGAGAAATATTGCAAAATCAATGTTAATAATTTTCTCTCTTTGACCTAAAACAGAGTCCTGACTAAAACAAAAAGAACTAAATACAATGAAAAAAATTTAAAAAATAATTATAATCTTCCTTTCCTTTTAAATATATGATTTCATATCTTTAATATCGAAATTAATAATTCCCTAAAAAGTAGGAACCAGATTACAATCTATTCAAACTTTTAAGATCAGGTCAGACTCTAACACTTATTCTGATCTAATTAATTTTACACATAATTCCTCTAACAGCTCAACTGCAAATCAGATTCTAGAATAACAGCAATAAATACCATAATTTTCACATTTTTAATCCATCAACCAGCAATATGTCAAAACCAAAATACAAAACCAATGAAACATTCCCAACAGTATGTACCTCAAAATTTATATTGAAAATGACAGATAATTGAATATTATACATGAGATTCTAATGATACTTTGGATTATAAGTAGGTATATATGGGGCTATGGGTAATCAATATCCTCATAAATAAATGCTTAAGAATAATAAATTAGCCTATAAATATATGAAGACAATTTCTTACAATTTAACAGAAGCAAGCCAACTACCAATGAACACGAATTTGTTATTTGCTGTGGAAATTACAAGCATGAACAGTACAAGTGTAATAAATTCATAAATTCTTGTCAATGAGTAATTTTATTACTTAACGGCAATAACAGGTTATCAATTACCTAAGGACGCATCTTAATGCCATATATCACTAATCTGCCATGAGCACATACATTTGGATTAACATCATTAGCCCTAATTCTAGCAAATGTAAAGCAATAGAAGTGGTTATCTGCTTCCAAACGAATTAATAAAGCAATTTTCCTATTCAAATATCAGGTAACCTTTCTTATTTCTTTCTAAATAATGCTTCAACTATACAAACAGTATATTAAGCTGTATTAAGCACACCTCATAAAAGCTGTGATTTGGAATTTAAAGGCAAAAGCTTATCACCACTACAATATATGCAGAAAATGTGAACTTATGTTTTGCAAGAAGAATTTCTAAGTTGAACAGATGAAATTTCATAGAATCAGTAAATGTGAACTTATGATTTGCGTCAAATGTTATAATCTCCAAAAATCTAGGATTCAAAAAATTAAGAAAAACAGAGACTTATTAATTCTTTCCTTAGCCAGCAATAGATCACAGCTGAACAAACTTCAACCAGAGAACCAAAGCCATAAAAATATACAATTGCCAAATTGATATCACTAGAGAAGCAAATGAACACTTATAAATAACAAATGAAATTTTTAGATTTAGAATACCTGGACACATTGCACAGCCAGGAACTCATAGGTCTTCTTCTGATTTTGGAAAGTAAATTCTCGCCACTCATATTTCTTCCAAGACACCTCATTCTCAACTCCCTCCCTGAACTTCATATCGCATTAACATAAAAAGAGAAATAGAGACAAATAAACAATCAATTGAGAAAAACAAGAGAAATTAAGTCAAACCATTATTTCATTAAATCATAATCAATCATCAAACTAATCAAAAATCAAGAATGGAAAAGAGAAAACCCTAAATCTAAAAAAAGAACAAAATGAAGAAGAGATGGCGGAGAAGGAAGTGGCGACTATTAAGAGAACGAACCAAGTGTTTGTTGGCGTCAAACTTCTCTTTGAGATTAGATGCCTATCAAAATAAAAGAGTGAGTAAAGTGAATTGAAGCAATTAAAAAGGAAAAATCAAAGAAAGTGAGAGATCCGAGATTTGGTGAGAAAAGGTGGAGATTTACATCTTGATAAAAGAGGTGACGATGAACGGACAAGTTCAGAGTGTCTCTCAGAGCTCGGCGGTAGAGGATCTGCATGCTAATGGAAAGCAACTAAAGGAGATTGAAACATTTCAGTAGTTCTTTTCTTTTTTGTACCCAAACAAACTAGACATAATAGACCAACATATAGACAAATATAAATTCGATACAATAACAATAGCAAATACAAATTGAAAATCAAAAAAGCACTCACTGGTTCAGGTAATGACAAGTTCTTGAAGTTCAACGATTCTAATGTTGAATGAAGAAATCAGAGAATCGAGAAAAGAGATCGACGGTCGGACACAAGAGATCAGCGGCGGGGGAAGCATATCGGCGCCAAAGAGGAGAGATCGCGAGCTTCAGATCGCACGAGAGGGAGCAGCGCGTAGGGGGGAGCAACACAGGCGGGGGAGCAGCGGGGAGGGAGATCGGTCTCCGTTGTCGTCGCCGGTCTCCAACCCCATTGCCGTGTGCCATTGCTCTCTCTCTCGCTTCTGCGATTTTTAGTTTGGGTGATAAAAGAAATTTGGGGGATAGGTTTATTTCAATATGTATTCTAATAGAAAATTAGTGAGTATTTAGCCACTAACACGTTTAGTCGCTAAATGTACTATTTTAATTTGCGACAGAAAATTTTGTCGCTATTTAGTCGTAATTTTATCTATTAAAATTAGCGACTAAAATTTAGTCGCTAAAATTTAGCGACAGAAATTTTTATCGCTAATTTAGTCGCTAAAAAAGGCGCGTCTTTTTAGCGGCAAAATTTAGCGACTAATTTTGTTAACAGTCGCTATTTAGTCGCTAAATTGCTTTTTCTATTGAAAAATTATGTTTTCATGACTAAATCTTTTTTTCGTCATAAATCAGTCGCAAAATAGCGACTAAATTTAGTCAGTCGCTAAATTTAGTCGCTAATCGCCAGTTTTTTTGTAGTGAGTCATGCATGGCATCACGACTCGTGATAGGCCAAGCATTCAATGGCACAAGTCGTGTTCGTATGCACGACTCATGTCAAGGAATCCCAATCACCTCCGAGTCGTGCTCATCCCACCGAGCCATGAGCATTTCGTCAAGTCGTGCACAACCTACCGAGTAGTGCACTTCACGCCGAGTCGTACGCCGAGCAGAGCTCTCCTGCCGAGCGGGCTAACATGCCGATCGGGCTCCTAAATCGAGTGGGCTAATCTTCATGACTCGTGAAGAGCTTCACGTGTCGTGAAGAATCTCTTGACGATCGGCCCACTTGAAACTGAAGTTCACGGTTCTGTCGCGCTTGCGATGACCTTGCGCTCGCCACAGAATCACAAATTCCCATTCCAACCGAAACGTAGAGTCACTTAAAGCTTTTAAAACCAGAACCAATTATGCCCAAAATCATTTAACATGTAGAATCATATAAAAACTTACTTCAAATGCCTTCTAAACACACTTATCACATTTATACTTCAAATTTCACCAATCATAATTATACATAATCAAATAACATAACTGGAATCATACGTGTTCATAAAAGTCCAAAAATTCAACTCAGATATCATGTTCATTCAATTTAAAAGTGACATGCAAAACATTCTAACCCTAGCATCTCAAATCATATACACAAATCCATTTAACACATGCATTTTCATATACCAAAACACTCAAATTCAGATATTAACACTCTAAGACTCAGAAAATGATCCAAAGTGAGAATAAAGACCAAAACACTCCCAAACCTGATTGTAGATCTCCTTCTAACTTCAAGACTCAATCTTTTGTTTCCCCTTATCCTTCCTTCTCTCTTCAGATGCTTGCATAATCCCAACCAAAACAAAACCCAGTTAATCCATGCAAAACAACCGTATATCCCAATCAAACCCAAGAAGAAGAAGATGAAGAAAACCCAAGATAAACTCAGCAACTTACCTCTTGGAGAACCAGTTCTTGCTCACTAATTATCCAGCCCAAACTTGAAAAACACACATGCAAAGATTAAAGAGCAGAAAAGGAAGGGAAGAAGAGAAAGGAAGAACGGCAAAATCAAGTTCCTGCCTCTTTTCTCTCTCTCTCCTTCAAATTCCCTTGAATACTCTGACCAACAATCCCACATGCCAATTCCTCACTGGACCCCTCATTCCACTACCTTGACTTTTATCATTTGCTCCTTAACAATTAACTAATAAGTCCTTGATAATTACCTTATAATCACTAAAAGAATTTATGTCATTAATAATTTAATTACCTTTTTCAATTAAGTCCTCAATTGTCCAATTCCCACATGTACATTTACGAAAATACCCTTATTAAATCCAATTAACATTTAATTTCCGACTATGCCATATTTGGGGTGTTACAAATGGAACGATTAATAAGTGATATGTGAATTTAAGAATATGACTTAATGAGTATAATTCTGATATGTGATTTTCTTATGATTATTTTATTTGGATACCATGCATCTTAATTATTCTGTTATCAATATTCTTTATTTATATGTTGACATGCATTGAGGACCACTGTGAGTGATAGTCCATTTCATATTTTCTCCACTAAGCTTTTATGTTCAACACGAGTGTTTGTCTGTGCAGATTTCAAAGATAAGTGATTTTGAAGGACAGTCCCGAATCCTCAACGGCCAACATATTAGGGGCACGTGTTCTATTTGGATTTTTTTTAGTGTTTTAATATGTTAATTATAATATTTTGTCTCTGAAAAAAGGAATTAGTAATATGTGAATTGATTAACTTTTGTATGAGTTAATGGATATATGTGTGTGGCATATAGATAAATGCATGAGTTTGAATGTTTTTAATTTATTAGAAGAAAATTTTAATAATTATAGGCAAAGCTTAATGAACTTAATCAAGTTAATATTTTAGTTGTGCGACATCCTTTAGCCATTGTGGTAACTTATCTTTTAGAGGTGTAGTGTGCTACGTACGGGTAAGGGGTGTTATATTTTTTTATATCAAGGTATCTTTTAAATAGCATCAATTAAAGGTATATGTACCTCGACCTTGCGAAATATCTCAGAAATGTCTTTCTCTTCATTCTCCTTCTTAAATTTGGACAATCCTTCAAAAAAAAAAAAAAAGGTTGGATAACTATAGCTGGGGGATGTTTTAATTTTTTTTTCCATGGGTTGTACTTATTTTATGTTCTCAGCTTCTTTTTCATTATTTCTATCACTTTTCTTTGGCATGGGTTATTCTGGCTCTTTGCCACTCCTTAAAATAATTACACTCACATTTTGCTTAGAGTTGTTAATGGTCTGTGATGGTAACCTCCCTTGGAATTCCAATCTGATCAACGAAGATGCAATTTGGCTAATTTATTTCTCCAAGTTTAGAATGCTAGCTTGTTGAAGTTTGAATCCTATTTCATTTGTTGCATGTTAGTTGCCAATGAGTGAACAATTTCATCAAGAGATCATATACCTGGTTTGGGGGCTATTTGGAAGGGTTGTGGTGGTCTCGGTTGGAACTATTGTGGTGGATTTGGTAGCCTTACACCATAACTAAAATTTGGATGATCTTGCCATCCCGAATTGTAGGTATTGGAGTATGGATCATAATTCCTAGGGGGTTGTCCACCATATCCAGCTAAAGCATTCACTTGTTCTAGTGAATCATCTTATAGAGTAGGACACATATCAGTTAGATGATCAACATATGCATAAATCCTGCACACTTTTACTTGGGGGGTTCTATATGCAGCGAAAGTGTAAACAAGAGAAGTTAAAGTATTGAGTTTATCTTCAATGGAAGATGAACTTACTTCATTTACTCTTCTATGAGGATTTTAATATCTTCCAAATTATTGAAAAGTGGCAGCCATATTCTGAATTAACTCAGGGGTTTGTATTGGGGTTTTATTATTAAGGTTGCCCCCACTTGCTGCATCAATTATCCTCCTTTCCATACTCAACATTCCTTTAAAAAAATACCGAATAAGGGACTGTTCTATAATTCCATGTTAGGGACAGCTTGCATAAAACTTTTTGAATCTTTACCAATAATCTTAAGATGTCTCCACATCCTTTTGCCTGATCCCACTTATCTCCCTTCGAATTAAAGTAGCTCGAGAGGCTGGAAAAAATTTATCCAAGAAAATTCTCACCATATCAGTCCAAGTTGTGATTGTTCTTGATGGTAAATTCAACAACCAATCCTTTGTCAAATCAGCCAGTGAAAATGGAAAGGCCATCAACTTCACTTACTCTTATGTAACTCTATGTGGTCTCATACCATAACAAACTACATGAAATTCTTTCAGATGTTTGTGAGGATCTTCATTTCCCAAACCATGAAAAGTGGGTAATAAGTGAATCGGCCCCAATTTCAGTTCAAAAGCAACATCCAGGTTTGGGTAAGTGAGCATTGCTGGTCTAAAGGAGGTGCATGAAGCTCTCTTAAAGATTGTTCTGCCATCTCTACTCCTTTAATTTTAGCTAGAAATTCAGTAAAATAAGTAACCATGTCGTCTTCTAGATGTTTGTGAGGATCTTCATTTTTCAAACCATGAAAAGTGGGTAATAAGTGAATCGGCCCCAATTTCAGTTCAAAAGCAACATCCAGGTTTGGGTAAGTGAGCATTGCTGGTCTAAAGGAGGTGCATGAAGCTCTCTTAAAGATTGTTCTGCCATCTCTACTCCTTCAATTTTAGCTTGAAATTCAGTAAAATAAGTAACCACGTCGTCTTCTAGCTGTGTAGAAGAACCAACAGCTTGTTCCTTCTGCTGTCTTATTTCTTTTCTCAATCTCGGAGTTATTTTCTTAATTTTGGCATCAAACAATAATTATTCCGGAATTTCAGATCTAGTCACCAATAAAATTAAATTAAATTAGACTAATCCCCAACAACGGTGCCAAAATTTGATGGATATTGAAGCCACCAAAAATAATTTCCTAACTTTTCCTAAGAAATAAATTATAAATAGGACAAGTAAGGGTCACAGAGATTAGTATTAATTTAATTTTAGACAACCAAAAAATAAACAATAAAAATAAATGAGGGGATTTTGTGAGTGAAAAATCTAAAAGACAGAATTGAATAAGAATAAAAATAATACAAAAAATTAATTTAAAATAGAATTAATGGTGAAAAATTCAAGTTAAAGATATTCGCGACATATGATTTAATTTTACTAATTACGGATGAAAATATACTCTAAAATTATGTATTGGGCCAGTTATAGTCATCGGTTTTATGCTCTTGACCAATCTTTTCCTATCAATAGGCTAATCAAGTAAGACTATAATTAACCCCTAACCAATAAAAATTCTCTCTTAGCGATATGATTTAATTTATTGACAGGTTTATGAATTAGAAAAACCCGACCTAAGCCAACCAATTTTTTAGCGAGATTGATTTAAAGCAAATCATGCATTTACTTAATACAACAACCATTTTCAGTGTTGTTGTACTAATTACCACTTGTTATTGATTTTATCAAATAATTACGGATTTGATAATCTCAATTAGTTATATACTATTTAATTAAATGAATAATGGACCCTTATTGTGCAAATAATAAATAACAATTGAGGTGGAATTTCTCTAAGTCATAGTAAATAATATGAATAATATATAAAATTAAAGAGAAAAATAAGTAAGAACGATCTCACAGTAATTGGTTGAATCTAGCATTGAATTAACGTTTAACTAGAAATAAATTATTTAGCCACTCATGGCCATGAACAAAATCACAAAATAAAATTGAAAAAATGTAAAAAAAAATCCTGTCACAGAGATGGGAAAACAAAGGTGGCGGCTGCGAGGTAACTATTCATGTTTTTCCTTTGCTTTTTTTTTAAAAAAACAAAAACCTAGAATATTTAGGAAAAGTAGTGTTTTATCTTATCTAAACTAGAAAAAAAAATATTTAAAACAAATTAAAATCCTAAAAATTCTACTTTCCTAATCCTAAAATAAATGATAAAATTCCTAAAATATTGCTGAAATTCCTTAGCGGCACAAAACAAATTTGCCAACTTATCCAAACTATCACGATTTTTCCTTAACCTTGGGCAAGGCAAAAGCTTACCCTTGCCTTTTAGCCTTGGGCAAGGGTCACTCCAAACTCAGCTTTTTGCTTCTAATCTCCTTTAAATCTTCATAGCCGCTCCAAATTAATTTTAATAAGTCATAATTTGCTCCCTTCTTGCTAATTAAAACCTGAAATGATTAAGATTACGTAAACAAGTGAAAATTCCCAAATTAGCTAGAAATTAATGCAGAAAAATAGAAAAAATAAAGAAAAAATATGTAAAATTAATGCTCGATTAGTTGATGTTTCTTTGCTCGAGATCTAGATTTGAAGCTTAATTTTGATTTTGATTTTTTATGGGCTAATGACAGTTCAAATTTCTCGAACTGGCAGCTTGAAACAGCCACCTAAAAATAGAGAATTTCGGTGGGTTTCTGATCAAGGATACTCCGACGATCAAGTCATAAAAATTGACGATAATTATGATATTGTAATTGGAAAGAAATCATGAAGAAAAATATACCTAGATTCCCCCTTTTATAAAGTCAGAATCAGTGTTGGAATAGAAATCCTTTTATGCGTGAGACAGGTATTCCCAATAGAGTTTGAGCTAGAAGCTAGAGTTAGGAGTCCTAACTAGAGTAGGACTCGGATTCTGAGTAGATAAAAATACTTTCTGATCAGATAACACTACAAGAAAATATGAAAATAGCAACGGAATAATTTTCGTTGCTAATTTAGCAACAGAATTCGTTTTTCGTTTCTATTTAGCAACGAAAAATAAATTCCGTTGCAAAAATTGGGTGAAATTTTTTGATTTAGTAACAGAATGAAAAATGGTAAAATTCCGTTGCTAAATAATGCAGGAAATTTTAGCACCAAAAAATAGCAACAAAAATTAGCAACGGAATGCTAATACCGTTGCTAAATAGGGTGCCAGCAGCTGGCAAAAATTTATGGAATGAAATTTAGCAACGAAAAATAAATTCCATTGCTAAAGTTGCAACGGAAATAAATTCCATTTCTAATTTAGCAAAGGAAATTAAATTCTGTTGCTATTCTCAAAACTGAATTATTTTAAGGTGCATTATTTAGCAACGAAATTAGATTTCTGTTGCTAAAGTTGCAACAGAATTTAGATTCCGTTGCTAATTTAGCAACGAAAATTAAATTCCGCTGTTATTATCAAAATTGAATTATTTTAAGGTGCGTTATTTAGCAACGAAAATGTAATTCCGTTTCCATTTTGGCAACGACAGTTAATTTCCATTGCTAAATAACACACCTTAAAATAATTCAGTTGTCGGAATAGCAACAGAATTAAATTGCCGTTGCCAAATTAGCAATTTCGGTTGGTAATTTATAATTTGTCCTAGGTATAAATTATCCTTTTTCTTCAACTTGTCTCGTTTTCTTCTCTTCTCCCTCGTCACATAGCTGCTCCTCTCTTTTTCTCTCTCTCTCTCATTCACTCCTCCGACCTTCCCTTGCACAGCTTGTTTTGAAGGTTAGATTTTAATTTTTTTGTTTAGCCATTTTTGTTTACTGAAGTTGATTTTGGTTTCTCGTTCTTGTTGCTTTTATGTCTCTACGAAACCAAATGTTCTCACCATCTCTTTCTCATGCCCCTCAGCTCTCTCCTTCTTACTGATCTTCTCCTGTGCTATCACTGTTCTCGCTTTCGTGCCTTAAAGGTGTAATTTGGCGATAAAATTGATCGGACTAGGGCACTGTGGAATTGGCAATTTCTGGTAAGTGAGAAATTCTGTTAATTTGTTAACTACTTTTCCAATTTCTAATCCCCTGTTTTGAGTTTGGGTTTGTGATGAAATTGTTGTTTCAGATTTTGCTTTTATTTTTTTTTTATTTTCTTTAATTAATTTGCTGCATTTCTTTTGCATTCTGGTTTCTGGACATGTAGAGTATCTCTATTTCTTATTTGGTTTGGCTCTATTTTTTAGGTCTGTGCTGCTCTAATTTGGGTAGGTTGGCAGGTATTTTTTGGATAGGTTTGGCTCTATTATATATGGGTAGGTTTGGCTCTATTTTTTGGGTCTGTGCTGCTCTAATTTGGGTAGGTTGGCAAGTATTTTTTTAGGTAGGTTTGGCTCTATTTTTTGTGTCTGTGGCATACCTTGTACTGTCTTTGGTGTCTGAAAAATGTGCAATCAAGAAGGTTCAAAAGATACCGAAGGAACTTGTGGCACCTGCATTGCATATTGTAAAATTTAATAAGATCTGTTGTCATGCTGTAATGACTTAATCATTGCTAGTTGGATTTTATCCTAATGGTTCATTTTATTTGTGGCATCAAATAACTTGCATGAAATTGGTTGTCCTTTATTCACTAGCTGGATAACTAGATACATCAGTTATGTTTAAATATGTAGTCTCCTTTTGGCTTACATGAATATGCTTGTAGTCAGTATATTTGTTCATATCACATAGAGTGCAAAAAATGTTTGCAGAACTTACTGACAGGATGTTGCTCAAAGTATACTTGTGATATTGCTAAGACTAATTCTTCTTAGCCACAAGTTTTCTACTTTAATTGAAATTTTTCATTTAAAATCATGCACTGCCTTTGTGAGAAAACTACTAGCCAGATTTTTCGGCCATAACTTTTGCTACGGGTGTCTATTTTCTTATTATTATATGTTTTCGGAAAGCTCGTTTCGAGCCGGTCGAAATTTATGGGGTATAAACCTTTGTAACGACCCATTTTGGGCCTCAAAAATGACATTTGAGCTTCCTTTTTTAATTTCAAATTTTAGGGGTTTTGTTGTAATTTTCTTACTTTTTTCATATAAATTGTTTGTTCCCTTACTTTGAAAGGGACTTTTGATTTGGAATAAACTTATTCCGTTTTGTGGATACTTTTGCTGTGTTATTAATGACAAAAGACAACTATTTGGAGACTAAATGTATACTATTATTTTAATACATGTACAAAGATAGTGACACTTTCAGTTTAGTACACGGATTTTTAGTTTCTATTTGAATGGTCCAATCTATTAGTAATGGATTTTTAAATTAGAATATTGAATACAGTGGATATTTATATTCTATTTTTTTGCAGTACTTATTGGCACTTGTGGATATTTATTTCTTTCCCTGATTTCTCTTTTTCTTTTTTGTTAAAACCAGTCATTACTTTTGGTATGACTAGAGTTCTAATTCTAAACTATCTAAACTCAAATGAATGTATGCCCACTGTTTGTAATTAAATATTATGTTGTTCCTAAAGAAGACATCAATTAATTTCACTATCTAGCTAATAGATGCAATGGATTCCTCATTTGCATGCTGCTTTAATTGCATGTCTCTATACATACTCTAATTTCTTGGTCTTTGACATTATTCTTTGCTATGTTATATGCTGTGTTTGGTGTTTGTCTTTACTGCTGTACATGCAGTTTTTGTTTGGTGCTTATTATATTTAATTGAATTTTGAAAATTTTATAAAAGTTTTATCTTTATTTCTAGTGCTGTACATGCAGTTTCCATTGTACTAATACTCTAGTCTTCACATATCTCTTGGCAATATGGTTTTTCTGAAATTGCTTGTATGATTATCCTTTTCTTATGTCTGTATAGGTGATAGGACCAAGATAAAAGTTAGGAAACCTGACCTTTGCTGTGCTGGAACCTGAGTAGCTTTTGTTATAGATTTCTTACTTTCTCCTTAAATTATATTTAAATATTTTTCCAGGTACTTACTGAATTTGGAAGGCTGAAGCATTGAAATACGCAAAGGTAGTCTTTTTACTTCTTATCTGACGCAAGTCTGTACATATTCTCTTGTTAATTTCTTCATTTGGGTTGTTTGTGTTTTTCTTATGAATTTTTAGCTGTTTATTAGAAAAATGTTTGTGGATAAGTCAACATATGTGGTTTAGTAGGAGAGAAAGGATGAGAAGAAAAATGATAGTTTCAGTTTGAAGATTTTTTATAACTTATTATAAATTACTTAGTTCTTCCATAATTTCAATATTTCATCAGGAGCAGCAGCTACTGCTACTATTAGATTAGGAAAAAGGGCTGAAAAATTGTACAAAGCTCATCTCAGTAAGCAAATTCAAATCCCCATAAGTTAAAGTGAAACTATTTGGTGAGAGGTATGTACTTACTTTTTATTTTCATTCCATATGATACTTGAAATATTTTCTATAATTTAACATGCATGTGTTGCCTACTTTCAATAAATTTTCAGTAAATTTTGTTGTTTATGTTTAATTTGTTGTTTAATCATTTAGTATTTTGCGATTTATGTTCATTTTGTTATTTATACGTTTAGTATTTTGTTGTTTATGTACATTTTGTTGTTTAAATGTTCATGTAAATTTTGTTATTTATATATTTAATATTTTAATGACTACTAACATGTTATGTATACTTAATGCATTGATGTTTGAATATTGAATATGATAATTTACAAGAAAGCATTTATGTACACCCATATAAAAAAGCATGATGGTTAGACATTTGTTAATACCCGTTGCAGACAACTCAATGTACGTAAATTTTATATATGAATATTAATTATTTTATGAAAATATAGTTAATTTATTGTAACTATTGTAATTATAGGAGCAATTACAAGAGACTCTCACTCAACAGCGGCAGAACTCTGAAAATGTGGATGAGAGTCGGATATTTCTTGAAGCAGTTGGTGGTAAGAATAATCGGGGAAGGATTTTTGGCTTAGGATCTATTGCAAATACATCCCAAATTCCTCTATATCATCTACAGCTGCTTGTAGTAGGTGTTCTGAACTTCTGAGAGAGTCATTCAGTTAGAGAATACTGTCAGCATGTTGCTCGATATTGTAATCCAACTAAAGAATGAGATGAAAGAGATGAGAAGCAAGGGCAATGCCTCTTAGCAGCCAGAGCAGCCAGATCATCCTCCTTCACTAACCACATAGTTTATATTTGTAATATTTAGGTATTGATACTGATTTTATGTTGTGTTTCTATTGGTTTTTATGGATTCTACTATTTAGGTATTGATACTGATTTTATGTTGTGTTTCAATTAGTTTCTATGGATTCTTACATTACAGTAGAATATGTATTAAGAATTTTTATTCTTGTACATTTATACTATTGCAAGTAAATTGCATTATGAATTTGGATTATATTTATTTTATAGCCAATAAAATTAAAATTTAATTAAAATCTTATGCTACCAATAAAATTGGATAATTTCTATGGCTAAATTTAGCAATAATAATTATTGATGGTAATTTATGTACAGTTGCTAGTACCGTTGCCAAAATTCATAGTGGAATCTATTTTTACGTTGCTAAATTTAGCAATGGAGTTGCAATTTTCATTGCTAATTTTAGTAACGAAATAGTGATATTGTTGCCAAATTTAACAATGGAAACTACAATTTCGTTGCTGAATTAGCAACGAAAATTTGAATTCCATTTCTAAAATTAGCAACGGAAACTTTTCGTTGCTAAAATTGACTAATTCACCAAAACTTTACTTGATTGAATTTAGCAACAGAATTCTTTTTTCACTGCTAAATTAGCAACGGAATAGTGATTCCGTTGCTAAATTTAGCAACAGAATTTCGTTGCGAAATTAGCAACGAAAAGTTGAATTCTGTTGCCAAAAATAGCAATGGAAACTTTCCGTTGCTAAAAATGACCAATTCACCAAAACTTTATTTGGTTGAATTTAAAAACGGAATTCTTTTTCCATTGCTAAATTTAGCAACGAAAATTCATTTTCGTTGCTAAAAATTAGCAACTGCCGGTTTAGCAACCAAAGTTCTGTTGCTAATTTTCATTTCTATTTTTTATTAGCAACGAAAAATGTCAAATTTTCATTGCCAAATTGTGATTTTCTTGCAGTGTAAGGGTAACTCCCATTTGGATAAGGACAAATTATTAACATGATAAGATTAACCATGTAGAAAATGCATTACAAGGGAGTGGAAGTCCATGGAGGATTCCAACAATCTTGATGATCCTAGACGACGAGTTCTTTTCGAGCTACTGGATGCTATTGAGCTATTATTGAGAAATTTCAGTTTAGCTTGGCTGTCCGAGCTAAAGAGCAAGATGAAACCTAACTTCTTGGATGAGGCGAACCAAGCTCCTTTTATAGTGCCCGGTTATCATAAGTCCTCCTCCTCTCTCCCCCCCCCCCCCCAAGTACATGACATTTATGTCATTTAGGCGGTAAACCAAAAAATTCAAAAAGTTGCCTATCAAGCACGTGGGGCGTTAAAAATGGAGAGGACAGCGCCTTGTTTCACTCGGAGAATGCCTCATTTCATGCGAAGTGATGGTTAGGGCAGTTAACATGCCATCATTGTGACGCTTTGATACCTGCACCTACCTTAATGATCACTGACACAACCACTCAATGCTTGACACTTTTCCCTTAACCACTGGTTCTTCTGGCCTATATATTTGATTTCATTTTAGGGATTTGGCTTCTCTTTCACGCATTTAATTTTCATTTTACTGTACTTCTCTATAGCTTTTCCTCCTTTTTGTCCTTACAATTTTAGATCTGCATTTTCTCCCCTTATTTCCAGATTTGCTGCTCTTTCAAGCGATCATTCATAGGCATCTCCTGATTTAGCTACGTCCAGACCTACTTCGAGGCCTTTTTTGAGATTTTCAAGTTTGTACCATTTTTTTCTTAATCTCTTTTTACCATGAGTGCTTATGAGAGCTCTACTGAAAAGGTGAGGGTGAAGGAAGGGCTTACTGCTTGGAGTCCCCTAGATTCTCCTAGCACCAGCCGACAAAGACAAGAAGGGAGAAAAAGGCCCAGGAGGCTTCCTAGGGTAGGGAGTATAAGCTCCGTTCTGACCTCCAGTGATATGAGTATGCTAAGAGAGAGACTTGGGATTCCCTATGAGTATAAGATGCGTGCTGCTGCCGCCTCGTTGAGGGCCAATGCCAAATTCTAAGGAAAAAAGGCAATAGTCATCGACGAGGCAGACTTTGAAGTCAGAGTGAACCTTCCATTGACAGCCTTCGAGCTTGAATTTTTGAACTTGTATGACATGACAATCAGTTAGTTATATCCTAATGCCTAGTGCACTCTCTTGGCGCTACAAATATGGTATATCGAGCACGATATAGACCTCATTGTTCGACTCTTCTGAGCTACTTAAAGCATCAAGCTCCGAGCTAATGGGGAAGACCATAAATACATACAATCTTGACCTAGGTACGGGGTATTTGCTGGAAACCCCGAGTCTCTGAAGAACTGGAAGGACTAGTTCTTTGTTATAGAAAGCGAGGTGGACTTTCCTTTCTGAACTCACTAGGTCAATTTGTGAATAGAAATGATAACCCACTATTTCTCAGTGATGAGGAGGAGAGGACCCTATCTCGATGGAGGGAGCTAGCCAAAAATAAGACCGGTATAAACTTATAGCTCCAGTGCGGCATACCTCCACCACCTCCAAAATCGAGCTCAAAGAAAAAGGGTAAATTTCAATTCTATTTCTTGGGTTTTGATCTGTTTCTTATTGTTTGCTTTTTTGTAGCCATGAAGAGAAGCTCAAATTCTAGCATTGCCGAACTCATAAGAGCTAAGAGGCAAAAACCTGGAGGGAGCCCTTCTGCCGCGTCAGAAGGTCATCCAGCGTCTCCAAACCCGAGCTCCCCCTAACATCTCCGAGCTCAAGTGTCCAGCTCAAAGTCTCTTGTCTACAGCTCCCCCTCCGTCGCTAATTGTGTTTTTCAATCATTCTCCCCCATCAACAAATACCTGAGCCACATCTTCCAAGCAACCCTCCGAAAGTCGAGAACAGGCACATGCTCCTGACCAGAAGATGTGGGCTGAGGAGCTTAAAACCTTGACTGACGATGTGCATAAGTTTTGGCAGCGGCAGGGGAAGTCTTGGATAAAATAGAATCTGGACTTCAACACTGTCATTCACCAGGCAGCGTGTATTCCATCAGAGGCCACTCCACTTGTGCAAATGAGCACCAAGTAACCGAGTCTCATCAGAAAAAGGCATGAGGTAGAGGCATGCCACCTAGCTCGATAATCATTAGATGCCTGATTTCTGGGGTAACTGTTATAACAAATGTTTTTTTACCAGGGGTGTATGCTGGTGGGAGCTGTAATTGGCAAGATGGACAAACTCATCTATGGCTGGAAAAAGGAGGAGAAAGAGGTAGCCCGACTCTGACATCAACTGGGAGAGGCGAGGGCGAAGTTAGAGGCAGCAGAGAAGCGAGCTCTGGAGGCTGAGAAGAACATGCTTGCTTAAAGAAGCAAAGTTGATGAGGCCAAAGAAAGAGTCGATGCAGCCGAAGCTCGGCTAGCCAAAGAGAAGGAGAAGCGCTGGGCTACTGAATTGAGCCTAGAAGAAGTGCAGTGAGGACAAGAGGCAGTAATCAAAGAAAAAACTGGGCTGGAACAAAGGTGTTCGGAGCTCAAATACCAAGCAGCAGATTTGGCGGCCTATAAATGTGTTTCGTTCGGCAGCAAACTTATTCAATCAGTGAAGGACCAGTATCTGAACATGGATTGGTCCTAGCTGGATGAAGTTTACCCCAACGAGTAAAAGCTGAACTGCTCATTTCTATTTTGTAACTTTGAATTGTAACTCTTATTCAATATGAATAAAATTGAGTTTTTCTTTTGAACTGAATAATCGTAGAGTTTATTGCATAAGTCTGCATGAATAATTCCGTATGCTCGGATAACGACATAGTTAATACAAACGTAGTTTTTGAAATTTTGATAAAGTATCAGAAAAAGAACAGAGGGTTGAAGGAATGCTTGTGGCAATATTGCCGAACTGAGCTTTTCATTGATAATAAGATATGCTCGGATAGCGATTTAGCTATACTGAGCTTACAATAATTACAAATGCTTGTGGCGAACCTGACTAAATGAGCTTACAATAAAAAATGCTCATGGCAAACTTGCCAAAATGAGCTTACAAATAATAAAAATGCTCGTGGCAAACCTACTGAAATGAGCTTAAACAAATAATAAAAAATGCTCATGGCAAACCAGCTGAAATGAGCTTAAACAAACAATAAAAAATGCTCATGGAGAACCCGCCAAGCTAACCTTACTATTGAAAATATAACTTCAGATTGGAAATATTTTAAGAGTGAGGGAGTAATTTCCCTAAGAGCTCCTTCAATCTGTAAGCGCCACATTTGACTTTATGCACTATATAAGGGTCTTCCCAATTCGGGCTTAGCTTTCTAACCCCAGAGGCTGTATGAGCTGCAATAACTTTCTTAAGGGTGAGCTGTCCTGTAACGGCTTGATTTATATCCTAGTAGCTAATTAGATTAATTATGATAATTGGGAAGCCATTGCATTGAGTATGTTAATTAAGGACCTAAGTATAAGATGATTGAGGACTCAATTGAACATATAAAAATGAGTTAAGTGACCATTAAGTAAATTTGTATGATTAAGTTTAAGTGTTGGATAACTAGTAATAATGGTGATTAATTAAGCTAAAGTCAGATTTGTGTGTGTGTGAGTGGATTTTCGAGTGGCACTTAGTGGTGCTGCCACCTCAGCCATTCACATGCAATATAAGTTTTTGAGGAGAGAGAAATGCCACTAAGTTTGCATATGCTTCAGCTTCTTCTTCTCTCTCTAAGCTCTGCTCTTCCTTCTTCCTCCAACATGTGATTTCTCTTCAAGTTTCCATTTTGATTCCATAAACTCTGCTAAGTGATCAAGTTTTTGATTGGTAAATTAGGTTGGTGAAATTGAAGGGTAAGTGTTTGGTTGTTGTGTCTTTCTTCTTCTCCTTCTTTCTTGATTTTGAGTTTCTGTGGATATTGACATTGGTGTCCAATTCTGGAAATTGGATTTGAATTGGTAGTTGAGGAGTTGAAGAAGGATAAAGGAAAAGCTAAAGTGGGTTAATCTAGTGCAAAGTGACCCTTTTAAGGAGCTAATGAGAAGAGATTTGGGAAAACACCTTTTGAGTATCTAATTGCTATATGTATAAACCTTGAATTAAAATGATGAAATGAGTGTTGCAATAGATGTTAATTATTTCGTTATGTGTAATGGTTTGTATTGAATTGGTAGATTGTTAAATTAGTTGATATACATAAGTATGTGCCTTGCTTTGATTGATTTTGGAATGGTTAAGTAAATGGCATAAAATGTTAATGAGCGTGTAAGTTGGCATAATATAATTGGTTTAGGAAAACATGTAGTCAGTATAATTGAATTGATTGGTAAGTTGGTAGAGTTTAAATTGTAGAGCTATAGCATTATAAGTAGTGTATGTTGGATCTTTAGCAAACAATGCTTAATTGGTTAATCCCATGAAAAATGAATTATGGCCTCTTAATTAAGTAGTTTATGAATGTCCTAATATGCTAAAAATGACCGTTTTTAAGTGCCTAAAAGAAGGAATGGAAGTAGTAAGTTTGAGAGATGTATTGTGGAAGTGATTTTGGAGCTTAACTTAGAAATCAAGTTCTGTCAAGAGCGAGATAGAAGGCTCCTATGGAAAGTGTAGGTTTCTGTCACGAGCACGCACATGTGCACGAGCGCGATAGAGGTGAGAAGTAGGTTCTATCGCGAGCGCGACAGAAGCTATCATCCCATTCTGTCGCGAGTGTGACACTTTTGAGCCTTTTGAATGCTTCTTTTTATGTTTTATTTGGACTCGTTTGTGTATGTATGTGTAAAGCAAACATGTGTATGAGATTAAATACTATGTTATACATGTGAATATCTCTGTATACATTGACATATGAGTAATTGAGAGGTAAGTGTTTGTATTATTGTTGCATATGAATATAATATCAATGAATAAACTGGACTAATAATTTAGCCTATGAGTCAAGTAATGGATAGATAGGCATGCCTATAGGGTCTAAGTGCTGCAGCCAAATGAGTCAGATTCCTATGGAATCACCAATGCGATTTGAGATCCTTACCGGATTCTCTAATGTAATTATATCGATTATTCGGTACCTACGGATGCTAATGCGAATGTGTGGTATCTACGGATACAATGTGATTTTACTGTACCTTAAGGTACTGATGCAATACCCATTATCCACATCTTTGAGTTGCAGGCAAGGCTAAAATTACTATGTTAAATAATTGAATAAAGTGAACTTATATTGCGTATTCAAGAATAAGAATATGATGTGTATGTGTGAGTGAATGGTAGAGTATTCTTAATGTGAACCCTTATATTGCTCTGTGCATTGTCTGTGTATATTCGTATGAAGTAGTTTTGAGATATTGTTATATGCATGAACTTTCTAATGCTATAGGTGATAATTATATTATATATGTGCATGTACCCTATTTCTATGTGCATTATTTTCCCCATTAAACATTATCACTTAGCATGGGTTTTCTAATCCATATAGGTTCGGACGCAAAGTGATTCGTGAAGGACGGTTTCCGCATTGCCAAAGGTCAACACTAGGGATCTAATAGTGTAGGTCATGGGGGTTTTGGATTTTGTACTTATACTTGTATGTAATCTTTTGGTAAATGTAATGTATCTATCGAATTGAGCAGTAAGGTTTTGTAACAATGGATATATAAGCCATGTAAGTAGTATGGATGCATGTTCAGTATATGATGAGTAGGTGGTATCCGCTGCATGAGATTGAATGTGTGAATGAAATTTATTTGTTCAGGTTTTGTATGCATAATGGTAGAATTTGTGCATGCTTTAGTTGTGTTGTGACGAATATTCCCATCCGCCTTAGTTGAGTTAGTTAGGTGATTGGGAATGGGGGTTACATGTCCAACTCAAAAGGACTGGGATTTAAAGTTCCGATCATGATATGATGGCATTCACTGCTTATATATTGCCGATTGCAATTGGACGGACTCTGTAATTTCCTCTAACCGATCCAGGTAGTACAAGAGATTTGCCTCATTTTCCTCCTCATCATATGATGAAATTCGGAAACTTGGCATGCCAATCTCACATGGAATAACAGCTTCCGTCCCATATGTCAAACAAAAAAGAGTAAGGCCCATCGCTGCTCTTGGGGAAGTTTGGTATGCCCAGAGAACATTATTGAACTCGTCAGCCTAGAGACCTTTCGTATCATTTAGCCTCTTTTTGAGGACAACTAATATAGTCCGGTTTGTTACCTCAATCATACCGTTTGATTGGGGGTGGTATACCGAGGTGAAACATAGTTGGATGTTTAGATCCGCACAATAACTCTTAAAGGAAGAACAATCGAACTGCTTGCTATTATAAAAAATGATTGTGTGCAGGATCCCGAACTTTGTGATTATGGCCTTTTGCACAAACTTTATGATGTTTACCGGAGTAATTATAGCCAAGGGCTCTGCTTTCACCCATTTTGTAAAATGATCAACCGCTGCCACCAAAAACTTCCTCTGTCCAGTAGCCAAAGGGAAAGGGACGAGTATATCAATTCCCCATTGCCCAAATGGCCAAGGATTATGAATGGGCACCTGCGGGGCAGATTTTTGGTGCAATATGTTCTCGAACTATTGGCATTTGTCACACTTCTGAACGGGTTCTTTCACTACAAAAAAACAACAGATTAGCGATGGAAATTTTCGTCGCTAAAATAGCATTTTCAGTCGCTAATTACCTTTAGCGACGCCACGACTAATCTGTCGCTATTTGTTCTGTCGCAAAAAATTTGCGACTAAAACATATAACAGTCGCTAAAAATAGCAACCGAATTTTTCGTCGCTAAAAAAAATTTTCATCGCTAAATAACTCTTTAAAATACTCGCTATAAATATTAAAAGTATATCAGCGACGGAAAATCCATCACTATTCCGTCGCTACAAATATTAAATTTTTTTATTATTTTAAATTTAATTTTTTATTTTTATTTTGAATTTAATTTATTATTATTATTATTATTATTATTATTATTATTAGATCCAAATTTTAATTTATGTAAATAATAATTATATAATATTATTAACAATACTATTAATTTAAAAAATATTATATCAAACTCAAAATACCCAAATTTCTTCATTAAAATAAAATTAGAAATTAATTTACATATAATTAAAACCATATTAAATAATACACTCATGTCCACAATCATAAAATATTTAAAAATTACAAAAAAATATTATAAAATCTTGAAACATCCACGGAACGCTACCATTTTCAATTTTTAATTACTCCACAAACCACCATTTCCAAAATCTTGTCTAGATTGGCTTGAAGTAAATCTTGTCCATCAGACAGGAGGTAGATACTGGGAAAATATTAAGAAAAAACAAAGATAAAGATCAGCAAGGAACTTCAAAATAACAGGGAAAAAAAGACATATTTCAATGTTCTCATCCTCTCAAGCTTACCATTGCTGTTAATTGCAAAAGGCACTAGCCTTTTATCTTGGCCCAAAGATAGAAACTAATCGTGAATAAACATATATAGATTAAAATCTGCATAATTCCATTTTATTTTAAGACTAAACCATCATACAACCAATTATGCCAAGCTTCTTTGAGATTCCTTGCTAATTACACTTCATGATCAAAGCCATTACAAATTTGTAACAATTCAAATAGAACACACTAAATAACTTAAAACGAAATTAAAGCAAGCAACTAACTTAACCAATTTCAGCATTGGCTAATAACATAATAGAAAAAATGATAGTAGACAATTTTTCTAGATTTTAATAAAAATCACATGAGTAAATTGCAAACATCTCCATGAACATAAATAAAGAAAAACTAAAACTCCATAACAAGAACAAGTTTCTGATGCCTAAGTTAAGGGATATAAAATTATCTCAATTCAAGGTGAAGGACTAAGGTCATTCCATTAAAATCGGACACCAAACTGTAAATGAGTTACTAAAAGATAGCAAATTTAAAATGTCATCTAATATGAAACTATTGGTACATCAATTCAATCTAATGATCTAACATCTAACTATTGAATCCCTATGTTGATTCAAATATAAACTAAATATGTAAATAACATTAGCTATGACATTTAACCATTTTTTCTAAATCAAAAAATATATGAAGCAACTATACCTAGAGCATACCTTGGAGTTCTCAGGATCATTTTTGTCACGATTTGATAGAGCACAATTTCGTACAAGGTATTCAACAAACAACTCACCAGATGGACCAACCAATTAGCAGTGTGAAGCCCCAACCACAATCAGCTTACAACAAATAAACAAAATCTCAAATTAGGAAAAATGAAGTTGCAATTTATAGTCACCACTCAAAACAAGAAATAAAGAAGCTAGTAATCACTATCTAGCTCCAAAAAATTTCTTCTTGCCTTTATCAAATTTCGGAAACTAAACACAGAGAAAGAAAATGAGAAAACTTTCTTCACTATTTAATACCAAATCAACAAATCTAAAATAAATAAAAAGTCCATATTTCTAACTAATAATACAAGGAATTCATCTGTTTAATACTAAATGAACAAATCAACAAAAGAAAATGGCAAATCCAATAAAATAAAACAATTTAAAGAGCAGAAACTGAAGTGTACATACCATTTTCAATAGCAGTCAAATCTGTCCGCCGGTCAACAGTCGTCGGAGAATCGCAGGGGAGACACCGCCATTGCCGACTCGAAGCCCAAGACGTCAGTGACCTCCTGCCTGATATCACGCTCCAAAAAGCCACACCATTTGATCGGGATCTACGCCGAAAAGCCATGCTTCCACAACTTCGATCTCATCATCGATAACGAGTGGGGACGATCGGTGGGTATAAGGATGAACGCCTCGCCTTCACAAACTCGGTGATGTGGCTCATGTCGCCGTTTGACGCCGAATCTGACCAAAAAAGGGGAGAGAAGCTTTGGCTTCCCTCTCGCGAAGCAGGAGCAGACGGCAAACTCAGCGGGGAAGGAGGCAGCGCTGGCTCGGCGCCGCCTGTCGCCGGTGGTGGAGGACCGTCTCCGCTTACCCAGTCGTCTGTTGCCGGCGCTGGAGAGGGTCGCCCCTTCCTCTCCCCACGCTGTCCCTCCCTCTTTCAATTTCTATCTTCACTCTTTTTCTTTCTTTGATTTTAATTCCCTGTTCTTCTTCTTTTGTAAGTATTTATTTATCTATTTATTTATTTTATTTACAATTTAATTATTTAGTTAAAATCCACACTTAATTATTTTTGGGTCTAAATTTAATATTCAATAAATTTTTTCTACCAGATTATTTTTTATTTTTTTATTTTCGGGTCTAAATATATTACTTTTGTCGGGTCTAAATTTCGCTTATAATTGCTTTAATTATATAATTTCAAGATCAAATGTTAATTTTATGAAAATTAATAAAGTGACTAAATTCCAATATAATTTAATTTCTAAAATAAAAATATTAAAAATAACTAATAACCATAAGTATGTGTGCATATTTTTATTATTATAATACTTAGTAAAATCAATAATCAAAATTTAAATTTTTTTAAATATTTACTTTAAAATAACGACGGATAATCGGTCGCTATTCCGTTGCTAAATTATCACTAATTTCCTTCTCATTTAAAAATTTTGAAAACTTTTTAGCGGCGGAATCACTCGTCGCTATTTGTCGATATCGTCGCTAATTAGCAACTAAAAAATTCAGTCGCTAAATTCAGTCGCAAAAAAAAATGCCACTTATTGCTGCCAAAAAATAGCGACTGATTCTTTATTTCCGTCGCTAAAATTGAAAAAAAGAACTTTAGCGACTAATTCTCTAAATAGTCGCTAATTAGTCCCTAATTAGCGACTGAAAATTGTCCGTTGCTAATTTTAGTCGCTAATTTGTGTTTTTTTTTTTGTAGTATTTAGCATCTTTCTCCATCATGGGCTAATAGTACCCCTGCAATACAGCTTTTCGAGCTATTGCTTGTGCGCCTTCATGCGTGCTAGAAATGCCTTCATGAATCTCTTGGAGTACATAATCACTTTTTTCGATGCTCAGACATAAAGTCTAGGGATGCGAGAATGATCGCCTATACAACTTATCATCCAAGATGGAATACCGGGTTGACAGCCGAATTATTTTTTGAACCTCAACCTGATCATCTGGGAGAACTTTCGAACTGAGATACTGATATATCGGCAGACGCTAACCATCCATCGGCTCATTCAACTGAAATTTGTATGTTTCATACGTTGGTGCCGTTATGACCGACCATACTATGTCTGCCGAGGATATTCTACCTTGACAAGAGGCTTGTTTGGCTAAGGCATATGCTCTCTGATTCTTTGTCCGAGGTATCTTCTCAATCGACCATGCATATCCCATTTTCTCCAACTGGAACAGTAATAGGGCAACGAGGTCCTTGTGCCGAACTATTGTGTTCTCCCCAGCCTCAAATTTGCCAAACAACTGGCTTACGACCAACTGCTAGTTAAAAAAAAGGCTAATAAATCAGGCTTTACCTTAATGGCGAGCTGTAGTCCAAAACAAAGAGCCTTATATTTCGTCGCATTGTTAGAGGCTGGGAATGCTATGTGAGTCATTCCTCTAATGTTTATCTTTTCTGGCCGAATAAGGACTACCCCAACACCAGCTCCTTCAGACGAGTAGTCTCCATCTATAAATAACTTCTAAGATCGAGTTCCTGGCTCAAGAGGTAGAGCATGCAACTCGGCCATAAAGTCAGCCAAAACTTGAGCCTTCATTGACTGTCGGGCCTCATATCGAACATCTAATTAGCAGAGATAAGCTGCCCATTCTGTGAGCCTCCTGGATGCTTCTGGCCTCTGAAGCACATTTTTGATATTAGAATTTGTTCGTACTACAACAATATGTGCTTGAAAATAGGGCTGAAGCTTGATGGATGATAACACCAGCGATAAGGCTAATTGCTCCAAAATGGGATAATTCAGTTCGGCACCTCTTAACACCTCGTGTAATAGATCGGGAACTATTGACTGCCTTCCTCTCTCATCAAAATTGAACCAACTGCCTCGGATGATACTGTGAGATACAGATATAAAACTTTGGCCAACTGAGGCCTACTTAGCAATGGCGGTGTGCTAAGAAACTGCTTAAGCTCCTCAAAAGCTTCCTGGCATTTCGGGGTCCATTCAAACTTCTTAAGGTTTTTTAGTGCCCTGTAAAATGGAAGGCAGCGTTTACCCGAACAAGAGATAAACCTACCCAGGGCTGTTATCTTACCATTAACTTTCTGCACTTCTCTAATGGATTTCGAGAGTTCCATCTCTAGAATGGCTTAGATCTTGGCCGGATTAGCTTCTATACCCCTCTTTGAAATCATGAAACCCAAGAACTTCCCAGACTGTACTCCAAAAACACACCTTTCTGGGTTAAGCTTCAAACCGAACTTCATGAGAGTCAAGAAAGTTTCTGTGAGTTCGGTAGGCAGATCACTAGATGCCTTGCTCTTGACTATTATGTCATCCACATGCACCTCTATATTCCTCCCGAACTTACTAGCAAACAGTTTGTTCATTAACCTCTAATGTGTAGGCCCTGCATTTTGCAACCCAAATAGCATAACTCAATAGCAATAAGTAGCTTGATGAGTAATATATGCCATTTTCTCCTCATCTTCCGGGTTCATTGGAATCTAGTGGTACCCAGACGAGGCATCCAGAAAAGCATATTTTTCAACCCTACTGTTGAACCAACTAAGAGGTCGATGTTCGGCAATGGGTAGCTGTCTTTGGGGCAAGCCTTGTTCAGATTAGTGAAATCTACACACATTCTCCACTTTCCATTGGCCTTTTTCAACAGAATAACATTGGACAACCTGTTCGGATATAAGACCTATCGGATAAATCCATTCTCGAGCAGGGTATCTATTTCCTTCGACATTACTATCTGCCTTTCCGGAGCATAGTTCCATTTTTTCTGTTTGATGGGATTAGAGTCCGGCCTGATGTTCAGTGAATGGCTTATCCCTTTAATGTCCGAAGGCTGCAAGGCGAACACATTGGCAAATTCTTACAAAACTACAATAAGTACTGACACTACAAGAAATTTGACTTTTTGTGACAAATTTTTTAATGACGCATAAAATTTTGTCACTAATTATAACTTACAACGAAGAATTTTTTAAAATGTTACCATAATATTTATTACTGTGACGAAATTATCTTCCGTCATTTTATGTTTTAATTTTCGTCACTAATAGATTAATTTTGTGACGAAAAAAAATATTTCGTCATGGTTTATTTTGGAGGAAAAATTTTTCACCTTTTTTTTGGAGGAAAAAAATTTAATGATAAAATAATAACTTATTACAACGTATCAAATCGTCACAAAATATTTATTTTTTTGTGAAGAATTACTTTTGTAATAATTAAATAAATTAGTGACGATAAAATCAGTTCGTTACAAATAAGATATCGAGATAAAAGAAATTTCTAATTATTTTTTTTTTTGAAAAAATTTAGTTCTAAAAATAATTTTATTTATGACAAATAAATGTATCACAAAAAATAAATGTACTGTGACGAGGTACAATTTCGTCACCTTTAATATGGAGGGAAAATTTTCAACCTTTTTCTTTTGGAGAGAAAAAAATATAACAAAAACATGACTATTTGCGACATATAAATTTATCATGAAATACTTATTTTTTTGTGACATGAATTATTTTTGTCACAATTTAAGGAATTAGTGACGATAAAATTATTTCGTCACAATAATTTTATTTATGACAAATACATATGTCACAAAAGATGAATATATTATGACGAAATATAATTTCGTCACCGGTACAATCAATTTATAACAATAATAATATTATGTTACAATTAGTTGTAATGTTAATATATGACAAATACATTACGTCATAAAACATAAATTCAATTTATGATATATCATAAAAAATGAATATATTATGACGAAATATAAGTTTATTACTAATACAATCAGTTTGTACAACTATAATATTTTATCAAAATCGACTGTAATAAAAATGTACTACAATTAGATTATGTTATAAATAATTTATTTTATATTATAATTAAAAATGTTCCCAATAAATATTTTTAATGACCAAAAATAGTTTATCATCTACTTTTTTACAAAGATAACTAAATTATATACGAAAGTTAATTAATTAATAATATAATAATAATTTGAAATAAAATATTTTAATGTAAATTAAAAAATTTAACACTAAAATCCAAAATAAATTCCCCCCCCCCTAACTCCTTATCTCTCTCTCGCAAAATCGATATGTATCCGCTGCCCTCATCTCTTGGAGACTCCGCCTTTCCACCGCGGTCCTCTCTTGGTGACTTTCCCATCTCCGCCACAGTTCGATCTATATCAGCCGCCGTCTCCGCCTCGTGCCTGTCTCTCTCACTTGCAGTCTCTGCCGCACTCCTCTATCTCAATATCAACCACCCATTCTTGAATCAGGTTATGCCTCTCTCTATTTGTTAATGGATTTAATTATTTTCTTTCTTTTTTTGGTTATCGAGTGACTTCTTGTTTGAATATTTTTTTTTGTTAGTGTGGTGCGTCGTTGATCTGTGTTTGCATAAGCTTTTGTTCTGTAACTATTGTTTGATTTTTTTTTGTTTTCTGTTTGTTGATGTTAATATTTTTTTCAAGTAAAGTAGATGATGTGCTTGGTCATTTGTAACCCAATTCCTGTAAATATACTATTTTATAGAATCATGACTTGGCTTCTCTCTCTATATGTTCTTCTTTTAATAATTAATTGCAGTATATTTGGTTAATCTTTGTGTGGATTGTATTAGATTACTTTTCATTGTAATTAGAAGTGGATTGTTTGATGGGTCTTAGATTTGCTGAGTTTCTGAGTTAAATGGAGGATTACTCTTCCGATCGTTCTTCATCCTACTCTGTTTATCATCAATAGGTAATTCTTCTTCTGCATCTTATCAATTACAAAAAGATTTTTATTCGATTAATGAATTTAGTGATAATAAGCTTTGAGCTGTTGTGTTGTATCGGATCATGATATGCTTGCTACTAATAGAATTAGGATTCTGATGCCTGTTTTTCAATTATCCAGATGATATAGTTCCCAAACTTCAGCTGACTCATAGTCCTGTTTTTATTGTATTAATTTTTAAAGTAGGAAGATATAATATATATTCTAAGCCACGAATTTGTTAAGTTGTTCTGTGTATTTGATCGTGATATGCTACTGATTGTTATTTAATTGGGAAGAAATTCAGATCAGTTCCCAAGAGTCATATCTGGTTCATTTGAGAGTGTAAGACAAATATAAAATTCAAATAACTCTTGCTTGGTGGCAGGAACATGATTCCATGCTTTAGACCCAATAAGGATGAAGAGAAAAAGGCAAAGGACATGGTAATAAGAAATGGCGAATTATTATTGGAGAAATTAGTTGCATTGACTAATGGCATATCATACTGTAATGATTTTAAACGGCTGCTTCACTAAATAGATTAGCTTTTTATTTCAAGCATTTTTTTTTAATTTTTGCTATAGCTAAGAAGACTACTTGTTCTGTCAAGTATAAGGTGTCTTCTGTCTCTGAGTTTTTGAGCTAATAATTAAACTACTAATCTTATACAGGATAAATATCTTTCCAATTCAGAGGTTAATGTCTTGCTATCACCAAGACCCTCTGCAAACTTGGGACTGAAAAACTTGGTTCTGTGCTTGAGAACTTTGGGGCTCAGGCAGCTAAAGCAAAAGACACGGTTGCTTCTAAGGTGGCACCAGAGAGGCCTCATAGCACAAATGATCCCAGATCAATCCATAGTACTTCTGCTAACAATATGTTCAGAATATGTTCTGACTTATGAGGATAAAGATAGAGACTGGATGCTTGTTGGTGATGTTCCATGGGAGTAAGTGCTGATCTCCATTATGTCATTTTGCTTGGTTTTTTAAGAATATTTAATATTCATAAATTGTTGATAGATGAAGAGGAACAATAGTTCATTTATCTGAAGAAACCATTACAAACTTATCAAAGGGTTGAGAATTTTGGTTGTGGCTTCACTGAAGGAATTGATATGCAATATTGTTTTGCACATCGTAAAATTGTTGGGACAAGTTTTATTTTTTTATTTTTTTAATTTCATTAGATAGCAATGGTAATCTTTTATCTTGCCTTTTGTTTAAAAGTCATAAGCTAGGAAGACTATTGCGAATTTCTAAATCTGCCTGGTTCCTACATTCTGAACTCTAGTCTATTGCATTTGTAAATGTGTAACTGTTATATTCAAGGATCTGCTAGGTTAATGTATGGAACATTAGTAATGAAACTTTTGCCTTGCATTGGGAAGGGCTGCTCTCCTTGATCATGCATTTAATTGGTGGAACTGCTTTGGGGAATGCACAAAACTGACTATGATTTGTTAAATCTTAATCTCTTCCTTTTGAATCAATCGAAAATACATGTCCTAAGATATAACTACGGAATTAATCCGATTGCTAGGATTTTAGATTTTTCTTGGCTGATTATGATTTGTTAGTAAATAAAATTTAATTTTATTGTCCAATTAATTTGATTATTGGCTGATTCAGTCACTTGGTGTGTGCATTAATTGTACAAGCTTTCTATTTGCAATTATTATTTGCTATTGTTTCAAGCATTTGGAGCATGTAATATTCTTGTTTTATACTATTATATTGTTCTTGTTAGTTGAGTGTTTTTTTATCTAATATATGATTTTTTTTTGTAGGAACGGGATGCATATTTTGAAGTTTCAACAAAGTTTATTTCTGAATTATAGATTAGAATATTTTAATTTTTTTGCATTAAGCAATATCTTTTCATTTAATTGATCTTTTGTTTAAATAAATACTTTATATTAGTTGATTGACAATTTGCTTTATGAAGATAATTGATTGTATAACATTTAATTTAAAGTGTGTCATTTTTAATACAACGCATATATGAGAAGTATATTTGTCATAATTTGTCGTTTATTAGTTCATAAATAACGATATAATGTTTACAATTGCGATATTAATATTGTAATAAAAAAATATAATTTAATGACAATAAAATATTGTCACTAAAATTATTTTTTGTGACAATTATTTTTGTCCGTATTTATGTCACTAATTTATAAAATAATATGACGATTTATATTCATCATTAATAAATATTAATTTAATGACGCAATTATTTTTCGTCACTTAAAGTATTAGATTTAATAACGACATTAAATATTTTATGACGAAAATTATATTTATTTGTGACGATAATTACGTAACCAATACTTAATAGTTTTAACTAGAAGCAGAGTTTCGTCATTAAAAATATTTAATTTCGTGACGAATTTTAAATTTGTCACAAAAAATGCCAATCTTTTGTGACGATAAACAATATAATGTGAATATAATTTTATTTTTGTCATGAAAAGTAAGAACTAAAGATGACGATAATCATTTTCGTCACAAAAATGATATTATGGTGACAAAAAAGTAAATTGTCGCGTAAACTTTTATGTTACGCGCCTACAGTTACGTTCTCTGTGACGAAAAAAATTCGTCACCTTATATTTTCAGCGATGAAAAATGAATTTTTTATGACAATTTTTTTGCGTCATAAAAGGTGTAATTTCTTGTATTGTGACACTTCTTCCTCTTTCTTGCTCGCCCCAATTTTTATTGTCTTGCCCGGTGCTATCTCGGCCTTTAGTAATGAATCCAATGGCTCGACTTTCCGAGCATCGTTGGTGAAAACATCTAAGGAATCCAATAGGAGAGCCTGGTTTGCTTCTTTCAGCATTGTAACATATGTTTCCCGAGCCACCTTCTGATTTCCTTGAAGCATCACAATGCCTCCAGAAGCAGGAGCCTTAAGCAACAGCTTTCGCATAAAGATATATGCGTCCACCCCAGCTAGCAATGACCTTCCGAAAATGGCATTTTAAGCCAGTGGAATGTCCATGCCCATGAAATAGCTTGTACATGTTCGGACTACCTCATCATCCCCGAGCTGTATGGACAATTTCACAGATCCTTCTACCTTGACCGGCTGGCTAGATATCCCGATGAGTGGGGCGAAAACTGGTTCAAAGATACTATTCGACATTTTCAATGCCTTATACGCCTGCACCGTGATGAGGTTAACCGTACTACCCATATCTATTAGAACCTGCTGGACTAGGTAATCCTAAATTAAAGCCTCTATGACCAAAGAGTTCGTGTGCGGTTATCGGACATACTCGCCATCTATATCTGAGAATCTTATTTCATAATTTGTGATAGGGGGATTAGAATCTAAGGAGAATGCCTCCTTTGCTTTCCTCTTTCGGGAATCACCAAAAACATTGTAATGTTTACCCCCCACAATAACATGTATGACACCAGCTAGAGCCTTCTTACTTGTAATGGCTCTATTGTCTTGTCTCCGAGGTGAGCGAGACTGATCTCTGCTTTTATCACTTTTAACGAACTGGGCGAGCTTTCCCTTCCGAACTAGGAATTCAATCTCTCTCTTAAGCTGGTTATAATCGTTAGTCTCATGACTCTTGTCCTTATGAAAAGCACAGTAAAGGCTCTAATCTCCGTTAGAGCTATCCCCCATAGGTCTCGGCCAGTTTACCTTGTCATTCTCCTTTATCCACTTCAAAATTTATGCCTTTGAGCCATTCAAGGGTGTCCACTTCTCATTATTTTGATCATCAGATCTTGATGAAACTACATAAGCTCGGTTTGAGCCACCAGACCCTCGATTTCTTGACTCAGTTCTGCCCCTCTCCTGCCCCGACCTGTACAAATCCCTACCCATATCTTCATACAGAGTGCTACTATGGAGGTGCCAAGCCTCATCCATTCTTATATATTTATGAGCTCGGGACATGAGCTCGGTAAAATCATCGGGTGATTTCTTGCTCAACGAGTCACTAAAATCTTGGCATCGAGTGTTACGTATCAGGGCGTTATTAGCCACCTCCAAGTTTAGGTTCTGAATGTCCATTGCCATCGTGTTAAACCTTTCCACATAAGAACGTAGTGTCTCCCCTTTATCCTGCCGAACTAGGTTGAGGTCGGCTGAGACTTTTGTGGGCTGAATAGCTGCCACAAACTTTGCAATGAACATATCACTGATCTGCTCAAAACTTGCAATTGAGTGCTCGGGCAAATTCAAAAACCAAATCTAAGCGAACTCAGTCAGTGTTTGTGGGAAGATCTTACACATAGCAGCATCATTCGAGGTGTAGATGAGCATAGTGTGGTGAAATTTATCCAGATGAGCCTGAGGATCCGTACTGCCATTATACTTAGGCAGGTTCAGTAATCTGATCTTTGGGAACGAAGTAGCCAAAATCTCCCTGGCTAGCGGCAATCGAAAATTGCTTTGGTACTATAAAGTATTTTGGTTTTGGTATTTTTTCATCCGTTCCTCAAAGAGCCTCTCAAACTGATCTAAGGTTGGTTGAACTTGGGGACAATGTGGGCGAAAAAACTGGTGGGACAGGTATGGAAGCCTGTGGGACTGGCGAAAAAAATTGTGTGGGAGCTTGAGGGATAGGTGTTTGGGAAGATGGTTGAGGAGCAGGCGCTTGAGCGGCCATTGCAGTTAGGGTGGCCAAGAAAGCTTGAGCCATTTAGGGAGTGAGGCTAGGAATGGCGAGAATGGCAATAGCTTGGGGAGCTAGATTTTATGTGTGGTAGTAAGGTTGAGGAGGTGGTAGCAGCGGGATTGGCTCATACGGAGCCAGTGGGGGCTGTATTATTTGTTAAAATAATTGGACGGAGGGTGGTTGGATTAATTAGGGTTGGATTTATGGAAGTTGAATTTGTAGGGGCTGGCTGGCCGGTTAGGAAAGAGATCCATTGAGAAATTTGAAGGGTCCACACTCACCGCACCAAATGATGACAGTTCAAATTTTTCGAACTGGCAGCTTGAAGTAGTCACCTGAAAATAGAGAATTTCGGCGGGTTTCCGATCAAGGATACTCCGACGATCAATTTAGAAAAATTGACGATAATTATGGTATTGTAATTGGAAAGAAATCAAGTAGAAAAACATACATGCATTCCCCCTTTTATAGTGTCAGGAATCAATGTTGGAGTAATAATTATTTCTTGCGTGAGACAGGTATTCCCAATAAAGCTTGAGCTAAGAGCTGGAGCTAAGAGTCCTAGTTGGAGCTAGGAGTCCTATTCTGAGTAGATAAGAATACTTGCTGATAAGATAAGGGTAACTCTTATTTGGATAATGACGAATTACTAAATGGATAAGATTAACACATAGAAAACGCGTTACAAGGGAGTGGAAGTCCATGAAGGATTCCAACAATCTTGATGATCCCAGGGGACGAGTTCTTTCCGAGCTACTGAATGCTACCGAGCTGTTATTGAGAAATTTCAATTCAGCTCGGTTGTTCGGGCTCAAAAGTAAGACAAAACCGACTTTCTTGGATGAGGCGAACCGAGCTCCTTTTATAGTGCCCGGTTATCATGGGCGAACATTAATTTCTCTTTGATTTATCTGCGAGTCTTTTTGATTTATCATTTTATGATGATAGCTTTTTGAGTATGAACTTGTAGATGCAAAATTTGTAGTCGCTTATTATAGGTGAATGGATATATTGGTTTTCAATTTGGGGATTATACTAGTTGTTTTTAATTTGGGGACTATACGTCTTTGCCCTTTAGCAGGATTATGAGTGCTTTAGGGATGAACGAGTCCTGCATCCATGCTAATCACTTTGTCAGCATTAGTTTTTGGTTTTTTGCTGATCATTAAAGGATGGAATATGGTTACATTCGCTGTTGGCATGCATGTTCTGTTATATATAGACCAATTAAGTATATTTAGTTGTGCATTTTTATTTTCTTCTTTATTTTTTGATATTGAAATACAAGAAGGTTGTCGTAGGTAGTGACATTAGGAGTTTCTTTCATTGTCTTTACCGGTAAAATAAAATGTTTCGCACTTCAATTTTATTTTGCATTTCTTTGCTTATCAATTCCCTTTTTTCAAGAAATATAGATTGCTTTCTATATCATTAATTTGATACATATGTAAGATAACAACCACACATATATCTAATTAAACATTTCTTTAATTTATCTTTATCTTCATTGTTGGGGAATGGTATAGCTAATGGTAGTATGTCCTTGTAAATGGCAAACAAGTTGCCAACACAACACAATTATTTTATGTTTATCTGAGTTTGGTTTGTAATTTTTGTGCAGAAAATTTACATGTGCTTGGGATCTGTTTTTTCAAAGTTTCCTTACTGTACCAGGTTATGTATTTTTGACAACCACTTTTGCAGTTTATAGCTAGCATAATCTGATGTATTATGGTGAATACTTATCAGTTATCATTTTAAATGATTGTGCCCCATTATATATTGATTGTATGCCTTGCACTTGTCAATGCCTGCTGATAACAAAAACCTGTTGTTGATGGTATAATTTCTCCATTGGTATTTTGAATTATTGTGCTTGGTTAAATGATTTTAAATTGCAATATTTATTCTATGTCGGCCTTTATGTATGTTAATCCTTTTTTTGGTCAAATTTCAGTAGCATCAAGTGGCATTGGAGTAGAGATAGCAAGAGTTCTTGCATTGAGAGGTGTTCTTGTGGTTATGGCAGTAAGAAATGTAGATGCTGGTACAAATGTCAAAGAACTCTTGCTACTGTAATATGTTATATAACATAAAGATAAAAGGTTAATCTTTATTTTATGGTAGTTTATTGAGCTAAATGGTTGATTTAATGGTCTCTCTAACATGTTATATGCCAATGTCTAATTTATGTATGTTTATGTATTTTTTTTATATATAGAAAAAAAAAGAAGAAAATTTGCATTTTTTTAAAAAAATAAAATCCAATTTATAATTTAATATGATTATTTTTTATTTATTATTTTATTTTATAACAAATTTAAAGAGTTAGAGTTTAAAAAGAAAAAAAAAATCCCAAACCGTTTTCAAACCGCTCCAAACCGTTGTAAATTGTAATGGTTTGAGCGAACACAACCCATGAACAATCCTAATTAAGCACTTAACACAGACCAACGGCATGTTGGAATGTAAAAAAAATAAAAATAAAAATAAAAAAGAGTCCATATTGCATAATAATCACTTGTATAACTTTTTCCCCCTTATGCGCCAACATGCCATTGGATTGGTAGATAAACAATGTAATGAACACCGGCATGCCTCAAACAAGTTGCAATCATTCAAAATTATGTTTAAAAGACATGCCTTTTGTTCAATTTAGATATATAAGTGAAGTGAAAGTCTTTAGTTAAGAATATACTATTAAAACTAGCAAAAATATACTAATTTTTATTAAAAGTAAAAATTTTCAGCTTTATTTAATATACAAATTAAAATAAATTGTTATTAGTTTAATAATTAAACTGCAAAAAGAAATTTAATCCAATGGGTTAATTAATAGCTTAATAATTATTTTATATTGTCTACTTATGAAGTAAATAAAATATCGCCTACTAATGAAGTTGAGATTATTCTTATAACATTCAATATTTGACTAATTCAAAGAGAATAGATAATAAGCAACGTCAAACAGTAAATGATAAATAAATTTCTACATTAACTTTCTAACATAAAAAGCACTGCTTGAATTTTAAAACTCAAAAAATAAAATTTGCCTTTGAAACCATTTGAGTTATAATCTGAAATTTAAAAGCAAATAAGTGCCTTTTTGCTGGAAAAGATATGTTTATTTTGTGCTTCAATACTTTCTTGCTCTCTTCCTCTTCTTACTAATCCAAATGTTTTCAATTTAGGACATTTTTTCACACTTAATGCTTTTACAGAGTGACAATTCAAGGAAACATGACCATCGGCACAAAAAGCCACCAACTCTGCAAGATTCTGAACATGGAGTTCATTTAGGGAAACTATTTCTAAAGTTTGAAGTTGTACTAATTGTTGTGCCCCAGGGTGCAAATGCTCCTTTCAGCGCACTACATCTATCAATCTGAGCTTTTGGAGATTTGATAAATGTAGACAATTAAGCGATGGAAATAATGTAGAAATCAGTTGGGCACCACCATTTGATGCATGCGGTTGTTTTATGCTATCTGCCATTACCTGTCAAATATCTAGTGATAACTAAAGAATTCTAAAAAGGAATATTGTTTAATTCGGGAAACTACCTAAACAGGAACATAGACTCCTATTCAAACTCTACTACATAACTCTATAAATATCCAGAAAATCAGGTATTTCTCTATCTCGAATTCTTTTTGAATTTTGATTCATTATTCGTCAATTACTGACTTGACCGTCGGAGTATTCATAAATCTTCACAGGTCGTTTATTGTTTCTTGCAGGTAACAGATCACGAGAATTTTCTCGAGAATGTTATCATTGGTGCGGTGAGCGTGGATCGAACAAAGCCCTGAATCTTTAATCAACAACTGATCAATAATCAATCTGACGGATTTTTCATAGAGGAATGGAGATGGAGATTCTTAAATCCAGATGGGAATGGATTGCCGTTTTAATTTTTCTATTAGCAAGCAATTCCATTTTGATTATAATTCATTTTATTCAATTAGTACCAATACTTTGATTTATTGGCAGAAAATAAAATATTAGAAAATGGAACAAAAGAGGGAGGGAGACATGAAAACAGAGGAGCACGGGAAGGCAAGAAACCAAGAAAAGAGGAACTGAAGAAGAGTACTCCGGCGACCAATCCCGACGGCGAGCGGCATCACGCGCGGCACCAGTAAACTCCTCCGGTCCAAACGCTTCAGCCGCTGCCCACCGGACCTCCTCAATCGCTGGCAGCAAGCGGATTGGAGATGGGTCTCCCGCGCCTTCCGACGCGATTTTCGGTCCGACCATCGCTCCTCCCGGTGCGTGACTGTCTGTGGTGAACTCCCAGTGCCTCGATCTATAATCCGGTGACAGTAGCCAATATGCCCAAAGCTCTCAATCCATGGAGCTCTCTCTATAATTTGCTATTTTGTAATATTTATACATGAATTTACGTGAGTTGCTTCTGTGCCTTTCTAGCTTGTTATGTGCAGAGATTGCCCGGTCATGAGACCAGTGTGGGCCAAGGCAGCAGTTATGAATATGACCACTCTGTTTCTTTTCTTGATTGGTTTTGGCATTGAAGTATTGGGTGTAAGAATGATGCTTTGCTTCTCTCTTCTGTGATTACCGATCCGATTTGTGGGTTTTTCAACACATGCAGTCCGGAGCACATGGCTGCATTAGGCATATTCTTCTTGATGCAGGTGTTTTATTCCTTTAGACTAAATAATGTAAAATTATTTCGACGTGAAGCTAATCCCACCTAACAGTGCACTTGATGGAGTGAATTTAAAGCTATTCTCATCTAGTAGGCCAATGGTTGGCTTTGCTGCGAAATTGACCCAGATTTACAACCTCCAAGTTGGTGATGAGAACAAAAAGGTTCAGGCTTTAGTCAACACTCCAGCATTTGACTAGCAGCTAAGAAACTTTCTCAAAATTGCAGAGCAAAGAACGAATAGACTAGCAACAATGAAATTGAAAGGCAATAACTTTTTTATTTGCCCACAATGGAACAAGAGCGACACTGCATCGTCTCCACACTGTTCTCTCAAAGGGGAAGAAGTTTCAGCGGATCAAGTTTGTGCTCTTCAAGAAACTTCATAACAGATTTCAGAGTGGCCAAATACTTTTGGCTGGCTTCTTTCAGTAAAATAGGTAAATTATTTACATCTCTTCTTCTACTCTTGTATGTTTCTTTTGAAGCTCGTAGGCATGAAATTAGAGGTTTCCGATGCGAAAACTTATCTTCAATCCCAAAAGCACAGGCTCCATCAACAGCTTCAACAGGAAACAATACTCTTATTATTTGTGAATCTTAATGATCAAGCACCAGCATTTGTTTCATTTTCTCCTGAAATTTTGTGCTCAAGAATTGCAGCTCAATTTAAATCAATTGGTTGCAAATTATTTACTTTATCGATGCTCTTGAGTCAATGCTAATTTGGATGCTTTCATGGAGGAAATTAATTTGAAGAATTGGGTTTTTAATGATCTTAATTCAAAGGATTTGTTTGTTCATGGCTTGGCTTGGCCTACCCTTTTTACTGATAGGTGCTGGAGTTACAATTTCAGGATTCAAAATCATAGAATGTTATGCGTCAGTGTAGAGGATGCAGCCACCCAGTTTTGCAGCTACCATGTTTGTACTCAATCAATGAGCATCTCCAATTCTGACTTTATTATTTTTATTATTGATTATTTATTTATTTATCTTACTGAATAATTTTATACTCACATCATATCAAAAGGAAGATTGAATTGTTGGGTCTAGTGTAATTCAAACCGGAAATTCCTCATGCATTGTTGATCATATCCTCTTACTTCATAATGGTCCAATACACAAGTTCAAACTTTCTCACCGAGATCTTCTTGGAGTAACTGACATTGACCAATGGATTCTTCAGTTATTATTTTTATTATTGATTATTTTTCTATTTATCTTACTGAACAATTTTATACTCACAGAAACACATAGCTAAAGTCTCAGCTTAACAACCGCGTGGTGGCATGGCTCTCTATGGCTTCATTCGTTTTTGTTGTGTTGTTGTCATGGATTTTCGTGAGCATATTAAATCGGGGAATTCCTGGAGGAGTGAGCACCATGATTATATCAAATTGGTCAATAATTATCGGAAGTCCAGAGAACAGATCTTTGAGAGCAACCATTAAATCATCCACGTCACTCTTTATGACAATTGGCAGCTTGAATCTCTTGCAATGGCTTGCCTCTTTAATAGTCTATGCAGAATCCACTGGAAAGCAATTGTTTCATTGACGAGTTGATTATCTGTTACCCTACTACTCGACAATCTAGAAGAATCTCTTGTCCAGGTTCACTTCTTGAAAAATATATTCTATTGATTGATAACTGTCACGTCCAACAGGGGAATCAAGTGGTGTTTCTCTTTGCTCTTCATAGGCTGCCTCACATGGGTCTTTTGATTGCTTCATTGCTCCTTATTTTGCTGTTTTTAGAATTTAATAAATTCCCTTGATTGCAAGTTTAAAAATTAGACAAAGAAGAAAAAATCGAGCTTAGAATTGCATGCTTTGCTTAACGTCTAAATGATCTCTCTTCATTGTACTTGCTGAGTGTTATCATATGGATGGATTCAAACCATCAAAGGATTGGTCTCGTGTCACTGATTTTGGAACAAGCTTGCTTCCTCTTTGGTACTATAATCTGAATTTTCATTTCTTTATATGATCATATCTTAGCCTCATTGAATTTTCTGAATTTAGGCTTAAATTCATCTTGATGCCTTTCGAAATATGATCTCATTTTGAGTGGGGGAAGAACAAAGCACTCTATTTAAGCTTCAAAAAATGCCAAAGATACAAGACATTCTATTTAAGCTCTACCTCTTTTACAGCTCATGCAACCAGTAGGTTCGCCACGAGCACTTGGTTTCATTATTAGCTCGCTCAGGCAGTTATGCCTTAAGAACATCTATCTCATTGTTAGCTCGCTCAATTAGGCAAGTTCGCCATTCGAGCATGAAGTTTCGGCATTTTCGCCATTGAGCGACCGATTCAATACTACCGCCGACAGGGCGTACATCCTCATACTCAGCATTGAGCACATTTTTAACACTTACTCGGCTATAATGCCATCAAGCACAATACAAGTTGGCCTATTTATCTGGATACACATCGTCCAGCCAAGACCAGTCCATATCCGGACATCGCTGTTTAACAGCATCAGACAGCTTCTAACTAAAAGTAAGGCACTTCTCAGCAGCTAAACCTGTTGCTCTCTTCTAGCTCGGAACACCACATTCCAAGCTCAGTTTTTTCTTTACCTAGTTCGGTCTCAGCGGCCTGGTGTTTTTTCTTTTCCTACCCAAATACTGACATAAATGTCATCTACTGGAGGGGGGACTTATGATAACTAAAGAATTCTAAAAAGGAATATTGTTTAATTCGGGAAACTACCTAAACAGGAACATAGACTCCTATTCAAACTCTACTACATAACTCTATAAATATCCAGAAAATCAGGTATTTCTCTATCTCGAATTCTTTTTGAATTTTGATTTATTATTCGTCAATTACTGACTTGACCGTCGGAGTATTCATAAATCTCCACAGGTCGTTTATTGTTTCTTGCAGCTAACAGATCACGAGAATTTTCTCGAGAATGTTATCATCTAGGAACATAAAATAACACGTACCTTTAAGTCTACCTCAAAACCTTTCAACTTTGGAAGCCCAGCTCCAAAAGTTTTAGATTAGGAAATTCAACCTCATTTGCTGTTATCTTCTCATCATCCACTATAGAAAATTCCTTCCATATTTTTGCAGTAACTTATTTTCATCTTTTGAAGTTGTCTCATTCCTCTAGCCACATACAGTGGAAACAGGTATTCCAATTTCTCACGCAAAGATATATCGATAGACTGTAAGCTATTGAAGCTTGGAAACTGAATTGCTAGTGGCTTTATTTTTGAAATTAAGCCATGCCATATTTCTTTCAAATTCTTTAACCTCCTTAATTCTAGGCACTCCAACTTAGAGAAACCCGCAACTGGAATATCGTTGCATCAACTAAATACTCAAGTTCGTTGCAATCTTCAAGTGATATTACCCTCAACTGTGAAAAACCATCATCTTTGAGCTCACATGTATTCTTCATATCTACCACATTTTGGAATTTCCAGAGTTCAGCTGTCCTCACCAAAGAACATATCCCACTTGCTTTAATGTCCACCCGCTCTCTTTAATTTCAATTACACCACCTTTAATGCACAGCGTGTTCTCTAAACCATTGCCAACTATTTGTAATAGACCCATAAGAATTTTAAATTTTATCAGGTTCATAAAAATTAATTGATAAGGCAAAATTGAGAAATATTTTACCCGAATTTATACTGCAATTAAGGGAAGACAACCTAACTCCCTAAGGCCTGCATTGATTTCCTCCCAATGTCCTTTGGATTCCCATTTGTCAAATTCTAATGTCACATACAGCTCTTCTAGTTTCAACAGCTTTGATAAAACATCTAATGGACTATGATCATGCCTACGAATCTTCTTCAAGTCCAACAACTTCAAATTTTTCATTAATGCTATTTCTTCCGGCAGCTCCTTTACATATATAACATCAATTTCAAGAATTTCCAGAGATATCAAAGCTCCTATTTCTTTTAGCAATTCTCTTAACTCAAGGTTCCCAGATAGACACAAGGTTCGAAGATTTTTAGGAAAATCAAGTGAATTTGGTAGTGATGGGATTTCCACACTCAGGACTTGTACTTTATTTGTTTCATCCCTCTAAAAATTTTGTTTATTTTGTATCTATTAGGATCGAGCGGTTATTTAAACAGTAATTTTAATAGCGACTCAAAATGAAGAAATAGCCAAAGTATAGGACTAAAAGAAATACACACAAAATTTACGTGGTTCGACAATGTGGCTACGTACGTTCACGGGAGCAGGGGAGCAATAAATATACTATATAAGATAAACACTATTACAAGTGGAGTAACACTCAACTCAAAACCCAATTACACACGCTCACAAAATTGCTCACTTAAAAAGGAGGTTTGATTTTACCTCTAAAATTGATTAGAACATTAACTATAAAAATACTACACAACTCTCAATTTTCTTATTCATAATTGCCAAGTGAAGCCCTCCTTTTATAGGCATAAATTCTTGCAAGTTGTGCCACCGAAATCAATGCTAATTTCGGTGGCTTTGAATTTTTGATGAAGGGAGGCCAGCATTTGTTGTTTCTTTAAAAGGACAACAGCAGCTTTCTTTGACTAATCAAACAAAAACAAAAGTTATGTTAAAATTCAACGCACCACTTTTGACAGTATCCTGGAGAACTTCCACATGAGATGAGTAAAAATTTTTTTTTTAGGAAGAGATGAGTAAAAATTAAAGCATTGGGCAATCCAAACATAGAGGGAGTTTAACATCATGCATTTTGACCGACTTGCAGCCATCAAAATCATTACCATCTAGCAACAAATTAAAATGAAACTTTAAACACATCAACGAGTGCACAGACACTTATCTCTTGCTTGATGGAAGTTATCAACATCTTCAAATAGCCATGAGCCCATCCAAATCTAACCAAACTTTTAACTGGAACATTAAAATCTTTTAGAAACAAGGAACAAAGCAAAATGCATGACTTGGCTTCCTCACATCTCAAATAATTATAACTTAATTCAATTTGAAAATTATTTTTCTCCATTCCCGAGACACCTTTGAGATTGGATTTCCTTAGCTTTCGAAGAACATCATTCCAAGCATATTTTGGCATTTTTTATTGCTCCAGCAAATGGTGATAGATAGGTGTTCAAAATCCGACTCGATCCGAACTAGCTATTCGGCGAAACAGGTGCGACAGATGCCCGTCGCTGGCGAGCAACGGGCTGCCAGCATGCGTGCCGCGCACTGGCAGGCGATGTCACGTGCGCGCAAAGCGCCACACAACAGCGCTCCGCGTCGCAGCTGCGCGCTGCCGCGGCTGACGCTCGACTCCTTTTTTTTTAAATCTTTAAAATTAACTAAAAATACTAAATTTCTAAACCCCATTTTTCACATCTAATTTTTAAAATATTTTTTTATTATTTTTTTTATTTTTTACTCTAAAATGCAAATTTAACAAGAAAATCATCACTTTTAACCTTTTTGTCTGTGAACAGGCATCTTATTATTATTGAGTAACTTCGATTTTGGCTGCCTCAGGATCCGGTGTCTGCAGACACTATAAGCTTTATTGGTCTTAAGTGTAGATGCTTTACAAGTAGCAGATCTAAGTGAGTCATAAACATAAATTGTTCTTTCTAAAATGGACAAATGACCCAGTACCCAATGGTACTTCCCTGTAACATTTATTGGAAACAGGATATGTTTAACTTTTGTGCATGGTCTACTATAGTACAAGCAATAACCTAAGATATAACCAACAATCGAGTCGTCCTTCTCGATTAAGCTCATATCAATTCCCTTTTTCAAGAATTTTTTGTAAAATTTTTGAAAAAGTTAGTCAAATGTGTTGTCAGTTGTGGTAAAGTTCATACAAATACCATTTGAATATTTACCTTTCTTCCTCAAGTAATAAAAGATGATATTCATATGTTGCAGACAATAATTATAGAAAGCAGTTAATTATATGAACATAAAAAAATTAAATTAATATACAGTCAGTACACATAATATACATCAAGTATACGCACAATATACAACAAATATACTCACAGTATACAACAAGTACGCATACAGTATACAACAATTATACACACAGTATACTGGAACTACACATCAAGCATACAGCTAGTATACACACAATATGCATAAAAAAATTCAAAATATAAAAACAATATACAGCAAAGGTACACACAATATATACCAAGTAGACGTCAAGTATACGTACAATATACATGAAGTATAAATACGTTATACAAATAATATAGCAATAGTATACTAGGAGTACACATCAAGTATATGTAAATATATACACAGTATAGCAGCCATCAGGCACCACAAGTTTCACAGGTATAAAATCATTATAAAAGGCAGAAAACAGTTGCACATGTCAATTTTTTTCTATGTGGTTGCTCCCTAATATGCATATGTACATAACAGGTTGCAAGCGTATGGCAATCTGTTACTTAAGATGAACATGCAATTATGCAATCATCAACAAAAACTAGCATGTCTAACAAAGAAGAGGCACTTCTAAAGCTAAAAATAAATATTTTTCTAAATATTTATAATATACATACATAATGCATTAAGAAATATCCAAATTTACATACACTGGAAGATAAAGGCTGACCACCATATAACAGATAATGAAACCACATCTTCTCTTTGATTTGTGATTTCAAAATCAAAAGGTGGATTCAGAACGTCATCTTTTAATGAATAAACCTTTCTCCTACGGAAAATAAATGAGCATGAGGTTAAAGAATCTTATAAACATTAACTTGTTAGTTAACATCCCATTGTGGATAAAATCATTGAAAGTTGTGATCAAATCATAATCAAGTGTCTCGCCAATTTTGGAGTCAAGTGGCACTACACCTTTGACCAAAGACTTGCTGCAACTAATTTTTCCTTGCATTTCACTTGAACCAAACTTGTTGAGATATGGAGATTTTATCATAAAGGACCGCTTAATATCCCTTTTCTCAATAGATGGTGTCATGTAATCACATGGTTCTTGATATAAAACAATTTCAGTTCCAGTCACAGCAAATTTTTCACAATCCTATTTAAAAAAATAAACACAAAAAATTATGAAGTCATTTAAAATATAAATGAAAATTAATATATTCACAATATAAACAGCATATGAAAATTAATTTTTGTACACATTAACACGCAAATGTTTAGTTTTTTATTGTTCAATGTTGATAGCAGCTTCATATAATTGATCAAATAATGTGCTATCCATTTCATCAGCTTTAAAAAAGTGTCATCAGAAATATGATATTCTATTTTCATCTCCATTTCATCAGACTTTAAAAATGTAATATCATGCATTATAAAAACAAATCACAAATAAGAATTGAAAAGCTTGAAGAAATATAAATAAAATTTGTTAATAACAAAATAAACATACCACTTTATTACCATCATTTTCATCTCTTTTATTTGCATCAACATTAACACATATCTCAACATTTTCTTCATTATTATCAAAAAACTGATCATAATAAAATAAATCATTATCAAAAAACTGATTATAATAAAATAAATCTTAAAATATTGAATTATATTCATAGTAAATATAAGCATGCATTATTCATGATAATAAGAACTTAGAAATCCAATTAAAGATAATAAAACTGACCAAATGTCCACACTCATCTGCAACCAATCCTTCATCATCACTTTGATCTTGTTCAATATCATCATCTCATTTTGTAATAAATAATAAAACAATAATTGTTCACCTTAATGAAATTGATAAAAAGCAACTGAAATTTACCTGAGAGCTATTGACTGCATCTATTTTTTGTAAGAGTCCAGCAATCATTTATGTAATATTTTCAAAATTATGATCAAAATAAGCTTCTAACTTCTTGTCTCATCAATTTTATCTCTCTCATATTTTCGTCTATCAGATTTTGCATGTTTTTTTTGCTTCCTTCTTCTTTGGCAGAGGTAGGTAGACAAGGACGCAAAGAAGATGTATCATCATCAGAATTTTGTTGTGCATCAGCATTGCTCTTTTCTTCTCTTCTCTCAAACATTCCATCCAAGAATAGCTCCTTAATCTCATTTTCATTAGGCGATATATTCTTCATTTTCAACTAAGGTAAAAAGAAAAAAAATTAAAAAGAAGAAGATTTCAGATAAAATATAGTAACACAAATATACATAAGTAAGTTAATAAATTTTGAACACTCTAATTAAATGTCAATAAATAAGTAATATGTGTATATATTATTTAATTTTATACTAAATTTCTATTACTTTTTTTTTTAAAAAAAATTGCTATTTGATATTATTACTTACAGTTTTGGCATGAACACTAAACAAAATGCTTAAGAATTCTTCTTGGCTGAAATGAACTTTTTTTTCCATTTAATGTAGGATCCTGGGAATTTTTTCAGTTGCCTCAACTTCTAGATATTCTGAGATATGTTGGCAACTGTAACATCCCAAAAATGGCCTAGTTGTAAAGTGCATGTAAAATTGGGATTATAAGGGTATTTTGGTAATTTCACTTATGGAATTGGAAAATAATTGAGGACTAAATTGCATGAGATTTAAAGTTTAAAGAGGGAATTTATTTTAAGTGATTAAATGGATATATGCCAAGGACTTATAGGGAATTGCCAAGGACCAAATAGTAAAGTCAAGATAATTGACTAAGGGAGCCTATAGGATTGTGACATGTGGAAGGTTGGTGGGAGCAATTAAATGAGATTTGAAAGAAAGAGAGAGGGAAAGCAAGAAATGTTTTGCTTCACGTAGAAGCCTCCCTTACCTCCTCTTTCTTGCTTTGCCGTTCTCTCACTCTTTCATTTCCTCAAGTTTTCTGCTCTCTACCTTTTCCTGAGTTATTGTTCAAGTTTGAGTTAGGGTTTGTGATCAAAGTGGTTCTCCAAGAGGTAACTGGCTGTTGTTTTATGGCTTGATTCTTCTTCTTCTTCTTTCTGATGGGTTTGGTTGGCATTATGTGGTTTGTTCTTGAGTTAAAGTTTGATTTGCATGGGTTAATTGAGCTGTTGTTTTGGTGGATCACTACAAGAAAAAAACATTTTACCAACGGAAATTACCGACGAAAAATAAGGAATTTCCGTCGAGAATGCTATTTGCCGAAGGAAAAATTTTCCGTCAGTAATTGAAGCGTAGCTAATTTTCCCGACGGAAATTCAATTTCCGTCGGTAATTTTGCCGACGGAAAAAAAATTCCGTCAGGAAATTTACCGACGGAAATTTATTTTCCGTCGGTAAATTTCCCGATGGAAATTCAATTTCTGTCGGGAAATTTTACAAATTAAAAAAAAAAATTAATAATAATAATATTAATTAACATAAATAAATAATAATAATAATAATAATAATAATAATAATAATAATTAAGGTACAAATTTTACTGATAATAATAATAATAATAATAATAATGATAATAATAATAATAATAATAATAATAATAATAATAATAATAATAATAATAATAATAATAATAATAATAATAATAATAATAATAATAATAATAATAATAGTAACTAAAATTAACACAACTTCTTAATAGAAATAATAACAATACTAATAATATATCTACTTAACATACCCATTAAATAATAATAATAATAATAATTAACACAACTACTTAAAAAAATTATAATAATCATAATAATAATTAGGAAAAATATTTAATAATACTAATAACAATTCCAATTATTTTCTATTAATACAAATAATATGAAAAATTCTATTAATAAATTTAATAACAATAAAGTGTTAATAATTTATTATTTTCTAATCATACTAATAACAATAATAAAATATTTAATTAACATAAATCAATTAAAATAATTCTAACAACAATAAATTAATAATAATTATCAATGTTCACCTAACATAAATAAATTAATAATAATAATAATAATAATAATAATTACTAATTTAACAAAAGAAAAATAAAATTAATTAACCCAGATCTGTGCACCTGATGCCGGAGGAGGAGGAGGAGGGGAGGCGGCCGACGCCGGTGCGCGGGTCGTCAACGCCAGTTGGGAGGAGGCTGCGCGCGGAGGGAGGGAAGGAGGAGGGAAAAGGGAGCGGGAAGAGGGAAGGGAGGGAGGGGAGGAGGAGGCCAGGGGAGCGGGAAGAGGGAAGGGAGGGAGGGGAAGGAGGGGCGGGGAGGGGAGGCGCGCCGATCGGCGCTGGAGGGAGGTAGAGGGGCGGATCCGTGGGAGAAGCGCAGGTGGTCGGCGGCGGCTGGGCAGAGGGCCAGAAACGGGGAGAGGAGAGGGAGGAGAGAGAAAGAGAGAGAAGAGAGAGAGAGAGAGAGAGAGAGAGAGAGAGAAAAAGAGAGGGAATATGTTTTTAATTTTTATCTTTAGCGACGGAAAGAATATTCCGTCGCTAAAAAAGAGAGGGAAAGGAAATTTTTTATCTTTAGCGACGGAAAGCATATTCCGTCGCTAAAAATGAGAGGGAAAGGATTTTTTATCTTTAGCGACGGAGAGAATATTCCGTCGCTAAAAATGAGAGGGAAAGGAGATTTTTTATCTTTAGCGACGGAAAGAATATTCTGTCGCTAAAAGTAGCGACGAAAAATTCAAACCGTCGCTACTTTTAGCGACGAAATTTGAAACCGTCGCTAAAAATAAAAAAGATAATTTATTAGCGATGGTTTTTTTTATTCCGTCGCAATTTTAGCGACGGATTTTTATTCCGTCGCTAAAAATATAATTAAGTTTTTTTTTTAATTTTTTCAGCGACGGAAAAGAATTTCCGTCGCTATTTTTAGCGACGGTTCATAAGAACCGTCGCAAATATCGGTCATCAATTTTGGTGGGAAATCTTGGCGCCATTTTTAGCGACAGATTTTATTTTCCGTCGCTATTTACCGACAGAAATTAAATTCAGCGACGGAATTTAATTTCCATCGGTAAATAGCGACGGAAGTTAATTTCCGTCGCTAAATTTCCGTCGCTAATTTAGCATTTTCTTGTAGTGGATTGTGCAAGAATCTGAAGAGAGGAGAAAGAACAAAGGAAAGGGAAAGGTGGTAGATTGAAGAAAGTGGGTAGAACACCATTTCAGGTCTGGGAGTGTTCTGTCCTTATCACTTTGGATCATGAATTTGAGTTTTGACGTTACTGTTATTTGTGTGTTTTAGTATATGTAAATGCTTGAGTATAATAGAGTGTGTATATGATTTGAGATAGAAGAATTATAAGGCTTTGCATGTTCAATTTGAATAAATGTACATGAATATGAGATGAATTTCTGGGTTCTTGCAACCTTAATATATGTTGTTTTGATTTGTGTAATTATTGTGTGAATTGAGCTAGTATGATTATAAGCATGAGAGGGGTATATGCATGTTGGGTTGAGGTTGTGTGATGTAATAAGCGTGTTGAGAGGAATTTACTTGAGTTTAGTTTTACAAGCAAATGAGTTTTCTAGGAAAATCTGGGTCAAGGGGTGTTTACACGGCAGTAAGAGCCTTCCATACCGCCGTGTAATCGCCCACTAGTGTTGGGGCTTTGCTGGTCTGTCGCGTTACGCGGCGGTAAGGATAGGCCATACCGATTCTTGCTTCTTCACGTGTCGTGAAGTTGCTTCACGAGGCGTGAAGCTCCCTCACGACTCATGAGGCTGTGCTACTCCATTTTACACGGCAGTATGGGTAAACCATACCGCCGTGTAAAACGTTGCTGCCCCCATATTTTTTGTAAATGTTCTCTGTTGTTTCTTTTTGATCCTTTTTCTTTTAATTTGGATTTTTAACCTTTATTTGTGTATTGTTAATTAGTAAATAAGATGTGTATATGATGGTTATGTCCTTAAAATTGATAAATATACATGTATACATGAAATTGTATAATTATACTTGATTTATCTTCTATTATATGATTTTGCTTATGCATGTGTAAAGTTATGGATTGATATTAGGTATATATGAAATAGTGATTGTGGATAGTATTAGGTTCCGAATGTCTGAATTGTTATTGAGCCTGATAGTCATAGTAGTGGATAGATAAGCGCTTATCCAGGGTTAGAGTGTGAGTGTAGATGCTATATGTTACACGATATATGTTGACCCCGATTGGGTTTATATGATTTGAGACCGAGCTATACCTTCGGGTATACATGTTTTTACATGATTTGAGACTCATGTCTCCATATGCTTGGATACTGTGTCCTATCAGTATCATTAGAACCCGTATCCACTAGTTAGTGAATAATCAGGCTTTTATTTGAGGTTATTATATGATCATGAAGACACTCTACATGTATACGTATATGCTATATGACAAGATGGAATATAATAATTGTAGTTGGACATGATTGGCTAGTTGTTATACTTTGAAGATTCATATGAATATTGACTACTTGGATTTAAATGATTATTTCCTTTATTTGGTGAATATGCATATGATGAATAAGTATGAGTAATATGCGTTTATATGCTTTTGTTATTGTTAAGTTGGTATATGTGTATTGCGATTATATGTACATGCTTGTGTTGTTCCTCTCCACTAAGCGTTATCGCTTAGCACAGGTTCTTTTCCCGTGTAGGTGGCAGGTTCTTTTTGGGAGTCGGACATCTGCAGGTCGGCCACTAGAAGTCTCTTATTGGAGTTATTTTGTCTTCTGCTTATTTTTTTATTTAGGGATTTTGATCCTAGAAATGAAATTTTGTAAAGGATGATTTTTGTATATGTATATGTTATATGTTTACAAATTCCTTTTTGTAAAACGATATAGTTATTAATATATGAATTTGTTATCTTTACTATCAAATGTATTTGTTTATCTTATTTTAATCGAGTATATGTATATGCCTTTGAGTTTGTATGTATTTATGCGCGTAGCGACCCGATATCCTTCCAAGGGGGATATTGGGGCGTTACAGCAACATTCATAGAACCAAATTTGGAATGTGTATGCAAAACCAAAAACCCAACACATGGACAAATTTCCTTCTTTCTTATCAATTCTTGCTCTTTTCTGAAGCAGCTTCCCTTTTAGACTACTAATAGTCAGCTCAAAAACATCTCTACCCCATGGGTAATCATCAAAGGAACCATTATCAATGAATGCAATTTCATCTTCATTAACAATTTTATGGTTGTCATGGGCAAGAAGAAAGCAGTGTATAAAAAACAACATTGCTAACTTAACAGCGTCCTCATCATTTTCAAAACTTTCTTTCATAAAATAATTAAAAATAGACTGCTTCGTTATCTTATCACTTTCGCCAAAATATTTCTCAACCAGTCTATATTTTTCATATGATATGTTGTTCTTCTTATTTTTTTCCTTTGCACTTCAAACCTATTACTAGTGCAAATTCTTCCATACCAAATGTTAAATCAACACCATCATATCTTAATCTAAACTCCATCTCATTTTCAGTATGCACTTCTTTTAGAAACAATGAATGAAATAGTTGATTATGAAGAACTATTTCAGGCATTTCTAAGAAGTATCCAAAACAAGTGTTTCTAAACTTTTGAAGTTGTTATGTAATCAGCTTCTTCTTTATAATAGATACAACGGAAGTGTTCATGCAAAAATGGACCCGAACACTAGGAGAATTTTCCTTTTTCAAATCAAAATCTCCAACCTGAAGTTAAATACAATATATATCAAATATACACAATATACATCAACTAGTAGTCAAGTATAAACACAATATACAACAAGTATACATATAGTATTTAACAAGTACACATCAAGTATAGACACATATATAGACAAATTGAAGCCCATAAATATCATCCAAACATTTTTAAATTGAAGTCACACACAGTATACATCTAGTATACGTACAACATATGTATAGTTTACTCACAATATACATCTAGTACACATTTAGGATACGCACAATATACATCTAGGATATGCACAATATACATGTAGTACACATTTAGTATACGCACAATATACATGTAGTACACATCTAGTATACGCAAAATATACATCTAGTATACGAACAATATACATCTAGTATACATCTAATATACGCACAATATACATCTAGTATACAAATAAAATACATCTAATACACATCTAATATGTGCACAATATACATCTAATATACACACAATATACATCTAGTACACATCTAGTATACACAAAATATACATCTAGTACACGAACAATATACATTTAGTACGCATCTAGTATACACACAATATACGTGTAGTATACGCACAATATACATCTAGTACACATCTAGTATACACACAATATACATCTAGTTTACGAACAATATACATCTAGTACACATCTAATATACGCACAATATACATCTAGTATACGAGCAATATACATTTAGTACATATCTAGTATACGCACAATATACATCTATTTTACACATAATATACATATAGTACACATCTAGTATACACACAATATACATCTAATACACATCTAATATACGCACAATATACATCTAATATACAAACAATCCTCTCTGTCATAAGTCGGCATGGAGGTGACGATTCATACTCTTTAGTCTATGTCATGAGTCGGCATGAAAGTAACGACTCGTGACACTAATTATATTCCCGTTACGAGTCATTATCATGGTGATGACTCGTAATGCTAAGCTTATATGACAATTCGTCAAATACGTGATGACTCGTGACACTAATTATAGCCCCATGGTAACGACTCGAAACGCTAAGCTTCTATCACGAGTCGGCACGAAGGTGATGACTCATGACACTAATTGTTCCTATAGAAAAACATAAAATAGAAAAGTAAAAAATGAAACTATAAGGAAATTATACACTATAAAGTATACTAACATGCTAATGTGGTGGAGCAGAATTATACACTAGGAAAATCAACCCATTCAAAATCTTAATAAAGCAAAGGTTCTATATGCATAACAAGTACACATCTAGTACACGCACAACTAGTTTACACTGTATACATCATATTCACGTACATAATAAATACACATAAAAAAATAAACATCAATACATTCTCAAATCATACCATTATTCATTTATATTTACATTATATAATATCATACCTTTGTTTTTTTGGATTATGAGAATTATAATCTGGAGTTTGAATTGTATTTCTTCTCCTCTTTGTCTCTTTTATGATCATTAAATCTGCATCAGCATCTGTTTTCTTCATTTTGTTAATAATTTGTGATGTGCTCCTTGGTGTAGGAGAAGAACTTGTTCGAGTTTGAACCATTTTAGCTGAGATGTGATCAGTAAATGAAGAACACTTCAAATTTAATGAAAACACATTAAACTATTTCTTAAAGGTAATTTTGAATTCATTTTATTTGTGTATTATCTAAACTAAGAGCTCAGCAATCCCTTTAAACATGAATCAAATAAAAGACCTCAAAGCATGTGTTAATATCTGTTAATTTTTTTTTTAGTAAAGGAAAAGCTAGTAAAACATGAGAAAAACATTTATAATGATTGGATTTTTTATCTACATACGAGTTAATAGTTAACAGAAAATAGTACACATTCTTTCTCTACTTAACCAATATACGAGTGCTAAAGTATTGAAGCATTCATGGGCATATAACTGTGAAAATAAATTCATTGACTCTTTCCGTATACATTCCAAATAGCAAATTTACAATAAGAGGAGGGAAGGAAGAAAAAAAACTAATTAACTCCACAAGATTAGCAGAAGAACAAAAACTCTAGAAATACAACTTCTCTTCCCATTCTCCTACACTGTCAAACACAACTCACTCAACCATTTCGCTCTTGACAAAGCTTTAGAAATGATTTTCTGAACTGCTTCCCAAGTAGACAACCTTCGCAAAGTTGATCAGGATGATTGATATTTGACAGTCCCCTCACCATCTTCTTTTTGGATAGCAACATCAATCCTCAAAAATTAAGATGCCTAAATCGAATATGCCATAACCATGATACATCCTTGTAGCAAGCTTTCAGACATTTTACAACATCATTTTGTATGTTGATCAGGAACATTCTATTCTTTGTCATTGGCACTTTAGCAATTAGAATATTCCTCTCATCCTTAATAGAAAGTTTATCACCTTTCATGTGAATATCATAGACTTTCTCTAATAGTTGCCCAAGACTCAAAATGTTACTTCTCATGTTAAGCACATAGTAAACATTTGAAATAAATTGATGTCTCTCATCTTTTAAACGGATGAGAATGTTGCCTTTCCCTTTTACTTCAACTATGGAATCATCTCCAAATGAGACATTACCACTTATAAATTCATCAAGTTCCACGAACATGCTTCTTTTTCCACACATGTAATTGCTTGCACCAGTGTCAATATACCAAGAATTCTCTTGGCCACCATCATTCTCCTTCTTTGCTAGGAAAAGAGTTTCCTTTTCTTTAATCTTTTCTTATACATTTTTGGACTTTTCTTCAACTTTATTGTTTGGAATTCTACATTCCGAAGTATAATGGCCATACTTGTTGTAATTATAACAATGAATTTGAGATTTTTTATACCTCAAATTAGCATTGCCTCTTCCACGACCTCTTATATAACTTTCTCCTTTTTCATAGTTGGAATTATTGTTGTAATTCCAACCTCGTCCTCGACCATGATATCCTCCTCGTCCACGAGCTCTACCTTTACCTCGGCCATGTTGGATTTTATCATTGCCTTGACTTTCATGCATGTCTTTGACTTGTAGCTTGAGGAGTTACTCAGCGATCCCTTGCTTCTTCTTCTGCTTCTCTTCATATGCTTGCAAAGATCCTTGGAGTTGCTCGATCGTCATTTCTTCCATATTTTTGGTTTCTTCAATTGTTACGACAATGTGTTCAAATTTGGGATCCAACGAATGGAGTATCTTTTCTATAATTCTCACATCTCCTAACTTTTCACCATTTCTTTTCAATTGATTAGTAAAAGTTGCTACTCTTGAGAAATAATATGAAATTATTTCAGATATTTTCATATGTAAGGATTCAAATTCACCTCTTAAAGTATGGAGACGAACCTTCTTTACTTTTTTGACTCCTTTGTAAGAGATTTGCAACTTTTTCTATGCTTGCTTAGCGGATCTTGCTTCAGAAATCTTCTCAAAGCCATCATCATCTAAGGCTTGATAGATTAGATAGAGAGCTTTCTTATCTCTCTTTCTTCAATCATTCAAAGCCATCTTTTGATCTGGTGTAAGGACATCTTCATTTTCTAGCTCATTATAGCCTTTCTTTAAGATATCCAAAACATCATGTGCACCAAGGAGAGCTTTCATCTTGATACTCCAGTTATTGTAATTATTGTTATTGAGTGTTGGTACTTAGAAGGAAGCCACATTATTGGTCATATTGCTAAAACTAGAAAGAATTTGCAAAAACTAATTGTACAGATGGATTTAGAACGTCGAAAAAACCTTAAGATGAACTTAGACCAAAAAGTAAAAGTTTTGGTCAAAGTCAATGGTCAAAGTCAACTATTAAAAAGTCAACGGTCAACAGATTGGTCAAGTGGCTTGGTGGCTCGATCAACTGGTAAAACAACTCGGTCAACAGGCTTGGCAGCTTGGTCAAATGGCTCTAACTCGGCTGACTCAGTGGGATGAGTCGGCTGGGTTGACTTAATTTCAAGCAGAAATCTTTCGGCGGTGATTGGCGGCGCGTCTGATGTCCGATTGGGCTGATTCCAGTGGCGTTGGATTCATCTCATTGAGAGCTTCGATTTGATATGCTACACAATATATTTCTAATAATTCTCTGATACCACTATGTTTAAAAAGAATAAATATCAAAATCAAAGTAAAAAAAAAAACTTAAAAACACTCAAGAACAATTTCTGCAACTCTTTCAAATTTTTATTACTTGATTTTCTTCTTTCTTCTATTCTTACATTGTAGAGAGGGAGGGGGTATTTATACTAACACAAGATTAATACAAGCCACATAAACAGACCTACTACACACCTAACTTAGACTTACACATACCATAAAAACCATACATTTATAACACCATTCTCAACCATCTAACCAACCCTTGACCTTTAATTCATCATGTGAAAAATATTAGAAGGTTCTTTGAGCTGGGTTTCAACACTTGGATTTGAGTTTTAAATAAACTTGGATTTTTAAAACAAGTTTATACTTCAACAGAATTTTCATCAACATGGCCAAAAGATGAATCCCCATTCTTGATAACCTGTTTGCTGGGAAGAAGATGTTGATCTTTTGCTTCAATCCTTTGTTGCTATCTTTCTATGCTTAATAATCCTGATGAACTACCAAATGATTTGATGTTTGGACAATTATACACCTCTCATTGTTTTAAAGAGTGCCAATTCAAGGAAATATGACCATCAGGATAAAAACCCACCAACTCTAATAGATTCCATAGAAGGAGTTTATTTAGCATTGGGAACACTAACTTGTCTTTTTCTTCTTGCCTTCTATCTGCAACTCCAACTACGTGATACACCTTCTCACAATCTTTTATATGCAACTCTTTAAGTTGCACCAGTTTTTTTTCTAGTGTGGGCGGGAGTGCTACTTTTTCACAATCTACAATAGCTAATTTTAAAATAATAAGAATATGCAGTGAAGTTATTAATGAATTTGGATGAGAACATACCTCTTTCTTCATGATTCTATTAAGGTTTCCCTCCAATGCATGTATTAAACAATCCAGTTGTGTAATAAAGAAAATGTTGAATAAGGAGAGCTATTAGACCATAACTCAGTTGGACCAAGAGGACTACAAGTTTATACCCGCAAGAAGAAACAACAAGACAGGGGCATGAAGAAAAATTAGCTGAGTCTGTTATCTTAGCTGGAATAATTTGTTAAGGGTGGGAGGAGAAGTTAGTTTTGCCTTATGCCTAGCTAGACAGTAGGGAAAATGGTTTTTGCTTTTGGGGATTATTTTTTAGCTTAGCTTAAGTAAGGAGAAGGGGGTATCTTCTCGAGTTTTTATTTTTTTTCCAATAATGCTGCTTGAGTGCAGAGCTCCATTCTTGGGGATTGTAGCATTTTTAATCCTGAATTTCGTAATTAATATATGAGTATTCCTCCATCATTTTCCCTTATTTGATTTAATTTATTGAGAACTATATTGCAATAGTATTTTATTTCCATAATTTGGCACTGTCTGTGGAAAATGAAGAAGATGGGAGACCCACCTCAAACTCATTTACAATCCAAGCTCGATTTACAGTCTCGAATAAATGTCGATGATGAAACTTTGGGGGCCATCCAAAGATCAATCGCAACTTTTTAGAAGTTTGTAGAAGTGAAAATTGATGTTATAGATGCCAAACTACAGAGAAAAATTGAAAAATAACCCATGAAGGAAGGGACAGAGGTACAACGTACCACTGATGAAGCAAAAACAGGCAATGTAACTCCGGAGAGAATCCTTGTTCAATCTAGTACAAAATTTGGCCAACCCAACTTTTCCCAACTAAATTCCTACATGCAAAATAACCATTTTGGTGTAGTCACAATGGCTTTACCTATGGTGAAGTTACCAGAGTTTAGTGGAATAGAGCCTCGTAGGTGGATAGCCAAAGCAAAGCTGTACTTCAGCGTTCACCAGACACCTGAGGGAATGAAACTCACACTAGCTTGGATGTGCATGACCGAAGCAACAATCATTTAGTTCTCCTAGGTGCTCTAAGAAAATCCGCATATGTCACGGGAGCAGTTTAAACTCTGACTCAATGGATGATTTAGCAGGTAACGAACCCAAAATCCTTACAAAGAACTAAGGACTTTATTTCAAACCGAAAGTGTGGATGAGTATACAGAGGAGTTTGAATCAATTACTGGGTATATTCCCAAAATCTCTGAAACTCAATTTCTAGGTTATATTATGGGTGGATTAAAGGATGAAGTGGGGAGATGGTTACAATATCTGAAACCTCAGACCCGTAAAGAGGCTATGGAGTTTGCTCGGAATGCTGAGTTAACTTTCAGTCCTCCGAGAAATCGAGCGGTGGCGAAAGCAAATGGAGGAGTTGCATTGGGTCAAGTAGAGTTAAATCACGCAACCTCTCTCGTTGGGCGCCTTAATATCCAAAAGAAATTGGGTCAACTTAACTCGAAAGGAAGAGATACGGGTTTATACCCATTTAAGCCACCTAAAATGCACCAAAATCGCGCATTTCACCCCCCAGATAAGAATCAGCAATAGACCCGCAATAGAAGGCCATACCATTTATCCTTGAAGGAGATTGATGAACGTCGAAAGTTAGGGTTGTATTTCAAATGTGCCCAACCCTATAGCCCACAACACCAATGCAGCATAGGGGAATTACAGATATCAGTGCTCAAGAATGAACAGATTGTGGACACTGGCTAGTAGTGTGAAGAAGTAGTAAATGAAATTATTCTACTGGAAGAAAAAGGCGCAGACGAAGAGTGCAATTCCATCGAAGTTTTCCATGGGTCAGGGGCTAATGCACACACACCAAGGACTTTAAAACTGTAGGGAGCAATTCAAGGTATACCAATTGTTCTGCTCGCTAATTCAAGGGCAATTCACAACTTCATCTCTCTAAAATTGGTAAGATCATTGGGCCTCCACGTTGACTCTATCACCTTTGTGAAAATTAAGTTGGGCAATGGGTATCGCGTTTTGATTCAGGAAAGATGTAGCAATGTTAAATTGCAGTTGGGTACCATCATGCTGCAATTGGATGCTTTGCTATTTGATCTGGGATCCCTTGATGTGGTATTGGGGATTGATTAGTTAAAAACTTTGGGAAATGTTATGCATAATTGGGATTAGCAATGGATGGGATTTGAATTTGGGGCAAACAGATTGAATTAACAGGCATTGAGGGCACTCTTTTTGATATGGATGCTTTGCAAGTTTGGTTGGGAGGGGGGAGTCTGAAGCAAATTTGTATGGAATGACACCAACCACAATTGCCACTAGTCTCGGTGCAGGGCCTATCCACTAACTAATTGATGGAAATTAAGGCTACCATGATCCAATTCTCTGCAATATTTGAGCCATTGATTGGCAACCTCCGAAACTATTGCATGATCATACCACTAAGCTTGTTCCAGGCTATGAAGCCGTTTGTGTCCACTAATATAGGTACCCCCTATTCTGATGCAAAAAGGCAGGTCCCTTGTATATTTCAGCAAGGCTTTGGCTGCTCAAAACGTAGCAAAATCGGCATATGAGAAGGAACTGATGGCTCTAGCTCTAGCTATCCATCATTGGAGGTTATACTTGCTTGGCAGGAAATTTACAGTGTTTATAAATAAGAAGAGCTTGCGCCACTTGCTGCAGCAGCGTATCTGTTGCCATATATAGCAAACATTTATTTTGTACAGCTTATTTATTTTATATTCCTTCCATAAGTAGTTTGTACAGCTGTAGGTAGAGAAAAATCTCTGTAAATCAATCCCTAATTATATATATTCAGTTATATATTTAATGAAATCAGAAAGAAAAGGCATTCAGCCATTCAATCAAAATTCTTTCAAAGTAAAAGTTATCATGGTATCAAAGCCCTTATCTTAGAATTTTGGAATATTTTTGTTTTGGTTATTCTTGAGTGGAGTTGGAACTTTAGGCTACTGCAAATTGCAAGTTTCATCTCGGTAATTTTCTTGAGGAAGCTGTAGTATTTTGTTGCCTCTTCTTTTCTGCTGAAAATGGCTTATAATCACTCTAAATTTTATGTTAAATTTACGGGTAAAAATTATTTGACATGGGAATTTCAATTCCATTTATATGTTACTGGCAAAGAATTATGGGGACATATTGATGGCAGTACTCTAGCTCCAACAAATGCTGCTTAATTGGCACAATGGAACATCAAAGATGCTAGGATGATGTCTTGGATTACTGGGCCATGTGATTCTCAAATTATTCTTAATTTATGTCCCTATAAAAGTGCTCAAACCATATGGGAATATTTGAAAAAGTTTTACAATCAAACAAATTCGGCCTGGAGATTTCAACTAGAGTGTGAAATTGCAAATTATACACAAGGGAGTCTCTCTATTCAGGATTATTATTCTGGTTTTTAAAATTTATGCCTGAATTTTCTGATATAGTGTGTGCTATAGTGTCTAAAGATTCTCTTAATGATGTACTAGCTATTCATGAAATTAACAAGCTTGATCAGTTTCTAATGAAGCTCCGATCAAATTTTAAAAGTGCTCATTCTAATTTGATAAATCGACATCCTCCTCCTACCTTAGATTTGTGTTTCAGTGAATTGCTTCTTGAGGAACAACATCTTTTTACACAAACCACACTTGAACAGAAGAAAATGACTACTGCACATATGGCATTTTTGGCTTACGAAAAAAGCAAGGGTCGAGATGTGAGTAAGGTTCAGTGTTTTAGTTGCAAGAATTATAGGCATATCACTGCACATTGTACCCAAAAATTTTGCAATTATTGCAAAAAGCGTGGACACATCATCAAAGATTTTTCAACTCGCCCTCAAAATCATCAAAATTCTACTTTTTAAGCAACAATTGATGAAGCTTCTACGGATTAGATTCAACCTCAATCCATTGTTATTACTCCTAAAATGGTGCAACAAATTATTGTTACATCCTTCTCTACTCTGAAACTCTAAGGTACTAGTAATTCTTTGTCTAAGACTTGGCTTGCTGATTCTGCTGCCTCCAATCATATGACAAGTTTTGCGCATTTGCTGCAAAATATCCAGACCTATAATGGCTTAGAAAATATTCAAGTTGCTAATGGAAATCATTTGCCCATTACTGGTGTTGGTGATATTACTCCAATTTTTAATAATGCTTTTATATCACCTGGACTTTATGATAATTTGCTTTCAATTGACCAATTAGTACAAAATAACTATAACATTCAGTTTTCTCGTGATGGTTGTTTGCAGGATCAAGAATCGGGGACAGTGATTACGAAGGCGCCTAAAGTCAGACATTTATTTCCTCCGCATATTTTCATTCTTAGAAATGTGTCCTTAGCCTGTTCTGCTGTTATTAATAAAAATATGGTGTGGCATAAATGTTTGGCAGCCCCCAATTTTGCTATCTTGTCTTATTTGTTGAATTATGGTTTATTAGGCACTAATGGTCAATCTATCAGCCTTTGTTTTGATTGTTCAACATGTAAACTAAGAAAAAGTAAAATTCTTCCTTTTCCTCTTGCCGGTAGTTGTGCAAATAAATGCTTTGTGTGACGCGCGCCGAACCCCGGGATGGCCCCGAAGACCCACCTTTAGGGCTCTCGAGATGAAGTTTATGGAAACTTGCAATTAAAATTGCAAGGGCATCTATTTCGGGCAACAAGAAGGTTTCATGGAGTCGCCACCCAATAGAACATTGAAAAAGTTCGTCTTGCCTCAGTGAGCCTAAGACAGCGCAGCAATGTCCATCATAGGCAAGCCGAAGGTGTCTTGGAGGCCCTACACTAACATTAGAATGGCCCTCTCGGCCTCGTGCTTAGGCAAACCGGAGGTGTCTTGGGGGCTCCACCCTAATAGAACATTAGGATGGCCCTCTCGCCTCATGGCGCCTAGGACTGTGCAAATTGAACCTTTTTATGGGACACAAGAGGTGTCTTGGAGGTCTCATCCTAATAGAACATTGAAATGGCCCTCTCGCCTCGTTGAGCCCAAAGACCAGAAATGGTTCTGGACTTCTCATTTATTCATACCTTAATTAAGTTAAAATTGAGTTTTGAATTTAAGTTTTCATCCCTTTTCTCATACGTTTTGATGCAATAATTAGAGCGCAAGTTGGTCATCCAAGGAAAGCGGTAAATGAAAGCATAATTAAAATAAAGTACATGAAAATAAATTACAACAAAATTAGGGGCGGAATACAACCCCCCATTGTAAAATAAATGTAAATCATGCATAAAACGGGATATTTATTAAAGATGAGGACATTGGTCCTCGCATGCATAGTTAAAGAAAATAATTTTAAAGTGACAATTTACTTGGATGGAAAACTAGGACATTGGTCCCACTTTATTAGAAAAAGCCAATTTATTTTGTAGAAATAGTTTTGTGTGATTTTAATTAAGCGCGCATAAAAAGATGATTTTATTAATAATTACATGACAAAATAAATCAAAATACAAATAAAGTAAAAAATTAAATACAATAAAAATAAATTTCTGGATCTCCTCCTTCACTCGCATGGATGCTCAAACAAGGAAAAATAAGGATGTGAAACCAAAAATAAGCACAAATAAAATTTATGTTAGTAATTAAATCAAGAAAATCAATTAACACATAAAACAATAAACAATAGATTAGAATAAATAAAATATGCATTGCGTATGACAAATAAATTAACTAATATAATGGAAACAAATAAATTAGCATATTGACATGTTAACACAAACTATGATAATGATAATAATAATAATAATAATAATAATAATAATAATAATAATAATAATAATAATAATAATAATAATAATAATAATAATAAATGAAGAATAAACAATTAAATAAAATAACATAAAGAGAATATTAAAAATGTTAAATCTATATACAAAATCACATAAAATAAATACAAACACGATAAATATAAAAATTTACATTTTTACTAATTAAATATGAAAAAAATAAATAAAAATAAAATAAAATTAAAAGATTGAGCGTGGAATGTTTACCTTCAGATTTCGGATTCGATGGAATGAAGAAGATGATTGATTTCCTTGTTTTGATTCACAAAGTAGAAATGAAAAATAAAAATTGGAATTTTATTCCAAAAGAAAATTGTTTAAGAAAAATAATAGAAGAAAATAAATTAATTCTCAAGAACAAAGAATAGATTTCTTTGTCTCAAGAATGTTTATTGATTAAAATTAAAAAAAATGGAAGAAAAGAAATTTAATTCCTAAGAACAAAAAATTATTTTCTTTGTTTTAAGAAATTATAATTGATAGTAAAAAAATTTCAAGAACAAAAAATAATTTTCTTTGTCTTAAGAAAAATTCTTGATTATAAATTGAATTTTTAACTTTAAGAATTTTTATTTGGAAATGAAAAAATGAAAAAAGTTTATAGAGAATTCTTGGAGAAGAAGAATAAAAAATAAAGATTTTTTGATGCCAAAATGAATTCCCCCCAATTCCCTTCAAATTTTCAACTTAAATTAATAAAAAAGGAAAAAATAATTAATTAGGGAAGAAAATAGGATTTTTAACTAATTTTCCTTAATTTGGGTGTAAAAAAGGGAAAAATCATTAAAAACCCGGAAAAAATGGTGAAAGAATCAAGAAAAATTGGAAAAAGGGGGAAAAACTCCGTTTGTGGTGGATCTGGGGCGATCGACGCCCGCTGGTGTGCCCGAGGGGCATCGGTCGCACGTCGCTCACGTGCGAGCGCCGCGTGCCAGGAGGCGCGCTGTCGCAGCCAACACTCGCAAATTTTTTTTTTTTTAAAAAAAATTAAATTTAACTCAAAAACTACAATTTCTAAACCCAATTTTTCAAAATTAATTTTTAAAATATTTTTATTATTTTTTTATTCTAAAATGCAAATTTGACAAGAAAATCATAACTTTCAACCTTTTTGCCATTGAACAGGCATCTAATCATCATTGGTTAACTCTAATCTAGGCTGACTCAGAATCCAGTATCTACACTTTGATATTATTCATAGTGATGTATGAGGGATTGCTCTTATTATTTCTCATGCACATTATAAATATTCTGTGACATTTATTAATGACTATAGTCGATTTACATGGATTTGTTTTCTTCGTTCCAAATTTGATGTTCTTTCGATTTTCAAGACTTTTGTTGTACATGTTGAAACTTAATTTTCTACTGTCATCAAAGTTCTTCGATCTGATTCTGGTGGAGAATACATGTCTCATACATTTCATGATTTTTTGAATTAAAAAGGTATTCTTTCACAATTTTCTTGTCCATAGACACCTCAACAAAATGATGTGGCAGAAAGAAACAATCATCATCTCTTAAAAGTTGCTCGTACTTTGCTACTTGAGTCTTCCGTTCCTCCACAATTTTGGGTAGAAGCTTTGTTAGCATATTTTATAGGTGCTAATTCTGCAAGTATACGGTGTACCAAACTAGTACAAAAGATGTCGATCCCACGAGAAATGTGATGAATTTTACACGCTATTACTACTCAATTTTAGTCTTATTTACAATGATCATTAAATGGAATGTTGATTATAAACTATTAGCATATGAACTAATTAAACCTAGTTAATGATAATCAAAAGAAGACAAAATGTATAATGAAGAACTAAAGATAATGAACTTGATTCCATCATTTTAATTATTGCTAATCATCTTTTCATGCAAGCCAAGTTGGAATATAATTCTAACTCACTTTCTCGACATGAATTAGAATGCTTAAAATATACATTTAAAGCACTAACTCTTAATTCTCATTAGTGAACTAGTTAACTCTAATTACATATTTTAAGATTATTTACCAACCTATAACAACCATCTCAACATACTGATCTCTCTATCTATGTTTTTATAATGAAATTCTATTAGATATAAGTTAAAATGATCTCTCAACTCTACCTTAACTTATAAAGATTATGCAATAGTACTAATAGAAATTATGCATTCAAAGACTCTTAGAATAGATGGCAATAGAGAATAATAATAACATTCAAATTCATTGAAATAATATTCATTAACTTTACAGAGAAGAAATAAAAGATAAGAGAATAAGAAAGAAATTTCTCAACCCTTGTCCCAAATTCTTGTAATAGATTTTCTTCTCCTTGATCTTCTTCTTCAAAACATGAAAACTAACTAAGAAATTTAACTAAAGAAAAAAAAAACTGTTCTTCAATCTTCAGAAATTACTTAATAAAAATTCTACTCAAACTATTCCACCCCAAAATTGCAATAAACGTTGATATTTATAATTTTCTAAAGATTGTGTCCCTTTGAGATGTCCCTTCAAATGGTTGCAATTGTTGGGAGAAAGCGATGCGTTTTCAGATGACTTTTGAAGGAAAACTGCCCCAACGAATATTTCTGTCGCGATCGCGAAACTGCCGCGCTCGCGACAGAATACGGAACGCTTCTTCTCTTCTTTCCTTTCTTTCCTCTTTTCTCTTCCTTCTCTGGCCATTCACGACTCGTGATCTCCTTGTGTGAGTCGTGACCTGCTTCCGCCCTTCCTTCTTCTCGCTCTTTCTTTCCTCACTGCACTGGTCTCTCTGCATCATCACAAGTCGTGATCTCTTTTCACGACTCGTGACCTTCCTTCTCTTTTTTCTTTCTTCTCTTCACGCTGGCCTCTCCACATCATCACGAGTCGCGGTCTCTTTTCACGACTCGTGACCCTACTCCTCATAGCTCCTTCTTTCAGCCTTTTATGCTTATTTTCTTCCTTTTTCACCTAAATAAACCTGTAAGCACAAAAACACTCAAACTAACACAAATACCTGAAATATAAACACATTGACACACTTAACTTATTTAAATTCACACAAAACATATACTAAATAATACATCAATTAGCCACCTATCAAGCTTTATCTACAGTTGTTTATCTTATTAATAGACTGACTTCTCAAATTTTAAATCTTGAATCTCCTTATTTTCGCCTTTATCAATAGCATCCTCACTATGGGAATTTGCATACATTTAGTTGTGTTTGTTTCGTTCTTTTGCCCCCTCTTGAACATCATAAACTTTCTTCTTAATCTATTAAATGTGCCTTTATGGGATATACTACTAATCATAAAGGTTTTGGTTGTTATGATTCTTTTTCTAAGAAGCTTCGTGTTTCTCGCAATGTTGTTTTTTTTAACTATCAATTTTTCTTTCCAACATGTGATCAATCATTGCCAAATGTTGCTATTCTTCCTAGCTTTGATGAATCGTCTTCTTTATCTGTCCGATTTCGGCCTGGATATGTGTATGAAAGACGCCATTCACCACCGACCCTTCCTACTCATGATCTGTCCCTTGATCCTACTTTGGCTACCATGAGGCGCTCCACTAGAGTATCCCGACCTCCTAATTGGTATAGCTCCTATCATACATCCTTTAGTGCTGCTTTATCCTCTTTCGTGGTTCCGTCTTCTTACTCACAAGCAGTTAAGCATGAGTGTTAGCAAAAAGCAATGCAAGATGAACTTCAAGCTCTTCAAGATAATCATACATGGGATATTGTTCTATGCCCTCCCACGATTAAACCTATTGGGTGTAAATGGGTCTTACTCTTTGAAACTTCGCTCTGATGGGACTTTGGAGCGCTATAAGGCTAGGTTGGTTGCTCTTGGTAATCGACAGGAGTATGGGGTGGACTATGAGGAGATATATGCTCCTATTGCTAAAATGACTACTGTACGCACAATTCTTGCCATTACTGCTTCATAAGGTTGGCCACTTAAACAAATGGACGTCAAAAATGTGTTTCTCCATAGTGATCTCCAGGAAGATATTTACATGAAACCTCCTCCTGGTTTGTTTTCCTCTTCTACTTTGGAAGTTTGCATTTTGAATCGCTCCTTATATGGCTTAAAACAAGCTCCTCGTGCATGGTTTAAAAAGTTCAAATCTTCCTTGCTCTAGCTTAAGTTTGTGCAAAGTCAATATGACTCTTCTCTATTCCTTCATAAAACTTCAACTAAAATTGTCCTTCTTTTGGTTTATGTTGATGACATTATTATAACAGGAACATATATATTTTTTTTATTTCTCAGCTTCAGCACCATCTAAAAGAGTCCTTTCATATGAAAGATCTTGGCAACTTTACATATTTATTGGGATTGGAAGTTCACTCTAACTCTTCTAGTATATTTCTTAATCAACAAAAGTATATTCAAGATTTGGTTGCATTGGCTGGTCTTCAGGATTCTTCATCAGTAAATACTCCTCTAGAAGTAAATGTCAAGTATAATTCAAATGAGGGAGACCTACTTTCTGATCCATCTTTGTATCACCAATTAGTGGGGAGCTTGAACTACCTGACTATCACCAGACGTGACATCTCCTTTGCTGTCTAGCAAGTTAGCCAGTTTATGCACTCTCCTAGCCAATCTTCACTTGGCTGTAGTTTGTCGCATCATAAGATATCGTCGGGGTATTCCATGCCATGGTTTATTTTTTTCTACAAGTTCTTCTCTGTGTCTTTGTGCTTTTAATGATGTCGATTAGGCTGGTTGTCCCAATACCCGTCGTTCTGTTACTGGTTGGTGTATGTTTCTTAGGGATTCTTTGATATCGCAGAAGAGTAAGAAATAAGATCGTGTCTCTAAATCTTCTACTGAATCAGAGTATCAGGCTATGTTTGCTGCTTACTCTAAAATTACTTGTCTTCGGGGATTGTTGACTGAGATTGGATTTCCTCAAACTGATCTCACTCCTCTACATGTAGATAATTCCAGTGCTATTCAAATTGCTACTAATCCTATCTACCATGAGCGCACCAAACACATTGAAGTCGACTGTCATTATATTAGAGATGTTGTCTTTACTCGAGTTATTTCTCTTCCACTTATTTCCACAGCTTTGCAAATTGTTGATGTGTTTACCAAATCTCTTACTCAACAGTGCCACCAATTTCTTATTGGGAAATTGATGCTTCTTGATCAACTAGCATCAATTTGAGGGGGGAATGTTGCCATATATAGCAAATATTTATTTTATACAGCTTATTTATTTTATATTCTTTCCATAAGTAGTTTGTACACTTGTAGGTAGAGATAAATCTCTGTAAATCAAGCCCTAATTATGTATATTCAGTTATATATTCAATGAAATTGGAGAGAAAATGCATTCAGCCATTCAATCAAAATTCTTTCAAAGTAAAAGTATCACCACCACGGACCAACAAAATTGGCTTACCAAATTCCTGGGGTATGTTATTGATGTCCAGTACAAGCTAGGGAAGCTAAACAATACTGTTGATGCTCTATCTAGATAGCAAGAATTCGTTGAATTTGCTTCCTTCATATTCTCACCTTCGTGGACTGAGGGCAATCAATTAATGGAAGAAGTTAGCCAAAAACCTCAACTAGAAGCCATAAGAAAAGCTCTCCAAACTGATCCTGCCTCCAAGCCCAAAAATGAGTTAAAATAGGGCATTTTATATCGAAAAGGCAGTTTGTTCATTTCTCCCACATCTAAATGGATTCTACCTATGCTTGATAAATTCCACAATTCAGTTATTGGGGGTCAGTCGGGTTATTACAGAACCTACCAGAGCATAACAGCTAATTTTTACTAGAAGGGGATGGTATAATAGATTAAGGATTGTCAAAAATTGTTCAGTGTGCCAGCGGTTTAAGGCTTCCTTTCTCTCACCAGCTGGCCTTTTACAGCCTCTTCTAATACCACAGACTATATGGGAGGATATGTCGATAAATTTTATTATTGGACTGCCTAAGTCAAAGGGATTCGATGCTATAATGGTATTGTAGACAGACTGTCGAAGTACAGCCATTTCGTGGCTCTAAAGCACCCATACACAGCCTAGGTTAGTGCTGAATTATTTGTTAAAGACATAGTTTGACTCCATGGATTGCCAAAATCAATCATCAGTGATCGAGACTCAATTTTCATTAGTCGATTTTGGCAAGAGCTATTCAAATTGCAAGGAACTCAGATCAAATATAGCTCTTCCTATCATCTAGAGACCAATGGGCAGACTGAGGTCATCAATCTATGCCTCGAGTCTTATCTTTACTGCTTTACTACTGATCAACCCTATTTTTGGAGTCTATGGCTTCCTTGGGTAGAATTTTGGTACAACTCTTCTTTCCATGCAAGTACGGGAACCACTCCCTTTGAAATGGCTTATAGAAGGAAACCCCTAACCGTTCTTCAATTTGTCCTTAGCGAAATATAAGTTGAGGCAGTAGCTAGAGATCTTCTAGACCGAGATGAAGCTTTGAAGCAGCTTAAGTAACATTTATGGTAGTTTCAGTAACAAATGAAGATACAAGCTGATCAACATCGAAAGAATGCCTATTTTGAGGTAGGGGACTGGGTGTATTTGAAGTTGAGACTCCATAGACAACAATCTATAGCTGGAAGAATTTATCAGAAGCTATCAGCTCGTTATTTCGAGCCATATCAGATAGAAGTTAAGGTTGGAACAGTGGCCTATCGATTGCTACTCCCTACTTCTTCAAAGGTTCATCCAGTATTTCATGTTTTCTTGCTTAAAAAGGCTATAGGGACACATCCTAACTCTAGCATTCTGCCACCTGAATTGGAGTTGGATCCCACCGATATTCTTATTCCAGAGAAGGTGCTAGCTACATGGGCCATCCGAAGGGAGGATGATTGTATCTCCCAATGGCTTATTCAGTGGCAATCTAAGAGTATTAATGAAGCCACTTGGGAGGATGAGTATGTAATGAAGAGTGAGTTTCCACAATTGAGTCTTGAAGATAAGACTTTATTTCAAGGGGGCAACAATGATAGAGAAAATGCTGAATAAGGGGAGCTACTGGACCAGAACTCAATTGGGCCAAGAGGACTACAAGTTTATACCACAAGAAAAAACAACAACACAAGGGCATAATGGGAAATTAGCTTAGTCTGTTATCTTAGCTAGAATAATTTGTTAAGTGTAGAGGGAGAAGTCAGTTTTGCCTAGTGCCTAGCTGGACATTAGGGAAAACGGTTTTCGATTTTGGGGATTGGTTTTTATCTTAGCTTGAGTAAGGAGAGAAGGGTATCTTTTTGGTTTCTCTTTTTTTTTTTTTTTTTTAGTGCAATGCTCCATTCTTGGAGAGGGAAGTTATCTTCCTAAGGGGATTGTAGCATTTAATCCTGACTTTCATAATTAATATATGAGTATTCCTCCATCATTTTCCCTTATTTGATTTAATTCATTGAGAACTATATTGCAATAGTGTTTTGTTTCCGTCACTGTGTTTATTTCTCTTAGTCTTGGAGTGTTTGATGATTGATCATAATAATAATTTTCAATCTGGTTGCATTTATCCATTTGCAAAAATTCTAATAATGGAAATTCAACTGCACTGGTTCCGGAATTAAAACTCTCAAGATTAAGTAACCTTATTTGTTTCAAGGATCTTAATTGAGGAAATACAATTTTGTCCAATGCTGATTCTAGTGCTTCTTCATCCCCTTTTCCAACAATAGCTTCCAGCTTCTCACAAGAATAAATCCACAAACATTGTAGTTTCACCAGAAGTTTTGGCAAATGAGGTGGGAAAATATGAGATTGTCACAAGCAGCTACTTGCAAGGGTTGTAGGCTTTGAAATCCAATAATTTCTGATGGAATCTTGAGCCATATATGTGTTAGATTTCTCAATATCTCACTTCATAAGAGAACCACTTAAAAATATTTCAATAAACAACGGAATTCTATTTTTTCCCATCTCATTGGGGGTAAAATTGCACTATGCAATCAAAACAAGGAGAGGAATCCAACAACCACCAACACGCACGCACGCGCGCGCATGTATATATACACACACACGCACACGCACGTATATACATACATACGTACGTGCATGCATGTATGTGTACATATATACATATATATATATATATATATATATATATATATTTAAAATAAAATAAAAATAAATTGCTTGGACATGTGAAACTATTAATTTTAACCTTGACTCAACAGCAATTATGGATACCTAATTATTATTTAATCAATTTAAATTGTAGGTGATTGTTGTGTCAAGAAAAAATATATAAATTAATAGTTGATCGTGACACATAATTAATTAAACGTTTGAAAGTTTTATAGATTGATAGGATAATCGAGACTATGGTGAGTAGGAGCAGCCGATTCTGATGAAATATTTCAATGCAAGATACACGAAATTCTGTTCCAGAAACTTCGTCAACCTTCTCATCCAAAAGAATATTATGTCACAAAACCTAAATGGTCCACGGTATTCACAAGAGCCTTAATGGCATAATCTTTCAATGTCTCTATGACTCTGCGTGGACAAGATATCCTAATTTCTTAGAGAAGCAGGAAAGGAATATGAAGATAGCATAAAGCAACATAGTCCCGTCAAAATGCCATTCATGAAGAATCCCAGTAAAGGCAACTCACATCTCTTTTTGGTCATCATTTGTGTAGGATAACTCAAAATACTCAGCCGCTGAGTACAACTGCGATCTCAGATTCTTCAAATCCTGAAATATATATATATATGTAGATTTAAATATATGGCATAACAAAACAAAATACAGGCAGCAGTGATGAAGAATTAAAAGAAAAAATTGTAAGAATGAACAGCTGAAGTATCACTACAAGAAAAACAACATTCCCGACGGAAATTACCGACGAAAAATGTGTAATTTCCGTCGGGAAATGTGAATGCCGACGGAAAATGATTCCGTCGGTATAATATCCGTAGGGAAATTTTCCGACGGAAAAATTTCCGTTGGTAACATTACAGACGGAAATTGCATTTCCGTCGGTAATTTTACCGACGGAAATTGTAATTCCGTCGGTAAAGTTTACCGACGGAATTAAAATTTCCGTCGGTAATGTTACCGACGGAAACAATTTCCGTCGGTAAAATTACCGACGGAAATTGTGTTTCCATCGGTAACATTACTGACGGAAATTTTAATTCCGTCGGTAAACTTTACCGACGGAATTACAATTTCCGTCGGTAAAATTACCGACGGAAACGCAATTTCCGTCGGTAATGGTAAAGAAAATTTGAAAATTAATTTTTTTTGTATTTTATTTTTATGTAAATATAACCTGTTAAAACTAATTGCAAAATAATGAAAAAAATCATAATAATATCTAAATTTCAATATCCAATAATATTCGAATTTAATAATTTTGCTAATTATAAAGTTAGTAATTATTTAACAACATAATATCCATATATGTGTAATACAAAATGATAACTAAACTGATGGCGGCGGCGGCGGCGTACGATCAGACTGATGCGATGACGAGGCAAACATACCCTTCAAATTTGCCATCTCAGTGCGTAGGTCAGATAAATTTGCCATCTCATTGCGTAACTCAGATATGTAGTCCAGAGATTGTTGCAATCGAACCTCTGAGTCTTGCCATCGAGTCTGTGACTGTTGCAATTCCGATCTCAGCTCACTTACAGTATTATGAAGTTCAAGTACTTCTCTGGATGACCGTCTATTAGATGCGGCAGTACTTGAACCTGAGGAATGCGAGTAACAAGATTTGGCCAAAGAACCTAAGCCAAATACCCGTCCTCGATGGTCTCTACCACCAGCCACTTCATAATAGATCTGATTCGCATCAACATGATCAGAAGTCTGTGAGCGTTGCTGAATTGCATCTTCAACTTGTTCCTATCATATGACAAATGTTTTACAATAAGTAACGATTAATAATAACTAATCTTTAAAATTTGTATAATCTAGTAATGTGGACATACATGTAAAATCCTTGACCGGGAATTGACGAACGTTTGACCATCATGCTTGTTTGTGTGGGTGTGTAAGAATACCTCAGCGTAGGTAGCCGGTCGACCCATCGATGCTCCCTGCAAAAATAAAAAGAATTAAAGGCGAACTATAATTTATTGACTATTCCTATAAGTTTTTACTAAAATTTCAGCAGAATTTCCCCTATATTTGGAGCATACCTCCTGTATACAAAGATAAAAAAACACTTCAAAATTTCGAGATTCAGCTACCATCCAACATTCAACAACAATGCAAACTCCTCACACAAGTAACATTCCCATCCTCCTCTATGGTAATGAGATAAATTTTAGAAATTCTAACCATTAATTACAGTGATAACAATAATATTTTGTAAAACTTACTAGTCTATCTGCATGTTCCCGATGTGACATCGACCCTCCAGTGTGCGAGCATGAACTGAGTCCATCAGGTCCTCCCCGTCTATTACTAGAATTCCGCTCTGAAATGGAAATGGCTTCAGGGGTCGCCCAATACTGTCTCCAATGTCCCCATAAATCTTCGGTCATGTAGCGAGGTCGGACACCACCATCCTTTATCAAGCAAACTAAATCTCTGTAACGTGCCCGCGCACGAGTCTCCCACACAGAATACATGATCTCGTCAAGCGCCGGGTTCCAATAACATTTTTTCTTATAAGACAGACAGAAAAAAAAAAACAAATTGTTAGCAAGAGTAAAATATAATTCGTTATGTAACACACAATATCATAAATGTTTTACCTTGAATTCTTCGAAATAAAAACTTTTTATTTCCTCTGATAAATTCTTCCAGGCAAATCCATCATATTCAATTCTGTTTTTGAAAGAAGTTGTCATTATGCGTGAGCACTTTCCTGAAGGATTCAATCTAAAATATAACAATGTGAATAATGTTAGTACAAGTAATAACTGTCATTGAAATCATAATGAATGAAATATTATTCACTTACTCCTCAGCTGTGATATTGATGTACATTCTTCCATCAACTCCAATTGAGCCAGGCGTAGGCTCTTCCGCATCTTCTGTTCCTGACCCCTGAGGTGGCATAGATTCAGGGTGTGCTATAGGAGTGGAATCAGTGGAAGGAATGGTAGATGGCGCAATAGTTGGGATGGTCGGTGATGCGGCAGCCTGAGTGCTGGCATTGAGCCCATGCGATGAGGATCCTCCATCACCAGTACTGTCATCGCCGTCATGCAACCTCAGACGCGGAGGAATCGCCGTTCTCTTCTTTCGCTTAAACATTTTTGAACCTGTCATTATAAGGAAAATGCATATTGTCAGATAATAGAAAATAATTACATTGTAATAAGCATATTAAATTAATATCCAAGTCAGTGCAATATTAATTGGTCTCACATGATAAGCAAGTAGTTAAACAAATTATTCGCTATCGTCACTAAGCTGTAAATCGTCATTCAAATCATCCTCATTTTCCGATGTATAAGAGGAAAATTCTGGCTCGTCGTCAGATCCATCGCCAACCAAAGTTTCTTCATCATCCTCACCATCAATGTCAACAAATTCATTGTCCGCATAGTTCAATGGTTCGTTATCTTCAAAATTCAGAGAGTTGTTGATTTCATGAACTTCCGATTCTTCCTCCTGAAATGCATCATTATTTTCAGAACGTTCACTTTATCCGGCGCCTTTCCTTTCATAAAGGCCTCTTGGTTTTACTTTGCACGCATGCAACCATTCCGATCTGTCTCGCTTTACGCTTGGATAAGAGACATAATATACCTGTCCCACTTGCATTGCCAACACAAATGGTTCAAAGTTCCTCAATCTTCTACGCTGGTTGACTTCAACTAAATTGTATCTGCTATGTATTTTTGTTCCCACGTTAATAGTTGCATCATACCATTCGCACTTGAATAATACACAACGTTTTATTGGCAGCGCGGGATACTCGACTTCAATTATATCAACAATTTGCCCATAATAATCCATCAACTCTCCTTGAATGCAAACCCCACTGTTTACCGTTTCCTTGTTATGACCATGACTCTGTGTATGAAATTTATATCCATTTACGAAATAAACCGGAAATGATTTAACATATCGCAAAGGTCCTTTTGCAAGATCAATGATGTACTTGTTGTCAATTGCATTTGTCGATGCCTACACATTCCAATAAGCAAACATCATTTAATTCATATATTTCATATATATTGTATGTATGGAAATATATGGTCAAAATCACAACTTACATATGTCTTGAACCAATGATGAAAGTGCTTTTCGACTTCCTTATTCACCTCATTTTCATTTTTTTCAGGCATTAGATCCCGTATCCATTCCTCAAATAATCTAAAATGCCAAAATCAATTTATATATTACACTCTTGACATAGTAAAACAAATGAATATTTTAGCATATATATTAAACTTACCTCACATAAGGACGAACTTCCTCGCAATTCAATAGAATATAACTATGGGCCGCTATTAATTCATTCTCTACTAGCATTTTCCTTATTGAACGGCCATGTAAACGCCCAGGATATGTAAAAATGGATAAGTTTCCGTCCTGATTACTTGATTCCCCGCCATCATCATTTCGTGGTAATTTCCGCTGTCTCGTGTGTATATGAGGCTCAAAATAATGCGAACAAAAAGTACTTGCTTCTTCGACCAAATAAGCATTACATATTGAACCTTCAACTCTAGCTTTATTTTTTACATTTTTCTTCAAGTGAAACAAATACCTACATGATATATTTTAATGCCATTAATTAGCATATAAAGGTATAATATAATTGCAATTAAAAGTCATAGATAGTTACCGCTCAAATGGATACATCCAACGATATTGAACCGGACCAGCGAGTTTCGTCTCATGTGCTAAATGCACAGGGAGATGCTCCATACAGTCGAAAAAACTTGGAGGAAAAATTGCTTCGAGTTTGCACAGGATTACTGGAATTTCTATTTCCAATCTAGCCATATCTGCTGCATTTATCTCGCATGACGTCAATGTTCGGAAGAACATACTTAGCTCTGTTATAGCTTCCCAAACTTTTGTCGGCAATAACTCTCGAAATGCTATTGGGAGTAGCCTCTGCATAAAAACGTGACAATCATGACTTTTCATACCGAATAATTTGTACTTTCTCATGTCGACGCACCTTACCAAATTGGAGACGTAACCATCTGGAAACTTTAATCCTTTTAGCCAATCACACAAGACTTCCTTATGTTTTTTGTCCAAAGTGTAGCATGCTTTGGGATATTTTTCGGTTAAGTAATCTTTATCTAACTCAGGCCTTCTACATAATAACTTTAAATCGGATCGGGATTTAGCATTGTCCTTGGTCTTCCCTTCTATATTCATAATGGTGTTGAATACATTATCAAAAATATTCTTTTCTATGTGCATCACATCCAGATTATGCCGTAATAAATTAGTCTTCCAATACGGCAAATCCCAAAAAATGCTTCTTTTTCTCCAGCCAAAATTTTTGTTGATTCTTCCATTAACTTCATCAGCATCAAGTTCTGTTACCTTCAGTAAACCCAACTCATCAATTTCTTGTAAAATTTGCTCACTGCTTTTCATAACCGGCGGACTAGCAAGTACAACTCTATTCTTAATAAATTTGTTCTTGTTCCGTCGGAATGGGTGGTCAGGTGGAAGGAATTTCCTGTGGTTATCAAACCAAGAAGTTTTGCACCCATGCTGAAGATAAAACGCATCTGAATCATCGCCACAATAAGGACATGCTAATTTTCCAGCCGTGCTCCAACCGGACAACATAGCATAGGCGGGAAAGTCACTGACCGTCCACATTAAAGCTGCTTTCATCATGAAATTCTGTTTAAGTGATGCATCATATGTTTCAACACCGACATCCCAAAGCTGTTGTAACTCATAAATCAACGGCTGCAAGTATACATCAATTTTGTGCTTTGGATTTTTAGGTCCTGGAATAATGACTGTCAAAAACATATATGCCTCATTCATACACATCCACGGAGGCAAATTATAAGGAGTAATTATGACTGGCCATGAGGAATATTGTTGCCCTGATTGACCAAAAGGTTGAAACCCGTCAGTGCTCAAACACAGCCGAACATTTCTAGATTCAGCAGCAAAATCAGGATGGATGTTATTAAAATGTTTCCATGCAACTGCATCTGATGGATGGCTCATTATTCCACCTGTACTTTCGTGCTCATCATGCCATCTCATATGAGGTGCAGTAACTTCGGATGCATATATTCTTTGAAGCCTGGGAGTCAACGAAAAATAATACATACGTTTCCAAGGTACCAATTTATGCTGATTACCGCCACTTTTAGATTTGTACCTAGGTTGACCACAAAATTTGCACTCTTGTAAATTGACGTCATCCCTCCAAAACAACATACATCCCAACCGGCAACATTCGATTTTCTCAACAGGCAAACCTAAACCACTGATTAGTTTCTTCGCATTGTACAGATTAGGAACCATTTTATGCTCAGGAGGCAATGATTCATTGTACCAAGCAAGAATTTGGTCAAAACCTCGATCCGAAATATGTTGCTCGGATTTTATATTCAATATCCGAGCTACAGAAGATAACTGAGTCATGTTATCGCAGCCTAGCCATAACTCCTGATCTGCTGAATTTAGCAAATCGTAAAATTTGGTTGCATTTTCGTTCGGTTCTTCCATCATTGCTGTACTTTCTCTAAAATCATGGCCCGCTGCATCGTAAACCATTTGGACGTATGGATTATCATTCACCCTTACATCATCGGCACCAAATTCCCCACCTCTTTCAAATTCACCCTCAATTGTTGACATGTTACCCACGTTTCCCATCGAGGTACTGCAAATTGATGGTTCTCCGTGTCGTGTCCACTCAAAATAATTTTGAACAAATCCCTTTCTTAACAGGTGAAAATATACTTCATCAACAGGAAGATAACTAAGGTGTTGGCACTTTTTGCATGGACATCTTATTTTAGCCCCGTCCATATGTGCAGGTTGAGAACTGGCGTATGCAATAAACGACTGAACCCCTTCCACATATTCTGGATTAATGTAACCATCCCTTGTTTTTCGTCTATACATCCAAGATCTATCTACGCTACTCATAATTAATTCCAAAACTGTTACATGAACAATGAGTCATTTAAACAATAATTATACGAATTATTATGCTATTAACAAAAAAAATACAAATTATCATATTACAGTCAATAACCTAGATAATAAAACTAATTAGAAAAATAACTTTACAAGATTATTATACTCAACAACCAATATTATAATAATGATAAAAGTAATAATAATATTAATTTTTTAATTATATCAAATTATAATAAGTTTTGTTCACAGAATAAAAATGAGTATAAATCAATTTATAGATTTTAATTATATTTCAGAATCCACAATTCGACCAAAAAAGGGAAATTATTATTATTATTATTGAAAATACCATTAATCAGTTTTTATTTTTAGGGAAATGAAAATTAATTAAAAAAAAGGAGCTTAATGCATATGCATGAGGAAGGGATAGCTTTGATATTAACTCTTATCCAATTAAAGAAGGTTATGATGATATATCACTCTTTAAGTACCCATTTGAAGGGTTTTTGATCAATGAATCTTTAAAAGTCAGGTAAATGCTTGCAGTATATGTTTGGTAGTTGCGTGGTGAGAGGAGAAGATGTGCTTAGAGAAGAAGGATATGGAGAAGAAAGTAGATGGAAAAATGTGGGCATTATGGTTTCCTTTATTTTTGTTTACAGGTTTATTTCTTATGTCATTCTTAGATTTAGATGCTCTCTCACAAATCTCAAGGGTTCTTTGCTTTGATGAATCAACTTGTTCTTCTCTCTCTCTCACGAGAGTTAACAAGATAGTTCACATGTTTTTGTTTTTTACATACCAGCCAAATATACGATATTATATATAATAATGAAACAAAACCAAATGTAATATATAATTTTCAAGTAAGCATGCTCTCTTCCTTCACTCATTTGCTATGTTTATTTCCTATTTGCTGCTTTTTTCAATCATTATCTTAGATTTGAAAAGCCAATTTGATTAAAAGAACAAGCCTACAATAATTGCATAAATGTTACAATTTGTTGGGCCATTTTTTAAATTTTATATCACTATATTATTTCAAATTTATTAGTAGGGAAAGGTAGTATTTTATTTTCATTGTTTTTTTTGGTGCTCTATTTTTTTAATTTATTTTCATCGTTGAAATGATGTTAAAATTTCCCTATTACTGTTAAAAAAAATATATGCTAAACACAACCATCTGTATAGCAATTTTTACCCTAAATTTAACTTAAAGAACAAAATAGAGTCCACTTTTGCTTATTAATTTAATTTCTTGGACAAATTGATAGTGAACTAGTGGAATTGGGCAAGTCATCATATGGAAATTTTTATATGATTCAAAATTTATGTATCCTAAAAATAAAATAAAAAGTAAAAAGCAAAAAGTTTAATACATTTATAGCCTTATATTTATATTGTTCAAATGTAAATTCAGCAAAGGGGTTTTAGATTGGATCAAAATGAATCTATTGAAACAGATTAAATCGGTTTACATACGAGATAAATGGATATTGGTGCAATTAAATCGGTTTATCATTATTATAATATTGGTGCAATTAAAAATAATATATATTTATTCAACAATACTTAACTAACATAAATAAATTAATAATAATAACAATCATATTAACAATAATAATAATATAATCAACTCAACAATAATAATAATAATATTATTAGTAATAATAATATTAATAATAATTAATATTAATAAGCAAAATAAAATTATTAATATTATTATTATTATCTGAATTTAATAATAATAATATTAATAATAATAATAATAATAATAATAATAATAATAATAATATTTTTAACTTAAAAAAAAAATTAAAGGGAGCAGATCGGTACCGGACGCTGGAGGAGAGGAGGAGGAGGAGTGGAGGGAGGAGGAGGCGGCGGAGGAGGAGAGACGGACTGGCAAGTAGGCTGATCGGAGTGGAGGACGCCGGCGTCACGCGGAGGGAGGGAAATGATGCGGAACCCCAAGGCTATGTAGAACCCGAAACCCCAAACACACAAATGGCAAGAACAAGAACAGAATTTAAATCCCCAATCTAAAGAACCCCCAATCAATAAAAATGAAAGGAAACGCTTATGATAGATTGATTAAAATAACAAGAACAGAAATTCGCCACAAGATGAATACCTTGATAAGAAAATCGTTCCTGGTGCAATCGAAGAAGACAAATCCTCTCCAAAGGTGAAATTCGGCCAAAGTTCATTCCATCTAATAATCTGAATACAAAAATAGTTAAGGATGAATTTATATCCTTCTAATCATAACCCTAACCCTAATTAAAAAGGCCTTAATAATGGGCTGCCCAAAATACAGCTACTTAAGCCCATTCACTAAAATAAACCTAATAACAAAAATAAGTCCAATAACTTAAGTAAGATAACAAAACACAACTTAACAGCCCAAATACAAGCCCACACGCCTAACATAAGGATTGGGCTGCTCAAAGCTTATTCTAATGGCTTTATACAAATTAAAGAGCCCACTTGAATTCCCTCTTGAAGATTCGACCCCAACTCCTCTTGCTTGTCCATATCTTCCACCATTCGGCCCATGTAGGCTTTGAGACTCTCCTTGAATTTCTTGGCTCTTGATCTGGTCACTGGGCCTTCTGGTAAAGCTAGCTCATCTCTTGGTTCCTTGGTCGTGCTCACATCATCCCCTCCCTCTTCGAAAGAATTCGTCCTCGAATAAATTAAAGAGCCCACTTGAATTCCCTCTTGAAGATTCGACCCCAACTCCTCTTGCTTGTCCATATCTTCCACCATTCGGCCCATGTAGGCTTTGAGACTCTCCTTGAATTTCTTGGCTCTTGATCTGGTCACTGGGCCTTCTGGTAAAGCTAGCTCATCTCTTGGTTCCTTGGTCGTGCTCACATCATCCCCTCCCTCTTCGAAAGAATTCGTCCTCGAATCTGAGTCAAAATCAAAAGGAGATAAATCAGAAACATTAAAGGTAGCACTAACGCCATACTCACCTGGTAAGTCAATCTTGTAGGCATTGTCATTGATGCGTTGCAAAACTTGAAATGGCCCATCACCCCTTGCATCAAGCTTTGACTTCCTTTGTTGTGGGAACCGTTCCTTTCGCATATGCACCCAAACCCAGTCACCTGGTTCAAAAATTATTTGTTTTCGCCCTTTGTTAGCCTTCTGTGCATACATGCGATTCTTCCTCTCAATCTGTTCACGTGCTTTCTCATGTATCTCTTTAACCAAATCAGCCTTCTTTTTGCCATCTAAGCTATCAAGCTTATTCAAAGGTAAAGGCGTTAAATCCAACACAGTTAAAGGATTAAAACCATAGACAATCTCAAATGGTGAAAACCCTGTAGAAGAATGTATAGCACGATTATATGCAAATTCAATGAATGGCAAACAATCCTCCCAAGTTTTCAAATTCTTTCCAACAATAGCACGCAACATAGTTCCTAAGGTTCTATTAACTACTTCAGTTTGCCCATCAGTCTGGGGATGACATGTAGTAGAAAATAAAAGCTTAGTACCTAATTTCCCCCACAAAACTCTCCAAAAGTGACCTAGAAATTTGACATCCCTATCTGATACAATGGTTCTTGGCACCCCGTGCAACCTAACCACTTCCCTAAAGAAAAGTTCAGCAATGTTTGTTGCATTATCTGTTTTATGGCAAGCAATGAAATGAGCCATTTTACTAAACCTGTCCACAACAACAAATATGCTGTCCCTCCCTTTCCTGGTCCTAGGTAAACCCAAAACAAAATCCATAGAAATGTCAGTCCAAGGCTCACTAGGTACAGGCAATGGTGTATATAACCCATGAGGCTTTGTCCTAGATTTAGCCTGCTTACAAGTAATGCATCTGGCACAAACCCTCTCCACATCTCTTCTCATATTTGGCCAATAAAAATGTTCATTAAGCATGCCCAAGGTCTTTTGCACACCAAAATGCCCCATTAACCCCCCACTATGTGACTCCCTCACAAGCAACTCCCTAATAGAACATGTAGGAATGCAAAGTTGTTTTCCCCTAAAAAGATATCCTTCATGCCTATAATACTTGTCAAATGCAGCACGCTCACATGCATGATACACAGAAGCAAAATCAGTATCGTCAACATACATCTCTTTCAAATGCTCAAATCCAAGTAATTTAGAAGTAAGCATAGAAATCAAAGCATACCTTCTGGATAGTGCATCTGCCACCACATTTTCCTTACCCTGCTTGTACTTGATCACATATGGGAATGTTTCTAGAAATTCCACCCACCTTGCATGCCTTTTGTTCAGTTTCCCTTGTCCCTTCAAATACTTGAGGGATTGATGATCACTATGAATCACAAACTCCTTAGGCAGCAAGTAGTGCTCCCATACTTCAAGTGCTCTCACCAATGCATAAAGCTCTTTGTCATAGGTGGAATAGTTCAAAATTGGCCCACTCAACTTCTCGCTGAAATATGCTATGGGACGTCTTTCCTGCATCAAAACAGCACCTATACCAATCCCAGAAGCATCACATTCTATCTCAAAAGTTTTAGAAAAATCAGGCAAACACAAAACAGGAGCAGTACATAATTTCTCTTTTAACATGCAAAAAGCATTTTCTTGCTCTTTTCCCCATTTAAATCCAACATTCTTTTTGACTATATCATTCAATGGTGCGGCGATAGTAGAGAAGTCCCTAACAAATCTCCTGTAAAAACTAGCTAAGCCATGAAAACTCCTCACCTCACTAATAGTCTTAGGCGTTGGCCATTCTTGAATAGCCTTCACCTTTTCAGTGTCAACTTCCACTCCCTTCTCACTAACCACAAAACCTAAGAAAGTTACTTTATCCATGCAAAAATAACACTTCTTAAGGTTTCCATACAACTTCTCCTTCCTCAGCACACTCAAAACAGCTTTGACATGCAAAATATGATCATCTAAACATCTGCTGTAAACCAGAATATCATCAAAGTACACAACTACAAACTTTCCAAGGAACTCACGCAAGACATAATTCATTAAGCGCATGAAAGTACTTGGTGCATTAGACAACCCAAAAGGCATCACTAACCACTCATACAATCCGTATTTAGTCTTAAACGCAGTTTTCCACTCATCTCCCTCTTTCATCCTAATCTGATGATAGCCACTCTTCAAATCAATTTTTGTAAACAAACATGCACCATGCAATTCATCAAGCATATCATCTAATCTAGGAATAGGGTGGCGATACTTTACAGTGATTTTGTTGACCGCCCTGCAATCTACACACATCCTCCAAGTCCCATCTTTCTTAGGCACCAAAAGAACTGGTACTGCACAAGGACTCATGCTTTCCCTCACATACCCCCTTTGTAGCAGTTCATCCACTTGCCTTTGCAACTCCTTCGTCTCTTCTGGATTGCTTCGGTAAGCTGGACGGTTAGGTATTTGAGCCCCGGGTACAAGGTCAATTTGGTGCTCAATCCCCCTCAAGGGTGGCAATCCATGTGGAACTTCTTCTGGAAAGACATCTTCATATTCCTGCAATAAGGTCACAAAAACACTAGGCAACTCGGGGTTAAGGTCAGTTTCAGTAAACAAAGTTTCCTTAAACCGAATCAAGACTAGAGCTCTCTTGCCTAAGTATGCACTCTTAACTTCTCTCTCTTTGGCATAATAACACGGTTGATTCTTTACTTTTTCACTCCTCTCAATTTCTTTTCTCTCACCTTTTAAATTTTTTTCTTTCCTCTCACTCACTAACTTCTTATCTCCTGCACATCCCACTTTCTTTTCCTCACTAGTGCAGTCACTCACCATCGGGCCTTTATTTTTATTCTTTTCTCTCATGGCCTCTTTTCTCTCTTCTTTTTTTTTTTATCTCACTACCCGAATTCCCACTTGAAGATTGCTGAATTTTCAACTGCTCCATGTATGTTTCTTTAGGTGACATTGGTGCAAGAATGACTTTCTGCCCATTATACATAAAAGAATACCTATTTAAATACCCATCATGCATAACACGCCTATCAAATTGCCAAGGCCTACCCAACAATACATGACCAGCCTGCATAGGCACAACATCACATACAACATCATCAGCATATCTACCAATGGAAAAAGAGACAACTACCTGCTTGGTCACTTTGACTTCACCACTATCATTCAGCCATTGCAGCCTATAAGGACTAGGGTGTTTCTCACATTTGAGCCCCAATTTCTCTACCAAGGTACTGCTAGCAACATTTGTGCAACTACCCCCATCTATAATCAGACTACAAGCTTTACCACCTACCAAGCATTTAGTGTGAAAGATGTTCTCCCTCTGTTCTAGGCTATCTTCTTTTACATTCACATTCAATGCACGCCTAATAACTAAGGATTCTCCCTTAACAGCATACTCAACAAACTCCTCATTATCAGAACAGTCCTCTAAAGGTGGCATTTCATCACTATCAGATTCATGATCCCCATCAGATTCAGATACAATTTCCCCACCCCTAATAAACATAGACTTCCTATTTGGACATTCAGATGCATAATGACCACGCCCTTGACATTTAAAGCATTTAACTTCTCTATGTTTAGTATTAGAAGGGATTACATTAGAAGTACCTTTTGAGTCGGTTTTGCCACTCTTGATATCCTTGGATTTGTCTTTGGAATCATTGGACTTCTGAACAGTCTTGTTCTCTTCCCTTTTCCACTTCGGATTCCAATTTGAAGTTGAACCCGAATTCTGAACTCTATGGCTTCCCCTATACTTCAATTGTCTCTCCACCTTCATGGCCATGTTTACCAACTCTTCCATGACAATGAATGGGTGTAACTCCACGACATTAGCAATCTCCCTATTCAAGCCACTCAGAAACCGAGCCATGACTGCTTCTTCTTCTTCTTCAACATTGGCTTTAATCATCAACATCTCCATCTCCTTGTGGTAATCTTCCACTGTCCTAGACCCTTGAGTGAGTCTTTGCAATTGTTGATATATATCCCTGTAGTAGTAGCTTGGTACAAACCTCTTCCTCATGATTCTCTTCATTTCTTCCCAACTAGCTACAGGAGCTTCGCCGATTCTTCTTCTGGTTTTATTCAATTCATCCCACCATACTAAAGCATAGTTAGAAAATTCAACAGCAGCAAGTCTTACATTTTTATTTTCAGAATAGTTATGGCAAGCAAAAACCAGCTCCACCTTCCTTTCCCACTCCAAATACTCCTCAGCATCATTTCTGCCCCTGAATGATGGAATCCTCATCTTGATAGCATTGACGTTGCTATCTCTGTCTTCCTCCCTTCTCGGCCTTCCTCTCACAGATTGCACTTCATCCCCATCATGATCATCTTGGCCATATTCGTCATTATGAAATTGACCCCTCCTTGCATTCTTCCCGGTGGTGTTAGTAGTACTAGTTTCCAACCTGTCCAGCCTGTCATTAACGTTTCCCATTTCCCTCATGAACCTCTCAAAAGTTCCTTGCATCGCTTGAATTGCAAAGGCAATCTCCTCTTGGGACATTCCTTTCTTGCTGGATTCTTCAGTCATTGTGTGTATTTCTGCAAAACAAAGTTAGTTTAATAACCTCACCACACTCCCTCACGTGTTTGCACTCAAATGATGTCACTCCACTCGTGTTTCACTCAAATCTGGCTTTTACCCTCTTATGAGCTCACACACTCAAGCCTTTTTCCACTCCACTTGCCGTCTCCAATTGCAATTCAGAACTCAATTCCAGTTCAAGATAACTCACAAACAGCAAATTAAAAAAAAAAAAAAAAGAATGCAATGAAAAATACTTAACAATGGAAGGTAGGCTCAATTCTAGAAGCAAAAGACCAAAATGAAGAACGTTGAAATGAGCATACAAGGTGAAGATATGTATGCTGTCCGAATTGTATAAATTTAATTAACAAGAATCAAATTGTTAATTATAGTGGAATCGGAACCAAAAACACAAAGACACCAAAAATGGAAACTTAAGAATGAAAGAAATGACAAAACTAATGCAAGATTGCGGAATTGAAATCTTCCCAAATGGAAAACTCAATTTAGATGCAAGACAGAAATGGAAAAGTTCAAAACTAGATGAATAATGTGAGGTTCGGCCCAAAACGACTAACCCAAGATACAATTCAGTCCTATAACTATAAAATAAACCCAAAGAAATTTCGGCCTAATAGACAAGCTCAATGTAATTTCAGCCTAATAGACAAGCTCAATGTAATTTCAGCCTAATAGACAAGCCCAATGTAATTTCGGCCCAAAAGACAAGCCCAATGCAATTTCGGCCTAATGAAGCTTAATTAACCCTAATTGGATTGAGGTAAGCCTATACTGTTCCAGCCGCAATTAATTTTTTTTTTTTTTTCTTTTTCAAACTTCAGACCCAATTTCGGAGGCCTAAACGATGTTTTTCTGGACTTTCGCATTTTTTTTTGTAGATCTCGAAATTCCCTTTCCGAAAAGTTATTATAGAGCAAAATCGAACACCGGGAACAAAAGTTATGGCCAAATAAATCTAATTTCGGATTCTAAGCAAATTTTGATGCAACAACTAAAACAAAATGCGATTTTAAAACAAAGACAAGGATAGTTAAGAATCTAATCCTAATTCAGGCTCTGATACCAACTGATGCGGAACCCCAAGGCTATGTAGAACCCGAAACCCCAAACACACAAATGGCAAGAACAAGAACAGAATTTAAATCCCCAATCTAAAGAACCCCCAATCAATAAAAATGAAAGGAAACGCTTATGATAGATTGATTAAAATAACAAGAACAGAAATTCGCCACAAGATGAATACCTTGATAAGAAAATCGTTCCTGGTGCAATCGAAGAAGACAAATCCTCTCCAAAGGTGAAATTCGGCCAAAGTTCATTCCATCTAATAATCTGAATACAAAAATAGTTAAGGATGAATTTATATCCTTCTAATCATAACCCTAACCCTAATTAAAAAGGCCTTAATAATGGGCTGCCCAAAATACAGCTACTTAAGCCCATTCACTAAAATAAACCTAATAACAAAAATAAGTCCAATAACTTAAGTAAGATAACAAAACACAACTTAACAGCCCAAATACAAGCCCACACGCCTAACATAAGGATTGGGCTGCTCAAAGCTTATTCTAATGGCTTTATACAAATTAAAGAGCCCACTTGAATTCCCTCTTGAAGATTCGACCCCAACTCCTCTTGCTTGTCCATATCTTCCACCATTCGGCCCATGTAGGCTTTGAGACTCTCCTTGAATTTCTTGGCTCTTGATCTGGTCACTGGGCCTTCTGGTAAAGCTAGCTCATCTCTTGGTTCCTTGGTCGTGCTCACATCATCCCCTCCCTCTTCGAAAGAATTCGTCCTCGAATAAATTAAAGAGCCCACTTGAATTCCCTCTTGAAGATTCGACCCCAACTCCTCTTGCTTGTCCATATCTTCCACCATTCGGCCCATGTAGGCTTTGAGACTCTCCTTGAATTTCTTGGCTCTTGATCTGGTCACTGGGCCTTCTGGTAAAGCTAGCTCATCTCTTGGTTCCTTGGTCGTGCTCACATCAGGAAAGAAGGGGAAGATCGGAGCGGGAAGAGGGAAGGAAGGGGAGAGAGGGAAGGAAGGGGAGAGCGGAGGAGGAGGGGAGCTAGGGGACCGGCGATCGGACGGGAGGGGCGGACCGCCTGCAGGGGCGCGGTGGCCGGCGGCGTGAGGGCAGGGGGGCAGAGAGAGGGAGGAGAGAGAGAGGGAGGTGAGAGGGAGGAGAGATAGGGGAGAGGGAGGGGATCGGGTAATTAATCTGAAATTTTAATTTTAGCGACGGAAGATTTTTTTCCGTCGCTAATATTACCGACGGAAGAGATAAACCGTCGGTATTTTTAGCGACGGAATATACTTCCCCGTCGCTAAATAAAACGTAAATATTTTATTTTCTTTTTAGCGACGGTAAATGTTACCGTCGCCATTTTTAGCGACGGTATATTATAACCGTCGCTAATTTTACGACGGTTTTCTTAAACCGTCGCTATTTTTAGCGACGTTTTAGTTTTTCGTCACTAAATACTGTCGCAAAATTTGGAGGGAAAAGTTGGCGCCATATTTAGCGACGGATTGCAATTTTCGTCGCTAATTAGCGGCGGCTAAATGTAACCGTCGGCATTTAGCGACGGAAATCTGTTTCCATCGCTAAATAGCGGCGAAATGTTACTTCTGCCGCTATTTAGCGACGGAAAAATCTCTGTCGCTATTTTTCCGTCGCTATTCTTCTCTTTTCTTGTAGTGTATACAAAATACTAGAAGGCAGGGCAGACCTATGTACAAGTGAAGTGGGCAATTTGCCCCCCTTATTATTTTAAAATTAAATTTTTACCCCCAAATATTTTTTATAAATTTCAAATTTATCCTTTTAATTTGACTTTTTGCCCCCTTCAATATTGATTTCAACTAAATTTATCCACTTAATATTAATTTCAACCAAATTTACCCCTTTAATTTAAAATCCTACGTCTGCCCTGGCTAGAAGGGTGCATCATGAGAAAGGATAATTATTAACCAATCAACCACAAGACTCAAGATGAGGCTCGAAAGTATTGGTTGAGGGAGAGCTTTGCCGCCATTGTGGTCCTACCCGGCTCGAATTCGGATTAGTCTCTTACTCTCGGGTAGGAGGATACCGAATGGTTGAACCAAAAAAAAAAAAGTAGACTTCTATGCAGATTGAGAAAACAAGACATTGAACTTGACAGGAAAAGAAAACTCTGACTAGTAAAGAATGCCACAATATGCACGCTATAGATGCTAAGTTTTTTTATCAGGAGATCTTCCAGTGAAGAACCGGCAAATGAAATTAAAGCAGAAGCACCTTAAGACTATCAGAGAACAGCAAGCTCTGCTGCAAAGAAACCTCATCATAGTTTGATGCCTCCCTAGAGACTAAAGATGCAGTCATTGTTCTGTCTTTTCGTCCCTTATCCTGCAGCAATGAAAATGACCAATATTCAAACCAAAGTGAAAGAACACAAACCTGCGTTTGCAAAACCAGGGAAGCAAGATAATAATCGAATGCTGACCTTCTGGTAAACATTATTTAGTCATATTTCCCAAAACATAAAAAAATAAATAAATTCTTCTTTGAACCAAGAATCACAAACCCAATTATATCCTCATAGTCATTAATTTAGAATGCCTCAAATGAATCTACAATGCAATGGCACTGGCAAATCCACCGAGCAAGTAGGCGGGCAAACTTCAGTTATATAAGGAGTTAAGAAATAGAGAGGTTATACCCAAAATACAAAACCCTATTTCAACTGCGATATAATTTTTGATCAAAAACAGAGCAAAAGAAATGTAACTTTTTGTATCTTATTTACGGCATACAACAGATGCCTTTATATACAAAAAAAATAATGAGCTTAACTATGGTTACAAGATTAGTTAAAAGCTTAACTATGGTTACAACAAACAACTTATTAAACTAATACATAATTTTTCATCCCCTCCTCAAGGTGGATAATGGTGAAAATCAACCATTGACAACTTGAACTTGAACTTTGCAAACTGAGGAGGAGCGAGAGGTTTAGTAAACATGTCTGTAATTTGCAGAGAAGTAAAAACATGAATTGGATTGATCAGCCCCTCTTTAAACTTATCCCGAACCAAATGGCAATCAATATCCAAGTGTTTTGTTCTCTCATGAAACACTGGATTGGATGTTATATGAATTGCTGCATTGTTGTCACATTTAAGAGGTACTGGCAACTGTAATGAAACTTTGAAATCTGATAAAATGTAACAAATCCATTGAATTTCACAAACCGTAGTACTCATGGCCCTATACTCTGCCTCGGCAGATGACCTGCTGACTGTTTGCTATTTCTTGGCTTTCCAGGAGATGGGACAAGTACCCAAAAAAATACAGTAACCAGTAAGGCTACGTCTGGAATCAAGGCACGATGCCCAATCAGCATCACAATAAGCTTGTAGTTGCAGATTGGTAGCAGAAGGAAAGAATAGACCAAGTGAGGGACAACCCTTAAGGTATTTTAAAACATGAATAGCACTTTGCCAATGCTTAGTAGTAGGATTACTCACATATTGGCTTAATTGTTGGACCACATATGTGATATCTGGCCTGGAATAACCAAGATATAAAAGTCTGCCCACTAATCTTCTATAAGACTGAGGATCAGTAAGAGGTTCTCCATCTGCATGATGCAACTTGGTACCCTTAGGCATAGGAGTAGAAGATGGCTTTGACCCTTCTAAACCTGCATCCTTAAGTAAGTCCAGTACATACTTTCGCTGGTTTAAGTAAATTCCCTGCTCACTTCGTGCCACCTCAAGACCCAAGAAATACTTCACCTGGCCTAGGTCTTTGATGGTGAACTGGTCATGTAAAAACTGTTTGACTTCAGTAATCATTGATGCTGAATTACGACTAAGTAACAAATCATCAACATACACAAGCAAAGCTAAAAACTCATCAGACTTAGTCAATGTAAACAAGCAATAGTCATGTTTAGATTGAGTAAAACCATAATCAAGTAGCTTAGCAGATAGCTCTTGATTCCATTGCCTAGAGGCTTGCTTCAAGCCATAAAGAGATCTCTCTAATTTACACACTTCACCCTTTCTGGCCTTTGTATAACCTTCAGGAATGCACATGTAAACCTCTTCATCTATAAAACCATGCAAAAAAGCATTGTTGATATCTAATTGTAAAATGGACCAATGATTTGCAGCAGCAATTGCAAAGAAAATCCTAACAGTAACCACTTTAGCTACTGGGGAAAAACTATCAGTGTAGTCAATCCCCAATAACTGATTGTAACCCTTCGCCACTAGCCTCGCTTTATATCTGTCTACAGTGCCATCAGGTTTTAGCTTCAATTTGTATACCCATCTACAGCCTATAGGTTTCTTCCCTTTTGGTAATGCAGTAAGCAACCAAGTCTTGTTCTTTTCTAAAGCATCTAGTTCAGTTTCCATAGCTTTCACCCACTCTACTGAATTCTTTGCTTCTGTATAAGTAGCTGGTTCATGGGTCAATGATATATTTCCAAGAAAAGATAGATAATCTGGAGAGAAAAGAGAAGATTGAATGTAGGGAAAAGTTTGAGGTGTATGAACAGAAGAAAGAGGAATAGCAAGTGAAGATTGGGATGGAATGTTAAGAGTAACATTGGTAACAAAATCTGTTAACCAATTAGGAGGTTTTCTGCGTCTCCCGTGGGTGTTTGAACTGGGAACTTCAATAGGTGTAATAGCTTCAGCTACTGGAACATTATTTACTGAAGGAGCAGAAACAAGAACTATTGGATTGTCTGCAACATCAACGACTGAATCAACAGGAGAAACATTAGGAACAAGAGTAGCAGGCACTAGTGGTAATGGAGTAGACTGTGGTTCAATAAGTTTGTCAGCATAAGGAAATATATTCTCTTGAAAAACTACATCTCTGCTCACAAACAATTCTTGGGTGTTAAGATCAAATACTTTGTAACCCTTCTTGCCATTCTCATATCCTAGAAATATACATTTTGAAGCTCTAGGTGGAAACTTATCTCCAGAAGGTCTAGCATTTGTTGCATAACATAAGCAGCCAAAAACCTTTAGGTGTGAATACTCAGGTATTTTGTTGAACAATATCTCACATGGTGATTTCCACTTCAATACTGCAGATGGCCACCTGTTGATTAAGTATGTAGCATGTAAAATAGATTCTCCCCAAAACTGATTAGGGAGAGATGCTTGAAAAAGTAAGGCTCTAGCCACTTGAACGATATGTCTATGCCTTCTCTCAACCGTGCTATTCTGCTGTGGATTGTATGGACAAGTTGTTTGATGAATGATGCCATGAGTAACAAACAAGTGTTTGCAATTGGAATTCAAGAACTCTGTGCCATTGTCAGTTCTGACTGTTTTAACAGAAACTCCAAACTGTGTTTTTATCATGGCAAGAAAACCAGCAATAACTCCATGCGTTTGAACTTTATTCTGCAAAAGAAAAGTCCAAATGCTTCTAGAAGCATCTTCAACAATTGTTAAGAAATAAGATGCACCAGTAAGAGAGGACTGGTGATATGGACCCCATACATCTAGATGAATCAACTCAAACAAAAGATCACTATGATTATTGCTCAAAGAGAAAGGTAGTTTAGTTTGTTTGGACTGTGAACAAACATCACAACTGACTTTATTAGAATTAGAAAAACCATCCAAGAATGGCAAGTGTTGAATTACATGAGAAGATGGATGACCTAATATTTGATGCCAATTTGGCAAATCAGAAGAATAATTGACAGCATTAACATTTGAAATAAGAGAAGTATGTAAAACATATGATTTTAGGCAAGATTCAATACAATCTGAACTAAAGGAAGAAGAAGTGAGGATGTAAAGGCTTCCAAAGACCCGACCCACAGCCAGAATAGAGCTATTCTTCTGGTCCTATAAGACACAGAAATCAGGATAACAAGTTACAACGATGGCATTCAAAGAAGTAAGTTTATGAACTGATAAGAGATTATGTTTAAAAAAAGGTGTATAGAGGGCTTTTGGTAAATGAATATTCTCATGCAGGATCACTGTTCCTGAATGAGTAACTTGAGATGAAGAATCATCTGGTAAGTGAACAGAATGATGACTTTTAATTGGACAAAGTTGAGTGAACATGCTGTCAATAGCACAGAAATGATTAGTTGCACCAGTGTCTACAATCCAAACATTTTTAGTTAATGAAATTGTACCTGCAAATTCATGCAGTTGAGCAAACATGGCAGTATCTATTTTACTCTTTCCTTTCATAAGCTTTGAAAATTCTTGCTGGATCAGGTCTCTCATTGCATTCAAGGAAGTTGAATCAGATTTGCTTTGTCCAGCATCAAGATCTTCATCAAATGGAGTTGCTGCCATGTGTGCCTTAGAAACTAACTTATTTCTTTGCTGTCGAAGCTCTAAGTACCAATCAGGAAATCCATGTATTTTAAAACAGGTTTCTTTGGTGTGTCCTTCAGTTTTACAATGGTGACAATATCTATCTTCTTTCTTGCTTTCGCTACCTCTTCTTCGAGCATTGGATTTGAAACCTTCATCTCCAGACTTGGAAAACTTCTTTGCTTGAACTGCCATAGCACTTGCATCTACAGTATCATTCATGGCTACATGGATTTGATGTTGCTTCTCAACATTGAGTATCATTGAGTAAATTTTATCAATATTGGGCATAGGATCCAACAATAGAATCTGATTTTTGACATTCTCATAACTATCATTCAATCCCATAAGGAATTGAATTACCTTCTCAGACTCAACCATTTTATCAATTTCCTGCCAAGCAGTACATTTACAACCACATGTGCATCGAGGCATTGGTGCAATACAACCTAATTCATCCCACATTTTACTTAATTTTGTGGAATACACAGAAATTGAGTTATTTCCTTGTGAAATTAAAGACATCTCCCTCTTAATCTGATACTGCAAAGGAAGATTTGGCAGACCAAACCTTTTTTCCAACTTATCCCACAGCTCCTTTGCATTTGTTGAATACACAAAAGAATCATAGAATTCCTTGTATATAGAACTAAGGATCCAAGAAATCACCATAGCATTTGAACCACACCAGTCTTCAAAGTCATCTGCATCTTCAGCTGGTTGTTTTATTTTTCCATTTATGAAACCGAGTTTCTTCTTAGAAGCAAGAGCTAGCTTCATAGCTTTGCTCCAGGTAAGGTAATTAAAGCCATTGAGAGGTACAGTAACAATAGGAGCTCCTGGATTTTCAGATCCTTGCAACGCCAGGAACGAATCACTGTTCTTCGAATTTGAAGATTTATTCACCATTTCATCAAAAGTTTAGGTAAGCGGAAGCTAATTTGTGAAAGAGAGTAAACGAGTTTGAAGGTAGGGTTTTTAGTAACCGTCAACCATGGATCTTCAGAGCTCTGATACCATGATCAAAAACAGAGCAAAAGAAATATAACTTTTTGTATCTTATTTACGGCATACAACAGATGCCTTTATATACAAAAAAATAATGAGCTTAACTATGGTTACAAGATTAGTTAAAAGCTTAACTATGGTTACAACAAACAACTTATTAAACTAATACATAATTTTTCAATTTTGAAATTCAAACAGTTCAGAGAATCAAAAAGAAAGGGGATGCAGAAACCATCTTTCCTGACCAGTTAAAACTAAAAAGAAACCAAAAGCACAAACATTTGCATAATATAAGGCAGGCAGTACTCTGGCAGTTGCCATATCTTACAACACTCAAAAGAGAAAAAGCAAACTTTATTCGAGTAATTAGGGGACATACTAAAAATTCTTATCAACTCCAAGACTGCTACACTTGCTAGTAACCCATTTTTCTGAATCTTCACCAAGACTCAAACTTTATCAAAATAATTAAATAAACACTCCAAAAAGCAAGTCTCAACGAATCCTTAAAATCAGCAAGAGCTGAAAAATTTTCAATTCCCTCCCATTGGTTGCTGAGGAAATTACTAAAACGATCCTAAGTAAGACTGTTTTGTACTATAACTCAGTAAAGGTAGCAACTTTACAGGGTAATTTAAAAATTTACCCACTTAATAAGAATATATATCAAATAAAAAGAACTGGGTTTTGTGAGCGAAAATAAAGGACACACCTGATCCTACTATTATAGAACAAACTGGGTTAAGCTTCTGCAACTGAGACTATAGCCAGAACCCATTTGCCCCAATTCAAATTCATTAACCAAACCAATGTGAAAAGTGAAACCCAGATAGGGAAACAGGCCAAAAGCCAAATAAAGGACAGAATGAAGGGGACAGTAGAAGCTGTATATAATGTTTGGTGTGGGGATTTTTTACCAAACAACAGAAAACGACAAACATTAATGTTGGTGTCAAAGTAAAGAGAACAGCTTCAAAAGGGACCGATTAGAAGAAGAGGAGGAGGAGGAGGAGGAGGAGGAGGAGACAGGCATTAAGGTTAGCACGTTTGAATAAAGGATCAAAGTTTATGAGAGGTAAAATCCACACCTTTTTGAAGCAAAAACTGCCTCTCCAACCATATTAGTAATCATTTGAGCCAATTTTTAGTGGAACCCACTTTTAATTTCTTCAAAAGGAATTCATCATTTTACTAATTTATTTTTAATAAATAATTAACAAGTTACTATAACTTTTTTAAAATTTAACACTTAAAAATATAAAATTTATTTATAAAATCTATTTATTTTAGTGAAATTTAATGAAAATATGATAAATTTTTATTTTTATTTTTTTTATATTTTAAATATAAAAAATAAGAATTATAAATGAATTTTATAAAATTTATTTATTTCAAATGGAGTATTAATAGATTAGATGATAAGAATTTTTTGTGTGAAAATAGAAAAGGCGGAAAAATTTCAGACCTTGGCAGCCAACGCCCATTTCTCCACAAGTCGTGGAGGAACTTGATTTTAACCGTTTGATTTAACAAATTAACCGTTAAAACATACAGAAATGAAGTATTTTGACAAAAAAAAAATTGCTGGCTACGCGAGAGCTGCGATTTTTCACCTTCAACTCCTCACAACCTACGCGCTCAATTTGCTTTTTTTTTTTCTTTATGAAACTAATTTGCTTATGTTTTTTAAGACATTATGTTTATGGTAACTAATCAAATTTTCTTTACTTAGCTTCTAAAATATATTACCCGAAAATGGGTCAGGATGGATTTAGATCAGCCACTATTTTACATCTCATAAATAAATAAGAATAATTATAAATCAATTGGTTCATGATCTATTTTCATTTTTTAAAATTTTTTTAATTAAAAATAAAAGAAATATGTATATATAATTTATAAAATAATAATTTTTGCATTAATAATATAAAACTCAACAAAATCAATGAAGATATAAATTGGCGTATCATAAATAAATCATTTGAGCGGCAGTCGGATTGCAGGCGAAATCAAGCCAACAGTTGCCACTTCTACAATTCTACTATTGGTTTATTTTTCCAAAAGTTTTATTTCACTCAACTTGACATTCTTTTAGAATTTTTTTCAACATTTTAAATTTCAAGAATTATTAGTTACATATTTTGTTATTTTATCTTTATGTATAAATTAAAAAATAGATAATTGAGTGAAAATATATACTTGTAAAAAAATGATAAAATGATATTTTACTAAATTATATTAAAAATTTTATAGTAGAATTTATGTTAATGATTTTATTGATATATGTGAGAAGTTTAAAATTTTCAAATTAAGTAAAACGAATGTAGTAATTTATATTATTTTAATTAAGCGTTATAAAATTTTAAATTCAAGTGCCAATTAATTTGTTTTAACAAATAAAAGAAATACTTAATATTGGAAAAGTAAGGACAAAATATAATATTTTATTTAGCTCTTGTAGCGCATAAACTTTAACGAATCTCACGCGCCGGCTGAAGGGAGGAGGACGCGCTCATGCGCCTGAACGCGCCACATGCGCGTCCTCCCACTCAACCAGACACGCGTCACAACCACAGCGTGACATGTGTCCAATTCCTAATGGTCCACCTGGCGCCCACGTGGTACACAAGTACACGTCACCGCACGGTGTCTCATTGGTCCACGTATCACACATCACACGTCAACACCGACACGTGACGGACCTTGGTCTTCCCCGTGTTGACCCCTGATTGGACCACATGGTGCCCACGTGGCACCTATGACACGTCAGAGCCATGTGGCATGACCGTGGCTCACGTCATAGGGCCACATGTCACCCTCTTATTGGGACACATGTCACCCTCTGGTTTGTCCACGTGTCTACCCCTATCATTTGTCAGATGGCATGGCCTCAGCCATCCACGTGGCGCTCAGCCATTGGGCCACATGTCAGCGTGACACATCACTGCTGACACGTAGCGACGCGCGTGTGAGCCACCGCCCACGCCACGCACCAAGTGTATGGTGGCACGTGTAGTGCACGCGCCGCCTTCCCGACCGATTCTGGTGCTCCGATTCCGGCCAATGGGAGTTTTCAGGGTCTGTGAATCCAATGGTGAGGTCAAAAATTAAAAATTCCGACTTCTAGTTAGCCGTTTTGAACACTCATATTCGTCCACTCGGATTTCAGTGTACACATACACGAAATTGAGCCGAAATATACATGCATATATATTTTTCACACAAAAATTAAATTTTTGTTGTGTTTATTGCATCCCAGATATAATAATTTTACACATAAAATTTTATTTCTGTTTAGCCACATGCCAGGACGCAAAAATAACGGCTCTGATACCAATGATGGAAATGGAAGTTATAACAAATATAATTTACGTTGAGATAACATTAATAAATGATACCTACCTCTTATAGCGCAGAAACTCGTTGCGAAAGCATTTACAAGGATCCTGTTTGTTTTTGGTCACTGGCCTGACTTTTACCCACATGCGGGATAACAGCAGCTATTCCACAATCTAAAAGCCGCTAAAAGATTAAGACAAAAAACTGTGAGTGGGAACGAGCAGCCTTGCGGCGTATACGTTTTCTCGTTACCAAATTATGAGATCTCCCATCTATTTATAAAGATCCTAAAAGCTAGAGACCTAACTCTAGTTTAACTCAGACTTTTTCTGAGATAGAATTTGGTAATTTTAATCTGATTGAATTACTTAATTCTATCTAAATTGGACCTTTATCCAAATTAGAGTCATGGGCGTACCCAAACTCTATCAATTGAAAAGTAAGGGCAAAATATAATATTTGATTTAGCTCTTAAAGCGCATAAACTTTAACGAATCAAATATAATAATCTATCTTTGTGTCACTAGCCAGACTTTATATCTTTATATGATTATTCACATTCAAAGATACTTATATATTTATTTAATTATTCAAATTCAAATTATAATTTAAATTTTATTTGATATGAAACTCTATCCATATTTAGAGTTATAGACGTGTCAAAACTCAATTATCTCTCACACGCACATGACATAATAATTTCAGTCATAATCTCAAGTTATACAGGTAGATAGACCATGTGACTAGCATATCTCGTCCTAGAGTACTAGTGTTATATACTGGTTAAGGATATATAGCATTTCAAAAAATAAGATCATCTTATCCATGTATATCTAACTCTATGGTCTTCTCATATTCATTATTTTAACTCATGATCTCATAAAATGACTTTCATGTTAACTATTATGTCTTTACTATAGAAACTATAATAGTCATGCAGTGAACAACGAAACCGTTGAATGCATCAAAATGTTATTTTTCCATTTTACTATGTGCCTTCCATCATGATTCAACTTGTTTTTCTAGCTAAATCCATCAGACCAAATTTTTTCCATGGTCTCTTAGAGACTAACTAAAAAAAAGGCTAACTTATTGGTTTAGATAAAAAATAAATAAATAAAAGTAAGGAGAAATAAAAAATTAATTTCATATTTGATAAAGTTCAAGATATCTTTATCTAAAATAGAAGGAGAGCTGGCTTGTTCATAGTGGAAGATCCGATCAGATGGGTGGATCCTGCAAGAGAAAGTGCCCGGTCGGACCAGGCGTAAACACTCCGAAGCTTAAGTTAGTAGCTTTTAGAGAGAGAATGTTTAGAGATAGAATGCTAGAGATTCAATACCTGGTGCCATCGTTGGCTAGACTATTTATAAGAGACAGTTCAGGTGCACTTGAGTGCCTGGGATGTGATAATTATCAGTCAGAGTAGGTGTACGGCGAAGTGACTAGGAGCAGTTGATGGGCATGGGCGCTGCCTTGTGTCAGATGGCTGATGGGACTGGCAGTCACATCAGCCGATCAGGCATGTGCGCTGCCTTGGAGCTCCCGCCTGCTATTCTTTGATGTTGGGCCTTGGGCCTTGCCAGTAGACTGGGCCGACTGGATGGGCCATTATGCAAATGATATTTGCAGGGTTATCACTTGTCCCCCCTCAAACTGGTCCGATCGGGCACAGATTTGCCTTGAGTGAATCCGTTCGGATGGTGCCCACTTCTAGTTGTTCCGCTCGGGAGACATACGTTGGCGGGACTTTTGAATTTTGCACGGCGCTTTTTCTGAAGAGGCGTGCCTGTTTGTACAGCTGTCTTCATTTAATGCTGCACGTGCTCCGAGGGTGGTGCTTCGTTCTTCGTATAGCAATAATGCCTTGAGGACACGTGGCGTGCTTCCTATGGTGGAACGGTTGGCGTGTCCCAGCAGTTTTGCTTATAAATTGGGCAATTCTTGTGCAGTTTTCTCTTCACTTTTGCAATCCCTAGTGAAGCTCTACTAAAACTTTTCCTTGCTTTCTTTGAGTTTCAGCAAGCCTTTTTTTGCTTCTTTCCGAAAACTTTTCAAGTTACCTATTATCAAGTAAGTACCTCCTTCACACTTCTCTCTCCTTGTTTTTTATTTTTCATCTGCATTTATCCCCTTTGGGAGTTAGGGATTTGCGTTTCTTCCTTCATTTTTCTGTCAAAAATGGCTTCCAGTAGCAGCTAGTCAATAGATAGAAGCTTCATGGAGAATTACAAAGATAAACCGGTAGTCGAGCGTTGCTCCAGGTTATCCTCCAGCGAGGTGGCTGAAATCCCCGTTAAATACGGCCTTTTCGATGACGTCTTTATGATGGCTTGCCCTGATTCCATGTCGGTGACGGATAGGCCTTTCGGTCATCAGGAGAACGAGAGGTTTATTTGCCATCTTTGGAGCCTGGATGCAGGTCTGAGATTCCCCTTGGGCGCCTTTGAGATGGCAATACTGGATGGTTATCGGATCGCCCCAAATCAGTTGGATCCAAACGGGTGGAGGTCAGTGGCCTGCTTTAAGATCCTCTGCAAAATAGAGGGGGTGGCTCCGACTCTGGACCTCTTCACCCATTTTTTCTACATATCGAGTCGGAGCGACGGGACAGAATATTTCTTTACCAGCCGCCCAAAGAAGAAGCTTGTGCACATCCCCACCTCAATGAAGGGGTACAAGGAGAGATACTTCCTGGTGGGGATGATCGGCGATTTTGGTGTGAGTCTTACCCGATCGAGTGGGGCCACCATCTTGAAGGACCTAGCTGCTGGTCAGCCCATGTATGAGGTCGACATCAAGAAATTGATGGACGCCGTGGGGAGACATAGAGAACATTTCAAGTCCAGCTTTCTCCTGACCACACTGTTCGGTTCTTCTGGCTCCAAAGCTGCCGAGAATGCAGAATGTGAGCGTTAGGATTATAGTAGAGGGGATAACATAAATTGTTACTCATGCATTGCATTTGCATATATATGTTTTATCATTTTTAAGAAAACTTATCTTGCTTGCGTTCGTGTTGCAGCTGCGATGGCCGGTGGAGAGGACATGACACAGCAACTAGGCACTCAGGCCAGGGCCAAGAGAGAGGCCAATCGAAAGGCCAAGGAGGAGAGGAAGAGGAGGAAGATCCTGCTCCTTCCACCACTGCTCTAATTGTCGCAGTCCCTATCTCCGCTGCTGCCCCTGCCGCTGCTACTGTCGTTACGACTACAGCTACCACTGTCCCATCCTCTCGCCCAGCTCCAACTGTCTCAGGTGCTGCAATTACCCGACCTCATAGGCGTCTGTTGATACTGCGGGACGAGTCTGATGAGGAGGAAGCACCGGGAGCCGTCTGTCCTCCCAATATCCAATCGTTGAGGGAGATAGCCCAGGGGAGGGTGGCGATACAGGATGAGGCTGCCCAAAAGTAAGTCAAGGAATCCGCTCGGAAGAGGGCAGCTGATATAATAGCTGAGGTAGACGCTCAGGTTGAGGCCAGGGGCAAGGCTATAATGCAGAGTGAGCCGACCCGGCGATATGAAAGGCAACCCGTGCCTTTGAAGGAGTTCTTAAAGGAGAACTTTGGCAGCGACTGGTCTCTCAACAGGATGGCCGATTTTATTTGCCATGGTATCTTGCAGGACAATGACCACAAAGACATCGGGGACCCTAGCTCGCTCTCCCGAGAGTGCACCCTGATCAACCATCAAGTGATGGAGGTGAGATTTGGCTGCTTTGTCCTTTGTTGCCTAGGAATTGATGATGTCCCTTTGTGCTAAGTCCCCTTTCTTCCCTTTCTTTCTTCTTTTTACAGGTGGCCAGGAGGACTCAGCGCATGTACGGCATGGCCAACATTTTGAAGGTGAGGGTAGAGGACACCGCTAGGGCAAAAGCAGAGGCAGATGCTTGCTGCGAAGCTACACGGAAGGAGGCCGCCACTCTTCGCTCGGAAGTGGTAAATTTGAAGAAGCAGTCTTCTGCTTTTCAGTCGGAGGCGGCGGCTCTAAAGAAGGAATCCGACAGAAGAGCTCAAGAGCTGAAGGCTCGGCAAAGTGAGGTAGACCAACTGAAAGGAGATGTCGCCCGCCTTACTGCTGACAGTGCTCAGTGCCGGAGGTTCGAGGAGGAGGCGGCCAGATTGAGCTCTGAGTGCTGGGACCTGAGCGCTGAGAACGCCAAGTTGAAAGAGCAAAAAGGTCAGGTCGTGGCTTAGTGCGACCAACTGCGCGCAGAGCGGGAGTCGCTGAAGGCGTCTTTGGAGGACAAGGAAACCTCCTGGAGGAAGAAACTTGAAGAGGAGCTTGCCTCTCAAAAGGAGCAACTTCTTGATCAGCTGAGAGAAGCCCAAGGGAAGTTGCTCTCTCATCTTATTCATGAGGCGGGGATGCACTTTCCTGAAGCCGATCTTGAATGGATTGAGGATCCAACGGCTTTGCCCGATCCGCCATCCAGCGATATTGAGGAGGATGCTCCTAGTGGGGAAGTTATTGGGAGAGCCTCCGGGGGGGATCCTTCATCGACTGAGGTTCGTCAAGAGGTATCCTTGAAGCCGAAGCTATAGCACCTCTGTCGGCAGGGCCTGTTTTCGAGGGGGCAGTCAAGCCTTCTCAGCCTGCCTCCTATCCTTCTCAGGCTGCCGCCAATCCGAGTGTTGAGCCCACTACTGATCCTCCTGGCAATATAAAAACTGTAAATATAGATACTTAGCATAGAAACTTAGGTTAGTTTTGCTCTTGTATACTTTGTTTTTGTATCCATTCCTGTAAATTGTACAACCAATTTTTCTTCAATAAATTGACATTCTTGTGCAAATTGCCATGATTATAGCCTGTCGTATTTAATAACTTGTAAATTGGCATAAAATTTGCCAGTATGATTGGACTAAGTATAACTTATAAAATCGCATAAAGTTTGTGAATACTTCCTGAATCGGATTGACTTTCAAGTCTAGTGACTGACTGGCTCAATCTAACTTGAGAAGCATACTGAGTCAACTGGACTGAGTCTTGAGTTAGACATAGAATTAGGTGAATAGTTTCGTTCGTCAAGTTAGAGTGTTTAATTTGCATCCCGATCCGTAACCGTTATACAACCCTCAACTTGGGAGAAACTTTTGCCTTAATCCAACCACAATGGTCACATCTTGGATTCGGGATAGGCATCGAATCTAGCGAATAAGTCAGTGCAAGCGGGGCGCGTCCCGTATTTTCGGATTGAAATATAGTTGATCCTAACGGACGGGGTCAACATAAGGTTTGGTTCCCGTATCTTCGGATTGGGATGTTCGTCGATCCTAACGGTCGAACTGTCGAGAGCTTGTCTTTTTTCGTATTTTGGGATTGAGAGTTGCATCGATCCTAACGGTTGTTTTTAAGTTGTTCCGTATTTTCGGATTGGGAATAACATCGATCCTAACAGTTGTTTTGTACCTGCAAAGAAGTGGGTTTCAACTTTCGCATTTTTGGCTCGGGACAAACGTTGAGCTTAGCGTATAAGCTATGATATGCATGTTTTGCAGATAATGAAAAAGAAACTCTTTACACAAGGATAAAAAGGAACCTCTTTATTGATTGAACATTTGTTGAATCTGGACACATCATTACAAGTGGTATTTCTTGAGTACTTCGACGTTCCAGCTTCTGGGGATGTCTTGGCCTTCTATTATTTTGAGCCTGTACGTGCTCGGGCTTAAGACTTTGGAGACCTCATAAGTCCCTTCCCAATTTGGCATTAACTTGGCCACTCTTGCATTTCCCGCACCTATGTCCGCCTTTCTGAGCACCAAGTTGCCGATGTTGAAAGCTCTGGACTTTACTTTGGCGTTGTGATATCTGGCGATCCTTTGTTTGTAAGTGGCGATCTTGACATAGGTGTCCTCCCTCCTTTCTTCTGTGAGGTCCAGATCTTGGCATCTTTCTTGGATGTTCGTCTGTTCAGAATAGAATGCAATCGGTAGGATGGGAGGCCGACCTCAATGGGTATCATTACTTCGGAGCCGTAGACAAGAGAGAATGGCGTTTGGTGAGTGCCTGTCCTTGGTGAAGTTCTATAAGACCACAGGACACTCTGCAGTTCTTCAGTGCAGTTGCCTTTTGCCTCACCCAGCCGTTTCTTTAACCCTTCCAAAATGGTCCGATTGGAGACCTTCGTCATTCCGTTGCTTTGAGGGTGAGTGACTGAGGTGAATCTCAGGTTGATGTTTAGGCCTTGGCAAAAATCTCTGAAGATAGAGCTATCGAACTGCTTGCCATTATCTGTAATAAAAACATTAGGTAAGCCATACCTGCAGACGATGTTCCTCCAAGCGAAGTTTTTGACCCTCTCTGCGATGATCGTTGCTAGTTGTTCTGCTTTAATCCACTTGGAGAAATGGTCAACTGCCACGATGAGGTACTTCATCTGCCTCTTGCCTTAAGGAAAAGGTCCCAAGATATCCAAGCCCCACTGATCGAATGGCCACGCTACCCTGATCGGCTGCTGGTCTGCTCCGTGCTGTCTTATGACCCTTCCATGGACTTGGCACTGCGGGCATCTCCTTACTTTCTTCTGAGCATCTCTGAAAATGCTTGACCAGAAGTACCCTGTCTGGACTACCTTCCTTACCATGGCTCTGCTAGCCTTATGTGCTCCACAGATGCCTTCATGAACCTCCCTGAGGATGTAATCTCCTTCTTCCTCCGTCACGCATTTGAGCTAAGGATGGCTGAAAGCTTTTTTGTACAAGTCACCGTTAATAATGGAGTAATTGAGGGATTTGCGTGATACCTTTCGAGTTTCGGTTTTATCCTCCGGCAGCTGTCCTGTCCGCATGTATTACTTGACCGGGCTCATCCAGGTTTCTTCCCCTTGATTAATCTCCATCATTTCCGGCTCGTCTAAGGAGGAGGAGGTTTGGTCAACGACAGTGATATTTTCTTCTATTATTCCTTGCTCGGAAGCAGCCATTTTTGCCAGCCGATTGGCTTCAAATGTTTGATTTCTCGGCACCTTCTGGAGGTTCCATTCTGACCCAAATTCTTCAAGTGTTTTGATAGCGGCCTTGACCTTTGCTAAATACTGGATCATGCTGACTTCTCTAGCTTCGAAGGTACTTGAGATTTGGCTTGTCACGAGCTGAGAGTCGCTTTTAATGGTCACTGACTCCAGCCGGATGGCATGGAGCAGTCTCAATCCTTGAAGAAGCGCCTCATACTCTGCCATGTTATTAGAAGCTTTAAAATTAAGCTTTATTGCATACCTTATTGCAATGCCCAAGGGGCCCGTTATTACTATGCCCACGCCTCCTCGAGTGTTGTTTGCTGCGCCATCCACTATCATTTCCCAACGTGGGCATTTGGGTCGACCTTGTGGTTCTTCATCGGCGAATTCAGCAACGAAATCTACTAGAGTTTGAGCCTTTATTGCCGTTCTGGGCTCATACCTCACATCCCATGACTGTAGCTTAATCGCCCAACCCACCATCTTACCTTCCAGGTCTGGTGTCTGAAGAATTTTCCTGATCAGATGACCCGACTGGACCACTATTGTGTGTGCCTTGAAGTATTGCCTTAACTTTCTTGCGCACATCATAAGGGCGATGATGAGCTTGTCGACCGGTCCTTTCTTTAGGTCCGCACCCCTGAGTACTTGGCTTACGTAGTACACCGGTAGTTGTTGGGTCCCTTCTTCTCTTACTAGGACACCTGCAACGGCTTCGCCAAAGGTGGACAAATAAAGGTACAAGTTTTCACCTGGTATCGGTTGGCTGAGCAGTGGCGGGCTAGTGAGAAATTTCTTTAACTCTTCGAAGGCTTATTGGCAGTCTTTCCGCAAATTGAAGGTCTCACACTTCCTTAGCTTTTTGAAGAAAGGAGTGCATCGCTTGGCTGAAGAGGAGATGAATCATCCTAGGGCAGTGATTCTCCCATTCAGCTTCTGGATGTCTTTTATGCTCCTAGGGAGTTGCATCTCGAGGATGGCTTTTATCTTCTCCGGATTAGCTTCAATCCCCCTCTGGGAAACCATGAAGCCCAAAAACTTTCCTGAGGAAATATATTTTTCGTTTCAATTTAGAGACGGAATAATCGTGCAGTCTCTAAATAGAGACGGAAAATCAATTTCCGTCTCTATTTTAGGGATATTTTTTCCTAGACCCTTCTTTTTTTTCTCTCCTTCTTTTCCCTTGGTCCCGATTTCTTTCCCTTGGTCCCTGCTTCCCCCCTTCCCTCCCCTCGCCAGCGGAAGTTGCGCCGCCCTCTTCCCATCGCCGTCCAACGACCGGCCTACCCCGCCACCGTGCGCCGCCCCTCCTCCTCGCCAGCCCCCTCCCCGCCGTCCTTCTTCTTCCCCTTCCCTTTCTTCCCCCATCGTGGCCCCCTCTCTTCCCCGCCACTGACGGCCGCTGCCCCCCTCCTCCCCGCCGACGTGCGAGCCCCTCTCCTCCCCCAGCCCACGCCGGCGCCGACGCAGCTCCCCCTCCTCCCCGTCGGTGGCCAGATCTGCATCTAAAGGTAATTTTTTTCTGCAAATTATTATTATTTTATTAACAATTGTTAATAATGGCCTTCAATTGTTTCTCTATATGCTTAATCTCAGCTCTGTTTGCCAATTGCTTCTTTCTTATTTCCTTTGATTCTTTGTCTAAGAGCTGCAATTAATGGAAAAAAATATATATATTAGTAGCAAAATAGAATATATAAATATACATAATTTTTGATATTGAAGAATTACATTGATTTTTTGTTGAATTGCTTCTTTGGATCCTAAGGAGTTCCAAATCTTTCCCTTAACAGCAGCATTAGCAATAACTTTCTCCCTTTTCTGTTTGAAGTGTTTGATCTTTTCAAGGTTATAGCTATGCCAATCTTTATCAAAACCCTTGTAATGACTCTGCGAAACACGCCCTGAAATCTGCATTCAACTTTCAAATATAACCATTAATTTGTTTTTATGTCAAATTAGTGATAAAATGCTATATAATAAAATTAGAGTTTAGATCAATTATCTACTTACAGGGAGCAGAATTGAAGACTTATATTGGGCTAAAAATTTTACATATTGCCAAAATTCATATATATATATATATATATATATATAAGAAAAAATGATAAAATTTTTCAAGCAAAAATCTAATTTCAAAAAAATTTTCTTAGTTATCATTAATTTCACTAAATGAATTCATATATATATATGAATAAGTCTCAAAAGGATTAAAAAAAAATTTATGGACCAACAAAATGAACCTCAGATTTATTAATTCCCCGTTAGTTCATCTGTGCTTTTGCCTTCCCCTTCTGTTGAATATTTGTTGTCCTTTATGGATAAATGCTGACAAATCTTTCTTGTGTTTTGCTTTTATTTGGTTATTGTAGCCAACTGGTGAAAATGGTGCAACTCGGGCACCCATAAGCATTGATTTGAGTAGAGATAGTTCTTTAAGCACCAAGTCTATCATTTTACAAATTGACAATAAATCTCAGCAGGTTTCTGCAAGTAAGGCAGTGTATTGTATTACCTTAGAATTGCTTGTAGTTTATGTGGTTGGCTTAGATGTTTACTCCTGTTATGTTATTGATGTAAGATAATATCACATCTGTGAAATTGTAAGTTTGCTATTGTCTGAGTTGATACAGTGATATTTCTAATTGTTGATGGGCTTTTTTTATGCACATTACAGGTGCTCTTCGGCATTCTCTACAGGATAGACTAAGCAAGGGTTCCTCAGGCAGAAGTCGTGATGAAATATACTTGAAACTTCGCACAAGCACAGGTTAACCTCAGCTTATTCTACTTTTTATTATATACTTGAAAAATTGACCTGATCTGTGATTTTTATATTAAGAAAGAGAGAGAAACAAAAGAAATGGTGATGCATATTAAATATGACATATGCCATTATAAATTCCTGAGTTTCTTATAAATTCTTGTGCATAATTTGTTACACCAATGATTGGGAATATGCATTCAGTAGTAATGCCCATTGCTTTATCTTATGTCTGTTAGTTCAGCGTGATCCTTTTCTAAAAATTGTCTGTTAGTAGGAGAGTATTAACGGAATATCACTTTAAGGGATAAATTCACAACTGTTGGTGATTTTATCCGTTAAATTTAGATATTTGATGTGAATGGGTAAATTTCTTATTACAATGAGTTTGTTGTGGAGTTGCGATTGGTTGATATTTTACCGAAGTGTTAAAATTGCTAATATTTGACAGGGGGATAGGGACCCGTATAGGGGGAACTCTGTCCATTTTTTTACAAAATATTTATGATTTTAATTTAGGGAAATGAATCATTATGTAAAACTAATTAGGGATTAAAGCGAAATAGTAGGCTAGAGAATTGAGTTCAAATTAAATACTAACTTCGACCTTATGATTTTTTCTAAGCTGTTTAATATTAATGAGTAATATGGACAGAAGTTGGAGACGGTCGGCGTACTAATGAGGTCATTGAGCTACGCGGTACGGTCAGCGTACTAATGGACCGTATCAATGGAGGACTTCATTAGCCGTAGATTACCTGTTGACCCGCAAGTACTGTCTGCTGGTCGTCCGCATTCTCCTCCATCATAGTTATTATTTTTAGAATTTTTATCTTTTTTTATTTGTAATCTCACTACACTTTTTATATATTAATACATTAAATAATACAATATTTTCATATTTATTTATTATTTATTTAGTTTTTTTCATTATATAAAATTAAGAATAATTTAAATTTAATATTATTTATTTTTAATATATAAAAAAATCAATAAATTAGAGACAAAAATTCATTATATAAAATTAAGGAATATTTAAATTTAATATTATTTATTTTAATATATTACAAAAAATTCCAAAAAAAATAGAGACAGAATTCATTTTCCGTCTCTAAAAATAGAGATGGAAAAACTTATTCCGTCTCTATTTTTAGAGACCGAAATGCTCCTTCCGTCTCTAAAAATAGAGACGGAAAGCACTATTCCGTCTCTATTTTTAGAGACGGAAACATCCCTTCCGTCTCTAATAATAGAGACGGAATATTTTGGTCTCTAATTTTTAGAGACCGACGAAATAGAGACGAAAAATTTCCGTCTCTATTTCCGTCTCTATTTTCAATTAGAGACGGAATTCCGTCTCTATTTTTCGTCTCTATTTCTTAGATTTCTTGTAGTGGGCAAAGGTCATGTCAATTACCATAAACGTTACCTTGCACGCATGAGCGATTGCCTCTTGGCCTAGTTCCACGAAGAGTTCGACGGATCCCACCACTGGGACAGTAGCATTGCCGAGCCCTATCAGTGGTGTGGCATTTGGCTTCAGCTCTTCGATTGGGAGTCCCATGGCTCGGTAGGCCTGAAGGTTGAGTACATTGACAGCACTGCCGTTATCCACCAAGATTCTTTTGATGTTGAAGTTGTTAATCCGAGCTCTTACAACGAGAGTGTCCTCATGTGGAAACATGACGTCTCGTGTGTCTTCGCTGTATATGGCAACTGAAGCTAGTTGTTCGGCCTGGTGGGAGAGGTAGACACCCTTTCCCTTTCTTTTTCTCGAGAGGTCTTCTCCATAGGATGATCCTCCGGTGATCACATTTATTACCCCCGCGTATGGCCTGCGCGGGTCAGCATTCCTCGGGTGTCTGAGCTCATCATCATCGTCTGAGCTAGAATCATCCTTCTGACGCTTCGGCTGTCTACAGGGACTCTCCCCTCTAGCCGAGCCTATGAATTTTCTGAGGGACCACCTTCGTATTAGCCTTTCGATCTCTTTTAGCGAGGTACACTCAGTCAGGTGACCGACGTCTCTGTGGAACTCACAATATTTCTTAGGGCCCTCCCAATTCTGCTCCTTTCGGATAGTGCCCTGGGCCAATTGACCTTGCTGTGCTTTTCTTTGATCCACATCAGCACTGTGGTTGGGTTAGCATTGAGCGGAGTGAAGGTTTTAGCTGGGCGATCGTCCGAGCGGTCAGACCTACCCCATCCGGATTCCTTCCTTTTGCCCAGATTCCTTAAAGTTGCAGCTCAGTCCGGGCTTCTTGCTGTCCGTTCGGATCCGAAAGCTCTATTGAATGAATGACCATCTGGGTGTTGTAGCCGATCCATTACGTTGGTCCTTCTTCCCCTACTGGACCTTAGGGCGTCATCTAGTTGGATGTTCTGCCTAGCCCTTTCCATCAGATCAGCAAAGCTAGTTGGGGGCCTTGTTGTTATTGACTCAAACAAAGGGCGGTCAACGGTGCCCCCAGCTAAGGCGTTAGTCGCCATCTCTACGCTGACATTCCTCACTTCAGATATGGTGGCTTGAAACCTGTCGATGTAGTCTCGAAGACTTTCATCGGATCTCTGATAGAGGTTGCACAAATCGTTCACCGATTTCGGAGCTCGTGTCTGCACAATGAACCCCATGGTGAACTGCTCCTTGAGTTGTTTGAAGGAGGTTATTAATTCCTGTAGCAGCTCATGGAACCAATTAAGAGCGTCTCCTCCCAAGGCGGTGGGGAAGATTCTGCAGGCTACCCTCTTGTTGTATGCCTGCACTTTAGTTAGGTATTCTGCTAAATGAGTGGGGGGATCAATTTTACCTGTGTATTTGTCCATCACCACATCTCTCCACCTAGGAGGTAGCTCAGAGTCTGTAATCTCCCTGTAAAATGGGGAGGCGGTATTCTCGCATGTGTTCCCCTTAAACCCGCCTTTTCTAGGGGCGGTGAAACCGAACTGCCTGAGCTTCTGTTTAAACCATTGGTCTTCTTTGCTCATGGCGGTAGACTTGCCTTTGCCCTTTATTGAGTGGCTTTGATTCGGGGTGCACATGAAAGACAGATCATCACCTATGGAGGGAGTGGAGGACCTGCTGGGGTAATAGGGGGAGTCCCTGCTTGTGGACATTGTTCTCTTCCCTTTATCATACCTTCCTGGGGTCCTGATGACACCCCTTCGACTGTCCTGAGCTCGTGACTCATTGATAGAGATCTCCTTATTTCTTCTCCGTCAGAAGTCTTTGTCCATGAGGTAGTCCTCATGGGCTCTTTCAGAGGTTCTTGACATCTTGCCTTTTTTAAGTGTTTGGACAATGCTCCTGGTGAAGTCACTAAGAAGAGCACGCATGTCCTTAACGGTAACGGGGGTATCTTTCGGTTGCCTCAGAATGGCATCGTCGAATTCGGGAAGAAGGTTGACTCTGGTTGGGGACTTGGGAGATATCTCCCTCCTCCGTGAGGTCCCTGATCTGGCATAGCTGTCGCCATCGTGATCATGTTCCATGGGGGACACGTCATCGTTGGATCTTGAGTTAGCCATGTCTCTCAACGAAAGCACCAAATGATAAAGTTCAAGATGTCTTTATCGAAAATAGAAGGAGAGCTGGCTTGTTCGTAGTGGAAGATTCGATCGGATGGGTGGATCCTGCAAGAGAAAGTGCCCGATCGGACCAGGCATAAGCACTCCGAAGCTTAAGTTAGTAGCTTTTAGAGAGAGAATGCTTAGAGATAGAATGCTAGATATTCAATACCTGGTGCCATCGTTAGCTGGACTATTTATAAGAGACAGTTGAGGTGCACTTGAGTGCCCAGGATGTGATAATTGTCAGTCAGAGTAGGTGTGCGGCGAAGTGACTGGGAGCAGTTGATGGGCATGGGCACTGCCTTATGTCAGACGGCTGATGGGACTGGCAGTCACATCAGCCGATCGGGCGTGTACGCTGCCTTAGAGCTCCCGCCTGCTATTCTCTGATGTTGGGCCTTTGGCCTTGCTAGTAGACTGTGCCGACTGGATGGGCCATTATGCAAATGATATTTGCAGGGTTATCAATATTGTTATTTTGATTGGCAATAAATGATCAAAAAAGCAAAAAATGTGTATTTAAATACGCATCACTGGGAAAAAAGTTAATGGAAAAACATTTTACTAACCAAAAAATATTTTATATATAAATAATTTATTTTATTTGTATGAGTTACTTTTTCAAAACTAAATTCAAAAACATTAAGCATACTTCCAAATTGAATGGATGAGAAAAAAAATATATTTAATTTATTAAATGGGACAAAGGTGAAATTTACAACCGAAACCTTGACTTTCTCTTGTAGTTAAAAAAATGGTAGTTAGGGATGAACGTGCTTTCTAAGCAAAAATTAAACCAAAGGTGAAACTTTATTTTTAAATTTCATTTTTTTAAAACAAAATGGCCCTAAAACATTAACAATAAATGGTGCATATTTGCCATTATGAGAGTAAATATGAATCATCTTTAATACTTTGAGAGTAAATATAGATTTTTTTTATTGACGGCAAATATGAAAAAATTGTTCATATTTACCCTTAAAATATTGAAAATGCGTCATATTTGCCCCTCATGAAAGTATTGAACAATGACAAATTTATACCATTTTTAGGACTGAACCAAAAGATTGAAAAATTATTAAACCGATTATTAAAACTGAGTTCAAATCGGTTTACGTAACTAATCAATCTGATTGGACATGGACATAAACTTTAATTTTTAAGAACTATAACTAATAGTTAGACTTGGACTTTAATGTTGTCTTGGCTGGTTAGTTAGGGGTTAACTGATTTTTATATACAATTTTTCATATATATATATATATGGTTTACAATGATAAGTTTCACATTCTAATTCTTATCATTTTACTCTATATAAATATGAGTATATTTTATACCTTAATCACCAAAAATTATCCTCTTGTCAATATTGATAGATGATAAGTTAGTGTAAAATTATTTTTTTATTGTCTTATAGAGCATTTATGTAATTTTTTTATTATATTAGTATTAAATTTTAATGACTTGGTATTTTTATTTGTACTTTTATGTTTAAATTTTTTAAATTTATATTTTAATTTTATGAGTGTATATTTTTTTTATGAAGTGTAAAGTAACTGTATATATTTAATTTTTCAATTGCTAATGGCTAATAGTTAACTGATCGCATTTAGTGATTAACCCAATGTTAATGGATTAAACATGGATTTTAATTTTGAAAATCCAATATTAACGGATTGAACTTGAGAAATAGGGATTTTTTTAAAAAATTTTGGTGTAATTTTTAAAAAAAAATTAGAAAAATTGGGTAACAGTAAACATAATTAAAATTGTGGGATGTTAAAAACTGGCACAATTATGTGCCGATTTTCGTCAATATGCCAACCCGGCTGGATTGCCAAAAATCGACACACCGATTTTTGGCAAAAGTTGCAGGTCCACATGAAGGGCTGCAGCATTTGTAGAGTTTTAATTATTTATTTATTTATTTTACTTTTCTTTGTTAAAATTTTCTTCCTTTCATTTATCCTCCCTCATTCCTTTTCTTACATTCATCATTCTCTCATTCTTTCTTTCTTTACTTTCTTTACTTCATCTCATTTCCAAAATTTTCAACCATTTTAATTTAAATGCAATCCAATTATAATTAAAGGTAATGTTACTATGATTTAGTATTTATTTTTGTTAAACAAAATTTATATTTTTTTTAATCTTATTTTCATGTTTAATTTGTCGGTGGTGATAAGTTTGAAGATTATCTAATTTTAACATTAAAGGTAAGACATTACTATTTTTTTTTATGAAAAATAGCTTGGGTTTAAGTTGATTAGCAATATCATATATACAACCAAATGTGAAAAATGAAAAAAAAATTATTATTTGCAAGCAAATAGCTTTATCTTGTAAATAATGATTAATTTAAAAAAATTAACTTTTAACAAATAAATTGCTCGAGTCCAAATTGATGATTTTTTTAAGACTAAACATCACAATAATATTTATGATATGTGTGATGTAGGAAAAGATGTCGATCCTAGTTACTTTTATAATTCACACGGGAGGATAATCATGATTTGGTGTAGCTGGTTTTTAGTATGATACTTCAAGCCCGTCAATGAGATCAAGGAGATTGAAGATTAGGAGCAAACCGACATTTGTAGAACTTGTTCATAAAATATCAGTTAAATTGGATTTACCTCCAGTTGTGAGTGTTAGTAGATATATATATATAAGTATCCAGTTTACAACCAAGGGTCAAAATGCTGGATGTCTATGGATGTAATCGATGATAATGGCAGTGATCAAATTTATGAAAATTTTGATATATTTCCTGGATACACCATTACGGAGCTAATTGTTATAACCGAAAAAATTATAATTGGATATGGAAAAAATGCCTTGAATAGTATTAATCAAATGGCTAATGCTGGATAAAGAGAGTCTATACTAACTGCGGACGAAAGAAATGTATTTGGTGATAATTCATATTATCCAAGAGTCACTCAGTCCAATTTTGGTACACAGTTTAAGGCTCCAACACAATGTGAAAATATTGATGAAATGGAAACAATAGATGCAAGTCTTATTAGAGAGTTTAGGGGTGTTCTTCTTTTGAATGTGCAGATGTTGCAGGTGATGATACATATAGAGATGAAGATAATGTTGCAAATAATGGGTATATTTCTCCAAATTGTGACCCAGATGATGATGATGAAGAAATAGACTTGAATGATGATGAAAAAATAGATTTGAATGATGCTGACCTAGAAATTGCTGTTGGAAGAGATGATCACTTTATTCCATGTAGTTCAATCTATATGATAGAAGGCCTTCAGAATCTGCACATGAATGAGGTTAGAGATCGACTCGATGATCAGTCTAATATTTCACAATTTCCCTTTGCATCTGTTCACCACACATCTGTTAATTTTGTTGAAACTGATATTAACATTATAATGATTTGCCAATAGTAAAATGGGATGATATTTTCTGAGTTATGTGAAGGATTGGCCTTCATATCGAAGGATGAAGTCAAAGCATGTGTGAAAAAATTTCCAATTCAGAATAATATTTCATATAAAGTTGTAGAGTCGAAGACATCGTACTGGGTGGTCTGCTATATGCGTGCCGATAGAGGCTATCCATAGAGACTACGAGCAATGAAGGAAATGACATCTCCTTATTGGATTATTAGTGTGTATAAGGAATCTCATAATTGTAATGCATCGCTGGTATTCCAACACCATAGACAATTAGATTTGCAAATAATTTATGATTGCATATTGGAAATGGTTAGTTCTGCTCCTAATCTCAGAGTTAGCGTTATAATTGCTAATATCAGGAATCATTTCAATTATGAGAAAACCTATAGTAAAGCCTGGTATGCAAAAACTAAGGCGTTAGAGGAGATATTCGGTAATTACGAGGCTTTATATGGAAAGTTGCCCAGATACCTTAAAGCTATGAAGACATAAAATCCTGGAACTATCTATGACTTTATTATTGCAGATAGTATAAAACCTTATTGCAAGCAATTCAAAAGGTTCTTCTGGGTATTCAAGCCAAGCAAACATATATGGACTATCTCACTGCTTACCAATTTTTCTTATCGATGGAACGTTTATGACCGGAAAGTTCCATCAAATTTTATTGATTGCAAGTGTTATTAATGGTAATAATTTCTTATACCCAGTAGCATTTACTATTATTGAAAGTGAGAATAAGTCTAATTGGAGTTGGTTCATGACATGCATTAGGCGATATGTCACTAAGCAGTTAGGTATAACTATTATTTCTGATCAGTAAATGGGTATTATGGCATTATTTCGTGATGATAGTAGTGGTTGGAAGGAGCCATTAGCTTACCATAGATATCGTCTCCACCACTTTGTAAGTAACTACAACATTGCTCACAGAAATTCAAAAATTAAGGACATATTATATAAGGCAAGTATATTTTCAACTTTCATTTATATTATTTTTATACTTATCGATATGTCGAATGTTTTAAAAGTTATTAATATTTGTGAACCTTATTGATATGTAATAATTTTCAACCACGAAAATTTACAAAACGAATGGATGAGATAAAGGAACTTAATATCGACTCTTACAACTGGGTCATGCAAAACTCTTTGGACAAATGGACTTTATCTCATAATAATGGGCATAGGTATGGGCATGCTACAACCAACATTGCTGAGTGTAAATGATGCATGCACAGGGAGGTCAACCCATCATGGAAATCCTACACAGGCCAAATTGTGAAAATTATGGAAAGTCAAGGGAGATTGGAGCCGAATGGCATCAACGCCAATCCAATAGGGTCGAATACACAAGATGGACTTCAATTATGTTTGTCATGTGCAAGTCATGTGATGCATGAAACATGTGCAATGCATGTGTTTAATTAATGGACTTAATGATTGTCTTGGTTTGGGCTTTTTATTGGAGCTTTAAATAATGTTTTAATCAAGACTATATGATTTTAATAAGCCTTAAAACATGTGGGCCTTATTTATTAGGATCAGATTAGGTTTATTTCATGTAATAAAGCTTAAATTGTTGTTTTGGGCTTAATTAGTGGTCTAGCCCAACATTGGGCTTAAGCACCTTTTAATTTGAGTTAAATGTAATATGTTTAGCTTAACTTTAATTGGTTGGATGAAATTACAAGTGAGCCCATTCATTTGGTCTTGTTTTTTACTATTTCAAGTAAGAAAATGCCTAATTTCCATTTCTAAGTTACATGAGAATTTAGCTTACTTTTCTAATTAGGGTTTAGGTTATTTAAGAGGCTATAAATACCTCATAATAAGCATTGTAATTAAGATTTTGATATATTGAGAATATTTCTTTTCGCTTAGTCGAAATTTCTTGAAGAGTGAGCTTTATGCTTGTCTTCTTCTATTGCATCACGAATAAATTCTTATCAAGGTAAACACTTGTGGTGAATTATATTCTTGTTTTTAAATCAACCTTATTATATACATTTCTATTCATAGATTGTTTGGGAGTTCATTAGGGTTGGGGGTTTATCTTTATTCATGTTCATACCATATTGTATGTTCAAGGGGTTTCAAGTTCTTTAGCTTTGGGGTTCCGCATCAATTGGTATCAGAGCTTAGGCTAAGTGATAAATTCTTAACTATCCTTTAATTTTGTCTTCTAGAATTCTTTATTTGTTTTGACCGAATAGGACTTTGCATCTAGTTCCTTATTTGGTTCTTGCTCAATTATGTTAAATTATCTATCTCAAGTATTTGATCATTAGTTTGTGTTATTTACGTTAAAAAAAAAAAAGAAGAAAGAAGAAAAAAAAATTATATACATATCAAAATTTTAGAAACAGCCTTATTATCAAATTCGGGTCCTATTATGTTGTTAATTTCAAATTTGTTTAATTAAGCGAGAATTGGAGTTAGAACTTTCACAATTGGTTTGATATCTTCAAAGCTCAGGTTAAGTACTCCTTGTTTGGATTTTGGGTTATGTTATTGCATGCTTTCTTTGATCTTTTTTTTTTGTTGAGTCTACATAAAATCTGTTTAAACTAATCACTAGGTTTAGTTAAACATCGTATTTAAGTGCATTCCTCTTATATATTCTTTTCATTCTAAGTTATCAATTTGTGTGTCTAAACTGTTTTTGGTTCCAACTATGCTAGTTTAACATATTGCATATTATTGAACATCTTTATACATTAAAGCGCACGGAATTTATCTCTTGTGTGCTAATTTCTAAGTTTGTTCAAATTGGTCAATTTGCCTCTAGAATTAGTATCTTTTATTGTTCTTATTAAGTATTCATTGTTTCCAAATTAAATTACTTAATTATGCATATTTGTTTGAGTTTGTTTCTAAAGTATAATTGTGAGAAATTAATTTGTGAGTTAAGAGACAAACACGTGAGGGAGTGAAATGTGAGGATTTATTTCCCTTCTAACGTTTATTTGCAATTTATAAATCATGTCGAGAAGGGAAAGAAAGGAGACGATGTGTGAGGAAGAGGATGACAACGTGCCTAATGTGAAGATGATGTATAAAACATTCATGAGAGAGTTTAAGAAGTTGAATACTAGAATGGATCGGATGGAGGAGAGAATAAATGAGTCTACTAAAATCCAAAACTGAAGTAGATCAATTGACCGTCAGAGGAATAGGGAAGATCCTAAAGATATGGGATTGCAGTTTAAACAACTTTCTAGACTACTAAGTATGTATATGTGATAAGAGAAAAGAAAGAAAAAGAGGAAGTTATTATCAAAGAAATTATTTGTGAAGCTGAAAGAGATACTATAGATTTATATGATGATGAGGTTGTGAATGATAAAGAAGTAAGTGAAAATGAAGATGTTGCCTTGAGTGAAAAGGAGGATGTTTGTGTAGTTGAGATGGAAGATCAGCATGCTATGATTGCTCCTTTATTAATTGAGGAGGCTGAATTGCACGTGAAAAATGAAGAGAATAATAATCAGAACAAAAAGATTGTATTATAGACTAACCATGTTTTGCCTAGTTTTCTTATTAACTTGAAGGAACATGATGAGTTCTTTTCTTAAAAAGCATTCATATTATTTCGACCTGTTCACAAGATCATCTATAAAGATCAATTTATTCCACAAGCTTCAATTCCCAACTTGAATAAGACGAAGATTCGAGGACGGATCTTTTCTAAAGAGAGAGGAGATGATGAGTGCACAGGGAGGTCAACCCATCATGGCATCCTACATGGGTCAAATTGTGGAAATTATGGAAAGTCAAGGGAGATTGGGGCCGAATGGCATTAACGCCAATCCAATGGGGCTGAATGCACAAGATGGACTTTAATTATGTTTATCATGTGCAAGTTATGTGACGCGTGAAGCATGTGTAATGCATGTGCTTAATTAATGGACTTAAGGGTTGTTTTGGTTTGGTTTTTTATTGGAGCCTTAACAAATATTTTAATAAAGACTATATGATTTTAATAAAGCTTAAAACATGTGGCCTTTGTTTATTAGGGTCAGATTAGGTTTATTTCATGTAGTAAAGCTTAAATTATTATTTTGGGCTTAATTAGTGGTTTAGACCAACATTGGGCTTAAGTGGCTTTTAATTTGAGTTAAATGTAATATGTTTAGCTTAGCTTTAATGGGCTGCACGAAATTACAAGTGAGCCCATTCATTTAGTCTTATTTTTTACTATTTCAAGTAGGAAAAGGCCTAATTTCTATTCCTAACTTACATGAGAATTTGACCTACTTTTCTAATTAGAGTTTAGGTTATTTAGGAGGCTATAAATACCTTATAATAAGCATTGTAATTAATATTTTGATATATTGAGAATATTTCTTTTAGCTTGGCCGAAATTTCTTTAGGAGTGAGTTTTATACTTGTCTTCTTCTATTGCATTAAGTATAAATTCTTATCAAGGTAAAATCTTGTGGCGAATTCTATTTTTGTTTTTAAATCAATCTTATTATATGCGTTTCCATTCATAAATTGTTTCGGGGTTCATTAGGGTTGGGGGTTTATCTTTATTCATGTTCATGCCATATTGTATGTTGAAGGGGTTCTGGGTTCTTTAGACTTGGGGCTCTGGATCAGTAAATAGTGCTTTAAAGGGTGTTAGGATAATGCCAGTTTGTTATGTTGTTGAGCATATATTTGCTAGGCTTGTAAAAAATTTTTATGACAAAAGTTGCATGTATCGAGCTCAAATAGCAGTTGGTAATATATATGCACAAAATTATTTGGATGAGATGGCAAAGCGTCCTCAGAAAGCTTGTGGGCACAGAGTTGAGAGTTTTGATCAGTGTACAAGAATTTTCACAATAAGGGCTAAAAATCAAAAAAGCAAGAGAAAAGGTAATAACAAGCAATTTGTTAATTTGGATTGCCGTCAGTGTGAATGTGAAAAATTTCAAGGTACTAAAATTCCATGTTTACACGTTATAACGACATGTATGCATGTACGTGTTGACATGTGGACATACGTCGATAAGTGCTATAAACTCTCAGAGGCATTGAGCTATTACAGTTCATTTTTCCAACCACTTGCACATAGTGATTACTGGACTACATATGTTGGACCAACTCTAGTACCTAATCTAGAGCTTATAGGGAAAAAGGGCTGACCAAGGGCTTATCAATATTGAAATGAAATGGACATTAGAGAACGCAATGTAGAAATGATGGACATAATAGAAAGACATGCCCAAACTTGGCCGGACCATCAAATTACACAAAATAATCAGGAAATTTTGTATTTTGACATACTTATATTCATATAATATTTGTGTTCATTTAATATATTACTGCACATTTATGATTAGTTCATCTTCTTTCATGCATTGATATTATTGGTTTTTTAACCATCAGAATACCAAAAAATTCTCACTTTATTTTTATTTTCTTTCGATCCAATCCCTTTATTTTCTATAGTTTAAATATTTATTTTAATAGAAATTGATCTTAAATAAGGATTCAATAAAAACTTACCAACTCATAAACTACTATTTTTTTCTCGAAAGAACTAAGAAACTAGTATTTGTTCAATTAATGTTATTATTTTATTATTTTTAATAAAGTTTAATATTATGTTATTTGGACTCTCCACTGTGAAATTTATCCAAAATCCACCTTGTCCACATCAAAAAAAATAAATAAAATCCTTGGAATTTGTTGATATTTCTGTTACTATCTATCTCATGATTTAGAATTTATTAACTTATTGCAACTCATGCAATTGATTTAAAACAATTAAATTTGTTAGTTATATAAAGTTTTATGATACCAATTAATAAATAAGTAAATAAAAAATAATTAAATAAAAAATAGAATACAGGCAATCGAAAACTATTGGTTTAGTGCCAATAGTTACCATGGTTTCATTTTATGTTGTGTACATACAATGTCAAAATAAAAAATTTACTTTTAGAGCTTTTACTATAAAAATAATGGTCTTCATCAATTATATTGAATCCATTCGACATGATTGTATCATGAAACCTTAAATACCATTGTCTTGATGACAATTTAAGGCCATAAATTGATATCATTAATAGGCAAAACTTATTTTTGATGCCTTTTTCGATGAAACTTTTAGGTTGTTCCATATAGTTTTCTTCACTTAATTCTCCGTTGAGAAAAGTTATCTTCACATGCATTTGATATAGCTCTAGGTCCAAACTCGCCATTATGGCTAGAATCAACCTTATAGGCGTAAATCTTACAATTGCTGAGAAAGTCTATTTATAGTCAATCCCTTCCTATTGTGTGAACCCCTTAGCAACTAGCCATGCCTTGTATCTTTCTATACTTCCATCAGCCTTTCGCTTCACTTTGAAAATCCACTTACTTCTAATTGGTTTACATCCTTTCGGTAGATCAATCAGTGTCCAAATTTGGTTTGACCTCATGGATGCCATTTATTCTTTTATGGCTTTATTCAATTTTTCCTTAACTGGGCATGAGAGAGCCTCTTGAATATTTTTGGGCTCTTTTTCATCTTGTGGGGTAACCAAAATGGTTTTGTTCAAGCCTTCGATTTCAAATCGTCGGTGCATAACACTTATCGTTTTAGATTTTTATAGTTCCAAATCTTGAAAAACATATCTCATATATTCATTGTAATTAGAAAGGCTCCTATCGGAATCAATTTCCATACTTCTACTGGAGTCAAGAATACTCTCACTAAAATAAGGGTCTCGAACATCTAGATTATTTGGTAGAGTAAGGTCTTGACCCTCTTCTTCTAATTTCCTCCTACTCGGATGGAGTAATCCTAATGGTTCTTCTTCTCAAGTTTCATAGAAAGTGAAATCTTGATTCACTTTGCCAAACTTTGCCTAAGAATGTGATATCTTGTGATTCAAATTCTGTCATTATTCTATTCTCCTGCTTACCTACAAAAATGTATCCTTTTGATACTTCAAAATATCTCCCATAGTTACTATTTTTACCTCTAGGTCTTAATTTACTAAATTTGCTAAAGGTGTCATGAACATAAGTGGCATAACCCAAGGTCAGGTTGTTGACCAGTTCATAACTTATAAGTTGTGGATGTGACAGATTTGAAGGAACATAGCTTAGAACATATGTGGCAGTTAATAAAGCATCTCTCTAATAGAAGATTAGCAAATTTGCCTCCGCTGTAACACCACCAACAAGAAACAAAACATATACCAAACTAAAACGAAACAATAAGGGTGTTACACAGACAAGCTGAAAACCTGGTTAGATAATCCTAGTAATCTATCATGCATTCCATCAAAATGTAATCCTATACAAATTGAAATTTTTATCTCGCAAGCAAACTAAGAGGCTTTTTCATCCAAAGAAAAGCACAATATATTAATTACATATAATACTCATAACTAATATTTACAATTTACAAAAATAATATTGACTTCATTACATGACAAAATGGACCCTACATGATCCCCAAATACATACAAAAAGAACCCACATCCAAAACTTCTACTCCTGTGTTGACCCTGACCTCTGCAGCTTATCTTCACGCTCAACTGTTGTACCTAGACCTACATGGATAAGAACCTGTGTTAAGTATAAAACTTAGCGGGAAACTTTAGGTTTTGAATGACCACTCACAGTAGTTATTCCACAAGCACATAAATAGCAATAAAAGAAATTGAATAATGAGTAAAACAAAACAATAATAAGTTATACAACTTAGTTATGCAACATTATTACCACCTTTAGAAATACTGGATGCGAGTCATTACTCTTTAGATCAAGCACCATTCATATAATCTTATTTCATATCAAATACAGACCAATATTAAATAAACATAGATTTATATAATCAATTATAGACGCCTGCCATACTAGAAAGTGGATAATCAGGAAGGTACAGGACTTCTTGAATGAAGTATTTAGATCGGAACCCTGTAGGGTATAATATATCTGAATCCCCGAAGGAATAAACATCAGTATAGGTATTCCCATAATAACTTGAGACTTTAGTCTCTTACCGAATAACACTGTAGTGTGATAAAAATAATAGCTGCATCAGACTCCCTATAGGCATGCCTATCTATCCACACCCTAATAATTCGGCTGGTCTTTATAGATATAAAATCAATATCACTTATATTTAAACTCAGATAGTACTTTAGAATCATAAATACATAATTTAGATTGTTCAGAGCAGTTATTGTAACACCCCAATACCCCTTGAGAGGATATCGGAGCGCTACGCACACACAAAAAGCATACACATACATATAAAAATGGAAGTAATAAAATCACACATATACGAACAAAATTAATCATATATTAAACATCAAAAACTTACAAAAGCATCATTTTTAACATTTACATGTCCATATAACTTTACAGAAATATTCTTTACAAAATACATATACTGAACTATACAAAATACTGAAGCAAAAATACAAAAAGAATTCCAACTCGATTTCCTAGTGGCTAAGACCTGCAGATGCCCAACTCCGAACCGAACTTGCCACCTACACGGAAAAACACCCGTGCTAAGTGATAACACTTAGTGGGGAGGAACAAAAACAAAAGGACTTCTAACAAAGTCACAAAACATAAACCATACAATAAACCAATCAATAGCATTATGAACTTAATCAATAAGGTGAGAAAAACATAACACATTAATATCACATGCATAACTTAATACATGCACAATCCTTCCATGCATATTATTGGACTTAAGCAGTTATTATAAACATCTCATAATCACTACTCTTATTCACATACCCCCATAACATAACAATAGCTTGAATTACATCGATGGTGGATACGAGTACATTGGATACTGACTAGAAGTATCAAGCACTAGAGATCGAAGTCTCAACACTTTTATAAAACAATCTTTTGGATACCGAAGGTATCAAACACTAGACCCAAACGAGATCAGCACTAGCCCTTTATAAGTATGCTTATCTATCCACTACATTGACCCTTTAGGCTGAAATATAAACATTCTATCCATAACACTCAAACTTTACTTTAATTAAATAATCAAACCATCTCACCCACATAAACATATTAAGGCATAATTAGAGTACAATACTATAGCTCACAATAATAAAATCCTAAACCAATCATAAGTGAGAAACCATGCAAAGTGCAACAATTAAAACACATGTGAAGAACAGGGGAGGTCACGCTCACGACCACCCGTCGCGCTCGCGACAGAGGCAAAACTTGCCCAAAGCCACGCTCGCGACAGGCATTACGCTCAAGAGAATAAGCTGACAAGTCTCTGTCGCGCTCGCGATAAAGTCGATTTCTTTACTCCTGCTGCTGATCTGCACTCTACTCCTCAAGCCATAACACCCAAAACTCATCCAAGACTACAATAAAGACCAATCACTCAACACATGCATCCAAAACTTACTTCTAATCATGCTAATAACATTAAACACTCATAACAAACAATTAATTTACAATTGAACAAGTTACTAAACATAAATCACACTCAAATTAACTATATACATATATAATCATGCCCGCATTCAAGTACTAACACCATTACACACTTTACTCAAAAATTAGCCAAAACACACTCAATCACAAACATAAACATGCTTCTCAACTCAATTTCTGGAAACTCAAATTTCAAAGACAACGCACAACAATAAAACATAAACTCCCAAACCTCTAAAGAAGCTCAAAACCACTCTTCTTCAAGATTCAATCTTTTCTTTACCCTTGTCCTTCCTCTTGTCACCAGCTTTTCGAATAAATTAAACCAAATAAAACACTTAATTCGGAACCAAAACACACCCAAAAAGTGAAGAAAAGAAGGAGAAGAAATCAAAATCATTCCAACCAAACTTACCTCTTTAAGAAGCACTAAACCACTTCAAATCTAACTCAAAACTTTGAAGATCAACCAACAAAAGGGGAGCAAGGAGCAAGAAACGAAAGAAGAAGAAAAGAAGAAGGGAACGAAAACCACGCAGGAAAAAAAAAGAGGAAGACAAAGCGAAATCTGAATTTTGCCTCTTCACTCTCTTCCTTTTTTTTCTTCCTTTTCATTTAATGCTCCCAACCACCAATCCTATGTGTCACCATCTCATTGGCCAAACTTATTAAATCCTTGACAAATATCCTTTTTAGTCCTTGGCTAATTCTCTTATACTCACCTAACTTAATTCTTTCCTTATTAACTTTAAATACTCTTTCAATTATACCCTTAATTACTCAATTAACACTGAAAAATTCTACTAGGGTCCAAATTGAGTTGTTACAGTTATCATAATGAAGATACTATGCCAATGATAGATAACTTTACATCATTTATATATTATTCATGTTCATGCATAATTGAAATCATATTCATATAAATATATTCTACTTCAGATGTATTACTAGTCTACATATTAATTGCAAGTCTTTAGAAATATAACAGACAAGTTCCAAAAAATTTAGATTGAAATCGGGTCAAAAACTGAGAGAAAATTCCATATTAGAAGCAAAAAATTACATGTTAACCGGCGGGCAGGATTTCCTGACCACCATATAAAATGATAAAATTCTGGCATACTTGGTTAAAAGCTAATTACATGGTGGGCAGAAAATGTCACATGGTGGGCAGGGGTAGTTATACGGTGGGCAAAAATTCTTGACCTTCGTGTAAACCAAAAAACATACAAAAATCAAATTTTAGAATGCAATTACATGGTGGGCAGAAAATGTCACACGGTGGGTAGGGGTGATTACACGGTAGGTAGAAAATATCACACGGTGGGCAGAGGTGGCTACACAGCAGGCAAAAATTCCTGATCCCTGTGTAAACCAAAAAACATGCAAAAATAAAATTCCAAAATACATTTACATGGTGGGCAAAAAATCTACAAGGCGGGCAGAAGGGGTTACACGGCAGGCAGGAATTTGTGACTGCCATTTAAGATGAATTCTAAGCAAAAACAAGCAATTCAGAAGCCATTTACACTGCAGACAGGAATTCCTAACCGCGATGTAACCCTATTACAATGCTTACTAAAATAGGATATAACAAAGCATATTTCATTGCTCAAATTGTTTGGGTTTTTTACCTAAGAAAATGAATTTTTAGGCCAAAGTTCCCTTTTAACATATGTTCATCTATGTTTTAAGTTTCTAATGACATAAAATTTACTTCATTTGAACTTGTATTTTAGGAGATACACCTATAAGAATAAAAATTGCTCCCAAAACGAAAAAGATTCAAATGTCCATTTTCAACTTCCATTTCAGGTGTCTTAGAGCCTAAATTAAGTAAAGTTTCTCCTGGGTATTTAAAGGTCTTTTTCATAAGAAAATTTTCAGCTGGAATCACTCCAATTGGAGCTCTAAAAGTTTATATATACTCAAAATACTCAAACGTGTATGTAGCACCTAACTAGCAGAAACTTCTTAGGTTCTCCTCATTTAAACTCATGCACAATCATCTTAATCAAACTTTATTAAGTCATTTTTACGTTTATTTAAGCTTTTATCACCTTCATACATATCACACATGCAAATTCATAGGGAGAAAAGCTCCTAAACTTGGAGTTTACTCCCTCTCTTCTTCTCAAGCTTTTTCCACTACACCTTCTCCTTTCCTTTACCTTTCTTGGTTGAATCTTCACCTACAAAACCAAAATTTTATCCTATAAATGTTCTTTAACACAATTTTCTACAAACTCATGCTGGAAAGAAAAATGAGAGGTTAGTGTTAAGAACTTACTAATTTACACAGAATTCCTACACTAAATTGATCTAATCAAAAGAAGTAATCATATAGATGCTTGAAGGAGCTAAGGTTGGTGTGGGAAGGGTGGAGAGAAATTCTAAAATTCTTCCTCCTTTCTCCCACCGACTTTAGCTTTAAAAATGCCCATCCATTCTTATAATTCTGGAACCATTAACTGTCACTTTTTATTGGCCAAGTTTGACAATTTCATAGTTAATCCTTCCTTCTTTCTCTTTTCTCAAATTAACCTTATAATTAAGTTATGCTTGCAATTAACCCTCAAAGTTTTTCCTTTAATGCATATGAGTCACATTTTAACGAACTTCCAAATTACCACAACATGTCAAAACTTTTTATTTAATGATGATTTCATCCTTTTGACACGTCCGCCGCCAAACCAAGTATATTCAGTTACTGGATAGCCTCATGACTTAGTACGACTAGGGTATGTTTTGAGGCCTTACATCCGCCATTATAAATCTGACTATATCTAAGAGAGTCATATTTCTCCTTTTTGTAATACCGTTTTGTTGTGAAATTTTAAAAATGGACTACTGATGCTTAATCCCCTTTTCATCACATAAAACTTTAAATTCATGGAAAAGATATTTTCGACTTCTGTCGGTTCTTCAAGCTTTAATCTTCCTGTTTAATTGATTCTCAACTAAGTTTATATAATCCTTGAAGCAACTCAATATTTTAGACTTATGAGAAATCAAATAAGACAAGACCATACCTAGCATAATCATCTATAAATGTGATGAAGTAGTACGCTCCGTGCCTTGTCCTCATGTTCATTGGACAACATACGTCAGAATAAACTTACTACAATGAAAATTCAACTTTAGTTCCCTTTTCGAATGGTTTTCTAACTAGTTTTTCTTTTAGGCAATGTTCACAAATAGGCAATTCAATATTATATAAATCACCTAATAACCTCACTTAGTGGTTAACCCATTGTTAACGGATTGAACATGGATTTTAATTTTGAAAAACTGATATTAACGGACTGAACTTGAAAAATAAACTGTGAACTAATACACTTGTCCATATCCACCCATAACTATTTTCATTTTTTAGGGACCATTTTTTAAAAGAATATTTTTTAAGGACAGATTTATATGCCATTGCAATATTTTAGGGAAACATTTTAGTTCTTATCTCTTATTAAATTGCATTAGTTATAATCCCCAAGTTCACTAACCTTTAACTTATAATATCAATTTCCAAAAAAAAAAAATTATACTATCTAAGGACCATTAATGTAATAAAATAGGTAAAACTATGTTGTACTCTTTTGTTTTTTTTTTTTAAAAAAAGAATCATATGAATTTCAACATTCTGATAGGAAAATGAGAACTTCCTTCTTTTTAAAAATAAGTTATATATATATATATATATATATATTAGGAAGTTAATTATATTTCTATTAGAATTAGAATATGAATAAAGTTGAGATGCTCAATACCGATGCAAAAGCCACTAAATTTATTGATTGTTTAGTTTTTAATAATCTTTTATTCTATAATGAATTCTTAAGAATCTCATTTATGTTAATTGTCCAATATTATGAGGTTAATTTAGTCCAAATATACATATATATATATATATATATATATGAAAATATTTTACATGTTAATTTAAATTATCCGATTTTTTTCTATATAAATATAAGCATATTTTATGGTCTAGTGATAAACATAAAACATTCTAATGAAATTATTTGTATAGATTATATTATAATAGAAAAAAAAAGTGTTGAGATATGTACAAATTCATTTTATATTTAATTTTATTATTTATATTTATATTATTGATGTTAATTTGAATTTTTTTTTTAATTTTTTATAGAGTCATCTTTGTATCACCAAAAATTATCCATTTATAAATATTGATGAGTGATAAATTAGACCATTAATGTAGTATTGATATGAAATTTTTATAACTTGTATTTTTATTTATGATTTGTACTTTTACGTTTAAATTTTTTAGATATTATGTTTTATATTATGGATGAATATTTTTTTAATGCTATGCTTCATAGGATAATTATATATATTGAAATTTTTAATGGATAACCGATGGTTAATGTTTAATTAACTAAAATTAATTGTTAACCGAATAATAATTAATCGATTGTTTAATGGACTAAAGTTGAATAATAATTTTAAAAAAATTATATTGATGGACTGAATTCAAAAAATAGTATTGTGGATCAGTTAACTTACGAAGTGAAAGGAAAAGAAAAAGAAAAAAAAAACAGTCAATATTAATAACGAAAATTAAGTGTGCAAATGGAATGGTGGAGTTTAGGGGTGTACACAGTTCAGTCCAGTTCGATCCTTTACAAATCTCCGTATTATATTGAAATTTTGGTTCTTATAAATTTCGGTACAGTTCGGTTCTTATTAATTTCGGTACAGTTCGGTACGGTTCTTATAATTTTCGGTACAGTTCAGTTCGGTTATTCGATTCCTTCGGTACAAAATAAAACAAGACAATACAATACGGTATTTCAGATAATTCAATATTTTTAAAAATTTACAATATAAATATACACATTAATAAATAAAAATATAATTAAAATATCTCAACAAATACATACAATTTTGCATTCAATTTTAAGAAAATCTTTCAATTTATCTCTATCCTTCATGAAAAGAGAACAACATTTTCTAGCAATAGTCACTCTAGATGAAATTTTAAATTCAGGACAAATTGCTTCAATAAATTTTCTAAAATCTTCATATTCAATAAAATTAAATGGTAATTCATCTCTAATGATAAACGACAACTATAGTCGGAGGGGGCGAAGAGGACAATGGCGGCGACGAGAAGGAAAAAATGCAAGTATAGGCTAAAACCAACGGGAAAAATAGGAAAAATTGTGGGACTGAATACGATTTCGAGATAGAGAAGGAAAAGGCAGATACGATTTAGGTTTTTTTTTAATTTTATTTTATTATATATATATATATATATATATATATATATATATATATATATATATATATATATATATAATGAAATATAAAACCGGTCGAATTCCCTCTAAATATTTCAATTCCCTTCAAATATTTCAATTCCCTCCAAAACTTAAAATAAAAAATATTTTTACTAAAATTTTTCAAATTTTATTCTTAATTCACTCTAAAAAAATTTAATTAATAAGATAATTATATTATTAAAATACATCTTCAATTACTCACATAAATATTGTGGTAAATACAGATGAGTATTAGTTGAGTAACGCTAAAAATAAAAAAAAATTAAAATTTTATTATAAATAATTATATATAATTTTATTTTTAATTTACATATTCATATAGGTATTGTGATAAAAATAGACGAGTATTCGTTGAGTGACACTAAAAGCAAATAAAATTAATTGATAAAGTAATTATATAATAAATTATTCAGTTGTATATAATTAAATTATTAAAATAAATCATCAATTATTCAAATAGATATTGTGCAAAAAATAGATAAGTACTAATTAAATGACACTAAATATAAATAAAATTAACTGATAAGATAATTATATATACAGTGTCGGCTGATTGTATGGTTAATATCCATCCATATATATTATTTTGGCTCAGTTATTATACTCAATTTCACTGAATTTAGCTTAACAGTTAAAAGACTATTAATTAATATTATAGTCAATAGTTATAAGGGTGAATGTAAAAAGAGCACTAAAAGTAAATAAAATTAATTGGTAAAGTGATTATTTATATAAATATTTGTACAAAAAGAAAAATTAAGTAGTAGTTGAGTGACATTAAAATTAAATTAAATTAAATACAAATTAGTAAAATTTAATTATATATAATTAAATTATTAATTTACAATTCAATTACTTATATAAGTATTGTATTAAAATAAATAAGTACTAGTTGAGTAATACTAAAAACAAATAAAATTAATTGGTAAGGTGATTATATGTTTATATAATTATTACATGAATTGAATTGGTAAGTTTCATTATATATAATAATTATATGTAATTATATTATTAATTTATATGTTCAATTACTCATATAGGTATTATGCAAAAAATACATAAGTACTAGTTGAGTGGTATTAAGAATAAATGAAGTTAATTAGTAAGGTGATTTTATACTTTTGTAATTATATTAATTAGTAAAATTTAATTATATATAATTAAATTATTAACTTACAACTCAATTATTTATATAGGTATTGTATTAAAATAGATAAATACTAGTTGAGTGATATTAAAAGTAAATGAAATTAATTGGTAAGGTGATTATATACTCATATAATTATATTAATTAGTAAAATTTCATTGATATAATAATTATATTTCTGTGTGTATATAAATATTTGAACAAAATGAAAAATTATGTAGTAGTTGAGTGACACTAAACGTAAATTAAAGTAAATACAAATTATTTTAGTTGCACATTCATATAGATATGATAATTAAATTTATCTTATTAATAATCAAAATATTTATTTTAATTTATTAACTATTTGTTATATTAATTTCATGCATTAAAATATTTAATACAAATAATTATGAAATTAAATATATATAATAATTATATAATAGAAGTTATAAATAATATTTATATATAAATTATTAGTATTATATATAATAATTAATAAATATCGGTTCTTTTGGTCCAATTAAGTTCAGAACAGTTCGGTACAATTCAATATGGTTCTCAATTCGGTTTTAGTACAATTCGGTTCGGTTCTAGTAAAAAAGTCAATAGTATAATTCGGTTTAGTTCTAATAAAAAAAGTTAACGGTACAATTCGTTTCTTAATCTTTTTTTTCGGTATTTCGATTTGATACAGAAAAATTTAGAATCGTGTACACTTCTAGTGGAGTTTGAATTTCACTCCCTAGAAAAGAAGAGTGGGCACTGGGCATTTTGTCCACAAAACGTGACCTTAGTGTCACTCATTGTTTGGTCATACCATTTCCTAACACATTATCATTTTCAAAAGACTCCATATCATTTTCTTTGTTAGGATTTTAAATTTAGCTTATTATAACTGTGTGAATATTATTTATATGGAACGAGACACGCTGTAGGCATATGATACGTATGTATATCGTTAGAATAAATAATTAAGCGCGATTCGATAGTTCATAAGATGTACGCACCACAAGGACATGTTAACTAAATATGCAATATTTTTCATCCATGGGTCCAAAACTGAAAGTTGAAACTTTTATTTTATAATTACAATTCAAGTTTGTATTGGATATTGGCCCCTAGGATAACATCTCAACAATCTCTTCTCCCCATTTCCCTAATAAAAAAATATTAGCACTTACATCAAACTCTAGCCAATGATAACATTCTTAATAAGCATTGCTACTTTGACCTTTTGAATTAAAAAATTCTTAAACAACAATTAAATATATAAAGAAAAGAAACAAGAGAGATTATTAGATGTCATTAAACCCAATAGAAAATGTGATCAGTACTTATTGGACCCCACAGGGGGGGAGACATTAAACCCATGTTCTTGAGTTATTTGAATATTTTGAAAAAAAAAAAAAATTAGTTGACCATATTATATAAATTTTAGAATGTGTAAATCAGTGGCGTGATTGGTGGCAATTTGGGTGGACCAACAAGAAAATTAAGTGGAATGATTGTCCATTGTCTTCTCAAGAAATCTCGTATGCGAAGAATGGGAGCATTATGAGCCGGAGGACGCATGGATTGACTTGCGATCACAGCCACTACACTACTATTATCAACTCGAATGATCAATTGAGTGAAACCCTATGACCAAGCATTCCTTAACCCCACAATTATGAATATAATGTCAGAACAGAGTGTCAAATCTCACTGAGAAGCCATTCAATTGATTGCTATTGGAATATATGAATATACCTTCAGTGGAAGCTGCAAAAGTAAACGTACTCAACCTGAGTGCGCCGTCCGTATTCAGAACCATCCACGGACTTGGGGGAGCCACCCAACTAATGAATATATCAGAGAATGTCTGTAATTAGTATGTATTGTTGTTAATCATATCTACCAATCCCTATCAGCAAAGGAAACTGAGACCTTAATTAACTCCATTTTAGAGTGAAAAGGCATCATCTTATTGCTGAGAACCTGTTCATTTCTCCAATTCCACAAGAGCCAGCACATGAATCCAAAAATCAATTTCCATTCCACGGTCCAAACCTACAAATCAGAGGAGGTTGAATTGGTTTTATACCATTCACTTCTACTGACATCAAAAAATTCTCGCTTCGATCGATGGGGAACCAGAGTATTCCAAATGCATCTACCCTTATGATACTCCCTTAAGACATGAAGGCAAGTTTTCATTATGAAGATGGCAAATTTCACAACCAGGAAAGGAAGCCATATGGCGATGACTTCTATCAAAATTAGTCAAAAGATTGTCTTGTATATATAACCCAAGAAAAGTGTGAATCCTTTGCGGACCTCTCCATTTCCAACACAAAGTTCTAATTCCCATAGACAAGATCATGCAATTTTTTTTTATTATTTTTTTAAACAAAAGTTCTTAAGTAGAGTCTACGGTGAACTTTCCTGGAGGAGTAGCTAACCAAGTCGGAGCATCATCACCCATTTCACCCTTTAGCGGGACTGAAGTAAAAATAACTTCAACGGTTTCGAGAAACAGCAAATATGCAATTAAATAGCTCAAATCTCCAACCATTCTGATTAGCAAACATGCCAGATACAAACTAGCCAATCACATAATTAAAACGTCGATGGTGATGTAGAGAGTCAGCATGAATCAAGCTTTCCAAAGCTCCATGTCTGGTCTAGTTGTCACGCGGAAAAGAGATAGAGGAACCATTGCCCACAGACCAAGAACAGTGCTGCTAAAAGAGGGCCATAACCGGATATATTTTCAAGGATCAGAACCATTACGATTACTGGAAGAAAGGAGTTTTGGCCAAGGAGCACAATTAACCCTGTATTTTGGTTTTACAACTCGTGCCCACAGCAAACTGCAATAAAAAAAAGAAAAAAAGCTTTTTAGCGCAGAAAAATCCACTCAAAATTATTTCAAAAGGTTGATAATTCTATTGCTATTTTCATTTAAACTTTGTCATTTTAGCATTGAACGACGGAATAAACTAAAGACGTCGCCAGGTTTTCTAAGTTTTTGCAAATTCTTTTTACCGACTGTTTTATCTACCGCTAAAGTTTTTCAACAAGTTAAAAAACAATTAGTGACAGAGTTTTCCTTTCTAATCCGTCGGTATATTTAAAAACATTTTTGTATCGTACAAAATTCTAAAATCTCAGCAAACTAATCATAAAATCTACAATGTATATAAGTAAATTATATAACAATCCTAAATTCAAAGTCGATCATTCACTACGCCATCATCAAACAGTTTAATCAATTGACCTTTTTGATAGTTAGAAATTAATAAGATAGAAGACATTACCAAAGAATTCTATATATAGCACGTAGTAATATGGAAACACATGGTATCAGCACACTTAACATATCATCACATAAAATCAGAAGCTAATGGCCAAATTAAGGTCCCAGCACAAACAACCGGCAATTAGCAGAAAAAAAATGCAGCATATAAGTAGTCAATTATCAAGTATATGAAGAAACTGAAGAAGATATGTTTGCAGCAATATGCCATGAAATCACACCAATGAATGTGGCTGATACAGGTATGGTATCAAAGAATGCTGTTGGACATTATACTAGAAGTGTAGGTGGCAGATGGGAGGATCAGGTAGAATTGCCACTGTACAAATTAAACTTGAGGATTCTTTTATATTAACCCCAAAAGAAAGAGTAGAGAGGAAAAGATGACAAGAAAGATGAAACTGGATAAGAGACATCAACATGTCAAACCTTAGATAATTAACAATAATGGTGGTTTAACATGAAATATTGATTGCTTGAAACTTCTTTTAACATGGTAAGTGAATTTTTCAAACACCGCAAGAAAATGAAAAAATTACTACGATAATTTTTCAATGGAAAGAAATTACATAATTAATTATAGACGAAAAATACTTTCCATTGGTAAAATTGTAAGAAAAATTGGCCTTTTGTGATGGAAAATGAGACCGTTGTTTTCCAGTCTTTTTTCAACTGAAATATTGAATCCGTAACGTCAATATTTTTAGGTAAAAATTTTCAACGATTTTTTTGACCTAATTGTGTAATGGTAGAAAAATTACTGATGAAATAGATAATGCCTCGGTAATAGTTTAAAAGGAAAATAAGAGTTAATTTCTGTGGTGGTCACTCAACTTTATACCTTGTAACGATATAGTCACTAAATTTCAATTTGTAACGAAAAAATAACCCATATATTATTTTGTAACGAAAAATTCACAATGACCGAAAATTGTTTTCGCCGGCAGCCGGCGCGTGATCTGTACGGCGAAACCTAATGTAAAAAAAAAAAAAGAAAAACAAGTTTTTACTGCTCTCGATTTCTCTTCACCTCTCTCGCCTCTCTCTCTCACTATCTGTTCAGCGATGCCAAATAAGTTTTTATGGTTCTCCAGTATTTTCGTCTTTTTCATAACTACAACAATAGAGACCCAACAATCCATATCTGCTTAGCCCAAATAACACAATTTATTATTATTTTCAACAATACAAACGCATTGATTAGATCAAAATTATGAAAAGAACGTTGATGTGTCTACTATTGTATAGAAATTTAGTAGCGAATACAATTTTCGGTCACGCGTTAGTTGCCTGCAAACACAATTTTCGGTTATTATTATGAGTTTTTCGTTATAAAATAATATATGGATTATTTTTTCGTTACAAATTGAAGTTTAGTGACCACATAATTACAAGTCACAAAATTGAGTGACCACCACAGAAATTAAATCTTAATCCGACGTGGCAAAATTTATTACGTGGCATTGGATTTCGCCGTGCAAATCAAGCGCTGATTGCTATAATTTCCGGTTATTGTGATTTTTTTGTTATAAAATAATAAATGAGTTATTTTTTGTTACAAATTAAAATTTAGTGATCAAATCGTTATAAGTATAAAGTTGAATGAGAAACGAAAAAATTAACCCGAAAAACAATATGGCGGGTTAACTTTTTTCATTGAAAAATATTATATATTGTTGACTGTATGAATTATTCCCTAAGAAATTGTTCAAATATGAAAGATTTCCTAACGGTAATAGAATTCTGCAGGGAATGATTTAAAATAATCCCGATGGAATTACTTCTTGCTGTCAGGAAGTATTAATTTCCCTACGGTATTTATCCATTCCATCGGGAAACATGTTCTCTCTTTCTTTCAAATCGGATATTTCTGTCAATATTTTCTGTCCCTCAAAAAACCCTGCTCCATCTTATTCTCTCAGCCACCGGCGACTCTCATCTCCGTCACCCACTGCCGACCTCTGTGTCCCCCACCCACTGCCGACTTTCACCGATATCTAGTGCCGACTTCGAATCCTTTCTCTCGATCTCACTGTCAAGTCTAAAGAGAAAAACCTAAATTATTGTTCAAATTAGGTAAATAAATAAACATTATTGTCTCATTTAGCATTAAAATCTTGTATTCCTCTTGAATCGACATCTCTGCTTTCAATTTATAGTTTGGGTCAATTTTTCAGTTTCGATTTTCTTAAGTTCACACCAAGTTAAAATTGTGCAGATCTCGTTCGATTTTCTTCTTCCTTCCCCCTACTTCTGTTCTTATCTCGCCTAGAGCGGCCATCACCAGATTTTGACCCCGACGGCCACCGATTAAGCCTCCGTGGGGTCTTTGCCCACCAAATTTAGTTTCGCTTCCTAAATATGAATGCAAACATAAAGTTTATTTGTTGCTGATTCATTAATTGCTCATTTTCCTATGTGTTTCAGATTTATTTCATCCTCCTCATTACTCGACAAGGAAAAGTGAGAATGACAAAATGGTATTCACCATATTCATAAAAGGAAAGAACTAAGGTATTGGCAGAACTTCTCTTCTTTCCAATCTTCCATTATAGCGTACATATATTTAACTAATGTCATGCCATATTTTCGGGGCCACGATATTAATGGATTGTTGGTTTTATGGTGCCTTTTCTATTAACATTTTTCTGAAAATACTGTGTTCTCTTAACATTGCTGCTATCTGTTTGTGTATGCTAATGTGCTTTGTTGAGAAGGTTATACGCGAGCTCAATGGAGTGATCTTGACTCGGGGCCCTAAACTTTGTAACTTTGTTGAGTGGAGGGGATATAAAGTTGTTTATAAGAGGTAATGCAAGGGTCTGATGGCTCATTCATTATGGTGTTGAAAATCTAAGAAGTTTGTTTTTAACCTTATTGCTCATCAGCAATGTTGCTTCCAATTCATTATGTGTTATGGAGTTATGCCAGTCTCTATTTATGCATGTGAATTGATCAGGATGACATTGAGGATTGAGATCCCAAGGACTGGAGTTGGATTTGAACTATACTACTACCAGAGAGGGACAAAAAGGCTTTCTCGCTCTGCCATTTTGCTACTTTCTTTCTTGATATTTAGGTAAATAGTGGTCTTTTAAATCTTTTCAACCAATTTAAACCGAACATTTTATTATTTATTTATTTATTTCAATCAACTTTGCTATGTCCTTTTGTCAATTTGAAGGTTTTTCAATCTGTATTATAAATTATAATTACTCATACTATGTCCTTTTGTTGTGCTAAATTGGTTTATTAATTTTTAAAGTTTGTGCATATCAGTTACTGCAGCCTATTTCTCCCCCGTGTTTTTGTTCAATTAACAACAAGCACTATGTTGAGAAACATGAACGAGATACACAAAATGGTTCTACAAGCTTTGGAAATTAAGAGGATACAAGGTTATTTTCAAATAAAAGAGAGGTGAACCCAAAATTTGACTATTATCTTATTTTGTGATTTGATGATAATGTGCATTTATTAATTTTAAGGTATCATTTTTTGCTTATTAGTTGCCAATGAGAATAGAATTGGAAAGTCGTCCTTTTCCTTTTATTGGTGTAGTATTGGTATAGCTAGCAAATTTTTGTTTTTTTTTTAATTTTGTTTGTGATAATTTTCAATTCTTTGGTTATAGTTTATGGCTTTGCTAATTTATGTAAGCTGATGGTAAAACTTTCAAGTAAATCCAAGCCATGGGATGGGGTAAAGAAGCCTAAAATAGAACTAAATATCTCTTACTTACTAGCACTGATACCTTAACTCATTCAGAATAGAATAATAATATTAGCTATTACTATACAATGCACTTTAAGTACTTTCTATATAACTTATTTTTATGATGTAACACTGTAAATTAAACGGGTGTTATTTGTTTTCTAGTTAAAATTTTGAAAAAAAAGTAACTTCTTTGAATGAAAAATTCTATCAGAATTACTGAAACTCGTGCAGATCCTGTTTTTCCTCTTGGCTTCAACCTCTGAAAGAAAGGATAAGCTATATTCTGAAAACGAAAGAAAACTAATATCTGCAGCAAAGGGGAATAGCTTATGTTGTAGCATTTTTTTTTTAAATGATTTTATGTTATTCAAAGTTGGTATAATTTCATGTGATATAAGCTTTTGTTTCGCTTTTCACATAAAAATTATTCCTTTGGTTTGTTATTTCCAGTGTTCCAAACAAGAGTTATGAAAAGGACAAAATTTCTGCTAGATAAACAGAGTTTAATAAAAAATATTGATGGATGGATGGGTAATTCATTTATGCTTTCAGGTCTATGAGTTGGACTTGATCTTCAACTTTCATGAGGTATGTGTGTTTATCTTGCAGTTAGGATTTTTTCTTATTAAAACATTGATTATTTGATATTCTTTTGGGGGATAATTTGTCCATTAGAGTGAATTTTTACAATTTTTGTGAGAATTGTGGATACAATTCTCATTGTGTTTTTTATATGGCTTTGCCAAAAGGTTTTCACTATGTTCATTGTTCTAACCATTAGTAAAGTGCTGATATTTGGTGTTTGAGGTGAAGTTGTTACTCACCTTGTTTTTTTGATGTTTTATTTAACTATTATTTTTTTTATTAGCATTTCAAAAATTACAAACGAAATCAAATGATTCCGTAGGTAAAATTACCGATGATTTAGCAGTGGAATACTCTGTCGGTAAATTTACCAATGGAATGCTTCATTCCGTGGGAATATTATCGACGGAAAGTTGATTTCCGTTATAAATATTTTCGATGGAAAATATATTTCCATCACAAAAATTAACGACGGAATCCTTCATTCCGTATGTAAGTTTCCTGACAGTCAAACATTTTTCATTGAGAAATTTACCAATGGCCATTTTTCTGACGACTTTTTTTGTCGCCAATCTTATTTCTCGATGGAAAATAGTGATTTTCTGCCAAAAATTTTCGTCGGTAATAATTAATTTTCTTGTAGTAAAATAGAAATATGCACGGCAAGTAGAGGTGGCAAAATCAACCCAAGCCCAAAATCCCGCTCAAATCAGCCCAAAAAAGTTGATCTAAAACCAACCAAACCCAAACCTATCCGTTTGAACCCGCCCAAAACTTGCCCATCTAAAACTCAACCCAAACGGGCCTGTACCATATGCCCAACTTGCCTCATCCTAAATCACCTTTGCTAGCCCTAATCACTTCCTCTTCCTCATCCATCACTGATTCTCTGTTGTGGCCCTCTCTCTCTCTCTCTTCATCCAGTCCTCACTTAGCCCCTTCCACACTCGCCGTTGTTGTTGGGAGAAACCTTCTGGTTCCTTATCTGCTCCAAAATCAAATTCAACAAAAACCCTAAACCCAAAAAGCTAAGGTAATTCCACTAACTTTGTTCCTTAATGCATCTCGTCCTTCTTAGTCCATCGTTTTCGTTCATTAATTTATTTCTTTTCAAAGGTTCTGATGAATTTATTTACATTAGCTTGATTTTGATATCAATTTTTAGGTTCTTTAATTTGGATTTCAGTACCTTGAAAAGCATTATAGCTATTATTCTTGGTGTTCTAGTATGGATCTCAAACAATCCTTGTCATCTGATCATGAAAATTGATTCAAATGTGGTCATTTACTTCCTGCAATTTCTTGGTCTTTCTTTACCAATCTTCTGGTTAAGAAATTTTCAGTTGTCACATTATAATAACAACAGTAAGTATAATTTAAAACAAACAGTAAGTATAATTTATTGAGGAACAAAACATATGATTGAATTATTTTCACTTTGATGCGTTCTTTGTTCATTGTTCTCTGTTAGGCTATGGAGATCTACTAATAGTTGGTTTTTCTTGATCATGTTGTTTAAAGTCTTGCTTTTTAGTAACCTGATTAGGCTGCTGCGGAGAAAATTGTCTAGATCATGGAGCTTTGAACTTTGAACTAGTGCTCTTCAAGATTTTAATTTGCATGCAACAGACTTGTGATCTCTGATGGAAAGTGAACAAATTATAATGTGATCATGATCGTTGGATAAAAAAAATATATAAAAAGTTTTGCTCATTTTTTTCAAATGGATTGACCCACATCTCGGCCCGTTTGGTACTTCATACGACTCATTTGGGCTATCTGGTCCATTTGACCAAATATTTTTTATAGTAATTATTTTCGTATCCTGTTATTATATAGATAATTATTTTTCGTAAAAAAAAGGAACAATGGGTTGACTCACATCTTGGCTCATTTAGGTCTTCAATCGACCCATTTGGAATATTTGTAGTAGTTATTTTAATATCCCGTTATTATGTCAATAATTATTTTTCGTTAAAAACATGGGCCAAATGGGTTGACCTACATCTCTGCCTTGTTTGCAAACCATTTGGGCCAATATTTTTTATAGTAGTTATTTTAGTATTTCTCTATTATAAAAAGATTTCGTTAAAAATATGGGTTAAATGGGTTGACCCATATATTGACTCGTTTGGGCTTTCATACGACCCATTTGAGCCAATTTTTTTTATAATAGTTATTTTAGTATTCCGTTATTATATTGAGAATTATTTTTCGTTAAAAAAAAGAATCAAATGGGTTAACCCACATCTTGGTTCTTTTGGGCCTCTATTTATTTGGGCCACCCGACCCATTGCCAACATTTTTTTACAGTAGTCATTTTAGTATTTTGTTATTATATCGATAATTATTTTCGTTAATAAAACCCACATTTTGGCTCATTTGGGCCTCCGTATGATCCATTTGAGCCAATATTTTTTTATAGTAGTTATTTTATTATATCGAGAATTATTTTTGTTAAAAATACAAATCAAATGGGTTGATCCAAATTTGCCTAACCTATTTGGGCATTGGCCCATTTATGCCTTATATGTTTTTTGCTCATTCATGACCCAATCCAAATCGCTCAACCCACACATTTTGCCACCTCTAAAGACAAGGAAAAAAAAAATATCTGCAACTACACCTATAAAACTAATGAGTTAATAAATAATTGCTACCTATTGCTACTTTGTTTTTTTACATATTGCTACCTTGTTTTTGTTGTAAAAATTGAGGTATTAAACTATTTCAAAACATTCCTTTCTTACATCTTCTTATCTTACATCTCCGTATCTTTATCTCTGGTTTATAGGTTATAACACATTATTAGACTAGCAAAAAGCTAGTGGAAAAATGTGTTTGCATGCATTAGAACTAGGCCCAAAAGCCTTGCTTGTGGTGGTCGTCCATTTTGTCTCATTCGGTTAATCCCATAAAATTAAAACGTAAATTCTAGAAATTTTAAATATGAAAGTACAAATAAAAATACAACTTATTAAAGTTTAATGTCAATACAATAAAAAAATACCTTTGTAAAATAATAAAAAATAGTTTAATACTAGTTTATCGCTAATCAATATTTACAAGACATAAAATATACTGTAATTTCTATTAAAATGTGAAGATTACCACCTTATCATCTAGTCATGTCATCTAGGAAAAGAGTTTACAGTAACCTAAATTTGGGGTTAATTTCACCGGAGGTAACTAAACATTCGAAGTTGTAATTTTGTGGTCACTAATGTTCGATTTGTATCGAAAAAATAATCCAGCTTTTATTTTGTAACGGAATGGTCACAATGGCCGAATTTTAACGGATCCGGCCGCCGGCGTGTGAGAAACACGACGAGAACCATCGCCATGTAGGAAAAATTGCCATGTCAGATCTGACTAGATCCGGCTTTCCTTACCGAATGGCCAGAAATATCCCAGATATCAACTTGAAAGCTCCTCTTATGCATGCATCTACGACGGTCCAAGGGTAGATAAAGACGAGACAATGTGATGCAAGTGGAGAAGCCAACCGATCGAGAAAATAGTAATTCCCGTCAAAACTCTCTCCCGCACATTGCAATAGGAACCTAGATCGATCATCCACAATGCGATAGGTGAAGCCATTATATGGCTATACGCCTTGGACATTTACTCCAGAAAACCAAAGATACCTGCAAGAGTTAATGCTGTCTTGAGAAGATTGCGACCCAAGATAGTGTTGGGGAATGCTACATAGCCCCCATGCTCAAAAGATCGCAATAAATCATCAATATGCCTAAAAAGGTACTTGTTTCTTTAATTGACTATGTAACATAACCAATTTTCAATTTATTGGTACATCTTAATTACACCTCCAAGTTAAATGGAGAACTTGCATTATTTACCTTCTTTATTTGATGAGCACTTCCTCACCTGAAAACGGACTCTGGGGAGGTCAACAGACCCCAAAGAGATTAGGCCCCAAAGAGATTGGACCTTTGTTATACATTTGTGAAAAAAGACAATCTACTTCAGAGAAGTCTTAAACTCCTGAAAGATGGAAATATTACAAGAAACCTTGAAGAATTCCCAAGGTCTTCTACAAAATTTCATATAAAGCATTCCGATCGAAATAATCATGAATACACAAGTTGCAAGTTACACCCAATTAGGGAAATCCACTTCAGAGAAGTCAAAAAAGACTCTTGAAAGATGGACCCATTCTAAAAGGAATAAAATTTCCCCTATCCACTTCAGAGAAGTTAGACAGACTCCTGAAAGTTAAAAAATTCAAAAATATGTGGTCACCCTAGAGCGGTCCATAGACCCCTAAAAGATCCTGCGAAACCCACCTCAGAAGCGGTTCATAAACCCTTGAGAGATCAGGATATTTTTATGACAAGTAAACAGTTCATAACTTAAAATATGCTTCAGAGAAGTCAATAGACTCTTGAAAGGCGAAAACATCCGACAAAACGGACCAAATCGAAAATGCTATTTGAATTACACGAACGAGTAGAAGAAGATTGCCCAAGAAAAAAAAAATATATATATATATATATAATTCGAACGGAAAGGTTCACTTTGGAGAGTCAAAAGAATTCCTGAAAATCGAACCCCTTGAAATCTTTCCAGAAGGAGAAGACCCGTTTCGAATGATGCATTTCAAAAAAGTGATACCATCCCAAGTCAATTTCAGAAATCTATAAAGGATTATCTGTCCAAGTTATTAATTGCATCGATCACGGTTATCCAATTGATTCGCTTCAATTTCAGAAATCTATAAAAGATTATTTGTCTTAAGTTATGAATTGCATCAATCACAGTTATCCGATCGATTCGCTTCAATTTCAAAAATCTATAAAAGATTATCTGTCTTAAGTTATTAATTGCATCGATCACTATTATCTGATTGATTCGCTTCAATTTCAAAAATCTATAAAATATTATCTGTCTTAAGTTATTAATTGAATTGATCATGGTTATCCGATCGATTCGCTTCAATTTTAGAAATCTATAAACGATTATCTGTCTTAAGTCGTTAATTGCACAGATAACGATTATCCGATTGGTTCACTCCATTAAATTATTATTACAATGATCTTTATCAATTCCCAAGTTAATTAGTAGAATTGATCATATTTTTCGATCGGGTTATTAGCTTGATTGAGAAATCATATGTATATGTGTGCGTTTCAATCGGCTTATGCAATAAAGAAGCAGGGAAACAGTGACAATGAATTAGAAATTACGAATTTTATTAAAATTTCCAAATACATGAGAAATACAAGGGAAAATATCCTATCTAACGGTTCGATGCCAATTGGATACAGTGTTTCTGAAATGGGGCACTACACTCACCAGGATACCACCAGAAATATCCAGTTTGCTCACTTTTATATCTTCTCACAGAACGTATGACTCTCCACCCACCAGAACCTAAAACCTGCAATTCCTTTCCTCCTCAGCTCTAAATCACCATCTCTCCCAACTTTCCTAGTGGCAAAAAATGAAAAGTAGAGAGGAAAGAAGGGGAAATGGAGAGGGAAATTGTGAAAATGTAGAATAAAGTACATATTTGGAAGCAAATAGCACCCTATTTCAGTAGTAAAATTCATTTATCTTCCTAAAATAGCGAAAAGTTGGAAAGAATAAAGTAGGAAAATTTTCAGATGCTTAAACAGCTCCATAAGAAAGTGTTACAAAAACAAAAAGGATACTCTGAAAATTCTTGTGAAGTGAAATAGCAGGCGAAGACACCTATTTATAGGGAGAAAGCTTCTTCTTTAAGCCAAAAAGCTGGAACTGCTTAGGCCACGTGGCAGTCTGCTATAGGAGAGGCTGAGAAGACAGAACACGATCAACAAATAGTCGCCACGACCAATGAAGTGTCACTATTAATGAGCACGGATGACTAAACGTCACCGCATTAATGCGCTGACTATGTTAATCACTTTAGTTGGGAATCTGAAACGACGAGCAGCAAGAGGCCCTCGATTGTTGCCCCTCACCTTGATCCGATCGGGTCCTTTCGAAGGGAGACAAATGATACTACTGAATATTATCTTATGTGGGCCTAAGCTAAAGTTCGGCCCAAGGACCAAAAGATTACCAAAGAGCAAAGCCCAGTGTCACGTGGTAGAACGGACGCACGCAGGAACCAAAGGAGTTAGGCTCTCAAGTTGTTTGATCTAACTGACAAGGCAAGACCTTCGATAGTCCACTGACACACATGTCCAGTCTATCCATCACCTGCTTCATGTCACGTCGCTGCAAACCTATCCTGACATCAGGATAGACCACTCAAGTGGGTTATCTCACCCATATAAATACCATATCATTCCATGTTCAGGTAACACAATCTCTTTAAGATATTCTCTCACTACTTTTTTTCTCTAAATATTACTGATTTAAATTTCGGAGTGTTAACGCCTTCTCCGACCGGGCACACACTCTTGTAGGAAATGGAGTATCGCACACCTGATCGTTTCCTATTTCGTCTCACATGCCAATTGGCTCACATAAACCTCAGACAATTTCGAAGTTATCAATTATCTCAAATTTAATAAATTTATGTAATTTGTAAATGAGTTCCACAAAACTTACAGAAACAAATTTTATGACAAAAATACCTACCATTTTCCCTCTCTTAGCTTTTTCTTCTTCTAATTCTTTCTCTTGCTTGTATCTCTCTTTATGTCTTATTTCTCCTTTTCTTCTTCTTAAAATTTTAAAAAAACTTTTTTAATATTAAGGAAAAATATTAATAAAAAGGATATTTTTAGTTTTTTAACTTTTATTTCGTGTTTATTTTGGAGGTGAATTTTGAACTTATAAAGTTTTATTGAAGTATTTGTTTAATTTGAAGAATGTAAAGATTGTAATTTTATTTTTTTAGAATTTTATAATGTTAAGGACATTTTATTAAGGGTTAATTACAAATTCGGGACTGAACTAGTGTATGATTTATCTCGATTTCATAATCAAAAAAAATACTATATACTCTTATCCGAATACGTAAATATTTTGGCCGAATCTCATTAAATTTTTATATCTATTTCTTATTTTCTTCTCTCTGTGTCTGATTTTGTGTTTGTGTAACCCTCTTTTCTCAAAGAAAGCATTTAAAAACTCTAACCAATTTAGCCAAAGATGATCTCATCAAATGAAACATATGTTAAATCTTAATTCGACAAACATAACTGAATCCTAATGAAATTTGTTAGGATGATTGGATTAAGATTAAAACACAACAAATTATGGAATAATAGGATTGCCAGCTAAATATTAGTCTTTATTTGGAAAATTAGTCACCAGCAATGACAAGGAGTTCTATGTATGATCCAGACAAGCCAAGATAGCCTTTTTTTGCTGGAAAACATTCTAAAAAACGTTCTATTTCCAAGCTTTGAGTCTCTCAGTCTTTTTTTTGATAGTGCCCATAAAATCGCCTCAAAAATGCCAACTCTAGTTCATAATAGTCTAAAAGGAATCTAAAGGTCTACTATGGTTCAACGGGTTCACACTATAAAGTTTCAAGAGCAGGGTCTATGATTTGAATGTAATCTGGGGAGAAGGTAAGTAGCTGCTTTAAGGAAGCTGAGAACAAACTGTTTGTTTCCCATAGGGGTGTGCAGAACCAAATCGGAACCAAAAATCGAATTGAACGAATTTTGGTCTGTTTGGTTTGATTTTTTTCAATTTTCGGTTCTGAACTTAAATTAATCTTAGGATAGTTCGGCTTGGTTCTTAAAATTATAAAACCAAAGGAATCAAACCGATCGAGCTATACAAACATCACCATATATATATATATATATATATATATATATATATATATATATATATATATATATATATATATATATATATATATATATGTATGTATCTAAAACAAAATCAACCAACACAATATATAGATCTAGAACAAAATCAAAATCAAGCAACCAACAAACAATATATAGATCTAGAAACAAAATCAACCAACTTTATATATATATACCAACACAGTATTTGTTTAATCCTGATTTTTGGTGACCCCGGAGCGACGGACACCGAGCGAGGGAGGGAGGGAGCGTAGGGGTGGGGGCAGCCACCGGGGACTAGATCTGCCGAGAGAGAGGGAGGAAGGGAGGGAGAGAGAGAGAGAAGTGAACAGCGGTGGGGGGCGATGCGGTAGGAGGGGCCGAGCTCCAATCGGCGATACAAGAAGCAGAGGAGAGAGAGAAAATGAGAGAGACTGAAAGTGATAGAATGAGAGAATGATAATACTTTTATTTTCATTTGGTACAGGAAACTGATTGGACCGAACTGACCAAAATTATTTTGATCTATTCGGTTTCGGTCCTAATAATACCGTTCTGCGGTTCGGTTTTAAAAATTATTAGAGTTTGGTTTTCGATCTGTTCGGTTCGGTCCAAAATCGAACCGAATTGACCATTTGCACACCCTTAGTTTCCCAGACCTCTATCAAGTCTCTCCTGGAAAGTCCCTCTTTTCCAAGTGAAATTGGGCCCTTTAAAGCCTAGATCAACAAGATCAAATTCATGAAACCAATTCAAAAAAAGTTTGCAGATACCTGTTCTGTTAGGTGAGCCATCTTGTTTCTTGGAAGCATGCATCAAAGCATTGAAATCCCCCATGACCAGCCAGGAATCAGAAGTCCACGGGTTGATGATTTCTAGATTTTTTTAGAGTTTTCTCCTTTGTGACGAAGTGGGGTGACCATAAATCTCTGTAAAATAAGTGATTAACTGGTTGTTGCTCTTGATGGCCATATGCATAAATTGACTATTACTGAGTAAGGTTCCAATTTCAAACCAATCATCCCAAAAGCAACCAAATGCCCTTCGAAAAGCCAGATGCTTCAAAATGGTGGGAATGACAAAAAATACATTCACCACTAATTCTTGGTTCCACCAAAACCAAGATGTTTGGCTTATATCGTTGTTTGAGGAGCTTAATCAATCTAGTAAAAGGTGCTCTATCAGCTTCTAAGAAATTATCAACATAAAAATAAGGAGGTTGAGGAAACAAAGTGCAAACTAATCCCTGAGATAAGGATCCAAGGGCTCCTTGTCCGTTTTCAAATTAGAGCCTAGTTCTTCTGCATCTTTGCTACCTTTCATGTCCTCATCTTCCTCATTGACCAACATAACTTCCCCTTGTTAGGATTAAATCCTAACAGTAACTTAAATGAAGAATTCTGAGTGTTAAAACCCAGAAAAGATAGGTAGAAGACAAAAGGAAAAAGAGAGAATAGAGTTAAGACAAGAGAGAGATTTGAGAGAAAAGAGAGAAAGAGGAGAGAGGAGAATATTCAAAATATGATTACTAATGATTGTGGTCCCAAAGGAACATTACATTGTTATAGGAAAAAGAAAGATTGTTGTACCAAGGGACAGCTGCACATGCTACCCTCACACCCAAAATCCAAACTAACATAATAGATTTTTAACTAACTTAACAGAATTAACTAACCCTTTCTAGTATACTTAACAACACCCTCCCATTGAGAAACTTCTTATCCCCAAAAAGTGAAACAATCTAGAAATTGGTGCTGGATGTAATGAGCATCGTCCCAAGTGGAGTCCATCGAAGCAAGTCTTTGCCATTGGATGAGGACTTATCGAATGTGACTGTCTCCAACTAAGATGGTTCTAGAACTTGGCTGGATGATGGAGTTGGCCAAGATCTGCTCAACCAGTCTCTCTATCTCATTTTTTTGGTTATGGGAATATTTGTAGGGTCTAATGTTAATAAGTTGGGTGTTAGGCTTGAGAGGAATGGGGTGATCATGGGGTTCTTTGGGGTGGTAAAGTGGTAGGAATACTGAATACATCTTGGTATTGGGTGAGGAGTTGCTGTATTGGAAGTGGAATAGGAAAAACAGGAGGTTTAGGGCTTGCTAGAACAGTTTGTGTAGCTGTAATGTAAAAAAGTTTGGAAGTGAACCCTTGCCGTCCATTTTGCATAAGCTTCTCGATAGACTTAGCAAATAGCATTTTTAATGAGGCTTGCTCATTGAGTCCCTTCAAAACCAGGGGCTTCCCGTCTTTGATGACGATGAGTGTTGGTTTGGCAAAGTCAAAGGTGACGGCTTAAAGCCTTTCATCCAGTCAACTCCAAGGATAATATCATAGTCTCCCAATTTAAAAACCCTGAAACTGAACTGGAATTGGCAGCCCTGCATTTGCCAAGTGCAGTGATTGCATTTTTCTTGGATCGAAATCCTCCTGTCATCTACTACAGTGACTGTTTGAGTCCTTAATCAGCTTGAGTCCACAAAGCTGTGGGTAATCCCACTATCTATCAACATCATAATGGCCTTTCCTTACATTTGCCCCTTGATCTTGAGAGTGTTGTCACTCAAGTCTCCATCCATAGCATGCAAAGAGAGCTGAACTTGCTCCAATTGTTCTTCCTCAAGTTCTAGTGGCTCTTCCACTTCTTGCCAGTCTTCTTCTTCTAGTGTCTCCACTTTTTCATAAGCTTGTAGGGCTAACAACTTCTTCTCACTACACTTATGCCTAGGGAAATACTTATCACCACACTTGTAACAACTGCCAAGGTTCCTTCTGGTATTTTGGTTTATGTTGCTGCCTTGGGTGTGTATGTTTGGGGAAGGATTAGTGGTTCTTGGGTTGTATTGGTTGGCTGTTGGAGTGGAGCTGCTGTAAAGCTTGTTAGGGGTGAATAGTTTAGGGAATGTTCTGTTTTTGGTAGCCTTAAGGTGTTTTTCTTGGAGTTTAGCTTGAGCAATGGCTGTATATAGGTCCCTAGGGTGAACATTCTCACCACACTCTTTATTTCTTCCTTCAATCCCCCCATAAAGCTATTGACATAATAAGGATCAGTATGTTGAGGGAATGCCTTTTCCATTTTTAGTTTAAGTTCCTCAAACCTATCCCGATAGGCCTCTACAATAGAGGTTTGCCTAAGTTTCTGGAACTCTTCCACTATGTCTAGATCTCTCCCATCCCTAAACCTGGAATGCAGAGCTTCAGCAAATCCTTCCCAAGTCACCTCTTTTAGGTTTCTGCCCCAATTCAAGAACTAGGCCTTAGCCTTTCCCATCAAGAATAGACTAGCTAATTCTACTTGCCTATCAGCCTGCACTTCATAGATCTAAAAATATTTCCTGCACCTACTAATCCAGGATCTAGCATCACCCCCCTCAAATGTGGGTAAATCACATTTTGAAAGAAGTTTATTGAAATAAGTTCTCCCAATCCTCCTAAATCACCCATTTCTCTATCTACTGGCCTAGGTAACAAGCCTTTTCCTACATCTTGGGTTGGAGTATGGGTTTGAGTTTCCTTGCCTCAAGCACTACTGCTAACGGGTGAGGAATGGTGAATGGAAGAAGCAGAAGTCATGTGTGTTGATGGGTTACCTTGGACAAGCTGGGCCAGGTAAGCTATAAACCTCTAGTTCTCAACTCTGAGCTCTTCATATTGGATCTGGTATTTCTTTTGGTAAGCTCTCAGGTGTGACGAGCGCTGAACCGGTAAGGCCCTCATTGGCGAGACTCGCTTTTAGAGCTTGAGAGATTGGTTCACGTCTTTTAATACCCAATAGAACATTGGGGAGTTCATCTAGTCTCATGACACTTTTAGACACTTTTGAGATATTTTGGAGTCGCCACCCAATTTAGAAGAAATTGGGAAAAGTCATCTAACTTTTACGGTCTAAATCAAAGAAAGTGTTAGGAACTTCACTCTTATTTATGCCTTAAGTTATAAATGAGTTCTTATATTATAGAATTTCATCTCTTTTCTCACGCGATTAGTGCAATTTATTAAAAGCGCATTTCAAGCATTAAGAAAGCGATAAATGAAAATTATAAATAAAGCAGTAAATAAAACGATAAATAAAGCGGTAAATACGCAAACACACCATTTACAAAGGAGAAATTGGGACAAATACAATCCCCCAAATGAAGAGAAAGCTTAATAAAATTGCACCAAAAATAAATAATTACAAGGGCGCACAAGATATATAACACAAATTTAAACAATTAAGCAAAATCAATCAAAAGGGATACATGCATAAATCGGAATATTTATTCGGTTTAGGAACATTGGTTCCTTCATGCTCACTTAAAGAGGGATCGAAGAGTTATTTCGGCTATTGGTTTGAAAAATCGGGATGAGTGATCCCATTTTTAGAAAGTTTAACTCTTCGTTTTAATTCATGGCATTTTGCATTTTTTGACTAAAATCGAGGACATTGGTCCCAATTTGTTAGCAAAAATTTCAATTTAGTTATAAAAATATTTTCGTGATTTTTTATCCTACACACGTACAAAATAAAACTATCTTATTTACAACAACACGAACACAAAAGTAAAAGTTTGGTAGGGTCTCACCCAATTGGCATAGTCTCCTACGCGCCGTGACCCCTCCATTCGGTCACGACGATGCTCAACAAGTAAACGCCACATTTTACTCATACAACAATAGAAAAATTAGTAATAATTCTAAAATCAACTAAATAATAAGGAAAATAAGGAAAATATAGCATGAAATTGACACACATACAAAAGTAATTAAGAAGCCCTACAAAACTAGCCATGCAAACATAATAATAATAATAATAATAATAATAATAATAATAATAATAATAATAATAATAATAATAATAATAATAATAATAATAATAATAATAATAATAATAATAAACCAATGAAATTAAATAAATGAAAATGAGGAAGGTAAATAAACATGTAATAGAAAATAATAATATTTAGACATAAACAAATAAAATAAATGAAATGAAATTAAATAAAATGAGATAGCAAAACTAAATAGGTCCAAGAATCTTTACTCTCAGATTTGATGATTTGAAAGCAAGATGTCTAAATCTATTTTTGCTTGTCAAGATTTAAAAATAAACTCAGAAAGATTTATCAAAAAAACAAGAACACAAAAACTCAAAAAATTGATTTTTGATGTTTGATGAGAAAATCCAAGTTAAGAAAATTAATTTTCCTTCCTCAAGTTAATGCAATCTCACCAATTATTTTTAGATCTAAGAAGAAATCAAGAAAGATGAAGAAAATAGATATTTTTTTTCAAAAGTGGAGTTTTTTCTCTCAAGAAAACCCTCTCCAACTCTCCCCCCAAGAATTTTCTTTTCTCTCTCCAAAATATTCTATTTATACTCACTTTTCAACAAAACGCTAATTAAATTAAATAAATGATTTAAAAATCCAAAAATACTTTAAAAAATGGGTTAAAAAACTCAAAAAAACAATTTCGGCGGAATTTGTGGCAAAAGCAGGCGAGCAGGGGGCGCTGGGCGCGCCTGCGGCCGCACGTGCGCTGCGTGCCTGCGGGGCTCATGGCCGCAGCCGCGAGTCGCCAATTTTTTTTTTTAAATCAGAACTTTTTGACACAAAATTACCATTTTCAACCTTATTTTTTTATTTTTTATTTTCAATATATATATATATTTATTTATTTTCTAAAAAAAACAATCTTGACAAGGAAACGATCGATTCTCACTTTTTTGCCAATGAATCAGTCCTTATTTTCATCATTGGGTAATGTTGATCTTGGACCGTCTTGAGATCCGGTGTCTACATCAAGTTGACCTGCTCCTGTTGCATTTCTTGGAGCTTAGAATCCAGAGACCCAAACATGTCCCCTTGTTCTTCCAGTTTGGAACTCAAGGTCCATAGGTATTCTTCTATTTCCTCCATTGAAAGTGCATATTCATCCGATACTCCTTCTTTAGCTTTCTTGGCAGCAATGTTTTTGCTTATGTTCCCAAGGATTCATGGCTACTCTAATATCAGTTGTTAGGATTAGATCCTAACAGTAACTTAAATGAAGAATTTGGAGTGTTAAAACCTAGAGAAGATAGGTAAAAGACAGAAGAAAGAAGAGAGAATAGAGTAAGACAACAGAGAGATTTGAGAGAGAGAAAAGAGAGAGAGGAGAGAGGAGAATATTCAGAATATGATTGCTAATGATTGTGGTCCCAAAGGGACGTTATATTGTTATCGGAAAAAGAAAGACAACTGTACTAAGGGATAGTTGCACATGCTACCCTCACACCCAAAATCCAAACTAACATAATTCAGGAAATTAACTAACGCAACAGATTTTTAACTAACTTAACATAATTAACTAATCCTTTCTACTATACTTAACACCCCTGAATTTGAAGGTCTTACAATCAGTGATGTCGAAGGGGAAAGGGGGGGAACTTTTTTGGTCGTGGGCTTCCGATCAAGTTCCATAGAGATATGAGAACTTTTAACCATCTCTTATGGTTTCTTTACCCACTACCAAATGGTAGCTTGTCAAGCTTAGTGGCCTGATGATAATCTGCTCCTTATCATTTTCTTTAATTCTTTCCAATAAGGTTGTGCAAACGGTCGGTTCGATTTAGTTTTGAACAGAATTGGATAGACCGAAAATTGAACTTTTCAAAATAAAATAATCGAACTGCAAATCGAAGTTTTTAGGATTGAAATTGAATAGACCAAAATAATTTTGGTCGGTTCAGTTCGGTCCAATCGGTTTGTGGCTTCTTTTTTATTAAATCTGTAACCCCCCCCCCCCCTCTCTCTCTCTATATATATATCGGTTCTCTCTCTGTTCTCTCCCCTCCCTCTTTCTCTCTCTCTATCTTCTCTCCACTCACTCTCTCTAATTAGAACCTCTGCGTCGCCGACCAAGAAAGAACATCGCAGCCTCTGCAGCAGCGGCGAAAGACGGTCTATATGGGATGGTGCTTCGAGGAAACCCTATGAGAATCGAGTTTACGAGACCGGTTTGTTATTTTCTCTCTCTTTTGTCCTCAAAATAGAAAAATGAACAAAAACATAAACAAACCGAGTTCAGAAATATGCATACAATATTGATTAAAACCTTGTTTTCAAATTGAGTTGCAGCAAATTGTGAGCTTTTCTTTCTTTTTCTTTTTTGTATTTTAATATAGTAAAAGTGAATATTGGTTATGGTGTTTTTATGGGTTTATGTGAAGGGATCTGATCTGAGAGGTTGAGTTTAAAATATTAGCGTAGATGGTGGAGATGATGGAGGGAACGGAAACCCAGGAAAACAATGGATATGGAATTTTTTGGGACTGGGTTTGTGAATGTAGATGAGAATTTGCTTTTTGAGGTGTTGAAACATATGGATGACGAGACTTTGGGATGGGATGCTTGTGTTAGCATATATATATATATATATATATATATATATATATATATATATATATAAAAAGAGCAAAACGGTGAGTTTTTGGTATTTCAATCTATTCGGTGAATTCAGTTTTCCAATTTTAAGAACCAAACTGAATTACCTGAAATTTAATTTGGATTCAGAACTGAACGAACAAATCGAAAAAATTGAACCACATAGACCAAAATCCATTTAATTTCGGTTCGGTTTTGCGCAGCCCTACTTTTTAAGGCCTCAAAGAAATCCCCTTTCCCAGCTCTATTATGATACCTTAAACTTCCAACTATTGGGCTATCATTAGACTTTTTGTTATCTGGGCCTTTTGTTTTACCATGGGGCCTTTTACCTCTCACTGTCCCTGAAGAGTAGCCAGCTTCCCTATGAGACACATCACCTGAAGGCATGCGCTTTTTTGCATTCTCCTTCATGGGACCACATGTAATTGTCTCGCTATCAAGCCCGATATCTCCTATGTTACCGTTGTCCTCTTGCGTCAGTCCTGCAAATCTCGACCCTTTTTGAAAAGAGTTGCCTTTATCCCCTGCGCCATCTTGCTTTTTTTGTATGCAGTTCCCCCTTTTATTCGCTATCATCCATGGGCCATGTTCGTCGATTCTATTGCCACGTCCGGTCACCAGCCCACTGGAACTATCATGATTCTGGTTCTCGTCGTTCCTTTCCTTATGTGGGCAATAAGAATCCAAATGTCCACATCTGCCGCATTTGAATCATATCTTCAGTAGGTTTTCGTATTCGACCGTTTGTATATTTCCATCAAGCATAAACTTGGAGACAAGGGGTTCTTTGAAGTCTATCGAGATAGCCAATCTAGCGTGTTTGCCTATGATGATATCGCTAGTATTGAAATCGGCCTTAACCACCTTGCTAATAGCTTTTCCTATTTTCTTGAGGACATTTTCTGGGTTGTAAAGCAAGGTGAGTTCTAGGAGCCTAATCCAAACCACCGCTTAGGTGATCATAGAGTTAGACACTTTGAAATCCGGGGACCATGGCTGGACCAAGAGGTAGCCACCCATTATGGTCCTTGGCTCTTCCAACAAGGCTCTTAAATAATTCTCCTCCTTCGTGAAATTAACCATCAAATGTCCCCTGCCAATATCAAGGATTTTAGCTTCATCTAAGTCCCAAAGCATTTGCAGCTTCTTACAGAACATTTGATAGCCTATAGTCCAATTAAGAAGACGGACAACCACTGCTCGACAAAAAATGCTGGAGAGTCTGTTCTTTTGGTCTTTCGAGATTCTCACAATCGAGCATTTTCCATCCTTGAGAATCTCAACATCCCCTATGTCAATTATGATGTCTGCCTTCTCCATTTCCTCTCCCAACTCCGCTTCTTTCCCCGTTCCCTGCATAAGAGTACCCTTAAAGTACCAATCAGCAACACTGTCTTCCATGGTGGACTCTCTATACTTGACTTTCTTGGTTGCCCTATCACTCTCCTCTCTTTGCTGGTTACCATCGCCAAGAATATGCACGTTAAGAGGAGTTAAATATTGATACATTTTTTATGATTGTATTCATAAATATTCTTTTAAAAGACCTGATTTAGAATGCAGAGCAAAGAGCTTTAGGCCTAACTATATATCTGGCAGCCCTAGTGTCTCCAGTAAGGAGGACCTAACTTAACATTGTGAGTGCAAATTTGCTCTCACAACTCAAAAATCTATCTGCTTTCACTTTACTTGCCCTTCTTTGAGCTTTCTTCCACCATAATTTTGCTGGGTTTCCTTCTTCAGGTACAACTTTCAACCTCTTAAACTTCATATCTATGCTTATTATATAATGTGCTTACTGGTAATATTGGTTTTCTTTTTCCCAATTGCTATCATTTGATGCTTTTCAAGAGAGGGATAAAGGAACAGATGGGTTATAATCTCTTTATTACTGAAAGAATATCAGTAGGTGGTTTATGAAGCATACATAGAAAAAGAAAAGTTTTTGATGTAAAATTTGCAATTTTCTTTTCAAATTTGTGCACAATTGGCAGTTGCTACTTCAGTTATTAAGGTTTTTCTATTTTTGATGAAATTGGATTAGGTTTCCAGGTCTTCTTTTGAAGGAAGATCACTGCTGATTGTTTGGGTTGGTTGGATTTTATCTGAAAGTCTAGAACAGAAGGGGAGAATCTATTAAGTTGAAGGCATTGGTGGACAAGGAGAAGAATAGGGTATTAGTTACTGAAGCTGATGCTGACTTTATTGATGTTCTTTTCAGTTTTTTGACAATGCCTATGAGAACAATTGTTAGATCAACCCGTCAAGGGCAACCAACCAGGTCCATAGGTTGTATGAATAACTTGTTTTCAAGTGTTGAAAATCTTGATGTTAATTATCTTAGGACTAAATTATGTAAGTTGATGCTGTTGTATCCTCGAATCGGGGCAGCAACTCAGTATAGCAAGCTGAAACTAAAGATTGATGGCTATGAGCCTCATAAGTATTATTACTGTTAAGACAGAGAATGCATTAGCTCCCAGCACAAGTTATTGAGTCACTACCAAGTTAGTATGGCATGTGGGTTGTCTCATTACTGTGGAGACAGTTATTGAGTCACTACAACGATATATGTGCATATGGGATGTCTATTGGTTGCCATTACGAGCTAACCTTATCCTCCTCGAGAAAAAGGAGTATTTGTGGAAGGACAAACTCGACTTCTAATAAGTGATGGGTTACAAGTGATACCCTCATCAAGTGCAGCAAGCTTTTCTTTGCTTTCCAAGCTTGGAGTCAAGGATGCAAGCAAGGTTGAGGGCAAGACATATAAGTTTGGAGCATATGAGGTACCTAATAAATTGACATGTTTTGCTTGTTATATATCAAAGTTAATTTCTAGCTTGACATTTTGTTTCAGGTTTTGAATTTGCTGAAAAGCTTAATGTTATCAGATGCACCCTTGACAGAAACTTTGCTGAAGAAAATTGAAACCCCTGAATTAAACAAGGGAAGTTCTCATAGATGGAGTTCCAACTTTAATCATCAACTTGGGAAGCAAGAAGATAGGAAAATTAGTGTGAAGCTTTTTGTTAGCAAATCCAAGAATATTGTATGTTATGCAGAAGTAGGTGAAGATTTTGTTGATCTACTTTTTGGCTTCCTAACCGAATCACTTGGATATACAGTGAAAGACATGCGTGATTGAGCATTGAGGATCTTGGTGTTAAGAAATACTTCAAGTTGAATGTCGAAAAAGAGATTTTGCTTTGTCCTAAGATAGCGCCTATGTTTGGCTACAACAACCAACTAATAGGAATTGAAGAAGTTAACTTGCATTGCTGCCTAGATGTAAAGGATCCGAAACTACCGAACTACAAGGAAAGTACATGCAATGGAGGATTTGTGATGAGCCCTGTAATGTTTATAGTGACGGATGATTTGATCTGATTGTCACCCTTGTATCCCCTATCTCAGGCGTACTTGTTTTGAACAAATTGAACGTTCCTTTCAATGACGCTGAGGAATGCATTGTGCAAGTTGTGAATTCAAGAGGTATGTTGTGAACAAATTGAATGTTCCTCACACATTTTTTTGCATATCAATGTTTTTGCACGATCTTTAATGTTTGTTTTTCAATATACTCTAAAGGTTACATTAGAGAATGAATGAATTAATCTGTTTTGATTGACAAGTGGATCATAAAACGGGTTGGAGTTGTATCATGATCCAAACAAATCAATTAATAGATTACGTCATTTGGTGGGTCAAACAGATCATTGAAGGGTAAAATCAAATTTGAATAGAAAATACAGATTATATGGATTGGGTTTATAGGAAAACTTCCATTGCATTAATTTATCATTTTCAATACCCGCTAAGGTTGCCAACAACCATTGCAATCTTGAAAAAGGCCATCTGCAATAGCTACACTGCCAATTACCATACCTGAAAACATACCTGGAAAGCCAAGGCAGTGCACGTCAGCATATATATTAGAAACAAAAATTACCAGCCAAATTTTCTCAACTCCAATCTTATCTAAGATATGCGCATATTCAATCACATTATGCTACAAAAGCAATCAACTATGAATTCCAATCTTTTAAATCTTTATTCAGGATACATAGCAATATATACATTGAAAAACAAAACAAGCTAAACTGCAAATATATAATTGTTCATAGTCCAAATAAAGATTGGAGACTTTTGAATGTAATTTATTCCATGAAGTATATTAGCAAACAGCAGATAGAATCACCGTATCTGTATTAAACTATTAATTAATAATAATACTTTTAATTGTTGGTGCTTCGAGTGGATTAGCAGCATTTAATATTTGGAACTTCTTTTGCTTTATAATGTGTCTCCAAAATGTTGAGATGGGTTTTAATTAGGATGAGAACATACCTCTTTCTTCATGGTCCCATTGATGTCTCCCTCCAATGTATACCTTCTTTCTCCTATCATTATTTCTTTCAGCTTCGGAACGTTGGATGGCCCATAAGAAAAACTTCTCATCTGATTGCATCCACTAATTTCCAAGGATTCTAATGACTGCAATTCGACTGCACTAGTTCCACCACAAAAACTCTTGAGATTAGGCAATTCTTGAAGTCGCAACTCTTGCAATCGTGGAAATTCAATTTTGTCCAATACTGATTCTGTTGCTTCTTCATCCTCTTTTCCAACAATAGCTTCCATCTTCTCACATGAATAAATCCGCATTACTTGTAGTTTCATTAGAAGTTTGGGCAAATGATGTGGGAAAATATGTATGAGATTTCCACAGCGATATACGCCCAAGACTTGCAGGCTTTGAAATCCCATAATTTCTGATGGAACCTTGAACCATATATATGTTAGATCTGTTAAACCATCTAACCTTAACTCTGTCAAAGAATTAACAGCTCCAACAGCAGCATGTTGTTCCTGGAATGAAAATATCACTTTGAATGCATCGCAATCTTCAATCCATAGCTCTTCCAAATTCAGCAACCTCTCCATGAAATCGTATGGAATGAATGCAAAATGGTCACTAACATGGCCAACAGAAGAGTCCCCCTGCTTGATAACTGAAACCTTCCAAAATATCAACAAATTTATTGTGTTACATGCAAAACTTTAAATCATAATAATTTAAACTCCAAATTAATTGTGTTCAATGTATTATATATAATAACTGAGATTTTCAAACCTTGCTTGGGTAAAGAATCGGTAAAAGCAGATGCAAATTTGTATTTCAAATTAGATTAAAAGAAAAATATAATTGAAAATATTGAATTTAAATTTTAAATATAAAAACAATATATTTAAAATATTATATTACTTATTTTAAAAATAATATTCTACGAGATCTAAATTAATACAATAATATATAAATGAGTTTGTACAAAATATTTAAACATATTATAAAAATAATTATATATTTTTGGTACTGTTATATTTCAATTTAAAATTTGATTTAAACATTTATTGACTATGATTTTCTTTCTAGTTGGAAAAACATAAAAAAAAAAGTGGTCCAATTTAATTATTAAAAATAATAAAAATTTATTTTTAATTTTGAATGATATTAATTATTGAATAAAAAATGAAAAAAAATATTTTTTTTTCAAAAAAATCACTTTTCCGTTACTTTTAACAGAATTATAGATGGAGAGATTTAATTGAAATGCCCCTAAAATATTAGGATTCCAATTGTTACATTTTAAATGATATGATTTTAATTATGAATTGGCCCAAATTTTAATCCAATGGATATTAAGAGAGTTGATAAGTTTCTTCACTGGTGGTGGATCATAGCTGCTTTTATAAATGTAAAGATTTCATTTTTTGGTGAGTGGAATTTCATTCAATTGAGGCTTAATACTGAAGAGAGATGCTTTTGCGTGGAAATCATCATATCTCTATGAACATAGCATGGTAATTGTTTTAGGGATATGAGAACATATCATTTTATCATTTTATATTGAGGCCTGAACATATCATTATTAAAAAAATAAATAAAGAAAGCAAGTACTATACCTGTTTGCTGGAAAGATGATGTTGATTTTGTGGTTCAATACTTTGTTGGTCTCTTCCTGTTATTAATAATCCTGATGAACCACCAATTGATTCGATCTTTGGACATCTGAACACCCGTAGTTCTTTTAGAGAGTGGCAATTCAAGGAAACATGACCATCAGCACAAAAAGCCACCAACTCTGATAGATCCTGAAGACTGAGTTCATTTAGCATAGGGAAGACTGTTTCCTCTTGGCTTCCATCTGCAACTCCAACTACATATTCCATCTTCTCACATTCTTCTATATACAACTTTTGAAGCTGCACCAATTGTTGTGCCACAGAGGGTGCAAATGCTATTTTCAGCTGACTACATCTTACCAATTCGAGCCGTTGAAGATTTGATAGCCGTAGCCAATTAGGTGATGGAAATAATGTAGAAATCACTTGGGGACTACCATTAGATGCATTTGGTATTACCTGTCCATTTTTAGTTCAATAAATTACCTTTAAAAAAAAAAAGTTTATCTGATGATTTGATAATAACGTATACTAGCAATACATGCACCAAAAGCATATCAATATCATCATCTTACTTTATTTTAATTGATTCAATATTCCAGTATAATGCAGAATGGTCTTATATATAATAACTAAGATTTTCAAACCTTGCTTGGGTAAAGAAATTGACTTTACCTCAATTTAAAATAAAGGAAATTACACTGTATGTACCAATTTATTTCTTTGAAATTTTTATTCTAAAAATACACGCATTTAAGATTATAATGTCTCATTATTTCAAAAATACACCCAAATCAATATCCCATATTTCTCTCTAAATAACAGTTTTATATAAAAAAAAAAAAAAAAAGGTTTTATATTTACTCTCTCTCCTCTCCTTATCATCATATCTCTGTAGAGAGATGCTTTTGCTTGGAAATCATCATATCTCTATGAACATAGAATGGTTCTTGTCTATCATTGGGTAAGGTATTTGACTTGTATTTTCATATTTTATGCTCATCTATTACTTCTATTTTTTTAAAATGAGGTCTATAGATCATTGAATTCAAGTTGTTTTTGTTCTTTTCTCATTCTCTCATATTTGTTTGGATGTTACAGTACAAAATATGGCTGAGTTATACCAAAGAAAAAATGATACACATGTTTCAATAATATTTAAGTTATATCTTACTTATACCATAAATTTCAAAATTTTCGTGTTAGAGCTCAGTTATGCCTAAGTTATAATTAAATTATATTAAATAATATGAATTTCTTTTACATTTTTCGAGTTATATCTAATTTATACCTTGGGGTTATTCCAAATTATATTTTCTGTCAATTTTCAAGTTATACTTCAATTAGACCTTAGTTAAGCCTTAGTTATCCCAAAGGGCACAAGTTATTGTTTTATATTTTATAGAGTTATCCCATAGTTATACCTTGTACCTATATTATACCAAAAAAATTAAAACAAACAGAATTAGTTATTTTTAAATTTTAGATAAGTTATGCCTAATTTATACCAAAAATTTGAATGCATTTCTTCCTTCGATTTCACTACAAGAAAAATGCTGTTTACCGACGCAATAAGAATGCTGTCGCTAAAAAGAAGGCAAATACTCCAGCTTGTTTTAGCGACGGAAAATTATCTCGTCGCTAAATATGGCGCCAAATATGGAAGGTAGCGACGGAAGTTTTAAACTGTCACTAAAATTTAGCGATGAAATATGCTTTCCATCACTTTATAAAGAACTTAGCGACGGTATTTCCTTCCGTCGCTAAAATACTTAATTAGCGAAGGACATTGGTAATCCGTCACTATATATATATATAAAATCAGCTCTCCATTATTCTCTCTCCCTCTCTGTTCCTCCCTCCCCCTCTCCCCCCTTTCTCTCTCTCTCTCTCTCTCTCTCTCTCTCTCTCTAGCTGCGCGCAGATCTACTCCGCCCGCCGCCGCTGCGCCCTTCGGCGCCTCGCTCGCCCCACTGCCGCCTCCCTTTGCTGGTCAGCCACTCCCACTCAGTATTTTTTCTGTATCTACTATTTTTTTTCATTTAATTTTTTAATTTTTTCTGTATGTTTTTTTTTTCCTTTTAAAATGTCAAATTATGTAGATTTCAATCAAAATATTGATTATGTATTTAAAGTCGTATTGATTGGAGATTCAGCAGTTAGGAAATCTCAGCTTTTAGCAAGATTTGCGAGAAATGAATTCTGTGTGGATTCAAAAGCCACCATTGGTGTTGAATTCGAGACCCTTTCTATTGATAAGAAGACTGTTAAGGCTCAAATTTGGGACACTGCTAGCCAAGAAAGGTATGCCTTTTAACTCTGCTTTCAATCATATATTTCGTTCTCTTGCATCAATTGTATTATATATGGTCATTACGTGATAAAATTAGTATATATTCGAGGTAATGGCTTTTAGTGAGATGACAATAACGATAATTGGAGTAGCGAGGAGAATGTAATGTTTCCTTGTTTTCTGTGATGTAAGCTTTTTCAAGGAACAGAAAGAATAGGAAGAACAATTAAGGGATTGAACAGTTTATGCTTGGAATTAATTTTGCCGTTAAGGTTTTTAGTCATATATTGTATTGATAATTGAGAGAGGGGATTTAATTGACATAGGTGAGATTCAAACTTCACTCCTGTAGTAATCTATTTCTAAATGGAAAAAAGAATACCCATGAAAATAATTCTATGAATTATATATAAAGGGGGTAATTGTAATAGAAAAGATTTGAGGATGTATTGAATATGAATTTGATTTCTTTGTGAAAAAATAAAAATAATCCTTAAAAAGTTCATTTAATTTTGTTTTGTTAGTTCTTCTCTGTGTTGCATTTTGTTTGATTTTACTGTATTTGGATTTATAATTGCAGAGCATATGATAGAGCTGCAATTAAGTTTAGAGGAGTTGATGCAGATATTAATTTTGATTTAAGAGATTATGATGATGATATGCAACAGGTAAATATAATTTTGTTCTATCAAATCATATATATATATATATATATATATATGTTTTGGTGGAATTTAAACATTATTAAAATGAAAATTTTAAAAATTCGCAGATGTGCAGATGACAAACATAAGCAAAGAAGAATTTATTATATTCTTCGTCGACAAAGCATAGGATTTGCTAGAGGCAGCTCAAAATATAGAAGTGTAACTCTTCACAAATGTGGCAGATGGAAAGCTAGAATGGGACAATTGCATGGAATGAAGGTATTTTTCTTTTTATTTTTTTTAATTATGATGTTAGGGTTAGATTTTTTTTTCTTTCTATTTTTTAATCCTTTTTTTTTTGTAGTACAGGACATTCTATATTTCAATGTATACGTATATTAAAAAAAAAAAAAGCAAGTACTATACCTGTTTGCTGGAAAGAAGATGTTGATTTTGTTGGTCTCTTCCTGTGATTAATAATCCTGATGAACCACCAATTGATTTGATCTTTGGACATCTTTCCACCTCTAATTTCTTTAGGAAGTGGCAATTCAAGGAAACATGACCATCAGCACAAAAAGCCACCAACTCTGATAGATTCAAAAGACGGAGTTCATTTAGCATAGGGAAGACTGTTTCCTCTTGGCTTCCATCTGCAACTCCAACTACATATTCCATCTTCTCACATTCATATATCTTTAAAGTTCGAAGCTGCACCAATTGTTGTGCCACAGAGGCTGCAAATGCTATTTTCAGCGGACTACATCTTTCCAATGTGAGATCTTGAATATTTGATAACCGTAGCCAATTAGGTGATGGAAATAATGTAGAAATCACTTGGGGACTTCCACTAGATGCATTTGGTTGTTCCATGCTATCTGCTTTTACCTGTCCATTTTTATAGTTGTTGACTTGCTTAAATATTGTGAAAATTGATTTAAAAAAAAATACAATTATAGCATCAGTTTAATAAATTACCTTTAAAAAAAAAAGTTTATCTGATGATTTCATAATAACTTGTACTGGTAGAACTAAATCTACTAGCAATACATGCACTAAAATCATCATCTTACTCTATTTTAATTGATTTAATATTCCAGTATAATATAGAATGTCTTTTGCTTTAATTAATATTCCAATAATATATCTTCAAAATGTTGAGATGGGTTTTAATTAGGATGAGAACATATATACCTCTTTCTTCATGGTCCCATTGATGTCTCCCTCCAATGCATACCTTCTTTCTCCTATCATTATTTCTTTCAGCTTCGGAACGTTGGATGGCCCATAAGAAAAACTTCTCATCTGATTGCATCCACTAATTTCCAAGGATTCTAATGACTGCAATGCGACTGCACTAGTTCCACCACAAAAACTCTTGAGATTAGGCAATTCTTCAAGTCGCAACTCTTGCAATCGAGGAAATTCAATTTTGTCCAATACTGATTCTGGTGCTTCTTCATCCTCTTTTCCAACAATAGCTTCCATCTTCTCACATGAATAAATCCACATTTCTTGTAGTTTCATTAGAAGTTTGGGCAAATGAGGTGGGAAAATATGTATAAGATTTCCACAGCGATATACGCCCAAGACTTGCAGGCTTTGAAATCCCATAATTTCTGATGGAACCTTGAACCATATATGTGTTAGATTTGTTAAACCATCTAACCTTAACCGTGTCAAAGAATTAACAGCTCCAACAGCAGCATGATGTTCCTGGAATGAAAATATCACTTTGAATGCATCGGAATCTTCAATTGTTAGCAATTCCAAATTCAACAACCTCTCCATGAAGTCGTAAGGAATGAATGCAGAATGGTCATTAACATGGTCAACAGATGAGTCCCCCTTCTTGATAAGTGAAACCTTCCAAAATATCAACAAATTTATTGTGTTACATGCAAAACTTTAAGTCATAATACTTTATACTCTAAATTAATTGTGTTAAATGTCTTATATAAATAAGATTTCCAAACCTTGCTTGGCTAAAGAATCGGTAAAAGCAGATGCAAATTTGTATTTCAAATTAGATTAAAAGAAAATTATAATTGAAAATATTGAATTTAAATTTTAAATATAAAAACAATATATTTCTAATATTATATTGCTTATTTTAAAAATAATGTTCTACGAGACCTAATTTAATGCAATAGTATATAAATGAGTTTGTAAATATATAAACATATTATAAAAATGATTTTATATTTTTGGTACTATTATATTTCAATTTAAAATTTGATTTAAACATTTATTATTTATGATTTTCTTTTTAGTTGGAAAAACTTAAAAAAAAAAAGTGGTCCAATTTAATTATTAAAAATTTATTATTAATTTTGAATGATATTAATTATTGAATAAAAAATTAAACAAATTATTTTTTGAAAAAAAAAATGATTTTTCCATTACTTTTAACAGGATTAGGGGTGTCCATGAACCGGTTAACCGTTTCATGAGCCCCCAAAAACATTAATCCATTAATATCGATTTTTCCAAAACACTAAATATTAACCAATCCGTTACAATCGGTTAACCAGTCTATCGGTTTCGATTTTTCGAATCGATTAATTAATATTTTTTGATTAACCACTACAATTATAAGATTTATTCATAAATAAAATTAAAATATTCAAAATACTTAAAAATTAAAATTTTTTTCACTATAATATAACATTATTGCAGTTAAAATAAAAAATTTTGGTGGATATGAGCAACTTTATTTTCAAAAATTAAGAATTAATAGGTAAATAAATTAGCCGATTCATGATCACCCTAATTAAATTAACGGTTACTTTTAGTAATTACCAATTTGAAAAAAAAAATTAAAAACTTCAAAATAATTAGAATAATAAAAAAATGTAGAAAAATACTTAAAAACTAAAAAATTATTAAAATAAATCTATCCAATGCTAACAACTTTTTTCCTTTATTTTTGTAACTCAACACACATTATTTTATTAAAAATTTTAGTTTTTTTAAAATTATTGAAAATTTTAGTTAATATAATAATGCTATATAACTTTTAGAATATATTTTGATTTTTATTAATGAAAAATTGACAAATTAAGAAATATTAAGAAATACTAAATATTGACATATTGAACAATTAATAAATTAACTAAAATGTCTTTTAAAAAAACTAAAATGAAATATATTTTAAAGTGAATGAAAATTAAAGTAATATAAATAATTAAATATAAAAATAATGAAATAAAAAAATTAAAATAAAAAGAAAGAAAAATTGAAATAAAGTTAATAAACTATAAGAGTATTTATGTATCGGTTATTGGTTCGGTTAACCAGTCCATGAGTTTTAAAAAAATCAGTCAATTAATATCGATTTTTTAAAAATACTAGCTATTACCATAAAAATCAGTTCGGTTAACATATTTTTCGGATCAATTTCGGTTCGGTTTATCGGTTAACCAAGTCAAATGTTTTTTTGAACACCCCTAAATAGAATTATGGATGGAGGTATTTAATTGAAATGCCAGTAAAATATTAGGATTTCAATTGTTGCATTTTAAATAATAGAATTTTAATTATGAATTGGCCCAAATTTTAAGAATTTTTTTTATTGTTGTCCCTAAATTAAAATATTAGATAGTTATTTTCTATTTTGTTATGACTAAGCATATGAAAATGAGATTGATTAAGAGTTTAGTCTCTCTCCACTCCTCTCTTTCTCTCTCTTTATCTCACTCTCCGTGTCCCTCCATCTATAGTCTCTTTCTCTCTCCCCTTCTACTTATCGCACAAAATAGACATCATAGATTTTAGGAGATATCTTCCTTCTTAAATCATAGCATCGTTTATAAATGTAAAGATTTTAATTTTTTATAGAGCAATCAATTAGATGACAGAAATTTTTAGTATTTTTTATTAAAGTTTCATTTTCTGGTGAGTGGAATTTAATTCAATTGAGGCCTAATACCGAAGAGAGATGCTTTTGCGTGGAAATCATCATATCTCTATGAACATCACATGGTAATTGTTTTAGGGATATGAGAACTTGTTTAGCATTGGGTAAGGAATTTATGCTCATCTATTACTTCTATTTTTGAATTCAAGTAGCTTTTGTTCTTTTTCTCATTCTATCATATTTTTGGATGTTATCGACTATTTGGGAGACTCATTGATTTTCATTGGTATTTATTTGGATGTTACAATCCAAAATATGGCTGAATTATACCAAAAAAACATGAGACATGTTGTATTTAAGTTATACCTTAATTATATCTCAGTTATATTATAATATTTTATTTTCAAAAATTTTCGTGTTAAAACTTAATTATACCTGAGTTATAATTAAGTTATACTGAATAACATGAATTTTTTCTATATTTTTCGAGTTATACCTATATAAGTTATTCCAAAAACCAGAATAAATTATATTTTCCTCCAATTTTCAAGGTATACTTCAATTAGACCTCTGTTAAGCCTCCGTTATCCCAAAGGATAGAAGTTATTCTTTTATATTTCTAGAGTTACACCTTATACCTATATGTTATACCCAAAAAAAAAAAACATAATTCATTATTTTCAACATTTTCAAGTTATACATAATTAGCTATGCCCGAATTATACCTCAGATATACAAAAAAACACTATATTGTAGTTCTTTTAATTCTTGTGATAGGCGTCATTGCATGTTTAGAAAGGATTATATAGTGCCAAATAGATTGCTTTGATCCGTAATTGTCTTAGTAGTTTGTAGTTTGGGTAATTGGAATAATTAGGTATTTAACAAACACTTAATATATTCTAAGGAACTATATAGTCTGATTTAAACAAACCAAGCATCTTATATTTGTTGGTAAGAACCAGTTTCGTTTTAATTTTAATGCAGTTATTTAATTAAATCAAAGAAGCGTCTCCTACGACTGTTCAGTAATTAGGATTAGTCAAATAACGTTTCTTGGCTAATTTACACGTAATGAAAAAATGATTATTAGAAGCATCTTCAATAATTATAACTAGAACACTAAAATAATTGGGAAATTCATCTTCCAGTCAATAATTAAATAGTGGATTGGAATTGAGATTAAACGTTTAACCGAGAATTCTTCCTCATGGATTCTTATTTAGCAATTTTCTTGATTTAGTTAATTTTCTATTCATTATTTTCAGTAATTAAAACCTCATTTATTTATTTGTTTTCATAAAAGAATTAATTTCCGGTCAATTTTTGTAGATTGTGGCTCTACTCATCACTACTACAATTTATTGATTTTAGGAAGTAAGATTTTATTTTTGGTAGTTTCGACACACATCATGCTTTCTAAAAGTATGAATGACTTTCATATATAGATTTTAAATGACTTTTATAAACATTTTATTTTTAATACTCAAATAAACAATTATTTCTATACATTTATTTCCACACTTGCTTTTTGGTAGCTTATACGGCTAAGCAAACTCATACCGAATACCGAAAATCGAACCGAATAGATTTTAATAAATTTAATTCAATTTTTTCGATTTTCGATCCATTCGATTTTAAACCGAATTAAAAATTTGATTTATTCGATTCATAAAATTTATAAGCCAAATAGAATGAACCTACTGAATTAATGAAAATGCATTTTGTAATTTATTTCATATATTCATATTTTTTGTTTTTACTACATGAAAAAGATATAAATAAACTTTAAAAAATACTTTTCTTGTTTTTGGTTTAAAAATCTATTGATTCATACATGTCAAAATTAACCTAAATCTAAAACCCCATCCAAATCCTAAAATAATTAGCCTAAAACCCCATCCAACTAAAAAATTACCCATTTGTGCTCGCCCAAAACCCACCCCTTTAAAACTGAACCCCGTCTGGGCCTGTCCCACATGCCCAACGGGCCTCCTCCCTAATCCCCTTTTGCACAGCCCTAATTACTTCCTCTTCCTCACCTCTGTTTCTCTGTTGTGGCCCCCCTCTCTCTCTCTCTTTCTCTCCCCGTCCAGTCCTCACTCAGCCCCTTCCACCCTCGCCATCATTGTTGGACGCCGTCTGAGAGAAACCTTCTGGTGACTTATCTACTCCAAAATCAAATTCAACAAAAACCCTAAACCCAAAAAGCGAAGGTAATTCCACTAACTTTGTTCTTTAATGCATCCTCATCCTTCTCAGTCCATCGTTTTCGTTCACAAGTTTATTTCTCTTGCAAAGAGTTATTAGCTAACAGTCTATTTTTTCCTTCTCGGAGGTTTTGATGTTATGTTTGCCTCTGTTTAGCTTTGCACGCTTCCTTACAGCACTGGGTTATGTTTAGTCTTTCGTTTTGTTTGGTTCTTCTTGCACTCTTAGAATGTTTCATTTTGATTTTTTTTTTTTCAATATTCTTTTTCTTAAAATGGTTTATACAATTATTTTTCTTTTAAAATATTTTTCTTTGGTGAAGTTCGTTGTACTGGTGGTTCTAGATATACATTTATGAATAATAAGAAGAGTGATGCTTCAATGTTGTTGAAGGAGTTACTGTGAATGCTGAGACGCTCTGCAAAACTTGATACGTTGATGAATTTATGTACATTAGCTTGATTTTGATATAAATGCTACTGATGAAGCTTGGTTTTGTTAAAGGAGTTTCTGTGAATGCTGAGAGACTTACATTTGTGTGTGCATTTGTATCAGGGATCTTGTTTCACTCTTTAAGCACTTTAGTACTTGATCTGAAAATTCTGTTAGTGGCAGCGTGTTTCATCTTTCTTTTATTGTATCCTGCTATATCATAAGTAATGATGTCAAATTCAGGTTTTATGTGCAGTACTTATCATGATATGTCCCACAAGATTATTTTGAAACAGAAAGCTGTAGCTTATAGTCTAATCAATCTGGAGCTTAAGCTGGGGATTTGATTTAGGATTATGGAATAATAAAGGTAAAGCAGCAAACATTGGCCTATGTCTTTGCCCCTTGAAGCCATTGCTTAAATTTCAACGGCCAAGGGTGTCTGAATTCTAATAAGCATGAGAGGGTGAATGGTTTTTATGATGATGTTACTATATATGTTCAGTGGGTGTCCCTATAAAAACCTATTTAATATTATTTGAATGTTGAGTGTTATTTTGTATTGCAAATTTGTAATTGAGTGAGGTATTATTGGATTTAGCAAAACTAATGTTGTGGCTGGGGAAGATGTTGATCCATGTCAGATAGATTTGAGAAGATGGAATAAATAGCAAAATTAATTTATGGTTTTTGATATGTTTGGGGTCTGCTCTTTAATGGGTTCTTAAGTATTTATTGATTTGTTGAGGTTTACTTATTGGATTTTGTTGGATATTAAGAGAGTTGATGAGTTTCTTCACTGGTGGATCATAGCTGCTTTTATAAATATAAAGATTTCATTTTTTGGTCAGTGAAATTTTACTCAATTGAGGCCTAATACTGAAGAGAGATGCTTTTGCGTGGAAATCATCAAATCACTACGAACATAGCATGGTAATTGTTTTAGGGATATGAGAACATTAATAGCATTTGGAGGTTTTACTCTTGTTTATCATTGGGTATGGGATTTGACTTATATTTTCATATTTTATGCTCATCTATTACTTCTATTCTTGTAAAATGGATATTATTAAATAGGCCTAAGTAACTTTTGTTCTTTTTCTCATTCTCTCATATTTTTGGATGTTATCGAGTATTCGGGAGACTTATTGATTTTCATAGATATTTATTTGGATGTTACAATCCAAAATATGGCTGAATTATACAAAAAAAAAAAAAAACATGATACACATATTTCAATAATATTCAAGTTATACCTTAGTTATGTTTCAGTTATATCATTAAAAAAAATAGTATTTTATTTCCAAAAATTTTCGTGTTAGAGCTCAGTTATACCTGAGTTATAATTAAGTTATACTAAATAACAATAATTTTTTCTATATTTTTCGAGTTATCTTGATTTATAACTAGATTATTCCAAAAACCAGAATAATTTATATTTTTCTTCAATTTTCAAGTTATAGTTCAATTAGACTTTTAAACAGAATTAATTTTTTCTACATTATTCGATTTATATCTCAGTTATACTATACATCCTTATGAAATTAAAATACCGGCAACTTCAAAATTTTCATATTTATTTTATTGATTCCATGGCTTCTATGAAATATTTAGATATTTCGAATGAAGATAAATAGAGTTTTTTTTTACGTACATTGAAAGAGAAAACTGGGATGCATTCAATTCAGATTTTGATAGACTTTTTTTAAATGACTTTTAGAGATTTTCATAGACTTTTTAAAGTATAAATGACTTTTAAAGTTTCAGCTAATTTTGATGTGTTAATTGGACTTTAATTGATTGGAAATTAGTTCATTTGTTTGATATTTGTGATTTTGACAGATTTTGTTGGTAAAAGAGAAAAGATGGGATTTTTGGGAGCTATTGCTGTTAGTTTTGGAGTTCTGAAGTTGTCTCGTACACTAAGCTGTGGGCACGGGCTATTCAACGAGGGATTGTTAGACTTGTGCGAAAATTGAGACTTTTTAGCTAATTTCGAGCAGTTGTTTCCTACATTTTAGGAGTTGAATTAGGTCGGGATTACCACAAGAGTTGTTTCCACCAAACCTAACCGACCAAATGAAGAGCCCTAGTAGCTTAGTTGGGGTTTACTATGTACTATGCCTATTTAATATTCATATGTGGATCAAATATCAAATTGCATCCAAATGTCAACCAATATTAGTAAGAGGTTTTTTATGTTTGTGATAGCTCAAGTCCTGGATAATTTGCTCTGACATTTTCACTCAAAATTACGTTTAACTATATGCAAATTGACAGGGTTAACACAAAATGTGAGATTAAATATATATACTTCTAATCTAAAAGTCATTAAAAATCCATAAAAATTTTAAATATAATATCCCATAAATCAAGTACATACCTCTTGGTTGGAAAACAGATGTGGTTGGCTACTTTCTTGCTCACTTCCTCTTTTGAATTTAGGGCATACTTTCAACACTAATTGTTTCAAACATTCCCTATCAGAGGAAACTTGACCATCCTATATATGAATAAACTCTTATAAGATTATTAAATATTTTGATTAATAATATAATAACAAAAATTAATATCCTACATATGAATAAAAAACACTACTCATTCAATCTAAAAACTTATATTAAATTTTGCCTCTAAAACCATCTCAGTTATATATGGAAATTAGCAATCTGAAATTTAAAAGTAAACTTGATTTGCAATTTGTAAGAATGAATTAAATTCAATGTAAATATAAAGCAAATACATACCTCTTTGCTCGAAAATATATGATTCTTTTGTGCTTCAATACTTTCTTCCTCTCTTCCTCTTCTTACTAATTCCAATGTTTCCAGCTTAGGACATTGTCGCACCTCTAATTCTTTTAGAGATTGGCAATTCAAGGAAACATGACCATCAGCACAAAATGCCACCAACTCTGATAGATCCTGAAGACAGAGTTCATTTAGCATAGGGAAGACTGTTTCCTCTTGTCTTCCATCTGCAACTCCAACTACATATTCCATCTTCTCACATTCTTCTATATACAACTTTTGAAGCTGCACCAATTGTTGTGCCACAGAGGGTGCAAATGCTACATTCAGCAGACCACATTTTTTCAAGTGGAGCGTTTGAATATTTGATAAACGTAGACAATTAGGTGATGGAAATAATGTAGAAATCACTTGGGCATTCTCATTAGATGCATTTATTGGTTGTTCCATCCTATCTGCCATTACCTGTCAAATATGATGTCACCATTGTTAATATACATATATATATATATATATTTTTTGCCTTAGTATAGATATCAATTTCACAATGAATGGACTATATATCTAAGAACATAAAATGACGCGTACCTTCATGTCTCCCCAAAAACCTTTCAGCTTTGGAAGGTCATCCAGCTTTAAAAGTTTTAGATTAGGAAATTCAACCTCATTAGCTGTTATCTCCTCATCATCCACTTCCTCTCTGTACAAAATTCCTTCCATATTTTTGCAGTCACTTATTGTCATCTCTTGGAGTTGTCTCATTCCTCTAGCCACAGACAATGGAAACACGTATTCCAATTTCTCACACTGAGATATATCGATAGACTGTAAGCTATTGAAGTGTGGAAGCTGAATTTCTGAAGGCTTCGGTTTTGAAAATGAGCCATGCCATATTTCTTTCAAATTCATCAGACTGCTTATTGTTAGGGTCTCCAACTTAGAGAAAACTGCAACTGGAATTCCCTGCAATATCGTTGCATCAACTACGTACTCGAGTTCATTGCAGTCTTTAATTACTATTACCCTCAACTGTGGAAAACCATCTTCACTGAGCTCATATATACTCCTCAGATTTACCACATTTTCTAATCTCAAGTCTTCAGTTTTCCTCAACAAAGAACATATCCCACTTGCTTTAATTTCCGCTACACTGCCACATTCTGTGTACAACCTATTTCCTAGGTATTTGCCAGTAGTACCATCGTTCGATTCACTTATCAGAATATCAAATCTTCTTAGGTTCCTAAAAATTGATTTAGGAAGCCTAGTTAATAAATTTGGTACCCGAATTTCTAATGCAGTTAAGCAAAGACTATCTAGTTCCCTAAGGCTTGTGTTGGTTTCCTCCCCATCTCCTTTGGATTCCCACTCGCCAAACTCCCATGTAACATACAGCTCTTCTAGTTTTGATAACTTTGATAAAACACCCGATGGAATGTGATCAAGCCTGCGAATCTTCGTCAAGTCCAGCAACTTCAAATTTTTCAGTAATGCTATTTCTTTCGGAAGCTCCTTTAAATATCCAGTGCCAATTTCAAGAATTTCCAGAGATATCAGATCTCCTATTTCTTTAGGCAACTCTCCTGACTCAAGGTTCCCAAACAAACACAAGGTTCGAAGGGTCTTTGGAAATTCAAGTGAATTTGGCAGTGATGAGATTTCCAAATTTAGGACTTGTAGTTGTTTCATCCCTCTAAAAATTTTGTTTATCTGGTCACCTGAAGAACTTTCACAATCTAGCCGTAAAAGTTGAAGCATTGGGCACTCCATATCAACAGGGAGCTCCTTTATCTCGTTACAGATAATTGAAATTGCAGTGGAACGTTTACACCTATCTGCATCTGGCCACTTCATTAAAGCATCACAACTAATTACTATATAGTGCTTATTTTTTGAGGCAATTGATATGACGCCATCGCGTATAACATCATGCATTTTGACAGAGTACTTGTGGCCACCATCAAGCAATAAAAATGAATCCTTTAGTTCATCAATTAGAGCATTAACTCTATCTCTTGCTTGATGGAAGTCATCAACATCTTCAAACAGCCGCAAGCCCATCCCATATCTAATCAAACTTTCAACTAGAACATTAAAATCTTCTGGAAACAAAGAACAAAACAAAAGGCATGACTTGGCTTCCTCGCATTTCAAATAATTATAACTTAATTCAATTTGAAAATTAACTCTCTCCAATTCCTTGACACCTTCGAGATTGGATTTTTGTAGTTTTCTAAGCACATCATTCCAAGCATATTTCTGCTTGTTTTTTAGTGCTCCAGCAACGATGACAATGGCAATAGGTAAACCGCCACATTCAGTTGCAATCTCTTTTGCTGTATCATGCAAATCTTGATCAATAAAATTGCCGATTTGTCTGCTAAAAAAATCCCAAGCTTCTCCTTTATCTAGAACATCGATTGGGAAGTTTCTTCGGCTTCCCATCCTATTGCAAACAGCTCCATTTCTTGAAGTCAACAAAATTTTGTACCCTTTAACCTTCTCCAATGCTGACGGAACTCCAATTGCTTCAAAAGCCATCTCCTCCCAAACATCATCAAATATTAAGAGAATCCTCTTACCACATTTCATAAGATGCTCACGTAACCTCCCAGCCCTTCCTGATAAAGTCTCCTCACAAAGAGTCAACCCTAGACGGTCTGCAATTTCACCTTGAATCTTCTTCAAGTCAGGTTTTAGGGAGACGACTGCCATTGCAATTATATCATACAAATTTTGTTCTTCAGCTCTCTGAACAAGCTTCTTTACCATTGTGGTTTTACCCACTCCTCCCATTCCACATATACTGATGCAAAAAAGATCATCATCCTTCAAAGCCTCCCAAACTCCATCCATAATTGATTTCCTCGATTCAAAATCTTGTATGCCGTGAGCAATGAAGGTTGATCCCATCTTTGGTGGAGGACCGGGATAGGATATCGGGCCAAAATTCAAAGCTTCGTTGAACAGAGGAATAACAATCTCCGTAGCCATTTTTGTAGCTTTCCTGCTCAAGGAATAACGTGACTTCAAATTTGGACACATACCATTCAAGCACTTGTTGTTCCTTTTGATTTCATTGTCAAGAAATTCCTGGACAGTTTGAATGGGAGAAGCCACTTTCTCTTGCCAAAAGACCACTAGAGGTGCTATGATGTGTGAGTTCCTCTTCCCTGCATCTACAAGTTGCACCACTTCACGGTTCTTGGCTTCCAGTTTTTTCAGCTCTTTTTCAAGATTCTCTATGTTACGATTGTAATGAATCAGGTACCCGATTTGTCGCTTGATAAGGCTCACCGAGTCATTTGCAATCTCACCAGCAGCTGCCTCTACAATTGGCGCAGCAACAATCTCCATCCTTGAATCAAATAAACAGTATATAAACACATTTAAGATGAATTTTGATATAATTAATAAGCTTAAGAAAAATTAAATAAAAATATATGATTGTTACCGGTAAATGAGTGTTTAATGAGCCAAATTGCAGGGTTCTTTGGAGAGTTAATGAGATTAGAAATAGATTGCCAAGAACAAACTGTACTAATGGAAAAACAAGAATCACAGCATCAGTCAGATGAAGCAGGACATAAATCATAGAATAAATTAAGAAATGCAATATAAAGCTCATTAAATGGAAATTTTAACTTGCGAAATATAATTGGCGAAAAGCTATTATATGTGGATGATAATACTCGCAGCCAAGGAGGTATCAAATTGAGAGAGAAGGCTACCAAGAATAAGCTATTATATTATTTATATTTCTTGATTATAATACGGGTTAGAGCTGCAATTCTTGATTGTGATATTAATAGAGTTTATCTATATTTTTATTAATTAAAAAGATTTCAATGTTCCTAACACACATTGCCAAGACGTACCATAAAAAATTATAAAATTACTCATCAATTTATCAGTTTTTCCTGAAATAAGCTGCTTACATAAAAGCTACTAGAGAAAATTAATACCTTAATCTTCGAATTGAAGAGGTGCTCTGGATCTTCTAAGTGAATCTGGAGCAAAGCTTTGAAACTTCTCTTTTCATTTTCAATCTCAAGTCAATTAGTTGACTACGTGTTGCATAATCCACCACATATATCTTATCCCCTTAATAATAATAAATGAAGTGTTTTTTTCTTAAATAAAATAAAGAGGAAATTACACCAATTGACATTTTTTTATGTTTTATTTCAAAAATACCACAGTTTCTAATAATCTTTCATAAATGACATTTTTTAAATTTTTGTTTTCAGAAATGTAACTTTTCTCTTCACTTCTTGCACTCTCTCTCCCGGTCATTCTCTTTCACCTTCTCTTTTTCCTTCTCTATTCTCTTTCTCCTTTATAATGTAGAAAACTGTAAACTTCCAATATTATATTCAAAGCAAATAAATTAAGCTTTTAATATAACTACAAATTTATCAGATGTAACTTTAACACATATTGTTACATTTATAATGTATAGTTAAAAGTATCAATTATTTGCTGCCAATATATTATTTTTATGACAAAATATTTTAATCTTTTATTAACTGTAAACTTAAGCACGTATTAAGATATATTAATCTTTAATTAGTTAAGAAAAAGAAAATAATAAATTATATAACTAATTTTTAGTTATACAATTTCGTGCTATAATATGTTTTATCATGACTAATATACATGAATTAATATTTTTAGCTACGATAAACTCTATAGATGTAAATATAAAAAGTTTTGCATGCTTGATAGAGATTGGGATGTCTGTATTGTTTATACTTAAAGGAAATGGTAATCCCTTACCATTGTGCAGATTGGCCGGTCAATTTCAGCACTCTCTTTATATTTGTTTCCAAATTGGACAATGCCTCCTCCATATCTCAAGACCATCATGGATGAAGATGTTAGAGGGCATTAGTTTCTTTAGTTTTTGCCCCTGGGCCTTTCACCTCCATTCTACCCAAGAAAAAAGAAAATTATTTATTACGATTTTTTTCAACAAGATGGCTTTTAGATTGAATTAGGTTTGATTATGTTTCTTAAACACAGATAGAGACGTGGAGCAAAGAAGCTCCCATTTGAAAAATACTTTGCCATTTCTCTTAAAAAAAATTGACAATAATTAAACCTTATCAAAATTTTTGTCACTAGCAATTTCTTTGCATTGAATTTAACCATCTTTTGTTATTTTTGTACTTTTTAAAATGTCTTAAAGTTGGTTTCCATTGATTCATTAGTAAAATAATTTTATTTTTAATTTTCCATACCATCAAATAGTGTAGAAGCATAAAATCTTTATTTTTAATTTCCATTTGCTCGGACATTATAGCACACCCATAAAAGAATCATAAAGGCATTAAAAATAAAATAAAAGAACACATAATAGCAACTTAATAGAGTATATGTAAGTTACTAGAAAGCAATGCAAAAATGGCCACTTTATAAAAGTGACCTCGTGGCCAAACAAAAAATAAAGCAAACTTTTTAATTTTTTTTTCTTTTTTTTTAATTTAAAAAAACCTTTTAAATTTTTTTCTTAAATCTTTTTTCCAATTAATTCAATTAACCAATTTAATTAGTTTAATTCAACTAAATTAATTAACTAATTTAATTTTTCACTTTCAATTAAATCAATTAATTAATTTAATTCAATTAAAATAACTAATTGATTTCCCTTTTTTATTTTTTAAATATCAAAAATAACACTTCTTAATAATATTAATTCAATTAAAAATTTTTTTATAATATATTTTTATATATTTATTTGTTTATATTTTATTTAAAAATAACGAGGGTCTTGACAAGATAAACATCATTTTTGACACCTTTACTTGCAAGTATCGCTTTCATCATAGGGTAATTCTGATCTTGTACCGCCTCGGGACCCGGTGTCTACATAGACATATACTAGATGTATCCTAGACTTATATTATACGCATATTAGACGTATATTAGATTTATATTAGACGTATATTAGATTTATATTAGACGTATACTAGACGTACACTAGACATATATTAGACTTATATTAGACGTATACTATATATATCTTAGACTTATATTGTATGTATACTAGACGTATATTATACTTATATTATACATATATTAGACGCATATTAGACTTATATTAGACGTATATTAGACGTATACTAGATATATCTTAGACGTATATTGTACGTATACTAGATGTATATTATACTTACATTATACGTATATATACATATATTAGACTTATATTAGACGTATACTAGACATATATTAGACGTATATTAGACTTATATTATACGTATAATAGACGTATATTATATTTACATTATACATATACTAGACGTATACTAGACGTATATTAGACGAATACTAGATGTATATTATGCATATACTAAATGTGTACTAGATGTATATTGTACGTATACTAGATTTGTACTAGATATATATTGTGCATATATTAGTTGTGTACTAGATATATATTATGTATATACTAGATGTATATAGTGCGTATACTAGATGTGTATTAAATGTATATTGTGTATATACTAGATGTATATAGTGTGTATATTAGATGTGTACTAAATGTATATTATCCGTATAATAGATGTATATTGTGCATATATTAGATGTGTACTAAATATATATTGTCCATATACTAGATGTATATAGCGCATATACTAGATGTGTACTAGATGTATATTGTACGTATACTAGATGTATATAGTGCGTATACTAGATGTGTACTAGATATATATTGTGTGTATACTAGATATGTATTGTGTATATACTAAATGTATATTATACGTATATTAGATGTATATAGTTCGTATACTAGATATATATTATGCGTATACTAGATGTATGTAGTGCGTATGCTAGATGTATATTGTGCGTATATTAGATGTGTATTAAATATATATTGTGCGTATACTAGATGTGTACTAAATGTATATTGTTCGTATACTAGATGTATATTATTCGTATACTAGATGGAACTTGTTGTATACTCTGAGTAAATTAAATGTATATTGTCTGTATATTAGATGTGTACTTGATGTGTATATTTATTAGCTTTAATGCGTATATTCTTGAGTATACGCACTGTATACGCCTAATATATTTTAAATTAATGTGTTTTCTTTTTAAATTTTAAATTTGTTATCATGCAAATAATATAATTAATAGCATGTTTTTAAGTATTTGATTAATTAAGTACCTTGCCACGCCTCTATATTTTGATACTCCACGAGAAAATCCACTGCTTTTCCTATAAATTCAATGCCAAAATTAGCCAATCGTAAATATACAAGTATAATGAATTAATTTCAAAGACTAAAACAATCAATTAATTTACCTTCAGAATGATCCAATGTATTCTTCTTTGGATTGACCTTCCATTTCTTTGAGTTCAACTTTATATGTAGCTAACTATAAACAAGAACATCAATATTAATTTTCTTCATTTTATTCTTAATTAGAAAAAAAAAATCAAAATAATAAAAATTACCGGAAAATTAAGAATTATTTCGGGGCCTTAATATATTTGAGTGTTGCTAAATCATAAGCACGTGCTGCTGCTTCTTCATCATCATAGGCACCTGAAGAGTTAAATTTTCATTAACAAACCAAGTTCAGCAAATAAAAATTGGTTGAAATCAAAACCAAAAATTATCAAAATTTACATGAAAAATCTTAATTTTTAAAGCATAATTGTGCTGTGTACAATCCATGACAACTACATATGTATAATTTACAACATCAGTATCCAAAAAATAGAACTAAAAAAAAAAAGAATACTTGATATATTTATGGTTTCCAATAGATAACTTCTTGTGTTAAGAGAGTCTATTAAGTTCAGATTTTAAAGAAACGATCAAACTGTCATTAGCAAATGAAGTGAGAGCCAGATCAATTCTCTTCTTAATTTCTTTAATTGGAACACCAAAATTGGAACACAGAGTGCAAGTATTCTGGGTCTAAGTATCCTAATGTTCCTTGCACCATTGTCGACAACTGAATTTAGTCCAACGGAACCAATCTTGAAGCACCAAAGTCAGACACTTTTGCTATGTAATTTGCATCTAAGAGTATGTTTGCAGTCTTCACATCTCTGTGGATAATTGGTACTGAAGCTGCAGAATGCAAATAAGATAGTGCTCCTGCTGTTTCTGCTGCTATACTTAGACGAATTTCCCATGAAAGTACCGATGCATTGGTTTCATTGTGAATGTTCTCGAAAAGGGTACCATTAGTAATGTACTCGTACACTAATAATGGAACTTTTGTCTCTAAAAACAACAGCCCAAGAGCTTCACTACATTCCTGTGGTTGATTTGGGAGAGCACAACTACTTCATTAATGAACTGCTCGATTTGGGTTTGATCAACTAATATTGATTTCTTTATGGCAACCTCTGTTTTATCAATTAGAATTCCTTTATAAACTTTACCAAATCCTCCTTTGCCAATTATTGTGGTTTCACCAAAGTTGTTGGTGGCTGTCTTCAATTCATGAATATTTTTGCTGCGGTTGAGTTTCCTTGTGAACTAGAGAGTTTCTTTTCTAACATCACGCCACCATTCTACGAAAAGAACTTTTGTTTAAGCTTGATAAGTTTTCTCTGCTTCAAAACCAAGTAGAGCCAGGAGCCACCAACAAGCATGACCGTTAAGCCTATGGCAACACTTATACCTGAACCAAATTAAAAACTTCTTTGCATTATTTCTTGAGATATTGATAATATTTGGAAAAATTCTGTGCAGATCTTGAAGCTAGTACTTACCAATGGTGAGCTTATGTGATGTTTGATTACGAATGCAGTTGGTTCCATCTTTTCTGCCATTGCCCATATAACCCTTGGGGCAATAACAAGTATAACTCCCATCAGAGTTTTTACAATCATATGTGGAAAGATTGAGGTCTGGAATTAGACACTCGTTTATATCTAGCAAAGAAATATCAGTCTATTGTTAATGCAATTATATTTCAAATAAAATACCACTAAGCCATTGAAAAAGCTACCTGTGCAACCATCTGGAAGGTAAGGATTACCCCCATAGCCTGCGGAGCAATTGCAGCGATAATCTGGACCGTTATCAGAATCATAACATATGCTATTGCTCTTGCAAGCGTAGGTTTCCGGTTTCTTCTGAGCCTCATTACAAGTGACGGAGGCGAAGCGAACGCTAGGCAGAAACGCGAAAGAGGCGAGACGTGGCGAGCCAGGCGAGGAAGAAACGGGAAAGTGAGAGAGAGAAATAGGGAAGTGAGATAAAGATGCTATTTTTGTAGAAAAAGTGGTATTAATGAAATTAAGACTTTAAACTGTTTTATATTTGAAATATTGAGAGAAATGATTGTTATTGTTGTTATTTTTATTTTTTTTGTGTATAATTATGTAAAGAGCCCTAAAATAAATAAATCAAGTGGTCCATAAGAGTAGGCCTAAGATACAAATTGATGAAACCCAAATTCGGCCCAAGTGTAACAGAAAAGGTCAGATCCAAGTTTAAAGAAAGCCCGTATCAAGTTCGCATAGAAATGTTGAGACAGCAAGAGTACAGAAACTGGTCTTATCTCTTATTATCTCAACAAGCTATAACAATATTATCTCAACAATAAGTTATTAGAAGGTCATGTGAGCATAGTCAACCCCATACGAACCAACCAAACCAATCTATGCTACACAAATTGATTTGCAGTAATAACAGAACTCATCAACTACTAATTACAATCTTTTACAGCTTTATTCAGCTACATATATACACAACAATGTATTCATTGAAAAATCAAGCAAACCAACAATTATAGAAGTAGTGACTGTGCAACACTTGCTAAACTTCAGATAATTGTTCTGCTCCACCTTTGGTTCATAATCTAAATAAAGATTGCAGACTTATTCTGAATGTAAATTATTACTTGTAGAAAAAAATATTATTGTATAGACAGTCCATGAAGTATATTAGCAACCAGCAGATTGAATCACCATTACGAATATCTTCCATTCACTTCTTAATCCTCTTCACCTCCTCCATCTTCTTCTTCATATGTAAAAAGTAGCAAAAGAAAAGGCATCATTTCGATTCAAAAACATGTCATTAAGAAAATTATTATCTAATTTGATGGTATCAAATTATCACAGACTGGGATTAATTTTGTAGTAAATTAACGCAGATTGACAGAACTAAATCTGTTGGCAATACATGCAGTTAAAGCAAGTAAAATTTTTGGCTTACACTATTTTAACTCATTTAATATAGAATTTATTTTGCTTTAATTTAATATTCGAATAATTCTGCTGCACAATATTAAAATTCTTTCTACCAAATAGACAAATCAAACAACATAAAAAATCAAATAAATGAAGCATTAAATCAATGTATGATGTGCCAATAGAATTTTTTCCAGGACCGGGAGATATGATGTGCCAAGCCAATGGAATTTTGACGTGTATAAAAAAGGGCATTAAATCAATAGAATGCAATTCAACTGTTTAGGCAATTCTTCAAGTTGCAACACTTGTAATTGAGGAAATTCTATTTTGTCCAATACTGATTCTGGTGTTTCTCCATCCTCTTTTCCAACAATAGCTTCCATCTTCACACATGAATCAATCAACATACGTTGTAGTTTTACTAGAAGGTTGGGCAAATGAGGTGGGAAAATATATATGAGATTGACACAATTATATACTCTCAACTCTTGCAGGCTTCGAAATCCCATAATATCTGATGGAATCTTGAACCATATATGTGTTAGATATGTCAAACCTCTTAAATATAACTCTTTCAAAGAATTAACAACTCCAACAGCAACATAATGTTCTTGGAATGAAAATATCACTTCGAATGTATTGCAATCTATAATTGTTAGCGATTCCAAATTCAGCAACCTCTCCATGAAGTCTATGGAATGAATGCAGAATGGTCATTAACATGGCCAACAGATGAGTCCCCCTTCTTGATAAGTGAAACCTTCCAAAATATCATCAAATTTATTGTGTTATACGCAAAACTTTAAATCATAATAATTTATATTCCAAATTAATTGTGTTAAATGTCTTATATATATATTTAAACATATTATCAAAATAATTTTCTATTTTTGGTATTGTTATATTTCAAAATAAAATTTGATTTAAACATTTATTGATTATGATTTTCTATTGGAAAAACTTAAAAAAAAAAAAATTTCTATTGGAAAAACTTAAAAAAAAAAGTGGTCCAATTTAACTATTATGTAAATTTATTTTGAAATTATCAAGATAGTCGACCAAACACACCATTTTTGACTAATTGAAATTATCAAGATAGCACACCATTTTTGACTAATGATTTCTAGTTTCTTAATGTAATTATGTTGGTTAAAATTTAGTAATGTTTTCATATTGCTTTTTTGTCCATTGCATGGCTATAAATAGCCATGCAAAACGGCCTCTTAGTAGTGCCCAAACTTCATTAAAATTTTGTTTAGTTTGAGAGAAATTCTCATTTGAGAATTAGTGAGATTTTGGGTGTAATTGGGTTAAGGGTTTTGAGAGTTATTTTCTCCACACCTCTTTTGTACCATTTTAAGTTTATTAGTGGAATAATTTTCTGCTCTCTTTCACCCGTGTAATAGGCATTTTGCCGAACCACGTAAATTATGTGTTCTCTATTTTTTTATTTCATCTATTTTGTTTTTGCCTTATTTATCCAATCATATTTTGTTTCGCTGCAAATTTATTCCTAACAAACTGGTATCAGAGCTATCTCAAAATTTTTGGTTGGACGTTGTTATGGCAGCTGCAAAATTTGAGATCACCGCACTGTTAGTTTTGCCTTATAGCAAATCAAGATGAAGGCAAATTTGACACAAAATGGATTGCAAAAAGCAATCTTGGGCAAGGACCAATTACCTGCCACGATGAAAGAGGAGCAGAAACAAGAGTTGGAAGAAAAAACTCTAGCTGCCATCCAGTCGTGCTTGTCAAATGAGGTTCTACGTGAAGTCATCCATGAGAAGACAGCTAAAGATTTGGGGTTTTTTTATTATGGGGTTAAAATTGAAAGATGGAGGAGGTTTAGAAAGGTAGTGCTACAGTTAAAAAAATTAAAAAAATAGGGTGTCAGAAAACAGCAACCAAGTTTGCAGTTTTGCGCCTGGTTTGGGACACCGGGCAGTGGGGCCTGCGCATCAGAAAACAGCAACCTTGGTTGCCGTTTTCTAACCAAATATACTTTTTTTATTTACTGTAAAAGGCTGCAGCGCACAGTAACATAGTAGACCCGTGCCTTCTGCAAGGCACGGGTCTGAAACTTTTTATTTTATTTTTTTTTTTTCAAAATTTCGCTTTAAAAGTGCATTGAGCCTCATTTACTTACCGTGTTCTCTCAATTGCTTACCCTGCTCTCTCAATTGCTTACCTTGCTCTTTCTTGTTCTTTAATATTGGTAAGTGCATTCTTCACTACAAAAAAAATAGGGAATTAGCGTGGAAATTTCCTTCGCTAATCCCTTAAATTTAGCAGCCCTCTTGCTGGTGGCCTCCTCGGCCTGCTTCCTGGTGGCCTCCTCGGCCTGTTTCCTGGTGGCCTCCTCGGCCTGCTTCCCTGTGGCCTCATCTGGCCGTGCCGATCTCCCCTGGGCCATCTCCCTTAAAGCTTCAATGTTGGGAGGACAGACATCCCCAGGCGCTTCTTCCTCCTCTAACTCGTCACGGAGCACCATATATCGACGCCGAAGGGGTTGATCCCCTGCTTTCGCATAAAGTGTCGGAGGACTTGAGGCAGTAGCAGCAACAGCATTCACCGGAGGGGCAGCAGAGATAGGGGCGGCAGCGATCGGGCCAGCGACCTTTGACCGTTGCTGCAGTTGATGCACTTCGGAACCGGGCAAGATCTGATAAGTTGCAATTATATTAATATTTTAGATTAATTCTTGGCCTAATTATGTGTTTTATTTATTTAATTTTAATATTAATTAATTAGTTTTTGTCATTTTATTAGTTTTTAATGTTTTTATCATTTTTAATAAATTTTGGGATGTTTTCAGGTGTTTTGTTTTAATCCGGAGCTAAATTGGAGGTTCGGGATTGATTTTAGAAGCAATTGTGGAAGGAAGCCAGATTTTGCCTAAAGCACAGTTGTGCTTTCGAATGGAGCGCGCATCAGCGAGGACAACCGACGACACAGCTGTGCTCCCTTGCAAAGCACAGCTGTGTTCCGCAGCTGGAGGCGCGCGCGCACGGAGTGACAACGCTCACTGCCTCGCCCACAGCATAGCTGTGTTTCTGCGTGAAACACAGCTGTGTCACAAGGATTACACGACGCAAGTTTTCTTTGCCAAAAACACAGCTGTGCTTTTTGTCAGGTTAAAAGGAAAACGCCGCTTCATCACCAAGGGGCGAATTAGATTTAGGATTAATTTCTTTTAGTTTCCAGCAGTCTTTTATTTTATTTTAGGTTTTAATTTTCATTTTAAAATTCTGTTTTATATAGATTTAATTTTAAATTGCAATTTTGTTCTTAATTAATTTAGATTATTTTTAGTTTAAATTTATATTTTGTGGATTCAAGAAGATTCAAAGGTTGATGAACAAGAGTTTCAAGATCTATTTTCTCTCTCATCAAGGGTGTATTCTAAACTTTGATTTTCCATATTTATGTTTATATTCTTGATGTTAGAGTAGTTATTTTTGCTTAGGAGTTCTTGAATCATATTTGTATTTTGGATTTTTGGATTTAATGAATATTTTCATGTTTCTTTTATTTCTCTCATTATATTTTCTGCATTTATGATGATTATTTGATTTGATTATGATTTAGTCCGGAATGATGATTAATTTCAAATCTGATTTTTGTTGTAATTTGTTTTTGCTCTGTTCTTATATCTCTACATCTATCGATTTTGCTTGCTCCGGAAAGGGACGCTTGATTTATAGATGTTAGTTTTATAATTTTCAGATATGTGAGGAATAGATGGGTTTTGGGTTGTTTGGCTCCGGAATGGGAAAGCAAATCGAATCTAGGACTTTAGACCCGCGCTTAGGCTAGTTGTATGGCTTACTCCGGAATGGGATGTCATGCAATTAGAGTAGCTTGCTCTAGAATGGGACGCTTGGCTTTAGTTGGGTTGTCCAGAATTTCATGTTTATATTGTTTTACCAATTTCCAATTACATTTATGAGGATAGAATTTCCTAAACATTTAATTTCATCCTTGAGTAATTTTTGATGAACACTTTTATTTTTAATTGTTAATTAATTTTCTTGCTTAGCTTAGTTTTCTCCACCAAACAAACCGGGGACATCTCATATTCACTCATCTATAGATATTTAACGTGACAATCCTTTTTCCCTTGGGTACGATAACTCGGGGTCCTAACTATACCCCACTTTATTACTTGTCGATTCGGTATACTTGCCGAACGCTGATCAAGTTTTTGGCGCCGTTGCAGGGGAAATACGGTGTTGGTTGTTTTATATCTTAAGTTGAGTTAGTTTGAGATTTTTTTTTATTTTATTCTTCTTTGTTTTAATTTGGTGTTTATTTTTGCAGGGAAATTTTGAGATATTTTCAAAATGATGCAAGATAGCGATCAAGACTATGAGTTGGTCCTTTTACGATGCCAAGTGAATGATATGATGAGGGAGATGCAAGAGTTACGATAAATGTATTCAACTTCACCAGTCACCTATTCACCATCTTTTGAAGATCCCTACTCTCAATGGGTATCACAAGAGTCTCATTGTGCCCACATCGAACGTCTTTTAGACCACATATATTGTAGAGAGAAACAATACCAAGTGGAAAGGGGAGAGTTGCAGGCTACAATCAACTATCAAGAGGAGAGGATCAAGGCTCAAGGGGATCTATTAAAGAATCAAGCATTGGAGATCCAAAATTTGGAATCCAAGTTGGAGCTTTTAATTGTCTCTTCGAGTGATCAAAAAGATGGTGGTGAATTGAGTCATGCACCTAAAGAGATTAACGAGAATATTGAAATTTTTGAGGATGGGTTGCATGAAGAAGAAAAGGAGCCAATTATTGTTGAAGACAAATCTTGTGTTTCTTTGAAAACTAATTTCAATTTTTCTGTGCAGGATAGTGCACCAAAGGAGCAAGGTTATGCGATTCTCAAATGGAAGCACTGGATTCAGTCCATTTGAAGGATTTATTTAGGCTGGAAGAGCCGGTAGAGTTCGTCTATAGTGAACCCAAGGTGGAGTCATACTTCATCGAAGACATGGAATTTCCCACCTTGGTGGCTTTCGATGATTTTCTCTTACTGATGGGGGAAAATGAGGAGCAAAAACCGAAAAAACTATTATTTGGTTCACAAGCTCGTCCACCCGAGAGTAACATGAGTCGAGCTGGGACTCATTAAACCAGAACTTTTCGTCTTAACCCTTTTTATTTAATTGTATGTCATTTATATGTGTTTTTGTGTGTTATGTTTTTAATTTTTAATCGTTTATTTTTGAGTCTTTATAATTTTCCTTAAATTTTTGGTGTGTTAGAAAGTTAATTTGTTGTTTTTAATGTTTAATTTGTTGATTTTTAATTTTTGGTTTTAATTGGTTTTGGTTTAGTTTATTGTTTTGGAATTTAACAAGCAGAACAACATGAAAATTCAAAAATTTTGCAGCCACAATTGTGCACTGAAGAAGTGGGGCAGTAGCATTTAATAGCTATCTCACGGTGACAATTAAAATTGTTGTCACCGTGAGATGTGGTACATCAGGGCAGTAGCATCAGGTAAAGTGCGAAAACACAGCTGTGCTTTTCAAAAGCACAGCTGTGCTTTCGTTTAAGAAACACGCCGAAACAGAGCGCTGTATAAAACACGGCTGTGCTTTTTTCAAAAGAACAGCTGTGCTTTTTGCACATCCCTCTTAAAACATGCCTGTGTTTATTTTTGCTGCTCTTTTCTTTTTCCTTCACCTCTGTTCCCCCTGTTCTTCAAAATTAAAATTTTCTCTCAATCTTCTCTTTGATCTCCTTTTGAAATCCAAGCTCATCTCAGGTAATTTTTATTTTATGCATTTTCATAGAGCTAATTGGAATTCCTTTCAACGTATTTCTGTTTTTCTATTATTCTTTGCCGATTCTGATCTTCCCCATAATTTCTGCAAAAATTCTAGATTTTTGGGGTTAAGAATTAAGAGCTCTCTTCCATTATTTATCTTCCAAAATTTTTAAGTCAGTTAGCTAATTTCTACAGATTCCAGGTACGCTTTATTCCCACTCTGTCCATTCAAAATTTTTCGTTCTTTTTCTGATTCCTTTGTGCACTGAGCTTCAATAAAAAATTTATGTTGTTATTTGACATTGTGAATTGAGAGGTGTTTCTTCTCTTGCTAATGGGTGTGTAGGATGAGAAAGTTGTGCTAAAAATTTAGTTTGTTAACTCTGCTCACCAGATGCTTGATGAAATGTCTAAATGAGAAATTCATGTCAGATTTGAGACTTGTAACGTGAAAATGCAACATAATTGTTTATTTTTTTACCCAGCTCTATTATTATAATCTGTTGAGGTTATTTTCAAATTCAATTTTTTCATAAATCAAGTTGTTTATTCACTGCTGATTTGGAGTTTTTAACTGCTGAGCTTTATCTTAACATTTTATACACTGAGCATCAGATTTTGAGCCTGATTTCATATATGTGTTTGTGTTTAAATTGCTATTATAGCAGTGTTGAGTTGATGGATGCCATTTGAATTGAATTTGAACTCAGTACTTATTGTGTTAGATGGGGGTATATTTTGCGTTTTGCCTTGAAATATAGCTGCTGGAAATGGGGAGTTAGGACTTCAAAATTCTGAATTAAGTGTTTTGAGATAATTTGGGCATGATGCATGGTATGAATATGGAAAGAAATATTTTGCAAATTAAATTCAAATTGCTTGAGATTACACTTGGCATTTATTTTGTTTTAGAAGCATTTGCTGCTGCCTTTAGTTTTTTAATTTAGATGCAATTGATATTGTGTTTGATTGTGTTGAGACAATTGCATGTTTGCTAGTTCCCGACTTGATAGGATTAGGATAAGTTGTAATGGATGCCAATTTTTCAAATTCTTATTTACATGCAACTTTGAATTTTTCCTACATATTTTTGCTATGATGAATAGAGCATTGATTAAGCAAACTGTGCATTGTTCTCTATTATTCTCCAATAATTGCATTTATTTTATTCTTGGCATTTGCACTTCAATAATGAATTACTTGTGCTTATTTTATTCTCCACCTTGGGCTTTTCATTTTTAATTTCTTTAAATTCTAATTTGTGCAATTTTTTAATTTTTACTATTTTGTGCATAGACTTTGTACTTCAATATGTTTATACATTTGCCTTATGCTTAATGTTTCAATTTTTGCATCATCATTAGCTAGAAATTATATTTATTTTGCAAATTTCTGTTGTGATGTTTTGGTGAGTTTTGATATTATTCTTCCAATTTAGTTATAGATATGGTTTGCACTTCATGAAACCAAGAATGTTTTGAACAAAGTTTATACTTTCTTTTTCAGGAACCATGGTTTGCAACAGAGATGAGCAACCTTCAGAGCCTATTCAGCCTCCTGATTGGTTGACTCCAGCACAGCGCACATTATTCAACAAGCTGGCTACAAAGATCGTTATCTCTAGTAGGTTTAAGAGTATGAAGACACTCATTGACCTGAGCATTCAAGAGAGGGTATTAACTTTGCTGAGGAACATTGGATGGGAGGAGTTCTTTTCTCTGAATGGCCCAACTCATCCTGAGATAACATTGGAGTTTCTTAGTACTTTTCAGTATTCTCCAAGGTTATCTAAGGATGATAGGAATACCATTCAGTTTAGAGTGCGCAATATTCCCTACTATCTTTCGATTTCAGACTTAGCTACATATTTGAGACTGCCAATGGATGGAGAGGTGCAAATAGTCAGTGAATCAGCTTCTCATTGGGCCATTATTGGGAAGCCCAACATGGAATTTCGCGCAAGAAACACCAAGTCGACAAAACTACGCTCTCCAGTTTATCAGTACCTACACAGAGTAATGACTTCCTCAGTGTTTATGCGACCAGGGTGTCCAAGTAATGTGACCACACCCGATTTATTTTTCCTTTATGCTATGGAGGCTGGGATCCGAGTCAATGCCGTACCCTGGTTGTGTAAGCAGCTGAAGAGAGCTACAGCCACCTCAGGGAAGAGGATCGGGATTGGTGGGTTGATCACCATAATCATGAGAGCTCTACATCTGCCTACTGCTGATATGGGACGACACTTGACATCATCTTATTTGATTGATGAGGAGGTAGTACTCAGATGTAGGATAGCTATAGAGGATCCATTTTCCGAGAGTGGATATAGACTGAGGAGAGCGGAGGAGTTGGAGGCCCATAACTTGGGTGATGATGGAGAGGGCGATTCTGATGATGCCCACCCGCCAGCTGATCATGATGTTGATGCTCCACCACCACCTCCGCCACAGAGACCGACAGCTAGTACTTCCAGTAGGAGGGTGAGACAGAGGAGTGACATACCATTCTCCCCTCCAGATATGAGTCGCTATGCTCAGGGGCATGTTGAGCCATCTTCTTCCACAGCCCCTCCACCCTTAGCTCCATATTTAGATGCTTCGATGGTCCAGACTTTGATTTCAGAGATGCAGTCTATGACTACTACGATGACGCGGTTTGAGACTTCTATCAGCATGATTCAGACTTCTTTTAGTGAGTCGAGGAGGGAGCAGACAGTTTTCCAGGAGAGGGTTTGGGAGAGATTGGATGAGCTGAGCAGAGGATTGGTGGAGGTTAGGGCAGCTACCTTTCAGAGTGACCAGTTGATCTCTGGCATGGACCTATCAGTGCAGAGAGCTTGGGAGTGTTTGTCTTCCATTGAGGTGCAGATGGAGCAGGTGTGCAGAGACATGGTCCTGGGAGCTGAGCAGAGAGACGCATTCTTGGGAGGGTTTTAGCACCAGATTATGACACAGTTGGACAGGTTGAGCAGTGAGATTCTCAAATTTTTTACACCTGTTTCCACTGTATTTCCTCCACATTTGAGACGACCACCACTATGATATATTGTATATCTTTCAGGAAGTGATTCTTTCATAACAGATTTTGTAATCTATTTATTTATATTGTGGTTAATGAAATTGATGTAGTCAAGCAATGTATGATTTTATTTACTTTGTTATATTTTGAAATTGTGTGGCTGAGCCAATGCCGTGTGATAGGATAGATATATTATTTGTGTTGGCTATGCATTTCACATAATTCAGAATATTTCATTTTGCACAGGGATTATTGAATTTTTGCACAGGTTTTGAGTTACTTTGTTTTGCACAGTTGGCATGTAGGAATTTTGGATTGTTTTTAGTTTTGCACAGTAATTGTTTTATGTTTGCCATTTTGAGATGATTGCAATAATTTTTAAACTGCAATGAGCTTTTTGCACAGTCAGGGAAAATTTTTGAGACATTTATTTGTGTACTTCATTTATTTGCACTGAGGACAGTGCAACATTTCGAGTTTGGGGTGGAGTACTATTTCATATTTTTCAAACCAAAACCAGTTTTGTTTAGTATGTGTCTTTTTAGTTGTTGTGTTTGAGTAGTTTTAGTTAGTTTTGCTTTGTTTGTGGCGTGTTTGTGCCAAGTTTATATCTGAATATTTTTATGGTTGTTTCTTTTTTTATTTTCCTTCGATTTAAATTTTTATTTTGTCCTAGTAGTTCTCAATTGTGAATAATTTTGATCTCAGTTTTAGAAATTTTTGTTTCCTTCAATTTTAAGTTGAGTGAGAAATAGTCCTGTTGTATCTTTATTTGCTAGACTGCATGTAAACCTTAATCATACTTTGCAATTTCTAAATTTTGAGCACTTTGGGCCTGTTTTTAAAAATTGAGAAAAATCTAGTTGCAATTAGGGAATTAGATGAAAACTCACTAAGAGCGCTAGAACCTTTCTGATTACCCATCGAAGCGACCCTCGGATGAGACATAATTTAGAAAATGATTTAGGCAACCCTTCTTTGTATAGCTCTTTTAAATGACTTTTCCTACCTCAATTTCATAGTCTCTTGTTAGCCCGTTGAGCCTTTTATTTAGTGTGCTAAATGCGTGCTTATTTTATTGTTACATATATTAAAACTACCTTTAGCCTTAAATGATTTTTGCCTCCCCTTTGAAGAGTGGCCACTATAGTAAGGTTGGGTTTATATTTTGGGTAAAAAGGAGTTTAGTTTTTGTCAATTTTTGATGTAAATTTCTGTTTGAAAATTGATTGGTATGTGTAATGGAGAGTTGAGCCCATTTAAAGATATGAGTTTGGGGTTGACAAAGAGGAATGTGATTTATGTGGTTTATTGGTCTTTTGAAAATTAGAGCTCAATTTTAGTTCTTGTTGATATTTTTGGATTAATTTAGTACTTCATTAATTGTTAGTGGCTAGTTGGTTTTTTATGCTTCTTTAAAAAAAAAAGAGAAAAAAAAAATTTGAAAAGGAAGAAGCATTGCAAGTTTTTCCTAGCTAACTGAGCAAAATGTAAGTTTGGGGTACAAAAGTTAATAACACTTGAACTGGTGCCTTGTGATGATCATTGTTGAATATTATGTGGCATTTATTATTTTGAGCTAAGTTGATGAGTTAAGGTGTATTTAAGACCAATTTTGGTTTGATGGTATATAATTGGGTTGGGAATATTCATTAGTACAGTTGGGTAATTGTGGTTTTGTTTAGGTAGTGGCCATTTTTCTCTAGTGACTTTATCTTCCTTTGTTAGCCAATTTACCTAAGCCTAATGTTACAAACAAAATGTAAGACCTCTTGATTCTTTGTTTTGTCTTGTCCTATTTAGTGGAGATGACTTTCTAGTAAGGTTTGGTACGTAAGAAGAGGCATATGGTGTTTCTTGAGCTTTGAGTGAAAAGCCATGAGTGCATTCATGCATTCGAGTTGATTCCTTTTCCCAACATTATATCTAGAAGTTTTATTTTTAAATGATAAAAAATTTTGTTTTGGCCTTTTGCACACACACACAGAAATTGCTTGGTATGTTTTTGTGTTTATTTGTTATTTAGTAAGCATTGGTATTTACAAGCCTATCTTCTTGTCCCTTAATTGAGAATGACTCCTTATTTTCTTTTGTTGAGATTGAAATGATTGAGAATGAGGTTCATTCAGTTTACTCGAGGATGAGTAAAGGTTTGAGTTTGGGGTAGTTGATAAGTTGCAATTATATTAATATTTTAGATTAATTCTTGGCATAATTATGTGTTTTATTTATTTAATTTTAATATTAATTAGTTTTTGTCATTTTATTAGTTTTTAATGTTTTTATTATTTTTAATAAATTTTAGGATGTTTTCAGGTGTTTTGTTTTAATCCAGAGCTAAATTGGAGGTTTGGGATTGATTTTAGAAGCAATTGTGGAAGGAAGGCAGATTTTGCCTAAAGCACAGCTGTGCTTTCGAATGGAGCGCGCATCAGCGAGGACAACCGATGACACAACTGTGCTCCCTCGCAAAGCACAGCTGTGTTTCGCAGCTGGAGGCGCGCGCGCATGGAGCGACAACGCGCACTGCCTCGCCCACAGCACAGCAGTGTTTCTGCGTGAAACACAGCTGTGTCACAAGGATTACATGACGCAAGTTTCCCTAGCAAAAAACACAGCTGTGCTTCTCAAAGCACAGCTGTGCTTTTCGTCAGGTTAAAAGGAAAACGCCGCTTCATCACCAGGGGGCGAATTAGATTTAGGATTAATTTCTTTTAGTTTCCAGCAGTCTTTTATTTTATTTTAGGTTTTAATTTTCATTTTAAAATTATGTTTTAGATAGATTTAATTTTAAATTGCAATTTTGTTCTTAATTAATTTAGATTATTTTTAGTTTAAATTTATATTTTGGGGATTCAAGAAGATTCGAAGGTTGATGAACAAGAGTTTCAAGATTTATTTTCTCTCTCATCAAGAGTGTATTCTAAACTTTGATTTTTCATATTTATGTTTATATTCTTGATGTTAGAGTAGTTATTCTTGCTTAGGAGTTCTTGAATCATATTTGTATTTTAGATTTTTGGATTTAATGAATATTTTCATGATTTCTTTTATTTCTCTCATTATATTTTCTGCATTTATGATGATTATTGGATTTGATTATGATTTAGTCCGGAATGATGATTAATTTCAAATCTGATTTTTGTTGTAATTTGTTTTTGCTCTGTTCTTATATCTCTACATCTATCGATTTTGCTTGCTCCGGAATGAGACACTTGATTTATAGATGTTAGTTTTATAATTTTCAGATATGTGAGGAATAGATGGGTTTTGGGTTGTTTGGCTCCGGAATGGGAAAGCAAACCGAATCTAGGACTTTAGACCCGCGCTTAGGCTAGTCGCATGGCTTGCTCTGGAATGGGACGTCATGCAATTAGAATAGCTTGCTCCGGAATGGGACGCTTGGCTTTAGTTGGGTTGTCCAGAATTTCATGTTTATATTGTTTTACCAATTTCCAATTACATTTATGAGGATAGAATTTCCTAAGCATTTAATTTCATCCTTGAGTAATTTCTTGATGAACACTTTTATTTTTAATTGTTAATTAATTTTCTTGCTTAGCTTAGTTTTCTCCACCAAACAAACCGGGGACATCTCATATTCACTCATCTATAGATATTTAACGTGCTAATCCTTTTTTCCTTGGGTACGATAACTCGGGGTCCTAACTATACCCCACTTTATTACTTGTCGATTCGGTACACTTGCCGAACGTCGATCAAGATCCTCCGCCTCTTCCTTTCCTCCTTGGCCTTTCGATCGGCCTCTCTCTTGGCGACTGCCCGAGCGCCTACCGGCTGTGACATGTCGTTCCCACCAGCCATCGCAACTGCAACAAACACAAACAAGATAAGTTCTTCTCTCATAAAAGAGATATTTAATGCAAATACAATACATGAGTAACAATTTATGTTATCACCTCTGCTCCAATCCTAGTTCTCACGTTGAACATTTTCAGCAGCTTTAGCATTGGAAGGCCCATGCAACGTCAACAGCAATTGTTTGGACTCGAAAGGCTCCCCATTTCGAGCCACAACACCCATCAACTTCTAGCTGTCGGCCTCATACATGGACTGCCCTACGGCCAAGTCCTTCAAAATGTTGGCCTCTCCTGATCGGGCTAGGCTCACCCTAAATCCTCCAATCTTTCCCACCAGAAAATATCTTTCTTTAAATCCTTTCATGAAAGTGGGGACATTGATGAGTTTCTTCCTCGGTCGGCTGGTGAAAAAATATTTCGTTCCATCACTCCGACAAGAGATGTAGAAAAAGTGGCTGAAAAGATCAAGGGTCGGCGCCACTCCCTCCAGGATACACAAGATTCTGAAGCAAGGCACCGTCCTCCACCCGTTTAAATGCAGTTAGTTAGGGGCAATACCATAACCCCTCAGGACAGCAATCTCAAATGCGCTGAAAGGGAAATGCATTCCTGCATCCAAACTCCACAAGTGGCAGATGAACCACTCATTCCCATCCTTCCCAAAGGGCCCCTCCATCACTGCCATGGAATCAGCACTCGGCATCACCAAAATGTCATCCGAAAAATCATACTTGGCAGGAATCTCAGCCACCTCTCCGGGGATTAGTCGGGAGCAGCGCTCAACTGGTGTCCTGCCCCTGTACTCCTTTATGAAACTTTTATCTATGGACGGGCTGCTATTGGAAGCCATTGATAAAGAGAAGAAGGTAGAAATGCAAATTCCTAACTTCTAAAGGGAATGAATGCAGATGAAAAATCAAAAACAAAGGAAGAAATTGAAGAGCAAGGTGAAGGAGGTACTTACTTGATAGTGGGTAGCTTGGAAAATTTTCGGAAAGAAGTAAAAGAGGTTTGTTGGAAGAGAGCAAGAAAAACTTTTGGCAGAGCTTCGCTAGGGATTGCAAAAGTGAAGAGAAAACTGCACAGGAATTGCCCTATTTATAGGCAAAACTTCTGAGGCACGCCAACCGTCTCGCCACTAGCAGCACGCCACGTCTACCAAAGACATAATGGCTGTACGAAGCACGAAGCATCACCCTCGGAGCACGCGCAACATTGAATGAAGACAGCTGTACAAACAGGCGCGCCTCTTCAAAAAAAGCGCCGTGCAAAATTCAAAAGTCCCACCAACGTATGTCTCCCGAGCGGAACGACTAGAAGCGGGCACTATCCGAACGGATTCACTCTAGGCAAATCTATGCCCGATCGGACCAGTTTGAGGGGGGGACAAGTGATAACCCTATAAATATCATTTGCATAAAGGCCCATCTAGTCGGACCAGTCTGTTGGCAAAGCCCAAGGCCCAATAGCAGAGAGGTAGCAAGCGTGAGCTCCAAGGCAGCGCATACGCCCGATCGGCTGATATGACCGCCAGTCCCATCAGCCGTCTGACATAAGGCAGCGCCCATGCCCATCAACTGCTCCCTGTCACTTCGCCGCGCACCTACTCTGACTGCCAGTTATCAAGTCTCAGGCACTCAAGTGCACCTTAGCTTTCTCTTATAAATAGCCCAGCCAACTATGGCACCAGGTATTGAATCTCTAGCATTCTATCTCTAAGCATTTTCTCTCTAAAAGCTACTAACTTAAGATTCGGAGTGCTTACGCCTGGTCCGACCGGGCTCTTTCTCTTGCAGGATCTACTCATCCGATCGGATCTCACGCTACAAATTAGCCAGCTCTCCCTCTATTTAGATAAAGACTTTCCATGCTTTATCAATTTTATTTTTAATGCAATTCTTTAATAAAATCAAAGGAGCATCTCCCACGACTGTTCAGTAATTAGAATTAGTCAAATAATGTTTCTTGCCTAGTTTACAGATAATGAAGAATTGATTATTAAAAGCGTCTTCAATAATTATAACTGGTTTACTGAAATAATTGGGAAATTCATCTTCGAGAGTCTGATCAAATATTGGATTAAAATTGAGATTAAACCTTTAATTGAGAATTTTTCTTCTTTGATTCTTATTTAGTAATTTTCTTACTTTAGTTAATTTTCTATTCATTATTTTCATCAATCAGAACCTCATTTATTTATTTAATTGTTTTCATAAAAGAATTAATTTTCTGCCCATTTTTGTGGATTCGACCATACCCATCACTACTAGAATTTTTGATTTTAGGAAATAGAATTTTATTTTTTATGGTTTTGACACCCATCATTCTCTCTAAAAGTATGAATGACATTAGATAACTTTTATTAAATTACTTTCATAGATTTTAAATGACGTTTATATACATTTTATTTTTAATACTCTCAAATAAACAATTATTTTATGCATTTATTTCCACGCTTGCTTTTTGGTGGATTATAGGGCAGAGCAGAATCGAACTGGAACCAAAAATCAAGCCGAGCTAAATGTATTTTAGTCTATTTGATTTTCGGTCCATTCAGTTCTAAACTGAATTAAAAATCTAGTTTATTCGGTTCATCAAATTTAAAAACCGAATACGCCGAACTTATCAAATTAATGAAAATGCATTTTGTAATTTATTTCCATATATTCATATTTTTGTTTTTAGTACATGAAAAATATATAAATAAATTAAAAAAATACTTTTCTCATTTTTTGTTTAAAAAATCTATTGATTCCATTATATAATATTTTTGCTTCTTAGTTAAACTTATGTGGAGTCAACTTGAAATTTAAGTTAAAATTTTAATCATAATTCTTGAATTTTATTTCAAACCCAACGGTGTATATATATATGTATGCTGCATTATTGATTTGAATTTATATTTGATTACTAATTTATTTTTTTATTTTATATGTGATTTTGATTAATACTTATTAAGAATAAAAAATGATGAATTTATGTCTATTATTTCTATTTTAGTTAAGTTAAATGGTTTTATTTTAGTGAACACATGCTAATTTAATTTATGAACCCATAAAGATTTAAAGCACAATTAAAAAAAAATATCCGTAAAGTCTAAAACTGATAGAACTGAACCCATCAAAATTTATTCAGTCTATTCAGTTTCTGTTCAATAAAATTCGGTTTACAATTCCATTTTTGTTATTTATATTAATCGGTTCTCGAACAATTCAGTTAGGTCCAAAACTGAACTGACCAAAAGAACAGCCGTAGTGGCTTAGTTAGAGTTTACTATGTACTATGCCTATTTATACGTGGATCAAATATCAAATTGTAGATAGTAATTTTACAATCATGTTTAGGGACTTTAGGGATTTTATAGAGTAATTTTTGTATCACAAAAATTATCCATTTATAAATAATAATATTGATGAGTAATAAATTATACCATTTATGTAATATTAATATGAAATTTTTATAATTTATATTTTTATTTATGATTTGTACTTTAATGTTTAAAATTTTTAAATATTATGTTTTATATTATGGATGAATATTTTTTAATGCTATGCTTCATAAGATAATTATATGTTTCATAGGTAAAATTTCAAGTCTTATGAATCCTAATTGAGGAAATTCAATTTTGTCCAATGCCGATTCTGAAACTTCTTTATCCTCTTTTGCAACAATAGCTTCCATCTTCTCACCATAACTAATATGTATATATTCTAGTTTCACTAGAAGTTTGGGCAAACGAGGCTGGAAAATATGTGTGAGATTGTCAAAATTATGTACAATCATGTTTCGCAAATTTTGAAATCCCTTAATTTCTGATGGAATCTTGATGAATTTTTTCAATCAAATTATTGTTGGAAATACTTTGAGTAATGACATGAGAAACGGTATGCAAAATTTTTATTAGAAACATAATTTTTTTTTAAAAATTCTAAATTTAGAGTATTTTGCATTGATGCTTATTCATATTTAATAATGAATTTTCTTGAATCTTTAATTATTCAATTAATATAATATTATTAAATTATTTATCACGTGCAGTATAAGTGTATACAGAATTAGTATATATATATGGGTTAAAATGAGTATTAAATTTGAATCTTGAACTTAAAAATGATGAAGATGGAATCTAAACTTGTTTGTTGAACATAAAAATAATATCTTATAGAATTAATATCGGTATCTTCACCCATTATCTTATTCTCGTTAATCAATAAATAATTTATCTCTTTGATTTTGTAAAAAAAAAAGTATGATATTTAATCTTTATAATTAATGTATCTTAATCCATTATTCATGGATATTAAGAAAGACAAAGTGACGTAATCAGAATTCTTAAAACTGATTACTTGAAACTGGGTCACAATTAATTTGATAAATACTAGTGTAAAGAATATGCATGTTGTATATGGATTAATTAACTATAAACAGAGATAATGAGTAATAAAAAGCAATAATAGCATAATCCTTGCATGATGCAGCCCCTTCCCTATATTGATTAATGATTGTGAACTTTCCCACTAATTAATCAATGCCATAATTATTAATTACGATGTTAATTCATTAATCAACCCACTAGCTCTCATTAACGTCTACACACACTTCAATATCCTCTCCTAATTAATCAATATATACCCTCTTTCATTCTCTCTTCATCATCTCTATGAATATGCATGGATTCTCAAATTAACATTCAAAACCCTAATAACATCGACTGCTCCATGGATGACATTTTAATTTAACTTTTCTTCATTAGTTACAGGGCAGTGAATTGCATGTGATGCAGAATATCAGATTCTTTTGAGATAGATTCTTTTGTTTCACAACAGAACAACAGTTATGGTTTTGAAGAAATGATGGAAATAAAAGTGGACAATTCTGCCCTTCTTCAGCGGAATTGGAATGAAGAGCCACTTAAGAATGAGTATGAAAAAGAGAAGCAAAAGAGGGGTATTTTTGGAAGAAAAGATCACTGCCAGTACTAGAACTGAAAGAAATCCAACGGCATTTTGATAAGCCCATCACTGGGGCTGCTAAGGAGATGAATGTCGGCTTGACAGTTTTGAAAAAGAGATGCAGAGAACTCAATATTATGAGATGGCCACACAGGAAAATCAAGAGCTTGAAAGCTCTAATCAATAATGTTAAGGTATATATATATTTGAATTATGTCCTTTTGTTATATATATTTTTTATTTTTTTAATTTTGAAAGATTTTAGAAATATCAATAGTACATTAAAAGTAATTTTACTATAAATTTTTCAAATTTTTCACTATATTGAAAATAGTTTTACCACCGAGATATCTTTAAAAAGACGTTAGGATCATATTTGGACATATACCGAATTGATATGACCTAATAAAATAATAATTTTGGCTGTTATGTTTTGAGGGGACAATTAATTAATTGAATGTTGAATGTAGGAAATGGGCTTGAGCGATGAGGCAGAGATGCTGGAGGAACATAGAAGACTTGTAGAGGAAGTGCCTGATTTAGATCTTGATGATAGAACTAAGAAGCTAAGGCAGGCTTGTTTTAAAGCCAATTATAAGAAGAAAAGGTGCGCACTACCCCATGCTTAATTAATATATGTGGAGAATTAGAGGTTTTGTAATTTCTTTTTAATTTTATTTTATGGCTAATAGTACTACAAATTATATCATAATCTATATTAATCTGCCCAACAGGAATAAAATAAAAAGAAAATATATTGGTCTTATCCATTGTGTGAAACAAGTGAGAAAATCACTTGAAATTTTCATTGAGTAATTTTCTTTATTGAGAAAATTTATTGCCATTCATAGAAGCAATGGCAAATGATAGATTCATATATAAATTTATTTATCTATATGGTCAATGATAATAATTAATAACCCTAACAAATGGTTAGGATGTCTTCTAAAACACTATCTATGCTCTTCGACTTTCTCAAGCCTATAAAACTGACTAATTATTCATCATTGAGAACACATAATTAAAAGCGATTCTTTTAGTGGCATAAATAAAAATTAAATCTCAAATTTCATTTAAAAAAAAATCTAATTTTTTACAGTTCAAATAAACAATATTCATAATAATCCACTTTCTAAGCACTATATCAGTCAATACTAATCATATTTCTCCAAATTAACAATATCGACAGAGTATTACTAGCCTTAGAAAAGATATGTACGCATGAATTGCATAAGAAAAGTAATTAATAATTTAATATAGTATACAAACCAGAAACTGAGATTTGGAGGAAGACAAAGTGAAGAAACTAGATTTTCTTCTAATCCTCAAAATCTTGGGATTTTTTTAAAATTGGTGTAATTTAAAAAAAAAAATAGAAAATAGGACTACAGTAAAAATATTTGAATTTTTGAAGTATCAGAGTGCCAGGAACCGGCACTCTTTTGTGCCGGTTTCTGGTGTGTCAAAATGTTTGGTGTCTTTGCTTCATTATCCTTGTTTGGTTTTGCTAGAGATCGGCCGTTTATGACGAGCTCCATTATCGGTGCAACCTCCGTTGAGCAAGTTAAAGAAGACATTGATGCTTTTTTGACAACTGAGCGACCTTTGCCACCAGATGTAATGGCAGGTATTGAAACTATTTTCAAGAGATACACAGATCCAACTATCCTTTGAGAGCTGTAGCTTTGAGGCTGTAATATGAACAAATTATAAAAGCATGAACTTAATTGTACAATGGAATTATTTTGACAGAGAGAATGAAGAGATCACTATGAAAGCCGGAGGCTTCAAGCTTAGAACTAGGAGTCTCATAACGATTTTGCCGAAACTAATTGCCACTTGAGAGTGTAATAAGTCCAAAGACGCTTATGCATAAATCACAATATCATCGCCAACTATTTTCTCTCTCTCTCTGCATCAAAGTTTAGAAGGTTCCTGCCGTTTTGCTTTGTTTTGTTAAAACATATTGAAAGTTGCCAATTAAATAAATTATTTTAGATAGATCAATAAAAAATGAAAAGTTTAGTATGTAATTTCCTATATGTTCTCACAAAAACGCTCACTTCATAAGAAATGAAAAATATGCCAATCATAAAGCCGCATTATGATTCCTGCCTACCGCATTATGATTCCTGCCTATATATTTAATAAGTTTCCAACAAACTAGAACTACGTAATTTTCATTTAAAATTGTCTGTGTGTTGTGAACATTTGCCTAATATTTTCTTATAACCATTTAATTAATATCTGAACGATTAAAATATATAAAGAAAGCATAAATTCAAAGAAACTTTTGGATAAATCAGAATAAAAAAAAAATCATTGACAACTATTTTCATAATCCTAAAAATTATTATTATTTTTTAAATAGAAAGAAGAAAAGCCAAGTGGCCAAAGTAGAAATAAACATATGCATCTATGAAGACTTGGGCACAGAAGTCGCCGCGGCACCATCTGATGCAGTTGTTGTCGGCTAAGCTTCTTCTTCTGCAAATGTGTCACCGCCAGAAACCGGCACCCTCTTTGCCGGTTTCTGACACTCTGTCAGCTGCACCTGGTGGGCCCTACTTTGATTCCAAACCTACAAATCAGAGGAGGTTGAATTAGTTTTATACCAGTCACTTCTACTGACATCAAAAAATTCTCATTTCGACCGATGGGGAACCAGAGTATTCCAAATGCATCTACTCTTAAGATAGTCCCTTAAGACATAGAGGCAAGTTTCATCATGAAGATGACACATTTCACAACCAGGAGAGGGAGCCATATGGTTTCATAACTCGTGCCCACAGCAAACTGCAATGAAAAAAAAAAAAAAATACTTTCTAGCGCAGAAAAATCCATTGCTCAAATTATTTCAAAAGGTAGATAATATGCTCGCCGGAACTACTTTTAGCGAGCAATTCAGTTTTCGTGGCTAAAACTGACAATTCCATTGCTATTTTCATTTTATACTTGGGTCATTTTAGCATTTAATGATGGAACAGTCTAAAGACGTGGCCAAGTTTTCTAAATTTTTGCAAATTTTTTTGGCAGACTGTTTTATCTGCCGTTAAAATTTTTCAATAAATTAAAAAAATTAACGACAGAGTTTTTCGTCTAATCCGTCAGTATATTTAAAAACATTTTTTAATCATGCAAAATTCTAAAATCTCATCAAACTAATCATAAAATCGGGTTGATTTCACCCATGGTCACTCAACTTATCACTTATCGCGCAAAAGTAACTGACTTTTTTTTTTCTTACTTAAATGTCACTGAACTTTTAACATTATTGCACAAAAGTCATGTTGACCGGAATCCGGCGACGAATCTTGCCGGATTGATAAGTTCAACAAATGTTACATTTAAATTAATTTCACTCACGGTCACTAGACTTATCATTTATCTCGAAAAAGTAATTAACTTTTTTTTTTCAACTTAAATGTTGCTGAACTTTTAACATTTTTGCAAAAAAGTCATCAATCCGGCAAGGGTCGTCGCCGGATTCCGGTCAACATGACTTTTGTGTAATAATGTTAAAAGTTCAGTGACATTTAAGTAAGAAAAAAAAAGTCGGTTACTTTTGCGCGATAAGTGATAAGTTGAGTGACCATGGGTGAAATTGACCCCATAAAATCTACAATGTATACAAAGGGCATAAGACCAATTCGGAAAAAATGGTGTAAAAGAATAATCGACTCATTACGCTTCACTATGTTATCATTAAACAGTTTTTTAAGTGAATCATCAAAATGGACCTTTTTGGATCAGTGAAGCTATCATTTTTAAGTGAATCATCAAAATTGACCTTTCTGGATCAATTGACCTTTTTGATAGTTAGAAATTAATAAGATAGAACACATTATCAAAGAATTCTATAGCACGTAGTAATATGGAAACACATGGTATCAGCATACTTAACATATCATCACATAAAATCAGAAGCTAATGGCCAAATTAAGGTCCCAGCACAAACAACCGGCAATTAGCAGAAAAAAAAATGCAGCATATAAATAGTCAATTATCAAGTATATGAAGAAACTGAAGGAGATATGTTTGCAGCAATATGCCATGAAATCACACCCATGAATGTGGCTGATACAGGTATGGTATATACAGGTATGGTAGGTTTAATGATAAACCTACCAACAAAGAACAAGTGTCTAATCCTATCAAAATAATATCATGATAATATAATAAATTCATTTGCAGCAAAGTAAAAATGCCTAACAGATAATTGGGAAATGGTATGAAACTGAAGAGTTCCTCTAATCATTTAATAAATCCTCAATAATTAGAACAAAAATGTAAGAAAGTAGCAGAATTGCCCCTGTACAAATTAAAATTGAGGATTCTTCTATATTAACCCCAAAAGAAAAAGTAGCGGGAAAAGATATAAGAAAGATGAAACTGGATCAGAGATATCAACATATCAAACCTTAAATAATTAACAATAATGGTGGTTTAACATGAAATATCGATTGCTCGAATTGAGTACTTGGTTTAATATGGTAAGTGAATTTTACAAACACTACAAGAAAATGGAAAATTCTTACAACAATTTTCCGACGGAAAGAAATTATGCAGTTAATTACAGGAGGAAAATACTTTCTGTCGATAAAATTGTAGGGGAAATTAGTCTTTTGCGCTGGAAAAATGGGACCATTGTTTTCCGTCGCTAAAAATGGGGGTAAAATTCTTTTTCCGATGCAATATTGAATCCCTAGTAAACTTAGATGTCAATTTTTGCATGCAAAAATTTTCAACAATTTTTTTCCGACCGTATTGTGTAACCATAGGAAAATTACCTATGGAATAGATAATGCCATCGGTAATAGTTCAAAGGAAAAACAAAAATTTTCCTGACGGAATAACTTTTTCGATCGAGAAATATAAATGAATAATTCTGTAAGAAATTGTTCAAATACGAAACGTTTTTCTATGAAATTTGTTTTCCGGTCGGGAAAGGTTGAATTTTCGAATGGCAATTAAGAATTGCGCATGGGAATGGATTAAAATAATCCCGACGGAATTACTTCTTGCCGCCTGGAAGTATTAATTTCCCGACAGTATTTATCCATTCCATCCGGAAACATGTTCTCTTTTTCTTCCAAATAGCTGATCTTCTCTCAATTTTTCTGTCCCTCAAAAAACCCTGCTCCATCTCATTCTCTCAGCCACCAGCGACTCTCATCTCCGCCACCCACTGCTTGATAATGTTGTAATGCGATTTATAAGAAAAGAGGATTTTGGAAGGAATAAACTTGACTTTTTATTGAAAGACATCTTGGACTATATATATAGCCATACAGAGCAAACAAAAAAGACGAAAAATAAGCAACCCACTGTCAACAAACTTCTAAACAAAAAGGACCAATTCTAAAGCTAACAGTCCCATAAAGAACGGGATTTATTTACTGGCTAATCCTAACAATTCCTCCCTTAAACTGAATGCTAAAAGCATTGAGTTTAGATTGTTCTCTGCACAAACTCCTAGCATCGTACGCAGCTTCAGAAAAACATCGAGCTTGAGTGGCTTGGTCATCACGTCAGCTACTTGTTCCAAAGAGTTGCAGTGAACTAGCTCTACTGTACCTGCTTGTGTGAGTTCACGAAGAAAGTGAAAACGAACATCTATATGCTTACTGCGACCATGCATTACCGAATTTCTTGAGAGCTTGATTGCAAAATTACTATCACAATGGATAGTTATTGTCTCTTGTTGAGTCTGATCCAATGTTCTAAGCACCCTTTTTAACCAATTGGCCTGACAAGCACAAAATGCCGCAGCGACAGTAGTAGACAGACTTACAATGGTTATTTCTTAGAAGACCATAAGGCAGCTCCTGAGCTTAAAAGAAAAACATATACTAATGTACTTTTCCTATCATCCAATCACCAGCATAATTACTATCAGTGTATGCCATGAGTCTATCACTTCCTCCCTTCTTGTAGAAAATTCCATACTCTATTGTTCCCTGCAAATACCTCAACACTCTTTTTGCTAGCTGTAAATGAAGCTCAGTGGGATTTTCCATGTACCTGCTCAAGAGACTTACTGCAAACATCATATCTGGACGAGTTGCTGTAAGATACATAAGATATCCCATAATTTGTTTGAAGTAAGTCTTGTCTACCTTAGTTCCTCCTTCATCTTTGAAGAGCATGAAACCAGGAACAATTGGAGTTTGGACAGAATTGCTTTGATCCATTCCAAAACGCTGCAACATCTCCTGAGCATATTTTCTTTGACCAATAAAAATTCCACCCAATTTTTGTGGACTTCAAGACTAAGAAAATACTTCATTTTGCCAAGATTAGTCATTTCAAACTCATGCTTCATCGAGTTCTTAAACTCTGTAAACATTACTTCATCATTTCCTGTGAAAAGAAGATCATCAGCTTATAAACTTACAATTAGCATGCTACCTTCCTTGTTTATTTTGATAAAGAGAGTATACTCATAATCACATTTTTGAAATCCTTCCTTTATGAAATATGCTTCAATACAGCTGTACCAAGCACGTAGAGCTTGTTTAAGCCTATATAAAGCTTTCCTCAACTTGTACACTTTCTCCTCCTTTCCCTTTTGAATATAACCACAAGGTTACTCAACAAAAACATCTTCAATTAATTCTCCATGTAAAAATGCAGACTTCACATCTAATTGATGAATAGGCCACCCTTTTTTAGCAGCAAAAGCAATCACCAACCGAATAGTCTCCATTCGAGCCACTGGAGCAAGCACTTCTGTATAATCTATTCCGTATTTCTGTGCATACCCTTTTACGACCAGCCTCGCCTTAAACTTATCTACTTCTCCCTTTTCATTAAGTTTGGTCTTGTAAATCCATTTTACTCCAACTGTTTTGGCTCCTTCGGGTCGATCAATTAGTTCCCATGTGCCATTTTTCTCAATCGCCTCTACCTCTGCATCCATGGCCTTTCTCCATTTTTCACTTTTCACAGCTTCTTCATAATTAAGAGGATCGGCAGCAACTGCATCCATGGCAAGAAAAGTTACCTCTTCATCAGATAGACCTTCACCTGTTACATAATCTTTCAACCAAGTTGATTGCCTCCTATTCCTCCCTTCAGCACAATCAGGAGAAGTTTCTTGATTAGACGTAAGCTATGTTGCACGGATACGGATACCAGTACGGAGATACGATACGGTACGATACGAGGATACGGCAAAATTTTAAAAATAAAGATACGATACGTTATAGATACGATATTTAAAAATTAATAATAATATATTCTCCTCCAATTGGTTCTTCGGTTGCATCCTTTTCCTTATCTTCCCATTCCAGCTCACAAAAGATGTCCGCTTCATACTGTTTGTCCCATTCCCACATTTCATTTTCTTCAAACACTACATCTCTGTTCACTATAATCCTCTGTGAGATAGGATCATAGAGTCTATATGCCTTTGACTCCTCGCTAACTCCAAGTAAAACACACCTCAAGCTTTTCCCATCCAGCTTAGTTCTTGTACTCTCAGGCACCTGAACATAAGAGACAGCCAAAAATTCTAAAATATTGAACTGATGGCTTGACTCCGCTCCAGGCTTCTTCAGGTGTTTTGTCCTTCACTTCCAGACTGCGATTTAAAATATGCATAGCCCAATTTACTGCATTTGGCCAAAACATTTGGGGTACATTCTTTTCAAATAGCATACTGGGACCAAATTCATGATGGTGCGATTTTTTTGTTCTGCAATGCCATTTTGTTGCGGTGTATATGCAGCTGTCAGTTGTCTCTGTACTCTATGGTCATCACAGAAATTGTTGAATTCTCTAGATGTAAACTCTCCACCACGATCTGTACTTAGACCTTTGAGAGAGACGTATGTTGCTTTCTCAACATATATTTTAAAGCTTTTAAAAATAGCAAGTGCTTCTGATTTTTCTGCCAAAAAATACACCCATGTTTTTCGGCTATAGTCATCAGTAAAAGTAATTAAATACCTTTTCTTGCTATTTGAGGCTGGCTTAATTGATCCACAGATATCGGCATGTACAAGCTGCAAGATTTGTGAAGCTCTCCAAGAGCTTTTCTTTGGAAATGAATTTCTCTGTTGTTTCCCTACAAGACAGTCCTTGCATAGCTTCGAGGGAGGCTTTAGTAATGGCAATCCATTCACCATTTGTTTCTACTGCAAAGTTTGAAGCTTAAATGCCCAAACCTGCAATGCCACAGCTGTGCCACATCTTCTGTAACTGTGTTAAAACAAGTAGGTGCTATGGGCAAAGAAATGGCATGCAAAATAAACATTCGATTTGTAGACATATTTGCTTTATAATCAGACCTTTGTTAGGATGATATATTTTACATTGCCTTTGTTGAAACAATATGGTCAGCCCCTTCTCTTCCAATTATCCAAGACTCAGCAGATTATTCTTCAATTCTGGAACATAAAAAACTTCTGAGATGATACTGACAATTCCATTAATTTCCAACCTAATGTTGCCCTTCCCGTTGACCACCAAATTGGAATTATTGCCTAGCTTTACCGATTCTATGAACTTGTTGTCAAAATCCGAAAAATATTCCCTTTTTTCATTCATATGATTATTGCATCCAGAGTCAAGAAACCACATATCTGTTTTTTGCTGCTCCTTCTCTTGAATATAAGCCATTAGCAACATGTGTTCCTGACTTTTCGCTTGACTTTCTACAAAATTCGCCACGCCTTTCTTCCAAGTTGGACATTCCCATTGAAAATGCCCAAGCTTGTGACAAGAATAGCATTCCACCGTTTCTTTGTCAAAGCTTTGTCTGCTTCTTCCACGGCCTCTGCCTCTGAAACTCCCACGTCCTCTTCCTCGTCCAGCATCTTGGTCTCCATGAGTTACCTTCAGAGCATGTTCTTCTTCTACAATGTTACTCACACGTTGTTTATGCACCAGTAAACTGCTCTGCAGCTCATCAATTGATAAAGTGCTCATATCCTTGGACTCTTCAATAGAACACACTACGTAATTGAATTTGGAAGTCATTGATCTCAGAATCTTTTCCACAACAGCATCGTCTCTAAAATCTTCACCATTCGCTTTCATATTGTTAGTAATAACAAGAACACGAGCAATGTATTCGTTCACAGATTCTCCTTCTTTCATATGGAGAATTTCTTACTCCTTTCGTAATACTTGCAAATGAGCACGCATTTTCTGTTTTAGGATTTTAAATTTAGCTTATTATAAATGTAGAATATTATTTATATGGTATGAGACACGCTGTAGGCACAAGGTACATACATATATATATCGTTTGAATAAATGAATAAACCCGATTCGACGGTTCGAGTTTGGATTGGACATTGGTATCTGAAATAACATCTCAACAATCTCTTCTCCCCGTATCCCTATAAAAAAAAAAAATTAGCACTTACATCATACTCTAGCCAATGATAACACTCTTAATAAGCATTGCTATTTTGACCTTTTGAATATTAAAAAAAAAAAATTCTTAAACAACAATTAAATATATAAAGAAAAGAAACAAGAGAGATTATTAGATTAATTAAAAAAGAAAACTAGTGTAAATCAGTGGCGTGATTGGTGGCAATTTGGGTGGACCAACAAGACAATTAAGTGGAATGATTGTTCGTTCCATTCTCCTGCCAAGTTCTTTTTTCTTTTCTTTACTCTTCTTTTCATAACAAGAAAATTACTAAATAGGGATACCGCAAGGAATAATCACCCCAATCTTGTAACCAACAATAATAGGCTCTAAAACTAGTGGATAACCATCGCGCCAAAGGAAGTGTTGTCGTCGAGTGAAGGCTTGCCATATATGGCTTCCCAACTTGTATGCTCCACTTGAATTGTCCATTGTCTTCTCAAGAATTCTCGTTTGCCAAGAGTGGGAGCATTATGAGCGGAGGACGCATGGATTGACTTGCGATCACAGCCACTACACTACTATTATCAACTCGAATGATCAATTGAGTGAAACCCTACGACCAAGCATTCCTTAACCACACAATTATGAATATAATGTCAGAACAGAGAGTACGGTGAGGAGCTAACCAAGTCTGAGCGTCATCACCCATTTTACCCATTAGCGGGACTGAAGTAAAAATAACTTCCAACGGTTTCGAGAAACAACAAATGAGCAATTAAATAGCTCAAATCTCCAACCATTCTGATTGTCAAACATGCCAGATACAAACTAGCCAATCACATAATTAAAAAGTTGATGGTGATGTAGAAAGTCAGCATGAATCAAGCTTTCCATGTCTAGTCTAGTTGTCAAGTGAAAAAGAGATGGAGGAACCATTGCCCACCGACCAAGAACAATGCTGCTAAAAGAGGGCCATAACCGGATATATTTCCACGGATCAGAATCATTACGATTACTGGAAGAAAGAGTTTTGCCTCAGGAACACAATTAACCCTGTATTTTGGTTTTACAACTCGTGCCCACAGCAAACTGCAATAAAAAAAAAAGAAAAAAATAAAAAAAGCTTTTTAGCGCAGAAAAATCCACTCAAAATTATTTCTAAAGATAGATAATATGCTCGTCAGAACTACTTTTAGCAACCGATTCAATATTCGTCGCTAAAAGTAATAATTCCATTGCTATTCTCTTTTAAACTTTGTCATTTTAGCATTCAACGACCGAATAAACTAAAGACGTCTCCAGGTTTTCTAAGTTTTTACAAATTTATCATTTATCGCGAAAAAATAATCAATTTATTTTTTTCCAATTTAAATGTCACTAAACTTTTAACATTTTTGCAAAAAAATCATGTACCTACGATTCGTCGTTACGTGTTATATGCCATATCATCAATCCGGTAAGAGTTCTCGCCGGATTCCGATTTACATGACTTTTTTGTATAAATGTTAGAAATTCCGTGACATTTAAGTTAGAAAAAAAATTATTTATTTTTGTGCGATAAATAATAATATGAGTGACTGTAAGTGAAATTAATCCTTCACATAGGGCATTACCAACTCGGAAAAAATGGAGTAAAAGAACAATCAACTCATGGCGCTTCACTACACCATCATCAAACAAATTTTTAAGACAGAACACATTATCAAAGAATTCTATAGCTCGTAGTAATATGGAAACACATGGTATCAGCATACTTAACATATCATCACATAAAATCAGAAGCTAATGGCCAAATTAAGGTCCCAGCACGAACAACCGGCAATTAGCAGAAAAAAAAAATGCAGCATATAAATAGTCAATTATCAAGTATATGAAGAAACTGAAGGAGATATGTTTGCAGCAATATGCCATGAAATCACACCTATGAATGTGGCTGATACAGGTATGGTATATAAAGTATTGAAATGAGTGGGTACCAAGGATAAACCTACCAACAAAGAACAAGTGTCTAATCCTATCAAAATAATATCATGATAATATAATAAATCCAATTGCAGCAAAGTAAAAATGCCTAATAGATAATTGGGAAATGGTATGAAACTGAAGAGTTCTTATAATCATTTAATAAATCCTCAATAATTAGAACATGAAGGCAAGAAAGTATATCTCAATATTGAATCACGTCAATATTTTCAGTCAAAAATTTTTAACTTTTTTTTTCGACGTAATTGTGTAATTGTAGAAAAATTACCGATGGAATAGATAATGCCTTCGGTAATAGATCAAAGGAAAAACAACAAGGCTTTTTACAAAATTATATATAAAATTAAAAACAACAAAAAAAAAAACACTCCTTCCTCTCATTATTTCAATTATACAAAATTTTAAATTTTATTTATACAACTTTTCTTTACAAATATACAATTTTTTCATTTTTATTTTCAAAAATATAATTTTTTTTATTTTCTTACGTAGTAAATCCCCTCCCATTTTTACATTTATATTGAATTTTTTTAAAAAAATTTTAATATAGTCATCTTTGTATCACAAAAATTTATCCATTTATAAATATTGATGAGTGATAAATTAGACCATTTATGTAATATTGGTATGAAATTTTTATAACTTGTATTTTTATTTATGATTTGTACTTTTATGTTTAAATTTTTCAGATATTATGGATGATTATTTTTTAATGCTATGCTTCATAGGATAATTATATGTATTGAAATTTTTAATGAATAACCGATGGTTAATATTTAATATTTAATTAACTAAAATTAATTATTAACTGACTAGCAATTAATTAATTATTTAATGGATTAAATTTGAATATTAATTTTAAAAAATTTATGTTAATGAGCTGAATTTAAAAAATAATATCGTGAATTAGTTAACCCTTACAAAGTAAAAGGAAAAAAAAAAAAAAGCAGCCGATATTAATAAAGAAAAATAAGATTGCTGATGGAATGGTGGAGTTTGAGTTTCACTCCCTAGAAAGGAAGAGTGGGTTATATAGAGCAACGGCATTTTATCCACAAAACGTGACCTTAATGTCACTCATTGTTTCGTCATACAATTTCCTAAGGCATTATCATTTTCAAAACACTCCAATAACATTTTCTTTTTTAGGATTTTAAATTTAGCTTATTATAAATGTAGAATATCATTTACAAGGAGTAAGACATGGTGTATATATATCATTAAAATAAATAAATAAATAAGCATGATTTAACGGTTTAAATGCGCGCATCACATGGATATATTAACTAAATATTCAATAAAAAAATTTTATTTGTCATCCATGTTCCAAAACTGAAAGTTGAAACTTTGTATTTTATAATTACAGTCTCTTCTTCCCATTTTCCTATAAAAAAAATATTAGCACTTAAATAGTACTCTAGCCAATGATAACATTCTTAATAAGCATTGCTATTTTGACCTTTTGAATTAAAAAAATTCTTAAACAACAATTAAATATATAAAGAAAAGAAACAAGAGAGATTATTAGATTAATTAAAAAAGAAAACCCTATGAAATTAAACCCAATAGAAAATGTGATCAGTACTTATTGGACCCCACAGTGGGGGAGACATTAAACCCATGTTCTTGAATTATTTGAATATTTTGCAAAAAATATAAAAAAATTTATTTGACCATATTATATAAATTTTAGAATGTGTAAATCAGTGGCGTGATTGGTGGCAATTTGGGTGGACCAACAAGAAAATTAAGTGGAATGATTGTCCATTGTGTTCTCAAGAATTCTCATATGCGAAGAATGGGAGCATTATGAGCCGGAGGACGCATGGATTGACTTGTGATCACAGCCACTACACTACTATTATCAACTCGAATGATCAATTGAGTGAAATCCTATGACCAAGCATTCCTTAACCCCACAATTATGAATATAATGTCAGAACAGAGTGTCCAATCTCACTGAGAAGCCATTCAATTGATTGCTATTGGAATATATGAATATACCTTCAGTGGAAGCTGCAGAAGTAAAAGTACTCAAGCTGAGTGCGCCGCCCGTATTCAGAACCATCAACGGACTTGGGGGAGCCACCTAACTAATGAATATATCAGAGAATGTCTGTAATTAGTATCTATTGTTGTTAATCATATCTACCAATTCCACAAGAGCCAGCACGTGAACCCAAAAATCAATTTCCATTCCACGTGTTCCAAACCTACAAATCAGAGGAGGTTGAATTGGTTTTATACCACACTTCTACAAAAATTTCTCGTTTCGAACGATGGGGAACCAGAGTATTCCAAATGCATTCACCCTTATGATAGTCCCTTAAGACATGAAGGCAAGTTTCATTATTAGGATGGCAAATTTCACAACCAGGAAAGGAAGCCATATGGCGATGTCTTCTATCAAAATTAGTCAAAAGATTGTCTTGTACATATAACCCAAGAAAAGTGTGAATCTTTTGCGGACCTCTTCATTTCCAACACAAGTTCTAATTCCCATAGACAAGATCATGCAATTGCTTTTTTTTTTAAAAAAAAAAACAAGAGTTCATAAGTAGAGTCGACGGTGAACTTTCCTAAGGGAGGAGCTAACCAAGTCCGAGCATCATCACCCATTTCACCCACTAGCGGAACTGAAGTAAAAGTAACTTCCAACGGTTTCGAGAAACAGCAAATGCCTCAAATCTCCAACCATTCTGACTGTTAAACATGCCAGCTACAAACTAGCTGTTGTTGGTTTTTGCAAGCATACGAAATTGATTTTAGTAATAAAGAGTGAATGAGTTATCGTTCCCACGATAACTGATGATCAAGTACCAAAACTGTGATAATTTCCTATTATCTAGATAAGCAAAACTTAATTGATTAAAACAAATAGTAATTGTGAAAATAGAACTACAAAAACAATTGAAAGATTGAAAGAAATCAACAAATGAGAGGAGAGGGTATCTTTGAGTTCACTTGAATTTACCTTTTCAATTATAACTATTAACAATCAAATTTAATTACTGGAAAAATAATCCTAAAATATTTAACATGCTTTCCCAAGCTAAGTTAAACTTATTCACTAATGTCTATTAATCTTTTATAACAGATATTAATGAATGAATTTACGAATATGATTATTCTCAATAAATTCACACAAGTCAAGTTATATTATTTCCATTCAAACTTTATTCTTGTGTTGTTTACAATTCAAATTCAATCTTAAAATTTTCAATCCGTACTAATTTTAAGAAAATAAATCAATCAATCAATGGCGAGTTAACTGATGACATTAAGCATAATTATAAACAATTGCAAAAGTAAAGAAGCTAATTGAAATAATTAAAAAGAGTAAAAATTCAAGCTACATCAAATTAAAATAACCCTAAATAAAATTTAGCTCATGTTAATCATGTTCAAGAATCCAAAATAACAATTCAAATTCAATAACATAGTTAAAGCAAACTTGAAATTGAGTAGAGATTAAAATCTTGGTGTTTGAAACTTTGATTCCAAATCTTAGAGTTCTTCAATTCTTCCTCTTGTTCTTCGGTCCTCTCTATTTGAGATGGAATGGCCTTTTTATATGGAAAAAGTGTCCCAATTGGAATAGGAAAGTTCTAGGGCTTGTTTTGGAAGAAACAAAATAGAGTTGGAATCCGAAAACAATTGAAATACTTGTTTCACGTTTTTATCCCTGTCACCACACCCTCAGGTGGTGATTTTTGCCCAGTGTCACCACTTGAGGTGGTGAAACAGTTGTCCATCTAACCCTCACCGCCTTGGGTGGTGAAATTTTCTGGTTGCTTTCTTTTACCATTTTGCACTCTTTTTGAACCTCTAAAGCTTCCAATGCAAATTTAATGTCTTCAAATGAACTCCAAACCCATTAATCATTGAAGATTAATAAGATTAAACCTAAAACCACCAAGATTAACACAATTAAACCAACTTAGCAATCAAAAGAAAAGAAATAAAGAATGTAACTGAAATATAATGGAAATTAGCTACTAAATTTCTATTCCAACCTAAAATTTACTTAAAAATAACCCATAAAACCTATGTAAAACCTACTAACACTAGCCAATCACATAATTAAAAAGTTGATGGTGATGCAGAGAGTCAGCATGAATCAAGCTTTCCAAAGCTCCATGTCTAATCTAGTTGTCAAGTGAAAGAGCGATGAACCATTGCCCAAAGACCAAGAACAGTGCCGCTAAAAGAGGGCCATAACCGGATATATTTTCAAGGATCAGAACCATTACGATTACTGTAAGAAAAGATTTTTGGCCAAGGAGCACAATTAACCATGTATTTTGGTCTTACAACTCGTGCCCACAACAAACTGCAATAAAAAGAAAAAAAGCTTTTTAGCGCAGAAAAATCCACTCAAAATTATTTCTAAAGGTAGATAATATGCTCGTCAGAACTACTTTTAGCAACTGATTCTATGTTTGTCGCTAAAAGTAATAAATCCATTGCTATTTTCTTTAAAACTTTGTCATTTTAGCATTTAACGATGGAATAGCTAAAGACGTCTCCAGGTTTTCTAAGTTTTTGCAATTTTTTTTACCGACTGTTTTAACTACTGCCTAAGTTTTTCAATAAGTTAAAAAATAATTAGTCACGGAATTTCGGTTCTAATCCGTCGTTATATTTAAAAACATTTTCGTATCTTACAAAATTCTAAAATCCCAGCAAACTAATCATAAAATATACAATGTATATAAGTAAATCATATAACAATCCTAAATTCAAAATCGATCCTTCACATAGGTTATAGACGGGACAAAGATATAATTGGTGTTAATTGGGAAAGTATTTCCGGAAATGGTGTGGATGAAAAAATAATTCTGGGGGGGTAAATAAGGAAATACCGCAGGTGGGACCTGCGGTATTGGAGCCAGGGCCGAGGGAGATAGGGTGGGGCCCTGTCTCCCTGATACCGCAGCTGGCAGCTGCGGTATCCATAAAGTGGATACCACAGCTGGCAGCTGCGGTATCAGGGAGACAGGACCTCTCCCTGTCTCCCTCGGCCCTGCATGTATGTGAAGGAGTCAGTACCGCGTGACTAACTCCAAATAGTAAAAATTAACACACAGGAATGAAGAAAATTTTCAATTCCAGCCTCTATAAAAGAGTAAGTAGTGAAAAAATGTAAGGCACCGATAATTTATCTTGAAAGCAAAGTGAAAGAGTTATTGAAGTTGTAGTTGTTGGTGTTAAGTGTGTGCTCAAATCTCGTAAGATTTTTTTCAGTTATCCAACTTAAAGTGAAGGTATGTAAAATTAATTAAATTTTATTAATTTTTTTATATTTTAATGGTTTGAATTGAATATTTCATTATGATATTTTCATATATATTATAGGTACATTTTGTCTAGAAATCGAAAATCGACAAAAAAAAAAAAGTTAAGTCAATTTTTTTTTTAATTTCATGACGTGAAGTATGGAAATAAAATGTATGTTGGTTTTAAAAAAAGTATATAATATTGTAACTTTTTTGTTAATTTGTGTAATATTAATAATTTATAATTTATTCGGACCGATATTATAAATATTAATAGGTACAACGTATGTGTTGTTATATTTTTGATTTAAAATTGCAGTTAAATATTTAGTGGCAATGTTCAAAAAAAAATAGAGGTTTAATTGTGTTATTTTTTATGTCAATATTATGATTTAAAATTTTGCTGTGTTATTGTTGTGTAGATTGTACGCGTATTTGATTACAAAACTTGGCCTTTTGGAAGAAAAAGATAAGTTGTTGTATATATTTTGAATATACGATGTTGTGAAAAAAATCAAATGAGCGTGGCAAATTTTAATTAAAATTAATTACAAAATTGGTTAATATACATGTTATTAAGTTATATATGTAGAAATGTGAAATTTATAAATAGTAATGAATATTTAGCTGTTTAAAATGGTTTGTGCGTTATAACAATAATACAACTATATTTTAACTGTTGGAGTTTACTATAATATTGATTATTTATATATATTTAAGTTTATAATATCGTCGGGAATGCATGATATCATACAATTAATTTCATGGTTAATGATGTGAAAATTATTATCATTCACGGTTGACAAATGCTAATGTATTTATAGTTAGGGTAGCGCCAAATGGATCGACGTGGAAACGAACATTTTGTTAATCTGGGTCCCATAGAAGGTGATCTGTTGAACTTAAGAAGAAGACACCGAGCAGATGCCGTTTGGCATAATAATGTACGTATATGTCGATACTGCATTAAAATTACATTTTGTTTCTTATCAAAAGACACGCACGTAGTCAAGTAAATGTAACTGATGAATATAAAGGCGCAGGTGGAACATGAAGTGTTGTTTGCTCGTAGAGCCAGTGTGGAGAGCCATTATGTGAACATCGATCCGAGAATTATACCGTATTTGAGAGTCGCCGGATTCTTTGAGGTATCTCATATTGGTGCTGTGAATGTTGATTGCAATTTGATAACCGCGCTTGTGGAGCGATGGAGACCGAAGACACATACGTTTCATCTTGCCGTTGGTGAAGCCACTATTGCTCTGCAGGATGTGGGGATTCTCACCGGTCTGCCCATTGAAGGGCGAGCTGTAAGGGGACATTTGCAATATAACTGGGCGGAATTGTGTGGTAGGCTATTGGGACAAGTTCCCCCACCAAAAGTTCTAAGAGGGCACAGCGTTAAAATGACTTGGTTGACAAGAAATTTTAATTCTTTGCCGTCATATGCACCCGAATACATTGTACAATATTTTGCGCGAGCTTGGATACTGCGCTGCATAGGTGGATTGTTATGTCCTTCGCAGTCTAACAATTATATTCATTTAATGTGGTTACCGCTATTAGAGTTTTTAGATCAAGCGGGTCAGTACAGTTAGGGATCAGCCTGTTTGGCCTGGTTATACAGAGAGTTATGTCGGGCCACCCGCCCCAGTGCAAATGGATTAGGCGGATATCATCAGCTAATACAAATGTGGGCGTGGGAAAGATTCCCACAATTTCGGCCAGCCTTTTTACAAAATTTCGTCCTTAATCAAACCATGCCATATGCGTACAGGTAATTTTTGTGATATTATATACTGCGTTAGGATTTTTATTATTAAATATTAGTACAATATACTGATAATATAATACTAATTGTGTAACAGGTGGCGAGCTCCTATTAATTTAAGAAATAATCATAGTAAGAATGTTAATGATTACCGCGTTGATTTAGACATGCAGCGTCATGAACAAGTAAGTTGTTATTATTAAACAATTGAGCATTTCTTTATTTGCAATCCCACCTAGGATAAATAGTTTATTACTCGATAACTTGTGATTTAAATGTTGTGCAGTTTGAATGGGAGCCATATGACAATGTAATTCATCTACTGGCTGAGTACTGTACAAGTGGGGTGAATAGTTGGAGATCAGTTGTGCCATTGGTGTGTTTTCATATCATTGAGTGGCATCAACCAGATCGATGTATGAGACAATTTGGGATGGATCAACCCATTCCATACCCACCACAGAACAATGATACAGTTCACTCCATCGATTTGCGAGGACATAATGATATAAATTGGGAGGAGAAATTTTTCAGTTTTATTGAAGAGTGGGGAAACCGTTGGAATAGGATTGTAATGACACAATTATTACAGGCTCCATTGCATCTGAGGTCACAATACTTACAATGGTATAGTATAAGGACCCAACGCTGGATTAGTCCATATGGTGCTTCAATGGGGGCTACGGTACGAAATATTTGTAATATATTTTTTTCAATAAGTTATGATTGTATAGTAACAAGTTTAAAATTTACATGCAGGCTGATGGAGCGGAACGGATTTTTCACACAGATTTATCTTCATCTTTCAATGAACCTGATGATATTCGCATGACGTCGGAAAGCATTCTAGGTGCGGTTGGCGCAATTGGAAGGGCGTCCAATGAGTACCCTCGGCAACCAGTTCCTGAGGCTCCAGAGATTGAACCGTTGTCTTCTCATTTCGAAGATTTTCGTTCAACTGCCCGCAGCATAAGAGGAATGCGGGATAGACGCACAACTGTTCCATTCATTCCCATCCCTCCCGGTGTGCACCAGGTCCCCCCACCTATGTCATGGCCATATTATCATGACCCAGGTTCAGGTGCATTTTGTATTCCACCAGTTAGTGGGCAACAGTTTGATCAGCCACAGGTGGAGCAGCAACAATTTTTCCATAATGAAGCAGGTCCTTCAACGTACTATTCCTCTGAAGCTGGTCCTTCTCAATGGAATGTTGACTTGAACTTGAGTTTATCTGAAGGAGAACCCCCATCGCAGAATATATATGGAGCTTCGCAGCATATGGCCCAACATAACGATTTTTTTAATGAGCTATTACACAGCTCCCATATCAGTACCACTATGGGTTTAGCCGAGCAGCTATTGTATGGTGGGGAATACAATGATATACTACATTTTACCCAGGAGTCGAACACCTTCGATGGCTCTCTTCAATTTCAATCACCCCGTAGCTCTAGTCGCGGTAGTATAGTCGTGGTAGTAGGAGTAGGAGAAGTTAGATAACTTGTTCTTTATGAAGTTGTGTATTTTATTACATCTTAATTATATTGCGTTTGATGGGTTTGTATTTCATGACATCTTATAAGTTGTGTAATTTGTTTTTTTAACGTGTCTAAGTTTTACATTAATATTACATATTTTATCATAATACAATATAACGTCACGAAAATAATATAAAATTATATAATCACTCAAATTTATCATAATACAATAGAACGTCACGAAAATAATATAATATAATATAATCACTCAAATTTATGTAATATGATTAATTACAAATTATATCATGCATGTTACTTTCACATTGTCACCCTCTGAATGATTGATTTGATGATCCAGCTTGACTTGAGCAAGTTTTTTTATTATGCCCAATATTTCCACACTTATTGCAATGAACAATATTGGAACGTTCATGCCAGTCCATTTCATTTCAAATACGATTAGTACGAGGCCGTCCCTTCTTCCTTTGTAATTCCATATCTGGAACTAATGTAGGCCCATAATATTCTGGCCAATATGCCCTGTGTGCCATCGGTCTGAATTCACCCTCGTAGCATTTAAATGCCTCGGTTATGCTATAACACCGGTCGACATATGTGTACATATCAAGGTGTCGGTGCATGCAGGCAGCAATGGCGTGAGAGCATGGCATTTTTGTTCCTTGAAACTTTCCACACTCGCACTCATGCTTTTCGAGACTCAATACATACATGTCAACTTCTGTGTCATCTTCTGGTGCAATGCCTGCTATGACACTAAATAGCTCGTATCGAGTGTCATAACTGATGACCATGTGTTCGCGCGCCCTTATTGCACGCTTTATCATTACTTGAACACATTTCGGAGTGAACCTTAAGCCTTCAGCCATTTTGCTCGTATACAACCCTCTCCTTTGTTCATAAAACTGAACCAGTCGGCCGAACACGTGTTCCTCGATCGCTGTGATTGGCATCATGCGAACGCCTTTAAGAGCACTGTTTACACTTTCAGCAATATTTGTAGTTGCGTGACCGAACCTGTGTCCCCTATCCTCAAAAAATGTCCACCGATCGAGAGGGACCCTCATCGCCCAGTTGTAAGATTCCTCATCGAGCTCTTTTATTTTGTCCATTTGCTTGGTGAACTTTTGCTTCTGAAATTGCGTGCCTACAGCATGTCGTTAACGAAATTGTTTAACACTTTTGTGTTATGCTTGAACAATCCCTAAAAACATAATGACGGCAAAAAAATATTTCGATGTAATGTAAAATATTTATTTATTTGCTTACCGTCCTTATAAAGGAGATCCTTTATTTCCTTATTGTGGTGATGAGTATTGTAATTGCTTACAAAGTGACGTAAGCACACCCTGTGAAATGCCCGAGGTTCCTTCCATCCACTCTGTTCATCGCGAAAAACAGCCATTATACCTGCATGCCTGTCGAAAATAACTGTAATACCAAGACGCTGAGTGACATGTCTTCTGATTAAGCCCATAAACCACGACCAACTAGACTTATTTTCATATTTCACGATTGCGAATACAATGGGAAATAACATGCTGTTTCCGTCGACTGAGCTGGCAATCAGAAGAGTCTGTTGGAATTTACCAGTCGAAAATGTACCATCAATCAACAAAATAGGTTTACAATGAGCGAAGCCGTCAATTGCCGGTTTAAAAGTCCAAAAAACTCTTTCAAATTGCTTCACACGTGGATTCTGTGTATCTTGCAACTTGAACTCATAAACTGTTCCGGGATTGTACGTTTGCAGCGCATACAAAAATCCTAGCAATCTTTCAAATGATTCGATATAATTTCCAAATATAGCTTTAATTGCCCCCACCTTCCCATACCATGCCTTCTTGTATGAAACCTCAAATTTAAATTGTTGCTTGATAGTTGCAATTATCACATCGACAGGCATTGTAGGATCTTTACTCACCATTCCCATAATGCAATTTCTGATGACTTTAGAGCCCAATTGCTTGTAATCCTTCGTAAGATTAGCAGAAATGCATGAGTGCGGCTCATCGTACCTCGTGATTATCCAAAAAGGATTATTTCCTTTTGTTGCTGCTCTGAGCCTCCACATGCAACCATCTTCAGACTTTGCACATCTGACGACCCAAAACTTAGGCTTGGATTCAACAACTCTAAAGTCGACATTTCGCATAATTGAAAACTTCTTAACACAGGCTTTAACCTCTTCTTTGCTGTTGAAGACTAAACCAATCGATAACTCAGAAACACTGTCCCATGTTCCATAGTGTACACCCTCTGATAGATCAACTTGTGCTGCATTGAAGTCGATAGTCGTGTAATTTTCAGAGGGAAAGTTAAAAACGCCGTCGTCCGTACCTTCACCCGGATGCAATGACGCTAGAGGACTAACATCTCGAGTGTTAGACGACGCATCACCTTCATCAGATTCATCACTTTCAGAACTCATAGCTGCAGTCTCACCATCAAAATCATCATCAAGTGACCCATTATCATCGTCCAGCCCTTCATAGTCACTGTCATCAGTGTCGGCCAAATCAATAGAACGTTCATTGCCCTGATCCATACCTTCTTGAACAGAACATGGAACTTCATTTCGATTTTGACATTCAGGGTTTTCATCAACGGCATCGCCTAGTAAATCACCATCTCGTCGACAACCAGACTCATTTGGTTGATTGATATTTGTCGCAGGCAACTGACTCACAGAACGACGTCTACTCCCATGTGCTACTCCTGAAGTGGATTGTCGTCGAATTTGATCTGGAGTATGAGAAACAGAATGCCGTACACGACTGCTTTCAGTATTATGAGTTGTAAATGCACTTGATCCCGTTTCATTATAAGTCTCACATGCACGCCTACCAGACCTGTTGCCAAATAGGGATTTACTGAAAAAATTACCAATCCTCCGACTAATTGATCGCCTTGGTTGGCTCAAATTCTGGACATGCATCCACCTCACATTATCCATTGGCATCTGGCTTCCCATTAGATCATTCCCAACTAAGTCACCATCCCTTCGTTGAACAGATTGTTGAGTCTGAAGTGGACCACCATCTCCCATACTTCTAACCGGTCGTCGTTGCCTACTTGAATCCATACTTTGAGCTGCATCCACATACTGTTCCACACATAAGTTAGCTTGAGAAAATAATTCAATGTCATGTGGACTTACAGATTGCATAGGCTGACTAGGACCAACATCATTCATATCGTTCTGTTCGCTCCCTCCGATATTTTCCGTGCCAACCTCTTCATTTCTGCCTTGATTGCCTTGCGCATAAGTCTGCATCATATGTCCTACATCGCCCTCCGTTACTAAAATAATTAATTCAACTAAAGTATAATATTCAAATTTTCTCAAATTTTCATATATCATCTCTACGTCGTCATCATCTATCAAATCAACCGAAGTCCAGCACAATGAACCTTGATTGTACATTGGACTCTTATATATAATTCTTGATACGACGTCGTTCTGACCTAATCCTAATTTCACATGAATTTTGTGGACCAGTTCACGATAAGTTGGCTTATTCTTCAATCTCAATCTTCTCGTTCTTGCATTTGCACCGGATATATCATATTGAAAGCCTCCCAGTCCATAACTTATTTCTCCACCGGTATGCAAATAAAAATCGGTATACGCTGCCATCGTGTGATAGCCTGTATGTAAGTATATGTGATTAATAACTTTGTTATGCTATTCATATGTTGTATCCATTAATTACCAAACTAGTTTCGTTTAAATAATATTTTTTTCAATTACATCATACCACAATGCTAATAATAATATAAATGGCAAAATTATTAACAACATTAACAATAATGCTAATAATAATAGAAATGTTAAATAATAGTAATCGTATAAATAAATACTTAACTTCTAACACATAATTAATTATTTCACTGCTTACTATCAAGATGCTGATAATGATGATACAAATAAATATTATTAATGGCGATATGAATAAAAATAATATAAAATCATCATCCAAAATATTAATTCCATTAATCGTAATACATATTAATGCCAAAATTATATTTTTCCTACTTATAAGTTATATAACCACGGAATAGATTCAAATTAACAACATTAATAATAACATACAGTAATCATAAAAAAAGGTAGTATTGCATTAATATCATTATTTTACCACATTGTTTACAATAAACCAACAATAATAATAAAATTTGCTTACCTTTTATTAATTAATACTTATATAAATAAATATAATTTTCATATTCATTTTCTATTTAATTAAACATAATTTTTATATTTATTTTTTATTTAAATAAATATTATCAAATATAAAATTAAAACAAATTTTATATTAATAAAACTTAATAAATACCTGATACAGATGAACCCATTGCTCCCGTCCACCGACAAATTTTTGGGTATATTATTTTATTCGGTGCGTGAAATGCGAGAAGAATGGGAGAGAATTTATAGGAGTCCGGTTGATCAGAAACCGCAGGTCCCACCTGCAGTATCTGATTCAGAAACCGCAGGTGGGACCTATCGTTTCTGACTGAATTCCGCAGGTCCCACCTGCGGAATCAGTGGAGTTGCCCTCCACTCATGTGGGGCCCGCGCCCAGAAACCGCAGGTCCCACCTGCGGTTTCTTACTCACCCCAAACCCAGTATTATTCCGTAAAACACACCAAATCGAGAATTATTTAACCAAAACACACCAATTATATCTTTGTCCCGTTATAGACTAACTCGAAAAAAAATGGAGTAAAAAGAACAATCAACTCATTGTGCTTCACTACACCATCATCAAACAATTTTTTAAGATAGAACACATTATCAAAGAATTTTATAGCATGTAGGAATATGGAAACACATGGTATCAGCACACTTAACATATCATCACATAAAATTAGAAGCTAATGGCCAAATTAAGGTCCCAGCACAAACAACCGGCAATTAGCAGAAAAAAAATGCAGCATATATATAAATAGTCAATTATCAAGTATATGAAGAAACTGAAGGAGATATGTTTGCAGCAATATGCCATGAAATCACACCCATGAATGTGGCTGATACAGGTATGGTATATAAAGTATTGAAATGAGTGGGTACCTAGGATAAACCTACCAACAAAGAACAAGTGTCTAATCCTATCAAAATAATATCATGAAAATATAATAAATCCAATTGCAGCAAAGTAAAAATGCCTAACAGATAATTGGGAAATGGTATGAAACTGAAGAGTTCTTATAATCATTTAATAAATCCTCAATAATTAGAACATGAAGGCAAGAAAGTATATCTCAATATTGAATCGCGTTAATATTTTCAGGCAAAAATTTTTAACCATTTTTTTCGACGTAATTGTGTAATTGTAGAAAAATTACCGATAGAATAGATAATGCCTTCCGTAATAGAAAAATTTCCAACGGACTAATTTTTTTTATCAAAAAATATTATATTTCTCGACAGTATAAATAATTGCGTAAGAAATTGTTCAAATAAATATTTCTCGGGGGTAATTAAGAATTTTGTAGGGAATGATTTAAAATAATCCCGGATGGAATTTCCCGACGGTATTTATCCATTCCATCGGGAAACATCTTCTCTTTTTCTTCCAAGTCGCATATCTTCTCGCAATATTTTGTGTCCCTCAAAAAACCCTGCTCCATCTCATTCTCTCAGCCACTAGCGACTCTAATCTCTACCAACCAATGCCGACCTCTGTGTCCCCCACCCACTGCCAACTTTCATCGATATCTAGTGTCGACTTCAAATCCTTTCGCTCGATCTCACTGTCAAGTTTAAAGAGAAAAACCTAAAGTGTTGTTCAAATCAGTTAAATAAATAAACATTATTGTCTCATTTAGCATTAAAATCTTGTATTCCTCTTGAATCGACATCTCTACTTTCAATTTAGAGTTTGGGTCAATTGTGCGGATCTTCGATTTTCTTCTTCCTTCCCCCTACCTCTGGTCTTCTCCGCCCAGAGCGGCCATTACCAGATTTTGACTCGATGGCCACCGATTAAGCCTCCGTAGGGTATTTTCCCACCAAATTTAGTTACGCTTCCTAAATATGAATGCAAACATAAAGTTTCTTTATTGCTGATTCATTAATTGCTCATTTTCCTATGTGTTTCAGATTCATTTCGTCCTCCTCATTAGTCGACAAGGAAAACCTATGTTGCACGGATACGGATACCGGTACGGAGATACGATACGGTACGATACGATACGGGGATACAACAAAATTCAAAAAATAAAGATACGATACGGTATAGATACGATAATTAAAAATTAATAATAATATTAAATATATAAATAAAATAAATAAATAAATAAAATAGAAATTTAAAAAGTCACGGTAGCTGATAATTGAGAACTGCTGTTTGATGGGCTCAAAAAGTCTAACAGCAATATCAAGCCCATTGTTAACACCATGGGCCAGTTATGTTGGGACCTTTATGGGCCAACTCTGTTTTATGGATGCTTAAATGGTCTTTGTCTTCACTTCGTAGGTACCAACTGAGTGCCATCTGCACCACCACCAGTGAAGATCTGTTGAGGCCAATTATGGTTGGGCAATCTTCTTCTCTAAAAGTTGGGTATTAGTGTCTTGCAATTGGAAATCCTTTTGGTTTCTAATTTCTATCATACTCTTACTGTAGTGGATTGAATCGAGATATCTAGTCAAGTTGGAGTTACAACTGGTGGTGGAATTCAAACAGATGCAGCCATCAGTTTAGGGAATAGGTATGTTTTGTATAAATTTTCAGGGAAATTGTTGTCTAAAACAGTATTTTGACAAACCAATCAAAACTCAATAACGTATTCCCTCAACCCCGTATCCAAACCCGTATCCAGCCCCTGAATAACGTATCCAAAATTCAGTGCCGTACGGTACGCGTATCCTACAATATCGAACGTGTATCGTATCGGATACGGTGTTCGATACGGGATACGCTCCTCTGCTGCAGTATCCGTACTTCATAGAGGAAAACTGAGATTGACAAAATGGTATTCACCATATTGATGTTGGGATTTTTAGGAAGGGAGGAGAGAGAAAGCAAAATCAAATATTTTAATTTTTTATTTCATATATCAAATTGAAATTATTATTGGCTTTAAATAAGCAAATACAATTAATATTTCAAATTAATTCAGATTTTTTTCCTTAAAATTCTACCATACAAAATCAAATAAAAATAAACTAAAAACCAATTCAAAATTATAATTTTAACAATTAATTAATTTTGAAATATTCTAACACCTTCCCTTAATTCAAAATAAAAAAAAAAATTCAAGGTTTCATGAAGCACATCTCTCCATATTTTTCAATTTTTAACCTTCTTTTTTGTTGATGCACCCTCTCATTAACTTTCTTTGTACACTTCTCACCAATTAATCAAAAAAGAGTTTCTTTTTCACCTATATTCATCATATTTGCTTGTTCTTCATTTTTTATTCTGCAATCTTTTCGCGAATGCCCAAATTTTTTATAATTAAAATATTGTGGTTTTTCCTTGTGTCAACAATCTTCTTTTTTGTGGCCAGGTTTTTTTGCAATGGCTACACTAAGGAATTTTTTCTAATCTCTTTGAAACTTTCGCAATATAAGCTCCTTCAACCATTGGTTCATCGACTTTAATTTTTCTCATCGCTCTTCTTTGTTCCTGTGCCTGCAAAGTATTGATCAATTCTATTAATATTAATTTGCCAATTTCTTTTGAATTTTCAAGAGACGAAAGTTTCGCCTCAAATCTTTCAAACAAGCTTATAAATATTTTCTCCACGATCTTGCTATCTAGTAGATCTTCTCCCAAAAGTCGAATTTTGTTCACCACCGTCATCAAACGGTCAGAATATTCTTATATAGTCTCCTTTTTTTTCATAGTTAAAGTCACAAAATTTCTTTTGAGATTTAAGATTTGCATTTTTCTTATTTTTTTATTGCCTTGATATAATTCTTTCAGCAAATCCCAAGCTTCCTTTGCAGTGTCACAAGTCATAATTCTTGTAAAAATAATTTTAGATACAGCTGAATAGATTATAGATAAGGCTTTTGGTGTTTTTGCTTCTTCTTCTTCACGAGCTCTTATCTGATTAAGGGTTGGATTATTTCCTAGAGATGGCAAATTCCTTTCCTCTTCAACCAATTGCCATAAGCCAAGATCTTTTACATGAGATTTAATATTGATAGCCCACACTTGATAGTTTTCACCATTAAAAATTGGAGGTGAGGGGATTGAAGTATTAGTGGTGGCCATAATTATAGGTCTCTCTAGGATCTAAAACTCTGATACCATGTTGGAATTTTTAGGAAGGAAGAAGAGAAGAAAGAAAAATCAAATATTTTAATTTTTAATTTCATATATCAAATTAAAATAATTATTGGCTTTAAATAAGCAAATACAATTAATATTCCAAACTAATTCAGATTTTTCTCCTTAAAATCTTACCATACAAAATCAAATAAAAACAAAGTAAAGACCAATTCAAAATTATAATTTTACCAACTAATTAATTTTGAATTATTCTAACAATTGACAAAAGGAAAGAACTAAGGTATTGGCATAACTTCTCTTTTTTCCAATCTTCCATTATAGCGTACATATATTTAACTAATGTCATGCTATATTTTCAGGGCCATGATATTAATGGCCTGTTGGTTTTATGATGCCGTTTCTATTGATATTTTTCTGAAAATATTGTGTTCTCTTAACATTGCTGCTATCTGTTTGTGTATGGTAATGTGCTTTGTTGAGAAGGTTATACGCCAGCTCAGTGGAGTGATCGTGACTCGGGGCCCTAAACTTTGTAACTTTGTTGAGTGGAGGGGATATAAAGTTGGTTATAAGAGGTATTGCAAGGGTCTGATGACTCCTTCATTATGGTGTTGAAAATCTAAGAAGTTTGTTTTTAATCTTATTGCTCATCAGCAATGTTGCTTCCAATTTATCATGTGTTATGCAGGTATGCCAGTCTCTATTTCTGCATGTGAATTGATCAGGATGACATTGAGGATTGAGATCCTAAGAAACTGGAGTTGGATTTGAACTATGCTACTACCAGATAGGGACAAAAAGGCTTTCTTGCTCTGCCATTTTGCTACTTTCTTTCCTGATATTTAGGTAAATAGTGATCTTTTAAATGTTTTCAACCAATTTAAACAGAGCATTTTATTTTTATTTATTTATTTTTTTCAATCAACTTTGCTATGTCCTTTTGTCAATTTAAAAGTTTTCTCAATCTGTATTATAAATTATAATTACTTATACCAGGTCCTTTTGTTGTGCTAAATTGGATTTATTAATTTTTAAAGTTTGTGCAGATCAGTTACTGCAGCCTATTTCTCCCCCGTGTTTTTGTTCAATTAACAGCAAGCACTATGTTGAGAAACATGAATGAGATACACAAAATGATTCTACAAGCTTTGGAAATTAAGAGGATCAAAGGTTATTTTCAAATAAAAGAGAGGTGAACCCAAAATTTGACTATTATCTTATTTTGTGATTTGATGATAATGTGCATTTATTAATTTTAAAGCATCATTTTTCGCTTATTAGTTGCCAATGAGAACAGAATTGGAAAGTTGTCCTTTTCCTTTTATTGGTGTAGTATTGGTGTAGCTAGCAAATTTTTGTTTTTTTTTTTCAATTTTGGTTGTGATAATTTTCAATTCTTTGGTTATAGTTTATGGCTTTGCTAATTTATGTAAGCTGATGGTAAAGCTTTCAAGTAAATGGAAGCCATGGGATTGGGTGAAGAAGCCTAAAATAGAACTAATTAAATATCTCTTACTTACTAGCAATGATACCTTAACTCATTATTCAGAATAGAATAACAATATTAACCATTACTATACAATGCACTTTAAGTACTTCAACAGCTCATACAATGTTTACACTTGATATTAACGTTAATCAATGATAAATACTTTCTATATAACTTATTTTTATGATGTAACACTGTAAATTAAACGTGTGTTATTTGTTTTCTAGTTAAAATTTTGGAAAAAAAAAGTAACTTCTTTGAATGAAAAATTCTATCAGAATTACTGAAACTCATGCATATCCTATTTTTCCTCTTGGTTTCGACCTCTGAAAGAAAGAATAAGCTATATTCTAAAAATGAAAGAAAACTAATATCCGCAACAAAGGGGAATGGCTAGTGGTTAAGAACTTATGTTGTAGAATTTTTTGAAATGATTTTATGTTATTCAAAATTGTTGTATGTAACTTGTGCTTGTTTAGTTGTTTGAAATGATTTTCTATTTTTAGAGTTGGTATAATTTCATGTGATATAAGCTTTTGTTTTCCTTTTCACATAAAAATTATGCCTTTGGTTTGTTATTTCCTGTGTTCCAAACAGAAGTTATAAAAAGGACAAAATTTCTGCTAGATAAACAGAGTTTAATGAAAAATACTAATGGATTGATGGGTAATTCATTTATGCTTTCAGGTCTGTGAGTTGGACTTGATCTTCAACTTTCATAAGGTATGTTTGTTTATCTTGCAGTTAGGATTTTTTCTTATTAAAATATTGATTATTTGATATTATTTTGGGGGACAATTTGTCCATTAGAGTGAATTTTTACAATTTTTGTGAGAATTGTGAATACAATTCTCATGGTGTTTTTTATTTGGCTTTGCCAAAAGGTTTTCATTATGTTCATTGTTCTAACCATTAGTAAAGTGCTGATATTTGGTGTTTAGGTGAACTCACCTTGTTGTTTTGATGTTTTATTTAACTATTATTTTTTTATTAGCATTTTGAAAATTACAGATGGAATCAAATGATTCCATAGGTAAAATTACCGATGATTTGACGGCGGAATACTCTGTCGGTAAATTTACCAATGGAATGCAATTTACTAATGGAATGCTTCATTCTGTGGGAACATTACAGACAGAAAGTTGATGTCTGTCATAAATATTTTTGACAAAAAATATATTTCCATCACAAAAATTAATGACGAAATCTTTCATTCCGTACGTAAGTTTTCCGATGGTTAAACATTTTTTATTGAGAAATTTACCAATGGTCATTTTTATAATGACTTTTTTCATCGGTAATCTCATTTCTCGATGGAAAATAGTGATTTTCTGTCGAAAAATTTCATCGGTAATAATTAATTTTCTTGTAGTAAAATAAACATATGCACGGCAAGTAGAGGTGGCAAAATCAGTTCAAGCCCAAAACCACGCTCAAATCTACCCATAAAAGTTGACCCAAAACCAACTAAATGCAAACTTATCCATTTTAACCCGCCCAAAACTTGCCCATCTAAAACTCAAGGGTTCTTTACATAAATATACACAAAAAAATAAAAATAACAAAAAAATAAATGTTTTTCAAAATATTTTAAAAATACAATTTTTAAAATTTTCAATTTCATTTATACAAATTTTTTTTTTCAAAAATATCACGTCTGTACAGATTATGTGCCGAGTCGGCAAAATGGTGCCGACTCGGCACAGGTGTGCCACTTATGTCACGAGTCGGCACAATGGTGCCGATTTGTGACAACACTTTTTACTTTCCTTGTTTTGTTTTGCTGTCCCATATATATCCATTTGCTTAAGTTTTGTTTTCTTATTTTCCTTGTTTTGTTTTGTTGTCCCATATATATCCATTTGCTTAAGTTTTGTTTTGTTATTGCAAATTAAAAGTAATGCAAAGTGAATGAGTGGGAAGCCATGGAAACTTGTGAATGAAATGGAATTCACTATTAATTGTGTTATAATAAATATTATAATATTAGTTATAATATACACATGAAAATATATATTTAATTAGAATATATGTAATTAAATAATATTATTCTACTAAATAATATTTTGTGTGATGTGTTTTGGTTTAATGAAATATTTGAACTTAATATTATTTTATTAAATAACATTATTTATGGAATGTATAATGGTTTAATGGAATAAATGAGTGTATTTTATACCTTCGGGTATTTGGTTTCCAATATACTATGCATGTATTTGATTTATATTGTTCGTGTACTTAGTGTATAATTTACGTGTATTTGTTGTATATTGTACATGTACTTTTGGTCTAGTATTTATATTGTTTTAAAGATTATATTTTCCTCAAGTTGGACATATAAAATAGGTAACAATGCCTACATGTATATTGTGCGTATATTATGTTTATACTACATGTATATTGTGTATATAAAATGAATATTAGTTTATGTACATTTTTTAATGTTTATAATCATTAAACCACTATAATTATATTAGTTATTATTTTATAACTATATTTGAAAACTATGATTATTTAGTTATATTGGTAAATCTAGGTTGCTAATATTCAAAAAATATATTTGAAATATCACAAAAATTATTATAATACTTGTCAAAATGCTAATTATGAACAAAAAGTTCATAATTATATTTAATTAATTGTCAAATTAATGCGAAAAAATAAATATTTTTATTAAATAAAATTAGAAAATATCCTACAAAATCTCGGCTTATCTATACCATATTATAATTAAAGTATATGGAAAAAAATATATATATAGTTTACTTTATTGGTTTATTGGCTCATTCTCGGGCTTTTATTCTAGACTTACCACATCATATTATATCAATAAGAGATGCAATGGAGTCAACACCTTAATTGTGTCAACTCTCTTGGTGGTGCTGATAGTAAGTTATTTATTACAAAATCAGTTTAATTAATCATGCATTAATTATGTAATTAATTAGATTTTATATCAGAAGCAACACCAAAGAAAATTCTCAACTATTTTTCATGTCAAAAGTCATTTGCAGGTATTGTATATATATATATCATGATTTACTTGATCAGTTTAGATAATTAATTAGTTTTCTTGTTTCACACATTGGTATAAGAAAAATAATTTTATTAAATACTATTTTTATCGTTCGTTTATGTTGTGAAAAAATTCAAAGATTTCGTTTTGGCAATAAATTCTTATTTGCTGTATGATTAAGTAACTTGTGGTTTAATTTGCAGAAATATAGACACGAGAAGAACTATATGTGTGTATACTAGATGTATATTGTACATAATATTATTCTACTAAATGATATTTTGTGTGATGTGTTTTGGTTTAATGAAATATATGAACTTAATATTATTTTATTAAATAATATTATTTATGGAATGTACATTGGTTTAATGGAATAAATGAGTATATGTTATATGAAGTGAATGAGTGTATATTATTCAAATATACGTGTAATATACATCAAGTATACGTCTAGTATAAGTGTATATTATTCTAGTATACGTGTAATATACATCAAGTATACGTCTAGTATAAGTCTAATATACGTCTAGTATACATCTAGTATACGTCTAATATACGTATAATATAAGTCTAAGATACATCTAGTATATGTCTAATATACGTCTAGTATACGTCTAATATACGTCTAGTGTACGTCTAATATATATCTAGTATACGTCTAATATAAGTCTAATATATATATAGTATACGTATAATATAAGTATAGGATACATCTAATATATGTCTAACATACATCTAGTATACATATAATATAAGTCTAACATACGTCTAGTATACGTCAAATATACATCTAATATATGGTCAATATACGTCTAATATATATCTAGTATACGTCTAGTATAAGTTCAATATAAATCTAGTATACGTCTAATATACGTCTAATATAAGTCTAATATACATCTAGTATGCATTTAATATAAGTCTAATATACATCTAATATACGTCTAATATAAGTCTAGTATACATCTAATAGACGTCTTGTATACATCTAATATACATGTATTATACATCTAATACACATCTAGTGTACGTGTAATATACGTCTAGTATACGTTTAATATACATCTAGTATACGTATAATGTAAGTATAATATACGTCTAGTATACGTATAATATAAGTCTAAGATATATCTAGTATACGTATAATATAAGTCTAATATACGTCTAATATACGTATAATGTAAGTATAATATACGTCTAGTATACGTACAATATAAGTCTAAGATATATCTAGTATACGTCTAATATATGTCTAGTATACGTCTAATATAAGTCTAATATAGTATAGTGTACGTCTAATATACGTCTAGTATACGTCTAATATAAATCTAATATACATATAATATAAGTCTAGGATACATCTAGTATCTGTCTAATATACGTTTAGTATACGTATAATATAAGTCTAACATATGTCTAGTATATATATAATATATATCTAGTATACGTATAATATACATCTAATATAAATCTAATATACGTATAATACCTCTTGCTTGTTTTTAGGGGCACCATAGCCACTAAAATACATCTGACAGTGCCTATGAGGTAAAATACATCTGACAGTGCCTATGAGGTAGATGGAAGGAGACGGAGAACGCCGGAAAAGGAATGAGAAAGATGCCGGTGAGATGGAAAGAGAAAAAGAACGCCGGATAAAGAAAGAGAAGATGCCGGTAAGATGGAAGGAAAAAGAGAATGGAGAAGGAGCAGGTGAAAAGAATGACTGAGAGAGGGAGAGCAAGAAGTGAAAAGAAAAAATAGTATTTCTGAAAACAAAAATTTTAAAAATGATATTTATGAAAAACTATCACAAAAGGTTGTATTTTTGAAAACAAAGTTAAAAAGGTGTTATTTCAAGTAATTTCCTCTATAATCTTAAACCAAAAAGCCCATTCAAATATCACGATTGATATATACACTTTCTTTTTTATTGCTCACAAATTATAGTCTACCTTTTTTTATTCTATAATTAATTATTTAATTTATTTTTATTTAATATTTATTATCATTGACAAATATATAATATTATTTCATATTTTTTATGCACCTCTAATAAATATAAAAATAAATTATTAGTAAATTATACAGTTTTAAAAAATTAATTATATAATTTTTAATACATGTGAAATTAAAAGCATAAATATCAATATGAAATGAATGGTACATTATTTAGTAATTACGCGAGCATGTGAGGTATGTAAGACTGTATAACTACCTCCCCCATACTATATATGAAATCTAGGAATTTAATTCCAAAAATTGTTGACTTTTGCACTTTATTATGGAAAATTCGAATTCATGCGAGCTTTTTCTTATTTGATGTCTTTCAAATTTAACTTTTTTCTTTGCTGAATATCAAATATTAATTTTAAATAATCTACAGAAGTTATTAATTATAATGTACTCCAAAGTCCAAACATTGCGGAAACTGCCTAGTGCCAACCACCCTACCATTAACGTTTTTATTCGATTTATTCTACTGATATTTATAGTAAAATTTTAAAATTAAGTATTATACCTCCATTATAAAAAAAAAAAGAAAAAATTATTAACAGACAAACGAAATTACATTAGAATAATAAACGTATAATAATTAATAATATATATGAACCCAAATAACAATAAGCAATAACCATATATTACATGAAAATAGAAAATAAATATATTTCACATAAGCTCCCTATAACCTAAATGAGTAATGCAATCATACCCCTCCTCCATATAAAATTAGAAAGAAAATTAAGAAAAAGAAATAGATCATCGCAACCATACCATAAAGCCTAAAGGTCAACCTCTGCTTGCATTTCTGAGACAGTATTTGCTGGCTGGTAAGATTAACAACAATACTGCAATTCATCGTCACTGTAATATGTTTCTTAATAATATTTAAAAATTTTACCCTTCCTGGAATTTTGGATAAGCTATCCATAGAGAGCACCCTTGTCCCCACTTCCGTACTCAGATTTGGGCTATTAATCAGTTTATCGGTGATTATATCCACCGTCACATTCATTCTCAAGGTCCGCCGTGCCTTCGCCGTCCCCGGCGGCCCGTGAGCTTCTCCGACCAGGTCGTCGTGGTAGTAAAGTGCAAAGAGATGGAGAAGGAGAGAAGGCTGAGAATAGCAGCGAGAGCAGGTTGAATAAAAAAGAAAATGTTGTATTTTTGTAAAAGGAAATTTAAAAAGTAAGATTTAAGAAAGAGTATAAAAAAGGGTGGTATTTTTGAAAAAAAAAGTAAAAAAAGTGATATGTAGAGTAATTTCCTCAAAACTCAATCCAAATGGGCCTATCCCATATGCCTAACTTGCCTCATCCCAAATCACCTTTGCCAGCCCTAATCACTTCCTCTTCCTCATCCATTATTGCGGATTCTCTGTTGTGGCCCCCTCTCTCTCTCTATCCAGTCCTCAATTAGCCCCTTCCACACTCGTCGTTGTTGTTGGGGGCCGTCCGAGAGAAAACTTCTGGTTTCCAAAATCAAATTCAACAAAAACCCTAAACTCAAAAAGCTAAGGTAATTCCACTTTGTTCTTTAATGCATCTCGTCCTTCTCAGTCCATCGTTTTCATTCATTAATTTATTTCTTTTCAAAGGTTTTGATGAATTTATGTGCATTAGCTTGATTTTGATATCAATTTTTAGGTTCTTTAATTTGGATTCTAGTACCTTGAAAAACATTATGGCTATTATTCTCGGTATTCTAGTATGGATCTCAAAAAATCCTTATCTGATCATGAAAATTGATTCAAATGTGATCATTTACGTCCTGCAATTTTCTATTCTTTACCAATCTTCTAGTTAAGAAATTTTCAGTTGTCACATTATAATAACAATAGTAAGTATAATTTAAAACCAACAGTAAGTATAATTTATTGAGGAATAAAACATATGACCGAATTATTTTCACTTTGATGCATTCTCTGTTCATTGTTCTCTCTTAGACTATGGAGAACCGCTAATAGTTGGTTTTTCTTGATCATGTTGTTTAAAGTCTTGCTTTCTAGTAACCTGATTAGGCTGGTGCAGTGAAAATTGTCTAGATCATGGAGCTTTGAACTTTGAACTAGTACTCTTCAAGATTTTAATTTGCATGCAAACAGACTTTGTGATCTCTGACGGGAAGTGATCAAATTATAATGTGATCATGCTAATTTCTTTTTGGGTTTTGGATTTTGTGATTAATTGAATCTACAATTGAATGTATTTTAGTCTTATCTGTTAGACCAGTCAATATATCAAAGGACTGACTTACTAAATCCCATCACCAAACATTCTGGTATATCAGTTAATCATTTTGTATATCATGGAAAAAAGGCTCAATAAGCAACTTTTGTGTTTATGGGTTTTGAGTAGAGCTATTTCTTTCAAAACTTAATAAATTGGTGGGGACACATAAGGTCGTTGGATAAAAAATATATAAAAAGTTCTGCTTCTTTTATTCAAATGGGTTGACCCACATTTCGGCCCGTTTGGACCTTCATACGACTTATTTGGACCATCCAGTGCATTTGACTCAATATTTTTTATAGTAATTATTTTAATATTCCGTTATTATATCGAAAATTAATTTTCATAAAAAAAATGAAACAATGGGCTGACCCACATCTTGACTCGTTTATGCCTTCAGTCGATCCATTTGGACTAATATTTGTAGTAGTTATTTTAATATTTCATTATTATGTTAATAATTATTTTTCATTAAAAACATGGATCAAATGGATTAACCCACATCTTGGCCTCATTTGTTATCCATTTGGGCTAATATTTTTTATAATAGTCATTTTAATATTTTGCTATTATGTCGACATTTATTTTTCGTTAAAAATATAAGTCAAATGGGTTGATCATATGATCCATTTGGGCTACTCAATCCATTTGAGCTAACCTTTTTTCTAGTAATTTTTTTTAGTATTCTATTATTATATCAAGAATTATTTTTCGTTAAAGTAAATGGGTCAAATGGATTAGCCCACATCTTGGTTCTTTTGGGCCTCCATTTGACCCATTTAGGTCACTTAACCCACTGCCAACAGTTTTTTACAGTAGTCATTTTAGTATTTCGTTATTATGTCACTAATTATTTTGGTTAAAAAAAGATAAAAAATCTACATCTCGATCCGTTTGAGCCTACGAACGATCCGTTTGGGCTAATATTTTTTATAATAGTTATTTTAGTATATCATTGTTATATCGAGAATTATTTTTGTTAAAAACACGGATAAAATAAATCGGTCCAAATTTGCCCAATCCATTTGAGAATTGGCCCATTTATGTTCCATATGTTTTTGGCCAATTTATAATCCAATCCAAATTGCTCAACCTGCACATTTTGCTACCTCTAAAGACAAGGGAAAAAATATATCCGCAACTACACCTATAAAACTAATGAGTGAATCGATAAATGTTACCTATTGCTACCTTGTTTTTGTTGTAAAAATTAAGGTATTAAACTATTTCAAACCATTCCTTTCTTACATCTTCTTATCTTACATCTTATTTTTATCTCTCGTTTACAGGTTATAACACATTATTAGACTAGCAAAAAGCTAGTGGAAAGAATGTGTTTGCATGCTTTAATACAACTTATTAAAGTTTAATGTCAATACAATAAAAAAAAATATCTTTGTAAAATAATAAAAAATAGTTTAATACTAGTTTATCGCTAATCAATATTTACAAGTAAGACATAAAATATACTATAATTTCAATTAAAATGTGAAAATTACCACCTTAGCATCTAGTTATGTCATCTAGAAAAAGAGTTTATAGTAACCTATATTTGTATACTCTTTCATAAAAGTTTTAAGTTATTAATTTGTAATTTTTCGAAATAAAAAAGATTAAATTTCAATTTCATGAGATTAAACATAATTATTGACAATATTGAATATTATCTTATGTTGGGCCTGAGCTAGCGTTTGGCCCAAGGGCCAAAAGAATACCAAAGAGCAAAACCCAATGTCACTTGAGCCCAGTGCCTTTGAAAGCCTGGCGTGTGGTAGGACAGACACACCCATAAACCAAAGGAACGAGGCTTTTAAGCTGTCTAATCGAACTACCAAGGCTCGACCTTCGATAGCCTACTGACACACGCCTCCAGCCTATTCATCACCTATTTCGCATCACATTGCCACAAATCTACCCTGACATTAGGATAGACCACTCAAGTGGGTTATCTCATCCATATAAATACTAGGTCATTCCATGTTCAGGTAACACAATCCATAGTAAAAATAATACAAAATTTCTTTCCTCCATCTTCTCCTATGTTTGTTTCTTGATTCATCAGGCATTTTTCTTATTTTGTGAATTATTTCCTCATCAGTTATCCGATCGATTCGCTTCAATTTTAGAAATTTATAAACGATTATCTATGTCAAGCTGTTAATTGCACTGATCACGATTATTCGATTCGTTCACTTCATTAAATTATTATTATAATCACCTTTATCAATTCCTAAGTTAATTAGTAAAACTGATAAAGAAATAGGGAAACAATGACAATGAATTAGAAATTACGAATTTTATTAAAATTTCCAAATACATGAGAAATATAGGGGAAAATATCCTATCTAACGGTTTGATGCCAATTGGATATAGTGTTTCTAAAATGGGGCACTATACTCACCAGGGTACCACCAGAAATATCCAGTTTGCTCACTTTTGCATCTTCTCATAGAACGAGCGACTCTCTACCCACTAGAACCTTTCCTCTTCAGCTCCAAATCACCATCTCTCCCAATTTTCCTAGTGGCAAAAAATGAAAAGTAGAGAGGAAAAAAGGAAAAATGGAGAGGAAAATTGCGAAAATAGAGAAGAAAGTACATATTTGGGAGCACCTTGTTTCAGTAGTAAAATTCATTTATCTTCTTAAAATGGCGAAAAATTGGAAAGAATAAATCAAGAAAATTTTCAGATGCTTAAACTGCTCAATGAGAAAGTGTTACAAAAACAAAAAGGATACCTGAAAATTCTTTTTAGTGAAATAGCAGGCGAAGACACCTATTTATCGGGAGAAAACTTCCTCTTTAAGCCAAAAAGCTGGAACTGCTTAGGCCACGTGACAGTCTACTATAGGAGAGGTTGAGAAGACAGAACACGATCAACAAACCGTCGCCATAATGGGCACAGCCAATGAAGCGTCCCTATCGATGAGCACGGATGACTAAATGTCACCTCATTAATGCGTTGACCGTGTCAATCACTTTAGTTGGGAATTTGAAATGATGAGCAACTAGAGGCCCTCGATCGAACCAAATAAACAAAAATCCATTCGGTTCCAATTTTGTTCTGCACAGCCCTACTTTCTAAGGTCTCAAAGAAATCCCCTTTCACAGCTCTATTGTGATCCCTTGAACTTCCAATTATTGGGCTATCATTAGGCTTTTTGTTATTTGGGCCTTTGTTTTTACCATGGGGCCTTTTACCTCTCACTATCCTCGAAGAGTAGCTAGCTTCCCTATAAGACACATCACCTAAAGGCATGCACTTTCCTGCATTCTCCTTCATAGGACCACATGTAATTGCCTCACTATCAAGACCGGCATCTCCGATGTTACCATTGTCCTTTTGTGTCAGTCCTACAAATCTCGACCCTTTCTGAAAAGGGTTGCCTCTATCCGCTGTGCCATCTTGCTTTTTTTGTCCGCAATTCCCCCTTTTGTCTGCTATCATCCACGGGCCATGTTCGTTGATTCTATTACCACCTCCGGTCACCAGCCCATTGGAACCATCGTGATTCTGGTTCTCTTCGTTCTTTTCCTTATGTGGGCAATAAGAATCCAAATGTCCACATCTGTCGCATTTGAATCATATCTTCGGTAGGTTTTCGCATTCCACCATTTATTTATTCCCATCAAGCATAAACTTGGAGACAAGGGGTTCTTTGAAGTCTACTAAGACAGTCAATCTAGTTTGCCTATGATGATATCGCTAGTATTGAAATCGACCTTCACCACCTTGCTATTAGCTTCTCCTATTTTCTTGAGGACATTTTGTGGGTTGTAAAGCAAGATGAGTTATGAGAGCCTAATCCAAACCACTGCTTAGTTGATTATAGAGTTAGACACTTTTAAATCCAGGGACCATGGCTGGACCAAGAGGTAGCTGCCCATTATGGTCCCTAGCTCTCCCAACAAGGATCTTAAATAATTCTCCTCCTCTCTAAAATTAACCATGAAATATCCCTTGCGAATATCAAGGATTTTAGCTTCATCTAGGTCCCAAAGCATTTATAGCTTCTTACAGAACATTTTATAGCCTATAGTCCGATTAAAAAGACGGATAACCACTGCTCAGCAAAACATGCTGGAGACTGTGTTCTTTAGGTCTTTTGAGATTCTCACAAACGGGAATTTTCCATCCCTGAGAATCTCAACATCCCCTATGTCAATTATGATGTCTGTCTTCTCCATTTCCTCTCCCAACTTTGCTTCTTTCCATGTTCCCTGCATAAGAGTATCCTTAAAGTACCAAGCAGTAACACTGCATTCCATGGTGGACTCTCTATGCTTGACTTTCTTGGTTGCCTTGTCACTCTCCTCTCTTTGCTGGTTACCATCGCCAAGAATGTGCATGTTAAGAGGAGTTAAATATTAAATATTGATACATTTTTTATGATTGTATTCATAAATATTCTTTTAAAAGACCTGATTTATAATGCAGAGTAAAGAGCTTTAAGCCTAACTATATATCTAGCAACCCTAGCATCTCCAGTAAGGAGGAGCTAACTCAACATTGTGAGTGCAAATTTGCTCTCACTACTCAAAAATTTATCTGTTTTCATTTTACTTGCCCTTCTCTGAGCTTTCTTCCACCATAATTTTGCTGGGTTTCTTTCTTCAGGTACAACTTTCAACCTCTTAAACTTCATATCTATGCTTGTTATATAATGTGCTTACTAGTAATATTGGTTTTCTTTTTCCCTATTGCTATTATTTGATGCTTTTCAAGAGAGGGATAAAGGAACAGATGGGTTATAATCTCTTTATTACTGAAAGAATATCAGTAGGTGGTTTATGAAGCATATGTAGAAAAAGAAAAGTTTTTGATGTAAAATTTGCATTTTTCTTTTCAAATTTGTGCACAATTGGCAGTTGCTACTTCGTTTATTAAGGTTTTTTTTTTATTTTTGATCAAATCGAAGTAGGTTTCCAGCTCTTCTTTTGAAGGAAGATCACTGCTAATTGTTTGGGTTGGTTGGATTTTATTTGAAAGTCTAGAACAGAAGGGGAAAATCTATTAACTTGAAGGCATTGGTGGACAAGGAGAAGAATAGGGTATTATTTGCTGAAGCTGATACTGACTTTATTGATGTTCTTTTCAGTTTTTTGACAATGCCTATGGGAACAATTGTTAGATCAACCTGTCAAGGGAAACCAACTAGGTTCATAGGTTGTATGAGCAACTTGTATTCAAGTGTTAAAAATCTTGATGTTAATTATCTCAGGACTAAAGTATGTAAGTTGATGCTGTTATATCCTCGAATCGGGGCAGTAACTCAGTATAGCAAGCTGAAACTAAAGATTGATGGTTGTGAGCCTCATAAGTATTATTACTGTAAAGACAGAGAATGCATTAGCTCCCAGCACAAGTTATTGAGTCACTACCAAGTTAGTATGGCATGTGGGTTGTCTCATTACTGTGGAGACAGTTATTGAGTCACTAGCACGATATATGTGCATGTGGGATGTCTATTGGTTGCCATTGCAAGCTGGCTTGTAAGGTTCAGCCAAATACTCCTCGAGAAAAAGGAGTATTTGTGAAAGGATAAACTTGACTTCTAACAAGTGATGGGTTACAAGTGATACCCTCATCAAGTGCAGCAAGCTTTTCTTTTCTTTACAAGCTTGGAGTCAAGGATGCAAGCAAGATTGAGGATAGTACATATAATTTTGGAGCATATGAGGTAACTAATAAATTGACAAGTTCTACTTGTTCTATAGCAAAGTTAATTTCTAGCTCGACATTTGGTTTCAGGTTTTGAATTTGCTGAAAAGCTCAATGGTATCAGATGCACCCTTGACAGAAACTTTGCTGAAGAAAATTAAGACCCTTGAATTAAATAAGGAAAGTTCTCATAGATGGAGTTCCAACTTTAATCATCAACTTGGGTAGCAAGAAAATAGGAAAATTAGTGTGAAGCTTTTTGTTAGCAAATCCAAGAATATTGTATATTATGCAGAAGTAGGTGAAGATTTTGTTGATCTACTTTTTAGCTTCCTAATCGAATCACTTGGATATATAGTGAAAGAAATGCGTGATTGATCATTGAGGATCTTGGTGTTCAGAAATACTTCAAGTTGAATGTTGAAAAAGAGATTTTGCTTTGTCCTAAGATAGCGCCTAAGTTTGGCTACAACAATCGAGAAAACAAAAAAGGAAGTCACAAAAATGGATAAAAAAGTATAGGTTTGATGGCCCCTTCCTGTCATCAGAAAGGCAGGACATGACAAAGAAAAACCCATCAAGAAAGTAAAACTCATTCCTCATCCTTAAAAGGCAAAAAGATGGAAAAAATAAAGCGAGGAAATCTTGAGATGCTTAAAGATTTCATGAGAAAGAAAAATAAGAAATTCAGGAGAAAAAGGGAAGGAGAAATGAGAGCAACAACCAGAAGAAGTCGCCTATTTATAGGATTTTTCTTCAAGCTGAGAAGAAACCACTCGAAACACGCGGTGGTCTACAACTGGAGCATCGAAGAACTTGAGTTATTAGTGCAAAAAATAATAGTTACCATAATGAGCGCGTCTTGCGAAGCATCCCTTGTTAATAGTTGCCATAATGAACGCGTCAAATTAGGCGACCATCAATAAATGTACCAAAAATAATAAAAATGTAGTATTTTCGTCAGCATGCATACGGTTAAAAGCTCCCAATCGATAATCCGCCACATCGATCGGATATTGCAGATGAGAAGGATCGTCATTCTAAAAGAAATGAGATTCTACCCTAAGTCGGGTAATGAAAAAACTTCAATATTAATGTACCTCGGTGTATTATGTTTGGGCTATTAATTTGATATAGCAAATAAAAGACCGGAAGTATCCAACAAAAGAAGTCATAATTTAGAAATCGAGAGTTTTATTGAGAAATCTCGGAGGTACAAAGGAACACAAAGAAGTTATCCTATTTAATGGCTCTACGCCGATCGAATCTTTTGGGGCGCTCCATTTGCCAAAGCACTTCAGGGACACCCAATTTGCTCGTACTCGCAAATTGCCCGGAATCTGCTGCCCCTTCCCTCTTCAACTCCGAACTGATAAAAATGGGAAGAAGAAGTGAAAGTCAAAAATAGATAGTAACCTATCTATTAAAAAAACACCAGAGGCCCAAATAAGGCCCAAAAGCCACAAGGCCCAAAGTATAGCACAGGAGATTTGGTGGGCTGTCACAAGGCATATCTAATCGGACCTGCTGAGCTGCCACCTGCTAATACACTGACACACTCTATCGCCATATCTCTCTGACTATCTTCAGTCACGTCATCATCCATCTACTTTAACACACTCGGTAAGACTTAGATAGTAAAGGTCATGACGCCACTATGCCCAAACTGTAGCACTTTACACTCTCTATATCATATAAATAGCCCAACCCTTTTAAGGGCTCCTGGCATCAGTCTCAATTGAAGAACATATCTTCTTTCTATCACTACAAGAAAATTACAATTTAGCAACGGAAAATAGACATTTTCCATTGCTAATCAAAAATAGCAACGGAAATTAGCAACGGAGCTTTTGGTTGCTAAACTGTTGGATGCTAATTTTTAGCAACGAAAATGAAATTCCGTTGCTAAATTTAGCAACGGAAAAAGAATACCGTTGCTAAATTCAACCAAGTGAAGTTTTAGTGTATTGGTCATTTTTAGTAACGAAAAATTTCCATTGCTAAATTTAGCAACGGAAGTAGTTTTCCGTTGCTATTTTAGCAACGGAAACAATACTTCCGTTGCTAATTTAGCAACGGAAAACTTATTCCGTTGCTAAATTTAGCAACGGAACTATAGTTTCCGTTGCTAAATTCAACCAATTCAATTTTCCATGTTTCTGTTGCTGATTTGCTAAATTTAACCATAGAAATTATCCAATTTTATTGGTAGCATAAGATTTTAATTAAATTTTAATTTTATTGGTCATAAAATAAATATAATCCAAATTTATAATGCAATTTACTTGTAATAGTATAAATGTACGAGAATAAAAATTCTTAATACATATTCTACTGTAAAGTAAGAATCCATAGAAACTAATAAAAACACAACATGAAATCGGTATCAATACCTAAATATAACAAATATATAAACTATGTAGTTGGTGAAGGAGGACGATCTGGCTGCTCTAACTGCTGAGAGGTGTTGCCCTTGCTTCTCATCTCTTTCATCTCATTCTTTAGTTGGATTACAGTATCGAGCAACATGCTGACAGTATTCTCTAACTGAATGACTGTCTCAGAAGGTTCAGAACGCCTACTACTAGCAGCTGTAGATGATGCATGGGAATGCGAATGGAATGTATTTGCAATAGATCCTAAGCCAAAAATCCTTCCCCGATTATTCTTACCACCAACTGCTTCAAGAAATATCTGACTCTCATCAACATTTTCAGAGTTCTGCCGCTGTTGAGTGAGAGTCTCTTGTAATTGCTCCTATAATTACAATAGTTACAATAAATTAAATACATTATAATAAAATAATTAATATTCATATATAAAATTTACATATATTGAGTTGTCTGCAACGCGTATTAACAAATGTCTGACCATCATGCTTTTTTGTATGGGTGTACATAAATACTCCAGGATATGTAGGCCTCTTATCCATGGACTTTTCCTGCACAACCAATTAAACTCAAGTTTAAAAGAAATTCAGCAAAATTTCGTTCGAAGTAAAAAAATCTACCAAATACTTCACATTAGAATATCAACAACGGAAACGGACATACATTAAACCATCATTATTCAACCAGCCCAAAATTCACAATACAGAAGAAAAACTAGGCAATGGACAAAAGCAAAAAACGGGGACAGAACAACCAGTCCAAGATGCACAATATCTATCTGTAGAAAATCCAGCCAATAGACAAAAGCAAGATACAATAAACCCATTATATCAGATATTACAATGCAGAATATTTTGAATATCAAGACTTGGAATAAATGGTATGAAGACAGAAAATCCACATAACCAACCTCAACCTAGATATAGGATAACACTTAGTTTTTGCTGTACTTCACACCCAGTAACATATTTTAACTTTAAAAAAGAGAAGTCATTATTTCCAGGTTATCTGCATGCTCGTGATGGCTCAAAGATCCTCCAGTGTGCACGGCTAAACTCTCTCCATTTGAGCCTCCCCGTCTATTTGAAGAATTTCTCTCTGAAATGGCAATTGCATCGGGTGATGCCCAGTATTCCTGCCAATATATTTCTTCAGAAATAAAAGAAGGTCGAACACCTTTCTTGTGTAATTTAGCAACAAATTCTTTATATCGATGACGAGCACGCTTTTCCCAAACTTGATAAATGACCCCATTAAATTTTGAATGCCAAAAAAATTCTTTCTGAAAGAAAAACATAATTTAATTACTGTAAAATACAATAGATATCTCATTAATGTATGAAATCAGCTATTTCATAACAAATAATTGTAATTTGTTTTTTGTACCTCAAACTCTTGATAGTAAAAATCCCTTGTCTGCAGATAGAGATTCTTCCATACATAACCCTCAATTTCTATCCTCTCTCTGAACGTGGATCTAATCTTTCTTGAGCACTTACCTAATGGAATAAATCTTGTAATATGAACAAAATTAGATCAGTTTCAAATTAGTTATCTATAGCAACAGATATAAACTTATGTTATCTTCTAATACAAAATTAGATCAATGCTCACATATCATTGATAATCTTAATGTAAATTCTTCCATCAACTCGCACCAGGCTGGAAGCCTTCTTTTTTATCCTCAGCATCTACTGCCGGTTCATTAGTCGGTATAGATCCAAAGTCTGGTGCGGGAGTAGATGCATCTACAGGTTGTGCTGATATATCTGGATTGTTTGATGCTGAATCACTTGCTAGATTAGAAGAGCCATTGGGGTTTGTAGTTGGTGAAGGTGATGCCCGATATGGCTGTTGAGATGGGTGCACTTGTGTACTGTCGTCTCCATCAGATGTTAATCTGAGCCTGGGCGACAACAATTTGTACTTTCTTTTGGGTGGCATATTTTGTACCTGAAAAACAAACAAATGTATTATTGTTATTGTAATAGAACAATATAGTTACAGCATATATCACAATATTACATTGATTCAATAATAACGTATTTGGATTGTGATATAATAAAACATTGACACCTTTTTCCTAACCTTTGCTTGTACAGTGATTCCACCCTTCTAAGTCTGTTAGCTTTCTGAATGAGAGAACTGAATTCTGAGCTCAAATTCCCCAATCTGGAAAATAAGCCAATCAAAGTGTCACGGATTTCATTCTCAATAAACATTAAACCAGATAACCCTCATGTGACTTATAAGTGGTTGGTTACTAGTTAAAGCTGAAGACATAGACAGACTATGCCAATTAAATAAGATTGAAACAGAAAAGCAGCAGTAAATTGGTTCATGGCATAATTATGAGACACTTAGAACACAAGAAATGAAAGCAAATAGAATGAGCAAACAGAAAATAAACTAAGCAAAATAGCTTCAAGGTTTTGGCATAAATAGATCAACTTGCATAGCTAACTTATGATATTAAGAAAACTGAAGGTTTATTTTCCAACTGCACCAAAAGCATTGATATTAATTAACAATTAAACAGAAAATAGAAATATAAAAACAACTGGCAAAAAGTATGATTTACTTAAGAGGACATTTTATAAGTTGGAACTGTCTTTAATCAAATGTGCTCTAAATCTTGCAAGTTGGGGCAAACTAGTATTTTTCATGTTATCTATTCTCTATAAGATATACTTTAGTATAGGATTTGAAGCAAAACCCAACTTACATGGTCTAACAATGAATCCAGGGGGCAAACCACAACCATTCGCTTTAAATCTTAACCAATTTCAACGACTTTAAACATGGCAATCACAAATAATCACATGATTCCCGAGTAAGAGAGAAATTAAAATCAATTCACACAAACCAAACATTGCCACCGAAGCATTAAATACTGAATATTAGCATTCCACTTAATTTCTATCACATTTACTCATTAGGCTAACATATATACTCAATTTCACAAGTTCCAAAATTATTTCTAACAAAATCTTTTCAAGTTAACACCTATTTACTTAAAATGTAGAAGAAAACATACATATCAAGTAGGAAAAAGATGAATTTTAGCGATCGCAAACCTTGATACTTGGCAAAATGGCTCTAATAGCTTCAATCTACTCCACGAAAACGAAGTTAAACCTTCACTTCTTTTTCCTTTCCTTATTCTTCACGTTTTCTCCTTCTTCACATATAAACACAACAATTCAACCTATAAACTTAATAAATCTGAATAATAATGTGACTAACTTGACTACCTTGCTAAAAGAATAAGAAATCTACTTAATCCGGACTCTAAACATCAAATTCCCAAATAAAATTTTCAAATCCCTAACTCTGCCATCCTAAGAATTTCACCCAAATTTAAGATTAATGGTTAAATATACTTACTCTACAACTACCATTCAAGGGGGGAGGACTGGAGGCGATTAACGGTGGCCGGCGGTAGAAGAAACGGCGGAGGAAGAGGCTAACCCGAAGTAACTCGCGAAGGAGAAGAGGGAGCTGCCGTCGCGCGAAAAGGAGAGGAGGGGAAGAGAGAGCGGTGTCGCTGCCGCGGGAACGGAGGCGAGGCGGTTGGATGGCAGGTAGCAACAGGGATGGAGGAGCTAAGCTGATCGGGGGAGGGGGAAAGGCTGGAACGGGAATCGGGAGAGAGGAAAGGAAAGAAGAAAAGAAAGGAAATAAAAGAAAGAAGAGGGAGGGGGACTCAAAATGATGTAGTTTTTAGTTTCTAGCCTGAATATTTAAAATTTAATAGCAACAGAATCCGATTTCCGTTGCTAAATAGCAACGAAAATTACATTCCGTTGCTAAATAGCAACGGAATAAAATTTCCGTTGCTATTTTAGAACCTGATTTTTCCACCCTAGATATTTAGAAATTGATAGCAACGGAATATAATTTTGGTTGCTATTTAGCAACGAAAAATACATTCCGTTGCTAAATAGCAACGGAATAAATTTTCCGTTGCTATTTTAGAACCCGATTTTTCCAGCCTTAATATTTAGCAACGGAAAATTTATTCTGTTGCTAAATTAGCAACAAAAAATACATTCTGTTGCTATTTAGCAACGAAAATTATATTTCGTTGCTACATTAGCAACGGAATAAATTTTCCGTTGCTATTTTAGAACTCAGCTTAATATTTAGCAACGAAACATTTATTCCGTTGCTAATTTAGCAACGGAATATATTTTCCATTGCTAATTAGCAACGGAAAATATATTCCGTTGCTATTTTTTGTTTCAAAATTTTTCCCCTATGTGTTGGCGCATTATTTAGCAACGGAAAATATATTCCGTTGCTAAATTTCGTTGCTAAAATTTGGCGCTAAAAATTCCCTCCACTTTTAGCAACGAAATATCACCAATTATATTTCCGTCGCTAAATTTTCAAAATTCAACCAATTTTAGCAACGGAATCTAATTTCCGTTACTATTTAGCAACGAAAAATTATTTTCGTTGCTATTTTTCCGTTGCTATTTTCACATTTTCTTGTAGTGTATATTTCTTCTCTCTAAAAGCCCCTTATTGACTTAAGATTTGGAGAGCCACTGCTTGGTCTGATCGGGCTAGCCTTACTTGCAGGTTATAGGTCCTCTTCCAATTCGTTCATCCTATTCATGTCCCTCGTTTTGATATCCAAAGGAAAATCAAGTCTAGAACAGAATGGGAGAATCTATTAAGTTAAGGCATTGGTGGAAGAATCTATTAAGTTAAGGCATTGGTGGACAAGGAGAAGAATAGAGTATTATTTACTGAAGCTGATGCTGATTTTATTAATGTTCTTTTCAATTTTTTTGACAATGCCTATGGGAACAATTATTAGATTAACCCGTCAAGGGCAACCAACAAGGTCTGTAGGTTGTATGAATAACTTGTATTCAAGTGTTAAAAATATAGAAAATGTTGATGTTAATTATTTCAAGACTAAAGTATGTAAGCTGATGCTTTTGTATCTTCGAATCGGTGCAGCAACTCAATATAGCAAGTTGAAACTAAAAATTGATGGCTGTGAGCTTTATAAGTATTATTACTGTGAAGACAGAGAATGCATTAGCTCCCGGCACAAAATATTGAGTCACTACCAAGTTAGTATGGCATGTGGGTTGTCTCATTACTTTAGAGACAGAATATGTACCAAGACATATGTGCATATGGGATGTCTTTTGGTTTCCATTGCGAGCTGGCTCGTAAGGTTAAGCCAAATAATGATGAAATCGATCCTCGAGAAAAATGAGTATTTGTGAAAGGAAAAATTCGACTTCTAATAAGTGATGGGTTACAAGTGATACCCTCATCAAGTGTAGTAAGCTTTTCTTTGCAAGCAAGGTTAAGGACAAGACATAACATTGGAGCATATGAGGTAACTAATAAATTGACTAGTTCTGCTTGTTATATATTGATAACCGGGCTCTCTGAGCTAGAGACCGGTATTTCCCTCCGGAATTATGATAACCGGGCTCTCTGAGCTAGAGACCGGTATTTCCCTCCGGAATTATGATAACCGGGCTCTCTGAGCTAGAGACCGGAATTATGTTGTAAACCGAGCATGTGTCTAGACACCTAAGGATATAAGTCGCGATGAAATCGGTCACGCTTAGAAACTGGATATTCGTACAGTTCGGATATCCTATATGGAAAGTCATTAACTTCGTATATTTCCTAGATAGTGCACAGATTTTGGGATATCAAAGATGGAAAGTGCCAGGAATCATTCATTGACCGGTTTCCTCTTATTTGGGAGTTATCTTCCTATTCAAAGGAAGAAGGAGGACTCTATAAAAAGGAAGAACACAGGTACATGGATTCTCTCTAGACTCTATTGATAAAACCTGACTTTCTCTAAATCACTAACTTGATCGTCGGAGCTTCCACTATCGGAAACCGACGGTATTTTTAAGTTCTTTTCAGGTGACTTGCCGGAGGAGAGCTTCTAAAGAGTTAGGTCATTATCATTTGGTACGGTGAGCGTGGATCGAGCGACCTTTTTCAGGGGACAATGGACCTTTTTCCCGACTTATCTATCCCTGCCGGTGCTACCCCCAATACCCAAAATGCTGCACTTCCCCAAACCAACCACCTTGGTCAGCTCTTCCGTGATCCACAACAAGCTTCAGCAGAGCAAATTTCCCCACTTCAAATGCGACAACTCTTTCCCCAGTTACAGGCTCAAACCCCGATAACACCGCCAGTACCCATGTCCGCCCCCGTGATCCCAGGCATCACCCCACAAGCCGCTCAAACTCTCTTAACTGCCCTATCCGCTATAGTGGCTCAGTCTCCCCAAACAGCACCCCAACCCAGCGCCGCGGCAACACTCCCCTCCCAAACTACATAACTTCCACCTCCTTTGCTGAGCACATTGGCTCCAGGGGCAACTATTACAATGACAACCGAACAGTTTGAAAGAATGTTTGAGGAAAGAATGCAGAAATTCCAAAATCGAAACACTTTGCAGTACCAGGGTAGCTTCCGGTCCCCCTTGTCTCGAGATATCTTGACAACTCCGTTCCCGCAGATAAGATTGCCTAATTTGCCGAAGTATAGCAGAAGTTCGGATCCCTGAGCTCACCTAGACGAGTTTCATCACACCATGCTGGTTGTAAGCACCGTGTCCCGAAGCGGTCCGAATCAGAGGTTACCCTATAATGAAATCAGTGTCCGAGCCTGTATAAAAGGGCTGGATTTGGAGGTTTTAGTCCCGCGTTCCACGAGAAATGAGGCTTTTTTACCATTCCTGAGCAGAGGGGGAGAAAACAGAGGTTTTTTCGAGTAAAAAGGCTTTTTGTCCTCCACAGACGGCCAGCCCGTCTGTGAAGTCGGCCCGTCGCTTTGAGTCACCGACGGCTTGTGGTATTTTTCGACGCCCGTCGAAAAGTCACCGCCCCTGTCAGAACACCGCCGGGTTTCCCGGAGCACGCAACCGCTCCGACGCCCGTCGGTGGATGTGGCAGGGCCGTCGGATGAATCCTTGTGTCAGAAGCATTCTTCCGACGCCCGTCGGTCGTGTCTGGCTATAAAAGCTCCGGATTTTCACTTGAAAAGGGTTGGAAAAATTTTCAAAGGAGGAAACTCTGCCCAATTTCAAGCAAATTTTCTCTCTCTTCCAACAAAACACATTTACTAAGGAAATCTATTGAATCAAGGATCAAATCAATCAAAAGGAACTAAAAACTATTTAGTTTTCTTTAGATTTTGACTCCAAAATCGATCTTTTGAGGGGTTGAAGAAGAAATAGCTCATTTTCTTTCTTTGATCCTTCATCTTTCGCTTCTCGTAGAACGCGCGGGGCTCTAATCAACACAAGAATCTCACCCAAAGCGATTATCTGAGGGTAAATATTCCAGATTCCTTCTCCATATTATCTCATATTTATTTCTTATTTTGGGGATTTTTTGAATATCTGTCATTATTTTCTTTTATTTTGACTTTCTTATCTCCTTTTGGGATAAAACCCACTTTTTGACTTTGAAAAGGGTTTTTCTCCATTCTGTTTTTTCGGAGACAGAGGTGACCGACGGGTCATCTTTATCACTGACGCCCGTCGGTCACCCACCTACAGACGCCCCTCTTTGAGTGACAAACGGACATCTCGGTTACCTTAATCGACGCCCGTCGGTCAGCTAAGGAAGGCCGTCGGTGGGTTCTGTCTCCATCTTTTTAAATCGTTTTTCATCTCTTCCAAGTTTTTTGACTTCTTACGTGTTAATTTTATGTATATTAACATCTCTTGACTTTCTATGAGTGTATATTGGTTCTCTTGGATAATCCCGAGCTTGAGCGGCCGTCTACCATATTCGGAGGATTTCGTCTAGTTTAGTTCCCTAATCCTCTTGGCTATTTTCTTCATTTTGTTATTTATTGATTATTTTATGTATACGGATGTACTCCTTTCATATCCCATTGATGTACAAAAATGACTCAATATTTTATATTAAATAAAATGAGGTTTACACAAAAGCCAGGGTCCAATGCCCTATTTTTATCTAATAAAGATCATCACAAATAAAAATCCCCAATTTTAATAACGATGCATGCGAGGACCAAAGTCCTCAAAATAAGCAATGCCCCGATTTATACATGATCCACATATTTACGAAAGGGAGTTGTATTCCGCTCCTTGTATTATTGTAATCTATTGCTTTCGTTATCTATTTGATCATTTATCGCTTTCAAGATGTGAATAAGTGCGCCTTTTAATCAATTGTATAGTGTGGAGAGAGAGCGAATTAATGATATTAAAATTTGATCATAAAATAATTGAGGTAGAAATAGATGAGAAATCCCGGACCCAGCTCTGGTCTTTGGGCTCGAGAGGTTAGAGGTTATCCTCCAAAATACTTTTTGAGTCACGAGGCTTTAGCGCTAATCCTAAGCTCTTTAGGGTGAGAAGTTCACCTTCCATGACCCCTCTGGCTGGCCCAAAATGGATACCAAGCGCAGTCTTAGGCTCTCCGAGGCGAGAGTAACTTTCCCAATGTTCTATTGGGTGGCGACTCCATGAAACCTCCTTGTTGCCCAACATAGACGCACTTGCGATTTATCGCAAGTTGTCAACGGACCCGCAAATGCCCCGATCGCCCAAGGGCGGCGCACGGGATCCGGCGCGCGTCACAGTGGCGACTCCACTGGGGACGTTTATGGTTCGAGATTTCGATTTGAAAATACCTCTTTTAACATTTATGATTAAAATTTAATTCATAAATTCACTTTATCTCAAATTTGCATTTGCATATCATTAGAGCCTTAGAATATGCTAGTTTGGTCCCTCTTTTAGCCCCGGTGCGTTCCTGAAGCACCTCCTCATTTTCACTCAATTTGGGGAAGTGTTAAGGATAATCACCAGGCCAAGCCACGTACCTTAATGGTATATCAAAATGATGACCCGATCGGTCGCTATGCTCGTGATGAGATAGACCTGTCGGCAGGGATCATGCCTGGGTAGCCTTAAAGAAATATCTCCCTTGTCCAAAGCTCATGTAATGGCTATAGTTACTTTCCACAGGTGAAATGAACCCTAATTCCATGCTTGCTGTATGGATCCTCATGTATTGGGTGAGTCCAAATGTCTTGCTTGGTAACCTAGCCAAAGGCTATCATGCCCCGGTAGGGCCATGTCAAAATTTATGGAATGTCCAAATACGTGACGATCATTATCCATCAGCTTGTACATTAGCGTAGGAGTGTCATGCCGTCGGTTTTTTTTCACCGCGCACCATGCGCGTCCATCGGGTCCCTCGTTGACCCTTGGGCTAATCCCACCTAGGAAAGAGACTGCACGACCACGTGTGTGGGAGAAATAAGGGCGGAAGGACCTACTTGCTTGCTTGTGCTCTGTAAGTGTTGCATATCACGACCATGCATGATACCTGCATTTCATGCATCATGCCTAACTTTTTGTCCCTGCAGCCATCATAGATCTGGCTAGGTGGACTAGATCACCAACCGGACGACTGATCCAAGTTCCTACTCCCGAGCTGCTAGGTAGAGAGGGCCTTTTAGAAATTCTGCCAGAAATCAGTCGCACTGTATCTCAGATGGCAAACTCGCCTAGAGGGGATGACGCCACCAGGGCCATGATCGCGGAAGAAGTGGGCCGTCGGTTTGAGGAATTCGAGGGCAGAATGATGAATATGTTGACCGCCTTGGCACAGCAGAATGCTCTATAGAATCCTCCTCCTCCTCCGGTGAGACAGAATGAGCCAGAAGAAGAAAGGGTTGAAAGACGAGAAGAGCCTTTTTAGGCCACCTCCAGTAGAGTTAAGGTCAGTAGCCTCGGAAGAGCAGAGAAGAAGGCCTGTGCTGAGAATTGATGACGATAGAGATATTGAGGATGATAGGATGAGCATTGCATCTGAGAAGGGGAAGGCGCCTCAAGCTGATGACTTTATTCTGAAAAAGATGGAAGAAAGGTTTGAAGCCATGGCCCGTATGATAGGCAGAGCTCATGGGATGAATCCGGAGGATAAGGAGTTGGACGGAGAGGACCCGATCCCTTATAACTTCAAAATGCTGAATGTGCCGAAGTTTGATGGTACTTCTGACCCGACCGCACATGTGAAACAATATTTGCTGGTCATAAAGGGGACCACGTTGTCCAAAAAGCAAAAAGTAGAATACTTTTGTCTGAGTCTGACCTCTCATGCCATTGACTGGTATCATGGCCTTGACCGCCGCACTAAAGAAGATTGGGATCTGCTCACTGAAGAGTTTTTGAAGCAGTATGACTGTAACACCAGAATGGAGGTGACTCTAAAAGATCTTGAGCTACTCCAACAGAAGACCGGGGAATCTTTCCATGATTATCTCACCCGATGGCAGAACCGAGTAATGGAGATGCGCCGAAAGCCGGACACCCAGGATCAGATTCGTTTATTTATCAAGAACGCAAGCCCGTACTTGAAAGAGGGGTTGAAGGACTGGGAATCCCTCAAAGATATAGCCATCGAAGCAGAAGGAGAATTCTTGGCTCGAAAAGCTAACAATGACAATTTCGCCAAAAGGGCTAACCCCGGTCAAGGAACCAGCAAGCCGGCAGGTCCCAGTAACAGCACTAGAAGAACGGGTGAAGTGTCTGCTACTGAGGCAACAACCCAGAGGAAGTTCTCGAACTTGGGGAGACCATTATCCTGGGTCTTGAGGAGGTTAATGAAGGAGGGAAAATTGCACCCTCTGGCTCCTAGGCCAGCCTTGATGCAAGGGAAACCTGGACACAAAGATAATGAATTCTGTGCGTTTCACCAGCACTCAGGCCATATCACAGATAAATGCAAAGTGCTCCGACACTCTATCCAAGACTTGATTGATAGCAACCCTGAAAAGAGGGAAACTGAGAAGAAGCCCGGTTATAATGCCATACCACCACCCGTGTTTATGATCAGCTCTAGCCTGCCAGAGTGGTACGTGCTGCAAGATCTATATGGGAGAGAGAGTTTTGCTGCTGGTTATCCCGAGGATAGAGAGGAGAAGGCAGTTGTGGCGACTCTTGATTGTTGGTCTAGCAATGAAAGCGATGGAGAAGCCGAGGATGAGGAAGGAATGAACCTTGATTTGTGGGGCTCCGATGGAGGCAAAGGAGAGATAGGGGCTGTAACGAGGAGTGAAAGAGTGATCCCCGAGATTACGAGGCTACCTGAGCCAGTGCAGCCATCAGCAGAGAAAGAGCTAGAGGAGAATCAGATTGTCAGACAGTTGAAGAAAACTGCAGCTCAAATATCCATCTGGGATCTGTTGAGGCAATCACCCTCTCATAGGCAGAAAGTAGTGGAAGCTTTGGTTGAGGCCACGGTCGCCACCACGATTTCCCCGTCAGAGCTTTTGGGTTTAATTAAGGGAGGATCCGAGGAGAGATTGGTCTTTTTTGACGCCGACCTACCTGTTGAAGGCCGCAACCACAACCGACCCTTGTACATCAAAGCACAAATTAATGACAAGCACACTGCTTGCGTTATGGTAGATGATGGGTCTTCCATCAATGTGTGCCCCCTGATAGCTCTGCAGGCTTTTGGTTTAAATGAGAGCGGATCGGATCTGACTATCACAGCCTATGACAACTCGAGGAGGCAAGCCTCAGGAACTTTTAAGACCCTGGTCAAGACAGGACCTATTGAAGTGGAGGTTGAATTTGTAGTTCTGCCCATACCCGCTAACTTCTCAGCTTTGATTGGGAGACCCTAGTTTCATAAATTAGGGGGAGTGCCATCCACACTGCATCAGATGATAAAGTTCCCACACGAAGGGGAGGTGGTAACTATCAAAGCGGCCAGGGAGAACCAGGTCTCAGTGCTGGAAATAGCCAATCAGCCATTTAGCGGCTTCCACGTGTCCATGATAAGGGAAGAGTACGGGTCAGTGGATAGCCCAGCTGTGGTTAATATGATGAAGAAGATGCATTATCTCCCCGGGGCTGGCTTGGGCAGAAACTCTCAGGGTTTGCAAACAGCGGTCACCACTCGAGGGCAAAAGAGCCGGAAAGGTTTGGGGTATAGAGGTGGCTTCGGCAAGAAGAAGGTAACGGATAAGATCCCCCATATAACAGAGAGCTTCGTACCAGCATCCTCAGTTTATGCTTACATTGGCGAAGACGAGCCGCATTGGGTAGAGGGGAGGATTGCCCCTGGCTTCGAGATCTTTAACGATGTGTATGACTGGCATGTCGGGTTTGTCAAGACTGTCGAAGACTTCTGGGATGAGGAAGTTATGACTCAGGGTATCACTTGGGACAGATGCGAGCTTGAGGAGGTCGTTACCGAGAAGATGATAGCTGCCAGGTTGAAAGGGAAAGGGAAGATAGCAGAATTAGAGCTGAAAATGGAGAATTTGAAATTTTCCTCCGACGAGCCTGAGGGGCCTCTGCTGAATCAGGAAGCCAGTGAACAAGCTGCAACGGCATCGACCTCTGGAGTGGCGGAAGAAGATTCTAGTTTGGACTTTCTTTTTATTCCCGAACTCTTTTATGATGTAAATGATAACTATAATATTATTAATAAGACAAACAATTTCTCTTACTTGTGCGATGTTTCTAATAATTTCAACAAGCATGAACATGATCATATTCCATCAATTTTTGACATCGATTCCACTGACACAATGCCTTTTAATCTTGGAACCTCGAAAAATTCGAAAGAAATTCTAATAGCATCAAATATAACTCCTGAGGAGAGAAAAAATTTTGAGAGAATAATAAGAAAACATGGAAAAGTCTTTGCCTGGACCTATGAGGACATGCCGAGAATTGACCGAGATGTGGCAGAACATGCTATCCTAACTTATCCGGATTACAAGCCTGTGAAGCAGAAGTTGAGAAGGCTGAGGCCAGAATGGGCTGACAAGGTCAAGGAGGAAATTCGACAGCAGATTGAAGCCAAGTTCCTAGTGGAAGTGCAGTATCCCACATGGCTGGCAAATGTGGTCCCCGTAGCAAAGAAGAATGGGAAGGTCAGAGTATGTGTGGATTACCGAGATCTGAACAAGGCCGGCCCTAAAGATGATTTTCCATTACCCCATATCGATGTGTTAATAGACAGCGCCGCCAATTGCGCGATGTATAGCTTTGGAGATGGATATGTGGGGTACAACCAAATCCTGAACAAGATAGCTGATCGGGTCAAAACCGCCTTTATCACAGAATGGGGAACCTATGCCTACCGAGTCATGCCTTTCGGCCTAAAGAACGCAGGGGCCACATACCAGAGAATAGCGACCAAGATCTTAAGTGACCTGATTCATAAGGAAGTAGAGGTATATGTCGATGACATGATGGTCAAGTCGGCCACCCGAGAGGGACACTTTGAAGCTCTAGAGAAGTTCTTCACCAGGATCGACAAGTATAATCTGCGACTTAACCCCAAGAAGTGCATTTTCGGAGTTACTTCAGGAAAGCTATTGGGACATGTCGTCAGCCAGAGGGGAATATAAATTGACCCGGACAAGGTGAAGGCCATCAGAGAGATGCCCGTGCCGCAAAAGGAAAAGGATGTAAGAAGTTTCCTGGGCAAGCTGCAATATGTCAGCCGATTCATTGCCAAGCTCACTTCAATATGCGAGCCCGTTTTTAAGCTGCTTAGAAAGAATCAGCTTGTGGTCTGGAACGAAGATTGCCAGAAAGCTTTTGACAGCATCAGGGAATACCTGTTGAAGTCGCCAGTGCTAAGGCCGCCGCAGCCAATTAAACCGCTTATCCTGTATTTGGCAGTAGAAGGCAGTTCTGTGGGCGCCATGATGGCTCAAGAAGATGAATTTGGGGTGGAGTTTGCAATTTATTATCTTAGCAAGAAATTTTTGGCTTATGAGATAAAATATGCTGAAGTAGAGAAGATCTACCTCGCAGTAATTTGGGCATCAAAGAAACTGAGGCATTACTTCCACTCATACAAGGTTCAAGCAGTGGCCAAGCAGAATCCGTTAAGATATTTACAGGAAGCACCGTCTTTGCTTGGAAAGATGGGGAGGTGGCTGCTCTTGCTACAGGAGTTTGATGTGCAATACATCACTCGTAAGACTATTAAAGGGCGAGCCGTAGCCGAATTTCTTGCTGAACATCCTATTCAAGGAGACACTCCCGAGTTTACCTTTCCTGATGAAAGCATAGTCGCGATTTCTGTTCAGGGATGGCAGTTGCACTTCGACGGGGCAGTGAATAACAGGGGAGCCAGAATTGGAATCATTTTGACAACCCCAGATAATGAGAAACTTCCCCTTGCTAAGAAGCTGAGATACAAAGCAACCAACAATGAAGCCGAATAAGAAGCATGCACCTTCGGAGTAGAAGCTTTAGCCGCATTGGGGGCAAGGAACATAGAAGTCTTTAGTGACTCATCCTTGGTGATCAACCAGATCCGAGGTGAGTGGGCCGTAAAAGAAGAACGGCTGATGCCCTATGTTGAGTATTTAAGAGGGATATGTGGGCAGTTTGAGACTTGTACTTTCCACTTCGTGCCCAGAGATGAGAATCGTCTAGCTGATGCGTTGGCAACCTTGGTGTCGATGAGGGATAATCCTGAGGGAGTAGCTATGAAACCGGTGCTGATTTCGAGTTCTGAGAAGCCCAGCTTTGAGATCAAGCCTGTAATGGAAGTGGAAATGTCAGATGGGAAACCATGGTACTTCGACATCATGAACTACTTGGAAAACAACAAATTTCCAGAAGAAGCCACTGAGAAAGACCAGAGAATGATCCGTAAGCTATCTACTCAGTTCATATCCTTAGAAGGGGTGTTGTACAAAAGGCAGTCGAACGGGATTCAGCTCAGGTGCTTGAATGAAAAAGAAGCCCGCAAAGTGATGGAGGAAACTCATGCAGGTGTCTGTGGGGCTCACATGAATGGTCTGACCTTGGCTAAGAAAATCATGAGACAAGGCTTTTATTGGCTTACGATAGACAATGACTGCTCGAAATATGTCAAATAATGCCAGTTGTGCCAACAGTACGCAGACTTAAGGCACCTGCCAGTATCAGAGCTACATAACCTGACATCGCCTTGGCCTTTCGCTGCTTGGGGGATAGATATCATCGGAGAGATTTGCCCTACGGCGTCCAATGGGCACCGATACATCATAGTCGCAATTGATTATTTTACCAAATGGGTAGAGGCGGAATCCTTCAAGAAGATTGACACGAGGGACATGGCCAAGTTCATAGAGAGGAATCTGATCTGCAGATATGGTCTTCCTCATCACATAGTGTCCGACAATGGGGTGCAGTTCATGGGAGAAACCAGGAAGCTCCTTGAGAAGTATGGTATCGAGCATCATAAATCCTCTCCCTACTGACCGCAAGCGAATGGGGCAGTAGAGGCCACAAAGAAGAATATAAAGAATATCCTATCCAAAATGGTCCAAACCTACAAAGACTGGGCTGAAAAGTTACCCTTCGCCCTGTGGGGATATAGAACAACGGTGAGGACGTCTACAGGTGCTACACCATTTTCCCTGGTATACGGAACAGAAGTAGTGTTGCCAGTAGAGATAGAGCTTAAATCACTGAGGGTGGTCATGGAAGCCCAAGTCCCGGAGGCCGAATGGGCGCGGCAGAGGCTACAGCACCTGAACTTATTAGATGAGAGTAGGCTGAAAGCCTATTATCATAATCAGATTTACCAGAAGAGATTGGCAAGAACTTTCGAAAAGAAGGTGAGAAAGCATCCGCTGAAAGAAGGGGGACTTGGTGTTCAAGCAGATGAGGCCAGGTATACCAGACATCAGAGGGAAATTCAGACCTAACTGGGAAGGGCCGTATATCCTTAAAAAGCTGCTGTCCAAAGGAGCTGCAATCTTGTCGGATAGTGATGGGAACGAATTCAAAGAGCCGATCAATGTCGACAGACTCAAAAGGTTCCACGGCTAAAGACCAAAATAAAAAGAAGAGAATAAAATGCCCTGCAAGTCAAAAACTGAAAAAAGGAGGTTGTGCTAAAATTGGGCGCCTCGACAGGGTGAAAACCGAAAAAAGGCATCCTGTGCTAAAATTAGAGGCATGAGAGAAAATGTCCGATCGTGAAAACCCGAGAGAGACAATCGGTAACAGGAGCTGATGCTGTTAAAATTCGGTTTCATCTATTAAACGGCGCGTAAGCGGCTGAATAAATGTCAAAACTGATCATGTATGTTGAAACTGTATGAAAACGTACACGAATTTGGGAAATAAAATGAATATTATTCTTCTCATTTTGTCATTTTCTAGTTCTGCATTAAAAAAAATGTAGCACCAAAAGAAGTACGTATGAAAGCCAAACTAGGTCCTGTTGTTGCTCTCGCCAACCAGATGCTTGAGCCCTCGAGTCCTGTTATCAGACGCTGGACTAAGGATCCACTTCTTGTACTCACTAGTCGAAGACACAGAATGATCGCTGAACCTTGGAATAACAGTTTTCACGGGTAGTCTGCCCCACAGCTCATGATATCGAGAGGCAAACGCAGCCGAGAGGGCTCCTCCCTGGAAAGATAAGGGAATCCTCACTACATCCTGGGTCATCCCGAACTGATGTGAACACCGAGAAGTGATGCAGAAGGTGGCCCGATCGAGCCCGCAGAGGGGAACACACCCCGATGGCCCATCAATGACCACATGAGACAGTGGGAGCCATGCAGACGTAAAACTGATGTCGTCATCTGACAGCTCGCCAAATCTGGTAATGCCTTTACTAGTAGTGGCACACCCATGAAGTCATCGGCAGAAAGTGGCTTGGCGAGTACTGTAGAGTAACGCGAGGGGGTGGTTCAGACAGCATCTTCAGTTTTTCTTGCAACCAGATCTGAAAAAAAAAAGAAAAAAAAAAGAAAGAGAAAGAGAAAGAAGAGAAGAAAAAGAAAAAGAGAAAAAGCCGCTGGAGTAAGTAGGGTTTACTTCAGGCAAAAATAAGGCACAGGGTTGTGTGAAAATCCGAAAGGACGCACCTCCCGCTAAGAAAAGCTAGTGTGAAAATCCATAAGGGACGCACTACCTTGAAAATAATGACATACCTGGATCAATAAGGGACTGCCAGAAAAGGTTGTGGTGGATCCAGAGCTCACCGCGTCCAAGCCTAGAATGGTTTCAGCCAGGACGAGTGGCAAGGGTGATAACCCCGAGTGAAAGTCGTTCAGGACTCCGAATAGGCGAGGATCACCTGTCAAACCCCCTGGAACAACAGTGAGGAAGTTTACCATGCAAAATAAGAATGTGATGCTTACCCGGTAGGTGGGGATATCAGTGAACTGATCCAGAGCCTCAATCAGTGGCCCCAGGGCAAAGAGAGAGCCAGGAGAAACCAGCCGGACAGCCTCGGAGGAAGGTATGCCGAGCGCCATAGCTATTTCCCGGATCTGGGATAGGCCGCAGCGGGGGACACAAGGCAGAGCGCTGGGAGGAAACCAGGCTCCGAGAATGGCAGCTAGTTCTTCAGGCAGAGGGCACAGTTCCTGATAGGTAAACCGGAAGACGTGAAACCAGGGGTTCCAGAAGTGGGTCGCCTCCAGAAGGAGGTTCTGGTCAACTTTCACCCGGCACAGGTATTTCAGCTCAGACAGAGAGGAAAGGGCACCTTCCTCCCAAGTGTGTTTGTCATCTAAGATGCGGTGCATCCTTTGGGCTAGAGGAGAAGACATTTTGAGAAAAATGAAAAGCTCAAGATGTTGAAAATGAAGAGACATAAGAGGAGCAAAATTTTGTAAGTTTTTATAGGAAAGCCTCACCGACGGCCTGCCCGTCGGAAGGAAATCCACCTGGCAGATGCATACGTCAGCATTGCATTCATCACGCGCATTAAATATGCCAGCCCGTCGGTCGCTTGTACAGACGCCCTGCCCGTCGGTCACGAAATTCTATATAAGGGCGAGTGACAGACAGTGCAAACGCTGCTGTCCCTTTCTTCTTCCTCTCCCAAACCGTTTTTAGCGTTTTTTTAGTGTGTTTTCAAGCATTCTTAATTTTTCTTCACGATTTCTTCATATTTTCGCGTTCTACACTCGCCGGGCGCTCGGATATTTATATTTTCTTCAGTTTCTACACTCCTCGCGATTCCAAGTAAGTAAATAACCACTTCTTTTGGATTTTATTCAATTTATTTCATCTCTTCTCCTTTTAAACTTTAGGAGTGAGTAGAATGTTTTAGATACCTTAAGAAATTAGGAGGAATGCTGCCCATTTTTCTTTTAAAATCGAACTTTTGCATGATCACATAGAAATATAATTTTTCTATAATTTTGATACTTTAGAATTGCACTGTTTAGCGCACCATTCTGTGCATATGTTGCTTTTGCGGCCTGAGGCCATTATTTTGTGTTGTTGGGGGCACACTCTTGCCGGGGTGCGTCCCATTTACATGCGTATATTATTGTTGAGGCCTGAGGCCTATGTTTTTGCCTTTTCATGCAGGAGGTTGGGCATACCCCTGCCGGGGTGCTGCCCAAATTTTTATTATTTATTCAAAAGTTGAGTATTTTTGTGTATAATGTACGCCCTGGGACCTGGAAGGCCCATTCTTATTCACTTTAATTACTTGTATGCTAATTGCATATCGTTTTTGCCTTGATATGTGCAAAGCATGTGGGCAACCTTTGCCTTTTTCATTTATTATCAATTTTCTATCTTGTTTTGGGTCACCATTGCCCTGGTGAGGCCTAAATCGGCCTTCACCTTGGAAATAAGTTTAAAAATATTTGTTTTGCCAAATTTCCGATATTTAATCTCTTCCCTTTTGCAGGATGCCTCCTAGACGTAGAGCACCGCAGGCCCAGCCCGAGCTTGTAGCTTCGGATTGGATGGATGATGAGTCGGCTCAGAGGTATAGAGCTTTGGCTCAGGTAGAGTTCCGGGCCAGTCGTTTTGTGTCCCGCCCATTTCTAGAGGCCCTAGGGTTGGCCCCAGAGTTCGATCTACTTGCCGAGGGTGCTGGGTGGACAGAGTTCCTTGAGCCCTCCTTTCAGACTTTTCTTGAGGCTACTCGCCAGGTCCTGGCCACTCTCCGCTACGCTGGTATTCAAAGTGTAGATACTGACCCAGGGGTGGTTCAGTTTTGGTTCGACGGCGACCACTTCAGTATCACCAGGCAGAGATTCGCTCAGGCCATGGGGCTCCCCACAGGGGAGGGGGTCGAGATCCCGCGGCGAGCGGTGAGACACGCCCATTGGGCGGCCATTGCTATACCGGGAGTGCTGTACGATCACGATACAGCGAAGAGCACCGTACTGGTGTCTCAGGCACTCCGGTATTTGCACAGAGTGCTTTCCAGTTCGTACCTCGATCGAGCTGGTAATCCAGGGTCGTTTAACGCGGCCGAGATCTGGAGCCTCTGGGCTATAGTGGCAGGCCAGCGCCTCAACATTAGCCACGAGATCTTGGCCAACTTGACCAGAGTCGGCAGAGGGTTGACGCCGGTGGTGATAGTAGGAGGGGTTATCACCCGTTTACTCTTGAGGTTGGGGGTTAACCCTGAGAGGTTGAGAGGACCCTTGCCGGAGGGGATCCACGTAGATGCCGCAGCGGCAGTACAGATGAGGATGATCTCCCCGATTTCGGGCCAGGCAGAGGCCTACAGGGTGCTGACCATTCATGAGACTCGGCAGATGTTCTCACTCCCACCCTTGGGTGCAGACCCAGACTACCCGGAGGAGCAGCCTCCACAGCCAGAGCCCCAGCCTCAGCCAGAGCATCAGCCTCCTAAGCCTCCTCAGCCACAGACTGTGCCACCACCACAGCAGCAGGAGCAGCCCAGGACTCCCTCGGACTTCGACTTCGAGATCACGATGGACGACCTCTTCGCCGCTTCACCGGCATCCAGAGCGCCGACTCCAGCCCCATCATCGAGCGCCAGGGTACAGAGGTCTATCCATGGGCCCTCCGAGAGATACCATCCGTACTCCCGAGGTGACCCAGGGGCATCCACCTCCTCGGCACCACCGCAGCAGCCTGCACCGCCTGACTTCTCTCATCTCCTCACCTCCATGTTTACAGCCTTAGAGCGGCGGCAGGATGAGAGAGACAGGGCCATTCACGAGAGGTTGGATCACCAGCAGGCTGCCATTCAGGAGCAGTCCCAGTCGGTGGAGCGCTTAGCCCGAGAGCAGGTCGGCTACATTGAGCATACGACTCGGGAGCAGGCTCGGGCCTTGGATGTTTTCAGGGATGAGTAGGCTCGGACCTTAGGGGCCTTCAGGGGTGAGCAGTTGAGCCTGATCGAGCAGATTGCTCAGGGCCAGGGGGAGTTGAGGCAGCAGCTCGCTCATGATGTGAGGATGTCACAGAACCAGGCGTCTCAGAGGGTCGATATGACCCTACAGATGATTGATGAGTCACTCGACTCTCTAAGATCCCGCGTCCAGGTGATAGAGGGGATTCTCCCACCTCTTTCTCAGGCCATGAGGGAGTTTAGAGAGCAGACAGAGCAGAGCCTGGAGCAGAGGAGAAAGGCCGCCAGCGAGCAGACCATTCAGTTGAGCCAAGCCTTCAAGAAGTTAAGAGACAAGGTTTCTGAGACCTTAGGGTTTATGAGTACCTGTACCCAGCCCTTCTTGGATGGCTACGCTCAGATCCAGTTCAGGCAGGCCCATGATCACAAGGCAGGACCCTCCACGGCTCAGCCAGCTCCACCTCCACCGGGGACCGTGCATATATCAGATGATGAGGATCCCGATGAGCCCTCCGACTACACACCTCTCTGATCTTCAGGGAGTTATTCTTGTATCTTTTGTACATTTATATTTTGTATATGCACTGTACAAAAATGACGTTTCTAGTGAAAACTTTTGCTTCATTATTGCATGATCATTCGATTGTTAATTGTTTAATCACATCACAGAAAGTGTATGTTTTCATATTTACTCATGTGTCAATAAAAATGACAATATAACAAAAACAAAAATGATCAGTAACAACTCAACAAAAAAATGAATGAAGGATGAAAAATGAAAAATGAAACATGGCATAGCAAATAAAGCAAGATCATGCCATCAATAGACAGGTTAAAAGATAACCGCTCAAACATGAACTAATAAAATCTTTTATCACACAGGTACAGAGAAATACCGATCCGAACATAGACATCAATTAAAAAAAAATAAAAAAAAAGAGAGAGATCTCTTTTGGAACAAGGAACCCGGTGGAGTTTCCTCATCTCACCAGATCGAAGCTGCGGTCAGAGCATATCGCACTTCAAATCGAGATTGTAGCCAGAGCATGCTGCATCTCACCAGATTGAAGCTGCGGTCAGAGCATACCACACTTCACCAGATCGAGGTTGTAGCCAGAGCATGCTGCATCTCACCAGATCAAAGCTGCGGTCAGAGCATACCACACTTCACCAGATCGAGGTTGTAGCCAGAGCATGCTGCATCTCACCAGATCGAAGCTGCGGTCAGAGCATACCACACTTCACCAGATCGAGGTTGTAGCCAGAGCATGCTGCATCTCACCAGATCGAAGCTGCGGTCAGAGCATACCACACTTCACCAGATCGAGGTTGTAGCCAGAGCATGCTGCATCTCACCAGATCGAAGCTGCGGTCAGAGCATACCGCACTTCACCAGATAGAGGTTGTAGCCAGAGCATGCTGCATCTCACCAGATCGACGCTGCGGTCAGAGCATATCGTACTTCAAATTGGGGTTGTAGCCAAAGCATGCTGCATCCCGCCAGGTACCTACAGGTCGAGATAAGACCGATGGAAGTATCTTCGCATCACCGAGTGGATCGAGACAAGGTCCACCCGGCAGAAGGCACGGAGGGTGAAAAGCCGTCGCAGGTACGCTTACTTTCTGACCTTTCTCTGAGTTTTGGCTTATCTAGGCGCTTGTGCACTAGTTTCCCCAAAAACTGGGGGCAACTGTAAGCACCGTGTCCCGGAGCGGTCCGAATCAGAGGTTACCCTATAATGAAATCAGTGTCCGAGCCTGTATAAAAGGGCTGGATTTGGAGGTTTTAGTCCCGCGTTCCACGAGAAATGAGGCTTTTTTACCATTCCTGGGCAAAGGGGGAGAAAACAGAGGTTTTTTCGAGTAAAAAGGCTTTTTGTCCTCCACAGACGGCCAGCCCGTCTGTGAAGTCGGCCCATCGCTTCGAGTCACCGATGGCTTGTGGTATTTTCTGACGCCCGTCAGAAAGTCACCGCCCCTGTCAGAACGCCGCCGGGTTTTCCTTCTCCATATTATCTCATATTTATTTCTTATTTTGGGGATTTTTTGAATATCTGTCATTATTTTCTTTTATTTTGACTCTCTTATCTCCTTTTGGGATAAAACCCACTTTTTGACTTTGAAAAGGGTTTTTTCTCCATTCTGTTTTTTCGGAGACAGAGGTGATCGACGGGTCATCTTTATCACCAACGCCCGTCGGTCACCCACCTACAGACGCCCCTCCTTGAGTGACAAACGGACATCTCGGTTACCTTAACCGACGCCCGTCGGTCAGCTAAGGAAGGCCGTCGGTGGGTTCTGTCTCCATCTTTTTAAATCGTTTTTCATCTCTTCCAAGTTTTTTGACTTCTTACGTGTTAATTTTATGTATATTAACATCTCTTGACTTTCTATGAGTGTATATTGGTTCTCTTGGATAATCCCGAGCTTGAGCGGCCGTCTACTATATTCGGAGGATTTCGTCTGGTTTAGTTCCCTAATCCTCTTGGCTATTTTCTTCATTTTGTTATTTATTGATTATTTTATGTATACGGATGTACTCCTTTCATATCCCGTTGATGTACAAAAATGACTCAATGTTTTATATTAAATAAAATGAGGTTTACACAAAAGCCAGGGTCCAATGCCCTATTTTTATCCAATAAAGATCATCACAAATAAAAATCCCCAATTTTAATAACGATGCATGTGAGGACCAAAGTCCTCAAAATAAGCAATGCCCCGATTTATGCATGATCCGCATATTTACGAAAGGGAGTTGTATTCCGCTCCTTGTATTATTGTAATCTATTGCTTTCGTTATCTATTTAATCATTTATCGCTTTCAAGATGTGAATAAGTGCGCCTTTTAATCAATTGCATAGTGTGGAGAGAGAGCAAATTAATGATATTAAAATTTGATCATAAAATAATTGAGGTAGAAATAGATGAGAAATCCCGGACCCAGCTCTGGTCTTTGGGCTCGAGAGGTTAGAGGTTATCCTCCAAAATACTTCTTGAGTCACGAGACTTTAGCGCTAATCCTAGGCTCTTTAGGGTGAGAAGTTCACCTTCCATGACCCCTCTGGCTGGCCCAAAATGGATACCAAGCGCAGTCTTAGGCTCTCCGAGGCGAGAGTAACTTTCTCAATGTTCTATTGGGTGGCGACTCCATGAAACCTCCTTGTTGCCCAACATAGACGCACTTGCGATTTATCGCAAGCTATCAACGGACCCGCAAATGCCCTGATCGCCCACGTGCAGGCGGTCCCCAAGGGTGGCGCACGGGATCCGGCGCGCGTCACACTGGTCCATACAACGGAGGATGCTGCTTTGTGTAAGGTGTTCCCCCAAACCCTTACCAATTCTGCACAGATCTGGTTTCGAAACCTCTCGGAGAACTCCATCCATAGTTTCGAACAATTTAGCGACATGTTCATCACTAAATTCGTGGCTGCAATAAGACCGGCCAAAGTTTCAGCCGGCCTCACCATGGTTCATTAGGAAAAGGGGAGGCACTTCGGGTTTATGTCGAGAGATTCAACGCGGTGGCCATGGACATCCAAAATTTGAACTTAGAAGTGGCTATTAATGCACTCATAAGGAATACTAAGTGTCAGGATTTCAGCGACTCCTTGAGCAAAAAGCCACCTGGCGATTTCACCGAGCTTATGTACTGAGCTCATAAGTATATCCGGATGGATAAAGCTCGTCGCTTCCGTTACAGTTCCCAGGGCCGAGAAACGGACAGGGGTTTCCGTACAGGTTGGGAGAGAGGCAATCATAGCCAGGACGATGGAAGAAACAGAAGCTCCAGTAGTTCGAACCGAGCTTTCCTCGTTACGAAGTCTACTCCCAGGGGCAAGCAAGACGAAAGGTTTACACCCTTAAACACGCCGAGGTCTCAGATTCTAGCCTGGATGAAGGAGAATGAGAGGTTTGATTGGCCACGCCCAATGATCGAAGACCCTAACAGGGACCAGAGCCTTTACTATTCGTTTCACAGGGACAAGGGCCATCAAACAAATGACTGCAGGCAGCTGAAGCGCGAGATTGATAACCTTGTCCGGAGGGGTAAGCTCGATCAGTTTGTAAAAGGTAAAGAGAGAAGTACAAGGAACAGGTCGCCCTCTCCGCGTGGTGCGAGCAATAGGGCTGGTTCGAGCAAAACAGTCCCAGCGGGAGTCATTCCTGTCATAGCAGGGGGAAAACATTATGACGTTTTTGAAGAGTCAAGGAAGCTAAAAGCCAAGGAGGTGTTTTCGATGGGTGTTGGGCATACGGAGAAGGGTTATGAAGTCAAATTTTCATCAGAAGATGAGGCTCATGTTCAGATCCCCCATACTGACTCGTTGGTTGTTGAAGCTTTAATACAGGATTTTCTAGTCCAGAGGATTTTAGTAGACACTGGCAGTGCGGTAAACCTCATTACTTCGCGGGCATATAAGGCGCTAGGCATGTCCGCCAACAAATTGGAAGCCGTATCGGCTCCCCTCATTGGCATATCCGGACGTCCGATCAAAGTAGAAGGGTCTGTTGTGTTGAACTTGCAGCTCGGGGATGGAGACAGTGTTTGCAATTGCAGGGCCTGTTTCATGGTAGTGGATATACCTATGGCGTACAATGTAATTATCAGCCGACCTCTTCTCATCGGGGTGGATGCATACATTTCTATGAGAAAGCTGCTCGTGAAGATTCTAGTGCAAGGAGGGGTGGCCGTGTTGAGGGGAAATCAGAAGACAGCCCAGGAGACCTATGTTACTATGTTAAAAGAGGCCGATCAAGCTCTACCGCTGGACCCACTAGACATCCCAACGACCAGGAATGCCGAGCTTGTAGACTCATTGCAGGAAGTGGAGCTATCACCGGGAAAGGTCGTTAAAATCGCCGCTAGCAAAACAGGCAAGGAAAAAGAGGCTTTAGTTGCCGTTCTGTCGGAATACGAAGATGTGTTCGTCTGGAAGCCCTCGGACATCAAGGGTGTATCCTCCGAGATAATATGCCACAATCTTAATGTGCAGCCCAATTGTAAGCCAGTGAAGCAGAAGAAAAGGAATCATGCTCCAGACCGTCAACTGGCAATGTCTGAAGAGGTTGATGTTCTGTTGAAGAACGGTTTCATAAGAGAGGTGTTGTATCCAGACTGGTTATCAAATGTGATGCTCGTAAAGAAGTCTAATGGGAAGTGGAGAATGTGCGTGGATTTCACGGATCTGAATAAGGCATGCCCCAAGGATTGCTATCCACTGCCTAACATCGATCTCTTGGTTGACTCCACTTCGGGCTTTGATGAGTACGCCTTTTTGGATGCGTCTACCGGGTACCATCAGATACCAATGAGTAAGGGCGATGAAGAGAAGACAGCCTTTGTAACCCACCGAGCTACCTACTGTTATCGGGTCATGCCTTTTGGGTTGAAGAATGCTGGGGCCACATACCAGAGACTTATGAACATGATATTCGCCGAACAGTTAAGAAGAAACGTGGAAGTCTACGTGGATGATATGATAGTCAAAAGTAAGACAACGGCGGACTTACCAACTGAGCTATCTGAGACATTTCAAGTTTTAAGGAAGTTTGGTTTGAAGGTGAATCCAGAGAAATGTGCCTTCGGTGTGCAGTCCGGAAAGTTCTTGGGATATATGATTTTGAGGAGGGGGATAGAGGCGAACCCAGCAAAGATCCGGGCTATTATCGATATGAAACCGCCAAGTTCGGTAAGGGAAGTTCAACAGCTCAATGGGAGGATAACGGCCCTGGGAAGATTCATCTCTTGTTCTGCGAAGAGATGTTTACCGTTTTACAATACTCTGAAAAAATTGAAGGGTTTCGAATGGACTCCGGATTGTCAGAAGGCATTTGAAGAGCTGAAGCATTTTCTGACTACCCCAACTTTATTGAGTCAGCCACAACCAGGAGAAACCCTGTACATGTACCTTGCAGTTTTGTCAGGGGCTTTGGGATCGATTTTGGTTAGAGAAGAAGGCAGCCAGCAGTTCCCCATCTATTACACCAGCAAGGTGTTGAGAGGCGCCGAACTACGATACCACATACTTGAACAGCTTGCTTTTGCCTTGGTAACATCTGTCATCAAACTCCAACCCTATTTCCAGGCGCACACTGTCGTTGTCCGAACTAATTCAAACCTTAGAAAAGTGCTACAGAAACCAGAGGCATCTGGAAGAATAACCGAATGGGCGGCCCGATTAGGAGAATTTGATGTCCGGTATGAAGCCCGTCCGTCAATGAAAGGTCAAGTCCTGGCTAATTTTGTGGCTGAGCTATATTCAAGTGTCCCGGAGCCAAGTCCATGTTCGTGGAAGATGTACGTAGACGGAGCATCTTCATCTGTAGGGGCTGGAGCCGGGGTCGTGTTAATTGGGCCAGGAAAAGTGATAGTTCGGGGAATGGCGCACATAGCATTTCAAGCAACCAATAACGTAGCGGAGTATGAAGCCCTCGGTTTTGGGCTGCAGCTGGCAATAGAGGTAAAACCGGACTCCCTAATTATTTACTCTGATTCACAGCTTGTTGTCAGCCAGATACTCGGAAAGTTCGAAGCAAAGGACCACGTGATGGTCGGATACAAGGAGTGGATCGCTACGCTCCTCTCCCAATTGGAAAAGAAAGGTTGTGCGTGGTCTATCAAGCAGATCCCCCGAGTTGAAAATGAAGAAGCGGATGCTCTGGCCAAGCAGGCATGCCTCCGGAACCAATCATTTCACTCATACATCATCTGGTCTATCATAACAGCCCCGGCACATGAAACGTACAAGGTTCACATGCAGGAGCCGATGGATGGATGGCGGCTCCCAATTTACCAGTATCTGAATGGTGGAGATTTTCCGCAGGATCCGTTGTAAGCTCGGAAGATAGTCAGGCGGGCAAGCCGATATGCCATCATTGATGACCAACTTTACAGACGGTTTTTTTCCGCCCCATGGACCAAATGCTTGAGCACGGAGGAAGGAGATTATGTGTTGAGGGAAATCCACGAAGGAATTTGTGGAGCCCATGAGGGAGCACAGGCCTTAGCTCGGAAAGCCATGTTGCAAGGATATTACTGGCCGACCATGGAAACAGACGCTAAGGAGCTCGTTAAAAAATATGACAAATGTCAGAGATTTGGTAATCTGAACCATCAGAAGCCTTGTTCTCAAGTGCCGATCTATAGCCCGTGGCCATTTGCTCAGTGGGGCTTGGATATAGTGGGGCCTTTTCCTATAGCAACCGGACAGCGGAAGTTTTTAGTGGTAGCCGTTGATCATTTTACGAAATGGGTAGAAACAGAACCCTTGGCCACAATCACGCCAGCAAACATAATTAAGTTTGTCTAAAAAGCTATCATTACAAGATTCAGAATTCCGTACTCCATCATAACAGACAATGGCAAGCAATTTGACTGTGCAGCGTTCAAAAACTACTGTTCGGAGTTGAAGATTCAGTTATGTTTCACTTCGGTATATCATCCACAATCAAACGGTATGACTGAGGTAACTAACCAAACTATTGTTGCAGGGATAAAGAAAAGGCTAGATAAGTCAAAAGGTCTCTGGGCTGGAGAACTTTACAACGCTCTCTGGGCCTACCGAACATCTCCAAGATCGGCTACAGGGGAGACCCCATTCTCTCTCACATACGGGACCGAAGCAGTCATTCCCTGTGAGATTGGCATGCCAAGCTTCAGAACATCTAGCCTGGATCAGGACCAAAATGACGACCAGTTGCTCTATCAGCTCGACAGATTGGAAGAGCGGAGAGAGTTCGCCCAAATGAGATCAGCATTCTACAAACAGAGAATGGCATCTTATCATGATCGGAACCTCAAGCCCAGGACTTTCCGGATTGGACAGCTCGTCTTAAGAAAAGTATTTGCAGCACAAACTTCGGCAGGAGTGGGAAAGCTAAGTCCCAACTGGGAAGGCCCTTACATAATTCACGAGATTCGTGGTGGGGCATATAAATTGAAGGACTCGGCTGGAAAGATTCTTCCTCACTCATGGAACATTTCAAATCTGAAGGCATATTATCAGTGATATCTTGAAGTTCGGCTATATCTTTTCCTATTTACTCGGCCACTGTGCCAAAGAGCATTATTTTTCATGTAATATGTTCGACTATATATGCTCACTCGGTCAGTATGCCATCGAGCATTATTTCATCTATGTATTAAATTTTATTTAGTTCAGCTAAATCGTCATGAAAGCTATTGTACTAGCAAATACATCAATGAAAGAGGTATATTCATAAAAACGCTGTCTGAAAGTACGGCTCTAACTCGGCAATCTAGCCGCTAAGTAACTCAGCCTTACTCCGATGAAATTAGCTCAAATATGACTTTGCATATATTACAATCACATTATTCGGTTTTATTGCAACAGAACCAATTCAGCTCAAGATTGAGTCTCGCCTGACTCGGCGCTGACGACATTAAAGTCACACATATAACTTGCTGATCAATACTCATAATTATTGATTTCACAACACTTATTTTATTTCGTTTTCGGCAAGGCTCGCATTATATTATTTTTACCAAACATTGGTACAGGTAATCCAATTATGTCAAACGAACACCTAAAGCAACATTAAATAGCTCGATGGCACAACGTATTATACTCGAACAGGAGTTGAAAGAAAACGAGAAATCAAAAGCAAAAAATTTTCATTTTCATTAACAATGATAAGTACAAGGTAGATCATTCATCGGGATACACCTCGTCTAGCCAAGCCCAATCCATATCAGGGTAACGCCCTTTGACAGCATCGGAAAGCTTTTGGCTGAACGCAAGGCATTTGTCTACTGCTAAGTCTAAGGACTTGTACTCGAGGTCGGCAAACTTTTCTTCCACATTAGCCTTGTCCTTCTTAGCGGCTTCCAGTTCCGAATGGACCCCGGCGAGCTCGATCTCCAATTCATCCCTCTTTTGTTCGGCAACAGTAAGGGTCTCCTTCAGCTCGGAGATCATCTGGTTGGCTTCGGCTACCTTTCCCTCGGCATCCAAAGCCCTCTTCTCGACATCTTTAAGTTTGCCTTCGGCGGCACTTGCTCGGAGGCACTGCCCAGCTACGTTCCCAGCCTTCCGATGATAGGCCATGAGCAACCGGTTCATTTTCACCATGACAGCCCCGGCCAATATAGAACTCTGCAAAAAAGAGGGACATAATAAGCGAGACACCCCGAATATCTCATAAACCGAGCTTATATTATTAGTACAAACCTGAATTTGGTGCCTCTTTAAGATTTCACCGAGCTCCTCCGCCTTCAGACGAACAAGAGGGGAAACTCTCTCGGGGATGCAAGCCAGCCGATGAACAAAGTCACAAAAGGTCGGGTTGTCCTCGGAATAACCCTGCCCTTCCTGATGCCATATCTCACACATTTCATCTGCAAGGACCCTCATATTCCTTTTCTGGGGGCTTGGATCCGAGGACCCTGCGCCGCCCTCATCAGGAGATATGGACCCAGGAGGGGTCTGCATGGTTGGTGGAGGCACCTCAACCTCGGCTGAAAAAATGGGAGTTAGCTGAGTTTCAGACTCTGTTTGGGCCGAGCTGTTGTCCAGCACTTGCTCTGGATTCCTTTGTTCCAAAGCCCCAGCTGGGGTTCCTTGTTCCGCCTCGCCCGAAGCAAATCTCACCGGTTTCTTCTGCCTTTTGGCCCTCATCATCTCGGCCATGCTCGGTTTGTCAGTTCGTTTCATCTCTGCAAAAAAGTAAACACTGAGCAAATATTAGAACAGAAGCGCTGATAATAGAATATACCTTTTCTTCGTGACCGAGGCCTTTCTAATCGATCCAAACCGAGCATTAGTTGTTCCTTTATGTCTATCTTTTGGGCAGTCAACGCCCTCCATCGAGCTAATGTTTGCTCCTCCTCATCGGTGAGAAACAAGGCATTATCATTTTTGTTCACAAACCGACCCCATGTGGTCAGGAAGGGGAAGTTTTTATCACTCTCAACAATGAAGAATCGATTTTTCCAATTCTTAAGTGACTCTGGGTTTCCTGAGAAAACTCCATATCCAGCTCGGGCTTGAATATAGTTGTGGTCCTCGGTTGAGATTCTTAAGCCAACCACATGAGTGGCTTGAAAAAGCCGAAGAGTCAGGTTGATGTCATGCTCGGCACACCACATCTGTAAGGCAGATATTGTTCGCCAGGCATTGGGATGGATTTGCCCCATGGTTAAGCCATAGTGGTTCATCAGCGCCACCTCAAAAGCAGTAGGGGGAAGGCTCATCCCAGCCTCAAAGTCTGCCTCGTACACAACGATGGTTTTCTTCCCATTAAATTGAGCAGGAGCTCGCACATGGGTCCCAGGTGCTCGGATGCTATAGCTCTCTGGAATCCCAAATTTTTCACGCAACTCCAACATCTCGTTCGATTTTATGGCCGAGCCGATACTCCCCACTCGAGGATTTCTTCTCGGTGATTTCTTTCTGACCGGATTTGGCTGGCTAGAGCTGGGACCCTCAAGGATGTCCTCGGTAATAAGACCTCTCTCCACTTCCCCTCTCTCAGTGGAACTCTCTGAAGCACTCATCATGAGAAATAATAAAAGGAAAAGTTAAACACTAACCTGAGATCTTGTTAAGGATGCTAAAAGATCAAACTTGAAGAATGGATCTAAGAACTGATGAAGAACAAATCGCACAAATCTTCAGAAAAGAGAGAAAAGCAAAACAGCTGAAATACTCCAAGGAAACGAAAATGAGCAGGAGAGGAAGAAGCAGGTATTTATAGGACTTTCAAGCCATTTAGGTAAGGACAGGTGGCAGGCTTTGATTGGAGGAAAGGACAACGGTTACATCTTGCACGGTAACCGAAGAGACGTAATTATTGCAGGAACTGACACAGCGAATGGATCACGGTGAACGAAGTGCCTGTTCACACTTTTTGAGGAGTCACGCGCATAGCAGGACTTGGAAGCCTGACAAGGGCGGCACGCGTGCGTCCCTTTACAGTTTAATGACAAGAATGTCATATTCCTTTGGGGGGGACTTATGATAACCGGGCTCTCTGAGCTAGAGACCGGTATTTCCCTCCGGAATTATGATAACCGGGCTCTCTGAGCTAGAGACCGGTATTTCCCTCCGGAATTATGATAACCGGGCTCTCTGAGCTAGAGACCGGAATTATGTTGTAAACCGAGCATGTGTCTAGACACCCAAGGATATCAGTCGCGATGACATCGGTCACGCTTAGAAACTGGATATTCGTACAGTTCGGATATCCTATATGGAAAGTCATTAACTTCGTATATTTCCTAAATAGTGCACAGATTTTGGGATATCAAAGATGGAAAGTGCCAGGAATCATTCATTGACCGGTTACAAATAAGGAAGCAAATACTAATCAGGAAGTTAGCACAGTTTCCTCTTATTTGGGAGTTATCTTCCTATTCAAAGGAAGAAGGAGGACTCTATAAAAAGGAAGAACACAGGTACATGGATTCTCTCTAGACTCTATTGATAAAACCTGACTTTCTCTAAATCACTGACTTGATCGTCGGAGCTTCCACTATCGGAAACCGATGGTATTTTTAAGTTCTTTTCAGGTGATTTGCCGGATGAGAGCTTCTAAAGACTTAGGTTATTATCATATATCAAAGTTAATTTATGGCTTGGCATTTGGTTTCAGGTTTTGAATTGCTAAAAAGCTCAATGGTATCAGATGCACCTTGACAAAACTCTGCTGAAGAACAATGAAACCCCTGAATTAAATGAGGGAAGTTTTCATAGATGGAGTTCCAACTTTAATCATCAACTTGGGGAACAAGAAGATAGGAAAATTAGTGTGAAGCTTTTTTGTTAAAAATCCAAGAATATTGTATGTTATGCAGAAGTAGGTGAAGATTTTTTTGATCTATTTTTTAGCTTCCTAACCATTCCACTTGGATATCTAGTGAAAGAAATGCGTGACTGTGCTACAAAAGGATGTATAAATCACCTATATAAGAGCATTGAGGATCTTGATGTTCAGAAATACTTGAATGTCAAAAAAGAGATTTTGCTTTGTCATAAGATAACGCCTAAGTTTGGCTACAACTGTTGTGGAAATTCGGGTTAATTTCCACCAAATTCACCTCGAACACTATTGAGCAGGTGAATAAAACGTAAACGATTGTACTGAAAAATCACACAAGATAAAATTCTAAAGACATAATTTTCCTAAGTAATTTAACAATACAATAATTTACTAACAATATACCCGACAATAACTATTAAATAGACAAATAAAGAACACCAGAATTTAACGAGGTTCGGCCAATTATGCCTACGTCCTCGGACACTACCAATATTATATTTCACTATTTCAAAAAAATAATACAAGTGAAATATTTACTAAAGAGAGAAAGAATTATTGCCTTAGGAAAGATGGAAATTTTTGGGATGGAAAAAACTAAAGGAGTTGAGTTGTTTATATAGGAGATCAATCCTCCTATTTTTCTATGAAATCCTGATGTGGGATTCCTTTGTTAACAAAATAAATTCATTTTGTCAACAAAGGTGGGTGGATGAGCCACCAATGTTGACAATCTCCACCTTGGCGAACTCCATAATTTCAAATCTCTCACAAACTCAATTTTAGTAGTGTCACCAAATGCGCTTCAAAGCGCCCAACTTCAACTTTTAACAATATTAATCAAGTCCAAACAATGTTGCAACTTGACCACAGTCACCACTTTTGTGAACATATCAGCAGGATTCTCAGTGGTCCTAATCTTCTGGATTGTAACTCCACCTTCTTCCAGAACCTCTCGTACAAAGTGATAACGAACATCGATATGCTTCGTCCTTGCATGGTAAACTTGGTTCTTTGCCAAATGAATAGCACTCTGACTATCACAATGCACTTTGATGTGCTTCTGTTGAACCCCTAATTCACCAAGCAACCCTTGAAACCAAATTGCCTCCTTCACAGCCTCTGTAACTGCCATATACTCTGCCTCTGTAGTGGACAAAACAACTGTTGACTATAAAGTAGACTTCCAACTGACTGGTACCTTCGTAAGAGTAAACACATAACCAGTAGTTGATCGTCGTTTGTCCAAATCACTAGCATAGTCGGAATCGCAATATCCAACTACACATTGACCATCTTGATCATCTCACTGAAATACCAAACCAACATCTACGGTGTTTAGAATATACCGCAGAATCCATTTCACAGCTTGCCAATGCTCCTTTCCAGGATCATGCATATACCTGCTCACAACCCCAACTGCCTGTGAAATATCGGGCCTTGTACACACCATAGCATACATCAAGCTACCAACAGTATTTGCATACGGTACTTTTGCCATGTATTCTCGTTCTGCTTCATTCTTTGGAGACAAAGATACACTGAGCTTGAAATGAGGAGCAAGAAAAGTACTATCAGGTTTTGACTTTTCATTCATGCCAAAACGCTTTAGCACTTTTCTCAGATATTGCTTCTAAGTCAAACAAAGTCTCCCTAATTCCCTATCTCTGCTTATCTCCATACCGAGAATCTTCTTGGTTTCACCTAGATCCTTCATTTCAAACTCCCTGTTCAGCTGAGTCTTCAATTTCTCAATCTCTGTCAGACTCTTGGAAGCTATCAACATATCATCAACATAAAGAAGAAGATATATGTAGGATCCGTCTTGTAGCTTGCGCAAATACACACAATGATCATATTTGTAGTGTTTTCCTCCCAAAGAAGTCGTCTTGGAAGGTCCCCACATATCAGAATGAACATAGTCCAAAATACCCTTGGTATCGTGGATTGCTGTTCCAAATTTGACCCTTGTCTTTTTCCCTTTAACACAATGCTCACAAAAATTCAATTTGCAAGTCTGAACTCCTTTCAATAATCCTTGTTTCACCAAGAGATTTAAGGATTTTTCACCTGCATGCCCCAAGCGCATATGCCATAACCTGATTGCTTCCAACTCCTTTTCACCAGTAGAAGCCATTGCTGTTGTGCCAATAACAGTAGTACCTTGGTAATGGTACAATCTGTTACTCTTTCGAATTCCCTTTAAAACCACAAGTGCATCAGAGATTATCTTCATTACTCCGCCTTTTGCTCGTACTTCGAAACCCTTTTCTTCCAGAGCTCCTACGGAAATGAGATTCTTTGACAATCTGGACACATAACGAACATCCTTCAGGATTCTGATTGATCCATCATGATTTTTTAAACGAATGGAACCAATCCCATGTGTGGTGAGAGAGGCATCATTTGTTGTATAAACAACTCCATCTTCTAATTCTCTAAATTCACAGAACCAATTCCGATGGGGACACATATGATGATTGCAGCCTGAATCAAGCAGCCATACACTAGAAGAGCTAGTTGATGATGTAACAGCAAGTGAAAAATCTGAGTCTTCATCATTACACTCAGCTACATTTGAATCTTCAACAGCCTTTCTCTTATCAGGTTTGCCTTTATTCTTCAGCTTAGGACAATCTTTCTTCCAATGCCCTTTTTCTCGACAAAAGGCACATTCGTCTTTGCCCACTTTGGGCCTTGACTTCGATCTCCAATTCTTTCCTTTAGTCTGGCTCTACGACCGACCTCTCACTACTAAAGCTTCTGTAGCTCCACTTGTGCTTTCTTTCTTGTCTTTCTTTCTCAGTTCATAACTATATAAGGCAGCACAAACTTCACTGAGAGTCACAACAGCCTTCCCATGAAGTAGAGTTATTTCAAGAAACTCAAACTCCTCAGGAAGGGATCCCAACAACATCAAAGCCAGATCTTCATGTTCAAATGTCACATCCATATTCAATAAATCAGCGACTAACTGATTAAAACTGGTGATGTGATCATTTATTGTAGTACCCGCAACATAATTGAAACGAAACAGTCTTTTCTTCATGTGGAGCTTATTCTGACTGCTTTTTTCAAGAATTTTTCCTCCAATGCCTTCATCAATTTACTTGCAAAAATTTCTTTCGAGAAATCATACTTTTGCTCTCTAGAAAGGCACGATCGAATTGTACCACACGCCAAACGATTAAGTTTCTTTCATTCTTTCTCATCAACATCATCTGGTTTCTTTTCTTCAAGGGCAATGTCTAAACCTTGCTGAAAGAGAGCTTCTAGAACCTCACTTTGCCACATGCCAAAATGACTCGTACCATCAAAAATTTCCACCGCAACTCTTGCATTTGCCATCATATTGGATGAGGAAGAAGAAGTGGATGGATTTGTCATTTCAGCTACAATTATTATTCAATAGCTGTCGATGCGGAATGCCAATAGCACAAGAAAAAATCTTTTCTGATGTCTACGCTGCAACCACAGAGCATACTAAGAAAGAACCTAGGCTCTGATACCAATTGTTGTGGAAACTCGGGTTGATTTCCACCAAATTCACCTCGAACACTATTGAGCAGGTGAATAAAACGTAAACGATTGTACTGAAAAATCACACAAGATAAAATTCTCAAGACATAATTTTTCTAAGTAATTTAACAATATAATAATTCACTAACAATATACTCGACAATAGCTATTAAATAGACAAATAAAGAACACCAGAATTTAATGAGATTCGGCCAATTATGCCTACGTCCTCGGACACTACCAATATTATATTTTACTATTTCAAAGAAATAATACAAGTGAAATATTTACTAAAGAGAGAAAGAATTATTGTCTTAGAAAATATGACAATTTTTGGGATGGAAAAAACTAAAAGAGTTGAGTTGTTTATATAGGAGATCAATCCTCCTATTTTTCTATGAAATCCCGATGTGGGATTCCTTTGTTAACAAAATAAATTCATTTTGTCAACAAAGGTAGGTGGATGAGCCACCAATGTTGACAACAACAGCCAACTGATAGGACTTGAAGAAGTTAATTTGCATTGCTGCCTAGATGTGAAGGATGAGAAACTACCAAACTACAAGGAAGGTACATGCAATTGAGGATTTGTGATGGGGCCTGTAATGTTTATAGTGACTGATGATCTGATTGTCACCCTTGTATCCCCTATCTCTGGCATACTTGTTTTGAACAAATTGAATGTTCCTTTCAATGACGCTGAGGAATGCATTGTGCAAGTTGTGAACTGAGGAGGTATGTTGTGAACAAATTGAATGTTTCTTTCACATTTTTTGCATATCAATCTTTAATGCTTGTTTTTTTTTAATATACTTTAAAGGTTATATTTGAGAATGAATGAATTAATCTGTTTGGATTGACAAATGGATGATAATACGGGTTGGAGTTTGACCATGATCCAAACAAATCAATTAATAGATTGAGTCATTTGACTCGGGATAAAAAGTACATATTATATGGATAGGAAAACTTCCATTGCATTAATTTATTTTTCCCTATTGCCCACATTCAATCACATTATGCTACAACAGCAATCAACAATGAATTCCAATCTTTTAAATCTTTATTCAGGATACACAGCAATCTATAAATTGAAAAATAAAACAATATATACATCCAAATAAAGATTGGAGACTTCTGAATGTAATTTATTCCATGAGGTATATTAGCAATCAGCAGATACAATCACCGTCTCTCATTCACGTCTTATTCTTCATCTCCTTCATCTTCATCATCTGATGCATACCTTCTTCCATTTATCATTATTTCTTTCATCTTCGGAGTGTTGGATGGCCAATAAGAAAAACTTTTCATCTGATTGCATCCTTTAATTTCCAAGGATTTTAATGAATGCAACTCAACTGCACTAGTTCCACCACAAAAACTCTTGAGATTAGGCAAATCTTCAAGTGTCAACACTCGTAATCCAGGAAATTCAATTTTTTCCAATACTGATTCTGGTGCTTCTTCGTCCTCTTTTCCAACAATAGCTTCCATTTTCTCACATGAATCAATCCACATATAATCTAGTTTCACTAGAAATTTGGGCAAATGAGGTGGGAAAATATGTATGAGATTCCCACAATTATATATACTCTCAAGTATTGCAGGCTTTGAAATCCCATAATTTCTGATGGAATCTTGAACCATATATGTGTTAGATCTGTTAAACCATATAACTTTAACCGTTTCAAAGAATTAACAGCTCCAACAGCAGCATGATGTTCCTGGAATGAAAATATCACTTTTAATGCATAGCACTCTTCAATCCATAGCTCTTCCAAATTCAGCAACCTCTTCATGAAGCCGTATGGAATGAATGCAGAATGATCATTAATATGGCCAACGGATGAATCTCCGTTCTTGATAAGTGAAACCTTAATTACAATATATCAACAAAGTTATTGTGTTACACGTAAAACTTCAAATCATAATAATTAATTGGGTAAAGAATCGGTAAAAGTTAATGACTATAATAATTATTATTTTTTTGAATGCCAATGAATATAATTATTTAACACTATATTTGTGTATATATATTGTACTAAATTCAATATGATCATATTTTTAATATATTTTATATTCCAAAAGTAGTATTTTGAATGATTGCGAATGATTTTTCAACATATATTAATTGTTCAATTTAGATATACAAATAAAACATAAAATAGAGCTGAAAAATGTTGCATAAAAAACTATCATAAATTTTTTTTTAAAATCTTTAAAATTTAATTTTTGTTTGTACTTATTTTTATTTCAAATAATCACTATCACATAATGAGTCTATTGCAATATATTATTAATAGCATTTTTGCATTGTTGCCTTATTTTATATAAGACAACAATCTAATAGTATATTTGAAATGCTACAAACATTTAAGTGTCGCATCAAAATATTTAAACCATTATAATAATTTAATTAAGTCGGTAAGAGTGGATGTAATATTTAGATTGTTGCATTACATAAATTACGGCAATAATTTAAAACATGTTGCTAAAAATATATTGTAATAAGCTTGTTATATAACAATGAATCTATATATGATTAAAAATCACTGCTGGTCAAATCTAAAAGGACAAATTAAATTTTGCTTCTAAAACCATTTGAGTTATATATATGCCAAGCAATAATGCACTTTATCGAAATAATCTGAAATTTAAAAGTAAACCTCATTTTATATAATACTTTTTAACAGTTAGAAATATCAGTTTACAATCGTTTGAACTCTTTCACCCTTTGGAATTTTAATTTATTTCATTTATCTTTTTAGATAAAACATGGTAAACCATCTGAGTTATAGGCAATTTGCTAATATCTCAAATTAAATAATGTCAAACTTAAAGGCAAAATTGATTTGCACTTTCAAAGAAATAAATTCAATGTATACGTAATTAAAAAAAGCAAGTACTAAACCTGTTCGCTGGAAAGAAGACATTTATTTTGTGGTTCAATACTTTGTTGGTCTCTTCCTGTTATTAATAATCCTGATGAACCACCAATTGATTCGATCTTTGGACATCTGAACACCCGTAGTTCTTTTAGAGAGTGGCAATTCAAGGAAACATGACCATCAGCACAAAAAGCCACCAACTCTGATAGATGCTCAAGGAGAAGTTCATTTAGCATAGGGAAGACTGTTTCCTCTTGGCTTCCATCTGCAACTCCAACTACATATTCCATCTTCTCACATTGCCATATTTGTAAAGTTCGAAGCTGCACCAATTGTTGTGCCACAGAGGCTGCAAATGCTATTTTCAGCTGACTACAACTCACCAATTCGAGCTCTTGAAGATTTGATAGCCGTAGCCAATTAGGTGATGGAAATAATGTAGAAATCAGTTGGGCATTCTCATTAGATGCATTTATTGGTTGTTCCATTACCTGTCAAATATGAAGTCTCCATTTTTAATAATCTTTTTTTTTTTTGGCTTAATACAATGAATGGACTATATATCTAGGAACATAAAATAGCGCGTACCTTCATGTCTCCCCAAAAACCTTTCAGCTTTGGAAGCACACGCAGATTTAAAATTTTCAGATTAGGAAATTCAACCTCATTAGCTGTTATCTCCTCATCATCCACTTCCTCTCTGTACAAAATTCCTTCCATATTTTCGCAGTCAAGTATTCTCATCTCTTGGAGTTGTCTCAATCCTCTAGCCACAGACAATGGAAACACGTATTCCAATTTCTCACACATAGATATATCGATGGACTGTAAGCTATTGAAGTGTGGAAGCTGAATTTCTGAAGGCTTTGGTTTTGAAAATGAGCCATGCCATATTTCTTTCAAATTCATCAGACTACTTATTGTTAGGGTCTCCAACTTAGAGAAAACTGCAACTGGAATTCCCTGCAATATCGTTGCATCAACTACGTACTGGAGTTCATTGCAGTCTTTAATTACTATTACCCTCAACTGTGGAAAACCATCTTCACTGAGCTCATATATACTCCTCAAATTCACCACATGGTTTAAATTCCAGAGTTCAGCTGTCCTCAATAAAGAACATATCCCACTCTCTTTAATTTCCGCTTCACTGCCACCTTCGATGGACAACCTTTTCCCTAGGTGTTCGTCATCAGTAGCATAATAATGATATTGCTGATTTATAAGAATTTTAAATCTTATCAGCTTCCTAAAAACTGATTCATGAGGCAAAAGTGAGAAATTTGGTACCCGCATTTGTAATGCTGTTAAGCAAAGACTATCTAGTTCCCTAAGGCTTGTGTTGGTTTCCTCCCCCTCTCCTTTGGATTCCCACTTGCCAAACTCCCATGCAACATACAGCTCTTCTAGTTTTGATAGCTTTGATAAAACACCCGATGGAATGTGATCAAGCCTGCGAATCTCCTTCAAGTCCAGCAACTTCAAATTTTTCAGTAATGCTATTTCTTTCGGAAGCTCCTTTAAATATCCAGTGCCAATTTCAAGAATTTCCAGAGATATCAGATCTCCTATTTCTTTAGGCAACTCTCCCGACTCAAAATTTTTAAGACACGAAGATACTTTGGAAAATCAAGTGATTTTGGTAGTGATGGGATGCCCAAAATTAGGACTTTCAGTTGTTTCATCCCCAAAAAAACTTTGTATTTCAGATCTTCAGCAGAACTTCGATAACGAAGCGATAAAAATTGAAGCATTGGACATTTTATATCAGTAGGGAGTTCCTTGATCTCTTCACAGAAAATTGAAATTGCAGTGGAATCTTTGCACCCATTTGCATCCTGCCACTTCTTCACCACAGCATCACAACTTACTAAATAATGCTTATCTCTTGAGGCGATTGATATGGCTACATCACGTATCACATCATGCATTTTGACTGACTCTTCGCTATAATCATCACCATTAAGCAACAAAAATGAATATTTTAGTTCATCAATGAGTGTAGAGACTCTTACTCTTGCTTGATGGAAGTCTGCAACATCTTTAAACAGCTGCAGGCCCATCCCATATCTAACCAAACTTTCAACTGGAACATTAAAATCTTCTGGAAATAAGGAACAAAGCAAAAGGCACGACTTGGCTTCCTCTTTCAAATATTTATAGATTAATTCAATTCCAGAGTGAACTTTCTCCATTCCAGATACACCTTCCATATTGGATTTCTTTAGCTTTTGGAGGGCATCTTCCCAAACATGTTTTGGCTTATTTTTTAATGCTCTCGCAATAGTAACAATGGAAATCGGTAAACCGCCACATTCAGCTACAATATCCTCTGCCATCTTATATAAATCTTGATCAACAAGAACGTTGACCAGTGTTCTAAAAAGAGTCCTAGCTTCTCCATCTTCAAGAACTTTGATTTCAAAGTTTCTCTGGCTCCCCAAACGGTTGCACACATCTTTGTTTCTTGAAGTTAATAAAATTTGGTGCCTTTTAAACTTGTCACTTGCTAAAGGTATTCCAATAGCTTCAAAATTCAACTCATCCCAAACATCATCCATATTAAGAGGATCTTCTTATCACAGCCTATAAACCAGTCACTTAACCTTTTAGCTCTTAAAGCTTTTTCCTCAACTTTTAACTCCAACTGCTCCATAATATCACTTTGAATCTTTTCCAAGTTTGGATTTTGGGAGACAACCGTCATTACAATCTTATCATACAAACTCCCTCCTTTAACTCTTTCCACAAGCTTATTTACCATCGTGGTTTTACCCACGCCTCCCATTCCATAGACACTAATCATGCAAACATTATAATCATTCAAAGCCTTCAAGACATCTTTAATAATTGATTGCCTCGATCCAAAATCTTGTATGCCTTGAGTAGTGAGGTTAAATCCTACCTCTAGCGAAGAACCTGGATAGGATATTTGGCCGAAATTAGAAGCGTCTTGACACAGAGTACGAATCTCCGTAGCCATCTTTGTAGCTTTCCTACTCAAGGAATGACATGACTTTAAATTTGGACAAATTCCTTTCAATCACTTATTTCTGTTGCTTTTGACTTCATTGTCAAGAAACATCGTGACATTTTGAATCACTGGAAGCACTTTCTCTTTCCAGTGGGACACCTTAGGTGCAATTTCTTCAAACTTCCTCTCTGCTGCATCTACACGTTGAATCACTTCAGTGTTCTCATCTTCTAATTTCTGTAGCTCTTGTTTAAGATTCTCGATGTTACTGTGGTAGTGAATCAGGTAGCCAATTTGTCGCTTAATGATGGCGATGAAGTCATTTGCAATCTCACCAGCAGCTGCATCTACAATTGGTGAAACAATAGTACTCGCCATCTGAATCCAACGCAAACATATGAACATTTAAAAAGAGCTCTCTCTTAATAAGTTTATAAAAAAAATGAATAAAAGAAAGAACATTAATCAGGTAAAAACAATGATGAAATCAAACTGTATGAATGGAAAAACAAGAATTAGAATACCCTAAAATTTATTATATGCACTTTAATCTAATTACTAAAAATACCCTAAAACAAGAATTAACCACTAGAAATAAATGTCATTGCTAGCATCAGCTAGCTTGTTTCTAGAGATTGGATCATAAAGTTAACTGATGTGTACCTGGAGGCGAATATGGTAGCTGACAGGTTAGCTAACTTGGCACGGATCAAACTGAAGATTTTCAATGGTTCCTTTCTGCTCCGGATGAAGTGAAGCCCCTGCTGTTTGCTGATTTAGTAGAAGTTGCCACTCCCAGAATGATTGTTAGTTAGTCTTGTTTGTTTGTTTTCCTTTCAGAATGATTGTTAATTAGCATTTAACTTACACAATATTTTTGACAAAATTTGGTTACTTTTTACTATGTTCAGAACGTATAATATTACCGACAAATTAAATAAGTTCATAAGAAGAGCATAGAGAACACCTTCTAATAATTGTATGAGTTTTAAGGAAAGCAAAAGCATAATTTCCTTACATGAGTTTCACACACATCTTAGAAAACTTACACGACCATTTGTTTGATGACCTTCATGCGAGGAATGAGAGTTATAATAAGACCCATAAGAGAGCGAGAAAGGGCAGTCATAACATAGAAAAACCTTCCAACATTTATATATATATAAGAAGAAAAAAAATAATTAAAAGAAAAACAAATAAATGGCCAATGCGCTAATATCTCATGGCTTGAACCTCTTCTCACTTTAACCCAAGATCTCATATTCTAGTTCTGATGGGCCTATTCATGGGCCTAAAACTATTGATTCCAATTTTGGGATTTATACGCAAAACATGTCTGCCTTTCCGCATTTTCCAACTTTCTTAATACCATTTCTTAAATATCATATTTCATAATTATCATTTCTTAGATTTCTTTTTTAAAAATGCGTCATTTTCTACTTACCAATTTCAATTTAAAATTTTATTTTTTTCTTAAATATATTTGATTTTTTTTTATTTCTTTTCCATTATTCAATTTCTTTTTAAATCTATTTCTGCAATATTATAATACTATCATTCTCTTTAGTTTCTAATTAAATTCATAAATTACAAATCGCATAAAGTTCAAGATCTAAATGCATCTATTTCTTCCCAATCTATTTTTTTTATCATTGATTTATGATAATTACAAATATAAAATCTTCTTACAATTGATTTCTATTTACGAGAAAAGAAATCATTTTTTAAGTTGCAATATTGTATAATTAGATAATAAAATATAGAAAAACGAGGAAATTAATGGAGAAAAGATGGAAACTAATAATGCAAAAATGTTTTCACAAAGGTAGATGCCTACTTAATCAGCCAAATTGCGGCCCTATTTACCAGAGTTAATCAGCCAATAACAGTGATGTAATCAAACTGCATGAATGGTAAAATCAAGAATCAAGATATGAAGATTGACATCATTAATTATAATACAAGAATAATAATTAGATTATAAGCCTACCTAATTAGCAATTATAAGGTATTTCATTAAAAAAAAAAAGAAGCAAAAACACCATATAATGTAACAACTATGGAAATTTACCAGATGAAAGCGATCGAACTGAATATTTAGCTATTTTATAAAATTATAGAAAACTAAATTTTATAAAATTATAGAAAACTAAATTTTATAAAATTAATTTCCAAAAATTTCTAAAAATAATACCAATCAAGAAAATAATTATTTCAAATAATGAAAAATTATTTTCATTTAGTCACAATATATATGTGTACCTTGTATTTACAGAATATTTCTTTTTCTTCTTATTCTTTCTCAAGTCCCACATACTAACATTAATTTTCCTTTATTTTACATGGAGGAAAAAAATATGTTCAAGTGTTGTGTCTTTACACAACTTTTCCTTTTTATATGTAATGAAAGAAAATTGCAAATAACAACCTTTTTATTTTCAACCAATAGGAACCAAATAAAAATAATTATCAACATATAAATATTATAATTATTTTTATATTAATATATATCCATCATGGGTGGATAAATCTTACATATCATACTTTTTAAATACAGTCAATTAATGTCAATTTTTAAAATCAAAGTCTAAATTCAATCAATCGACAATTAATTAATCACTAAGTAGTTAACCATTAAAAGAAAAACTGAACATAGACTTCACGGGAAACAAAAATGAAGAAAAATTTATAATCGAACAGTTGTCTTCAAACAAAAATTTATTATCGGATTTGATTTTATCATACCAGATTATCACATATCATTTTATCTTAAATTAAAGTAGATTGCTATAACTATTTTAACTCATTTAATATCCAACTATAATATATAATTTATTTTACTTTAATTAATATTCATATAATACTGCTATACACTGTAACTCCAAAATGTTGAGAAAGCTTTAAAGGATAATAGATTTCAAAGGAGGAGTTTATTTAGCATTGGGAACACTGACTTTTCTTCTTGCCTTCCATCTGCAACTCCAACTACATGATACACACCTTCTCACAATCTTTAAGCTGCACCAGTTGTTTCGCAATCTGCAATTGACCAATTCAAGATGTTGTAGATTTGATAGACGTGGCCAAAGTGATGAAAATACTATAGAAATGACTTGTGGAGTACTACTTGAGCTTTGCTCACTCTTAAATGCATTTGGTTGTTCGTGTAAAATACAAAATCTCCATTTTAATATATACCCTAATGGCATTAATATTTGATGAAAATAGCTTATTTTAAAATAATAAGAATATGCAATGAAGTTATTGATGAATTTGGATGAGAACATACCTCTTTCTTCATGATACCTCTTTCTTCATGGTTCCATTAAGGTCTCCCTCCAATGGATTAAACAATCTGGTTGTGTTTATTCCTCTTAGTCTCATATATAGTGTTTGATGATCGATCATAATAATAATTTTCAATCTGGTTGCATTTATCCATTCGAATTAGTTAACCATTAAAATCGATTTAAACTCGATTCTATCAACTGATTTAATGATTTTTCAATTTTTTTTTTTACCAGTTCTAGTAATTTATAATATACAGATAAGGTACAATGATAATGGAGGTGCCGACTTTATGTGCAGACATGGACTTATTTTTATACTTTAACAATAATTTAATCATCATAAAAAGTTTTTGTCACAAAAAACAAATTCAATATTATAATTAATTTTTTTTTATTGAAAATTGAATTCGGCATTGAAATACTAATAAATAGAAATTGCATGCAAAATGTTAGGTTATTATTGCCCAAGTTTTCATATAGTTTACTTTGAGCCAACAAACATCCAACACCAAAGGATGATTTTGATCCTCCAATTTAAACTATTTTCAAAAAACAAATTTTGAAATAAATAAATTAAATATTATAATATTAAACATTTTTGGACAGGAGACCTATACAATTTAAAATTTAACATGGTATTAGTATCATAAAAGAACTAACTGCTATATGATTGTGAATTATATATGAATGGATTAGATTTTGGATTAGATTTTACCGTAGATTATCACTAAGCAGGATTTTGTATTAAAATAAAGTAGATTGATGATATAACTATTTTAACTCATTTAATATCCAACTATAACATATAATTTATTTTGGATTAGATTTTATCATAGTAGATTATCACTAAGCAGGATTTTGTATTAAAATAAAGTAGATTGATATAACTATTTTAACTCATTTAATATCCAACTATAATATATAATTTATTTTGCTTTAATTAATATTCATATAATACTGCTGTACACTGTAACTTCAAAATGTCGAGAAAGCTTTAAAGGATAATAGATTCCAAAGAAAGAGTTTATTAGCATTGGGAACACTTACTTGTCTAATATTAATTGCGCACTCTTCCATGCATAATTTCCTAACTTTTCCTAACACTACAACGAAAAAAGCTGAATAGTGACGAAATTCCCTGAATTTTGCACTATTGAAACCATTGCTAAATATAGCAATAGAAAGTAAGTTTCTGTCGCTATATTATAAGCATTCTGTTCTAAATTTGAAGACGAAAAAATGATTCGACACAAAAATTAGTGACGGAAAGTAATCTTCCGTCACTGTTTTTAGTGACATGACTCATTGAATTATTTCCGTCGCTATATTATATTACTTTCCGTTGCTATTTTTAAATAGCTAAATGCTAAATGATTTTTTTTTAATTTTTAAATATATATAATAATAAATAATATAAAAATGTAATTAGTAAATTTAATATAATGAAAAAAATACTAATTAAAATAAATAAATTTGATAAAAATGTAATAATAATGTATTAACTTAACATATAACAATACTACAACTAAATGTAGTACAAATAGATTAAAAACACTAATTAAGTGATGACAATAATATAGAAATGACTTGTGGAGTGCTACTTGAGCTTTGCTCACTCTTAGATGAATTTGGTTGTTCCTGTAAAATATAAAATCTTCATTTTAATAAATATCTTAATGGTATTAATATATTTGATGAAAATAGCTAATTTTAAAATAATAAGAATATGCAACAAAGTTATTAATGAATTTGGATGAGAACATACCTCTTTCTTCATGGTTCCATTAAGGTCTTGCTCCAATGCATTAAACAATCCGGTTGTGTTTATTCCTCTTAGTCTCATAGTGTTTGATGATTGATCATAACTTGCATTTATCCATTTCCTAACATTCTAATATAGAATGGCAATTCAACTGCGCTGTTCCGGCATTAAAACTCTCAAGATTAGGTAACCTTATGAGTTCCAAGGATCTTACTTGAGGAAATACAATTTCGTCCAATGCTGATTTTGGTGCTTATTTATTCTCTTTTTCAACAATAGCTTCCATCAACCACAACAACTAATCCGCATATATTCTAGTTTCAGTAGAAGTTCGGGCAAACGAGGTGGGAAAAAATGCATGAGATTGCCACAATTATATACACTCAACCCTTGCAGGCTTTGAAATCTCATAATTTCTGATGGAAATTATATGCCATAAGTGATGAAGGTTGATCCCATCTTTGGTGGAGGATTAGGATAGGATATTAGGCCAAAATCTTAAGCTTCTTTGAGTAGAGGAATAACAGTCTCCATAGCCATTTTTGTAGCTTTCTTGCTCAAGGAATAATATGACTTCAAATTTGGACACATACCATTAAAGCACTTGTTGTTCCCTTTTATTTCATTGTCAAGAAATTCCATGCCAATTTGAATGGCACGCACCACTTTCTCTTGCCAAAGGACCACCTTCTACAAGTTGCATAACTTGATTGTTCTTGGCATCCAGTTTTTGCAGCTTTTCTTCCAGATTCTTGACGTTATCGTTGTAATGAATCAGGTACCCGATTTGTCCCTTACTGAGTCATTTGCAACCTCATCAGCAACTCCCTCTGCAATTGGCAAAGCAACTGTCTCCATCTTTGTATGCATAGACACATTGAAAAAGACTTTTTGTCATCATTAATAGATTTAAGGCCAAATACGCAAATTTGCACTTATTGTTTGATAAAAAAATAAAATAAAATTTTACCCTTTAATGTAAACTTTTTGGGTTATTTATTGTAAAATAGGTTAGTTTTGGGTTAGTTTTTGGATTGATGATACAGACGAGAAATTTATCAAATTAAGTATATGAAAGTACATTTTGGAAAAGTCAGCATGCGCAAGAAATAAAATAGGTTAATTTTGGTTGGTCCAATCGTATATGTCTCGAATTGGATTGGGTTTGAATCTATTTTATTTGGTAAATTTGAGCGGAATTTTTGGAATGGACTGAATTTGACAGCTCTAGTAAAGAACATGCATATTGTATATGGATTAATTAACTATAAACAGAGATTATGAGTAATAAAAAGTATACCTGTCAAAAACTGACCCAAACCCAATAAACTACCCAAACCCACCCAACAAAAACTGACCCAAACCCAACCCAAATAAAAAATTACCCATTTAAACCCATCAAAATAATTACCCACTTAAAATCAACCCGTTTGGGTCATTATCTCTGCACCCAACGGGTCTAAATCCCAAATCTCTCTTTGCCCTGCCCTCGTTTCTTCATTCTCTGTTTTTCTGACTACCCTATAACGCCACCCGCTTGCAATACTTCAGATGCCTGTTGCATAACAGAGGAGTTCCAGCTGCTCCTGTCACAAATACTTATGCCCGACAACCTCCGATTGGTCCAGGATCATGCTATGTGCAGTAATTCTTCTCGTCCAGAAAGTAGGTAATGTGTATCTGAAGCTACATCTCTGTGTATTTCGTATAATAATCCAGCAATCATGTGTTTGTAATTGGTTGATATTAAGTTGTTGTATCATATCACTCTTGTTTGCAAGATGAGATTAATTTCATGTCAACTACAGAGTTAGTAATTTATTAATTGAAGCCTTGGCCGAGTATTCTATTCCAAAATTCTCATCTATTCGTTCATGAAATCTTGACAATTATGATTCTAAATAAATCTCTGTCAAGTCTGTCTGTCTGAGTTCATTCTTGCATATGATGACAACACAGACCCAAATGGTCAATTAAATTCTGGAATAACTTGTCAAGCATTCCATGAAAATACCAGCCATGACTCCTAAAATAATGATTTCAGATTTTGACCAACTTCTATTTTTCAATCTGTTGCTTGTTCCTGAATTGAATTCCACATATAACCATTGACTTCTTCTTTACCTTTTTGCTGACTAGAAGTTTAAGAAGTTTATTGTTAAACCTGTTGGTGAATTGATTAGCTGAAAGGGGTTCTGAATAATATCATTTGTTAACTTGAATTATGAAACACTATTGAATGACCAGAGTAGTGCAGAATCAGATTAGTTTAGAAGCTTTATATATTACAACCTTGAAAACAAAAATATAAATGTGTTAGTGTTAATTATGTAGTTGAGAGAGAGAAAGACCTGGTTCATTTGTAGCCAGCACCTACTTCATTTGTAGCCATCACCTGCTTCAAGTATATTAAAAAAGAAAAACAAATTTAGTGGTATTTAGGCCACACAATCTGTCATTCAAAAACAAACCATTTTTCAATTGTGTGTGATTTTTGTGTGGCTTGCATTTTTCACTACTCTCACTATCGTTTACCTATTCATAGCAAATTCCCTCTTTAAACAAGCAAATGTTTTTGTCATGTACGATTTCTTACTAATTGTCTTCAGCAATTCTCTGCCTCCCTTGTGGAAGCTGCACATATCCATGGCCACACAGGTAAGAGCCATTTTTTCTTTCTTGATTCTTTGTTCTTGGTTCTTGTTATGTTAATGAAATGTTCATGAATTTGTGAAAAATCTTTTTAGGTTAGTTTTGTTCTGCTTTTCTTCTTGGGTTTTGAATCTGTTATTATTATACTATTTCTTTTAATTGAACCCTACTACAAGGGCTAGATAACAACTTAAAGCCTAGAATATTTATTTTTTCCCCATTTGTGTTAAGCCTACATTTATTTATTTTATTAATTCGACCACAAATAGGAAAAACTGTAAATTCATATGATCAGGAAATATTAATGAAATTCCTGAAAAGGAAAATGAAATATTAATGGAATATGATATACTAAGTCATCGCAACGTACGAATGCAATGTAAGTGTGACGTCGATGTTTGTAATACTTAAAAGTGCTATGGGTTAACGTAATCTCAATTTAATTGAGATATGAGTAATTATTGTACTTTTTATCGAGATATAAATTTAATTTTTTTTTAAACTGTATTTTCAACTTATTATTGTATCAAGATATATGTAAGTTGATTTTTTTAACCAAAAAAATTAATCTTTTTTATCAGCAAATTAAAAAAAAAAAAAAAAGAAAAAATATAGATGATGATACAGACCAGAAATTTATATATTTAAATACTCGAACTAGCAATGTTCGGTTGAATCCAAATCAATTGCATGAATGAGTTTTAGATATAGAATGATTTAAAAAAATTAATAATAGTATAAGTTATGTTTCAATTGGTATAATAAAATCAGAAGAATTGTGTCCCTCTTTTAACCGTCCCCTGACACGTGAAACCGGAATAAGTAAAAACATGACATACCGTTGCGCAAAAAAAATAAATTTCTTTCAATTTTAAAATATACTATATAATATTGCACCAACTGAAATATTAAATTTAAAATTATTCCTTTTATCAAATATTGGGAGCAAATTTGTATTTGAAGCCTAAATTTAAGAAAAATTGAAGAAAAATTCTAGTCTCATTAAGGCCGCAATTTGGCTAATTAGGAAGCCATTTACCATTGACAAAGCAGCTTCTTCTTCTTCTTCTTTTTTCCCATGTATTGGTAAGATGTGGTCATCGAATTTTGGAACTTATAACCAAATGGTCATAATAAAATAATTTGTAATACAAAAATCATCAAACTTTTATTTTATTTCAATTAAAGTAAAAATAACTGAAAATTTAATTTTTCGTCACTGGAGGATCATGCAAATATGTTACTTTATCAGTTATCTTTTATAATACACCCAGTTAGTATGTTATGTAACCCGTTTACATGAAAAAATTTACATATCAGCAAATACACATGTTATAGCAACCTGTACAATAAAGAAAAAAAATTTGCTGACACGTATATTTGCTAATGCGTCAATTTCTCCATGTACGTACGCATGTTACATGGCATGCTGATTGGGTGCATTTTAGAATATTACTGATGACGTGACATATTTATTTGGCTTTTCGATGACAAAAAATTAATTTTTCAGTCATTTTTACCTTAATTGAAATAAAATAAAAGTTTGATGATTTTTATGTTGCAAATTATTTTATTATGACCATTTGATTATAAGGCCCAAAATTCGATGACCGCCGATGAAATTAACCCCCTTAATGAGACTAAAAATAAACTGCCCAGAAAAAACTGTACCGATGGAAAGACAAGAATCAGGGCATCAGCTAGACGAAGGAAATAAAATCATAGAATAAATTAAATACTTCAACCACATTAAGATGGGTCAATCGAGACATGAAAGGTTTTGATAAAAAATCATTTAATTTTATTAATTTTGTTCAATATATAATGGCTCACATAGCAAGTATCGTATTAAGATACATGTCACCTAGTGAAAGTATCTATTGCCATTACATGAGATTTGGTCAAAGGTGATAATATTTTAGGGCTACCCAAGCATGGTCTCTGCCAGCAGGTTTAGCTCATCACGAGAATAACGACCTATCGAATCTCCATTTAATATACCATGATAGTACGAGACTTGGACTGGTGATTATCTTTAATACTTACCTACATTGAGTGAACATACGATCATGTTTTGGGAATACACCAGGGCTGATAGATGGTGCAAATTAGCATAAATCTAAGGCTTTAATGAGATGTAATGCAATTTCAAAAATGGATAAAATTTTTAAATTAAAGCTCAATAATATGTTTTAACCAATATACTTTCAAAGCGAAATCTCTTATTTCTCCAGTAGAGTCGCCACTGTGACACGCGCAGCTCGCCAGAGTACCTGAATGACCCGCTTTTAGGACATTCAAGAAAGGTTTATGAAGCTTACAAAATATTATAAGGGCGTCTATTTTGGGCTACAAGAAAGTGTTTTGGAGTCGCGATCCAATAAAATATTAGGAAAAGGTCATCTAACTTCACTGAATTTAAGATAGCACATGTGTATCTATTTTTGACAATCAGAGATCTTTAAGACATCTCCTTGAAATAGAATATTAGAAGGATCATCTAATCTCGTGAAATCTAAAATAATACATATATATCTATTTTGGGCAAGTCAGAGATATTTTGCACACTTCTTTCCAATAAAATACTGAAAAAATTATCTAATCTCGTGGAGTCTAAAATAATGCAAATTGAACTTATTTTGGATAACAAGAGATATTTTGGAGACTCCACCTCAATAAGACATTAAGATGGTCCTCTAACCTCATTTAGCCTAATACTAGAGATGATTCGAAACTTTTCATTTATTCATATCTTAATTAAATTTTAATTGAGTTTTGAATTTAAATTTTCATTCCCTTTTCTCATGTATTTAAATGCAATAATTAGAGCGCATATCAATCATATAATAAAATTGATAAATAAAAACAAGATAAAAAAGGATAAATACAAATACAATAAATTACAATAAAACTTGTAGTAAAATACAACTCCCAATATAAAATAAATGCGAATCATGCATAAAACTGAATATTTATTAAGTTTGAGGTTATTTATCATCGCATGCATGTTTAGAAAAAAGATTTTAAAGTGAAAATTTTATTTGGATTGAAAAAAATTAGTACATTGGTCCCATTTTATAAAAAAAAAAACTCAATTTTATTAATATAAATATTTTTATAATTTTTAATTAAACGTGCATAAAATAAATTGTTTTATTACTAATTACAAGATAAATAAATTAAAAAGGAAAATAAGAAAAAATAATACAAATTACACAAAAATGGTAAATCAACCAAAATCCTCGAATCTCATTTTTCATTCGCATGGATGCTTAAACAAGAAAAAACAAATATTTGAAATAAAAAATAAGCACAAATAAAATTAATGTTAGTAATAAAACCAAAAAAATCAATTAAACACATAAAATAATAAATTAAAACAAATAAAAAATAAATTATAATAATAATAACAACAACAACAATAACAATAACAAGTAACTAAATAAATAACAATAATAATGAAAAATAATGATGATAAATAATAATGATAAATAAAGGAAAATGAATAATCGAATAAATGAAAAAAAAAAGTAACAAAGAAAAAGATCAAAAAAATCAAATCTATATTTAAAATAACATAAAATAAATAAATAAACAATAAATAAAAAGATATGCATGATTACTAATTAAATATGAATAAAAATAAATAAAATAAAAATAAAATTAAGAGATCGAAACTAAAATATTTATCCCCAGAATTCGGATTCAATATAAGAAAAAATACGATTGATTTATTTGCTTTGTTTCACAAAGTAGAAATAAAAAAAATAAAAATAAAAATTTTATTCCAATAGAAAATTGCTTAAAAATAATGGAAGAAAAATAAATTAATTTTCAAAAATAAAAAATTAATTTTTTTTATCTCAATGATGATTATTGATTAAAAATAAAGTTTAAAACCTTTAAAAAATTTATTTGAATAAAAAGAAAACTCAAGGAAAAAAAAAAGGTGTATAAAGAATTTTCTTGATGAATAAGAAAGGAAGAAAAGAAATTTTTAACCTAAAAGCATTCCCTTTTTTCCATAATTTTCTATTTATACCAATAAAAATGAAAAACCTAATTAATTAAGAAAAAAAATTGAATTTTTATTAAAATCCCCTTAATTTGGGTCCAAAAAAGAAACACTACAAGAAAAAAAGGATTTCCCGACAGAAATTTCCGACGAAAAATAAGGAATTTCCGTCGAGAAACGAAATTGCCAACGGAAATTCATTCCATCGGCATATTAGTTGTAGGCAAAATTCCTGACGCAATTTTTTCCGTCGAAAAATTTACCGACGGAAATTCAATTTTCGTCGGAAATTGCCGACGAAAATTCAATTTCCATCGGGAAATTTACCGATGAAAATTGAATTTCCGTCGGGAAATTATACAAATTAAAAAAAAATTAATAACAACAATACAAATTAACATAAATAAATATTAATAATAACAATACAAATTAACATAATAATAATAATAATAATAATAATAATAATATTAATAATATTAATTAAAGTACAAATTTTACTGATTTTAATTTAATAATAATAACATGTTGAATAATAATAATAATAATAATAACACAATTTCTTAATAGAAATAATAACAAATACTAATAATATATCTACTTAGCATACCCATTAAATAATAATAATAATAATAATTAACACAACTACTTAAAAAAAATTATAATAATCATATTAATAATTAGGATAAATATTTAATAATACTAAAAACAATTCCAATAAGCATACCCAATTAACTACGGGTGAGCATGATCGGTGTGACGCGCGCCGGATCCCCGCGGCCGCCCTTCTGACCGCCCGCTTGAGGGCGATCGGGCAATTGATGGTCCGTTGACAGCTTGCAATAAATTGCAAGTGCGTCTATGTTGGACAACAAGAATGTTTCATGGAGTCGCCACTCAATAGAACATTGGAAAAATTTCTCTCGGCTCGGAGAGTCTAAGACTGCGCTTAGTATCCATTTTGGGCCAGCCAGAGGGGTCTTGGAAGGTAAACCTCTCGCCCTAAGGAGCCTAGGATTAGCGTCAAAGTCTCGTGGCACAAAAAGGTGTCTTGGAGGGTAGACCTCTAGCCTCTTTGAGCCCAAAGACCAGAGCTGGGTTCGGAATTTCTTATCTATTTCTACCTCGATTATTTTATGATCAAATTTTAATTATCATTGATTCGCTCTCTCTCCACACGATGCAATTGAATTGAAAGGCGCATTTTATTCACGTATTTAAAACAATAGATAAATAAATGAATAAAGGAATAAAGCATTAAATCAAATAAATTACAATAATACTAGGAGCGGAATACAACTCCCATTTATAAATGTGCTATACATGCATAAAACGGGTTATTCATTTACTTTGAGGACTTTGGTCCCCGCATGTGTTAATTATGGAAAACGATTTTTATGTGATGATTTTATTGGATAAAATAGGACATTGGTCCAGTTTTATTTAGCAAACATTCTTTTTGGTAGAAAACATTTGTGTGGTGGTTCATTTTAAGAGCGGTCGAAAATTATTTTATTATTACAGACCACAAATATATAAAATGCAATAAAATAGTAATTACATATTTCTAAATAAATAAATACTAAACTATTTTCTCGACTGTGCTCCTCGAACAAGTCGCATGTCACTCTCGGTTACAGCCATAACATGACAGCAATGTCAGTTAGTAATAGATAAATGAATACTTAAATCAACAAATAAACACATAATCAAATAATTGAATAAATAAACAAATTAAAGAAAATAATCAAAATTATAATTGACTAAATGAAATAATAAATGAATGAATAAATAATTAATGAATAATTAAATGAATTAAATAAATAATTAAATAAAATGATAATAAATTTGGTGTGATGAAAACCAATAGAAATAATAATATTTATATTAGCCAAATAATAATAATATATTAAAAATAATAAATATGGAATGCATTAATCCATAAAATAATAATATCAAAAATAATCATTAACATAACAATGATCAAATAATAACAATATTCATATTAATACTAAACAAATAATTAACAATATTAATCAACAAATAATACTAATATTATTAATATTAATAATAATATTTGAAAAACAGAAAATAAATATATTAAAAATATATATATATATATAATATTAATAATAAAATAAATATAAATATATATATATATGTGTGTATATTTATATAATAATGGAAAAGGGATTACCTTCGCCGGAGGCTCGCCGGAGCAAGGGTGGCCGTCACCTCCACCACCGTAAGGAAGCTCAGGTCACCGGATGGGGCGCGGGTGGCTTCACGCGCCGGAAGGCAGTCTACCGTCGCCGGAAAACTCCACGGGAGGTCTCGGTCTTCTTCCTCCACGCGCCGTCTTTCCGGCCACCGGTGGACGATCGGAGGGTGAGGACGGCTTCGTCCGGTGACGGCGGTGCCGAGGGTGAGGCGCATGCCGCCGTGGGAGGTGGCGTTTGGCGATGGAGCGCGGTTTCTCTTTCTCTCTCCTCTCTCCTCTCCCCTTCTCTCCGGCGTTGGCTCCGGTGGGCTGTCCCTGGTTCCTCTTTTCTTCTTTATTTATTTCCCTTACTACTTTCACTCTCTCTTTTCTTTCTATTTTTCTTTTCTCACTTTCTATTTCTATTTCTTTGTTCTCTGTTGCCCTCACTTTCTTCTTCCTTGCTCTCTTTTGCTTGCTCTCGGTTTCCTTTCCCTTTTCTTTTTCTTTTTCTTTCTCTTTTTCCTTTCTTCTTGATCTTTCTATGGCCGGCCTCCCTCCTCTGTTCTTGCTCTCTCTTCTCTCTTCTCTCTTTCTATTTTCTATTTCTTTTCTTTTCTTGTTCCAGCCGACCCCCTCTTTTTTACTCATCTCATTATTTTTATACCCCTTAAATTAGGGCTAAGGGGTTATCAAGTAATTTCCTCCTCCATAATTCCCTCCTTTTATTAATTAATCTCACTTAATCCAAATTAACACACACATACTAATTAATCAAACATTATATATCAATTACACATCACACATTAATTCATTAATTAATTAAACATTACATACATTACACATTAATATAATTAATCTACTTAATATATAATTTATCTAATTAATTAAACATTACACCATTTAATCCATTTAAATCATATACATATATTTTATCTAATTAATTATATACTTTAAACTTTAATTTTACATGCACTTTAATCACACAATAATATTAATTACTCAAGTAACTAACAACATTAACTAATTAATTTTTAATTTCACACACATATTTATTATATATTATTTTTTCATTTTTTTCGGAGGGAATAATCAAGGATCAAAAAATTACAAATTTCATTTTATGCCGGACTCATGACCCGGTGTCTACAGTTGCCCCCAATTTTTGCAAAGCTAGTGGTAGATACCTAGGTGAGCCAAAATTCAAAGAGGAAGAGAGAGGGGATTACATACCTGTGGCGGAGACCTTTGCCTTCTTGCCGAAAGTTGGATAAAGAAATGCCTCCTCAGATGGCTTCGAGATTTGTCTCCTCAAAGGATTTCGGGATTTGCATCCTCAGAGGTTTTTGAGAATTTGCCTCCTCAGAGGACTTTGAGGTTTTGCCTCCTCAAAGGACTTTGAGATTCTGCCTCCTCAGAGGACTTGGAGAATTTACCTCCTCAGAGGACTTTGAGGTTTTGCCTCCTCAGAGAACTTTGAGGATTTGCCTCTTCAGAGGAGTTTGAGGTTTTTGCCTCCTCAGAGGACTTGGAGAATTTGCCTCCTCAGAGGAGTTTGAGGTTTTGCCTCCTCAGAGGACTTGGAGAATTTGCCTCCTCAAAGGACTTTGGGGAATTTGCCTCCTCAGAGGACTTTGGGATTTTGCCTCCTCAGAGGACTTTGGGATTTACCTCCTCAGAGGACTTTGGGATTTTGCCTCCTCAGAAGACTTTGAGCTACCTCCTCATAGGACTTCTAGATTTTGCCTCCTCAGAGGACTTTGGGATTTTGCCTCCTCAGAGGACATCGAGATTTTGCCTCAGAGAACTTTGAAATTTGCCTCCTCAGAGGACTTGGAGAATTTGCCTCCTCAGAAGACTTTGAGATTTTGCCTTCTCAGAGGACTTTGAGATTCTGCCTCCTCAGAGGTCTTGGAGAATTTGCCTCCTTAGAGGACTTCGAGATTTTGCCTCCTCAGAGGACTTCGAGATTTTGCCTCCTCAGAGGACTTTGAGATTTGCCTACTCCTCAGAGGACTTTGAGATTTTGCCTCCTCAGAGGACTTAAAATTTTGCCTCTTCAGAGGACTTTGAGATTTTGCCTCCTCAGAGGACTTCAAGGACTTTGGGGTTTTGCCTCCTCAGAGGACTTTAGGATTTTACCTCCTCAGAGGACTTCGAGATTTTGCCTCCTCAGAGGACTTGAGATTTGCCTCCTCAAAGGACTTCAGGATTTGCCTCCTCAAACGACTTCAAGATTTGCCTCCTCAAAGGACTTCAGGATTTGCCTCGTCAGAGGTCTTCAAGATTTGCCTCCTCAAAGGACTTCAAAATTTGCCTCCTCAGAGGTCTTGGGTTGATTGTCTTGATTGATGGATGGAATGATGTCGTCACTCGGTTTCTGCCGGTGTCCGCATCGAGTCTCTTTTTCTGTAAGACTTAGAAAGGCAAATATGCAGGAAAAATTTGTGAGCATGCATGTGTATGCAGCAATGCAGTATAAAAAATTCGTCTAAGTGGGTTGGAGGCCACAGCCGATTTGATTGTAATTTGCAGTAAGATCAGTGCCTTCCGGAATTGCTTTTGAATTTTATGCTCTTTGGGGATCATGAGGTTCTCGTGCTGAAACCTGTAGTCATTATTTTAAGGTAGTGCATCCCTTGTGGATTTTCACACTAGCTTTTCTTGGCGAGAAATGCGTCCTTTCGGATTTTCACATGACCCTGTGCCTTATTTTTGCCTGGAATGGACCCAACCCAATCCAGCAGCTTTTTCTTCTTCTTTTTTTTTAGGACAGACTGCCTATTTTCAGGTTTTCACCCTGTCCTTTGGCCTAACTTTTGCTTAGAGCGCCAATTACGGTTTTCATCTCTAACGGCCTTTTTTCTTTTTTTTTTTTTTCTTTTGTACATCAGATGAACTATTTTGGTTACATCAATACCATTGCATAAATGCACATATTTCAATTTGATTTCATAATATATGATCATTATTTGGCATTAATCTCAAGATACAAAACCTCATCCAATCTCGGGATGGATCTTGAAAGCATCAAACTCCTGTTATCAATCAGCTCTCTTTTTTATTCTCATGATCGAATATTTTCTCTCTGCTCTCATTTAATCTTTTGAATGCAAATTCTAGAAGCAATGTTGGAGACGAGAGTTGACTCGAATGCATGAATGCACTCATCGCTTCTCGCTTGAAGCTCAAGAAACACCATAGGCCTCTTCTTACGTACCAAACCTTATTAAAAGGTCATCTCCGCTAATTGGATAAGACTGAACCTAGAATCAAAAGGTCTTACTTTGGTTGTAATGTTAGGCTTGGGTAGATGGCTGTCAAAAAAAGATCAGATCGCTAGAGAAAAATGGCCGCAATATTTTCTCAACTGATGGATGAACCGTTCTTGGCTCAAAAGTATTCTTGAATTTGGGCTCGATAACATTCTAGCTCCATGAGATCAGAAGGGCAATCATTGAAACTAGTCAATTGGTCACCATTTTGAGCTCTCTTTTTGATTCTTCTTTTTTCTTTTTTCTTCGCTTCTTTTTCTTTCATTTTTCATTCATTTTTTCTTTTTGGATTTTTCATTTTTCATTTTTCTTTTTCTTCTTTTTGCTTTCGCTTCTCTTTTTTTTGAGCTCATGCCTTTCATGCATGACTAAACCCTCTTTCCAAAGTCTGAACTTGCTCTTATCAAGGCAATTTTTTAATAGTCCAAAGAATTGTTCAAATGTACATCCATCAGTTTTAGAGCGGCCACTCTTTTAAGGGTAAGCCAAAATTATTTTAGGCGAGTGGGTAGTTTTAATGTGTGTAACAACAAAATTGGTACGCATTCAACATACCTGCATAAAGGCTCAATGGGCTAGCAAGCGATTACAGAACAAGGGTAGGAAATAGTCATTTAGAGAGCTATACAAAGAAAAGATTGCCTAAATCATTTTTCAGGTTCTGTCTTATCCAGAGATCGCTTCGACGGGTAATCAGAAAGGTTCTAGTGCTCTTAGTGAGTTTTCATCCAATCTCCTAATTGCAACTAGTTTTTTTCTTTCTTATTTTTATTTTCTCTCTGAATCTCTCTTTCTTCAGGAGTTATATCAGATGCCATCAAGATTTTCTTTGGATTTTTCAAAATTCCAAGATTAAATGCAGTAGTATTAATTGAATTAATGTCAAAATGAATGAATGTATCATGATCATAAGAAATGAAATCATTAGAAATAATATACAAGTACCCAAAAACATTGTTCATCATATTAACATAACCAAAATGTCATAAAGAGTTCTCAAAATACAGAGACATAATACATAATATCTCCTTGTAGTTCTTGCAAAATATGCCACTCCGATAGACTGGGTCCGATCACTTATTCGGTGGAGGGACTGCGTTGTAGCCCGGCTTCTTCTTTTCCTCCCTCTTCTCAGGGTCGGCGATCTGCTTCGTGTCAATAAGATCTTGAATTTCATGTCTTAGCCTCGCACAACGGTCCATCATATGCCCCGTGTGCTGGTGGAAAGCACAATACTCATCATCTTTATGACCCAGTTGTCCTTAGGTTTGGGCTGGCTTAGGAGGTAGGGGCTGCAGCTTCCCTTCTTTTATCAGTCTTTTCAATACCCAGGACAAAGGACGACCCAAATTTGAAAAGTGTCTTTGACCCTGCCCCATTCCGGTAGCTGAAACTTTGGCAGCCTTGCCATTTCTGCTGTTACTGCCCCCAGCACCACTCGATCTACTCCCAGACTGATTTCCAGAATTCCTCCAAGAAAAGCTATTCTGACTCACCTTCTTTGCTAGGTAGGCCCCCTCAGCTTCTACAGCAATGTCTTTCAATGACTCCTAGTCTCTAAGCCCCTTGAAGCTAAGCAAATCCCTCAGGTAAGGACATGAGTTTCTGATAAATAGCCTAATCTGATCAGCTGTGTCAGGCTTTCGTTTCATCTCCTTGACCCTGTTCCTCCACCTTGTGAGGTACTCGTGGAATGATTCATCGGGCTTTTGCTGTAGAAGTTCGAGGTCTTTCAGGGTGACCTCCATTCTGGTGCTGCAGTCATACTGCTTCATAAATCCGTCGGTCAGCAGGTCCCAGTCTTCTTTACACCTCTTATCCAGGCCATGGTACCAATCCACTGCAGGACCCGATAGGCTGAGGCAAAAATACTCCACCTTTTGCTTCTTGTTTAGTCCTGTACCCTTCATCACTAAAGTGTACTGCTTGACATGCGCAGAAGGGTCTGAAGTACCGTTAAACTTTGGCAGCTCGGGCATTTTAAATCTCTGGGGCAGTAATTCTTCATCCCCCAAGTTTCTATCTTCAGGGTTGACTCCTTTTCCAGCTGACAACATCCGGGTGATGGCCTCAATCTGCTGTCTCATTGCCCTCAGAGTCTCATCTTCCACCTTGGGTGTTCTACCCCTCACAGCTTGGTGGGCAACTACTTCCTCCATCTCATCTTCTTCCACAAAGTTTTCCTTGGGATTATCAACCCTTGCCCTTCTTGGCTCAACAGGTGCAGCTTTATTCTCATTAATGGGTTGACGAGCAGCCACTCCAGCGAAGGGAGCCTCCCCACCAGCAGGTGGTTCAACTTGCCCCCGAGGAGGGACTGCCGGCGCTCGTGGAGCAATGGGTGGTTGCAGAACAGGAGGCGCTTGTGCAGCAGAGGGATGAGCAATTCTCTCGGCCATAACGCCCATCATATCCAACATTCGCCGTTCAAATTCATCCAACCTCCGGGCAAGGTCTTGAGTGGATGGGTTTCCAATTTCGTCCGCCATAGAGGATGGGGTACTAGATGTCGAGAGTGGATCAGGATCCCAATCGAGCACTAATTCCAACAATCCAAAGGGCGAGTCTGTTCGTACTAATCGACCATCGGGACCTCTAACCCACTTGGAAGAATCTATGATGGCTAAAAATTTAAACTGTTAGTATGATGCGTGTATGGCAATATACAATGCATGATCGTGAATTATGCAGATGGAGTGAAAAAATCAATAAATTGTAATTATGCGATGCAATGCATGAAAACAAATATACACGTGATGGTATATGCGTGTGAAAAATAATATGCAGGCAAAAAGGTATATACACAATATGAAATGTATTTTTTATTGTTATTATTTTATTTTTGACATGAATAACATGTGATGTATGTGCATGTTGTGCAGCATTCATAGCCACATGCAAGCAGATAAATCCTTCCAACCTTATTTATCCCACACACGAGGTCGTGCGGTCTTTTTTCTAGGCGGGCTTTATCCAAGGGTTAACAAGGAACCCAATGGACGCGTATAGTGCACGGTGAGAAGCCGGCAGCATAACAACTCTTAATGTACATACGCATGGGAATTTGGCTATCATATATTTAAACGATTCAACCAAATCAAGATGGGCCCACCGGGGCATGAAAGCCTTTGATAAAAACCATTTAATTTGATTGATTTCATTCAATATATTATGGCCCATATAGCAAGCATAGTATTATGGTACATTTCACTTAGTGGAAGTTTCTATTGCCTTTACATGGGCTTTAGTCAAAAGGTGATGTTACTTTAGGGCTACCCAAGCATGGTCCCTGCCAACAGGCCTAGCTCATCATGAGCGTAACGACCGATCGGATCACCATTTGATATACCTTGATGGTACGAGACTTGGGCTGGTGATTATCCTTAACACTTTCCTAAATTGAGTGAAAATAGGATTGTGCTTCAGGAATGCACCAGGGCTAATAAAGGAACCAAACTAGCATATTCTAAAGCTCTAATGAGATTTAATGCAAATGAGAGAAAGGGAATTTATGAATTAAATTTTAACCATAAATGTTAAAAGAGGTATTTTCAAATCAAAATCTCGAACCATATCATCCCCAGCGGAGTCGCCACTGTGACGCGTGCCGGATCCCCGCGGCCGCCCTTCTGACCGCCCGCTTGAGGGCGATCAGGCAATTGAGGGTCCGTTGACAGCTTGCAATAAATTGCAAGTGCGTCTATGTTGGGCAACAAGAAGATTTCATGTAGTCGCCACCCAATAGAACATTGGAAAAGTTTCTCTCGTCTCGAAGAGCCTAAGACTCCGCTTAGTATTCATTTTGGGCCAGCCAAAGGGGTCTTGGAAGGTAAACCTCTCGCCCTAAGGAGCCTAGGATTAGCGCTAAAGTCTCGTGGCACAAAAAGGTGTCTTGGAGGGTAGACCTCTAGCCTCTTTGAGCCCAAAGACCAGAGCTGGGTTCGGGATTTCTCATCTATTTCTACCTCAATTATTTTATGATCAAATTTTAATTATCATTGATTCGCTCTCTCTCCACACGATGCAATTGAACTGAAAGACGCATTTTATTCACGTATTTAAAACAATAGATAAATAAATGAATAAAGGAATAAAGCATTAAATCAAATAAATTACAATAATACTAGGAGCGGAATACAACTCCCATTTATAAAATGTGTTGTACATGCATAAAACGGGTTATTCATTTACTTTGAGGACTTTAGTCCCCGCATGTGTTCATTATGGAAAACGATTTTTATGTGATGATTTTATTGGGTAAAATAGGACATTGGTCCCGTTTTATTTAGCAAACATTCTTTTTGGTAGAAAACATTTGTGTGGTGGTTCTTTTTAAGAGCGATCGAAAATCATTTTATTATTACAGACCACAAATACATAAAATGCAATAAAATAGTAATTACATATTTCTAAATAAATAAATACTAAACTATTTTCTCGACTGTACTCCTCGAACATGTTGCATGTCACTCTCGGTTACAGCCATAACATGACAGCAATGTCAGTTAGTAATAGATAAATGAATACTTAAATCAACAAATAAACACATAATCAAATAATTGAATAAATAAACAAATTAAAGAAAATAATCAAAATTATAATTGACTAAATGAAATAATAAATGAATGAATAAATAATTAATGAATAATTAAATGAATTAAATAAATAATTAAATAAAATGATAATAAATTTGGTGTGATGAAAACCAATAGAAATAATAATATTTATATTAGCCAAATAATAAATATGGAATGCATTAATCCATAAAATAATAATATCAAAAATAATCATTAACATATCAAATAATAACAATATTCATATTAATACTAAACAAATAATTAACAATATTAATCAACAAATAATACTAATATTAATAATATTAATAATAATATTTGAAAAACAGAAAATAAATATATTAAAAATATATATATATAATATTAATAATAAAATAAATAAATAAATAAATATATATATATATATATGTGTGTGTGTGTGTGTGTGTATTTATATAATAATGGAAAAGGGATTACCTTCGTCGGAGGCTCGCCGGAGCAAGGGTGGCCGTCACCTCCACCACCGTAAGGAAGCTCAGGTCACCGAATGGGGCGCGGGTGGCTTCACGCGCCGGAAGGCAGTCTACCGTCGCCGGAAAACTCCACGGGAGGTCTCGGTCTTCTTCCTCCACGCGCCGTCTTTCCGGCCACCGGTGGACGATCGGAGGGTGAGGACGGCTTCGTCCGGTGACGGCTGTGCCGAGGGTGAGGTGCGTGCCGCCGCGGGAGGTGGCGTTTGGCGGGGGAGCGCGGTTTCTCTTTCTCTCTCCTCTCCCCTTCTCTCCGGCGTTGGCTCCGGTGGGCTGTCCCTGGTTCCTCTTTTCTTCTTTATTTATTTCCTTTACTCACTCTTTCACTCTCTCTCTTTTCTTTCTATTTTTCTTTTCTCACTTTCTATTTCTATTTCTTTGTTCTCTGTTGCCCTCACTTTCTTCTTCCTTGCTCTCTTTTGCTTGCTCTCGGTTTCCTTTCCCTTTTCTTTTTCTTTTTCTTTCTCTTTTTCCTTTCTTCTTGATCTTTCTATGGCCGGCCTCCCTCCTCTGTTCTTGCTCTCTCTTCTCTCTTCTCTCTTTCTATTTTCTATTTCTTTTCTTTTCTTGTTCCAGCCGACCCCCTCTTTTTTACTCATCTCATTCTTTTTATACCCCTTAAATTAGGGCTAAGGGGTTATCAAGTAATTTCCTCCTCCATAATTCCCTCCTTTTATTAATTAATCTCACTTAATCCAAATTAACACACACATACTAATTAATCAAACATTATATATCAATTACACATCACACATTAATTCATTAATTAATTAAACATTACATACATTACACATTAATATAATTAATCTACTTAATATATAATTTATCTAATTAATTAAACATTACACCATTTAATCCATTTAAATTATCACATATACATATATTTTATCTAATTAATTATATACTTTAAACTTTAATTTTACATGCACTTTAATCACACAATAATATTAATTACTCAAGTAACTAACAACATTAACTAATTAATTTTTAATTTCACACACATATTTATTATATATTATTTTTTCATTTTTTTTGGAGGGAATAATCAAGGATCAAAAAATTACAAATTTCATTTTATGCCGGACTCAGGACCTGGTGTCTACAGTCGGTTAACCGATCCATAAGCTCCAGTCCATTAACCAGTCCATTAATATCGGTTTTTTGAAATTTCAGTCCATTAAGCAGTCCATTACCATCGGTTAACCAGTCCATTGGTTTCGGATTTTCGGATCGGTTATCCAATATTTTTCGGTTAACCACTATAATTATAAATATATTCATAAATAAAATTAAAATGTTCAAGATACTTAAAAATTAAAATTTTTTCACTATAATATAACATTATTGTTGATAAAATAAAAATATTTGGTGGATATAAGCAAATTTATTTTTAAAAATTAATATTTAATAAGTAAATATATTAACTCGTCCATAATTACTTTTAATTAGATAAATTGTTATACTTACAAATAGCCAATTAAAAAAACTTAAAAACTTAAAATTAATTAGTATAATGAAAAAAAGTACATGATCACCTTTAATTAGGATAAATTGTTATAAATTATTAAAAAATTAATAAATTAACTAAAAATTCGGTTTCGGTTCGATTAACCAATCACATGAGTCAAAAACCATTAACCATTCCATTAATATCGGTTTTTTCAAAACACTAACCATTAACCAGTCCATTACAATCGGTTAACCAGTCCATCGGTTCGGTTTCGGATTTTTTTTTCGGTTAACCAAGTCCATCGGTTTTTTTGCTCACCCCTACAATTAACAATAATAATCATAATATGAAAAATTCTATTAATAAATTTAATAACAATAAAGTGTTAAGAATTATAAATTTAAACAATATTTAATATTTACCAATATTCATCTAACATAAATAAATTAATAATAATAATAATAATATTCATTATTTAATTATCTAAAAGACAAAAAAAAAGAGACAGATCTGTACCTTGCGCCGGAGGAGGAGGAGGAGGAAGGGAGGGAGGAGGAGGAGGACGAGGAGGAGCGGGAAAAGAGGGAGGGGAGGGGAGAGGCGCCGATTGGCGCCGGAGGGAGGGGGAGGGGCGGTGGTCGGCGGCGGCTGGGCAGAGGGCCAGAAACGGGGAAAGGAGAGGGAGGAGAGAGAAAGAGAGAGAGAGAGAGAAGAGAGGAAAAACTTAATTTAATTTCACTTTAGCGACGGAAAGCATATTCCGTTGCTAAAAAGAGATGAAAAGTGATTTAATTTAACTTTAGCGACGGAATATATATATTCCGTCGCTAAAAAGAGAGGGAAAGTGATTTAATTTCACTTTAGTGACGGAAAAAATATTCCGTCGCTAAAAATAGCGACGGAATATTCAATCCGTCGCTAAAAATAAATAATGGCAATTTATTAGCGACGGTTTTTTTTATTCCGTCGCAATTTTTAACGACGTATTTTTTTTCCGTCGCTAAAAATAAAATTAAGTTATTTTTTGATTTTTTCAACGATGGAAAAAAATTTCCGTCACTCTTTTTAAACCGTCGCAAATTTCGGTTGTCGACTTTGGAGGGAAATCTTGGCGCCATTTTTAGCGACGGATTTTATTTTCCGTCGCTATTTACCGACGAAAATTAATTTTCTTCGCTAAATTGCGATGGAAGTTAATTTCCGTCGCCATTTAGCGACGAAAATGACTCCGTCGCTAAATTATCATTTTCCTATAGTGAAAAAATATTAAAAAATCCGGAAAAAAGGTAACAATTCAAAAAAAATAAAAAAAAATCCGAAAAATGGGCAAAAACGCGTTTACGGCAAATCAGGGCCGACAGACGCCCATCGGCGCTCGTGCGCGGAGCAACGGCGAGCTTGCAGGCGCCGACGTCCGAAAAAAATATATATATTTTTTTTCAAATTTAACTAAAACACTATAATTTTCAAACTGAATTTTTCAAATTTAATTTTTAATACATTTTTTATTATTTTTTTAGTTTTTTATTATAAAATGCAAATTTGACAAGAAAATTATTACTTTCAATGTTTTTTGCTTGTGAACAGACATTTAATCATAATTGGATAAGTTTAATATGAAATAACTCAGAACCCGATATCTATAATAATAAATTCAAATCTTCATTTACGCATTTACGTACCATACGACAATTTGTATAGACTAACTTTTAAATCAAAAACTAAATTTCTTTTTCATCAAACGATTAATAACATTCCATGTACCGTATTACTTCCATAAATTTTCCTTTAATTTATTTCATTTTTAATAAATTCTCCCACAATAGCATAATTTTTAATAAATGCTCTTGGTTTACAAATTTGAGCAAAATTGAAAATGCTATGCAATGCTTTGCATAACTATAGAAAATTACAGTATTTACAAAGCATATCTCTCAATAATAAAATTTCATAAGCATGTGCTCGTCACACCAAAATTGTTGAGAGATCCCAAATTATCTCAATGGTGTCAAATTTGACTATATAGCAAACTTAAAAATCACGCAATTAATAGGCTAATGCAACCTTGTTAGGATACCGAAAATATTACTAACCTTGAGTTGTTGCATTCCCTGAGCTTGAAGAAAAACAGAAGGACCATGAGCAGAGCTGAAATGTATTTGTAACACAATCAGCCAATGAACAAGCAGCATAGTGCGTTGTGTGGATGATATCAAAGAAGAAACTCAAACAATTATATATAGATAAATAAAAACTAAAGCTTCAGACAACAATTCCAAGCCTTCAAATACTTATTAAAATTAAAATTTCAACATTCACAAAAACATGCACCATAATTTTACAGATATCTAAAACAAAATAACTGTATAAATAGAAATAAAAAAAAATCTTAAATTCAATTCAAGCTAGATCCAAAAGAAAAGGAAAATTACAGAAGTGACCCTATAAGATGAGAAACCACTCTACAGTCATTAACCCTTTTTAGGAATAAGGACCACTAAATAATGAGAACAGATAAACAAAATGAATTAACTACAAAATTAGTATAATAAATAATAGTAGCTCAATAGATAACTATTGTTGAGCCTTAAAACAATAACTAACTGTAGCAAAATAAATAACTAACAATTAAGAGGTTTTATGCTTAAATGTATTCAAAATCAATACACAAAATACGAACTAATCTCGACTAAACAAAATTATTTTAAACTCGAATGGTAATTGAAAATAATTTTAAAATCATGATTGTACAACAATTCAACTGGAGCCGACATCTTACAGGACATGAGCGATGATAATCCAGCAACCAATATATATATATGTTTATATATATATATATATATAACTAAACACAATGATTTTAAACTATAATTCAATCGAAAAAAAAAAATACAGAAATCAACAAAAAAGAAGAGCAGTAGATGACCAAGGAAAAATTAGAGAGATCGAATGAAAGGATTGATTGAGAAAAAAGAAAAAATGAAATATGGCATGTTTTGTGTAAATTTTCATTAATAATATAATTTAAACGTATAAAAATATAAACAAAAAATAAAATTCTATAATAAATATCAAAATTTATATATTTATTAACATATTAAATATTTTTTATTATAGTGTGTATATATATAAATTATAGTTAATTTTTTTATTTAAATATTTTTAATGGGTTAGCCGAAAACAGTATTTTGAAAAGTCGAAGTTTCTTCAATTAAGAATTCAGTAATGTAATTGTAATAGCATATATAAGATGCTAAAATCATACCTTTAGGGCTAACTGTGTCTTTCATGTCTCCCAAAAAACCAAACTTCTCAGATTAGGAAATTCAATCTCGTCAGTTGTTATCTTCTCATCATCCCCTTCCATTGTATAGAATATTCCCTCTATACACATATTCCAACATATCACAGTTATATGTATTTACAAATAATTTTTCAACATATATTAATTAATTGTTCAATTAGATATATATGAGTAAAAAAAAAATTGAGATGAAATATATTACATAAAAAAACAAAATCTTAGAAATTTAAGCTCTGTTCGTACTTTCAATATTTTTATTTTAAATATCCTATATATGAATAAATAAATGTTGTATAAGCAGAAATTATTTGAGAGCTTTTTGACAAACAGTTTGTGGGCAGTGTAAGATGAACAAATTCACAGCAACTAACTGACCCACTAACACCCAAATAACTGACAACTGCAACTCCTAAAAACATGGAACAACAACTTCCACTAACAATCAATTTTTGACTCATTCAAAGAGAATAGATAATAAGCAAAGCCAACAGTAAATGGTAAATAAATTTCTACATTGACTTTCTAACATAAAAAGCACTGCTTGAATTTTAAAACTCAAATTAAATTTTGCCTTTGAAACCATTTGAGTTATAACCTGAAATTTAAAAGTACCTCTTTGCTTGAAAAAATATGTTTATTTTGTGCTATAATACTTTCTTGCTCTCTTCCTCTTCTTACTAATCCAAATGTTTTCAATTTAGGACATTTTTTCACACTTAATGCTTTTACAGAGTGACAATTCAAGGAAACATGACCATCAGCGCAAAACGCCACCAACTCTGCAAGATTCTGAACATGGAGTTCATTTAGCATAGGGAAGACTATTTCTTCTTGTCTTCCATCTGCAACTCCAACTACATATTCCATCTTCTCACAACCCCATATTTCTAATGTCCACCCACTCTCTTTAATTTCGATTATACCACCTTCAATGCAACTATTTGTAATCGACCCATAAGAATTTTAAATTTTATCAGGCTCATAAAAAATAATTTATAAGGCAAAATTGAGAAATTTGGTACCTAAATTTCTATTGCAGTTCAGGGAAGACAAGCTAACTCATTAAGGCTTGCATTGATTTCCTCCTAATGTCCTTTGGATCCCATTTGTCAAATTCTAGTGTCACATACAGCTCTTCTAGATTCAACAGCTTTGATAAAACATCCGATGGAATATGATCATGCCAACGAATCTTCTTCAAGTCCAACAACTTCAAAATTTTCAGTAATGTTATTTCTTCCTGCGGCTACTTTACATATATAACATCAATTTTAGAACTTCCAGAGATATCAAGGCTCTTTTAGCAATTCTCTTAACTCAAGGTTCCCAGATAGACGCAAGGTTCGAAGATTCTTAGAAAATCAAGTGAAATTGGCAGTGATGAGATTTCCAAACTCAGCACTTGTAGTTGTTTCATTCCTCTAAAAATTTTGCTTTATTTCACATTCATATAATACTGCTATAGACTGTAACTCCAAAATGTTGAGAAAGCTTTAAAGGATAAAGAATGATTGATGTAAATTAGATAAATTAATATTCAGGATAGTCTTGAGCTTCTTTTGCTTTAATGATGATGAAAACATACCTCTTTTTTCATGGTTCCATTGATGTCTCCATGCGTAACTTCTTTCATTTATCTTCAGCAACCTCTCCATTAAGTTGTTCGGAATTAATGCAGAATTGTCATCAACATGGCCAACAGATGAGTCTCTTGATAACCTGTTTAATGGGAAGAAGATGTTGATCTTGAGCTTCAATCCTTTGTTGCTTTCCTTCTGTACTTAATAATTCTGATGAACCACCAAATGATTTGATGTTTGGACAATTATACACCTCTCATTGTTTTAAAGAGTGCCAATTCAAGGAAACATGATCATCAGGACAAAAACCCACCAACTCTAGTAGATTCCAAAGGAGTTGATTTAGCATTGGGAACACTGACTTGTCTTTTTCTTCTTGCCTTCCATCAGCAACTCCAACTACCTGATACACCTTCTCACAATCTTTTATATGCAACTCTTTAAGCTGCACCACTTTTTTTTGCTAGTGTGGGTGGGAGTGTTACTTTTTTGCAATCTACAATAGCTAATTTTAAAATAATAAGAAAATGCAGTGAAGTTATTAATGAATTTGGATGAGAACAAACCTCTTTCTTCATGGTTCCATTAAGGTTTCCCTCCAATACATGCATTAAACAATCCGGCTATGTGATAGAGAAAATGCTGAATAAAGGAAGCTACTGGACCGGAACTCAGTTGGGCCAAGAGGACTACAAGTTTATACCCGCAAGAAGAAACAAACAAGACAGGGCATAAAGGGAAATTACCTGAGTCTGTTATCTTAGTTGGAATAATTTGTTGAGGGTTGGGGGAGAAGTTAGTTTTGCCCTGTTGTGACGCACGCCCGAACCAGTAAGGCCCTCATTGGGAATCCGCTTTACGATTCGAGGGGTGGGTTCGCGTCTTTTCCGATTTTAGGTATTATGAGATATTTTTCGGCACCTCCTTTCACAATAAAACATTGAAAATGACCATTCATCGCCATAACACCTTTATGCACTTTTGAGGTACTTTGGAGTTGCCACCCAATTTACAAGAAATTGGGAAAAGTTTTACCTCTTATCGGTCTAAACCAGAGATGGTGTTCGGAACTTCACACTTATTTATGTCTCGGTTGACTATAAATGAGTTTTTAAATTATAAAATTTCATCCCTCTTCTCACGCGATTAATACAATTTATTGAAGAGCACATCAATCACATATAAGACTATAAATAAAAATAAGGATAAAAATAAATTACAACAAAACTAGGAGCAGAATACAACCCCCATTGTAAATAAAACATAAATCATACATAAAGCGGGGTATTTATTAAGAATGAGGACATTGGTCCTCTCATGCATAAATAAAAAAAAAATTATTTTGAAGCGACCATTTATTTCGGATGGAAAATTAGGACATTGGTCCCACTTTATTAGAAAAACACAATTTTATTTGTAGAAATATTTTTTGTGTGATTTTTGATTAAGCGTGCATAAAATAAATGATTAAATTAATTATTATATGCCAAATAACTCAATAAAACAAAATAAAAAAATAACAAGTACAATAAAAATAATAATAATTCTCCAGTCTCCTCTTCCATTCGCACGGCTGCTCAAACAGGGGAACACAGGAATTTGACACAAAAAAAAGCACAAGTAAAATTGATGTTAGTGTCCAAATAAAATTCAATTAAACAGAAAAATAATAAACTAGGTAAAATATGCATATTAAGCGACTAGTAAATTAAATAATACATGAAGCTAAATTGACATATTAAAATATTACGTTAAATGGTAAAAAAAATAACAATAATAGCAATAATAATAACAATAATATTAAATAAATAGTGATAACGACGACAAAGACGACAAGAATAATAATAATAATGATAATGTGTAATGATAACTAATGACAATAGTAATATTAATGAAAATAACAACAATAATAATAATGATGATAATAATAATAATGACGAACGATGAAATGAAACGATGGAAAAAATAATATTAGAAACCTTAGATCTATGTAAGAAAACACAGAAAATAATTAAAAACCACACAAATGCAAAGGTCCACATGGTTAACAATTAATTAGCAAGGGTTATGTTAAAAACGTATATAATGATGATGATAAAAATAAATAATAATGCTTATGATAATAACAATGATAATAAAAATAATGAGCCAATGAAATTAAGTGAATAAATAAAAGGAAAAACATGCACCACGCGATAATAACATTTAAGCATACAAAAATTATAAAAGGGTGATAATAAAAGAGAAAATCATACAAATCCTGTTTTTTAACATTATATAGATCTATCCATTTTTATGCCAGCGACAAAATGAGAAGATGAATATTCATGCTAAAAAGATAGATTCTCAAATCAAAAAAAAAACACATACATGTATTAATTCACAAAAATAACAAAGTAACATAACTTAAGATAAATTAACATGAATAAATTGAAGTAAAAATGAGATGAAAAATAGGTCCAAGAATCTTTACCCTCAGATTTCGGATTCGATTGATGATAAATATGATGAATTTTCCTTGTTTGGATTTGCAACAATATGGTTTAGAAATAATAAAAATTAAAACTTTTATTGTTAAGAAAATTTACTTGAAGAATAATAAAAGTAAACTAAATTGATTTTCAAGAACAAAGAATTGATTTCTTTGTCTTAAGAATAACTGTTGATTAAAATTAAAAAGAAGAAAACTGATGAAAAGAAATTTAATTTCCAAGAACAAAGAATTATTTTCTTTGTCTCAAGAAACTATAACTTGTAAAAAAAATCAAATCCCGAGAACAAAAATTAATTTTTTTGTCTTGAGAGAAGAACGACTTAAAATTGGATTGTTGGCTTCTAAGATCTAATTTTTGGTTGAAGAAAAGAATTAAAAAAAATCGACGTAGAAAGGTTTAGTGAAGAACAGATGAAAGAAAACGCAGAGAAAATCCAAAAACCTTCAAAATTGCCAACCCCTTATTCTGCCTCCTCCCTTTCTTTTATTTTTTCAGAAAATTTTAAAAATCAAAGAAGTCCAAGAAAATCCCGTGATTTACTGAAAAATGAGTCAAAAATCTGAAAAAAAAAGATTCTGGGCGAAAAAATGGACTTGGGACGCATCCGGGGTCAAAAACGGCGACAAAGGGCCGTCCGCGCGCGCCACGGATGTCGGCGCGCGTGGACGGGCGAAGTTCCGCTCGTGATAGGCGCGGAACTGCAAGCCCGCGTGCGGGTCTTTAGCGACGCGCCGTTTGCGCGTCGCTAAAGACGCGCGACGCGCACGCCTGCGCCTAGCGCGCAGCGTGCGCGCCTGCGTGCTGTCGCGCGCGACGCCCGATTTTTTCCGATTTTTTTTTTTTTTTAAATTTCTTTTTTTTTCTTATATATTTTTCTTATGACTAAAATACACCAAAATTAGTAAAAATATTTTTAAAATAATTTTTAAAATATTTTTATTACAATATTTGCAATTTATGCTAAAATGCAAATTTGGCAAGAAAATCATCACTTTCAACTATTTTTACCCGTGAGGGCGGTTTATCATCATTGGGTAATCCTAATCTTGGACCGACTCGGGACCCGGTGTCTACAGTTGCCCCCAATTTTGGGGAAACTAGTATATAGGTGCCTAGTTGAGCCAAAATTCAGGAAAGAGAAAAGAAGTGCGTACCTAAGGCAACGACCTTCCCGTTGCTATGAAATGTAAATCATTTTTCCTGAACTGCAAACCTATTTCAGACTCGCGAGATGCGGATGATGATGCGCCGAGTCTGCTCCAGACTTACAAAAACGCGAGGGTTGCTCTCCTGAGCTGCACCGAGTCTGCTCCAGACTTACAAAGTGCGGATGATGGTGCGCCGAGTCTACTCCAGACTTACAAAAACGCGAGGGTTGCTCTCCTGAGCTGCACCGAGTCTGCTCCAGACTTACAAAGTGCGGATGAAGATGCGCCGAGTCTGCTCCAGACTTACAAAACGCGAGGGTTGCTCTCCTGAGCTGCACCGAGTCTGCTCCAGACTTACAAAGTGCGGATGATGATGCGCCGAGTCTGCTCCAGACTTACAAAACGCGAGGGTTGCTCTCCTGAGCTGCACCGAGTCTACTCCGGACTCACAAAGTGCGGATGAAGATGCGCCGAGTCTGCTCCAGACTTACAAAAAGCGAGGGTTGCTCTCCTGAGCTGCACCGAGTCTACTCCAGACTTACAAAGTGCGGATGATAATGCGCCGAGTCTGCTCCAGACTTACAAAACGCGAGGGTTGCTCTCCTGAGCTGCACCGAGTCTGCTCCAGATTTACAAAGTGCGGATGATGGTGCGCCGAGTCTACTCTAGACTTACAAAAACGCGAGGGTTGCTCTCCTGAGCTGCACCGAGTCTGCTCCAGACTTACAAAGTGCGGATGATGATGCGCCGAGTCTGCTCCAGACTTACAAAATGTGAGGGTTGCTCTGCTGAGCTGCACCGAGTCTACTCCAGGCTTACAAAACGCGAGGGTTGCTCTCCTGAGCTGCACCGAATCTGCTCCAAACTTACAAAGTGCGGATGAAGATGCGCCGAGTCTGCTCCAGACTTACAAAACACGAGGGGTGTTTTCCAGCATAACTTCGGTTGTCTCCTGAATAAAATAAACTCCAATTAGATCAATGTATCATTGTGATCATTTTTAACTTCTGTGAAGGTTCAATTGTTATGATTTTACCAATTTTGTGGCTTATCATATGATTTCCATCCTTGTCAAAAAAAAGATTTCTTATTTAAAGGGTATCCAAACATACAAAGTGCAACAAAGGTCATCCATATAAATGTTATTTTCGTATATGAATTACATCAAAAATCATAAATCTCCCTGAACATCGATTAAAAGATCATGGTTGGCGTGCATCGCTTGATCCTTCATGGCTCATAGGTGTGTAGGAGGCTCTTGTGGGCTCCTTGGGTCTATCCTGGTGTTGTCGTGTCTCCTTCACGCACCGCCCTATGCATTGCAATTTCTTGTCTATGGTTTGTAGTCTTTCATCCCTGTGCTGATCCATACGCTGCTCTACAGCTATTAATCTCTCATTCATTCGTTGTTCTACCGCCATAAGCCTCTCGCCCATACGCTGCTCCATAGCCATCAGTCTCTCACTCATTCGTTGTTCCATGGCCATCAGCCTTTCGTCAAAGCATTGGGACCTGGCCTCCAATACTGCTATAATCTCCCTCTGCATGGTTTGGATGAGGACCTCCATACCTGTCTGGCTTTGCTCCATCCCGGGTCTAGGTGGTGGTGGAGGAGCTGCTGAAGTAAATGCCCCCGGAGAATCTAGACGATCATAGGGGTGATACCTCCTATATGTCTGGGGATCTACCTCCGAAGCATGCATGGAAGGAGGAGGGTGTATCTGACCTTCTGGAGGAACTGGCTGCGATAATGAAGCATGAAAAAGACCACTCAAGTTAATGTCAAAGTCATCCAAATTGATGTCCATATCCGTATAGTCTAGCGGCTAGTGAGGCATTTCTTCTTCTAGACGTGGACGATAATATTCCCTATCTGTCTGAGGTTGTGAAGGTTCTCCTTCCACTGGTTGCGGATGGTAGCACTCCTCATCTGCCTGAGGTTGTAGAAGTTCCTCCTCCACTGGTTGCGGATGATAATATTCCTCACCTGTCTGGGGTTGTGGAGGCTCTTCTTCCACTGGTTGCGGGCGATAGTACTCCTCATCTGTCTAAGGTTGTGGAAGATCTCCCTCATCCTGAAACTGATCTTCGAATGGTGTAGCAACCGTGAGTGGAGGCAAGCAGTACATCCGTCGAGTTTCTGCCATAGTAAGAAGTCTATACTCTCCTGCTCGTCCAGGCAACTGCTCAACCATACGCATACATTTGGCAAGGGCCCAATCGACATAAATGTCTTTGTCCACAGGCTGGCCAAACGTGTCGGGGTCGTGCCCTAGTTGTAGTAGCAACCTGGTGACTACCCCGCCAATACATATCTGCGCTGTAGCTCACCAAGTCTGTCTAACCATGCCGGCTATGATCTCATGACTAATATTGAGTGGGGTCCTTATTGCCATAGCTCATAGACTCCAAATCTCTGCTGTGCTGACGACGCTAGGACTACCAGTTCTGCCCAAGTAGCTGCTGGCTAAAACCCTCTGAACATACCTGTATACCTGCGAGGCCAATAAAGTGCTCTTCGCTGTGTTGCGGTCATAATGGGCCCCTGATGCCGTGATCATTTCCCATTGATGTGCCAAAACAACTCTGCCTGGTACTTTTACCCGATTTCCCATCGGAAGACCCATGATCTGTGCAAAATCCTGGCGACTCATCGTATGTTCCACATCTTGGACCCGAAAATATATAGCCTCAGGGTCTGTGTTTGATCTTGAAAGCCCCCCATACTTAAGCGTAGCCAGGAACTCCCTAGTAACCTCTGGGTAAGTGAAGAAAGCTGGTGTGAGGAAATCCGTCCAACCCATGGCTGCTATCAACCTGCTAACTTCTTCCCACATGCCCATCTGCTCTAAGAATGTTTGGGACATAAATTTACTGGACAAGAATCGCGATTCACCTAATGATCTAAACTTTCGCCTTTGTGTAGCATCCATCCACGTTGGAGGTGGGGCACTGGCTGGTTCTCTAGATGGGGCACGTCGCGGAGGCATCCTGAAAAGAGGAAAACTTACACAATTATTCATTCATATTCAATCCTTCTGCATACCCCCTGAATTGCTGAGGTGCGCTTCTAGATAAGTTCCACTGTCTAATGCCTCCTGCAAAATTAAAACTAATATCCAAGGCAAATTATGCGTGTGAACGTGCACATGCTTATGCAAAATGTGAGCGATGAATTCATCCAGGTGGTTTGGGTATCGAAGCGCGATTTCATTCTCGAAGATCTTAATTGGGATGCTCCGTGGCTTAGGGATTCCGACTCATCACCTTCTCGGAGTGAATCATTAAGTGCGCATTTTTGCCACTTGGTCAATGAGCATACGGCCCGAATTTTGATTCATGTCTAGAATTAGGCATTATCCCGTCCTAAGTGAAATCATTAGAGTTTATGCTGCCTTATCTCTCCACGCATCAGAAGTCATTATTTTGAAGGTAGTGCGCCTCTTGTAGGTTTTCACACTAGCTTTTCTTAGCGGGAAATGCGTCCCATCGGGGATTTTCACATGACCCTATGCCTTATTTTTGCCTAGGATGGGCCCAACCCACCCTAGCGGCTCTTTTTTTTTATGCTAAATCCTTTGCCGGCAAAACAACGGTGGACAATCGCATGTATCCAATAATGGCATTAATTACGCAAAATGAGCATACATTCGCATACATGTAAAATGTTTCCGCGTGATTTCATTATACATGATCATTATTTAACATTAGGCTCAAAATACAAAACCACATCTAATCTCGAGATGGATCCTGGAAGCATCAAAACTCCTGTTATCAATCAGCCCTCTCGGGTTTTCATGATTGACCATTTTCTCTCAGCCCTTAATTTTTGCCCAGGATGCTTTTTTCGGTTTTCACCCTGGCAGGGCGGCCAATTTTAGCAAGGTGGCCTTTTTTTCGGTTTTCGACCCGCGGGGCATTTATTCTCTTCTTTTTATTTAAGTCTTTAGCCATGGAATCTCTTTAATTTGTCGATATTAGTGGGTTCTTTGAACTCGTTTCCGTCATTGTCTGTTAAGATTGCGGCCCCTTTGGACAATATCTTCTTCATAATAAAAGGTCCTTCCCAAGTCGGTCTAAATTTACCTCGAAAGTCTGGAACCCCTGGCCTCATTTGCTTGAAGACTAAATCTCCTTCTATTAGCAGATGCCTTCTGACTTTCTTCCCAAAAGATCGGGCTAATCTCTTCTGGTAGACCTGATTGTGATATTAAGCCCGCATCCTATCCTCATCCAGCAAGTTTAGTTGTTTCAACCGCTGCTGTATCCATTCTGCTTCTGGCAGCTTGGCCTCTGATATTACCCTCAATGATTTGAGCTCGATTTCTACCGGCAAGACTGCCTCTGTTCCATAAACCAAAGAAAAAGGGGTAGCTCCTGTTGAAGTCCTAATACTGGTTCTATAGCCCCATAGTGCAAAAGGCAACTTTTCTGCCCAATCTTTATAAGTTTGCACCATCTTAGCCAATATTCTTTTGACATTCTTATTCGCCGCCTCAACTGCTCCATTAGCCTGTGGTCGGTAGGGAGAGGACTTGTGATGTTGGATTCCATACTTTCGGAGCGTCTGCTTGGTTTTCGCCAAGAACTGCACCCCGTTATCCGACACGATGTGGTGTGGGAGGCCATATCTGCATATCAAATTCCGCTCGATGAATCTGGCCATGTCCCTAGAATCCACTTTTCTGAAAGATTCGGCTTCGACCCACTTAGAGAAATAATTAATGGCGACCACAATAAATCTATGCCCATTAGATGCTGTAGGATGTATCTCCCCTATTATATCTATTCCCCAGGCTGCAAATGGCCACGGAGACGTCAAATTGTGTAGTTCTGAAACTGGCACGTGCCTCATGTCAGCATATTGCTGGCATAATTGGCATTGCTTCACATACTTTGAGCAATCCGCGTCTATTGTAAGCCAATAAAATCCTTGGCGCATGATCTTCTTTGCTAATGCCAAACCATTCATGTGGGCTCCCCGCATGAACCTCTTCCATAATCCTTTCGGCTTCCTTCTCTGCCAAACACCTCAATTGAATACCATCCACTTGTCTTTTATACAGGTTTTTCGTCACCAACCTCAACATCCATTACCCGTTCAGCTTCAAAGCACGGCCTATCCGAACTAAAGACCAGCACCGGCTTCATAACTATTCCTTTTGGGTTATCCCATATAGATACAAGGGTGGCTAGGGCATCAACTAATTGGTTCTCATCTCGAGGCACATGGCTAAAAGTGCAGACTTTGAATTGACTACTTAATCCCGTCAAACACTCCACATACGGTAGCAGCCGTTCTTCCTTGATGGACCATTCACCCCTGACTTGATAGACCACTAAGGATGAGTCTCCGAAAACCTCTGCTACTTTTGCCCCCACTGCTGAGAGTGCTTCCAACCCGAAGATGCAGACTTCATACTCAGCTTCAATATTGGTGGCTCCATATCTTAACTTCTTAGCTAAGGGGAGTTTTTCACCCTCTGGGGTCACCAAAATTACTCCTACTCCAGCTCCCTTGCTATTCACTGCCCCATCGAAGCACATCTGCCACTTCTGCGCTGTGATGGCCAATACATCTTCATCAGGAAATTTGTATTCCAATTGGTCACCTTTGATTGGATGGTTAGCTAAGAACTCTGCAACTGCCCGACCCTTAATGGTCTTTCTGGTGATGTACTCCACCTCAAACTCTTGTAGCAATAACAACCATCTTCCCATTTTTCCTAGCAAAGAGGGTGCCTCCTGAAGGTATCGGAGAGGATTTTGCTTTGCGACCGCCTGCACCTTGTAAGAATGGAAGTAGTGCCTTAGTTTCTTTGAAGCCTAAATTACTGCTAAACAAATCTTTTCCACCTCGACATACTTGGCTTCATAAGAAAGGAATTTCTTACTGAGGTAGTAAACAGCAAACTCAACCCCGAACTCATCTTCTTGGGCCATCATAGCGCCTACAGAATTTTCTTCTATTGCTAGATAAAGGATTAATGGCCTGGCCGGTTGCGGTGGCCGCAGAACTGGGGGATGTAAAAGGTATTCCTTGATAATATCAAAAGCTTTTTGGCAGTCATCGTTCCACCTAACTGGCTGATTCTTCCTAAGGAGCTTAAAAATCGGTTCGCATACCGAAGCAAGCTTGGTAATGAACCTGCTAATATATTGCAATTTGACTAAAAAACTCCTGACTTCTTTTTCCTTCCGAGGCGTTGGTATCTCCCTGATTGCTTTAACCTTATCTGGGTCTACTTCAATTCCCTTTTGACTCACCACATGGCCTAACAGTTTACCCGAGGTTACCCCAAAGATGCATTTCTTAGGGTTAAGACGAAGGTTGTACTTGTCAATCCTCTGAAAGAACTTTTCCAAGGCCTCAAAACGCCTCTTTCGAGTGGCCGACTTGATCATCATGTCATCGACATACACTTCCACTTCTTTGTGGATCAAGTCATCCGGGATCTTGGTGGCCATTCTTTGGTATGTTGCTCCTGCATTCTTTAGTCCAAATGGCATAACTCGGTAGGCAAATGTGCCCCACTCAGTGATGAAGGCCGTCTTAATTCGATCCGTGATCTTATTAAGGATTTGGTTGTATCCCGCATATCCATCCACGAAACTGTACATCGTGCAAGCTGCAGCACTATCGACCAGCACATCAATGTGGGGCAATGGAAAATCATCCTTCGGACATGCCTTGTTCAAATCTCGGTAGTCCACACACACCCGAACCTTTCCATCCTTTTTAGCTACAGGGACAACGTTAGCCAACCATGTTGGGTACTGAACCTCTATTAGAAACTTTGCTTCAATCTATTTATGCACCTCTTCTTTTACCTTTTCGGCCCATTCTGGTCTGAGCCTCCTGAGCTTCTGTTTAACTGGCTTACATTCTGGATAGGTCGGAATGGCATGTTCAGCTACTTCTTGATCAATTCTCGGCATATCTTCATAGGTCCAGGCAAAGACTTTTTCATATTTTTTTAATATTCTCTCAAAATTTTCACTCTCTTCAGGAGTCACATCAGATGCTATTAAGATTTCCTTTGGGTTTTCCAAAGTCCCGAGATTAAATGAGGTGGTATTAGTTGAGTTAATGTCAAATATGAATGATTCATGTTCGTGATCGTGCACAATGAAATCATGAGAAACATCACACAAGTAAGCAAAGTCATTCATCTTATTGAAACACTCGAAATTACAAGCATGATTGTCAAACAGTTCAGGAATAAAAAGTACATCAGAAAAGCTATCATCAGCGTCCTCTGCTGATACCGATGCTGAAGCTGATGGCCCAATGCCTTGGTTGTCCGCAATTCCCAGGTCCTCCAATTCTGGCATTACAACCTTAGCCTCCATTTTTCCTTTGCCTTTCACCCGCGTGGCTAGCAGGCTGTCAGTGATGACCTCTTCAGGAACTTCCCGATCCCATGCCAAACTTTGATTGAAAATCTCTTCATCCCAAAAACATTCTACTGACTTGACCATTCCGTCGGACCAATCAAAACCATCATTGAAAATCTCAAAACCCGGAGTGATCTTGCCACCAATCCACTGTGGCTCAGCCTCCCCACAATAGGCACATGCTGATGCTACTGGCATGAAACTTTCTAAAATATGCAGAATCTCTACAGGCTTCGTCACGAGTTTATTTTTCTTAGTTTCAGCAGTATAACCCAACCCTCTTCTATCCTTTTGCCCTCTCGTAGTGACAGGTGCCTGGAGCCCTTGCGAGTTTTTGCCTAAATCGGCACCCGGGAGGAAGTTCATCTTCTTCATCATGCCGGCGACCTGAGGGGTCCCCTCTAGACCATCTTCTTCATCTACCATGCCACATGAAACCCACTGAAGGGTTGATTGGAAATCCCGAGGACTGACACTTGATTATTGTTGGCTGCTTTGACTGTCACGACCTGGCCTTCATAAGGGATTTTGATCATTTGGTGGAGGGTGGACGGAACCCCTCCTAGTTTGTGAAACCAAGGCCTTCCTAGTAGTACTGCGAAGTTGGCTGGGATAGGTAGGATGACAAATTCAGTTTCTGTCTCAACTGGCCCAGTTTTTACTTGTGCCTTGAAAGTCCCAGCAGCTTGTCTTCTTGAATTGTTATAGGCAGTAATGGTCATGTCAGATTTACTCAACAGGCTCTCATTCATCCCAAAAGCAGACAATGCCACTAGTGGACATACGTTGATGGAAGACCCGTCGTCCACCATGACGCAAGTCGTATGCTTCCCATTAATTTGGGCTCTGATGTACAGGGGGCGATTGTGATTGCGACCCTCAATTGGTAAGTCAGCATCGGTGTAGACTACATTTTCTCCAGATCCCCCTTTTACCATGTCCAATAACTCGGTGGGTGAAATGGTGGTAGCAACTGTTGATTCACACAAGGCTTCCACTAGCTTTTGTTTGTGACTCGGAGACTGTCTCAGCAGGTCCCACACCGATATCTGAGCCGATGTCTTCTTCAGCTGTCTCATTATCCCATCCTCCTCGAGTTCCTTTTCTGCAGGCGCAGGCACTAGATCTTGAGGCCTCTCCACCTCTGGAATCACTCTACCACTTCGGGTCACAGCTTGTACCTCTTGCACCTTCTCTTCACCCTCGGAATTCCACGCGTCCTCTAGCTCGTCAACTTTTCCATCCTCTCCTTCGCTGGTCAAGTCCCAATATTCTATCATGCCAACCTGAAGCTTCTCTTCATTAACCCCCTGCTCAGGATGAACAATGGCCACATAATCATTACCATAAAGGTCTCTCAACACATACCCTTCCGGCAGGCTTGAACCTATCATAAAAACAGGTGGGGGAACAGCATTATACCCAGCCGTCTTTTCCTTTTCCCTCTTCTCAGGATCGGAAATCTGTTTACTGTCAATCAAATCTTGAATATGGTGCCTCGGCCTCGCACAGTTGTCTGTCAGATGCCCAGTGTGTTGGTGGAATTCACAATATTCATTGTCTCTGTGCCCCGGCTGCCCTTGGGTTCTACATGGCTTAGGTGGCAACGGTTGTAGTTTTCCCAATTTCATTAATCGCTTCAATACCCAGGATAAAGGTCGACCCAAGTTTGAGAAGTGCCGTTGATTCACTCCCGTGGTTGAAACCTCGGCCGTCCTTATGATTTTATTACCATTGCTAGAACTTGCCAACTTGCTTGCCCCCAGATTACTGTAGCTCTTTCTGGCATAGGTCTTACTGCTTGTCCTCCTCGCCATGTACTCACTCTCTGCTTCTATGGCAATATCTTTTAAAGACTCCCAATCTCTCAACCCTTTCATTTTCAATCCATCCCTTAGATATGGGCTGACATTCCTGACAAACAATCGAATCTGGTCAGGAGTATCCGGTTTACGCTTCATTTCCATAACCCGATTCCTCCATCGAGTGAGGTACTCTTGAAAAGATTCCCCCGGCTTTTGCTGCAGCAGCTCTAAATCTTTTAACGTGATCTCCATCCTAGTACTGCAATCATACTGCTTTAAGAATTCTTCAGTCAATAAGTCCCAATCTTCTTTTGATCTTCTGTCTAACCCATGATACCAGCCGATTGCAGGTCCCGTAAGGCTCAAGCAGAAGTACTCAATTTTTTGCTTCCTGGTTAAAGTTATCCCCTTCATTACTAATGAATACTGTTTGATGTGCGCTGTGGGATCAGAAGTACCATCAAACTTAGGGATATCGGGCATCTTAAAATTAAGGGGAATTAGGTCATCACTATCCAACTCCCGGTCTTCAGGGTTCATTCCTCTCCCCATAGTCAGCATCCTTGTCATGGCTTCGAACCTATCTTCCATCTTTTTCCACATTGCTTCCTCGACTTTAGGTGCCTTACCCTTCATTGGGACTGGGACTTCCAGGTCATCTTCAAAGGAATCATTATCAAGGTCTACAACCCTTTTTGGTTCGGGTGTACCCCTAGGTTCAATCACTGGCGAGCGTAAAATCACCGGAGGATCCTCCTTGCCCAAATCTTGCCTCTCTTGTCCCACTACAGGAGCAACTGGTGGCTACCCAATAGGTTGGGTCATTATGGGAGCATTTGATGTTTGCCCCGTAGACTGTGTCATCATAGTGGTCAAATTTTCCATCATTGTCAACATCCTATTTTCAAATTCTTCCAATCTCTTACCCACTTCCTCAGCAACCAATGCACGAGTAGCCTCTAATTCTCTGGAAATTTCAGCCATACTGGATGTCGCTGAAGATGAAGTCTTACTGCTTTCTGTATCTGACTCTTGAACTGATACCCCTCCAGGCGTCCCAAAGATAGGATTCCTGATCAGCCGTCCACTAGGATCTCTAGACCACCCGAATGAATCTATGATGGTTGCATAACTCACTTTGTTAGAATGATGTGTGAATGACGTGCATAATGTACGATCGTGAGCTATGCAGCACGTCACAACCACATACAAGCAAGTAGATCCTTCCAACCTTATTACTCCCGCACACAAGCTCAAGTAGTCTCTTCCTAGGTGGGCTTAATTCGTGGGTCAACAGGGGACTCGAGGAGCGTATTAGTGCATGACGTCTCTCAAGATGCGCACACGTATGATTTTCGGCCATTATATATTCGAACACTTCAACCAAATTAAGGTGAGGTTATCGAAGCTTTAAAGCTTTCCATAGAAGACAACTTAATTTGTTTGATCTTGTTTAATACACGATGACCCACGTAACAAGCACTGTATTAAGGTACATACCACCTAGGGGAAGTATCTATTGTCATTATATGAGCTTTGGTCAAGGTGGTGTTGCTTTAGGGCTACCCAAGCGTGATCCCTGCCAACTGGTCTAGACCAGCCGGGTCACCATTTCATATACCATTTGATGGTACGAGACTTGGGCTGGTGATTATCCCTAAAACTTCCCCACATTGAGTGAAGGTAAGGTCGTGCTTCGGGAATGCACCGGGGTTAAAAGAGGGACCAAACTAGCATAATTCTAAGGCTCTAGCATGAATGCAATGCAATTTTAGATAAGAGATGAAATTTTAATTTTAAAAACTCAATTATATATTTTTAACCAATACACTTTCAGAGCAAAGTAACAAACATTTCCCAGTGGAGTCGCCACTGTGACGCGCACCCGAACCAGCAAGGCCCTCATTGGGAATCCGCTTTAGGATTCGAGGGGTGGGTTCGCGTCTTTTCCGATTTTAATTGTTATGAGATATTTTTCGGCACCTCCTTTCACAATAGAACATTGAAAAGGACCATTCATCGCCATAACACCTTTAGGCACTTTTGAGGTACTTTGGAGTCGCCACCCAATTTACAAGAAATTGGGAAAAGTTTTACCTCTTATCGGTCTAAACCAGAGATGGTGTTCGGAACTTCACACTTATTTATGTCTCGGTTGACTATAAATGAGTTTTTAAATTATAAAATTTCATCCCTCTTCTCACGCGATTAATACAATTTATTGAAGAGCACATCAATCACATATAAGACTATAAATAAAAATAAGGATAAAAATAAATTACAACAAAACTAGGGGCAGAATACAACCCCCATTGTAAATAAAACATAAATCATACATAAAGCGGGGTATTTATTAAGGATGAGGACATTGGTCCTCTCATGCATAAATAAAAAAAAATTATTTTGAAGCGACCATTTATTTCGGATGGAAAATTAGGACATTGGTCCCACTTTATTAGAAAAACACAATTTTATTTGTAGAAATATTTTTTGTGTAATTTTTGATTAAACGTGCATAAAATAAATGATTCAATTAATTATTACATCCCAAATAACTCAATAAAACAAAATAAAAAAATAACAAGTACAATAAAAATAATAATAATTCTCCAGTCTCCTCTTCCATTCGCACGGCTGCTCAAACAGGGGAACACAGGAATTTGACACACAAAAAAAAGCACAAGTAAAATTGATGTTAGTGTCCAAATAAAATTCAATTAAACAAAAAAATAATAAACTAGGTAAAATATGCATATTAAGCGACTAGTAAATTAAATAATACATGAAGCTAAATTGACATATTAAAATATTACGTTAAATGGTAAAAAAAAATAACAATAATAGCAATAATAATAACAATAATATTAAATAAGTAGTGATAATGACGACAAAGACGACAAGAATAATAATAATAATGATAATGTGTAATGATAACTAATGACAATAGTAATATTAATGAAAATAACAACAATAATAATAATGATGATAATAATAATAATGACGAACGATGAAATGAAACGATGGAAAAAATAATATTAGAAACCTTAGATCTATGTAAGAAAACACAGAAAATAATTAAAAACCACACAAATGCAAAGGTCCACATGGTTAACAATTAATTAGCAAGGGTTATGTTAAAAACGTATATAATGATGATGATAAAAATAAATAATAATGCTTATGATAATAACAATGATAATAAAAATAATGAGCCAATGAAATTAAGTGAATAAATAAAAGGAAAAACATGCACCACGCGATAATAACATTTAAGCATACAAAAATTATAAAAGGGTGATAATAAAAGAGAAAATCATACAAATCCCGTTTTTTAACATTATATAGATCTATCCATTTTTATGCCAGCGACAAAATGAGAAGATGAATATTCATGCTAAAAAGATAGATTCTCAAATCAAAAAAAAACACATACATGTATTAATTCACAAAAATAACAAAGTAACATAACTTAAGATAAATTAACATGAATAAATTGAAGTAAAAATGAGATGAAAAATAGGTCCAAGAATCTTTACCCTCAGATTTCGGATTCGATTGATGATGAATATGATGAATTTTCCTTGTTTGGATTTGCAACAATATGGTTTAGAAATAATAAAAATTAAAAATTTGATTGTTAAGAAAATTTACTTGAGGAATAATAAAAGTAAACTAAATTGATTTCCAAGAACAAAGAATTGATTTCTTTGTCTTAAGAATAATTGTTGATTAAAATTAAAAAGAAGAAAACTGATGAAAAGAAATTTAATTTCCAAGAACAAAGAATTATTTTCTTTGTCTCAAGAAACTATAACTTGTAAAAAAAATCAAATCCCGAGAACAAAAATTAATTTTTTTGTTTTGAGAGAAGAACGACTTAAAATTGGATTGTTGGCTTCTAAGATCTAATTTTTGGTTGAAGAAAAGAATTAAAAAAAATCGACGTAGAAAGGTTTAGTGAAGAACAGATGAAAGAAAACGCATAGAAAATTCAAAAACTTTCAAAATTGCCAACCCCTTATTCTGCCTCCTCCCTTTCTTTTATTTTTCCAGAAAATTTTAAAAATCGAAAAAGTCTAAGAAAATCCCGTGATATACTGAAAAATGAGTCAAAAATCTGAAAAAAAAAGATTCTGGGCGAAAAAATGGACTTGGGACGCATCCGAGTTCAAAAACGGCAACCAAGGGCCGTCCGCGCGCGCCACGGATGTCGGCGTGCGTGGACGGGCGAAGTTCCGCACGTGATAGGCGCGGAACTGCACGCCCGCGCGCCTGGCCGCGCGCGGGTCTTTAGCGACGCGCCGTTTGCGCGTCGCTAAAGACGCGCGACGCGCACGCCTGCGCCTAGCGCGCCTGCGTGCTGCCGCGCGCGACGCTCGATTTTTTCCGATTTTTTTTTTTTAAATTTCTTTTTTTTCATATATATTTTTCTTATGACAAAAATACACCAAAATTAGTAAAAATATTTTTAAAAATAATTTTTAAAATATTTTTATTACAATATTTGCAATTTATGCTAAAATGCAAATTTGGCAAGAAAATCATCACTTTCAACTATTTTTACCCGTGAGGGCGGTTTATCATCATTGGGTAATCCTAATCTTGGACTGACTCGGGACCCGGTGTCTACACCTGTGCCTAGCTGGACACTAGGGAAAACGGATTTTGCTTTTGGAGATTGGTTTTTTAGCTCAGCTTGAGTAAGGAGAGGGGTAGGGGTGGGCAAAACCCGAACCAACCCGGACAATCCGAACCGAAATATCAATTCGGGTAGGGTTACTCGGAGTGCTAAGGTCGATTCGGGTTTGAGAATTTGAGATATTTTGGGTTCGGGCAGGTCGGGTCGGGTTAAAATCCCAAAACCCGAACCGACCGAAATTTAGGGATATAAAGGCTTTTTGTTTTTTTCCACACACCTTTCCCAATTCCCTGTACCCCGTTCATCCTCTTTATCTCTCTCTCACATAACTTTTCATCCACCTTTCCCTAAGATCTCTCCCCCCGCCCCCTTCCTCTCTGTCTCACCTATCCTGTTCATCCTCTTTATCTCTCTCTCACATAGCTTTTCATCCTCTTTCCCTCTCTGGTCTGATCTGGTCTCTCTCTTGTGGTCTCTTCTCTCTCTCTTTGCTTCTTGTTGCCTGTTGTCGTGGCTCGCTCAAGCAGATACTGAAGATCGGAGCTCATTCAAGAAGATCGGCAGATCGAAGCCTCTCAAGCAAAAATCGGTGGCTCTCAAGCAGATAGTGTTGATTTTGAGATTTGATGTTAAATTTTTTTGAGTTTATTTTGGTTGATTTGTTATTTTGAGATTTTGTTTCTTTTGGATTGATTTGTTGTTGGTTAATTTGCTGTTGGATTTTATTTTGTTTTTTATCTCTGTTCTTCACTACTTTGAATTGAAGTTTCTTTTTTCTTTTCAATTTTCTCGGATTTGGGATTTTGAGTTAAGGTTGAGATCCGGAATTTTCTCTACAGATCATTAAATTTTCAGGTTTATCGGGTGGTTCGGGTTGGGACCCAAAAATTTTCGGGTATTTCAGTTCGGGACCCTAATATGAGTTAGGGTCGGTTAAGATAATGATTTTAGCTAAAATTCGGAGCTCGAGTTATTCGGGTCCGGTTCGGGTTGACCTGAACCCGACCGATGCACACCCCTAGAGAGGGGGGTATCTTTTTGGGGGGTTTTTTTTTTCGATAATGCTGCTTGAGTGCAGAGTTCCATTCTTGGAGAGGGAAGTTATCTTCCTAAGGGGATTGTAGCATTTTCAATCCTGACTTTCGTAATTAATATATGAGTATTCCTTCATCATTTTCCCTTATTTAAGTTAATTAATTGAGAACTACATTTCAATAGTATTTTGTTTCCATTATTTGGCACTGCCTGTGGAAAACGAAGAAGATAAGAGACCCACCTCAAACTCGTTTACAGTCTAAGCTCAATTTACAGTCTCGAATGGATGTCCATGATGAAACTTTGGGGGCCATCCAAAGATCAATAGCAACTTTCTAGAAGTTTGTAGAAGAGAAAATTAATGTTATGGATGCCAAGCTATAAAGAAAAATTTGAAAACAACTTATGGAGGAAGGGACAAAGGTACAATGTACCACTAATGAAGCAGAAATAGGTAATGCAACTCCGGAGAGAATCCTTGTTCAGTCTAGTACAAAATTTGGCCAACCTTTCCCAACTAGATTCCTGCCTGTGAAATAACCATTTTAATATAGGCGCAATGACTTTACCTAAGGTGTAGGTACCGAAGTTTAGTAGAATAGCGCCTCACAGCTGGATAGCCAAAGCAAAACTGTACTTTAGCATTCACCAAACACATGAGGAAATGAAACTCACACTAGCTCAGATGTGCATGACCGGAGCAGTGATCACTTGGTTCTCTTAAGCGCTCTGAGACAATCCGCATATGTCACGAGAGCAGTTTAAACTCTGACTTAATGAACGATTTGGCAGGCAACAAACCCAAAATCCTTATGAAGAGCTGAGGACTTTGTTTCAAACCGAAAGTGTGGATGAGTATGTATAGGAGTTTGAATCAATTACTAGGTATGTTCCCAAAACCTTGAAACTCAATTTCTAGGGTATTTTATGGGTGGATTACAAGATGAAGTGGGGAGATGGGTAAGATATCTGAAACCTCAGACCTGTAAAGAGGCTATGGAGGTTGCTCGGGACGCTGAGTTGACTTCCAGTAATCCGTAAAGCTGAGTGGTGGTGAAAGAAAAGGGAGGAGCTACGTCGGGTCGAGCAAAGTTAACTCACACGACCTCTCTCATTGGGCTCCTTAATATCCAAAGAGAACCGGGTCAACTTGACCTGAAAGGAAGAGATACAGGTCTAAGCCCCTTTAAGCCACTTGAAACACACCCAAATCGTGCATTTCACCCCCCCCCCCCCCACCCAGATAAGAATCAGCAATAGACCTGCAATAGAGGACTATACCATTTATCCTTGAAGGAGATTGATGAATGCCGGAAGTTAGGGCTGTGTTTTAAATGTGCCAAACCCTATAGCCCACAATAATGATGCAGCGTAGGGGAATTGCTGATATCAGTGCTCGAGAATGAACTGATTATGGACACTGGCAAGCAGTGTGAAGATGTGGCAGGTGGATGAAGAGTGTAATTCCATAGAAGTTTTCTTTGTGCCGGGGGCTAATGCACGCGCACCAAGGACTTTGAAGCTGCAGGGAGCAATTCAAGGTATACCAATTGTCCTGCTCGTTGATTCAGGGGCAACTCACAACTTCATCTCTCGGAAATTGGTAAGATCATTGGGCCTCCACGTTGACTCTATCACCCCTGTGAAAATTAAGTTGGGCAATGGGTATCCTATTTAGGAAGATGTAGCAATGTTAAATTGCAGTAGGGTACCATCACGTTGCAATTGGATGCTTTGTTAGGGATTGACTGGTTAAAAACTTTAGAAAATGTCATGCATAATTGGGATCAGCAATGGATGCAGTTCGAATTTGGGGGCAAACAGGTTGAATTAATAGGCATTGGAGGCACTCTTTTTAATATGGATGCTTTGCAAGTTTGGTTGGGAGGGAGGAGTCTGAAGCAAACTTGTATGGAATGACACCAACCACAATTGCCACCAGCCTCAGTACAAGGCCTATCCACTAACCAATTGATGGAAATTGAGGCTATCATGAGCCGATTCTCTGCAGTATTTGAGCCATTGACTAGGCTATCTCTGAGACAATTGCATGATTATACCATTAGGCTTGTTCCAGGCCATGAAACAGTCTATGTCCACCCATATAGGTACCCCCATATTCAGAAGACAGAGATACATAAGCGAGTAGCAGAAATACTGCGAAAGGGATTATGCGCCCAAGTTAGAGTGCTTTTTCTAGTCTGATTCTTTTGGTTAAGAAGAAAGATGATTTTTGGCACCTATGCATTGACTACAGAGCTTTAAACAAGGTAACAATGGCTAATAAATGGCCCATTCCAGTGGTCGATGAGTTACTTGACGAATTAAATGGGGCTAAGTTTTATTCGAAGTTGGATTTGAAGTCTGGATTCTATTAAATCAAGATGAGGGAAGGAGATGAGCATAAAACGGCTTTTCGAATACATGATAGGCACTGAGAATTTTTAGTAACGCCATTTCGGCATACTAATGCCCCTTCCACCTTCCAAAGTATGATGAATGACATCTTCCACCCTTGGTTGAGACGCATGGTCTTAGTTTTCTTTAACGATATCCTAATTTATAGCAAGAGTTGGGAGGAACATAAGCAGCATTTGGCCATTGTTTTACAAGTCTTGGTGGATAATAACTTCAAGGTTAACCCCCAAGAAGTGTTCTTTTGGGCAGACCACAATCGATTACCTCAGCCATTGTATTTCTCAAGGGGGAATTACTATAGACCCATCCAAGATAATTGCAGTTCAAAAATGGCCAGTTCCGCGAAATGTCAAAGGTATTCAGGGATTCTTGGGCTTAACCAGGTAGTACCGGAAGTTCATAAGGAACTATGGAAAAATAGCAAAGCCTTTGACCGAATTGACAAAAAAGAATGGTTTCCTACGGAAAGAGAAGGCACAATCTGCCTTTGAAGAATTAAAGGCAAAACTCACAGCCACTCCTCTATTAGCTTTGCCCGATTTTAACAAGGCTTTTTATGTAGAATATGATGTGTCTAGCACTGGGCTAAGAGTTATTCTGATGCAAAAAGGCAAGCCCTTCACATATTTCAGCAAGGCTTTGGCTACTCAAAACCTAGCAAAATCGGCATATGAGAAGGAACTAATGGCTCTAGCGCTAGCTATCTAGCATTAGAGGCCATACTTGCGTGGCAGGAAATTTACAGTGTTTATAGATCAAAAGAGCTTGCACCACTTGCTGCAACAGCATATCTGTTGCCATAAATAGCAAACATTTATTTTGTACAACTTATTTATTTTATATTCTTTCCATAAGTAGCTTATACAATTGTAAGTAGAGATAAATCTCTGTAAATCAGCCCCGAATTATGTATATTTAGTTATATATTCAATGAAATCGGAAAGAAAAGGCATTCAGCGATTCAATCAAAATTCTTTCAAAGTAAAAGTTATCATGGTATCAGAACCCTTATCTTAGAATTTTGGGATATTTATGCTTTGGTTATTCTTGAGTGGCATTGGAACTTTAGGCTATTGCAGATTGCAAGTTCCATCTGGATAATTTTCTTGAGGAAACTGTAGTATTTTGTTGCCTTCTTTTCTACTGAAAATGGCTGGTAATCACTCTGAATTTTGTGTTAAATTTACAGGAAAAAATTATTCGACATGAGAATTTCAATTATGTTTATATGTTACTGGCAAAGAATTATGGGGACATATTGATGGTAGCACTCCTGCTCTAGCAGATGCTACTCAGTTGGCTCAATGGAACATCAAAAATGCTAGGGTGATGTCTTGGATTACTGGTCATTTGATTCTCAAATTTTTCTTAATTTACGTCCATATAAAAGTGCTCAAACCATGTGGGAATATTTGAAAAAGGTTTACAATCAAACAAATTTGGCCAGGAGATTTCAACTGGAGTGTGAAATTGCAAATTATATACAAGGGTCTCTCTATTCAGGATTATTATCTGGTTTTCAAAATTTATAGGCTAAATTTTCTGATATAGTGTGTGCTGTAGTGTTTAAGGATTCTCTTGCTGATGTACTGGCTATTCATGAAATTAGCAAGCATGATCAGTTTCTGATGCAGCTCCGATCAAAATTTCAAAGTGTTCGTTCTAATTTAATGAATCGACATCCTCCTCTAACCTTAGATGTGTTTTTCAATGAATTGCTTCATGAGGAATGTCTTTTTACACAAACCATACTTGAATAGGAGAAAATGACTACTGTACAAATGGCATTTTTGGCTCACGAAAAAGCAAGGATCGAGATATGAGCAAGGTTCAGTATTTTAGTTTCAAGAATTATGGGCATATCGCAACACATTGTACCCAAAAATTTTGCAATTATTGCAAAAAGCGTGGACACATCATCAAAGACTGTTCAACTCGCCCTCAAAATTGCCAAAATTCTGCTTTTCAAGCAACAGTTGGTGAAGCTTCTACGGATTAGATTCAACCTTAATCCACTGTTGTTACTCCTGAAATGGTGCAACAAATGATTGTTACAGCCTTCTCTGCTCTGAAACTCCAAGGTACTAGTAATTCTTTGTCTAAGACTTGGCTTGCTAATTCTGCTGACTCTAATCATGTGACAAGTTCTGCTCATTTGCTACAAAATGTCCAGCCTTATAATAGCTCAAAAAATATTTAAGTTGCTAATGGAAATCATTTGCCCATTACTGGTTTTGGTAATATTACTCTAGGTTTTAATAATGCTTTTACATCACCTGGACTTTCTGATAATTTGTTTTCAGTTGGGCAATTAGTAGAAAATAACTATAATGTTCAGTTTTCTCATAATGGTTATTATGTGCAGGGTTAGGAATCGAGGACAGTGATTGCAAAAGGGGCTTAAAGTTGGACGTTTATTTCCTCAGCATGTTCTACTGTTATTAATAAAAATGATGTGTGGCATAAAATTTTGGGACACTCAAATTATACTATCTTGTCTTATTTGTTGAATTCTGGTTTATTAGGCAGTAATGGTCAATCTACCAACCTTTCTTTTGATTGTTCAACGTGTAAACTAGGAAAAAGTAAAATTCTACCTTTTCCTCTTGCTGGTAGTCATGCAAATAAATGGTTTGATATTATTCATAGTGATGTATAGGGGATTGCGCCTATTATTTCTCACGCACATTATAAATATTTTGTGACATTTATTGATGACTATAGTCAACATGGATTTTTTTTCTTTGTTCCAGATATGATGTTCTTTCGGTTTTCAAGACTTGTTGCGCATGTTGAAACTCAATTTTCTACTGTCATCAAAATTCTTCAATCTGATTCAGGGAGAGAATACATGTCTCATATATTTCATGATTATTTTGAATGAACACTACAAGAAATAACACATTTTACGACACAAGAAATTGTCATAAAAAGTTCTATTTTCGTTGCTAAAAGTATAAGGTGACGAATTTTTATCGTCACAGAGAACGTAACAGTAGCCGCGTAACATAAAAGTTTATGTGACAATTTGTTTATTTGTCATCGTGAGTACCATTTTTTGTGACGAAAATGATTATCGTCACCTTTGTTTCTTACTTTTCATGACAAAAATTATGTCATAAATAAAATTATATTTCGTCACATAATATTGCTTATCGTCACAAAACATTAACATTTTTATGACAAATTTAAAATTCATCACTGAATTAAGTATTTTTAATGACGAAAATCTATTTATAATTAAAATCATTAAATATTGGCTACGTAATTATTGTCACAAATAAATATAATTTTTGTCATAAAATAATTCATATCGTCACTAAATCTAATATTTTAAATGACGATAAATGATTTCGTCATTAAATTAATGTATATTAATGATGAATATAAATCGTCATAATATTGACAAATTAGTGGCTTGATTTCACTAACGGTCACTCAACTTATCACTTATCGCGCAAAAGTAACCGACTTTTTTTTTCTTACTTAAATATCACTGAACTTTGAAGATTATTTCAAAAAAGTCATGTTTACCGGAATCCGGTGAGAACTATCGCCAGATTGATGATATGGCATGCCATGTCAGAAACTACATGTCGTTTAACAATATCTCCAACAAATGCTACATCTAAATAAATTTCACTCACGGTCACTAAACTTATCATTTATCGCGCAAAAGTAACCAATTTTCTTTTTTTCCAACTTAAATGTTACTAAACTTCTAATATTTTTGCAAAAAAGTCATATATTTACTATTTGTTGCCACGTGTCATATGCCATATCATCAATCCGACAAGGGTTCTTGCCGAATTCCGGTCAACATGACTTTTTTGAAAAAATGTTAGAAGTTCAGTGACATTTAAGATAGAAAAAAAAATCGGTTACTTTTATACGATAAGTGATAAGTTGAGTGACTATGAGTGAAATTGACCCCAAATTAGTTATATAAATATAGACAAAAAAAATTGTCACAAAAAGATAATTTTAGTGACAACTTTTTATTGTCATTAGATAACACTTTTTTATGACAATATTAATATCGTACTTCTGAATATTATATCATCATTAATTTATGAACTAACAAATCAACAAATTGTGATAAATATACTAGTTATATATGCGTTGCACTAAAAATGGCACATTTTAAATTAAATGTTATACAATCAATTAACTTTGTAAATGAAATTATCAATCAACCAATATAAAGTATTTATTTAAACAAAAGGTCAATTAAATAAAAAAAATACTACTTAATACAAAAAATTAAAATATTATAATCCATAATTCAAAAATAAACTTTTGTTGAAACTTTAAAATGTGCATCCTGCCACTGTAAAAAAAAATCATATATTAGATAAAAAAAAAACTAAATTTAAGTGAATGAATAAAATATATATTTTGTTCTATGCAAATGACAGTATATAAACAAATAAATGGTGCCTTATAAATGGCAAAACCAATGTCGCAAACTGTGACCAGCATTTCAAGCTTACGAAGAAAAAAATTTGTGTACTGAAATATTCAACCATATGCAAAATATTAGAACAAGAAAAATATAATAGTATGGTACAAGAATATCATATGTTCCAAATGCATTGAACAATAATAATAATAATAAAAAAATCAATGTAAAAAACTGTAATTATTTTTAACTATTTTTATAATTATTTTCAACTATTTTTATATCATTGAAAATAGTAAAAATACAAAAAGGCCAGCGTTTGAAGCATCCAATGATTGTGACACTTTCTATTCATTTTAGTTTATATATATATATATATATATATAAGAGAATTAATTAAGAAAAATCCTCACCTGCTCATTCTCATGCACGCCTTTTCTCACCAACCTCTTGTCTTTGGTTGACCTGACAACGCGTTTTTGGTCATCTGATTCATCACTATCACTAGCAGTTCCTCTGAGATATATGTTTTTTGGGGGCTTGAATGGGAGACTCGCCTGCCCCAACATCATCAATCTCCTCTTCATAATCAGTCTCCTCCTCCTCTAAGTCACTTGCTCCCTAAGGTTGTTAGAAAACAAATATGAGAGAAAAATATAATGCTGAGAGATAGTAAACCTGTCACCAGAAACGCTATGCCATCTTGAAATAAAATTGAATAAGTCAAAAAAGCCTCTCGAATCTGCAATAATAAACATAACACCAAGGAAATAGTAAGATAAACAACAGATTCAGCTAAGATTTCAGAAATTACGTAATGTCCAAAATTTCAAGGCAAACTGATTTGTACTTGGCATTCAAATTTCTGCTACTATAACAACTCACGTAGAGATCAAATGAACAAACGGTTTGGAATTTTTCATTTTAAACACAAATTAGTCATAATTGAATCCTGGCAGCTAAAGACCTATAGACCTAACTCATCATAAGAATAATTTATTCTCGATACTCTAAAAATATTACAAATTTTTAAGCAGAATACCACCACTCTCTTAAATCCAATTTAATAAACATCGAAACTTTTCAGGATGATAAGTTCTTCTTACCCGTCCCCAGCAAAAAAAAATAACAGTAACGAGATATTGAATGATGTCGTGATGATCCAAACAATAGAATAGAAGCAAAAACCATGAAATTAGGAAATACATAACATTAAGAAACACGATTAATTTTTTTTTTCTTCCCCAAAAACACAAAACCCTAACTTGCATAAAACGGACAAGCGGGATAAAAAAAACTTTGTTTGCTAAGTTTTCCTAAAAACCAAACAGAAAAATCGACAGTTGAGTACCTGATAGAAAGCAATCGAGTGGTTGAAGATGAGGAGTGAGAGCTCAGGTGTGGCATGGATCTCACGAACAGCGATATAAGGGTTTTGTATTTCTCTAAGGTTTTCATATATATTTTTTTCTCTAAAAATTTTGACGGAGACGGCGGCAGCAAGTGAAAGGCAGCGGCGAGGCGAGGAGGCGGCGGCGAGTTAGGCGAGGTGGCGCAGATTCAACCAGATGGGGGCACCGTCCACAGAGAGAGAGAGAGAGAGAGAGAGAGCGTATTTTCTATGCAGATAGGGAAAGAGGGGAAAAAGGGGAAGTAGGGAAAAATTATGTTGATTTTAGGGTTATATTTACCCACGGAAACTATTCCTTTCGTGGTAAATATATAATATACCTACGGAATACATATTCTATAGGTAATATTTATCTACAGAAAATAATATATCGCCCGGAAAATATAAATTTTTCGACGGAAATACTGCTTCGTAGGTTATTGTTAAAAATTACCTATGAAATTTTACATTCCGTAGGGAATTATTTACTTTCCTGACGGAATGATTAATTCTGTAGGTATTACCTATGGAATAACTCACTTTTGTAGTAAAAAGAAACATTTACCGACGGAAACATGTTTCCGTTGGAAATTGTTTTATTTCTGAACAAGTCTCGCCACAATATATTCATTTTTTTGTAACATATTTGTTTGTCATAAATTCAATTATTTTTTATGACATAATTTATTTATCGTATATTAACATTATAATCATTTGTGACAGAATATTATTATTGTCATAAATTGATTGTACTGGTGACGAAATTGTATTTCGTCATAATATATTTATTTTTTGTGACATATTTATTTGTCATAAATAAAATTATTGCGACGAAATAATTATATCGTCACTAATTGATTAAATTATGACAAAAATAATTCATGTCACAAAAAATAAGCATTTCATGATTAATTTATGTGTCGCATATATATTTTTTTTTTTGTTAAATTTTTTCCCTCCAAAAGAAAAAGGCTGAAAATTTTTTCTCTATTTCAAAGGTAACGACATTGTACCTCGTTACAATACATTTATTTTTTATAATACATTTATTTGTCATAAATAAAATTATTTTTAGAACTAAATTTTTTTGAAAAAAAATAATTAGAAATTTCTTTTTATCTCGATATCTTATTTGTGACAAACTGATTTTATCGTCACTAATTTATTGAATTATGACAAAAGTAATTCGTCACAAAAAATAAATATTTTGTGACGATTTGATACGTTGTAATAAGTTATTATTTTGTCATTAAATTTTTTCCCTCCAAAAAAAGGTGAAAATTTTTCCCTCCTAAAGAAACCATGACAAAATATTTTTTTCGTCACAAAATTAATCTATTAGTGACGAAAATTAAAACATAAAATGACACAAGATAATTTTTTCACAGTAATAAATAGTATGATAACGTTTTAAAAAATTCGTCGTTGTAAGTTATAATTAGTGACGAAATTTTATTCGTCGTTAAAAAATTTGTCACATAAAGTCAAATTTCTTGTAGTGGAAACAGGTATTCTCTCACAACTTTCTTGTCCATATACACCTCAACAAAATATTATGGCAAAGAGAAAGAATCATCATCTCTTAGAAGTTACTCGTACATTGCTACTTGAGTCTTCCATTCCTTCACAGTTTTGGGTAGAAGCTTTATCTACAGATGTTTATCTTATTAATATACTACCCCCTCAAATTTTAAACCTTAAGTCTCTTTATTTTCGCCTTTATCAAGAGCATCCTTAGTATGGGCATTTGCATACATTTGGTTGTGGTTGTGTTTGCCTCCCTCTTGAACGTCATAAACTTTCTTCTCAATCTGTTAAATGTGCCTTTATGGGATATAGTACTAATCATAAAGGTTTTGTTTGTTATGATCTTTTTCTAAGAAGTTTCGTGTTTCTAGCAATGATGTTTTCTTTGAACATCAGTTTTTCTTTCCAACTTGTGATCAATCATTGCCAGATGTTGCTATTCTTCCTAGCTTTGATGAATCGTCTTCTTCACATGTCCGATTTCGGCCTGGATATGTGTATAAAAGACGTCATTCACCACCGCCCCTTCTTACTCACGAATCGCCCCTTGATAATGCTCTGGCTACCTTGAGGTGCTCCAATAGAGTATCCCGACCTCTTAATTGGTATGGCTCCTATCATACATCCTTTAGTGCTGCTTTACCCTTTTTTGTGGTTCTATCTTCTTACTCACAGGCAGTTAAGCATGAGTGTTGGCAAAAAACAATGCAGGATGAACTTCGAGCTTTGCAAGATAATCATACATGGGATAATATTCTATGCCCTCACACGGTTAAACCTATTGGGTGTAAGTGGATCTACTCTGTGAAACTTCGCTCTGATGGGACTTTAGAGCACTATAAGGCTTGATTGGTTGCTCTTGGTAATTGACAGGAGTACGGGGTGGACTATGAGGAGACATATGCTCCTGTTGCTAAAATGACTACTGTGTTCACAATTCTTGCTTCATAAGGTTGGCCACTTAAACAAATGAATGTCAAAAATGCATTTCTCCATAGTGATCTCTAGGAAGATATTTGCATGAAACCTCCTGCTGGTTTGTTTTCCTCATCTACTTTGGAAGTTTGCAAGTTGAATTGCTCCTTGTATGGCTTAAAACAAGCTCCTCGTGCATGGTTTGAAAAGTTCAAATCTACCTTGCTCCAGCTTAAGTTTGCACAAAGTCAATATGACTCTTCTCTATTCCTTCATAAAACTTTAACTGGAATTGTCCTTCTTTTGATTTATGTTGATGACATTGTTATAATAGGAACATATTCTTTATTGATTTCTCAGCATCAGCAGTATCTACGAGAGTCCTTTCACATGAAGGATCTTGGCAACCTTACATATTTATTGGGATTGGAAGCTCACTCCAACTCTTTTGGTATATTTCTTAATCAACATAAGTATATTCAAGATTTGGTTGCATTGGCTGGTCTTAAGGATTCTTCATCAGTAAATAATCCTCTAGAAGTAAATATCAAGTACTATTCAAATGAGAGGAACCTACTTTCTGATCCATCTTTGTATTGCCCATTAGTGGGGAGCTTGAACTACCTGACTATCACCAAACTTGACATCTCCTTTAATGTCCAGCAAGTTAGCCAATTTATGCACTCTCCCTGCCATCTTCACTTGGCTGCAATTCATCGCATCATAAGATATCTTTAGGGTACTTCATGCCATGGTTTATTTTTTTCTACAAGTTCTTCTCTGTGTCTTCGTGCTTTTAGTGATACCGATTAGGTTGGTTGTCCCAATACTCATCGCTCTGTTACTAGTTAGTATATGTTTCTTAGGGATTCTTTGATATCGTGGACGAATAAGAAACAGGATCAGGTCTCTAAATCTTATACTTAATCAGAATATCGTGCTATGTCTGCTGCTTGCTCTGAAATTACTTGGCTCCGAGGATTGTTGACTGAGATTGGATTTCCTCAAACTGATCCCACTCCTCTACATGCAAATAATTCTAGTGCTATTCAAATTGCTACTAATCCTGTATAACATGGGCACACCAAGCACATTGAAGTCTACTGTCATTATATTAGAGATGTTGTCTCTACTCGAGTTATTTCTCTTCCACAAGTTTCCACAACTTTGTAAATTGTTGATGTGTTTACCAAATCTCTTACTCAATAGTGCCATCGATTTCTTATTGGCAAATTGATGTTTCCAACATCAATTTGAGAGGGGGGGGGGGGGGGGGGGGGGGATGTTGCCATATATAGCAAACATTTATTTTGTACAGCTTATTTATTTTATATTCTTTTCATACGTAGTTTGTACAGCTGTAGGTAGAGATAAATCTCTATAAATCAGCCCCAAATCAACCCCTAATTATGTATATATTCAGTTATATATTTAATGAAATCGGAAAGAAAAGGCATTCAACCATTCAATCAAAATTCTTTTAAAGTAAAAGTTATCAGTGTCACCACCACGGACCAATAGAATTGGCTTGCCAAATTGCTAGAGTATGTTTTTGATGTCCAATACAAACTGGGGAAGCTAAACAACGCTACTGATGCTCCATCTAAACAGCAAGAATTTGCTGAATTTGCTTCCTTCGTATTCTCCCCTACGTGGACTGAGGGCAATCAATTAATGGAAGAAGTCAGTCAAGACCCTCAGCTAAAAGCCATAAGACAAGCTCTCCAAATTGATCCTGCCTCCAAGCCAAAATATGAGTTGAAACAGGGCATTTTATACCGAAAATGCAATTTGGTCATTTCTCCCACGTCTAAATGGATTCCAGCTATACTTGATGAATTCCACAGTTCAGCTACTGGGGGTCACGCAGGTTATTATAGAACCTTCCAGAGAATAGCAGCTAATTTTTATTGGAAGGGGATGGTACGGTAGATTAAGGATGGTCAAAAATTGTTCAGTGTGCCAGCAGTTTAAGGCTTCCTCTCTCTCATTAGCAAGCCTTTTACAGCCTCTTCCAATACCACATACTATATGGGAGAATATGTCGATGGATTTTATTATTGGACTACCCAAGTCAAAGGGATTCGATGCCATAATGGTATTTGTAAACAGATTGTCGAAGTACAGCCATTTCGTGGCTCTAAAGCACCCATACACAGCCCAGGTTATTGCTGAATTATTTGTTAAAGACATAGTTCGACTCCATGGATTTCCAAAATCGATAATCAGTGATCAAGCCCCGATTTTCATGAGTCGATTTTGGTAAGACCTATTCAAATTGCAGAGGACTCAGCTCAAATATAGCTCTTCCTATTATCCAGAGACCGATGGGTAGATTGAGATCATCAATCGATGCTTAGAGTCTTATCTTCGCTGCTTCGTTGCTAATCAGCCCTATTTTCGGCGTCAGTGGCTTCCCCGGGCAGAATTTTGGTACAACTCTTCTTTCTATGTGAGTACAATAACCACTCCCTCTGAAATGGCATATGGAAGGAAACCCCCAACTATCCTTCAATTTGTTCTTGGCAAAATACATGTTGAGGCAGTAGCTAGAGATCTTCTAGACCGAGATGAAGCTTTGAAGCAGCTCAAGTAACATTTATGGTAGTCTCGGCAACAAATGAAGATGCAAGCTGATCAACATTGAAGGGATGTCTATTTTAAGGTAGGAGACTGGGTGTATTTGAAATTGAGACCCCATAGACAACAGTCTATAGCTAAGAGAATTTATCAGAAGCTATCAGCTCGTTATTTCGAGCCATATCAGATATAAGCTAAGATTGGAACAGTGGCCTATCGATTGCTACTCCCCACTTCTTCAAAGATTCATTTAGTATTTCATGTTTCCTTACTTAAAAAGGCTATATGGACATCCTATCTCTAGCATTCTGCCACCTAAATTAGAGTTGGATCCCACCGAAATTCTTATTCCAGAGAAAGTGCTAGCTACACGGGCCATCCAAAGGGATGATGACTGTATCTCCCAATGGCTTATTCAGTGGCAATCTAAGAGTATGATAAAGCCACATGGGAGGATAAGTATGTAATGAAGAGTGATTTTCCACAATTGAGTCTTAAGGACAAGACTTTATTTCAAGGAGGTAGCAATGATGGACAAAATGTTGAATAAGGGGAGCTACTGTAATAGAACTCAGTTGGGCCAAGAGGACTACAAGTTTATACCACAAGAAAAAAAAAAGACAAGGGCATAAAGGGAAATTAGCTGAGATGTTTGTTATCTTAGCTGGAATAATTTGTTCAGTATAGGGACAGAAGTTAGTCTTGCTTAGTGTCCAGTGGACGCTAGGGAAAACAATTTTTGCTTTTGGGGATTGGTTTTTAGCTTAGCTTGAGTAAGGTGAGGAAGGTATCCTTTTTTTTTTTTTAGTAATGCTGCTTGAGTGCAAGGCTTCATTCTTGGAGAGGGAAATTATCCTCCTAAGGGGATTGTAGCATCATTTTCCCTTATTTGATTTAATTCATTGAGAACTATATTGCAATAGTGTTTTGTTTCCATCACTGTGTTTATTTCTCTTAATCTCAGAGTGTTTGATGATTGATCATAATAATAATTTTCAATCTGGTTGCATTTATCCATTTGCAAAAATTCTAATAATGGCAATTCAACTGCACTGGCTTCGGAATTAAAACTCTCAAGATTAAGTAACCTCATTTGTTTCAAGGATCTTAATTGAGGAAATACAATTTTGTCCAATGCTAATTCTAGCGCTTCTTCATCCCATTTTCCAACAATAGCTTCCAGCTTCTCACATGAATAATTCCACATACGTTGTAGTTTCACCAGAAGTTTTGGCAAATGAGATGGGAAAATATGTATGAGATTGTCACAAGCAGCTACTTGCAAGTGTTGTAGGCTTTGAAATCCAATAATTTCTGATGGAATATTGAGCCATATGTGTTAGATTTCTCAATATCTCACTTCATAAGAACCACTTAAAAATATTTCAATAAACAACAAAAATTTAGGAATAACAAAGATACACGAAATTCTGCTCCAGAAACTTCATCAACCTTTTCATCCAAAAGATCATTATATGTCACAGAACCTAAATGGTCCACGGTATTCACAAGAGCCTTAATGGCATAATCTTTCAATGTCTCTACGACTCTGCATGCACAGGAGATTCTAATTTCTTAGAGAAGCAGGGAAAGAATATGAAGATAGCATCAAGCAACATAGTGAAAATGCCATTCATGAAGAATCCCAGCAAAGGCAACTCACATCTCTTTTTTATCATCATTTGTGTAGGATAATTCAAAATACTCAGCTGCTGAGTACAACTGCTTTCTCAGATTCTTCAAATCCTCAAATATATATATATATATATGAAGATTTAAATCCTGAAATATATAAATGCAGATTTACATATATGGCATAACAGAACAAAATACAGGCAGCAGTGATGAAGATTTAAAAGAAAAAATTGTAAGAATGGACAGCTGAAGTATACAAAATACTAGAAGGCAGGGGCAGACCTATGTACAAGTGAAGGGGGGCAATTTCATTTTAAAATTAAAATTTTAGCCCTCAAATTTTTTTTATAAATTTCAAATTTATCCTTTTTAATTTTGACTTTTTGCCCCCCTCCCCTTAATATTGATTTCAACTAAATTTATCCCGTTAATATTAATTTCAACCAAATTTACCCCCTTAATTTAAAATCCTAGGTCTGCCCTTGCTAGAAGGGTGCATCATGTGAAAGGATAATTATTAACCAAGCAACCACGAGGCTCAAGGTGAGGATCGAAAGTATCGGTTCAAAGTAGACTTCTATGCAGATTGAGAAAGCAAGACATTGAACTTGACAGGAAAAGAAAACTGACTAGTAAAGAATGCCACAATATGCACGCTAGAGACGCTAATCTTTTATCAGGAGATCATAAAAAGAAAATTCCAGTGAAGAACCGGCAAATGAAATTAAAGCAGAAGCACCTTTAAGACTATCAGAGAACAGCAAGCTCTGCTGCATGGAAACCTCGTCATAATTTGATGCCTCCTTAGATACTGAAGATGCAGTCATTGTTCTGTCTTTTAGTCCCTCATCCTGCAGCAATGAAAATGACCAATTTTCAAACCAAAGTTAAAGAACACACACCTGCAGTTGCAAAACCAGGGAAACAAGATAATAGTCGAATGCTGATCTTCTGGTAAACATTATTTAGTCATATTTCCCAAAAAAAAATATTCTTCTTTGAACCCAGAACCACAAACCCAATTATATCCTCAGAGTCAGTAATTTAGAATGCCTCAAATGAATCTACAATGCAATGGCACTGGCAAATCCACCAACTGAGCAAGTAGGCGGCAAACTTCAGTTATATAAGGAGTTAAGAAATAGAGAGGTTATACCCAAAATATAATTTTGAAACTCAAAACAGTTCAGAGAATCAAAAAGAAAGGGGATGCAGAAACCATCTTCCCTGGCCAGTTAATACTAAAAAGAAACCAAAAGCACAAACATTTGCATAATATAAGGCAGGCAGTACTCTGGCAGTTGCCATATCTTACAACATTCAAAAGAGAAAAAGCAAACTTTAAGTAATTAGAGGACATACTCAAAATTCTTATCAACTCCAAGTCTGCTACACTTGCAAGTAACCCATTTTTCTGAATCTTCACCAAGACTCAAACTTTATCGAAATAATTAAATAAACACTCCAAAAAGCAAGTCTCGACGAATCCTTAAAATCAGAAAAGCTGCAAAATTTTCAATTCCCACCCATTGGTTGCTGAGGAAACAACTAAAACGATCCTAAGTAAGACAGTTTTGTACTACAACTCAGTAAAGGTAGCAACTTTACAGGGCAATTTAAAAATTTACCCACTTAATAAGAATATACAGCAAAAAGGACTGGATTTTCTAAGCGAAAATAAAGGACAAACCTGATCCTACGATTATAGAACAAACTGGGTTAAGCTTCTGCAACTGAGACTATAGCCAGAACTCATTTGCCCCAACTCAAATTCATTAACCAAGCCGATGTGGAAAGTGAAACCCAGAGAGGGAAACAGGCCAAAAGCCAAATAAAGTTCAGAATGAAGGGGACAGTAGAAGCTGTATATAACGTCTGGTGTGGAGATTTTTGACTAAACAACAGAAAACGACAAACATTTGTCAAAGTAGTTTAAGAGGAAGCAACAAGAGCAACATAAAAAGCAAAGAGAACATCTTCAAAAGGGACTGATTAGAAGAGGAGGAGACAGGCATTAAGGTTAACACGTTTGAAAAAAGAATCAAAGTTTATGATACAGTCCACGCCTTTTTGAAGCAAAAACTGCCTCCCCAACCCCATCAGTAATCATTTGAGCCAATTTTTAGTGGAACCCACTTCTTCCCACTGTTAATTTCTTTTTTTTTTTCCGATTTTATTTATTTATTTATTTATTATCTTAATCGACTAGAAGATAAGATTCCTCATGTGAAAATAGAAAAAGCAGAAAAATTGCAGACCTTGGCAGCCAAAGCCCATTTCTCCACAGGTCACGGAGGAACTGATGGGTTGATTTTAAACCGTTTGATTTAACAGATTAACCATTAAAACATAGAGAAATGTAGTCTGTTAAAAAAAAAAAAAACAGAGAGAGAAGCAAGTTGCGGGCTGTTTTTCATAGGGGTGAGCATGATCGGTTAACCAATCCATTACCATCAGTCCATTAATATCGATTTTTTGAAATTACAGTCTATTACCATCGGTTAACCGGGACAAAAATTAAAATGGTGCAAGTTGGGAAACTATTTCCCGGTCTGGTGTGTGTTCAAAACTATTTCTGAGAGAGGGGTTTTATTACGAAGACGCAGGAGAGACCTGCCGCAGCTCTCAGCTGCGGCATGTGCAAAGGGGGAACTGCCCCTGCCCTCTGTCTGGAAGACAGTCACGCGTGACACTGTTCACGCGTGACTGTTACACATCGGGAAGATTGGAATGAAGTAAATTGAAGGATGGATTGAGATCCATCTCTTTAAAAATGCAGATTTTCAACATCACGTCACTTTATTCTCATTACATTTTTATTTGGTTTACGCTGTGTTGTTCTCCATTTGCAAGAATAGGAAGTTAAAGGTATTCTTTTATTGTTTTTTATTATTATTTACAAAATTTAAGGTTAGATTTAATTTACAAATTTTTTAGAATAATTTATACAATAATGATGTTGATTAAATAATTAATTCTATTATATTACAATTTGTAGGTATATTCTCCCTGTTAATTCGACCATTAAAAAAAAGGCAAGTTATTATTTATTTTTTCGATTAATTTAATTATAATTATTTAATTTATTTACAAAATTTAAGGTTAGATTTAATTTACAAATTTTTTAGAATAATTTATACAATAATGATGTTGATTAAATAATTAATTCTATTATATTACAATTTGTAGGTATATTCTCCCCGTTAATTCGACCATTAAAAAAAAGGCAAGTTATTATTTATTTTTTCGATTAATTTAATTATAATTATTTAATTTATTTACAAAATTTAAGGTTAGATTTAATTTACAAATTTTTTAGAATAATTTATACAATAATGATGTTGATTAAATAATTAATTCTATTATATTACAATTTGTAGGTATATTCTCCCTGTTAATTCGACCATTAAAAAAAAGGCAAGTTATTATTTATTTTTTCGATTAATTTAATTATAATTATTTAATTTATTTACAAAATTTAAGGTTAGATTTAATTTACAAATTTTTTAGAATAATTTATACAATAATGATGTTGATTAAATAATTAATTCTATTATATTACAATTTGTAGGTATATTCCCCCTGTTAATTCGACCATTAAAAAAAAGGCAAGTTATTATTTATTTTTTTGATTAATTTAATTATAATTATTTAATTTATTTACAAAATTTAAGGTTAGATTTAATTTACAAATTTTTTAGAATAATTTTTTATAAGTGTAGATTTATTTTTTTTCGTGTAAATATGTATGAAAATGGTGAATTTAAAGTTATATTTGTTTGATTAGTTTGGAAAAAATGTAAAATCCTTAAGTGAAAAAATTTAAAAATATTTGTATGCAAAATATAAAGCATGATTTATTTTGTTGAGATATTTATTTTAAACAACATGTGTATTTGTACGTTTAATCTAGATTTGTTGGGGTATTTTTTTTTTAAATATTTGTGGATTTTATTAATGTGGTCGAAAATGTTTTATAAAATATTTATATATTATTGAAATGTAGGTTAAATTGTTGTAGTTAATAATAATTAGAAATAGTATTTATGAACGAGTAAACTATTGTCATTATATTTACACTTAGGCTATTGAAAAATGAATCAAATCGGGAACCAGCAATATATAAATCCGGGTCCAATAATTGAAGATCTGCTGAAATTGCAAGAAAAACATCGTGCAGACGCAGTTTGGAGCAATAATGTATGTATATTTTGACGCATTAATTAAACGATATTATTAAGTTTAGTAAAGGCGACATAAAGAGACGCTTATACAATCGGTAAATATCGATATTCAGGTTGATCATGATGTATTATTTGCACGTCGAGCAAGCGTGGATAGGCATTATAGGAATATTGATCCGAGGATAGTACAATACCTGCGAGTAGCAGGATTTTACGGTGTTTCGCAGATCGGTGTTATGCCCGTTGATTGCAATTTAGTAACTGCACTAGTGGAGAGATGGAGACCGAAGACACACACTTTTCACCTTGCTGTAGGTGAAGCATCAATAACACTCCAGGATGTGGGGATCCTGACCGGTCTACCCATTGAAGGAGTAGCTGTGACGGGTCATTTGAACTATGATTGGGCGGAGCTGTGTGGTCGGCTATTGGGACAAGTTCCACCAGATGACGTTCTGAAGGGCAATCAGGTAAAAATGACATGGTTAAGCAGGACTTTCAACGCTTTACCAGTCGATGCTAATGAATACACTGTGCAATGCTTTAGCCGGGCATGGATTTTGCGTTGTATTGGTGGATTATTATGTCCATCGCAATCGAATAATTATATTCACTTAATGTGGCTCCCGTTATTGGAGCATTTAGATCAAGCCGGTAACTATAGTTGGGGGTCAGCTTGCTTGGCATGGTTATACAGAGAGCTATGTCGGGCCACTCGACCGAGTGTAAATGGTCTGGGTGGTTATCAGCAGATTATTCAGATATGGGCATGGGAGAGACTCCCTCAATTTCGTCCAGTTTTTTTGCAAAATGTTGTTCTTAATCAGACCATGCCATATGCTTACAGGTAAAATTGATTTATTATATCGTATATCGGTATGTAATTTTTGAAGTATTTGATCGATATTCTAACGTGACATTAATTTTGTCATCAGGTGGCGATCTCCATTCGATAATAGAATTAATAATAATAAAAATATTACTGATTTTCGCATTGAGCTAGATATTCAGCGACCTGATCAGGTGGGGATAAAAATTTTCATTCCTTGAATTTCCATGTATTGAAAGTAAATTTGAGACAACTTATTGATGAATTTTGTAAATTTTCAGATGGATTGGGAGACGTACAATAATAGCATGCACTTGCTGCCTAATTATTGTAGAGACGGTATCAACAGTTGGAGATCAGTTGTGCCCATGGTATATTTCCATATTATCGAGTGGCACCAACCTGATTGATGCCTTAGACAGTTCGGAATGGACCATCCGATTCCATTCGAACCTCAAAATAATGATATTGTGCACTCTATTGACCTGCGAGGGCACAGTGATATAAATTGGGGGGATAAATTAGCAAGTTTTATTCACGAGTGGGGCAACCGATGGAATCGAGTTGTCATGACTCAGTTACTTGATACTCCATTACATATGAGATCACAGTACATGCAATGGTATATTGCACGTACTAGACGCTGGATTACCCAAATTGGTGCTTCACTAGGAGCTACGGTATGATTTATTGCTTTCATAAAATTTTCATTAATGAAATAATTTTTTGCTAATCCGAAAAGTTATTTATTTATCTGCAGGCCGATGGAGCTGAAAGGATTTATCATGCAGATATTAATGCATCATCGAATGAAGTTGGTAATATTTGTCTTACATCTGAAAGTATTTTGGGTGCTATTGGAGAAATAGGGAGAACATCGAATATTTATCCCCGTCAGCCAGGTCCAGATCCCATGGAGATACAACCGCTATCAACTCCATACGAGGATTTTCGGTCGTCAGCCCGTAGCAGGAGGGGAATGGGCGAAAGACGTACAACTGTTGCATCAATTCCCATTCAGCCTGGAGTACACCAAGTCCCCCCACCCATGTCATGGCCTTATTTTGTTGACCCGTCTTCAAGTTCATTTGATATCCCTTCTATTGGTCAGGCACAATTCGATCAAGCTAGCTTTTTGCCGACGGAACCTGGTCCATCAAATTACTATGAGGCTGAAGCTGGCACTTCAAGATACAATGTTGATTTGAATGTAAGTCTTTCTGAAGGAGAGCATCCAACACGTCACTTATACGGACAGGCTCAGCAAGATGATTTTTTTCAACAGCTACTGGACAACTCAAATATGGGGACTACTATGGGCTTAGCAGATCAGCCATTATATAGTGGCGATTATAATGATGTCATGCATATACCACACGATGCAAACCCGTACGAGATGCGTGATCAATTTGATACACATAGCAGTTCATCTAGTAGTAGTAGTAGAAGGAGAAATAGGAGACGTTGAAAAAATTATGTGTATTTGGACATTGACATTTTAATGCCAAAATTATTGTTTGTGTATTTTCTAAGCATCTAAATTCATTCTTGAGTATTTTCTTGAATAACAATTTTATATTAAAATTGTTTTTTTATAGTTTTATTTTCTTACTTAGCTTAGAAATTTTCACAAAACAAATTGGAGATATCTGAAATACAACTAAACATTGACATATAATTATAATTATGTTACGCAAAATTTAATACGCATTAACAAAGTAAATAAATTAAATTTCATAATTGTTCATATAATACCATTACACAATAACACACATGTTGTTGCACAATTTCAACTTCTGAATGATTGATTCGATGGTCCAGCGCCACTTGTACATGTTTTTTTATTGTGTCCAACATTGCCACATTTGCTGCAATGACCAACATTACTCCTATCACGCCTATCCATCTCATTCCGTATACGATTTGTTTTAGGCCAACCCTTCTTCATCATTAGTTCCATATCAGGTGCCAACTTAGGACCATAATACTGCGGCCAATATGCTTTATGTGCCATTGGACGGAATTCCCCATCGTAGCATTTTAGTGCCTCTGTAATGGTATAACACTTATCGACAAATGTGTAAGGATCAATATGTCTATGCATGCAAGCTGCAATGGCGTGCGAGCAAGGTATTTTCATTCCTTGAAATTGTCCACACTCACATTCACGCTTGTCCAGACTTAATACATAAGTATCAACCTCTGTGTTTTCTTCTGGTGCACTGTATGCTATGACACTAAAGAGCCCGTACCGATTGTCATACTGCACGACCATGTGTCCTCTCGCCTTGATGGAATTCTTCGACATAACTTGAACACATTTTGATGTGAACCGTAAACCTTCAGTCATTTTACTTATGTACATTTGCCTCCGCTGATCGTAAAATTTAACCAGCCTGCCGAAAACGTGTTCAACAATCGTTGTTATGGGCATCATGCGTACACCTTTCAGCGCGCTGTTCACACTCTCAGCAATGTTTGTAGTGGCATGCCCATACCTGTAGCCGCCATCCTCGGAAAATGTCCAGCGATCTAGAGGCACTCTCATAGCCCAGTTGTACGATTCCTCGTCCATCTCTTTAATCTTGTCCATGTGCTTAGTGAAGATACGCTTCTGATATTGTGTACCTACATCGAGATGTTTAAGAAGTTAATGCAAATAAGCAAATTAGACAATTCAAAATAAAGTACATTAATGCTTGCCATGTAATTGCTTACCAGCTTTGTAAAGCAGATCTTTTATTGTTTTATTCCTATGATGGGTGTTGTAGTTGCTGACGAAGTGCCGCAAACATAACCTATGAAATGACAATGGTTCCTTCCAACCACTTCTTTTGTCACGGAACACTGCCATTATACCAGCATGTCTGTCTGATATAACAGTTATTCCGACACTTTGGGTCATATATTTTCTAATCAAACTCATGAACCACGCCCAACTTGATTTATTCTCAGACTCCACAATAGCAAATGCTAGTGGGAACAACATACTATTTCCATCAACTGAACTAGCAATAAGCAGCGTCTGATGGAATTTTCCTGTCAAAAAGGTTCCATCGATCAACAAAATTGGTTTACAATGAAGAAACCCATCAATGGCCGGTTTGAAGCTCCAAAAAACCCTTTGAAATTGCCTGACATTAGGGAGGTTTGTTTCCCGCGTCTTCAACTCGTAAACAGTACCGGCATTGTAATTTTGCAATGCATGGAGAAAGCTCGGTAATGTCTCGTACGACTCAACGTAGTTGCCGAATACTGTCTCTACTGCACCTATTTTAGCATACCAAGCTTTTTTGTATGATACCTCAAATTTAAATTGCTTCTTAATCGCCGCGATGATAACATCAACAGGCAGTGTCGGATTCTTACTAACCATTCCCATTATACAATTGCGAATGACTTTCGAGCCGAGTTGTCTGTGATCCTTTGTCAGATTACTAGATAGGCATGAGTGCGGATCACCGTACCTTGTTATTTTCCATAAAGGACAATTCCCTTTTCTTGCTGCTCTTAACCTCCACTTGCAGCCATCTTCAGACATTGCACATCTCAATACCCAAAATGTTGGTTTTGATTCAACAACGCGATAGTCAACATTTCTTGTAATTGAAAACTTTTTCACACATGATTGCACTTCTTCCTTACTGTTGAAAACTAAGCCCATTGATAACTCGGACACACCATCCCATGTCTTGAATTGAACAACTTCTGAAAGATTAACTTGTGCAGCATCGAAATCAATTTCTGTATAGTGCTCAGAAGGAAAATTGAAGTTTGCTTCAGCAATCCCTTCGCATGGATGAACTGATCCTAATGGACTCACATCTTGCGAATATGAACTCGCATCACCTCCATCAAACTCATATTCATCACTTTCTGAGCTTATGCTTTCATTTTCAGCGTCCACATCCTCATTGGATGACATATATTCATTACTTAATGCCCCCACATCTTCATCATCCGTGCGGCCACAATCAAATGAAGGATCATCTCCGGAGATAGAATCACCTAGTAAGTCACAATCCCGTCGAGAAATAGATTCATTTGCTGGTTCAGGTGCTGGTACTGCCACATGAGAAACAGATCGGCGTCTTCTCACATCTGCACATCCCCCTCCAAGATTTTGTTGGTTGACTTCTGCTATCTGGGAAACAGACTGGCGTTGACTGCGATCAGGAATCTGAGAAACAGAATGTCGTTGGCGACTACATTCCATATTAGTATTTGTTGCTGCACTCGGTATCGCCTCCAAATTAATTGCATTTGAGCGTCTTCCAGATCTGTTGCCAAAAAGAGACTTACTGAAAAAATTACCAACCCTTCTGCTAAATGACCGTCTTGGTTGGCTCACACTTGGGGTAGGTAACTGGCTTGTTGCTGGACATATATGAACGTGTGGTGATCTGTCACTTGCTTCTGTTCCAAGTAATGAACCATCTCGTCGACTCTGAGACCGTAACTGATGACTAGGACTAGCAGTCCCTCGATTGCTAAATGATCGTCATTCTCCACTTTGATCCACATTTGCACCTGCAACATCATACCGTTCTCCAAGAAAATTAGATTGAGATAACATTTCAATTTCATGTCGACTCACAGATTGCATGGGCTGACTGGGACCAACATCATTTACATAAATTTGTTGATTTCCAAAGATGTTTTCTGCGCCAACTTCTTCATTTACATCCTCACAACCGGCTGCATACGTTGGTATATCAGCTCCTGCTTCCGCCTTCTTAACTTCAATAATTAATTCAACCATCGTATAACATTCATATTTTCTTAAATTTTCATATATAATCTCAATATCATCGTCATCTTCCAAATCCACTGACGTCCAGTATAATGATACTTGATTGAACATTGGAACTTTGTAAATAATTTTAGAAATCTCATCGTTCATACCTAAGCCTAATTTAACGTGAATTTTATGAACCAATTCTCGAAATGTCGGCTTATTTTTTAATCTCAATCTCTTTGTTTTGGCATTTAGCCCAGATATGTCATATTGAAAGTTTCCCGAATCATAACTTATTATTCCTCCAGAATGCAAATAAAAGTCGGTGAATGTTGCCATATTAAAAGCGCCTGTCAGTTGAATATGCACTTAATAATAATAATAATAATAATAATAATAATAATAATAATAATATTCACTTCAAAAAAATTATATTTAACATCTACGACAAAATAAAATCAACAGATCAGGAATACATAAATATTTTAGACAATATTTACCTTCCCATTTATAGAATTCACAAAGTAGTTCTAAACAATACAAATCACATGGTAATAAAAAATATAATTCTCAACAAATTAATACATATTTTTTTTAATTTCGTTTACAAATATTTTAAAGCGATGCAATTAGGGGTGAGCATGGTCGGTTAACCGGTCCATAAGCTCCAGTCCATTAACCAGTCCATTAATATCGGTTTTTTGAAATTCCAGTCCATTAACCAGTCCATTACCATCGGTTAACCAGTCCATCGGTTTCGGATTTTCGGATCGATTACCCAATATTTTTCGGTTAACCATTATAATTATAAATATATTCATAAATAAAATTAAAATGTTCAACATACTTAAAAATTACAAATTTTTCACTATAATATAACATTATTGTTGTTAAAATAAAAATATTTGGTGGATATAAGCAAATTTGTTTTGAAAAATTAATAATTAATAAGTAAATATATTAACTGGTCTATAATCACTTTTAATTAGATAAATTGTTATACTTACTAATAGCCAATTTAAAAAACTTAAAAATTTTAAAATAATTAGTATAATGAAAAAAATACATGATCGCCTTTAATTAGGATAAATTGTTATATAAATTGTTATAAATTATTAAAAATTAATAAATTAACTAAAAATTCGGTTTCGGTTCGGTTAACCAGTCACATAGTCAAAAACCATTAACCAGTCCATTAATATCGGTTTTTTCAAAACACTAACCATTAACCAGTCCATTACAATCGGTTAACCAGTCCATCGGATTCGGTTTCGGATTTTTTTTTGGTTAACCAAGTCCATCGGTTTTTTTGCTCACCCCTAGATGCAATTACTTTCTTAAATTTTTCACCATATTAATCACGTACACAGAGCATTAAACTGATAATTACCGTAAACGTAATCACACATAGAAACAAAATTTTCACAAACATATCAACACAATAATAACTTCATGCTCGCATAATAAATGTACACTTGTCTATAAAAATTATTTTTACATACCAATGCAACTTGTCATAACTTAAATCTGACTAAACAAACAAAAATTAAATTAAATTTACAATTATCTTAAACAAGATTTCGGATTAATTTCGCAAATTCATATTACGCAAATAAATCACTTTACATTACCATAACACAATATAATTTCTATTTTATTTTTTTTTTATTTCTAAAACATTAATTTGTTGTCTACAAAATTTACATTAAAATAATTATGCAATGTCAAACGAAAATTAAATAATAACTTACCTGTTTTACTTGATCCGTTAAATTGCCAAATAAAATAAACCTACAACTCACAAAATAATACAATTAGAAATTTAATCACCATTATTGCTGAAATCATTACAAAAATATAATTAATTTTTGCATATAGTTGATAACTAACAACAAACATTAAATGTTCATAAAAATTAGGAAAAAACCCGTTACCTGTGCTTGAACCCTTGCTCCTTCAGATAACTATATGAAATTTGGAAAATAGGCTAAGAACAACAAAATGCAAACTAAATTTCAAAATAATGGAAATGAAGAACTCGGAAATTTTAAAAGCATGGATCTGAAAATTTATTTCAATTGGGTTTTAATTTTTTCCCTTTACAGACTGTCCTCCAGGCGGAGGACGGTGGGGAGTTCCCCCTTTTCACATGTCGCAGCTCTCAGCTGCGGCATGTGATGTCATATGCCGCAGCCCTGAGCTGCGGCATATGACGTGGAAAATGACGGTCCCTCACGTCATTTTCCGCAGGTCTCTCCTGCGTCTTCATAAAAAATCCCTCTCTCAGAAATAGTTTTGAACACACACCAGACCGGGAAATAGTTTCCCAACTTGCACCATTTTAATCTTTGTCCCCGGTTAACCAGTCTATCGGTTTCGAATTTTTGGATCGGTTATCCAATATTTTTCGGTTAACCACTATAATTATAAATATATTTATAAATAAAATTAAAATGTTCAAAATACTTAAAAATTAAAATTTTTTCACTATAATATAACATTATTATTGTTAAAATAAAAATATTTGGTGGATATAAGTAAATTTATTTTAAAAATTAATATTTAATAAGTAAATATATTAATCGGTTCATAATCACTTTTAATTAGATAAATTATTATACTTACTAATAACCAATTAAAAAAATTTAAAAACTTTAAAATAATTAGTATAATAAAAAAAAGTATATGATCACTTTTAATTAAGATAAATTGTTATAAATTATTAATAAATTAATTAAAAATTCAGTTTCGGTTCGGTTAACCAGTCATATAAGTCAAAAACTATTAACCAGTCCATTAATATCGATTTTTTTCAAAATACTAACGATTAACCAGTCCATTACAATCGGTTTATAACCAGTCCATCGGTCCGGTTTCGAATTTTTTTTTTCGGTTAACCGAATCCATCGATTTTTTTCTCACCCTAATTAAAAGGCACGCGAGAGCTGCTATTTTTCACCTTCGTACTCCTAGCAACCTACACGCTGGATTTGCTTATGTTTTTTTAAGACATTATGTTTATGGTAACTACTCAATTTCTTTACTGAGCTTCTAAAATATACTTACCCAAAAATGGGTTAGGAATTAGGATGGATTTAGATCGGCCACTATTTTACAACTCATAAATAAATAAGAATAATTATAAATCGATTGGTTCATGATCTATTTTCACTTTTAAAAAAAAATTAATTAAAAATACAAGAAATATGTATATATAATTTATAAAATAATAATTTTTGCATTCATAATATAAAATTCAACAAAATCACAAAAGATATAAACTGACGGATCATAAACAAATCATTTGAGCGGCATATGAAATCGAGCCCACATTTGCCACTTCCACGATTATATTATTAGTTTATGTTTCCAACAAATTTTATTTCACTCGACTTGATAATCTTTTAGAATTTTTTTCTAACATTTTAAATTTGAAGAATTATTATTGACATATTTTCTTATTTTATTTTTATCATTAAATTAAAAAATACATAATTAAGAGAGTGAGGTAATATAATTATAAAGAATTGACAAAATGATATTTTACTAAATTATATTTAAAAAATTTATAGTAGAATTTATGTTAATGATTTCATTGATATATGTTAGAAGTTTAAAATTTTCAAATTGAGTAAAATGAGATTAATTTATATTATTTTAATAAAGAACTATAAAATTTTAAATTCAACTCCCAATTAAATTATTTTAACAAATAAAAGAAATACTTAATGTTGGAAAAATAAGGGCAAACGACAATATCATAGTTATCTCTTGTAGCTTAAAAATTTTGCGAAAACGAATATAAGAATCTATTTTTGTGTTACTAGCCAACCTTTTATCCACTTGCCAGGTAACAACTACTTTTCACATTCTAAAAATCCCTCTATGATTTTTAACTACGAGAGGGAGAATATTTTCTTTTACATTATTTTCACATGTTAAATCTGACTTCTTATTATCTATTTATAGTATCATTTTACTAGAGACAAATCTCCAGTATAACTCAAACTATTTTTGAAATAGGATAAAATAATTATGTTCAGATAAAGATACTTGTATTTTTATCTGATTATTCAAATTCAAATGATAATTTAAATCTTATTTGATATGTAACTCTATCCATATCTAAAGTCATAGATGTAATCCAAATTCCGTCATATTCCACTTGCACATAATGGAACAATTTTCAATCATAATCTCCAGTCATAGAGGCAGATAGACCGTATAATCAGTATATTTCGAGAGTACTAATGCTATACACCGGTTAAGGATATATAGCATATCAAAAATAATATCCTTTTATCCACGTATGCCTAATCATAAATGGTCTTTTCATATTTATTATTTTAACTTATGATCTTATAAAATAACTTTCATATTCACTATTATGTTTCTACTTATAGAAATTATAATAGACATGCTAATAAACCTCGAAACCGTTGAATGTGATCAAAAAGCTGTTTTTTCCTCTTACTATATACCATCCATCATGATCCAGCTAGCTTTTCTAACTAGATCCGTCAGGCCAAATTTTTCTCATAGCCTCTTAGATACTAATTAAGCTAGTTACACTAAACGATACTTCAGAAATAAGTTAAGGGTCCAAAGGATCAAAATTCAAATAGGGTCTCACATTAGGGAAAAGTTTAGATTAATAATATTAAATTTTCATCTTTTTGTCGACTTAAACACACATGGTATGAAACATGTGTTACGGTATTCTTTTTTTCCCTTAAAGGAGTGCATGTCTCACAAAATATATAACACCATACAGAAGCATAAGATTGCAATGCGCCAAACCATTTAACTTTAGTTCGTTTATTTAAGGATTACTTTTGGCCTTTGGACAGAATATGGTAGTTACGTTTTAACTTACCATGAAAACATACTCAATCTTGATTTAGATCTTAATTAAAAGCATACAACCTCATGTATATCTTTACCTCGCACCTTAACAAGGTTAATCTTGTGGTTTCTACAAAATGATACTTTTATTTTGAATAGGCTCTCAAGCTTTATCATATGTTCAAAATTCGCCTCATTTTAGTCTTTGTCAACTTATTGACAAAACTAAGGTAAACACCCTTGTGAATGGGTTACCTCTCTGTCCGACATGCTTAATCTCATAATAAACAATAGTAAATATTCAAACTCATGTATTGCCAATAATGAACTTGCTTATTATTCATAAGTAATAATATTAAGGGTTTATATATAAATAAAAACAGTACAAATCAAATTCTACACAAACCATGAAATCTAACATATTTATCAAACACATGGATGCCATTTTTCGCTTTGACCTCATGGATGCCATTTTTTCTTTCATTGATTTATTCCATTTTTCCTTAGCTGGGCATGAGAGAGCCTCTTGAACATTTTTGGGCTCTTTTTCATTTTGTGTGGGTAACCAAAATGGTTTCGTTCGAGCCTTTAATTTCAAATCATCAGCACATAACACTTATCATTTTAGATTTTTGTAGTTCCGAATCTTAATAAACATATTTCATGTATTCATCGTAATTCGAAAGACTTCTATTGTATTCAATTTTCATACTTCCACTAGAGTCAGGATCACTGAAATAAGGGTCTCAAACATTTAGATCATTTGGTGGAGTAAGGTCTTGATCCTTTTCCTTTAATTTTCTCCCACTCGGATGGAGTAATCTTAATGGTTCTTCTTCTCGAGTTTCATAGTAAGTGAAATCTTAATTTACTTTGCTCAACTTTTTCCTAAGAATGCAATGTCTTGTGATTCAAATTATGTCATTGTTCCATTCTCCTGCTTACCTACGAAAATGTATCCTTTTGATACTCCAAAATATCTCACATAGATCTATTTTTACCTCTAGGTCTTAATTTACTAAATTTGCTACAGGTGTTATGGACATAAGCAGCACAACCTAAGGTCAGGTTGTCGACCAGTCCATAACTCAAACGGTATGGATGTGACAGATTTGAAGGAACGCGATTTAGAATATATGTGGTAGTTAATAAAACATCTCTTTAATAGGAGATTAGCAAATTTGCCTTCGCTGTAACACCCCCAACAAGAAACAAAACATATACAAAACCGAAATAGAACAACAAGGGTGTCACACAGACAAGCTGAAAACTTGGTTAGATAATCCTAGTAATCTATCATGCATTCTATCAAAATATAATTCTATACAAATTGAAATTTTTCTCAAGCAAACTAAGAGGCTTTTTCATCCAAAAAAAGCATAATATATTAATTACATACAATACTCATAACCAATATTTACAATTTACAAACATAATATTAACTTCATTACATGACAAAATGGACCCTACATGATCCCCAAATACATACAAAAAGAACCTATATCTAAAACTTCTACTCCTGTGCTGGCCCTGACCTCTACAACTTGTCTTCACGCTCAACTTCTGTACCTAGACCTACTGGATAAGAGCCTGTGCTAAGCATAAAGCTTAGTGGGGAACTTTAGGTTCTGAATGACCGCTCACAATATTTGTTCCACAAGAACATAAATAGCAATAAAAGAAATTGAATAAAGAGTAAAACAAAACAATAATAAATTATACAACTTAGTTATGTAACATTATTACCACCTTTAGAAATACTAGATGTGAGTCGTTACTCTTTAGGTCAAGCCCCATTCATATACTCTTATTTCATATCAAATACAGATCAATATTAAATAAATACAGATTTACATAATCAATTATAGACGCCTGCCATAATAGAAAGTGGATAATCAGGAGGGTACAGGACTTCCCGAAAGAAGTATTTAGATCGGAACCTCGTAGGGTATAATATATCTAAATCCCCGAAGGAATAAACATCAGGATAGGTATTCCCATAATAATTTGAGACTTTTAGTCTCTCACCAAATAACACCGTAGTGTTATAAATATAGCAGCTGCAACAGACTTCGTATAGGCATGATTATATATCCACACCCTAATAATCTGGCAGGTCTTTATCGATATAAAATCAATATCACTTATATTCAAACTTAGATAGTACTTCAGAATCAGAAATACATAATTTAGATTGTTCAGTGCAGTTATCATAATGAAGATATTATGCCAATGATAGATACCTTTACATCATTTATATATTATTAATGTTCATGCATAATTGAAATCATATTCATATAAATATATTATACTTCAAATGTATTACCAGTCTACATATTAATTGCAAGTCTTTAGAAATATACGAGACAAGTTTCAAAAAATTTAGACTGAAATCGGGTTAAAAACGGAGAGAAAACTCGATATTAAAAGCCAAAAATTGCATGTTAAACGGCGGGCAGGATTTCTTGACCACCGTATAAAATGATAAAATTCTGGAATACCTGGATAAAAGCTAATTACATGGCGGGAAGAAAATGTCACACGGTGGGTAGGGGTGGTTACACGGTGGGCAAAAATCCTTGACCCCTGTGTAAACCAAAAAACATGCAAAAATCAAATTTCAAAATGCATTTACATAGTGGGCAGAAAATGTCACACGGTGGTTAGGGGGTTACATGGCATGTAGAAAATATCACACGGTGGGCAGGGGTGGTTACACGGCAAGCAAAAATTTCTGATCCCTATGTAAACCAAAAAACATGCAAAAATCAAATTCTAGAATACATTTACACGGTGGGCAGAAAATCTACAAGGCCGACAGAAGGGGTCGCACGGTAGGCAGGAATTCCTGACCGCCATTTAAGATTTGAAGATGAATTCTAAGCAAAAACAAGCAATCCAGAAGCCATTTACATTACAGAGAGGAATTCCTGACCGCAATGTAACCTTGTTACATTGCTTACTAAAATAGGGTATAACAGAGTAGATTTCATTGCTCAATTTCTAGGTTTTTTCACCTAGAAAAATAAATTTTTAGGCCAAAGTTCCTCTTAAAATATGTTTATCTATGTCTTAAGTTTCTAATGACACAAAATTTACTTCATTTGAGCTTGCATTTTATGAGATACACCTATAAGAATAGAAATTGTTCCCAAAACGGGACAAATTCAGATGTTAATTTTCAACTTCCATTTGAGGTGTCTTAGAGCCTGAATTAAGTAAATTTTATCCTAGGCATTTAAAGTTCTCTATCATAAGAAAATTTTCCAGCTGAATCACTCCAATTGGAGCTCTAAAAGTTTAGATATACTCAAAATACTCAAATGTGTACTGTAACACCTAACTAGCAGAAACTTCTTAGGTTCTCCTCATTTAAACTCATGCACAATCATCTTAATCAAACTTTATTAAGTCCTTTTTACGTTCGTTTAAGAATTTTTCACCTTCATACATATCACATATGCAAATTCATAGGGAGAAAAGTTCCTAAACTTGGAGTTTAGTCCCTCTCTTCTTCTCAAGCTCTTTCCACTACACCTTCTCCTTTCCTTTACCTTTCTTTGTTAAGCCTTCAACTACAAAACCAGAATTTTATCTTATAAAATTTCTTTGGCGCAATTCTCTACAAACTCATGCTTGAAAGAAAAAGGAGAGGTTAGTGTTAAGAACTTACCAATTTACACAGAATTCCTACACTAAATTCATCTAATCAAAAGAAGTAATCATATGGATGCTTGAAGGAGCTAATATTGGTGTGGGAAGGGTGGAGAGAAATTCCAAAATTCTTCCTCCTTTCTCCCACCGACTTTAGCTTTAAAAATAACCCATCAATTCCTGTAATTTTGGAACTATTAACTATTAGTTTTTGTTGGCCAAGTTTCACAATTTCATAGTTAATCCTTCTTCCTTCTCTTTTCTCAAATTAACTTTATAATTAAGTTATGCTTGCAATTAACCCTCAAAGTTATTCCTTTAATGCATATGAGTCACATTATAACAAACTTCCAAATTACCACACCATGACGAAACTTTTTATTTAATGATGATTTCGTCCTTTTGACACGTCCACCACCAACCAAGCATATTCAGTTACTAGATAGGCCTAACCATGACTTAGTATGACTAAGGTATGTTTTGAGGCCTTACATTTGCCATCATAGATCTAACCATATCTAAGAAAATCCTATTGTTTTGTTGTGGAGTTCTAGGAATGGATAACTGATGCTTAATCCCCTTTTCATCACATAAATCTTTAAATTTATGGGAAAGATATTCCTGACTTCTGTCGATTCTTAAAGCTTAATCTTCCTGTTTAATTAATTCTCAACTAAGTTTATATAATTCTTAAAGCAACTCAATGCTTCTGGCTTATAAAAAATCAAATAAGACATGAATATACCTAGAATAGTCATCTATAAATGTGATAAAGTAATAGGCTCCATGTAGCACCCCAATATCCCCCATAAGGATTTTGGAGTCGCTACGCACGCATACAAACAAACTATGCATACTAAATGGGTCAAACACTGTAACAAACTACTTATAAGCTGAATATCAATAATGACAAATATATATACACGCATAAACAAACTTTAGTCGATAATAATATATAATATCAGTATCCTTATATCAATACATGAACATTATCCTTAAGAACATTTACACTTGTTACATATAACTTAATTACAATGCTTCTTTACATAACACTACACTATCCAATAAAAAAAATCTTAAACAAAATGACACATCAAGCTCCAACTCCTAGTGGCCAGCAGATGCATAACTCTTTATACCGAACTTGCATACCTACACGGGAAAACATCCGTCCTAAGCGATAACGGTTAGTGGGGATATACAAATACAATAGACTTCTTACAAAGTCACGCATATCAAATAACAATGAACATATCCACAGAAATCATGTTTATTACATAATAACATTCTTTAACAAATATCTCAGTACTTGCATATTAATAACACATTTATATCATTACGCATACTTGACACGTACTTAATCTTTAGCTTTAACATTTATTATATACGATAAGTGATAACATATCACTACATCACATGCACATTCATATACGTATATCATATTATAGCTCTACTAATTCAATCACAGGCATACAATAGCTATAGCCTGAATTCACATCGATGGTGGATACAGGTACTCTGGATACTGACTAGTAGTATCAAACATCTGGAGAACCTAATCTCAAACATATTAATACCATGAGGTATCAAACTCTAGACACAATGGGTGCCATTCTGGCAACTGCAACTTTAACCCTTTATAGGTATGCCTATCTATCCACTACTCTGACTAATTCAGACTTATAAATATAAACTCTATTCACTAAGCCATATACTTTACATTCACTTAACCATATTTGAAAACATTGCACATACAATTCAATCGTATATAACTATGCAATCATGTACCTATATATACGCGTGTTTATCATTCATGCCAAACTATATCTATTTGATATGCGCACATAGTATAAACAATATCATGAATTCATAATTGTACAATAAACATACCAAATCTCATCAAACATCTCATATATTCTCTTATTTTAACACACTTAAACTTCCTTATGCATAATCATATATAATCCAATGCAATATTACACACATATAAGAACAAATAACTTACATTCAAGACTCTTCACAATATCGCGCTCGCAACAATTATGCTACTGTCGCATTCGCGATAAATTGCCCAAATGACTTCTGTCGCGCCCGCGATAAATGTCACGCTCGCAAAAGAACCCAGTCTGGCAAACCTAAGACTACGGAGCACTCTGTCTCGCTCGCGATAGAGCCTGAACTCTGTGCTCAAACTCCAAACTCACATACCTCTTTAGCACATACTTCTCACAAACTTTCCTATATTCACATGCATGACTACTAAATCAACTAAAACCATGCCACTTCAATTCAAAGCCATAAAACTCATCTTTTAGCACAATCAAACACCAATATAAGCTATAAATAATCTCTAAACAAGTAATCACATGCAAGTAACTTTCTCATACATAACTTATAGCAAACATATAATCAACATGCATATAGTCAAAACTCTATATAACTTCAAGTTGTCAAATAAGCATCTTCAACTCAATAATATTAACCCAAGTACAATTTAACAACTAAAAGAGTTGTTGAATTCTTCCAAAGCCCACATTTACCCCCCAAACTAAACATGCATACATCTATTAGAATTCAATAAAATCCCAAACTAATAAAACATTCATCTCATCAAGAATTAACACATAATCCCAAATCTCAAAAGCAACTTGAATAACTTTTCTCTTCCAGCTTAAATCTTTTTCTTGCCTTTATCTTTCCTCTTGTCTTGCCTTTGTCTTTCCTCTTGTCCAAAGCTTTTTGCACAACCAACCAAATACACACACTTAATCCAATAACTAATCAACTCAAAATCACAACAGAATTGGGTAAAAGAAGATAACTGAAACTATCAACCCCAAACTTACCTTTCTAATTTATCTCTTAATCTCTTCAAACCAATGCAAACTCATATCTTGAAATCAGATGAAGAAGGAGAACGAGAAGAAGAACAAAGAGAGAAAAAATAGGGCACAACTGAATCACATGCAATAATGAGGCAGACTTTGCCTCTCCACTTACCTTTATATTGCATGTAGGAGCTTATGTGGCAAACTCTCAACAAGTCACTTGTCAACCTCTATGCCACATGTCCAGCTTATAGCAAATAATCCACTTAATCCTTTGGCCAACTCCCTTTTAGTCCCTCAATTCAATTCTTTCTTGCAATAACTTTAATTTCTTTTCAATTAGCTCCTCAATTCCCATAAATTCACACTTACACTGTTACTCTTGTATCCCCCCCCCCCCCCCCCCCCCCAACTAATCAATTAACACTATATATTCTTCTAGGATACAATTCGGGTCACTACACCCCGTGCTTTGCCCTCACGTTCATTGGACCACATATGTCAGAATAAACTCACTACAATAGAAATTCAGCTCTAGTTCCCTTTTCAAATAGTTTTCTAGCTAGTTTTTCTTTCAGGCAATATTAACAAATATGTAATTCAATCTTATTTAAATCACTTAACAACCTCACTTAGCAGTTAACTCATTGTTAACGGATTGAACATGGATTTTAATTTTGAAAAATTGATATTAACGGACTGAACTTGAAAAATAAACTGTGAACTAATACACTTGTCCATACCCACCCATAACTATTTTCATTTTTAGGGACCATTTTTTTAAAGAATATTTTTTAAGGACAAATATATCCCATTGCAATATTTTAGGGGGCAAATTTAGTTCTTATCTCTTATTAAATTGCATTAGTTATAATCTCCAAATTCACTAACCTTTAACTTATAATATCAATTTTCAAAAAAAAAATTTTACTATCTAAGGACCATTAATGTAATAAAATAGGTATAACTATGTTGAACTCTTTTTATTTTTATTTTTAAAAAAAAAGAATCATATGAATTTCAACATTCTAATAGGAAAATGAGATCTTCCTTCTTTTTAAAAATAAGTTATATATATATATATATATATATATATATATATATATATATATGTTAGGAAGTTATATTTCTATTAGAATATGAATAAAGTTGAGATGCTCAATACCGATGCAAAAGCCACTAAATTTATTAATTGTTTAGTTTTTGATAATATTTTATTCTATAATGAATTCTTAAGAATCTCATTTATGTTAATTGTCTAATATTATGAGGTTAATTTAGTCCAAATATATATATATGAAAATATTTTACATGTTAATTTAAATTATCAGATTTTTTTCTATATAAATATAAGCATATTTTATGCTCTAGCGATAAACATAAAACATTCTAATGAAATTATTTGTATAGATTATATTATAATAGAAAAAAGAAGTGTTGAGATATGTACAAATTCATTTTACATTTAATTTTATTATTTATATTTATATTTCTATTATTGATGTTAATTTGAATTTTTTTAATTTTTTATAGAGTCATCTTTGTATCACCAAAAATTATCCATTTATAAATATTGATGAGTGATAAATTAGACCATTAATGTAATATTGAGATGAAATTTTTATAACTTGTATTTTTATTTATGATTTGTACTTTTATGTTTAAATTTTTTAGATATTATGTTTTATATTATGGATGAATATTTTTTAATGCTATGCTTCATAGGATAATTATATATATTGGAATTTTTAATGGATAACTGATGGTTAATATTTAATTAACTAAAATTAATTGTTAACCGAATAATAATTAATCAATTGTTAATGGACTAAACTTGAATATTAATTTAAAAAAATTTATATTAATGAGCTGAATTTAAAAACTAGTATTGTGGATCAGTTAACTTACAAAGTAAAAGGAAAAGAAAAAGAAAAAGAAAAAAAGCAGTAAATATTAATAACGAAAATTAAGTGTGCAGATGGATGGAATGGTGGAGTTCGAGTTTCACTCCCTAGAAAAGAAGTTAACCGGTCCATAAGCGCCAGTCCATTAACGAGTCCATTAATATCGGTTTTTTGAAATTTCAGTCCATTAACCAGTCCATTACCATTGGTTAACCAGTCCATCGGTTTCGGATTTTCGGATCGGTTACCCAATATTTTTCGGTTAACCAATATAATTATAAATATATTTATAAATAAAATTAAAATGTTCAAAATACTTAAAAACTGAAATTTTTTTCACTATAATATAACATTATTATTGTTAAAATAAAAATATTTGGTGGATATAAGCAAATTTGTTTTTAAAAATTAATATTTAATAAGTAAACATATTAATCGGTTAATAATAACTTTTAATTAGATAAATTGTTATACTTACTAATAGCCAATTAAAAAAACTTAAAAACTTAAAAATAATTAGTATAATGAAAAAAATATATGATCACCTTTAATTAGAATAAATTATTATATAAATTGTTATAAATTATTAAAAAATTAATAAATTAACTAAAAATTCGGTTTCGGTTCGGTTAACCGGTCACATGAGTCAAAAACCATTAACCGGTCCATTAATATCGGTTTTTTCAAAACACTAACCATTAACCAGTCCATGACAATCGGTTAACCAGTCCATCGGTTCGGTTTCGAATTTTTTTTCAATTAACCAAGTCCATCGGTTTTTTTGCTTACCCCTAAGGCACTGGGCATTTTGTCCACAAAACGTGACCTTAGTGTCACTCATTGTTTGGTCATACAATTTCCTAACACATTATCATTTTCAAAAGACTCCATAGCATTTTCTTTGTTAGGATTTTAAATTTAGCTTATTATAAATGTGTGAATATTATTTATATTGAACAAGTAGGCATATGATGCATATGTATATCGTTAGAATAAATAATTAAGCACGATTCGACAGTTCATAAGATGTAAGCGCCACAAGGACATGTTAACTAAATATTCAATTAAAAAAAACTTTATTTTTCATCCATGGGTCCAAAACTGAAAGTTGAAACTTTTATTTTATAATTACAATTCAAGTTTGTATTGGATATTGGCCCCTGAGATAACATCTCAAACAATCTCTTCTCCCCATTTCCCTAATAAAAAAATATTAGCACTTACATTAAACTCTAGCCAATGATAACATTCTCAATAAGCATTGCTATTTTGACCTTTTGAATTAAAAAATTCTTAAACAACAATTAAATATATAAAGAAAAGAAACAAGAGAGATTATTAATTAGATTAATTAAAAAGGAAAACCCTATGACATTAAACCCAATAGAAAATGTGACATTAAACCATGTTCTTGAATTATTTGAATATTTCGCAAAAAATATAAAATTTTATTTGACCATATTATATAAATTTTAGAATGTGTAAATCAGTGGCGTGATTGGTGGCAATTTGGGTGGACCAACAAGCAAATTAAGTGGAATGATTGTCCATTGTCTTCTCAAGAAATCTGGTATGCGAAGAATGGGAGCATTATGAGCCGGAGGACGCATGGATTGACTTGCGATCACAGCCACTACACTACTATTATCAACTCGAATGATCAATTGAGTGAAACCCTATGCCCAAGCATTCCTTAACCACACAATTATGAATATAATGTCAGAACAGAGAGTACGGTGAACTTTCCTAAGGGAGGAGCTAACCAAGTCTGAGCATCATCACCCATTTCACCCATTAGCGGGACTGAAGTAAAAGTAACTTCCAACGGTTTCGAGAAACAGCAAATGAGCAATTAAATAGCTCAAATCTCCAACCATTCTGATTGTCAAACATGCCAGATACAAACTAGCCAATCACATAATTAAAAAGTTGATGGTGATGTAGAGAGTCAGCATGAATCAAGCTTTCCAAAGCTCCATGTCTAGTCTGGTTGTCACGCGAAAAACAGATGGAGGAACCATTGCCCACAGACCAAGAACAGTGCTGCTAAAAGAGGGCCATAACCGGATATATTTTCAAGTATCAGAACCATTACGATTACTGGAACAAAGGATTTTTGGCCAAGGAGCACAATTAACCCTGTATTTTGGTTTTACAACTCGTGTCCACAGCAAACTGCAATAAAAAAGAAAAAAACTTTTCAGTGCAGAAAAATCCACTCAAAATTATTTCAAAAGGTAGATAATATGCTCGTCGGAACTATTTTTAGCAACCAATTCTACTTTCGTCGCTAAAAGTAATAATCCATTGCTATTTTCATTTAAACTTTGCCATTTTAGCATTGAACGACGGAACAAACTAAAGACGTCGCCAGGTTTTCTAAGTTTTTGCAAATTCTTTTTACCGACTGTTTTATCTTGCCGCTAAAGTTTTCCAATGAGTTAAAAAACAATTAGCAACACAGTTTTCAGTTCTAATCCCTTGGTATATTTAAAAACATTTTTTATATAAGTAAATCATATAACAATCATAAATTCAAAATCGATCGTTCACATAGGGAATAGACCCTTTTGGATCAATTGACCTTTTTGATAGTTAGAAATTAATAAGATAGAAGTTCTATCATAGAACCCATTATCAAAGAATTCTATAGCACGTAGTAATATGGAAACACATGGTCTCAGCACACTTAACATATCATCACATAAAATCAGAAGCTAACGGCCAAATTAAGGTCCCAGCACAAACAACCGGCAATTAGCAGAAAAAAAATGCAGCATATAAATAGTCACTTATCAAGTATATGAAGAAACTGAAGGAGATATGTTTGCAGCAATATGCCATGAAATCACACCCATGAATGTGGCTGATACAGGTATGGTATATGAAGTATTGAAATGAGTGGGTACCTAGGATAAGCCTACCAACAAAGAACAAGTGTAAAGTAAAAATGCCTAACAGATAATTGGGAAAGGGTATGAAACTGAAGAGTTCCTATAATCATTTAATAAATCCTCAATAATTAGAACATAAAGGCAAGAAGTAGCAGAATTGCCACTGTACAAATTAAACTTGAGGATTCTTTTATATTAACCCCAAAAGAAAGAGTAGAGGGGAAAAGATAACAAGAAAGATGAAACTGGATCAGAGATATCAACATATCAAACCTTAAATAATTAACAATAATGGTGGTTTAACATGGAATATTGATTGCTCGAATTGAGTACTTGTTTTAACATGGTAAGTGAATTTTACAAACCCTGCAAGAAAATAGAAAAATTACTATGATAATAGTTTAAAGGAAAAACAATATGATTAACTCTGTAAGGAAACTTTTTTCATTGAAAAATATTATATTTGTCGACTGTATGAATAATTCCCTGACAAATTGTTCAAATAGATAATGCCACCGATCCATCGAGAAACATGTTCTCTTTTTCTTTCAAATCGGATATTTCTCTCAATATTTTCTGTCCCTCAAAAAAACCCTGCTCCATCTCATTCTCTCAGCCACCAGCGACTCTCATCTCCGCCACCCACTGCCGACCTCTGTGTCCCCCACCCACTGCCGACTTTCACCGATATCTAGTGCCCACGAATCCTTTCTCTCGATCTCACTGTCAAGTCTAAAGAGAAAAACCTAAAGTGTTGTTCAAATCAGGTAAATAAATAAACATTATTGTCTCATTTATCTTGTATTCCTCTTGAATCGACATCTCTGCTTTCGGTCAATTTTTCAGTTTCGATTTTCTTAAGTTCACACCAAGTTAAAATTGTGCAGATCTCGTTCGATTTTCTTCTTCCTTCCCCCTACCTCTGTTCTTATCTCGCCTAGAGCGGCCATCACCAGATTTTGACCCGACGGCCACCGATTAAGCCTCCGTGGGGTCTTTGCCCACCAAATTTAGTTCCGCTTCCTAAATATGAATGCAAACATAAAGTTTCTTTGTTGCTGATTCATTAATTGTCCCTATGTGTTTCAGATTCATTTCGCCCGCTCATTACTCGACAAGGAAAAGTGAGATTCACAAAATGGTATTCACCATATTCACAAAAGGAAAGAACTAAGGTATTGGCATAACTTCTCTTCTTTCCAATCTTCCATTATAGCGTACATATATTTAACTAATGTCATGCCATATTTTCGGGACCACGATATTAATGGCTTGTTGGTTTTATGGTGCCTTTTCTATTGACATTTTTCTGAAAATATTGTGTTCTCTTAACATTGCTGCTATCTGTTTGTGTATGCTAATGTGCTTTGTTGAGAAGGTTATATGCGAGCTCAGTGGAGTGATCTTGACTCGGGGCCCTAAACTTTGTGACTTTGTTGAGTGGAGGGGATATAAAGTTGTTTATAAGAGGTAATGCAAGGGTCTGATGGCTCCTTCATTATGGTGTTGAAAATCTAAGAAGTTTGTTTTTAATCTTATTGCTCATCAGCAATGTTGCTTCCAATTTATTATGTGTTATGCAGGTATGCCAGTCTCTATTTCTGCATGTGAATTGATCAGGATGACATTGAGGATTGAGATCCCAAGAACTGGAGTTGGATTTGAACTATACTACTACCAGAGAGGGACAAAAAGGCTTTCTCGCTCTGCCATTTTGCTACTTTCTTTCCTGATATTTAGGTAAATAGTGGTCTTTTAAATCTTTTCAACCAATTTAAACCGAACATTTTATTTTTATTTATTTATTTCAATCAACTTTGCTATGTCCTTTTGTCAATTTGAAGGTTTTCTCAATCTGTATTATAAATTATAATTACTCATACTACGTCCTTTTGTTGTGCTAAATTGGATTTATTAATTTTTAAAGTTTGTGCAGATCAGTTACTGCAGCCTATTTCTCCCCCGTGTTTTTGTTCAATTAACAGCAAGCACTATGTTGAGAAACATGAATGAGATACACAAAATGGTTCTACAAGCTTTGGAAATTAAGAGGATCCAAGGTTATTTTCAAATAAAAGAGAGGTGAACGCAAAATTTGACTATTATCTTATTTTGTGATTTGATGATAATGTGCATTTATTAATTTTAAGGTATCATTTTTCGCTTATTAGTTGCCAATGAGAATAGAATTGGAAAGTTGTCCTTTTCCTTTTATTGGTGTAGTATTGGTGTAGCTAGCAAATTTTTGTTTTTAATTTTGGTTGTGATAATTTTCAATTCTTTGGTTATAATTTATGGCTTTGCTAATATATGTAAGCTGATGGTAAAGCTTTCAAGTAAATCCAAGCCATGGGATGGGGTAAAGAAGCCTAAAATAGAACTAAATATCTCTTACTTACTAGCACTGATACCTTAACTCATTCAGAATAGAATAATAATATTAGCTATTACTATACAATGCACTTTAAGTACTTCAACAGCTCATACATTGTTTACACTTGATATTAACATTAATCAATGATAAATACTTTCTATATAACTTATTTTTATGATGTAACACTGTAAATTAAATGGGTGTTATTTGTTTTCTAGTTAAAATTTTGAAAAAAAAAAGTAACTTCTTTGAATGAAAAATTCTATCAGAATTACTGAAACTTGTGCAGATCATGTTTTTCCTCTTGGCTTCAACCCCTGAAAGAAAGAATAAGCTATATTCTGAAAACGAAAGAAAACTAATATCTGCAGCAAAGGGGAGTAGCTAGGGGTTAAAAACTTATGTTGTAGCATTTTTTTTAAATGATTTTATGTTATTCAAAGTTGGTGTATGTAACTTAGGGGTGAGCATGATCGATTAACCGGTCCATTAGCCCCAATCCATTAACCAGTCCATTAATATCGGTTTTTTGAAATTTCAGTCCATTAATCAGTCCATTATTATCGGTTAACCAGTCCATCGGTTTCGGATTTTTGGTTCGGTTATCCAATATTTTTCGGTTAACCACTATAATTATAAATATATTCATAAATAGAATTAAAATGTTCAAAATACTTAAAAATTAACTCTTTTTCACTATAATATAACATTATTGTTGTTAAAATAAAAATTTTTGGTGAATATAAGCAAATTTATTTTTGAAAATTAGTACTTAATAAGTAAATATATTAACTGATCTATAATCACTTCTAATTAGATAAATTGTTATACTTACTAATAGTCAATTAAAAAAAATAAATTTTTAATATAATTAATATAATGAAAAAAAGTATATTACGATAAATTGTTATATAAATTATTAAAAAACTAATAAATTAACTAAAAATTCGGTTTCGGTTCGGTTAACCGGTCAATGAGTCAAAAACCATTAACCAGTCCATTAATATCGATTTTTTCGAAACACTAACCATTAACCAGTCCATTGTCATCGGTTAACCAGTCCATCGGTTTCGGTTTCGGTTTTTTTTTCGGTTAACCAAATCCATCGGTTTTTTTGCTCACCCCTAATGTAACTTGTGCTTGTTTAGTTGTTTGAAATGATGTTCTATTTTTAGAGTTGGTATAATTTCATGTGACATAAGCTTTTGTTTCGCTTTTCACATAAAAATTATGCCTTTGGTTTGTTATTTCCAGTGTTCCAAACAGGAGTTATGAAAAGGACAAAATTTTTGCTAGATAAACAGAGTTTAATAAAAAATATTGATGGGTGGTAATTCATTTATGCTTTCAGGTATGTGAGTTGGACTTAATCTTCAACTTTCATGAGGTATGTGTGTTTATCTTGCTGTTAGGATTTTTTCTTATTCAAATTTTGATTATTTGATATTCTTTTGGGGGATAATTTGTCCATTAGAGTGAATTTTTACAATTTTTGTGAGAATTGTGAATACAATTCTCCTTGTGTTTTTTATTTGGCTGTGCCAAAAGGTTTTCACTATGTTCATTGTTCTAACCATTAGTAAAGTGCTGATATTTTGGTGTTTGAGGTGAAGTTGTTACTCACCTTGTTTTTTTGATGTTTTATTTAACTATTATTTTTTTATTAGCATTTCGAAAATTACAGACGAAATCAAATGATTCCATAGTTAAAATTATCGATGATTTAACAGTGGAATATTCTGTCGGTAAATTTACCAATGGAATGCCTCATTCCGTGGGAATATTACCGACGGAAAGTTGATTTTCGTCATAAATATTTTCGATGGAAAATATATTTCCATCACAAAAATTAACGACGGAATCCTTCATTCCGTATGTAAGTTTCCTGACAGTCAAAATCAGACCAAGCCCAAAATCCTGCTCAAATCAGCCCAAAAAAGTTGACCCAAAACCAACCAAACCCAAACCTATCCGTTTGAACCCGCCCAAAACTTGCCCATCTAAAACTCAACCCAAACGGGCCTTTCCCATATGCCCAACTCGCCTCATCCCAAATCACCTTTGCTAGCCCTAATCACTTTCTCTTCCTCATCCATCGCTGATTCTCTGTTGTGGCCCTCTCTCTCTCTCGCTCTCCATCCAGTCCTCACTTAGCCCCTTCAACACTCACTGTTGTTGTTGGGGCTGTTCGAGAGAAACCTTCTGGTTCCTTATCTGCTCCAAAATCAAATTCAACAAAAACCCTAAACCCAAAAAGCTAAGGTAATTCCACTAACTTTGTTCCTTAATGCATCTCTTCCTTCTTAGTCCATCGTTTTCGTTCATTAATTTATTTCTTTTCAAAGGTTCTGATGAATTTATTTACATTAGCTTGATTTTGATATCAATTTTTAGGTTCTTTAATTTGGATTCCAGTACCTGAAAAGCATTATGGCTATTATTCTCGGTGTTCAGTATGGATCCCAAACAATCCTTGTCATCTGATCATGAAAATTGATTCAAATGTGGTCATTTACTTCCTACAATTTCTTGGTCTTTCTTTACCAATCTTCTGGTTAAGAAATTTTCAGTTGTCACATTATAATAACAACAGTAAGTATAATTTAAAACCAACAGTAAGTATAATTTATTGAGGAACAAAACATATGACCAAATTATTTTCACTTTGATGCATTCTCTGTTCATTGTTCTCTCTTAGGCTATGGAGATCTACTAATAGTTGGTTTTTCTTGATCATGTTGTTTAAAGTCTTGTTTTTTAGTAACCTGATTAGGCTGGTGCAGAGAAAATTGTCTAGATCATGGAGCTTTGAACTTTGAACAAGTACTCTTCAAGATTTTAATTTGCATGCAACAGACTTTGTGATCTCTGACAGAAAGTGAACAAATTATAATGTGATCATGCTGATTTCTTTTTGGGTTTTGGATTTTGTGATTAATTGAATCTACAATTGAATGTATTTTAGTCTTATCTATTAGACCAGTCAATAGACCAAAGTACCGACTTGCTAAATCCCATCATGAAACATTCTGGTATATCAGTTAATCATTTTGTATATCATGGAAAAAAGGCTCAATAAGCAACTTTTGCGTTTATGGGTTTTAAGCAAAGCTGTTTCTTTCAAAAACGTAATAAATTGGTGGGGACACATAAGATCGTTGGATAAAAAATATATAAAAAGTTTTGCTCATTTTATTCAAATGGGTTGACACATATCTCGGCCCGTTTGGGCTTTCATACGATTCATTTAGGTTACCCGGTCCATTTGACACAATATTTTTTATAGTAATTATTTTCGTATCCTGTTATTATATAGAGAATTATTTTTCATAAAAAAAAGAACAATGGGTTGACCCACATCTTGGCTCGTTTAGATCCATTTGAACTAATATTTGTAGTAGTTATTTTAATATCCCATTATTATGTCAATAATTATTTTTCGTTAAAAACATGGGTCAAATGGGTTGACCTACAACTCAGCCTCGTTTGCAAACCATTTGGGCTAATATTTTTTATAATAGTTATTTTAGTATTTCTCTATTATAAAAAGATTTCATTAAATGGGTTGACCCATATATTGGCTCATTTGGGCTTCCATACGATCCATCCATACAATCCATTTGAGCAAATTTTTTTTATAATAGTTATTTTAGTATTCCGTTATTAGATCGAGAATTATTTTTCGTTAAAAAAAAATGAATCAAATGGGTTGACTCACATTTTGGTTTTTTTGGCCTCCATTTGACCCATTTGGGCCACCCGACCCATTGCCAACATTTTTTTACAGTAGTCATTTTAGTATTTTGTTATTATATTGATAATTATTTTCGTTAAAAAAAACCTACATCTCGGCTCATTTGGGTCTCCGTATGATCCATTTGGGCCAATATTTTTTTATAGTAGTTATTTTATTATCTCGAGAATTATTTTTGTTAAAAACACGGATCAAATTGGTTGATCCAAATTTGCCCAATCTATTTAGGTATTGGTCCATTTATGCCTTATATATTTTTGGCTCATTTATGACCCAATCCAAACCGCTCAACCTGCACATTTTGCCACCTCTAAATGCAAAGAAAAAAGATATATCTGCAACTACACCTATAAAACTAATGAGTTAATAAATAATTGCTACGTATTGCTACCTTGTTTTTTTACATATTGCTACCTTGTTTTTGTTGTAAAAATTGAGGTATTAAATTATTTCAAAACATTCCTTTCTTACATCTTCTTATCTTACATCTTCGTATCTTTATCTCTGGTTTATAGGTTATAACACATTATTAGACTTTTTGCTCTGGTTTATAGGTTATAACACATTATTAGACTAGCAAAAAGCTAGTGGAAATAATGTGTTTGCATGCATTAGAACTAGGCCTAAAAGCCCTGCTTGTGGTGGTCGTCCATTTTGTCTCATTCGGTTAATCCCATCAAATTAAAACATAAATTCTAATTAAAACAGGGGAGTGAGGGAGAGTGGCAGCCAAGGGATTGAGAAAGAGAGAGAGTCAGCATGCAGCCAAGGGACCGAGAGAGAGAGACAACGTGAGGAAGAGAAGGAGAGCGCGCGAGAGAGAGAGGGGCGGCGGAGAACTGAGCTGAGGTGGCGGGGGAGCGAGCGGAAAGCGACGGCCAAGGGACCGAGAAAGAGAGAGAGAGACAGTGCACAGTCGAGGGACCGAGAGAGAGACGGCGTGGGGAAAAGAGGGAGAGCACAAGAGAGAGAGAGAGCGGCGGTGACGGCGTCCGATCCCTCCACCCACTGTTGCTTGGCCCCCAGCCGAAGCCACTCGCCCTCGCCGACGTCGCTCGCCTCTCGCTACCTCTTGTCCCTAGTTAGCCACCATGTCTGAGCCTATAGTAAAACATTGGGCAGCTTTGGAATAGATTTTGTGCTATTTAAAAGGGGCTCAAGGATTGGGTTTATTATATAGAAATCATGAGTACAATCGTATTGAGTGTTTTGTCGATGCTGATTGGGCTAGATCAAAAGTTGATAGAAGATCTACTATTGGTTATTGTATTTTTATTGGAGGAAATCTTGTGTCTTGGAAAAGCAAAAAGCAGAATGTTGTTTCCAGATCCAGTGCGAAATCAGAGTATAGAGCTATGGCTCAATCTACTTGTGAGGTCTTGTGGATTTGTCATTTGTTAGAAGAAATTGGATTAAAGGTTTCCTCACCAGCAACACTGTGGTGTGACAACCAGGCTGCACTACACATTGTCTCTAATCCGGTATACCATGAAAGGACTAAATATATTAAAGTTGATTGTCACTTTATTCGTGAGAAAATTCAAGAGAATGTGATCTCCACCAGTTATGTGAAGACTGGCGAACAATTAGGAGACATATTTACGAAGGCCTTAAATGGGATTCGGGTTGAGTACGTTTGTAACAAGTTAGGCATGATTAACATTTATGCTGCAGCTTGAGGGGGAGTGTTACAGATACTCATTAAATGAGTATCTATTGTTAGGCTGCTGCTGTTGACTATTAGTAACTATTACAGCTGTAAGTAGTTGTAATTAAATAGGTTAGTAGTTAGGGCATTAAATGCTAATGTATGTATATATATGTGTTCTCTATAAAAGAAAAGGTGTGTTGAAATAATAAGAATTAGTTATTTCTCAATAATAATAATAATAAACCAATGAAATTAAATAAATGAAAATGAGGAAGGTAAATAAACATGTAATAGAAAATAATAATATTTAGACATAAAAAAAACAAAATAAATGAAATTAAATAAAATAAAATGAGATAGTAAAAATAAATAGATTCAAGAATCTTTACTCTCAGATTTGATGATTTGGAAGCAAAATGTTTCAATCTATTTTTACTTGTCAAGATTTAAAAATAAATTCAAAAAGATTTATCAAAAAAAATAACACAAAAAAAACTCAAAAAATTGATTTTTGATGTTTGATGAGAAAATCTAAACTAAGGAAATTAATTTTCCTTTTTCAAGTTAATACAATCTCACCAACTATTTTTAGATCTAAGAAGAAATCAAGATAGATGAAGAAAATAGATTTTTTTTTTTTTCAAAAGTGGAGTTTTTTCTCTCAAGAAAATCATCTCCAACTCTCCCCCCAAAATTTTTCTTTTCTCTCTCCAAAATATTCTATTTATACTAACTTTTCAACAAAACCATAATTAAATTAAATAAATGATTTAAAAAACCAAAAAATACTTAAAAAATGGGTTAAAAAACCCAAAAAAGGCTAAAAAAGCAATTTCGGCGGAATTTGCGGCAAAAGCAAGCGAGCAGGGGGCGCTGGGCGTGCCTGCGGGGCGCACGGCCACGGCCGCGAGTTGCTGAATTTTTTTTTTAAATCAAAACTTTTTGATACAAAATTAACATTTCAAACCTTATTTTTTTATTTTTAATTTTCAAAATATATATTTTTTTATTTTCTAAAAAAAAAAATTTTGACAAGGAAACGATCAATCCTCACTTTTGAAACGATGAATCGGTCCTTATTTTCATTATTGGGTAATTCTGATTTTGGACCGTTTCGGGACCCGGTGTCTACATCAGGTTGACCTACTCCTGTTGCATTTCTTGGAGCTTAGAATCTAGAGACCCAAACATGGCCCCTTGTTATTCCAGTTTGGAACTCAAGGTCCATAGGTATTCTTCTATTTCCTCCATTGAAAGTGCATATTCATCCGATACTCCTTTAGCTTTCTTGGCAGCAATGTTTTTGCTTATGTTCCCAAGGATTCATGGCTACTCTGATATCAGTTGTTAGGATTAGATCCTAACAATAGCTTAAATGAAGAATTCGGAGTGTTAAAACCCAGAGAAGATAGGTAAAAGACAGAAGAAAGTAGAGAGAATAGAGTAAGACAACAGAGAGATTTGAGAGAGAAAAAAGAGAGAGAGGAGAGAAAAATATTTAGAATATGATTGCTAATGATTGTGGTCCTAAAGGGACGTTATATTGTTATATGAAAAAGAAGGACAACTGTACTAAGGGATAGTTGCGCATGCTACACTCACACCCAAAATCCAAACTAACATAATTCAGGAAATTAACTAACGCAACAGATTTTTAACTAACTTAACATAATTAACTAACCCTTTCTACTATACTTAACACCCCTGAATCTAAAGGTCTTACAATCAGCGATGTTGACGGGGAAAAAGGGGGAACTTTTTTGGTCGTGGGCTCCCGATTAAGTTCGATAGAGATATGAGAACTTTAACCATCTCTTATGGTTTCTTTACCCACTACCAAATGGTAGCTTGGGTCAAGCTTAGTGGCCTGATGATAATCAGCTCCTTATCATTTTCTTTAATTCTTTCCAATAAGGTTGTGCAAACCGTCAGTTCGATTTAGTTTTGAACCGAATTGGATAGATCGAAAATTGAACTTTTTAAAATAAAATAATCGAATTGCAAATCGAAGTTCTTAGGACTGAAATCGAATAGACCTAAATAATTTCGGTCGGTTCAATTCGGTCCACTCGGTTTGTGGCTTCTTTTTTATTAAATCTGTAACCCCCCCCCCCCCCCCCCCCCCGCAACTCTCTCTCTCTCTCTCTCTCTCTCTCTCTCTATCTATATATATATATATATATATATATATATATATATATATATATATATATATATATATATATATATATATATATATATATATATATATATCGGTTCTCTATCTGTTCTCTCCCCTCCCTCTTTCTCTCTCTCTATCTTCTCTCCACTCACTCTCTTCAATTAGAACCTCTGCGTCGCCGACCAAGAAACAACATCGAAGCCTCTGCAGCAGCGGCAAAAGACGGTCTATAGGGGATGGTGCTTCGAGGAAACCCTGTGAGAATCGAGTTTACGAGACCGGTTTGTTGTTCTCTCTCTCTTTTGTCCCCAAAATAGAAAAATGAACAAAAACAGAAACAAACCCAGTTCAGAAATGTGCATACAATATTGATTAAAACCTTGTTTTCAAATTGAGTTGCAGCAAATTGTGAGCTTTTCTTTCTTTCTTTTTTTTTTTTGTATTTTAATATAGTAAAAGTGAATATTGGTTATGGTGTTTTTATGGGTTTATGTGAAGGGATCTGATCTGAGAGGTTGAGCTGAAAATGTTAGCGTAGATGGTGGAGGGAATGGAAACCCAGGAAAACAATGGATATGGAATTTTATGGGACTGGGTTTGTGAATTTAGATGAGAATTTGCTTTTTGAGGTGTTGAAACATATGGATGCCGAGACTTTGGGATGGGATGCTTGTGTTAGCACATATATATATATATATATATATATATATATATATATATATATATATATATATACATACATACATACATACATACATACATACATGTATGTATGTATGTATGTATATGTATACATACATACATATATGTATGTATGTATGTATGTATGTATATGTATATATGTAGAGTTTTTGGTATTTCAGTCTATTCAGTTAATTCAGTTTTCCAATTTTAAGAACCAAACTGAATTAACTAAAATTTATTTTTGATTCTGAACCGAACGAACCGAAAATCGAAAAAATCGAACCAAATAAATCAAAATTCATTTGATTCTGGTTCGGTTTTGCGCAGCCCTACTTTCTAAGGCCTCAAAGAAATCCCCTTCCCGAGCTCTATTATAATCCCTTAAACTTCCAAATATTGGCCTATCATTAGGCTTTTTGTTATCTTGTCCTTTTTTTTTTTTTATCATGGGGCCTTTTACCTCTCACTGTCCCCGAAGAGTAGCCAGCTTCCCTATGAGACACATCACCTGAAGGCATGCGCTTTTTTGCATTCTCATTCATGGGACCGCATGTAATTGTCTCGCTATCAAGCCCGATATCTCCTATGTTACCGTTGTCCTCTTGCGTCAGTCCTGCAAATCTCGACCCTTTTTGAAAAGAGTTGCCTCTATCCCCTACGCCATCTTGCTTTTTTTGTTTGCAGTTCCCCCTTTTGTTCGCTATCATCCATGGGCCATGTTCGTCGATTCTATTGCCACCTCCGGTCACCAGCCCACTGGAACCATCATGATTCTGGTTCTCGTCGTTCCTTTCCTTATGTGGGCAATAAGAATCCAAATGTCCACATCTGCCGCATTTGAATCATATCTTCTATAGGTTTTTGTATTCTACCGTTTGTATATTTCCATCAAGTATTAACTTCGAGACAAGGGGTTCTTTGAAGTGTATCGAGATAGCCAATCTCTCATGTTTGCCTATGATGATATCGCTAGTATTGAAATCGACCTTCACCACCTTGCTAATAGCTTTTCCTATTTTCTTGAGGACATTTTTTGGGTTGTAAAGCAAGGTGAGTTCTAGTAGGCTAATCCAAACCACCGCTTAGGTGATCATAGAGTTAGACACTTTAAAATCCGGGGACCATGGCTGGACCAAGAGGTTGCCACCCATTATGGTCCTTGGCTCTCCCAACAAGGCTCTTAAATAATTTTCCTCCTTTATGAATTAACCATGAAATATCCCCTGCCAATATCAAGGATGTTAGCTTCATCTAAGTCCCAAAGCATTTGCAGCTTCTTACAAAACATTTTATAGCCTATAGTCCAATTAAGAAGATGGACAACCACTGCTCGACAAAAAATGCTGGAGAGTCTGTTCTTTTGGTCTTTCGAGATTCTCACAATCGGGCATTTTCCATCCCTGAGAATCTCAACATCCCCTATGTCAATTATGATGTCTGCCTTCTCCATTTCCTCTCCCAACTCCGCTTCTTTCCCCGTTCCCTGCATAAGAGTATCCTTAAAGTACCAAGCAGCAACACTGTCTTCCATGGTGGACTCTATATGCTTGACTTTCTTGGTTGCCCTATCACTCTCCTCTCCTTGCTGGTTACCATCGCCGAGAATATGCACGTTAAGAGGAGTTAAATATTGATACATTTTTTATGATTGTATTCATAAATATTCTTTTAAAAGACCTGATTTAGAATGCAGAGCAAAGAGCTTTAGGCCTAACTATATATCTGGCAGCCCTAGTGTCTGCAGTAAGGAGGACCTAACTTAACATTGTGAGTGCAAATTTGCTCTCACAACTCAAAAATCTATCTGCTTGCACTTTACTTGCCCTTCTCTAAGCTTTCTTCCACCATAATTTTGCTGGGTTTCCTTCTTCAGGTACAACTTTCAACCTCTTAAACTTCATATCTATGCTTATTATATAATGTGCTTATTGGTAATATTGGTTTTCTTTTTTCCAATTGCTATTATCTGATGCTTTTCAAGAGAGGGATAAAGGAACAGATGGGTTATAATCTCTTTATTACTGAAAGAATATCAGTTGGTGGTTTATGAAGCATATATAGAAAAAGAAAAGTTTTTGATGTAAAATTTGCAATTTTCTTTTCAAATTTGTGCACAATTGGCAGTTGCTACTTCGGTTATTAAGGTTTTTCTATTTTTGATCAAATTGGATTAGGTTTCCAGCTCTTCTTTTGAAGGAAGATCACTGCTGATTGTTTGGGTTGGTTGGATTTTATCTGAAAGTCTAGAACAGAAGGGGAGAATCTATTAAGTTGAAGGCATTGGTGGACAAGGAGAAGAATAGGGCATTAGTTGCTGAAGCTGATGCTGACTTTATTGATGTTCTTTTCAGTTTTTTAATAATGCCTATGGGAACAATTGTTAGATCAACTCGTCAAGGGCAACCAACTAGGTCCATAGGTTGTATGAATAACTTGTATTCAAGTGTTGAAAATCTTGATGTTAATTATCTCAGGACTAAAGTATGTAAGTTGATGCTGTTGTATCCTCGAATCGGGGCAGCAACTCAGTATAGCAAGCTAAAACTAAAGATTGATGGCTGTGAGCCTCTTAAGTATTATTACTGTGAAGACAGAGAATGCATTAGCTCCCGGCATAAGTTATTGAGTCACTACCAAGTTAGTATGGCATGTGGGTTGTCTCATTACTGTGGAGACAGTTATTGAGTCACTACCACGATATATGTGCATATGGGATGTCTATTGGTTGCCATTGTGAGCTGGCTTGTAAGGTTAAGCCAAATACTCCTCGAGAAAAATGAGTATTTGTGGAAGGACAAACTCGACTTCTAATAAGTGTTGGGTTACAAGTAATACCCTCATCAAGTGCAGCAAGCTTTTCTTTGCTTTCCAAGCTTGGAGTCAAGGATGCAAGCAAGGTTGAGCACAAGACATATAATTTTGGAGCATATGAGGTAACTAATAAATTGACACGTTCTGCTTGTTATATATCAAAGTTAATTTCTAGCTTGGCATTTGGTTTTAGGTTTTGAACTTGCTGAAAAGCTCAATGGTATCAGATGCACCCTCGACAGAAACTTTGCTGAAGAAAATTGAAACCCCTGAATTAAACAAGGGAAGTTCTCATAGATGGAGTTCCAACTTTAATCATCAACTTGGGAAGCAAGAAGATGGGAAAATTAGTGTGAAGCTTTTTGTTAGCAAATCCAAGAATATTGTATGTTATGCAGAAGTAGGTGAAGATTTGGTTGATCTACTTTTTAGCTTCCGAACCGAATACAGTGAAAGAAATGCGTGATTGAGCATTGAGGATCTTGGTGTTCAGAAATACTTCAAGTTGAATGTCGAAAAAGAGATTTTGCTTTGTTCTAAGATAGCGCCTATGTTTGGCTACAACAACCAACTGATAGGACTTGAAGAAGTTAACTTGCATTGCTGCCTAGATGGAAAGGATCCGAAACTACCGAACTACAAGGAAGGTACATGCAATGGAGGACTTGTGATGGGGCCTGTAATGTTTATAGTGACGGATGATTTGATCTGATTGTCACCCTTGTATCCCCTATCTCAGGCGTACTTATTTTGAACAAATTGAATGTTCCTTTCAATGACTCTGAGGAATGCATTGTGCAAGTTGTGAATTCAGGAGGTATGTTGTGAACAAATTGAATGTTCCTTTCACATATTTTTGCATATCAATGTTTTTGCACGATCTTTAATGTTTGTTTTTTCAATATACTTTAAAGGTTACATTAGAGAATGAATGAATTAATCTGTTTTGAATGACAAATGGATCATAAAACGGGTTGGAGTTGGATCATGATCCAAACAAATCAATTAATAGATTACGTCATTTGGTGGGTCAAACAGATCATTGAAGGGTAAAATCGAATTTGAATAGAAAATACAGATTATATGGATTGGGTTTATAGGAAAACTTCCATTGCATTAATTTATCATTTTCAGTACCCGCTAAGGTTGCCAACAACCATTGCAATCTCGAAAGAGGCCACCTGCAATAGCTACATTGCCAATTACCATACCTGAAAAGCCAAGGCAGTGCACGTCAGCATATATATTAGAAATCAACTATGAATTCCAATCTTTTCAATCTTTATTCAGGATACATAGCAATATATACATTTTGAAGACTTCAAATAAAAGCAGCTAGACTTCAAATAAAAGCAGCTAAACTTCAAATAACTGTTCATAATCCAAATAAAGATTGAAGACTTCTGAATGTAATTTATTCCATGAAGTATATTAGCAATCAGCAGATAGAATCACCGTCTCTCATTCACATCTTACTCTTCATCTCCTTCATCTTCATCATCTGATAAAAATAAAACGAAAAAAAAGGAAGAAGAAGCAACAATGATTTATGATGCGCCAAGCCCAAATTTCTGTATTAAACTATTAATTAATAATAATACTTTTAATTGTTGGTTCTTCGACCCCTCCATATAGTGGATTAGCAGCAGCCCATTTCCTCCTATGCAAGTGCTCTAGCAGCTTCAATCTATATAAAAAATAAAATAAAACACCAAAAAGGGTATTATTTTAATTAATAATTGTGGGATTAGTTGAATAAATTATCTTCAAGAGATGTTTATCTGATTTCGTAGCATAAGTAGACTGAGAGAACTAAATCTATTGGCAATATACATGCAATAAAAGCAGATAAAATCTTTTTCTTATGCTATTTTAATTGATTTAATATTTGGAACTTCTTTTGCTTTATAATGTATCTCCAAAATGTCGAGATGGGTTTTAATTAGGATGAGAACATACCTCTTTCTTCATGATCCCATTGATGTCTCCCTCCAATGCATACCTTCTTTCTCCTATCATTATTTCTTTCAGCTTCGGAACGTTGGATGGCCCATAAGAAAAACTTCTCATCTGATTGCATTCTCTAATTTTCAAGGATTCTAATGACTGCAATTCGACTGCACTAGTTCCACCACAAAAACTCTCGAGATTTGGCAATTCTTGAAGTTCCAACAGTTGTAATCCAGGAAATTCAATTTTGTCCAATACTAATTCTGGTGCTTCTTCATCCTCTTTTCCAACAATAGCTTCCATTTTCTCACATGAGCCAATCTGTATATATTGTAGTTTTACTAGAAGTTTGGGCAAATGAGGTGGGAAAATATGTATGAGATTTCCACAATTATATACTCTTAAGGCTTGCAGGCTTTGAAATCCCATAATTTCTGATGGAACCTTGAACCATATATGTGTTAGATCTGTTAAACCATCTAAATTTAACCGTTCCAAAGAATTAACAACTCCAACAGCAGCATGATGTTCCTGGAATGAAAATATCACTTTTAATGCATAGCAATCTTCAATTATTAGCTCTTCCAAATTCAGCAACCTCTTCATGAAGTCGTAAGGAATGAATGCAGAATGGTCATTAACACGGCCAACAGATGAGTCCCCCTTCTTGATAAGTGAAACCTTCCAAAATATCAACAAATTTATTGTGTTACATGCAAAACTTTAAATCATAATAATTTATACTCCAAATTAATTGTGTTTATTTAATACAATAAATTCAATTTAATTATATTTTATATTTTATATTATACATTAACTATTCCTAATAATTATGTATATCTAAATTTTGGGCTATATATTTAAAATATAAATTAAAATATTAGATATTTTATTCTCTATTTTGTTACGACTAATGAAATGAAAAAAAAAAAGGACTAACTAAGAGTTTGGAAAGTTCTAATAATACAATTTAAAATTAAGCTGACGCCCCAATTCTTGGTAAGTAAAATCTTTCAAAATAATAATAATAATAATAATTCGAAATTTGTTGCACATTTTATTAAGTGCCAGCCACCATATTAAATTGCATGACTTTAAACCATAAAAATGTTAACTCTAAGGGTAAAATAGTACTAAAATCTTGATTCTCTGTATGCATTTAGATTTATTGCTGAAGCAACTTAACAAGTATGTTAATCTATTGTTCTTAATTAGCCCCTTTCCTAGTCAACCTATTTACAGTTAACCTTCATAACCGTAATTACTCTTAACCCAAATACTTAAGTTTTGATCAATATCATCATCTTACTTTATTTTAATTGATTCAATATTCCAGTATAATGCAGAATGGTCTTATATATAATAACTAAGATTTTCAAACCTTGCTTGGGTAAAGAAATTGACTTTACCTCAATTTAAAATAAAGGAAATTACACTGTATGTACCAATTTATTTCTTTGAAATTTTTATTCTAAAAATACACGCATTTAAGATTATAATGTCTCATTATTTCAAAAATACACCCAAATCAATATCCCATATTTCTCTCTAAATAACAGTTTTATATAAAAAAAAAAAAAAAAGGTTTTATATTTACTCTCTCTCCTCTCCTTATCATCATATCTCTGTAGAGAGATGCTTTTGCTTGGAAATCATCATATCTCTATGAACATAGAATGGTTCTTGTCTATCATTGGGTAAGGTATTTGACTTGTATTTTCATATTTTATGCTCATCTATTACTTCTATTTTTGTAAAATGAGGTCTATAGATCATTGAATTCAAGTTGTTTTTGTTCTTTTCTCATTCTCTCATATTTGTTTGGATGTTACAGTACAAAATATGGCTGAGTTATACCAAAGAAAAAATGATACACATGTTTCAATAATATTTAAGTTATATCTTACTTATACCATAAATCAGAATATTATATTTTCAAAAATTTCCGTGTTAGAGCTCAGTTATACCTGAGTTATAATTAAATTATACTAAATAATATGATTTTTTTTTTTACATTTTTCGAGTTATATCTAATTTATACCTTGGTTATTCCAAATTATATTTTCTTTCAATTTTCAAGTTATACTTCAATTAGACCTTAGTTAAGCCTTAGTTATCCCAAAGGGCAGAAGTTATATGTGGATTCAAAAGCCACCATTGGTGTTGAATTCGAGACCCTTTCTATTGATACGAAGACTGTTAAGGCTCAAATTTGGGACACTGCTAGCCAACAAAGGTATGCCTTTTAACTCTGCTTTCAATCATATATTTCGTTCTCTTGCATCAATTGAATTATATATGGTCATTACGTGATAAAATTAGTATATATTCGAGGTAATGGCTTTTAGTGAGATGACAATAAGGATAATTGGAGTAGCGAGGAGAATGTAAATGTTTCCTTGTTTTCTGTGATGTAAGCTTTTTCAAGGAACAGAAAGAATAGGAAGAACATTAAGGGATTGAACAGTTTATGCTTGGAATTAATTATGCCGTTAAGGTTTTTATTCATATATTGTTTTGATAATTGAGAGAGGGGATTTAATTGACATAGGTGAGATTCAAACTTCACTCCTGTAGTAATCTATTTCTAAATGGAAAAAAGAATACCCACGAAAATAATTCTATGAATTATATATAAAGGGGGTAATTGTAATAGAAAAGATTTGAGGATGTATTGAATATGAATTTGATTTCTTTGTGAAAAAATAAAAATAATCCTTAAAAAGTTCATTTAATTTTGTTTTGTTAGTTCTTCTCTGTGTTGCATTTTGTTTGATTTTACTGTATTTGGATTTATAATTGCAGAGCATATGATAGAGCTGCAATTAAGTTTAGAGGAGTTGATGCAGATATTAATTTTGATTTAAGAGATTATGATGATGATATGCAACAGGCAAATATAATTTTGTTCTATCAAATCATATATATATATATATATATATATATATATATATATATATATATATATATATATATATATATATATATATATGATTTGATGGAATTTAAACATTATTAAAATGCAAATTTTAAAAATTCCCAGATGTGCAGATGACAAACATAAGCAAAGAAGAATTTATTATATTCTTCGTCAACAAAGCATAGGATTTGCTAGAGGTAGCTCAAAATATAGAAGTGTAACTCTTCACAAATGTGGCAGATGGAAAGCTAGAATGGGACAATTGCATGGAATGAAGGTATTTTTCTTTTTATTTTTTAATTATGATGTTAGGATTAGATTTATTTTTTTCTTTTAATTTTTTAATACTTTTTTTTTGTAGTATAGGACATTCTATATTTCAATGTATACGTATATTAAAAAAAAAAGCAAGTACTATACCTGTTTGCTGGAAAGAAGATGTTGATTTTGTGGTTCAATACTTTGTTGGTCTCTTCCTGTTATTAATAATCCTGATGAACCACCAAATGATTTGATCTTTGGACACCTGATCACCCGTAGTTCTTTTAGAGAGTGGCAATTCAAGGAAACATGACCATCAGCACAAAAAGCCACCAACTCTGATAGATCCTCAAGGAGAAGTGAATTTAGCATAGGGAAGACTGTTTCCTCTTGGCTTCCATCTGCAACTCCGACTACATATTCCATCTTCTCACATTCTTCTATATATAACTCTTTAAGCTGCACCAATTGTTGTGCCACAGAGGCTGCAAATGCTATTTTCAGCTGACTACATCTTACCAATTGGAGATCTTGAATATTTGATAGCCGTAGCCAATTAGGTGATGGAAATAATGTTCCACTAGATGCATTTGGTTGTTCCATGATATCTGCTTTTACCTGTCCATTTTTATAGTTGTTGGCGTGGTTGAATATGTTGTGAAAATTGATTTTAAAAAAAAATAAAATACAATTATGGGATCAGTTCAATAAATTACCTTTTTTTTTTTTAAAAAAAAAGGTTCATCTGATTATTTCATGATAACGTATATTTTAATTGATTTAATATTCAATACATGCTCTAAAATCATCATCTTACTCTATTTTAATTGATTTAATATTCCAGTATAATATAGAATGTCTTTTGCTTTAATTAATATTCGAATAATATATCTCCTAAATGTTGAGATGGGCTTAATTAGGATGAGAACATACCTCTTTTTTCATGCTTCCATTGATGTCTCCCTCCAATGAATGCAACTCAACTGCACTAGTTCCACCACAAAAACTCTTGAGATTAGGCAAATCTTCAAGTTTCAACACTCGTAATCCAGGAAATTCAATTTTGTCCAATACTGACTCTGGTGCTTCTTCATCCTCTTTTCCAACAATAGCTTCCATTTTCTCGCATGATTGAATCTCCATGCGTTGTAGTTTTACTAGAAGTTTGGGCAAACGAGGTGGGAAAATACATATGAGATTGCCACAATTATATACTCTCAACTCTTGCAGGCTTTGAAATCCCATAATTTCTGATGGAACCTTGAACCATATATGTGTTAGATCTGTTAAACTATCTAACCTTAACTCTATCAAAGAATTAACAACTCCAACAACAGCATGATGTTCCTGGAATGAAAATATCACTTTTAATGCATAGCAATCTTCAATTCTTAGCTCTTCCAAATTCAGCAACCTCTCCATGAAGCCGTATGGAATGAATGCAGAATGATCATTAACATGGCCAACGGATGAATCCCCGTTCTTGATAAGTGAAACCTTAATTACAATATATCAACAAAGTTATTGTGTTACACGCAAAACTTCAAATCATAATAATTAATTGGGTAATAATTATTTTTTTTTTGAATGCCAATGAATATAATTATTTAACACTATATTTGTGTATATATATTGTACTAAATTCAATATGATCATATTTTTAATATATTTTATATTCCAAAAGTAGTATTTTGAATGATTGCAAAGTTTCTTTAATTAAGAATTTAAAAGTGTTATTAAATATTTTTCTATTGCGAATGATTTTTCAACATATATTAATTGTTCAATTTAGATATATAAATAAAACATAAAATAGAGCTGAAAAATGTTGCATAAAAAACTGTAATAAAAAATTTTAAAATTTAATTTTTGTTTAGACTTATTTTTTTATTTCAAATAATCACTATCACATAATAAGTTTATTGCAATATATTATTAACAGCATTTTTGCATTGTTGCCTTATTTTATATAAGACAATAATCTAGTTGCATATTTGAAATGCTACAAACATTTAAGTGTTGCATCAAAATATTTAAACCATTATAATAATTTAATTAAGTCAGCAAGAGTGGATGTAATACCTATCAAATTATTGCTACTATCTGCTCTTATTATCTTAAATTATTGCAATAATTTAAATATTTTGATGCAATATTTAAATGCTTGTAGCATTATAAATATGTTGTTAGATTGTTGCGTTACATAAATTACGGCAATAATGTAAAATATGTTGTTAAAAGTATATTGTAATAAGCTTGTTGTATAACAGTGAATCTATATATGATTAATAAACTTAACTCTTACAAAATTCATATATAAAGCTTATGCGACTTTTTGCAATTTTGTTGGGTTTGGTATTTTTCACTAGGGTGATGCTATCCTTCCATCCAATCACTCCATATTTAGGGGATCACCATTCTTTTAATAAAATAATAATAATAGTGGCAACGTGTTAGGCACTATATTAAGTTCCATGATATTAATCAAATACATCCCTTTAATTTCATGTATTATATATATGACCTATTCAATTCTACAAGTCAATTAGGACTGCTTGACCCATTCCATTCTACTTATTAATTATGCAAAGAAAAATGTGAAAATTGAAAAACCATCTACCGTAGTGCTCCAAAAATCAACATGCTTCTGACATAATTCTATTTTATTCTTTTTGTTCGTCCCTTAAAATTCTCGAGTTTTTTTTATATCATTTACAAAAAATTTGATTTAGGAAAAATCCATAATATAATATTTTTCACTATCCCATGGGTTTCATACATATAGTTTTCTAATGATGCTTCGGCTTACCTCATTTTAAATTGACTATTTTTATAAGCCTAGAGATTAATAGCCTTTCAATGCATACCGTAATTTGTTTTCAGCCCATTACTTATATGCTGCTACTATTATTAAGTATATGCCAATTGAGTTATACATATGCCAAGCAATAATGCACTTTAATGCTTCCATTTTCAATCTCATTTGCAACTTCAAATAATAATAATAATAATACAATTTAAAATTAAATGACGCCCCAATTCTTGGTAAGTAAAATCTTTAAAAAATAATAATAATAATAATAATAATAATAATTCGAAACTTGTTGCACATTTTATTAAGTGCTAGCCACCATATTAAATTGCATGACTTTAAAGCATAAAAATACTAACTCTAAGGGAAAAATGATACTAATATCTTGATTCTGTTTATGTATTTAGATTTAATATATTACTGAAGCAACTTAACAAGTATGTTAATCTATTGTTCTTAATTAGCCCCTTTCCCAGTCAACCTATTTACAGTTAACCTTCATAACCTTAATTACTCTTAACCCAAATACTTTTAATTAGAAGTTAAGCCTACTTTTTAACAGCTAGAAATATCAGTTTACAATTGTTTGAACTCTTTCACCCTTTGGAATTTTATTTTATTTCATTTATCTTTTTAGATAAAACATGGTAAACCATATGAACATATCATTTTATATTGAGGCCTGACCATATCATTATTAAAAAAATAAATAAAGAAAGCAAGTACTATACCTGTTTGCTGGAAAGAAGATGTTGATTTTGTGGTTCAATACTTTGTTGGTCTCTTCCTGTGATTAATAATCCTGATGAACCACCAATTGATTTGATCTTTGGACATCTGAACACATGTAATTGTTTTAGAGAGTGGCAATTCAAGGAAACATGACCATCAGCACAAAAAGCCACCAACTCTGATAGATACCAAAGATGGAGTTCATTTAGCATAGGGAAGACTGTTTCCTCTTGGCTTCCATCTGCAACTCCAACTACATATTCCATCTTCTCACATTCTTCTATATATAACTCTTTAAGCTGCACCAATTGTTGTGCCACAGAGGCTGCAAATGCTATTTTCAGCTGACTACATCTTACCAATTGGAGATCTTGAATATTTGATAGCCGTAGCCAATTAGGTGATGGAAATAATGTTCCACTAGATGCATTTGGTTGTTCCATGATATCTGCTTTTACCTGTCCATTTTTATAGTTGTTGGCGTGGTTGAATATGTTGTGAAAATTGATTTAAAAAAAAAAAAATACAATTATGGGATCAGTTCAATAAATTACCTTTTTTTTTTTAAAAAAAAAAAGGTTCATCTGATTATTTCATGATAACGTATATTTTAATTGATTTAATATTCAATACATACTCTAAAATCATCATCTTACTCTATTTTAATTGATTTAATATTCCAGTATAATATAGAATGTCTTTTGCTTTAATTAATATTCGAATAATATATCTCCTAAATGTTGAGATGGGCTTAATTAGGATTAGAACATACCTCTTTCTTCATGCTTCCATTGATGTCTTCCTCCAATGCATACCTTCTTTCATTTACCATTATTTCTTTCAGCTTCGGAGTGTTGGATGGCCCATGAGAAAAACTTTTCATTTGATTGCATCCTTTAATTTCCAGGGATTCTAATGAATGCAACTCAACTGCACTAGTTCCACCACAAAAACTCTTGAGATTAGGCAAATCTTCAAGTTCCAACACTCGTAATCCAGGAAATTCAATTTTGTCCAATACTGATTCTGGTGCTTCTTCACCCTCTTTTCCAACAATAGCTTCCATTTTCTCACATGATCGAATCCACATACGTTGCAGTTTTACCAGAAGTTTGGGCAAATGAGGTGGGAAAATATGTATGAGATTCCCACAATTATATACTGTCAAGTATTGCAGGCTTTGAAATCCCATACTTTCTGATGGAACCTTGAACCATATATGTGTTAGATATGTCAAACCTCTTAAATATAACTCTTTCAAAGAATTAACAGCTCCAACAGCAGCATGATGTTCCTGGAATGAAAATATCACTTTTAATGCATAGCAATCTTCAATTGTTAGCTCTTCCAAATTCAGCAACCTCTTCATGAAGCCGTATGGAATGAATGCAGAATGATCATTAACATGGCCAACGGATGAATCCCCGTTCTTGATAAGTGAAACCTTAATTACAATATATCAACAAAGTTATTGTGTTACACGCAAAACTTCAAATCGTAATAATTTATACTCCAAATTGATTGTGTTAAATTAATTGCTTGGGTAAGGAAACGGTAAAAAGCATATGCAAATTTGGAGATATTAAAAAAAAATGACATTTCCGTTACTTTTAACGGAATTATAGATGGAGATATTTAATTGAAATGCCCCTAGCTAAAATATTAGGATTCCAATTGTTACATTTAAAATGATATGATTTTAATTATGAATTGGCCCAAATTTTAATCCAATTGATATTAAGAGAGTTGATGGATCATAGCTGCTTTTATAAATGTAAAGATTTCAATTTTTAGTGAGTGGAATTTAATTCAATTGAGGCCTAATACTGAAGAGAGATGCATTTGCGTGGAAATCATCATATCTCTATGAACATAGCATGGTAATTGTTTTAGGGAACATTAATAGCATTGGGTAAGGAATTTGACTTATATTTTCATATTTTATGCTCATCTACTACTTCTATTTTTGAATTCAAGTAGCTTTTGTTCTTTTTCTCATTCTCTCATATTTTTGGATGTTATCGACTATTTGGGAGACTCATTGATTTTCATTGATATTTATTTGGCTGAATTATACCAAAAAAACATGAGACATGTTGTATTTAAGTTGTACCTTAATTATATTTCAGTTATATTATAATATTTTATTTTCAAAAATTTTCGTGTTAAAACTTAATTATACCTGAGTTATAATTAAGTTATACTAAATAACATGAATTTTTTCTATATTTTTCGAGTTATACCTAATTTATACTTTATTTATACCTAAGTTATTCCAAAAACCAGAATAAATTATATTTTCCTCCAATTTTCAAGGTATACTTCAATTAGACCTCAGTTAAGCCTCGGTTATCCCAAAGGATAGAAGTTATTCTTTTATATTTGTAGAGTTATAATAACTTATACCTATGTTACACCCCAAAAAAAAAAAATGAATTCATTATTTTCAACATTTTCAAGTTATACATAATTAGCTATGCCCGAATTACACCTCAAATATACAAAAAAAAAAACAAAAAACAAAAAAAAAACAAAAAACAAAAATTAATTTTTCCATATTTTTAAATTTTAGGTAAGTTAAAACCAAGATATACCTAATTTATACCAAAAATTTGAATGCATTTTTCCTTCGATTTTCTAATTATGCCTCAGCTATACCAAAAAACAGAATTCATTTTTTCAACGTTATACCATACATCCTTATGGAATTAAAATACCATCAACTTCAAAATTTTCATATTTATTTTATTGATTCCATTCCCTTTTATGTTGAATTATTATTGGAATACTTCCATGAAATATTTAGATCTGAATATTTTATCTTGTGTTTCTTTATGAGTTTTAGTATTTATATCTTTTATGTGATTTCTTGATATTGTAGTTCTTTTAATAGGCGCCATTGCATGTTTAGAAAGGATTATATAGTGCCAAATAGATTGCTTTGATTCGTAATTGTCTTAGTAGTTTGTAGTTTGGGTATTTAACAAATACTTAATATATTCTAAGGAACTATATAGTCTGATTTAAATAAACCAAGCATCTTACATTTGTTGGTAAGAACCAGTTTCGTTTTAATTTTAATGCAGTTATTTAATTAAATCAACACTTCAGTAATTAGGATTAGTCAAATAACGTTTCTTGGCTAATTTACACGTAATGAAAAAATGATTATTAAAAGCATCTTCAATAATTATAATTGGGAATTCATCTTCGAGTCAATAATTAAATAGTGGATTGGAATTGAGATTAAACGTTTAACCGAGAATTCTTCCTCATGGATTCTTATTTAATACTCCCTCCGTTCTTTTTTAATTGTCACTTTTGTCATATTCACTGGAATTAAGAAATATTAATTAGTCTTGAATTTAGAAAAAAATTGAGTAATTCAATGCATATTGAGTAATTTGATGTAAAAAAATGAATCTAATTGGTCAATTTTTATTGAAAATGAAAATTAAATTGGAAAGAGAAAATTAAATTGCATTGAAAATGTAAAAGTGACAGATAAATAGAATTTGCATTTTACTCAAAAGTGACAGATAATAAAGAACGGAGGGAGTAATTTTCTTGATTTAGTTAATTTTCTATTCATTATTTTCAGCAATTAAAACCTCATTTATCTATTTGTTTTCATAAAAGAATTAATTTCCTGTCAATTTTTGTAGATTTCGGCCCTACTTATCACTACTACAATTTATTGATTTTAGGAAGTAGCATCAGGATTTCTAAAACTATGAATGACTTTAAATGACTTTCATATATAGATTTTAAATGACATTTATAAACATTTTATTTTTAATACTCAAATAAACAATTATTTCTATACATTTATTTCCACACTTGCTTTTTGGTAGCTTATAGGGCTAAACAAACTCATACCGAAAACCGAACAGAATAGATTTTAGTCAATTTAATTCGATTTTTTCGATTTTCTATCCATTCGATTTTAAACTGAATTAAAAATTTGATTTATTCGATTCATAAAATTTATAAGCCAAATGAAACGAACCTACTGAATTAATGAAAGCGAAGGTAATTCCACTAACTTTGTTCTTTAATGCATCCTCATCCTTCTCAGTCCATCGTTTTCGTTCATAAGTTTATTTCTCTTGCAAAGAGTTATCAGCTAACAGTCTATTTTTTCCTTCTCGGAGGTTTTGATGTTATGTTTGCCTCTGTTTAGCTTTGCACGCTTCCTTACAGCACCGGGTTATGTTTAGTCTTTCGTTTTGTTTGGTTCTTCTTGCACTCTTAGAATGTTTCATTTTGATTTAGGATTATGGAATAATAAAGGTAAAGCAGCAAACATTGGCCTATGTCTTTGCCCCTTGAAGCCATTGCTTAAATTTCAAAGGCCAAGGGTGTCTGAATTCTAATAAGCATGAGAGGGTGAATGGTTTTTATGATGATGTTACTATATATGTTCAGTGGGTGTCCCTGTAAAAACCTATTTAATATATTTGAATGTTGAGTGTTATTTTGTATTGCAAATTTGTAATTGAGTGAGGTATTATTGGATTTAGCAAAACTAATGTTGTGGCTGGGGAAGATGTTGATCCATGTCAAATAGATTTGAGAAGATGGAATAAATAGCAAAACTAATTTATGGTTTTTGATATGTTTGGGGTCTGCTCTTTAATGGGTTCTTAAGTATTTTTTGATTTGTTGAGGTTTACTTATTGGATTTTGTTGGATATTAAGAGAGTTGATGAGTTTCTTCACCAGTGGCTCATAGCTGCTTTTAAAATGTAAATATTTCACTTTTTGGTGAGTGGAATTTCATTCAATTGAGGCCTAATACTGAAGAGAGATGCTTTTGCGTGGAAATTATACTAAATAACAATAATTTTTTCTATATTTTTCGAGTTATCTTGATTTATAACTAGATTATTCCAAAAACCAGAATAATTTATGTTTTTCTTCAATTTTCAAGTTATAGTTCAATTAGACTTTTAAACAGAATTATTTTTTTCTACATTATTCGATTTATATCTCATTTATACTATACATCCTTATGAAATTAAAATATTCATATTTATTTTATTGATTCCATGGCTTCTATGAAATATTTAGATATTTGGAAAATGAAGATAAATAGAGTTTTTTCACGTACATTAAAAGAGAAAACTGGGATGTATTCAATTAAGATTTTGATAGACTTTTTTTTAAATGACTTTTAGAGATTTTCATAGACTTTTTAAAAGTATAAATGACTTTTAAAGATTTTAACAGGGTTTGTTAGCTTGTATATTTTACATAGTTTCAGCTAATTTTGACGTGTTAATTGGACTTTAATTGATTGGAAATTAGTTCATTTGTTTCATATTTGTGATTGTGACAGATTTTGGTGGTAAAGGAGAAAAGATGGGATTGTTAGAGTTCTGTAGTTGTCTCGTACAGTAAGCTGTGGGCACGGGCTATTCAACGAGGGATTGTTAGACTTGTGCGAAAATTGGGACTTTTTAGCTAACTTCGAGCAGTTGTTTCCTACATTTTAGGAGTTGAATTAGGTCGAGATTACCACGAGAGTTGTTTCCACCAAACCTAACAGACCAAATGAAGTGCCCTAGTGGCTTAGTTGGAGTTAACTATGTACTATGCCTATTTAAGATTTATGTGGATCAAATATCAAATTGTATCCAAATGTCAACCAATATTAGTAAGAGGTTAAGACAAAATGTGAGATTAAATATATGTACTTCTAAAATGTTAGACTAAAAGTCATTAAAAATCCATAAAAATTTTAAATATAATATTCCATAAATCAAGGAAAACAGATGTGATTGGCTACTTTCTCGCTCTCTTCCTCTTCTTGCTCTTCCAAATATTTTGAATTTAGGATATACTTTCAAGACTAATTGTTTCAAAGAGTCCCTATCAGAGGAAACTTGGCCATCACCGGAAAAAGGAACATCCTGGTTTGTATTGTTTAATAAACTCTTATAAGATTATTCAATATTTTGTTTAATAATATAATAACAAAAACTAATATCCTACATATGAATAAAAAACACTACTCATTCAATCTAAAAACTTAAATTAAATTTTGCCTCTAAAACCATCTCAGTTATATATGGAAACTAGCAATCTGAAATTTAAAAGTAAACTTGATTTGCAATTTGTAAGAATGAATTAAATTCAACGTGAATATCAAGCAAATACATACCTCTTTGCTCGAAAATATATGTTTCTTTTGTGCTTCAATGCTTTCATGCTCTCTTCCTCTTCTTACTGATCCAAATGTTTTCAGTTTAGGACATTTTTCCACATTTAATTCTTGTAGAGATTGGCAATTCAAGGAAACATGACCATCAGCACAAAAAGCCACCAACTCTGATAGATCCCTAAGCCAAAGTGAATTTAGCATAGGGAAGACTGTTTCCTCTTGTGTTCCATCTGCAACTCCAACTACATATTCCATCTTATTGCATTCCCATATCTCTAAAGTTCGAAGATGCACCAATTGTTGTGCCACAGAGGGTGCAAATGCTATTTTCAGCTGACTACAACTTCCCAATTTTAGCTCTTGAATATTTGATAAACGTAGCCAATTAGGTGATGGAAATAATGTAGAAATCACTTGGGCATTCTCATTACATGCATTTATTGGTTGTTCCATGCTATCTGCCATTACCTTCATGTCTACCCAAAAACCTTTCAGCTTTGGAAGGTCATCCAGCTTTAAAAGTTTCAGGTTAGGAAATTCAACCTCATTAGCTGTTATCTCCTCATCATCCACTTCCTCTTTGTACAAAATTCCTTCCATATTTTTGCAGTCACGTATTGTCATCTCTTGGAGTTGTCTCATTCCTCTAGCCACAGACAATGGAAACACGTATTCCAATTTCTCACACTGAGATATATCGATGGACTGTAAGCTATTGAAGTGTGGAAGCTGAATTTCTGAAGGCTTTGGTTTTGAAAATGAGCCATGCCATATTTCTTTCAAATTCATCAGACTGCTTATTGTTAGGGTCTCCAACTTAGAGAAAACTGCAACCGGAATTCCCTGCAATATCGTTGCATCAACTACGTACTCGAGTTCATTGCAGTCTTCAATTACTATTACCCTCAACTGTGGAAAACCATCTTCACTGAGCTCATATATACTCCTCAGATTTACCACATGGTTTAAATTCCAGAGTTCAGCTGTCCTCAATAAAGAGCATATCCCACTCTCTTTAATTTCTGCTACACTGCCACATTCGATGGACAACCTTTTCCCTAGGTATTCGTCATCAGTACCATAATAATGATATTGCTGATTTATAAAAAATTTAAATCTTATCAGCTTCCTAAAAACTGATTCATGAGGCAAAAGTGAGAAATTTGGTACCCGCATTTGTAATGCTGTTAAGCAAAGACTATCTAGTTCCCTAAGGCTTGTGTTGGTTTCCTCCCCACCTCCATTGGATTCCCACTCGCCAAACTCCCATGTAACATACAGCTCTTCTAGTTTTGACAGCTTTGATAAAACACCTGAAGGAATATGATCAATCTTCTCAATATTCATCAAGTCCAGCAACTTCAAATTTTTCAGTAATGCTATTTCTTTCGGAAGCTCCTTTAAATATTCAGTGCCAATTTCAAGAATTTCCAGAGATATCAGATCTCCTATTTCTTTAGGCAACTCTCCTGACTCAAGGTTCCCAAACAAACACAAGGTTCGAAGGGTCTTTGGAAATTCCAGTGAACTTGGCAGTGATGAGATTTCCAAATTTAGGACTTGTAGTTGTGTCATCCCTCTAAAAATTTTGTTTATCTGGTCACCTGAAGAACTTTCACATTCTAGCCGTAAAAGTTGAAGCATTGGGTACTCCATATCAACAGGGAGCTCCTTTATCTCGTTACAGATAATTGAAATTGCAGTGGAACTTTTACACCTATCTGCATCTGGCCACTTCATTAAAGCATCACAACTTACTATATAGTGCTCATTTTTTGAGGCAATTGATACGACAACATCGCGTATAACATCATGCATTTTTACTGACTTGTAGCCACCATCATAATCACCATCAAGCAACAAAAAAGAATTTTTTAGTTCATCAATGAGAGCACAAACTCTATCTCTTACTCCATGGAAGTTATCAACATCTTCAAACAGCCGCAAGCCCATCCCATATCTAACCAAACATTCATCTGGAACATTATAATCTTCTGGAAACAAGGAGCAAAGCAAAAGGCATGACTTGGCTTCCTTGCCTTTCAAATAATTATAACTTAATTCAATTTGAAAATTAACTTTCTCCATTCCTAAGACACCTTCGAGATTGGATTTCTTTAGCTTTCTAAGCACATCATTCCAAGTATATATCTGCTCGTTTTTTAGTGCTCCGGCAATGGTGACAATGGCAATAGGTAAACCATTACATTCAGCTGCAATCTTCTTTGCTATATCATGCAAATCTTGATCAATAAAATTGCCAATCGATCTGCTAAAAAGATCCCAAGCATCTCCTTCATCTAGAACATCGATTGGGAAGTTTCTTTGGCTTCCCATCCTATTGCAAACAGCTCCATTTCTTGAAGTCAACAAAATTTTGTACCCTTTAACCTTCTCCAATGCTGACGGAACTCCAATTGCTTCAAAATCTATCTCCTCCCAAACATCATCAAATATTAAGAGAATCCTCTTACCACATTTCATAAGCTGCTCACGTAACCTACCAGCCCTTCCTGATAAAGTCTCCCCACAAAGACTCAACCCCAAGCGATCTGCAATTTCACCTTGAATCTTCTTCAAGTCAGGTTTTTGGGAGACGACTGCCATTGCAATTATATCATACAAATTTTGTTCTTCAGCTCTCTGAACAAGCTTCTTTACCATTGTGGTTTTACCCACTCCTCCCATTCCACATATACTGATGCAAAAAAGATCATCATCCTTCAAAGCCTCCCAAACTCCATCCATAATTGATTTCCTCGATTCAAAATCTTGTATGCCGTGAGCAATGAAGGTTGATCCCATCTTTGGTGGAGGACCGGGATAGGATATTGGGCCAAAATTCAAAGCTGCGTTGAACAGAGGAATAACAATCTCCGTAGCCATTTTTGTAGCTTTCCTGCTCAAGGAATAACGTGACTTCAAATTTGGACACATACCATTCAAGCACTTGTTGTTCCTTTTGATTTCATTGTCAAGAAATTCCTTGACAGTTTGAATGTCAGAAATCACGTTCTCTTGCCAACGGAGCACCGCGGGTGCTATGATGTGTGAGTTCCTCTTCCCTGCATCTACATGTTGCCCCACTTCACTGTTCTTGTCTTCCAGGTTTCCCAGCTCTTTTTTAAGATTCTTAATGTTATCATTGTAATGAATCAGGTACCCGATTTGTCGCTTGATAAGGCTCACCGAGTCATTTGCAATCTCACCAGCAGCTGCCTCTACAATTGGCGCAGCAACAATCTCCATCCTTGTATCAAATAAACAGTATATAGACACATTTAAGATGAATTTCCATATAATTAATAAGCTTAAGAAAAATTAAATAAAAATATATGATTGTTACCGGTAAATGAGTGCTTAATGAGCCAAATTGCAGGCTTGTTTGGAGAGTTAATGAGATTAGAAATAGATTGCCAAGAACAAACTGTACTAATGGAAAAACAAGAATCACAGCATCAGTCAGACGAAGCAGGACATAAATCATAGAATAAATTAAGAAATGCAATATAAAGCTCATTAAATGGAAATTTTAACTTACAAAATATAATTGGCGAAAAGCTATTACATGAGGATGATAGTACTCGCAGCCAAAGAGGTATCAAATTGAGAGAGAAAGATGATCATACCAAGAATAAGCTATTATATTATTTATATTTCTTGATTATAATACAGGTTAGAGCTGCAATTCTTGATTGGGATATTAATTATAGAGTTTATCTATATTTCTATGAATTAAAAAGATTTCAATGTTCCCAACACACCTTGCCAAGACGTACTATAAAAATTTATAAAATTACTCATCAATTTATCAGTTTTTCCTGAAATAAGATGCTTACATAAAAGCTACTAGAGAAAATTAATACCTTAATCTTCGAATTGAAGAGGTGCTCTGGATCTTCTAAGTGAATCTGGAGCAAAGCTTTGAAACTTCTCTTTTCATTTTCAATCACAAGTCAACGTGTTGCATAATCCCCTTAATAAACATAAAATAAATAAATCATGTGGTCCATAAGAGTAGGCCTAAGGTACAAATTGATGAAACCCAAATTCGGCCCAAATGTAACAGAAAAGGTCAGATCCAAGTTTAAAGAAAGCCTGTATCAAGTTCAAATTCACCTCTCTTATTTAACCCATTTCAGTTTTTCATATACACCACATAACAACCAACCAAACCAATCTATGCTACACAAATTGATTTGCAGTAATAACAGAACTCATCAACTAGTAATTACAATCTTTTACAGCTTTATTCAGCTACATATATACACCACATAAGTCATGGTCCATGTCAAATTTATATTGTTTAAACATATAATTTTTCGATCACTAAGTAGACTGATAAATTCAAATGACATTGATCACACTATCTATTTATTCGAGTACGGCCATGCATTTTACAATCCTACTTATCAAGGGGTCCAATAGATATCTCTTTCATACGAGAGGGACAAATTCTATCTTGATTATTCACTTTTCTCTACATAATTCTCATCATATCCGATCATAAATTTTATAATTATCCGATTAAAGATAATGTTTGATTATGTCAAAACTTAATATTCCTTATGTAGGAAACCGTGATAACCTCAGATCAAAGAATTCAATAACATATTTATTATAAGATCACTTATGATACTATCACACGTAGCGATCTCACAGTAGGTCTATCCAGTACTTTATTTTCTAACAAGTACGTATAGATTTGATTTATATCATCATATATAATCATTCCATGATTATCAATGCAAATGCATATTAGCCTTAATTTATTTTTATGCCGTTTAGTGGTAAATGACTAGAGACAACATGAATAACATTGTTATTCATAAAAATTACAATAATATAACACGCCAATAATATTAATGTGAAGAAAACCATAATATAAATGAAAATGTAATGATTACATCAAGATCAAAATATTTGGCTTAGAGCATAACCACTAACACGAATATCTTCCATTCACTTCTTAATCCTCTTCACCTCCTCCATCTTCTTCTTCATATGTAAAAAGTAGCAAAAGAAAAGGCATCATTTCGATTCAAAAACATGTTATTAAGAAAATTATTATCTAATTTGATGGTATCAAATTATCACAGACTAGAATTAATTTTGTAGTAAATTAACGTAGATTGATAGAACTAAATCTGTTGGCAATACATGCAGTTAAAGCAAGTAAAATTTTTGGCTTACACTATTTTAACTCATTTAATATAGAATTTATTTTGCTTTAATTTAATATTCGAATAATTAATATTCTTTCTACCAAATAGACAAATCAAACAACATAAAAAATCAAATAAATGAAGCATTAAATCAATGTATGATGTGCCAATAGAATTTTTTCCAAGACCGGGAGATATGATGTGCCAAGCCAATGGTATTTTGACGTGTATGAAAAAGGGCATTAAATCAATAGAATGCAATTTAACTGCACTAGTTCCACCACAAAAACTCTTGAGATTAGGCAATTCTTCAAGTTTCAGCACTTATAATCCAGGAAATACAATTTTGTCCAATACTGATTCTAGTGCTTCTTCATGCTCTTTTCCAACAATAGCTTCCATCTTCACACATGAATCAATCAACATACGTGAAACCTTCCAAAATATTATGTAAATTTGTTTTGAAATTATCAAGATAGTCGACCAAACACACCATTTTTGACTAATTGAAATTATCAAGATAGCACACCATTTTTTACTAATGATTTCTAGTTTCTTCAATGTAATTATGTTGGTTAAAATTTAGTAATGTTTTCGTATTGCTTTTTTGTCCATTTATAGCCATGCAAAACCACCTCTTAGTAGTGCCCAAACTTCATTAAAATTTTGTTTAGTTTGAGAGAAATTCTCCTTTGAGAATTAGTGAAATTTTGGGTGTAATTGGATTAAGGGTTTTGAGAGTTATTTTCTCTACACCTCTTTTGTACCATTTCAAGTTTATTAGTGGAATAATTTTCTACTCTCCTTCACCCGTGAAATAGACATTTTGTCGAATCACGTAAATTTTGTGTTCTCTATTTTATTATTTCATATATTTTGTTTTTGCCTTATTTATCCAATCATATTTTGTTTCACTGTGAATTTATTCCTAACAAATTGGTATCAAAGCTATCTCAAAATTTTTGGTTGGACGTTGTTGTGGCAACTATAAAATTTGACATCACCACACTGTTAGTTTTGCCTTATGGCAAATCAAGATGAAGGCGATTTTGACACAAAATGGATTGCACAAAGCAATCTTGAGCAAGGACCAATTACCTGCCATGATGAAAGAGAAGCAGAAACAAGAGTTGGAAGAAAAAGCTCTAGCTGCCATCCAGTTGTGCTTGTCAAATGAGGTTCTACGTGAAGTCATCCATGAGAAGACGACTAAAGATTTGTGGGAGAAACTTGAGTCTCTCTACGTGACGAAAATTCTCACTAGCAAGTTAGTTGTTACGCATCGTTTACATATGCTTAATATGGCAGAAGGCACTTCTTTCAAGTCACATCTTGATAAATTTAATTCTATTTTTCTAGATTTGGAAAATCTAGATATCAAATATGAAGAAGAAGATAAAGCTCTTATGTTATTACGGTCTCTACCTCCGTCTTTTAGGAATTTTAGGGAGACTTTAATCTACAGTAGAAAAACCCTTATTGTAGAGGAGGTTAAAGAAAGTCTATTCTCTAAAGACCTTATTGATAAAGAGCTTTCTAATGACAAAGGTGATTCTTTCGCAGAAGGTATGGTTGTGAAAGGAAGATCAATAGTGAAAGATTCGAGCAACAGCAATAGTCGATCCAGATCTAAATTAAGAAACAAGCGCAGTAATTTGACCTACTGTAAGAAGAAAGGGCACATCAAAGCTAAATGTTTCAAGTTGCAAAACAAGAATAAAGAAAAGAGTAAAAATGAAGACAACCATGATGAAGCCAGTATTGTTGAAGATGAGGTGGATTGTGATGTTTATGTCATTTCTGATGATGGTGCCAAATTTGGACAAGGGTGGATCCTAGATTTCGCTTGCTCATTCCATATATATCTGCATAGAGACTGGTTCTGCTCTTATGAATCAGTAGATAAAGGAGTTGTGTTGATGGGCGATCACTACAAGAAATTGAAGCTTTTCCGACGGAAATTCCCGACGGAAATCCCCAATTTTTCGTCGAAAAATTAATTTGCCGACGGAAAGTAATTCCGTCGGCACCGTGAGCGTAGCTAAAATTGCCGACGGAAATGTTGTTCCGTCGGCAATTTTCCCGACGGAATTTAAAATTCCGTCGGCAATTTTTCCGACGGAATTTTAAATTCCGTCGGTAATTTCCCGACGGAATTTTAAATTCCGTCGGTAATTTCCCGACGGAATTTAAAATTCCGTCTGTATTTTTAAAAAAATAAAATAAAAAATTCAGAATTTCCCGACGGAAGTAAAATTCCGTCGGGAATTTACTGACGGAATTTAAAATTCCGTCGGTAATTTTAAAAAAAAATAAAAAAAATTCAGAATTTCCCGACGGAATTTAAAAATTCCGTCGGTAATTTTTTAAAAAAAATAAAAAAAATTAAATAAAAAAATTATCAAAAATCTCAAAAAAAATAAATTCTAAAAAATCTTAACAATCTATCTAATTGAAAAAATATTTAATTAACATAAATAAATAACATTCTAACAACAATAATATTTCACATTAAAAATAATAATACTAATAAACAACAATAACATTCCACATTAAAAATAATAATAATACTAATAAACAACAATAACATTCCACATTAAAAATAATAATAATAATACTATACAAAAACACAACACAACTTTAACTAAAATTAACACTAATTAACAATAATATTTATAAATATGAAAAATTCTATTAATAAATTTAATAACAATAAAGTTTTAAGAAATATAAATTTAAACAATAATTAAAATTTACCAATATTCATCTAACATAAATAAAATAATAATAATATTAACAATAATAATAATTCTTATTATACCCAATTAATAATAATAATAATAATAATAATAATAATAATAATAATAATAAATAAAAGAGAGAGGCAGATCTGTACCTGGCGCCGGAGGAGGAGGAGAGGTGGTCGGCGGTGGTCGGCGGCGACTGGGCAGAGGGCAGAAACGGGGAGAGGAGAGGGAGGAGAGAGAAAGAGAGAGAGAGAGAGAGAGAGAGAGAAAGAGAGAAGGGAAGGAGGAGCGGGAAAAGAGAGAGGGAGGGAGGGAGGAGAGGGAGGGGAGGCCGATTGGCGCCGGAGGGAGGGGGAGGGGCGGTGGTCGGCGGCGGCTGGGCAGAGGGAGGAGAGACGGGGCGAGGAGAGGGAGAAGAGAGAAAGAGAGAGAAGAGAGAGAGAGAGAGAGAGAAAAAAAAAGAGGGAAAGTTAAATTTAATTTAACTTTAGCGACGGAAAGCATCTTCCGTCGCTAAAAAAAAGAGAGGGAAAGTTAAATTTAATTTAACTTTAGCGACGGAACGCATCTTCCGTCGCTAAAAAGAGAGGGAAATTAAATTTTTTTATCTTTAACGACGGAAAGCATATTCCGTCGCTAAAAATAGCGACGGAATATTCAAACTGTCGCTAATTTTAGCGACGGTTTTTTTACTCCGTCGCTATTTTAGCGACGGACTTTGATTCCGTCGCTAAAAATACAATTAAGTTTTTTTTTTATTTTTTTCAGCGACGGAAAAGAATTTTCGTCGCTATTTTTAGCGACGGTTCCTAAAAACCGTCGCAAATATCGGTCGGCAATTTTGGTGGGAAATCTTGGCGCCATTTTTAGCGACGAATTTTATTGCCCGTCGCTATTTACCGACGGAAATTAAATTCCGTCGCTAAATAGCGACGGAGATTAATCTCTGTCGCTATTTAGCGACGGAAATGACTCCGTCGCTAAATTTCCGTCGCTAATTTATGATTTTCTTGTAGTGGATGATCATTCTTGTAAAATTAATGGCATTGATCTGTCAAAATTAGGATGCATGATGGCATGGTAAGAACATTAACCAATGTACGACATGTTCCAACAATGAAGAAGAATCTTATTTCTCTGTCTGTTTTAGATAACAACGATTGCAAATTCTCTAGTGAAGGTGGAGTCGTAAAAGTCCTAAAAGGTGCTCTTCTCATTATAAAGGCTAGAAAAGTTAGAAGGTTGTACATCTTACAAGGATCCATAATCACATGTATTGCTGCGGTTTCCTCTACTATGTCAGATTTAGATACCACTAGATTATGGCATATGAGGTTGGGGCATATAAGTGAGAAAGGCCTCACGATGTTGAGTAAGAGAGGTCTTTTCTTTGGTCAGAGTACATCTAAGTTAGAGTTCTGTGAACATTGTCTCTTTGGCAAGCAAAAGAGAGTCAGTTTCAATTCAGGAGTTCACAGAACTAAACGTTCTTTAGACTACATTTATTCAGATCTTTGGGGACCTACTCGTGTTCCTACAAAAGGTGGCGCTAGATATATGCTTACCTTCATTAATGACTACTCTAGGAAGGTTTGGGTTTATTTTCTAAAGTATAAAAATGATGTTTTTGCTACTTTCAAGCAATGGAAAGCCTTGGTTAAAAATCAGACAAACAAGAAGATTAAGCACCTTCATACTAATAACGATTTGGAATTCTATAATGATGAATTCAATAAATTTTGCAAAGATGAAGGAATCTCTAGACATCCAGGAACCCCACAATAGAATAGTATAGCCGAACAAATGAATAGAACTCTATTGGAGAAAGTCCGTTACATGTTATCAAATTCTGGCTTACCCCATGACTTTTGGGCAGAAGCAGCTTCTACGGCTTGCTATTTGGTGAATCGATCTCTGTCTGCTTCAATTGATTGTAAAACTCCAGAAGAAGTTTGGTCTGGAAAGCATGCTGATTATTCTGAATTGAGAATATTTGGATGTCCTGTTTATGCTCATGTCAATGATGGCAAATTGGAGCCTAGATCTAAAAAAGGTATATTTATTGGTTATTCTTCTGGTGTGAAAGGATATAAAGTTTGGTATCCTGATCCTAGATCACCAAAGTCTATCATTAGTAGGAATGTTGTGTTCGATGAATCAGCCATGCTTTATCCAAAAAAGGAGTCCTCTGTCTCTTCTGACACAAACGTTCTTAATTCAAACAAGCAAGTGGAAGTTGAAATTGAGGTGGAGAATCCATCATCTCCATTGATGAATACTCAAGAGCCCACTTCTTCAAAAGTAGAAGAGTTAACATTTGAGGAAGGAGAGCATCCTATTGCAAGAGACAAACCAGAAAGAGAAAGAAGAAAGCCTGTAAGGCTATCAGATTATGTCACTTTTGCCTGCATGCTGCACTAGAGACGAATGGAGTTAGTAATCCTTCCATATATTCAGAAGTCATTTCCCATGATGATTCCACAAAATGGTTGATAGCTATGCAAGAAGAGATAGAATCTCTCCACAAAAATAAAACTTAGGAGTTGGTAAAGCTGCCTAAAAATAAGAAAGATTATCGGTTTACAAATGGGTCTTCAAAAGGAAAGATGGCATTTTGGGTGGTGAAAATGCTAGATACAAGGCAAGATTGGTTGCTAAGGGCTATAGTCAAGTACAAGGAGTTGATTTTAATGATATTTTCTCTCCTGTTGTCAAACATAGCTCTATTCGTGTCTTGCTTGCATTAGTTGCTATACATAACTTAGAGTTAGAGCAACTAGATGTGAAGACCGCTTTCTTGCATTGAGAATTGAAGGAGAAAATTTATATGCAACAACCCGAAGGTTTTGAGATTGAAGGCAAAGAAGACCATGTTTGTTTGTTAAAGAAATCACTGTATGGTTTACAATAGTCTCCTTGACAGTGGTATAAGCGTTTTGATTCATTCATGGTTGGACATAGTTACTATAGGAGCCAGTATGATAGCTGCATGTATTTCAAAAAGCTTACAGATGGTTCATTCGTGTATTTGCTACTCTATGTTAATGATATGCTCATTGCAGCTAAGGATATGTCTGAAATCAACAAATTAAAATCAAAGTTGAGCGGTAAATTTGGGATGAAAGATGTGGTAGAAGCTAAGAAAATTCTTGGCATGGAGACCCAAACAGATAGAGTTAGAGGTAAACTTTATTGAGAAAGTGTTATAGCATTTTGGCATGAAAAATACTAAACTTGTACGTACTCCACTTGCTGCTCATTTTAAACTTTCTACTCCTATGTCACCACAGTCAGAGAAAGATATTAAGAATATGTTACATGTTCCTTGATAAGTTGCAATTATATTAATATTTTTAGATTAATTCTTGGCATAATTATGTGTTTTATTTATTTAATTTTAATAATAATTAATTAGTTTTTGTGTTTTTATTAATTTATAATGTTTTTATAATTTTTAATAAGTTTTGGGATGTTTTCAGGTGTTTTATTTTAATCCGGAGCTAAATTGGAGGTTTGGGGCTGATATTAGAAGAAATTATGGAAAAAGGGCAATTTTAGCCAAAAGCACAGCCGTGCTCTTCAATAGCACAGCTGTGCTTTTGAAGGGACCGCGCAGCGCACACGGAACAACAAGGCAACACAGCTGTGCTTCCTCGCAAAGCACAGCTGTGTCACGCAGCAGGCGCAGCGCGCATACGGAGCAGGTCACGCGTTTTTCGCCCAGGAGCACAGCTGTGCTTCAGCGAGAAGCACAGCTGTGCTTCGCCTTTTTCCGCCAGCACACGACGCAACCCTAGCAAAACACAGCTGTGCTTATTAAAAGCACAGCTGTGCTTTTCTTCAGTTAAATACAATATGACGCCGCTGCATTCCAGAGGGGCTAAGTTTTAGGTTTAGTTTTTAGTTTTATTTTTCTCTCTTCTCCTTAGGTTAGACTTAGATTTATTTTCCATTAAATTCCAGCAATATTTTATTTAATTTCCATGTTTTAATTCTTCTTTTAAACTTTGTTTTAGCTTAGATTTCATTTCAAATTGCACTTTTATTCCAATTTAATTTAGATTATTTTTATTTTAATTTTGTATTTTGGGATTTAAGGAGATTCAACGGTGGATGAACAAGAACTTCAAGATCCATTTTCTCTTTTCATCAAGGGTGTATTCTAAACTTAATTTTTCATATTTTATATTTATATTCTTGATGTTAAGGTAGTTGTTCATGCTTGGGAGTTCTTGAATCATATGTGTATTCTGGAATTTTGGATTTAATAAATATTTTCATGTTTTCTTTTATTCCTCTTGTTATATATTGTTTTACAATTATAATGATGATTGAAGCTAAATCCGAAAATTATTGTTGTGCAATTGCTCTGTTCTTTTAATATTGATATTTATCTTTCCAGCTTAATCCATGGATATGGTAGGTTGGTTTGTGGGTGTTAATGTTATTAGATTAAGAATTGTGAGGAATAAATAGGTTTTAGATAACTGAATCCGGGATGGTAGGTTGTCTTAGATCTAGGAATTGGTCATATTATACATATAGTTCAATTTTATCTTCTCTGAAATTATCTGTTGTTGCTGAATTGAATGCAAGTTAAGGGGAGATCTACCAGGATAAACTTTGATTGTAATCAGTTCATAAATACATACATATGCTCTGTTCTATTTTAATCAACTTTCATTGGTTTGATGAATCCGAATTGGTATTTAAATCTGTGAATGTTTATTTTAATAGGTTCAGAATGGTGGAAGATAAATGAGTTTGATATCTGAATCCGAACTGGTAGGATTATCTGACTTAGAACTTATAAACATGTGATAATGCTAATATATGTGCTGAATCCGAAAGGTAGGTTCATTAATTAGAATAGCTGAATCCGAAAGGTAGGCTTGGGTTTAGATAGGTTATCCAGAATTTCATGTGATATTATTTTACCAATTTTCAGTTACATATATGAGGATAGAATTTCTCAAGTATTCAATTTCATCCTTGAGTAATTTCTTGATGACCAATTTTATATTTAATTGTTAATTTATTTTCTTGCTTAGCTTAGTTTTTCTCCACCAAACAAATTGGGGACATCTCAAATTCACTCATCTATAGATATTTAACTGGACAATCCTTTTTCCCTTGGGTACGATAACTCGGGGTCCTAACTATACCCCACTTTATTACTTGTCGATTCGGTACACTTGCCGAGGACCCGTCAAGTTTTTGGCGCCGTTGCCGGGGATAACGGTGTTGTTTGTTTTATATCTTTAGTTGAGTTAGTTTGAGGTTTTTATTTTTCTTTTTATTTTAATTTGGTGTTTATTTTTGCAGGAAAATTTTGAGACATTTTCAAAATGATGCAAGATAGTGATCAAGATTATGAGTTGTTCCTTTTGCGAGAACAAGTGAATGATATGATGAGGGAGATGCAAGAGTTACGACAAATGTATTCAACTTCACCAGTCACCTATTCACCGTCTTTTGAAGATCCTCACTCTTCATGTGTATCACAAGAGTATCACTTTTTCCATATCGAACGTCTTTCAAACTACAATTATTGTAGAGAGAGGGAATACCAAGCAGAAAGGAGAGAGTTGCAGGCTACAATCAACTATCAAGAGGAGAGGATCAAGGCCCAAGGGGATTTATTAAAGAGTCAAGCATTGGAGATCCAAAATTTGGAATCCAAGTTAAAAATTTTAATTGTCTCTCCGAGTGATCAAAAAGATGGTGGTGAATTGAGTCATGCACCTATAGAGATTAATGAGAATATTGAAACTTTTGAGGATGGGTTGCATGAAGAAGAAAAGGAGCCAATTATTGTTGAAGATAAATCTTGTGTTTCTTTGGAAACTAATTTCAATTTTTCTTTGCAGGATAGTGCACCAAAGGAGCAAGAGTTGAATGATTCTCAAATGGAAGCACTGACTTCAGTCCATTTGAAGGATTTATTTAGGCTTGAAGAGCCGGTGGAGTTCGTTTACAGTGAACCCAAGGTGGAGTCATACTTCATCGAAGACATGGAATTTCCCACCTTGGTAGCTTTCGATGATTTTCTCCTACTGATGGGGGAAAATGAAGAGCAAAAACTGGAAAGACCATTATTTGGTTCACAAGCTCGTCCACCCGAGAGTGAAATGAGTCGAGCTGGGACTCAATAAACCAGAACTTTTATTTTTCTTAACCCTTCCTATTTAATTTTCTGTCATTTTTCTGTGTTTATGTTTTGATTTTTAATTACTAGTTGTTTTTATTTTTATAAAAAAAAAAAAATATATATATATATATATATATATATATAATAATAAAAAATAAAAAATAAAAATAAAAATAAAAATAAAAATAAAAATAATAATAAAAAAAATAAAAATAAAAAATAAAAAAAAATATATATATATATATATATATATATAACAATAATAATAATAATAATAAAATAAAATTGTTATATGTATTTTTATAAAATAATATTCCTTAAATTTTTAGTGTGTTAGAATGTTAATTTGTTATTTTTAATGTTTAATTTGTTGGATTTAATTTTTGTGTTATTTGGTTTTGATTTGTTTAATTGTTTTGGAAATTAACAGTTGAGAAGGAAGAAAAATTCAAAAGGAGCAAGAATTGAAAAAATTGGAACAGGGCAGTAGCATCAGGTATAGTGCAAAAGACACAGCTGTGCTTTTACAAAAGCACAGCTGTGCTTTCATTTAAAACACGCCAGTGCGAAGCGCTGAGTGTAAAGCACGGCTGTGCTTCAATCAAAAGCACAGCTGTGCTTCCATTTAAAAAGCACGCCGAAACGCAGCGCTGGGAAAAGCACAGCTGTGCTTATTTCAAAAGCACAGCTGTGCGTTTTCGCACAGCCCATTAAACACGCTGTGCTCCCTCTTTCTTCTTCCTTTCTCTTTTCTTTTCCTCTTTTCCCCTCTATTCTTAAAAATCAAAAATTTCTTCGATCTTCAATTGCAATCCAAGCTGTTAACAGGTAATTTAAATTTAATTTTAATTTTCGAACTGTAATTGAAATATATTCTTATTTTCTGTTTAATTTGCGCTTTTTCCCCAAATTCTTGCCCGATATTGATTTTTCCCCATTTTTGCACAAGTTCTAGATTTCGGCTTGAGTTCGAGATAGATTGAACTGAGCCTTTCATTCAATTCTCGGTTTTCAATTTTTTAAGTTTAGCATTCCAGTAATTTTTGCAAGCTACAGGTATGTATATTTCCCTCATCTCTGTTCTAAACGCCACTGTGTAAATGTGCATTTTCTTTCACTAAATTTCTCTAGGATTTTGATGTTAATTTGTGATTATGTGAATTGTGCTACTTGTCTTGTGTGTTTGTACAGATCCTTGGGTGTTGGGAGGTATTAAATTTGCACACAAATCCAGTTTATATTCATGCACACCAGCTGTTCGTTTAAATGCTTCAATGGATGTTCAAAGAATAATTTTGTGCTTTTGTTTGATTTGTACAACAATTCTTGTGCATTAATTCTTATAGAAATTGTCAATTTGAACTAAGCAATTTATGTTAGAGCTGGATGGCATGAACTTTTAACTTATATGTCATGAAAATTATTACCAATCGCACTGTTGGAGCTGATTTAAACAGCTGCTGTGATGAGAGTCTGGCCAACTTTTAATGGAGCAGTTTGTCTAGGAATTATCAGTCTGTAGAGCTTAATTTTTATGTCATTCTTTTCGGGGTATTGAGGCTGCCATGTTGACTGGGTTTTGGGCTTACTTTTCAAATACCTAGCTTGCATTTATTCTTTACTTGGTCAATTGAAAGGGAGAATGATGGATGCTGGAATTTTGAACTTCACTTGGGAAAATTAAATGTTTTCATTGTATTAATTTATTTGGGCATGGCAATGGATGGGGAGATGTTGCAAGTTTAATTTTAAATTGCTTGAGATTATGCTTGGTATTATTTTGTTTTAATGATAGCGCTGTTGCTTTTAGTTTTTTTTATTTTAGATGCAATTGAGATTATGCTGATTAAATTGAGTCAAATGCATGTTTGCTAGTTCCCGACTTGATGGGATTAGGATGAGTTGTTTTGGATGCCAAATTGTTACATTTTTATTTACATGCAACTTTGAATTTTTCCTACATATTTTTGCTGTGAATGAAGCAGTGATTAAGTAAACTTTGCATTCCTCTTTTATTCTCCAATAATTGCATTTATTTTATTTTGGCATGTACACTTCAAGAATTGATTACTTGTTCTTATTTCTCTTTTACACCGTGTGCTTTTCGTTTTCAATTTCTTTAAATTCTAATGTGTGCAATTTTTCAATTTTCTCTATTTTGTGCATAGACTTTGTACTTCAATAGGTTATACATTTGCCTTATGCTTAATGTTTCAATTTTTGCATCATCATTAGCTAGAAAGTATATTTATTTCGCAAATTCTGTTGTGACATGTTGGTGAGTTTTGATATTATTCTTCCAATTTAGTTATAGATGTGGTATGCACTTAATGAAACCAAGAATGTTTTGAACAAAGTGTTTACTTTCTTTTTCAGGAACCATGGTTCGCAACAGAGAGGAGCAACCATCAGCGCCCATTCAGCCTCCTGATTGGTTGACTCCAGCGCAGCGCACCCTGTTCAACAAGCTGGCTGCGAAGATTATTATTTCGAGTAGGTTCATGAGTATGAAGACACTCATTGACCTGGGCATTCAAGAGAAGGTATTATCTCTGCTGAGGAACATTGGATGGGAGGAGTTCTTTTCTCTGAATGGTCCGACTTATCCTGAGATAACATTGGAGTTCCTTAGTACGTTTCAGTACTCTCCTAGGTTATCTCTGGATGATCGGAATACCATTCAGTTTAGAGTGCGCAATATCCCTTATTTTCTATCGATTTCTGACCTGGCGAGATACTTGAGATTGCCAGTGGATGGGGAGGTACATGTTGTGGGTGAATCAACTGCGCACTGGGCTATTGTTGGGAAACCCAACATGGAATTTAATGCGCGAAACACCAAGTCTACCAAACTCCGCTCTCCGGTATATCAGTACTTGCATAGAGTTATGACATCATCAGCGTTTATGCGACCAGAGTGCCCTAGCAATGTGAGTACATCTGACCTATTTTTTGTATATGCTATGGAGGCTGGGGTACGAGTGAATGCAGTACCCTGGTTGTGTAAGCAGCTGAAGAGAGCTGCAGCCACCTCAGGAAAGAGGATTGGGATCGGTGGGTTGATCACCGTTATTATGAGGGCCCTGCATCTACCTACTGCCGACATGGGCGGACACTTGACGTCGTCTTATTTTATTGATGAGGAGGTAGTGCTTAGATGTAGGATAGCTGTAGAGGATCCCTCTTCTGAGTGTGGCTATAGAGTTAGGAGAGCGGAGGAGGAGGCTCAGGACTTGGGTGATGCTGGAGAGGGTGATTCTGATGACGCCCCAGCGCCAGTTGATCATGATGATGCTCCACCACCACCACCACCGCCACAGGGACCGGTATTCAGTACATACAGTAGGAGGGTGAGACAGAGGATTGATGTACCGTTCTCCCCTCCAGACATGAGTCGATATGCTCAGGCACATGACGAGCCGTCATCTTCCACAGCACCTCCACCCTCAGCTCCATCGTTAGATGCCTCGCAGGTCCAGACATTGATCTCGGAGATGCAGTCCATGACTGCTATGATGATGAGGTTTGAGACTGCGATTGGCACGCTTCAGGAGTCATTCAGTGAGTCGAGGAGGGAGCAGGCAGCCTTCCAGGAGAGGGTGTGGGAGAGACTGGATACATTGAGCAGAGAGCTGGCGGAGGTCAGGGCAGCTACCTCTCAGAGTGACCAGATGATATCTGGCATGGACTTATCAGTACAGCGAGCTTGGGAGCGACTGGCTTCTATTGAGACTCAGATGGAGCAGGTGCGCCGCGATATGGTCCTGGGAGCTGAGCAGAGAGATGCATTTTTGGGATCCTTCCAGCACAGGATTATGACACAGTTGGACAGGTTGAGCGTTGAGATTCGTGGATTTTTCACTCCTGTTTCCACTGTGTTTCCTCCACATCTGAGACGACCACCACAGTAATATATTGTATATATATTTCAGGAAGTGATTCGTACACAACAGATTTTGTATATATTTATTTATTTATTTTAGTTAATGAAATTGATGTAGTCAGGCAATGTATGATTTTATTTACTTTATTATATTTTGGAATTGTGTGGCTGAGCCAATGACGTGTGATAGGATAGATATTATTTGTGTTGGCTATGAATTTCACAGATTTCAGAGTATTTTATTTTGCACAGTGATTATTGGATTCTTGCACAGGTTTTGAATTTTCTTCAATTTGCACAGGTGGCATGCAGAAATTTTGTATGGTTGTTAATTTTGCACAGTAATTATTTTATGTTTGCCATTTTTGAGATGCTTGCAATTGATCTTAAATTGCAATGAGTTTTAGCACAGCATGGGGGAAAATTTTTTAAATAAAAAAAAAATTATCTCTGTGTACTTCATTTTATTGCACTGAGGACAGTGCAACATTTTGAGTTTGGGGTAGAGTACCATTTCAATTCTTCAAATCAAAGCTAGTTCTGTTTTATTGTGTCTTTTTAGTTGTGTGTTGTTTTTTTTTTTTTTTATATATATCTTGAGGGTAATTTTTTTAAATTTTTAGTAGTTTTAATTAATTTTTGTTTTATTTGTGGCGTGTTTGTGCCAAGTTTGTGTCTAAATATTTTTATGTTTGTTTCTTTTTGATTTTCCTTCGATTTAAATTTTTATTTCGTCCTAATAGTTCTCAATTGTGAATGATTTTGATCTCAGGTTTAGAAATTTGTGTTTCATTCAATATTAAGTTGAGTGAGAAATAGTTATGTTTATATCTTTGTTTGTTAGACTGCATGTAAACCTTGATTATACTTTGCAATTTCTAAATTTTGAGCACTTTGGGCCTGTTTTCAAAAATTGAGAAAAATCTAGTTGCAATTAGGGGATTAGATGAAAACTCACTAAGAGCACTAGAACCTTTCTGATTACCCATCGAAGCGACCTCAAATGAGACACAACTTAGAAAATGATTTAGGCAACCCTTCTTTGTATAGCTACTTTAAATGACTTTTCCTACCTTAATTTCATTATCTCTTGTTAGCCCGTTGAGCCTATTATTTTAGTATGCTAAATGCGTGCTTGTTTTATTGTTACACATATTAAAACTACCTTTAGCCTTAAATGATTTTTGCCTCCCTTAGAAGAGTGGCCACTCTAGTAAGGTTGGGTTTTTATTTTGGGTAAAAGGGAGTTTAGATTTTGTCAATTCTTGGTGTAAATTTCTGTTTGAGAATTGATTGGTGTGTGTAATGGAGAGTTGAGCCCATTTAAAGAAATGAGTTTGGGGTTGATAAAGAGGAATGTGATTTAAGTGGTTTATTGGTCTTGTAAAAATTAAAGCTCAATTGTAGTTCTTGCTGGGATTTATAGACGAATTAAGTACTTTATTTATTGTTAATGGCTAGTTGGTTTTTATGCTTCTAAAAAAATAAAAAAATAAATAATAATAAATAAATAAATAAAAAAAAAAAAAAAAAAATTTGAAAAAGAAGAAGCATTGTAAGTTTTTCCTAGTTAATTGGGCAAAATGTGAGTTTGGGGTACAAAATTTAGTGAGACTTGAACTAGTGCCTTGTGAAAATCGGTGTTGAATATTATGTGGCATTTGTTATTGTGAGTTGAGTTTGATGATGCTAAGGTGTCTTTTAGACCAATTTTATTTTGATTATATGCAATTGAGTTGGGAATATTTATTAGTACAGTTGGGTGATTGTGTTTTGTTTAGGTAGTGGCTATTTTTCTCTAGTGACTTGATCTTTCTTTGTTAGCCAATTTACCTAAGCCTAACGTTACAACCAAAATGTAAGACCTCTTGATTCTTTGTTTTGTCTTGTTCTATTCAGTGGAGATGACCTTTTAGTAAGGTTTGGTACGTAAGAAAAGGCATATGGTGTTTCTTGAGCTTTGAGTGAAAAGCCATGAGTGCATTCATGCATTCGAGTTGATTCATTTTTCCAACATTGTATCTAGAAGTTTTGTTTTTAAATGATAAAAATTCTGTTTTGGCCTATTGCACACACACACAGAAATTGTTTAGTATGTTCTTGTGTTTATTTGTTATTTAGTGAGCATTGGTATTTGCAAACCTATTTTCTTGTTCCTTAATTGAGAATGACTCCTTATTTTCTTTTGTTGAGATTGAGATGATTGAGAATGTGGTTCATTCAGTTTACTCGAGGACGAGTAAAGGTTTGAGTTTGGGGTAGTTGATAAGTTGCAATTATATTAATATTTTTAGATTAATTCTTGGCATAATTATGTGTTTTATTTATTTAATTTTAATAATAATTAATTAGTTTTTGTGTTTTTATTAATTTATAATGTTTTTATAATTTTTAATAAGTTTTGGGATGTTTTCAGGTGTTTTATTTTAATCCGGAGCTAAATTGGAGGTTTGGGGCTGATATTAGAAGAAATTATGGAAAAAGGGCAATTTTAGCCAAAAGCACAGCCGTGCTCTTCAATAGCACAGCTGTGCTTTTGAAGGGACCGCGCAGCGCACACGGAACAACAAGGCAACACAGCTGTGCTTCCTCGCAAAGCACAGCTGTGTCACGCAGCAGGCGCAGCGCGCATACGGAGCAGGTCACGCGTTTTTCGCCCAGGAGCACAGCTGTGCTTCAGCGAGAAGCACAGCTGTGCTTCGCCTTTTTCCGCCAGCACACGACGCAACCCTAGCAAAACACAGCTGTGCTTATTAAAAGCACAGCTGTGCTTTTCTTCAGTTAAATACAATATGACGCCGCTGCATTCCAGAGGGGCTAAGTTTTAGGTTTAGTTTTTAGTTTTATTTTTCTCTCTTCTCCTTAGGTTAGACTTAGATTTATTTTCCATTAAATTCCAGCAATATTTTATTTAATTTCCATGTTTTAATTCTTCTTTTAAACTTTGTTTTAGCTTAGATTTCATTTCAAATTGCACTTTTATTCCAATTTAATTTAGATTATTTTTATTTTAATTTTGTATTTTGGGATTTAAGGAGATTCAACGGTGGATGAACAAGAACTTCAAGATCCATTTTCTCTTTTCATCAAGGGTGTATTCTAAACTTAATTTTTCATATTTTATATTTATATTCTTGATGTTAAGGTAGTTGTTCATGCTTGGGAGTTCTTAAATCATATGTGTATTCTGGAATTTTGGATTTAATAAATATTTTCATGTTTTCTTTTATTCCTCTTGTTATATATTGTTTTACAATTATAATGATGATTGAAGCTAAATCCGAAAATTATTGTTGTGCAATTGCTCTGTTCTTTTAATATTGATATTTATCTTTCCAGCTTAATCCATGGATATGGTAGGTTGGTTTGTGGGTGTTAATGTTATTAGATTAAGAATTGTGAGGAATAAATAGGTTTTAGATAACTGAATCCGGGATGGTAGGTTGTCTTAGATCTAGGAATTGGTCATATTATACATATAGTTCAATTTTATCTTCTCTGAAATTATCTGTTGTTGCTGAATTGAATGCAAGTTAAGGGGAGATCTACCAGGATAAACTTTGATTGTAATCAGTTCATAAATACATACATATGCTCTGTTCTATTTTAATCAACTTTCATTGGTTTGATGAATCCGAATTGGTATTTAAATCTGTGAATGTTTATTTTAATAGGTTCAGAATGGTGGAAGATAAATGAGTTTGATATCTGAATCCGAACTGGTAGGATTATCTGACTTAGAACTTATAAACATGTGATAATGCTAATATATGTGCTGAATCCGAAAGGTAGGTTCATTAATTAGAATAGCTGAATCCGAAAGGTAGGCTTGGGTTTAGATAGGTTATCCAGAATTTCATGTGATATTATTTTACCAATTTTCAGTTACATATATGAGGATAGAATTTCTCAAGTATTCAATTTCATCCTTGAGTAATTTCTTGATGACCAATTTTATATTTAATTGTTAATTTATTTTCTTGCTTAGCTTAGTTTTTCTCCACCAAACAAATTGGGGACATCTCAAATTCACTCATCTATAGATATTTAACTGGACAATCCTTTTTCCCTTGGGTACGATAACTCGGGGTCCTAACTATACCCCACTTTATTACTTGTCGATTCGGTACACTTGCCGAGGACCCGTCATTCCTTACTCAAGTGTTGTTGGTAGTCTCACGTATGCTATGGAGTGTACTCGTCCTGACATTGCTCATGCTGTAAGTATTGTTAGTAGATATATGTCTGATCCTGGAAAAGAGCATTGCAGGCAGTTAAATGGATTTTAAGATATTTAAGGGGTACTTTGGATCATTATTTAGAATTCGGAAGGAGCAAGAAAAATGTGGTCGGTTATGTTGATTCAGACTATACAGGTGATCTCAACAGACGAAGATCCATTACAGGCTATGTGTTCTCTTGGTAATACTGCCATCAACTGGAAAGCTACCTTACAGTTTATAGTAGCATTATCTACGACAAAAGCAGAGTACATGGCAATTGCTGAGATAATTAAATAAGCCAATTGGCTAAGAGGTTTCATTGGTGAACTCAGTTCAAATTTAGAAAAGATAATTGTTCATTGCGATAGTCAAAGTGCTATATTTTTTACTAAGGATCAGATGTTTCATGAAAGAACAAAGTACATTGATGTAAGGTACCATTTTGTTTGAGATATTATTTCTGCAGGAAATATAAGTGTTGAGAAAATTGGTACTACAAACAATCCAGCTAATATGTTGACTAAACCTCTTTTAATGAGAAAGTTTAAGCATGGCTTGGACTTGATTGGCATTTCTGAAAATTGAAGTTAGCTCGTAAGAGGGATAAATAGTGAAGGTAGAATTACAAAAAATTTCAAAATAAGGTGGAGATTTGTAAATATGTTTTGAAATTATCAAGATAGCTGACCAAGCACACCATTTTTAACTAACTGAAATTATCAAGATAGCACACCATTTTTGACTAATGATTACTAGTTTCTTCAATGTAATTATGTTGGTTGAAATTTAGTAATATTTTCACATTGCTTTTTTGTCCATTGCATGGCTATAAATAGCCATGCAAAACCACCTCTTAGTAGTGCCCAAACTTGATTAAAATTTTGTTTAGTTTGAGAGAAATTCTCATTTGAGAATTAGTGAGATTTTGGGTGTAATTGGGTTAAGGGTTTTGAGAGTTATTTTCTCCACACCTTTTTTGTTTCACTTCGAGTTTATTAGTGGAATAATTTTCTGTTCTCCTTCACCCGTGGATTAGGCATTTTGCCGAATCACGTAAATTCTGTGTTCTCTATTTTATTATTTCATCTATTTTGTTTTTGCTTTATTTATCAAATCCTATTTTGTTTTGCTGCGGATTTATTCCTAAAAATAATAAAAATTTATTATTAATTTTGAATGATATTAATTATTAAATAAAAAACTGAAAAAATTATTTTTTTGAAAGAAAATGACTTTTCGGTCACTTTTAACTGAATTATGAATGGAGGGATTTAATTGAGATGCTCCTAAAATGTTGGGCTTCCGATTGTTCCATTTAAACTCCGCTTGGAACAAATAAATTTTATAAAATTCATTTATAAATACTATTTCTTATGCTTGAAATGCAAAAAAAAACAATGAATGGAACCATAGAATTTATCATACTTTCACCAAATTTCACCAAAATATGTGAAATTTGCAAATAAATTTCATGTTTTTAAGAGTTAAATTTAAAAAAATTATAATACTCTTTTGATCATTTGTTAAAAATAAATTAACTTTGTGCAGTTAAAGTAATTTGTTATTCTCCTTCTCTCATCACTGTTTTTTTTCCTCTCCTACCACTTTCTTCTCTCACCCAAAGCCACTATCACCGGATTTTGACTCGCCTCTGTTGGACCTTCACCGACCAACTTCATTAGTTGTCGGTATGTATGGATTTTTTTTTTCATTTTATTTTCTATTTTTTTTTAAAATTATGACTAAAGAAGCATTCATATAAGCCTTTATAAAATACAGTTAATTATTCTGTTTAAGTTTTAATAGTAAATTTTTAGAGGCAGATTATTTATTAATGTTGCTTGTAGGCTCTATCCATTATATTCAATTAAAGATCGAATTATTAATTTTAAGGAGTAAGATGAAATAATGACATCGTTGTCATTATTCAAAAACTGTTTAATTTAATTGCTTCAACGAATATTGAATATTAATATATTATATTAAAAAAAATGATGATTAGATGAAGAAAGAAAGGAGAAAAAAAATTGCCATTGAATTTATCGAATTGGACACAATTAGCACTTATTAAGAGTTTATATTTACTCTCTCTCCTCTATGTATCTCTCTTTCTCTCTCTCCCTCTACCTATGGTCTCGCTCTCTTCTTCTATATATCGTACAAAATAGACATCGCTGATTTTAGGAGACATCTTCCTTCTTAAACCATTCCCTGTTGGATCGTAGCTATATTTATAAATGTAAATATTTTAATTTTTTATAGAGCAATCAATTAAATGACATATTTTTTAAGGATTCATAAATTTTTTTGGTGATCATAAAGTTTCATTTTTTGGTAAGGGGAATTTTAGTATTTTACTCAATTGAGGCCTTTTGCGTGGAAATCATCATATCTATATGAACATAGCATGGTGATTGTTTTAGGTATATAAGAACATTAATAGCATTTGGAGGCTTTACTCTTGCTTATCATTGGGTAAGGGATTTGACTTATATTTTCATATTACTTTTATTTTTGTAAAATGAAGTTTATAGATCATTGCAAGTTGTTTTTGTTCTTTTCTCAATCTCTTATATTTTTCGATGTTATGGAGTTTTTGGGAGACTCATTGATTTTTCATAGATATTTATTTGAATGTTGCAGTCCAAAAGTGTAGCTGAGTTATACCAAACAAACATACACATGTTTTAACAATATTTAAGTTATACTTCAGTTATATCATAAATCGGAATATTTTATTTTCCAAAATTTTCATGTTAGAGCTCAGACATACTTGAGTTATAATTAAGTTATACTAAATTACACGAATTTTTTCTATATTTTTTGAGTTACACCTAATTTATACCTGATTTACACATAAGTTATACCAAAAACCAGAATAAATTTTATTTTCCTCCAATTTTCATGTTATACCTCAATTAGACCTTAGTTAAGCCTCAGTTATCCCAAATAGCATAAGTTATTTTTTTTTATATATTTCTAGAGTTATACCTTGGTTATAGCTGATACCTATGTTATACCAAAAAAATAAAATTCATTATTTTCAACAATTTCAAGTTATACATCAGCTTTCACTACAAAAAAAAAAACGATTTAGCAACTAACGAAATGTAGTCGCTTATTTGGGACTACATTGTGACTAAATTAGAATTCAATAGCGAAATCATATTTTTTTTATATGAATAGCAATTTACCGACTAAATAGCAACTGAATATGAAAATTAGTCACTAAAAAATAGCGCCTTTTTTTGCGACTAACTTAGCGACAGAAAATTTAGTCGCTAAATATTGGCGACTAAATTTTAGTCACTAAATAGAACTAAAAAACATTGCGACCAAATATTGACTGAAAACGCAGTCGCTATATATCTCATATATATATTTATGTAAAACCCTACACATTTCTGTCTCTCTCTCCCTCTCACTCCCTCCCCCCACCCTCTATCTCTCTCGGTCACTTAACTACGCACATATTTGCACCGCCGCCATGCTACCCACCCAGATCGGATGCCCCCACCACCATCTCTCTCTCCCCTGCCACCCCCACGCTGCTTTCTCTCTCTTCCCCGCGCGCCGCTCTCCACCTCTTCCTCGCGTGCTGTCTCTCTTGGTGACGCCCCCTGCCGTCGCTTAGATCCCGTCGTTTGTCGTCGCCTACAAGGAGATCGGAGTTGTGGAACCGTGGCGCACTGTGGCCCTCACACCCGATCAGCCTTCGCCCCCTGCGCGTCCCAATCGCTGGCCCCCTGTAGACCTGCAGATCTCCCATGCCGGCACACTCTTTCCAATAGTCTCTCGCCCCTCGCCATCCTCCTCCCTCCGTCGAGTCGCCTTTATAGTCTCTCTTTCTCTTTCTATCTGTTAAACTAACATAGATTTAGGTTAGCTTTAGATGGTTACTGAATATGTGTTTTTTGTTAGAATTTGGTGAATTGAGTATTGGAATGGCAAAACTGGTTGATGCAAGATGAAGAAAGAAAGGAGGAGAAAGGCAAGGAGATAATTTAAGAATTGGAGGTGAAGAAATTATTTACAAACGAAAGTGAAAGGTTCAAAAAAGTTAGGGATTTCTTAATTATCATGTGTGTGTGATTAAATTGTTTGTTAAATTGGTTAATTTATTGTGTTGTTTAATGAACTGGTTCAACTAAGCATGAAATTAAATTAGGGATTAAGCTATTGTGATTATTATGTGTTTTGTTGTGTGTGTATGAAAATGCAGGGGATTTCATTTTAACGCCAGTTAGGGTCGCAATTTTCATGATCTTGTTTGATCTAGTCTATAATATTTGGGTTTATGGGTTTTGAGTAAATGAAGCTCAGTTTCCGTTTTTGTTTTAATTAATCTTGTCTTTTTAGGGCTTCTAATCTTGTATGCATAAGGCTCAGTTTCTTTTTTCTTTTTGATTATTCTTACTAATATTTGGCATCAAGATATGATATTGACTTACTTAGATTCTTTTGAGTGAAGATATTGAAAATTGTGGTTCACTAATAGTACCTAGGAATATGGAAACATGTTAAATCATGTATAATTAGATAAATATTTAATCGTATGTTAACTTGGAAAATGAGAATAAATTGCTTATGCAATGTAATATATAATTATATTAATAAGCTATTTAATGTGAATGCTTTTAAGTGCACGTGTTTGATCTTGTTAAGAAATGGTGAATTGTGCTAAATGTGTTTACATGAAATTAGAGTCCTTGGAAGGGAATTGAGGATGAATGAAATTAATGATATATAATGATTAATTTGGTGTTAAGTGGTTTATAAAATATATGGATGTGTGTGATATATGTATATACATATTGTCCTATGTATATTCCTTTTTATAGATTATGTGTGTTATCTAAGTATGAATGCGCTTATGAATGGAATCGTACTTGAAAAAGTATCACTATTTATAAGTGAAATTTGTATTATATGTAAGAGGTAAATTATGATGTATCTTATATTTATGTAATAGGCTTATAAGAAATTAAAGGGTGATATGAGAACTTAATTTGCAAGTTTGAATATAGATATGATTATGAGCACTAAAGGTAAACAGAACAGTAATGAACATCAATTTAAGATTTTATCTCACTGGTTTGTTGTGTCCTTTAGCTCTATTATGAAATTGGATTAAAACGGATTTCAGGTTTTCATTGTCTTTCTTCCACCATGCTATGATTTCATCATCTTCAGACCTTTGGTTCACATAAAACTTGTGGCATAACAACTACATATCTTCTGTTGTTAACAAAAATGGATGCTCAAATATCATATGCATTTCATTCTGAGCGAAAGTTGTATCCTGAAAAATTTAAAAATCAGTTAGTTAATCAGGTATTTTAGTGCTTTATGCTTTATATATAACAATGATGTGATTCTTAGTAAAATCATTGCCATTTATTTATAATTTGAGACTGTTGAATAATTTAAAATTCGAGTTATTGATAGCTTTATTATGGATACATTGTGGGATCAAATTCTGAAAGTTCATTCTTACTTTTAAAAATTAAGATACTGCATTTAAACTTGTTTGAACTGCTTCCATTTTATGATGTTCAGTATATTTCTAGACCAAGGGTATAAAATATGGCAATATTGAATAGATAAAGAATTATGTTGTTATATGCAATTCACAAAGTGGAATTTAGCATTTGCAGGCTGTGTTTGCTAATTGTATTGAAGGCTGGTGAGAGAATACAAAATGCCATTTTATGTCATCATCCTCATAACTATAGGTTCAGTTTCCATAACTAGCCAGATGTTTTTCTAATTGAGAGGGTACCCATCAACAAGTGTTTTAACTTTCCTTTTTAGTTTCCCTCGGAATTTGTAGAGTGCATTTTCTAAACAACTCTTTAAGCAACATTTATTGACAGTTTGTGGTTGAATAGACTCCTTCTGCATAACTTGCATGAAATTGCCAGAAGATGTGTCATAATTTTATCTGTGAAAAAGTTTGGGAGACTCCTGCATAGTTTTGTGCTTTGTAGCAGATATGGGTTCTGAAACTTGCATTCACTAAAATGTTAAATTGCTTCACAGGGAATTGTACATTCTTTCAATCAAACACAAAATCTCTCATTTAGAGATGGTTCATTGTAAAATGAAGATATCTTCTCTTTGGCCTGCCATAATTTAAATGTAAAGACATCAATTCTAGATACTGTTCAATTTGTTTGAGCTGTATTTCCTAATATATTTTGCTTAAGATTAATGATATTTGGCACTCTAATACTTATGCCAGACAACATTTGTGCTTTAATGGTGAATTAATTGATGATTTGCTTATTGTTTCTTTCCTTGAATTTGAATGTGAAATGTTAGATATACATACTTTTTATTAAAGATTAAAATTGGTCCTAATAGCTTCAAGATTTGGTTAAGTTATATAGTCTATGTGGAGTTGAATTCTTATGATGTAATTTGTGTATTATTAACTATTCCTTTGATTGAATGGAGCATAATACTTATTAAATTTTGGTTTTCTTGTTTTCAAAATAGATTCAACAACTTCAATTGCGGGGACAAATGAAAGTAATCAATCTTCTTCCGTAACTTCCAACAAAAACCGATGACTCGGTTCTTCAATGTGGAATGATTTTGATATCATAAAAATAGGAAGATGGGCTTAGCATTTTTTATCGGATGTTTATAAATATTTGAATGTGAATTGTTTGGGATGTTTTAAATTTTTTTAAGTAGTTTTTAAATATTATTTCAATTTAATTTACTTTTATGACGTTATATTTTTTAATTAATAATATTCGAGAATTGTTAGTTATATAAATAAAATTTTAGATGTTACAATAATAATAATAATAATAATAATAATAATAATAATAATAATAATAATAATAACAAAAAATTAAATTGAAAGTAGTAGTAATAATAATAAATATTAAAATTAAATTAGCGACGAAATTTGCAAAATTAGCGACGGATTTTGCCGTCGCTAATTTTCCTTTTTTTTCTCGCATTTATTAATTATCATTTTGCGATGGAATTTAATGACGAAAAAATTCGTTGCTAATATTTTTTTAATCTCGTGACGACTACTTTTAGAGGTTAATTAGCAACGATTTTTTCGTTGCTATTTTTAGTGATTGTTTTGTTATTTAGTTGCAAATTTTCTTGCGACGGGTGAAATAGCAACGGTTGTCGTTTTGTTGCTAAAAATAATTAGTGATGGAATTTTTCAAATTAGCGACGGAAAATGCCATTGCTAATTTCCTTTTTTTTTGGTAGTGTTTACTCTAATTATACCTCAAATATACCAAAAAAAAATCCATATTTTTAAATTTTAGATAAGTTATAACTGAAATACACCTAATTTATACCAAAAATTTGAATAAATTTTTTCTTTCGATTTTCTAATTATATCTTAGTTATAGAAAAAATAGTATTCATTTTTTCTACATTATTCGATTTATATCTTAGCATGCATCCTTATGGAATTAAAATACCAGCGAATTTTGGAGAAATAATTATATTACTGTTCATACGATACTGTTCACGTGTTCTAAGATGTTGGGCTTAAAATTTGTGGAGAAATTTGACAGAAAAATTAATTTTGGCTTGTGGCAAACTCAAGTCAAGGATTTATTGATTCAACCCGGATTACACAAGGCATTGGATGATAAACGTCCTTTCGTTACTAGCAAAGAAGGTGAAAAATCTATTATGAGCGATGAAGCCGGGAAAGATCTTTATTTAAAAGGTGCAAGTACAATCCATTCATCTTTGACGAAAAATATTCTTGCAAATGTACAAGGAATTTCTACTACAAAAAAATTGTGGAAGAAGCTTGAAGAGATGTATCAAGCAAATGGCGTCTCAAATCGGGTGTACCTTAAGGAGAATTTTCATACTTTATGTATAGAAGAAGAAACTACCATTTCGGACCATATGAGTGTCCTTAATGGAATTGTCTCAGAATTAGAGTCTATAAGAGTGAAACTTGATGATGAGGATACTGCATTGAGATTCATCTGGTCTCTTCCATTTTCCTATGAGCGCATGAAACCCATTTTGATACATATAAAGGATAAAGTTGTGTTCTCTGAAGTCACTAACAGACTTTTATCGGAAGAAAAAAGGCTAAGTAGTATAAATGGTATGTCACCTGAAAACTTGGCATTAGTGGCAGTTGGAAGTTGGAAAAAAAAAAACTCCGGAAATAAGAATCCGGTATGTTGGGGGTGTGGACAATCGGGTCACCTTAAACGAAATTATCGAAAAGGTGAAGCTAGCAACTCAAAGTTTAATTTTGTTGGTAAAGCTAACAGTGTGTCTACTTCGAGTGAGGTGGATTTTGGGGATGCTCTCTAAAAAGAGCATGGACATCCTCATTTCATGCCGCTAGTCTCTATAAGTTGCCATGATAGAAAATGTGTTACCACTAGCGGGTTTTTCACATGGACATTGGCTTGATCAAGATGTAAGGTGTGAGGTAGATCTATGTCGATGGTTGAGGAACTCTCGGAAAAAATCAAGTATGAGAGTTGCACTATAATTTCAATAATTTTGTTCGACATGTTGTCAAATGATTAATAACTTAAAATTTTGTAATTTTAAGTGAAATACTTTGTATGGTGGAGTATGTATTTTTAATTATCAGTTTTAGATAATGTTTCGTCAGTATAGGTAATGGTGAATATTTTTTTAAAATTTAGGTGAAAATTGTTGTATTAAATTTAAAAAAAAAAAGAGAGAGAGAAAGTCAAAAAAATGGAGGAAGTCAAAAATAGAAGCAGCCAAAAATAGGAGGCAGTCAAAAATGGAGGCTGACCAGCAAATTTTAACTGTGGCCAGCCAGTAAATTTTGACTAGTCACACGGAATTTTCTGCCTATATAAGGCAGGAGCTTATTTTTCAAATTAATATTGGATCCAAATGAGAAGTATCCAATGAAAATTTATTTGCAAGGTTTGAAATTTAGAGAATTTGTGGGAAATTCTCTTAGGTTTGTATCCATTTATTGGGTGTTTGAGAAAATAGTAGAGTGATTAAATGTAAAAATTGTTCAAACGTTTAGTGAAATTTTATTGGTTATTTTTGGACAACAAGTGATTTTTTTCCGATTTGGAGTTTTCCACTATAATTTTTTGTGTTGTGATTATTATTTTGATTTCTCCTAATTTATTTCGTATTTATTAGAAGGGTTATTTTTCCAACAGTTTCGATGTGTTAATTGGACTTCAATTGATTGGAAATTAGTTCATTTGTTTCATATTTGTGATTTTGATAGATTTTGGTGGTTAAGAAGAAAAGATGGGATTTTTGGAAGCTGTTACTATTAGTTTTGGAGTTTTGTAGTTGTCTAAAATAAGCTGTGGGCACAAGCTATTCGATGAGGGATTGTTTGATGACCTGTGTGAAAATTGAGGCTTTTTTGCTATCTTCCAGCAGTTTTTTCTTACATTTTAGGAGCTGATTTAGGTCGGGATTACCACAAGAAAACAGGATTAAATTGGGAAGAAAAAGAATGCAATTATAACTTCAGAATATATTTCTTTTTTATTATTGTTATTCAGTTTCCTATTGGTGGTAGACCTCTAGGGTTATACATAGAGATTTTTGGTTGTAATTTTTTAGTCATATTCTTTTGCTTTTGAACCAACAATTTGGAGAAGCTAATATGTGGTTGAATTTCTTGTCTCGATTTAAAGATAATCAACATACTTCAATTCCATATTTGTGAGATCTGAATGTTTATCTTGTGTTTCTTTATCAGTTTCAGTATTTATATCTTTTATGTGATTTCTTGATATTTAGTTCTTCTAATTCTTGTGATAGGCGCCATTACATGTTTTGAAAGAATTATATAGTGCCAAACACATTGCTTTGATCCGTAATTGTCTTTGTAGTATGTAGTTTGTGGTAATTGGAATAACTAGGCGTTTAGCAAATACTTAATATATTCTAAGGAATTATATAATCTGATTTAAACAAACCAAGTGTCTTGTATTTGTTGGTGAGAACCAAGTTTATTTTAATTTTAATGCAATTCTTTAATTAAATCAAAGGAGCATCTCCCACGACTGTTCAGTAATTAGAATTAGTCAAATAATTTACAGATAATGAAGAATAGATTATTAAAATTTAAAAGCGTCTTCAATAATTATAACTGGTTTACTGAAATAATTGGGAAATTCATCTTCGAGTCTGATCAAATATTGGATTGAAATTGAGATTAAACCTTTAACTGAGAATTTTTCTTCTTTGATTCTTATTTAGTAATTTTCTTACTTTAGTTAATTTTCTATTCATTATTTTTATCAATCAAAACCTCATTTATTTATTTAATTGTTTTCATAAAAGAATTAATTTTCTGCCCATTTTTGTGGATTCGACCATACCCATCACTAGAATTTTTGATTTTAGGAAACAAAATTTTATTTTTTATGGTTTTGACACCCATCATTCTCTCTAAAAGTATGAATGACATTAGATAACTTTTATTAAATGACTTTCATAGATTTTAAATGACGTTTATATACATTTTATTTTTAATACTCTCAAATAAACAATTATTTTATCCCACTACAAGAATTTTGTGAAATAGCAACGGAAAAATAGCAACGGAATTTTTTTCGTTGCTAAATAGCAACGGAATACCATTTCCGTTGCTATTTAGCAACGGAATATTAATTCCGTTGCTATTTTCGGTTACGTTTTACACAAATAACAACGGAATTTTTTTTTGGTATTTTCGGTCGCTAAAAGAGGAGGGAAAGTTTGGCGCGTAAATTTAGCAACGGTTATTAGCAACGGAATGTAAATACCGTTGCTAAATATCGCAGGAACAAAATGAGGGAGATTTTTGGAGCGAAAAATAGCAACGGAAATATATTTCCGTTGCTAAAATAGCAACGGAATATTAAATCCGTTGCTATTTAGCAACGGAAAATATATACCGTTGCTAAATAGCAACGGAAATCAGATTCCGTTGCTATTAATTTCGAAAATGAAAAATTCAGGTTCTAAAATAGCAACGGAAATTTTATTCCGTTGCTATTAATTTCTAAAATATATAGGCTGAAAAATCGGGGTCTAAAATAGCAACGGAAATTAGATTCCGTTGCTATTTAGCAACGGAAATTATATTCCGTTGCTATAATTTCCGTTGCTAAATAGCAACGGAAATTTATTCCGTTGCTATTAATTTCTAAATTTGTAGAGCCAAAATCGGGGTCTAAAATAGCAACGGAAAATTTTTTCCGTTGCTAAATTGCAACGGAAATTATATTCCGTTGCTAAATTGCAACGGAAAATATATACCGTTGCTAAATAGCAACGGAGTTTATATTCCGTTGCTATTAATTTATAAAATATGTAAACTGAAAAATTGGGGTCTAAAATAGCAACGGAAAATCATTCCGTTGCTAAATAGCAACGGAAATTATATTCCGTTGCTAAAATGGAAGAAATAGTCCCTCTTCCTATGCAATTATTTGCAACGGTTTTATGAAACCGTTGCTAAATGATCCTAATTATAACAATTGCCCCCATTTACCTATCTGGAACACTCTCTTTGTCTCTCTCTATCTCTCTATCGCGTACTGTGTCTCCGCCGCGCGCCATCTCTGCCACATCATCCGTCCGTCGCGAGCCCTCTCTGCCGCCATCCTCCCTCTGTGGCTCGCCGCCTCTGTCGCAGTCGCATTCTCTCTGTCGCTCGCCAGATCGTTTGCCGCCGAATCGCCGGAAGTCACACAGGCTCTGATCGGTCTTCGCTTTCGGTCACCAGCAACCACTTTTAAGGTTAGTTTTATTCCCTAATTGCTTTGAAATTATACTGTTTATAGTGAATTTTAATCTTGACAATTGAAATTATTTTAGTTTTTTAATAATTAAAATCTAAAGCGAGGCTTAAATTCAACTGTCCTGGGTTAGAAAACTAGATTGGTTGCCTAGAAAATGTGAGAAAATCAAAATCAGAAGAAAGAGATGGGAAAAGAGGGGTTGATTATGGCCAAGGAGCTAAAGCGAATCAAATCGGATCCTCTACTGCTTGACCGGTTCATTAATTCCAACGTTTCTCACTTGCTCAAGTCTGATTTTGTTTCTGTTCTTCCCGAGTTCTAGAGGCAAAATCATGTTTTTCTTTGCATGAAGATTAGCTTCTCTTTCTAGTTTTTAATTTTCCCAGTATTTGGTTGCTGAGAAATTTTACGTATACAGTTTGTGCATTCCTTTTCTAATTGAAATTTGAATGTTACTTGTATAGCCATTTTAAGTGATGTGTGAAAGGTAACAATATATCAAAATTTACCACTTCCAATTTATAGCCAATTCCCTGCCTTGGTTAACACTATTGGCCGTTCTGTGATTCTTGCTTCAATTTTTAGCCATCAGTTGATTGAAGTACCATACTATGTATAAGGAGGTAGACTAGGTATTCCTTATTGATGCCTTAAATTTTTGCTTATCTATTATAAAGCAGATAAAGAACAGTTGTTTCTTCTATATTAGCTGGTAGGAGTGATTTCACAGGTATGCATGGCAAGTTTCTGCAAATTAACGTTATTAAAATTACTTGTCAAATTTGATGATATATTTAATTTATTAAGTATGCAATTGTTGATATATGCAACTGGCTTATGCTCATTTATTACTATTTTTTTTGCCGGTTTTTTCAATTCTATTCTTCTTTGCCTTCATATCGTTTTACTGCTATTGGTTGGTTTTGAACACGATAATTTCTCCTTATTTGTTGGTGTATTATGCAGTGATTTTGCTGGAATTCTGGTAAGACCCACGTATATCATTGCTATGTTTATCCAGACATAAGTTATAGATTCAAGGTGTGTATTTCTGCTGTCATTTATAGTAATGTACATGCATGCATTTGCACATCTGTGTACAATAAAGCAATTTGGAGATTAAAGCAATTTGTAAAGTGAAGGCATGGTTTAATTTGCAGGATTATAGTGCTGTATTATCTCTACAAAATTACCTCATTTATATTGTTTTCACCAACTGCTAAAAGGCAGCAGACTGATAGTGGGCCAAAAGTATGCAAAAAGTAGTAAGTAACTACCAAACTTATTTTTACAAGTGATTTTTGCATGAATTAAAATTGTTAATGTGTGATTTTATAATTAAAGTGTGTGTGTTGTTATAGTTTACTGAATTGATTGATAAATTTGCTATATTAATTGAGTAATTAGTTGGATTAAATCAAATCTGTTTCTAAACTGAAATTTAGAAACAGCTTGTAGAGTTTTGGGCATAACACCTGTTCTGAATTTCTGATTGAGCTCATTTCAAATTCTTTAGAAAATAGACTCATAAGGGAATAACATTTGTGAAGGAGACCAAGTTGATCTCTGCCTGTAACTAGATGATATTCTCGTTGTAAGAACAATTCGGATGTTGATATTTTAGATGAATTCTTGCTCATGCAGCTGCAGTTCAACTTTATAGAGACAATTATGCAACTAATATTCCATGCAAAGCTTACAACTTCAACTTCTTCACTGACTCCTGTACTGAGCTTGCAAGTAAGTCCATACATATATTATGTTTATATACATTTTCTTCATTGGAAATTTTAAATTTTATTTAATTAAGTTGACGCAAAGTAATTCGTTTCCTTAGGCGAGCATGATGGGATTTCCATTGGTCCTAAGGTATGCTTGAATATATATACAACCTATCATATTATATGAATTCATTTATTTGAAGGGATTTCTAGAAAATCTATGATTCTACTCAATTTATGTTATTTTCTAATTTTCGAACGCAAGATAAGTTAATAATGCCATCTAAACTACGATTTAATAATTAAAAAGTGAGAAGTACTGTGTATTGGAGAATATGCTAGATATGATCCTACAAAATATGATAAGTATTGTATACCAGAGAGTATGCTATATATGGCCAGGATTTCGACAAGTGACACCCATTCCAAATTTCTCTTTGAATGTTCTTTTTTCCTAATTAGAAACTTGATCTATGGAAAAAAAATCCATGAATTAAGTCTAGTTAATTAAGTCTGATACATATTCAGCAATTATAAAAGTGTGTGTAGCTTGTATGAGTTATAGTTTGTTACAGTTAATTAAGTTGAATTTGCAGACAGGATCAGATTGGCTTTATGTTTATCCAAGACGAGATCTGTTATGACTATGCTACGAGCCATGATGCTGCAAAGTGTGGCTTTGCTTGGAAAGTAGCAGGCCCAGCTCTATGCAATTACTTCATCAAAATAAAAGCGAAACGCAAATAACTTGTTCTACTCATGTTTTAAAGAAGATATGTGGTTAAAACTCTTACATTATAGGATATGTATAGAATAGGAAATATTTAGAATAGGAAATGTATATTCCTAATTAGGCTATTGTTTTACTAGTTTTTACTTTATAGCGATGTTATACTGAATTTACTTTTATAATGTTTTTTCGGATTTTTATTTTATAATATTATAATATATTTTCAGGATTTTAATTATTGTGTATTATAATTTTTATATGAATTTATATTATTGATAAGCATACATTATTAATATATACAGGATTTGAATTATATTAATTTAAAATTTTGTTTTTTTCCACTGTTGTAAATAGCAACGGAATATCAATTCCGTTGCTAAAAATAGCAACGGAATAACAATTCCGTTGCTAAATAGCAACGGAATATCAATTCCGTTGCTACAAATAGCAACGGAATTATTATTCCGTTGCTAATTTCATTATATTTATTTAAAAATATAATTCTTTACTGTTGAAAATAGCAACGGAAAAGAAGTTCCGTTGCTAAAAATAGCAACGGAAATGCTTTTCCGTTGCTATGTGAATTATATTTATTTTTATAAAATACGGAAAATAGCAACGGAATACTAATTCCGTTGCTAAAAATAGCAACGGAATATATATTCCGTTGCTATTTTCAGCAACGGAAAACAAATTCCGTTGCTATTTTTAGCAACGGAAAATTTTTTCCGTTGCTAAATTTAGCAACGGAAATAAATTCGGTTGCAAAATTTAGCGTCGGCCGAAATTGCAACGGATCTTTCCGTTGCTAATTTTGATTAGCAACGGAAAATTAGCAAATTCCGTTGCTATTTTCCGTTGCTATTTCCTAATTTTCTTGTAGTGTCCATTTATTTCCACGCTTGCTTTTTGGTAGATTATAAGGCAGAGCATAATCGAACCGGAATCAAAAATCAAGCCGAACTAAATGTATTTTGGTTTATTTGATTTTCAGTCCATTCAGTTCTAAACTGAATTAAAAATCTAGTTTAATCGGTTCATCAAATTTAAAAACCGAATACGCCGAACTTACCAAATTAATGAAAATGCATTTTGTAATTTATTTCCATATATTCATATTTTTGTTTTTACTACATGAAAAATATATAAATAAATTAAAAAAATACTTTTCTCATTTTTTGTTTAAAAAATCTATTGATTCCATTATATAGTATTTTTGCTTCTTAGTTAAACTTATGGGGAGTCAACTTGAAATTTAAGTTAAAATTTTAATCATAATTCTTGAATTTTATTTCAAACCCAATTGTGTGTATATATGTGTGTGCTGCATTATTGATTTGAATTTATATTTGATTACTAATTTATTTTTTATTTTATATGTGATTTTGATTAATACTTATTAAGAATAAAAAATTATGAATTTATGTCTATTATTTCTATTTTAGTTAAGTTCAATGGTTTTATTTTAGTGAAAACATGCTAATTTAATTTATGGACACATAAAGATTTAAACCACAATTAAAAAAAATATCGGTAAAGTCTAAAACTGATAGAACCGAACCCATCAAAATTTATTGAGTCTATTCGATTTCTGTTCAATAAAATTCGGTTTACAATTCAATTTTTGTTATTTATATTATTCGGTTCTCAAACAACTCAGTTAGGTCCAAAACCGAACTAACCAAAAGAACAGCCGTAGTGGCTTAGTTGGAGTTTACTATGTACTATGCTTATTTATATGTGCATCAAATATCAAATTGTAGATAGTAATTTTACAATCATGTTTAGGGAGTTCAGGGATTTTATAGAGTAATCTTTGTATCACAAAAATTATCCATTTATAAATAATAATGTTGATGAGTAATAAATTAGACCATTTATGTAATATTAATATGAAATTTTTATAATTTATATTTTTATTTATGATTTGTACTTTAATGTTTAAAATTTTTAAATATTATGTTTTATATTATGGATGAATATTTTTTAATGCTATGCTTCATAAGATAATTATATGTTTCATAGGTAAAATTTCAAGTCTTATGAATCCTAATTGAGAAAATTCAATTTTGTCCAATGCCGATTCTGAAGCTTCTTTATCCTCTTTTGCAACAATAGCTTCCATCTTCTCACCATAACTAATATGTATATATTCTAGTTTCACTAGAAGTTTGGGCAAACGAGGCTGGAAAATATGTGTGAGATTGTCAAAATTATGTACAATCATGTTTCGCAAATTTTGAAATCCCTTAATTTCTGATGGAATCTTGATGAATTTTTTTCAATCAAATTATTGTTGGAAATACTTTGAGTAATGACATGAGAAACGGTATGCAAAATTTTTATTAGAAATATAATTTTTTTAAAAAAATTCTAAATTTAGAGTATTTTGCATTGATGCTTATTCATATATAATAATGAATTTTCTTGTATCTTTAATTATTCAATTCATATAATATTATTAAATTATTTCTCACGTGCAATATAAGTGTATATAGAATTAGTATATATACGGGGTTAAAACGAGTTTTAAATTTGAATATTGAACTTAAAAATGATGAAGATGGAATCTATACTTGTTTGTTGAACATAAAAGTAGTACTCCCTCCGTTCTTTATTATCTGTCACTTTTGAGTAAAATGCAAATTCTATTTATCTGTCACTTTTACATTTTCAATGCAATTTAATTTTCTCTTTCCAATTTAATTTTCATTTTCAATAAAAATTGACCAATTAGATTCATTTTTTTACATCAAATTACTCAATATGCATTGAATTACTCAATTTTTTTCTAAATTCAAGACTAATTAATATTTCTTAATTCCAGTGAATATGACAAAAGTGACAATTAAAAAAGAACGGAGGGAGTATCTTATATAATTAATATCGGTGTCTTCACCCATTATCTTATTTTCGTTAATCGATACATAATTTATCTCTTTGATTTTGTAAAAAAAAAAGTATGATATTTAATCTTTACTCTATAATTAATGTATCTTAATCCATTATACATGGGTATTAAGAAAGACAAAGTGACGTAATCAGAATTCTTAAAACTGATTACTTGAAACTGGGTCACAATTAATTTGATAAATACAAAAATCCTCTAATACTAGTGTAAAGAATATGGATTAATTAACTATAAACAGAGATAATGAGTAATAAAAAGCAATAATAGCATAATCCTTGCATGATGCAGCCCCTTCCCTATATTGATTAATGATTGTGAACTTTCCCACTAATTAATTAATCAATGCCATAATTATTAATTACGATGTTAATTCATTAATTAACCCACTAACTCTCATTAACGTCTACACACACTTCAATATCCTCTCCTAATTAATCAATATATACCCTCTTTCATTCTCTCTTCATCATCTCTGTGAATATGCATGGATTCTCAAATTAACATTCAAAACCCTAATAACATCGACTACTCCATGGATGACATTTTTCAGAAGTAAATATATCTTTTTTTATTTTAACTTTTCTTCATTAGTTACAGGGCAATGAATTTCACTGATTTTTTTTTATTAATAAAATTATTTATTTCTTAAATTTTTTGAATTGCATGTGATGCAGAATATCAGAGCTCCCTCCTCTGGAAAGTTTTTTTGAGATAGATTCTTTTGTTTCACAACAGAACAACAGTTATGGTTTTGAAGAAATGATGGAAATAAAAGTGGACAATTCTGCCCTTCTTCAGTGGAATTGGAATGAAGAGCCACTTAAGAATGAGTATGAAAAAGAGAAGCGAAAGAGGGGTATTTTTGGAAGAAAAAGATCACTGCCAGTACTAGAACTGAAAGAAATCCAACAGCATTTTGATAAGCCCATCACTAGGGCTGCTAGGGAGATGAATGTCGGCTTGACAGTTTTGAAAAAGAGATGCAGAGAACTCAATATTATGAGATGGCCACACAGGAAAATCAAGAGCTTGAAAGCTCTAATCAATAATGTTAAGGTATATATATTTGAATTATGTCCTTTTGTTATATATATTTTTATTTTTTTAATTTTGAAAGATGTTAGAGGTTTCAATCGTACGTTAAAAGTGATTTTAAAATAGATTTTTCACTATATTGAGAAAGTTTTACAGTTGATATAAGGAATTTATATGACCTAATAAAATAATAATTTTGGTAGTTATGTTTTTAGGGGACAATTAATTAATTGAATGTTGAATGTAGGAAATGGGCTTGAGCGATGAGGTAGAGATGCTGGAGGAACATAGAAGGCTTGTAGAGGAAGTGCCTGACTTAGATCTTGATGATAGAACTAAGAAGCTAAGGCAGGCTTGTTTTAAAGCCAATTATAAGAAGAAAAGGTGCTCACTACCCCATGCTTAATTAATATCTGTGGAGAATTGGAGGTTTTGTAATTTTTTTCACTTTTATTTTATGGCTAATAGTACAAATTATATCATAATCTATATTAATCTGCCCAACAGGTATAAAATAAAAAGAAAATATATTGGTCGTATCCATTGTGTGAAGCAAGTGAGAAAAGCACTTGAAAATTTCATTGAGTAATTTTCTTTATTGAGAAAATTTATTGCTATTCATAGAAACAATGGCAAATTATAGATTCATATATAAATTTATTTATCTATAAATTAAACCAACGACTAATATAAACATGAAGTCGCTATATATACATTGCAAAAAGAAAAAAAAAATAAAAAGAAATAGATTACGGAGCACCACGTGGCAGTGAGTTACGCAAACATAGCCAGAGATCAAAATATTTCTCAATTTGGCTGCCTGCGCTTCCATTGGACCACTTGCTTAAAGCTTTCATACATATTTGTCTGCACTTGCAAACTTATAATTAGTAACCCATCATTTACCACCACATAATAATAATAATAATAATAATAATAATAATAATAATAAACAAATGCCTCCATGGTCAACGATAATAATTAATAACCCTAACAAATGGTTAGGATGTCTTCTAAAACACCAACTATGCTCTTCGACTTTCTCAAGCATATAAAACGGACTAATTATTCCTCATTGAAAACACATAATTAAAAGCGAGCATAAATAAAAATTAAATCTCGAATTTCATTTAAAAAAATTCTAATTTTTTACAGTTCAAATAAACAATTATTCATAATAATCCAATTTCTAAGCACTATATCAATCAATACTAATCATATTTCTCCAAATTAACAATATGGACAGAGTATTACCAACCTTAGAAAAGATAAGAATGTATGAATTGCATAAGAAAAGTAATTAATAATTTAATATAAGTATACTAACCAGAAACTGAGATTTGGAGGAAGACAAAGTGAAGAAACTAGATTTTCTTCTAATCCTCAATATCTTAACTTTAGTATGATCGTCAACATCATCACCACTGCTACCATGAGATGAAAAGTCAAAAACACCCTCATCAACACCATCTTTCTTCTTCATAAAACCTCCCCACCGGCTAGACCCAAACATGCTTCTACCCTTTTGACCTTTCTTGCCAGGGCTCTCAAACCTACTAAACGACAGCGTTCCGTTCGCAAACGACATCGATTTGGACCTACTCAGAGACTGATGACCATAATAAGGACCGTCCAGAACAGTAGTTGGAGAAGCTATATTTACATTATTGACCTTATTAGCTTCGTTAAAAAGCCTTGGTGGCAATTCTAAGCAGCGTGCAGCTTTGGACTTGGAGTGGTTCGTGCAGGGTCTTGGCTTGCCTGGTGCTTCCTCCCACTGGAATGGAACCGAAGCTAAGGTATGGATTGGCGGAGTTGATAGCCCCGGTAGCTCTTTTAGCTTGTTTGGGAGTGAATATAAGGAGAGCTTAGGTGTTGGGCTTGGCTCATAATCTGGTTCGTACCCCATGAATTGTTTGTTTGTTTGGATGAAAAATTTAAAAGAAAAGCTACGAAAGAATGAATTTTTCTAGAAAAGAAGAGATACCCAGATCAGACTTGGATGGGATTTATGAGTGTAGTTGTTTTTATAGATGAAGAAATTTGGTTTTTGTTGATGGTTTTTAGAGAGAGAAAGTTAATTGTGATGGTGAGGGTGAAGTGAGGTGAGGTGAGGTGAGGTGAGTTTAGTCGAGGAGAACGCTCCTGGCGCTTCTTCTTTCACGAGATAATGGGAGTATTTGTATTCCTATTCACCCTCACTCGGTTAGGCAAAGAGATGGGTCCCATTTTGAGAAATTCTTGAAATTCTTATTGGATCGTTTCTAACCAACCACCATCAATAGTCAATTGCTCTTCTCATCAAAAGTTACGTTGTGATCGATGATCCATTTTCAACGGCACTTGTAGATAATTTGTTTAATTCCTTCCATTTATAACTCATTTATATTTTTTAATAATTTTATAATTTTTATATATAATATAAATATGAAAATTTATTATTTTATTGATTATACATGTATTATATTTTTATTTTAATAAAAAAAATTAAAAATAATTATATAAAATTTAATTTATTTATGATTCTAATTGATTATAATTCAAATAATAATTATCAATTCGAATCATGATCTAATCCATACAAATTGATATATTTATAACTTGTAAAATTTTAAATTATTTATAACCCAATTCATTATAATCTTATCCAAACTAACCAACATAATTCATTTGTCGCGGGTATAAATTGATATTTTAAATGTAACAATATTTTTCTTCAACAAATGTCGGAGGAAATAACTAAATCAATAATTCTATTTCATATACTCTCAAGCCTCGAGTTTTAATTTTTAGAGGGTGCTTGATTTAGTTATTGAAAAGAGTTGGTAGTTTTTTCTATCCCATTAACTCAATTTATGTGGTGGGTTAACTTTTTGAAACAGGAGTGGATATTTATTTATTTAAATAGCTATCCTTTAAAAAATTATCATTTGAAAACTTTTCATGACATTTTATTAATATATTTAACACAAAAAAAAATAATTTATTATTATTTATAAAACATTTTTGTAAATATGCATAATTTTTGAATTACTATTAATAAATTACCCAATACTATATATTAGGGGTGAGCAAAAAAATCAATTGACTCGGTTAATCGAAAAAACAAACCGAAACCGAACCGATAGACTGATTAACCGATTGTAATGGACTGATTAATGGTTAGTGTTTTAAAAAAATTGATATTAATGGACTGGTTAATGGTTTTGACTCATGTGACCAGTTAACCAATCTAAAACCGAATTTTTAGTTAATTTATTAATAGTTCAATATGTGCATATTTATTATTTTTTATTATTTCTTGATTTATCAAATTTTTAATAATGAAAATTATAATATATTCGAAAAGTTATATAACAATATATCCTAATTAAAGGTGATCATGTATTTTTTTTATTATATTAATTATTTTGAAGTTTTAAAGTTTTTTTAATTTGCGATTAGTAAGTATAACAATTTATCTAATTAAAAATGATTAATTTATCTACTTATTAAATATTAATTTTTAAAAACAAATTTACGTATATCCACCAAATATTTTTATTTTAACAACAATGATATTATATTATAGTAAAAAAAAATTAATTTTTAAGTATTTTGAACATTTTAATTTTATTTATTAATACATTTTATAATTGTAATGGTTAACCGAAAAATATTGGATAACCGGTCCGAAAATTCGAAACCGATGGACTGGTTAACCGATAGTGTTTTGAAAAAATCGATATTAATGGACTGAATTTTTATTTTTGGCTCATGGAACCGGTATGCTCACCCCAACTATAGATACTTATATTTTATAAATTATTTATTAATTAATATTTATATTAGCATATGGCAGTTGTTTCATGCATTTATAAAGATTTTATATTTATCGATTAATATTTTTTTACACTAAATGACCTATTTAAGCAACTTATGATAAGTTATTGTATTATATTATTGTTTGTTTATTTATTAATATGGACTTAAACTATTGACAATATATCTATATAATCATCAGTCACTATCAATAATATATATAAGTTATATTCATCATCTAAATTAAACGTGGCTTAGTTACTGTCTTTTTTTTTTTCTTAAAAAAAAAAAAATAACTGATCGAGAGGGACTGTTTTTATGAATATGATTGTTTTGCTATTCTATTAAAACATAGCACATAAGAATTGGCCTAAGCCAGTTGGAATACATAAAGTTGTAACACATGCTGCTTTTGTATTTGCGTTACAATTGGCAAAATTGACGGTTGCCGATTCTTAACCTATGAAAAATGTATTATGAATATAATTAAAAATATATTATTTTAATTTTTCCGGTGAAATTTCTTATGCAAAAATAATTTATTATGATCCAACTTTTATACCTTTAGAAAAAGAATGCACAGTTAAGTATGACGGATAAAAATAAAAATCCAAGTATAACATAATCTTATTATTTTTTTTTTTAGTCAAGGCAAGTATAACACAATCAAGAAGAGATTTTTCTGTTATACAGTTCTTTTATATATATATATATATATATATATATATATATATAAAGAAGATAAAATGGAACTTCAAACTCGAAACATCCCAATATATAGAGACTAATATTTATTTTTGAGATGTTCATTGATTATATATATATATATATATATATATATATATATATAACACATGAATTTTTAATAATTAATAAAAGTTGATAGGGATTTGGGAAAAAAAACAATAGTTGACAGCAAATCTATAGAAAAGTGAATATCACTATACGTGCCGTGAGGGGAAACGTTTTATTTTTGTTATTTAATCCTGAAAGGGATTTTCTTTTTAGGTTGTTATCTTCATTTTAATTACCTCCATTGTCATAAAATAATGAAAATTATAATACATCGATCACAAAAAAAATTAAACATTTTAATATTTTTCATTTAAAGTTAAAAAGAGTACAAATTCAGCTCGAAATATTGATACCACAATTTAAATGAACGAATAATCTTTTCAAATATAACATATACTATCGTCACATTGGACAAAAGACACATGGCTTCATATGAGCGTTGCCACATCGCTTAACTATAGTAGATTTTTTTTTCTTTTCAATATTGCGATCTTACATGTCACATTTTAGAAGATCTATTGATCAATTGGATTACATGCATGCAGAGGCTGACACTGAAAAAAAAAAAAAAAGTTAGAAATCAAATTGATATATTGACTAGATTAATGATTAATATTTTAAAAAAAATTAATATTAATGGAATGATTTTTTTGTCTTATAGATAGATTAATTAATCGGTTTACGATCAACTCTACAATTTATTAACTTTATTTCACTTTTTTTTCTTTTTATTACAATTTTTTATTTCTTTATTTTCATATTTAGTTATTTATATTCTTTTAATTTTCATTTATTTTAAAATATTTTTTAATTTCATTTTAATTTTTTTAAAGATATTTTAGTTGATTTATTACTTGTTTAATATGTTCATATTTAATATTTCTTATTATTTCTTCATTTATCAATTTTTCATTAATGAAAATTAGAATATATTCGAAAAATTATATAACATTAATATATTAACTAAAATTTTTAAGAATTTTCAAAATATAAAATTAAAATTTTTAATATATGTGAAAATAATACGTTTCAAGTAAAAAAAAAAATAAAGGAAAATAAATGTTAGCGTTGGATGGATTTATTTTAATAATTTTGCATATTAAGTATTTTTACTACAACTTTTTTTCATTATCCTAATTATTTTGATGTTTTTAAGTTTTTTAATTGGCGGTTAGTAAGTGTAACCATTTATCTAATCTGTAGTGATCATGAATTGATTAATTAATTTACTTACTAAGTTTTAATTCTTAAAAAAACAAAGTTATTTATTTCCATCAAAAATTTTTATTTTAACAACAATGATTTTATATTATAGTAGAGAAATTTTAATTTTTAAGTATTTTAAATATTTTAATTTTATTTAGTGGTTAACCGAAAAAATATTGATTAACCGAAACAGATAAACTGGTTAATCGATTGTAATGAACTGTTTAATGGTTTAATATTTTGAAAAATCAATATTAATGTACTGATTTTTTTGGCAAATGAAAATAATCACCCTTAGCTTTAAGGAAGACAAGCAATTGCTCTCTTATTAAATAATTTTTATTTTTTTTTATATATTTCAAATTTATTCTTTTAATTTTAACAATTTGCCCTTTTTAATATTAGTTTGAATCAATTTTATCCCTTTTAATTAGGGGTGAGCATGGTCGGTTAACCGGTCCATAAGTCTCAGTCCATTAACCAGTCCATTAATATAGGTTTTTTGAAATTCCAGTCCATTACCATCGGTTAACCAGTCCATCGGTTTTGAATTTTCGGATCGGTTATCCAATATTTTTCGGTTAACCACTATAATTATAAATATATTCATAAATAAAATTAAAATGTTTAAGATACTTAAAAATTAAAATTTTTTCACTATAATATAACATTATTGTTGTTAAAATAAAAATATTTGGTGGATATAAGCAAATTTGTTTTTAAAAATTAATATTTAATAAGTAAATATATTAATCGGTCCATAATCACTTTTAATTAGATAAATTGTTATATTTACTAATAGCCAATTAAAAAAACTTAAAAATTTAAAAATAATTAGTATAATGAAAAAAAAAGTACATGATCACCTTTAATTATGATAAATTGTTATATAAATTGTTATAAATTATTAAAAAATTAATAAATTAACTAAAAATTCGGTTTCAGTTCGGTTAACCAATCACATGAGTCAAAAACCATTAATCAGTCCATTAATATCGGTTTTTTCAAAACACTAACCATTAATCAGTTCATTACAATCGGTTAACCAGTCCATCGGTTCGGTTTCGAATTTTTTTTTCGGTTAACCAAGTCCATTGGTTTTTTTACTCACCCCTACTTTTAATATTAACTTTCACCAAATTTGTCATTCTTAATATTGGTTTGAGTCAAATTTATTCCTCTTAATATTGTCCAATTTGCCGCCTTAACCTAAAATTTTAGATTCGTCCCAAGCTAAATTTACATTCCAAGCTAGAACGAATTCATGTGCTAAAAGATATTGAAAATGGTAGGGACATTTAAGGTCGGAAAATTTCTTTAATATTACAAAATGGCGAGCAAATAGAAGTACTTATATGTATAAACTTTTGTATTACAAAAGTCAAATTAAGTCATCCATTCATTACCCAAATCTATAATTAACAAAAGTAAAAGTAGCATAGTAATGATGTGCGTTGAAGTAAAACAAGTTTTTAAGACCTTTTTCTTGTGAGCGTGGGCAAGACGTCATCATGCATTACCTAAAAGAAGCAACGCTGTAACGCAAATCCCACTCTTTCATTGACCTTTAACCCAAATCCTGCTCCTTAATTGACCAAACCTAACTAGCCAGCGGATGTTACTGATGCTGAAGTTTAATGGCCAAGAACTCACCACCTAATCTATTTTAAATAGTGTTATACATATGCATATATATATTATTCACTTCCTTTCGCTATAATCGATTTCATTTCAAGTGTCTTTTCTAAAATAAAAAATTATTACGTTGTTTTCATTTTATTTTTATTTCGATATTTTAATTGTATTTATATTTTTTCGTTATTTTTTATGTCAATTAATGAAGGTATAAGTTAGTCACTTATAAATGTTTTTAGAGTATTAAAATGTTTCAATTTATTTTTAATTATATTTCACGAGCTAATTTCTTTTGCTTCCTCACATTAATTTCAATCAAATTTTCAGAATAAAGTAGAAAAAGGATATGTTTTGTTACCTCCACTACAAGAAACTTGACGTAATTGATTATAATAAGGATACGTTTCTGAATATTGTATGAAGCTATTTATAAAATAAATAAAAAAAAAGACTTTTTTAAAAAATAAGTTCCAAAAAAAAAAAAAATTCAACACTTGAAGAAAAATGAAATACTATAATAAACAAAAAAAAAAAAAAAAATAGAAGTGCTGGATTTCAATATGACAAAATAATGTAAAATATTAACAACCAAACTTTTATTTATTATTATTATTATTATTATTATTAACCAAAACTTAATAAGTTTAGACTGCCAAAATGTGTTTTGGCTTTTCATGATAAGAAAGCACAGTGATATTGAAGTCCATGAAGTAGCAATAAAGCCAGAATTACTCACCTTTTTCCAAAAAGCAAAAAGTGTTTCACTGCCAAGAGAATTCTATGATATCTTTGTTTATGATAAATCATTAAATTAATTTATATATTCGGCAGCAAATTAATTCTATTCTATCATATTTTAAATGGACTATTAATCTTTTATGCAAAAATTAATTATTTTTATATTCACGTTTTTCTTTAAAAAAAATTATAAATAACATAAACCAATAGTATGACTACTCATCATTTACAGGATAGAAAAGAATTTGAGTTTTTTTTTTCTTTTTTTTTTTTGAAAGCAGATCACTGATTGCATATCAAACTAAAAATACCTCCACAATAAAATGATTGATGGATTCAAGTTTTTTTATTTTTTTTTTCTTTTTTTCTTTTTCAAAAACGGAAAGTGGATAATTCCAAAGATCAAGAACATTATACGTGCCAAAATAATAGAGAGCATTCCAATAAGAATTATTTGGTGCACGTGCATGCACAATCATTGGATGAAACATAAAAGTATACAATAGAAAATTTCAACAAAAAAAAAAAATGAATTGAGAATCAATTAAAAAATAAAAATAAAGGTACGTAAGCGTGGAGAAACAATTTACATGAGATGAGAAGAGAGATAATATTTGTAATTTAAATTGATTAAACATTTAAAATTAATTAAAGAGCATAAAAAAGAGCATGACTTTAAAACATCTCTAGTACGGCTCTTAAGATTTTTTTCGATTATTTCGGATGGAAATTCTAAAAAATCATTTTGTAATGCTCACGGCAATTCAATCGATCATTAGAAATGGAATAGGATTCTCTGGCAGTGCTCGGTAGTGGTCTCTCACGATTTGGAGTAAAAAGAGTAATGTTTGGTATTGACATATAAGACTGAAATGCAGTGCCGATATTGACTACTTCAACACATTAAGTTTAAAGTGTCTCAGTCCCACATATCTATTTTGATAAATTCTTTCGGATTATTTTGGACAATAAATTTATAAAATGTTTTAAATGATAATAATGACATTGATTAAGTATGATATATAATTATACCGAGTGTATGTAATTACAAGGATGAATTGTTATGCATATGCACATTGTTACATTGGTATAATAAAACTTAAATGTATTATTTTTTTTGTGATGGAAATTGAACCAATATGGAATCTTATGAAATAAATTGCATGGAAAGAAATTAGTCAATTGTTTGGAAAAATGCAAAATTCATAGATCAGCATGTTATTTGAATTGAGGAATTGTATGATTTAAATCATATGCTTATTTATTGATTCTATATGAATTATATTAAATATCTCGGTAAGACTTATTTGGAAAAGTAAAGTTCGTAATTGCCACTAAGCGATATGTTTAGCCTATAGCTAGAGTTTATTTCTGCTCATAGGTATACAGGGGTAAGTGGACAGAAAAACAAGCCGTAGTTCTACCAAGAAGTGAATGGGGAATCCTTCAACTTTATGATGGATCGATGTTTAGGCTTAAGATCTTTATTTTGCCATTTTAGAATTTTTGCTATATTGAAGTTCTTAAATTGTACACCAGATGTCAAAATAGCATTTGATTTGTAAATTCTAAATTCTTGAATGATGTTATATATATATATATATATCTTTTGGTTATGTAATGAAGACAAACTATGCTTAAGGAATAACGTAGATTTGTAAAATATAAGATTAAGGTTGTCAACCTATTACTGTTTGTGGATTTTCAATTCTTATCTTTTGACTTGATGAACTGAGGAGGATGGAAAAATATTGAGTATTCTTTAGTTGATGATGGGGATAAGAATGTGCTGGATTTTATATAAGTGTCTTTTTTGTTATTTAACATGGAGATAGAGACCCGTATCGAAAAAATTCTGTCCGTTTTTCTGTAAAAAAATGAGTATGAGTTTTGTTGGCTCAAAGGGCTAATTTATAGGTTTTGATGTATTAACAAAACATTTGCACTTAATTAAATTAGACTTTTCTTTAACTTGAATGATGCAGGTCCAAGTTTTAAGTTCTGATGTATAGTACTTGATAGAGTTGGGATACGCTCATGACTCTATAAAGGATTGAGTTCCTATCCAGATTAAATTGAGTTATTTAATCTAAATTAAATTACCAAATATTATCTCAGAAAGAGTCTGAGTTAAACTATAGTTAGGTCTCTAGCCATTAGGACCTCTATAAATAGAGGTGAGGTCCTCAATATTTGGTAACGAGAAAACGTATACGCCGCAAGGCTGCTCGTTCCCACTCACAGTTTTTTGTCTTATTTTCAGGGGCATTTAGATTATGATCTAGCTGCTCTTACCCCGAGTGGGTAAAAGCTAGACCAGTGACAAAAAACAAACGGGATCTTGGTAGACGCTTTCGCAACGAGTTTCTGCGCTACAAGAGGTAGGTACATTTATTTAATGTTACCTCCGCATGTTAATTATATATGTATAATTTTCCCATTATTGGTATCAGAGCCTGGTTGTTTTTGCGTCCTGGCATGTGGCTAAACAGATCTAAAATTTTATATGTAAAATTATTAGATCTGGGATGCATATAACACAACAAAAAATTTATTTTTTGTGTGAAAAATATATATACGTGTATATTTTGGCTCGATTTCGTGTATGTGTACACCGAAACCCGAGGGGACGAACATGAGTGTTCTAAACGGCTAACTAGAAGTCGGGATTTTTTATTTTCGACCTCACCATTGGATTCACAGACCCTGAAAACCCTCCCACCGGCCGGAACCGGAGAGTCAGAAACGGTCGGCAAGGCGGCGCGTGGAGCACACGTGCTCCAACTCGTTCGACGCGTGCGCGTGGGCGGTGGCCCACACGCGCATGCCACGTGTCAGCAGTATTGCGTCACTGTTGACACGTGGCCCAATGGCCGAGCGCCACGTGGATGGCAGAGGCCATGCCACGTGGCACAACGTGGGGCGGACACGTGGGCAAATTAGAGGACGACACGTGGCTGACCGAGGTCGTGTCACGTGTCATACAGCTGACACGTGGCCCAACCAAGGAGAGACACGTGGACCAATAAGGCGGTGCCACGTGTCATGCCGTGTGTTATTGATGACGTGGCATCAATTACACGTGGCCCAATCAAGGGTCGCCACGTGTCAGAACGAGGTCTGCCATGTGGCAATGCTGACCTGTCATGCGTGACACGTGGACAAATGAGACATCGCCACGTGGCACCAGCTGGACCAATGGCATTCAGACACGTGGCGTGACTGGATGCGGACACGTGGCACGCTGTGGTGGTGACACGTGTTAGGTCCAGTGGGAGGACGCGCGTGTGGCGCGTGAGCGCGTCTTCCACTCCCTCGTCGGCGCGTGCGGTGCCCTCTGACCACCATTTCAGCTCCGATTTTTGTCAAATAATTTTTAAAAATTATTTCTGATTTTTTGGTCATATTTTCAAAAATTTTTAATGACCAGAAAATTAATTTTGTAATTCTTGAAATTTAAATGTGTTTAATTTCAAAAGAAAATATTAAAATTTGTAGAAAATGTGTTTTCTGTTTTCGAAAATTTTTAAAAATATTTAAAAAATTTTTTTGAGATGCTGTCCTTATTTATTGATTGAAATGCGTTTCAATTATGTGTATTTATGCATGAGTGTATAAATTTTACCTGTAATATGTTACAGAAAAGTTAAATAAGGGCACTGGTACTTCCTTATGAAATGCATAGATTATTTTAAGAATTACAAGGGTGCAATCAATAAGTAACATGAAAATGCGAAGGAAGTTTTGAGCTGATGATATTGATGCAACAGTGCATCATAAAATACATATGTGAGAACAAATGTAAGAGTGCATTTGAACTGGTGGTCCGAGTATGAAAATAAAATTTTTGTTTGAGTTACCAAAAGAAAAGTGTTGAGAAGTAACACTAAAATTCTGTGATGGTGTTGAGAAATGGACGGAGCGTGCATTGTCCATGGTTTCATCATTTGACTTATGAGTCGCTTAATGAATTGATTAAATTGGTCAAAGAAATAATCCCAATATCAAGAAAGATTTTGTGAAATCTGAATTTCTAAAATAGTTGACATAAGTGTCAATTTGAGTTAGCGTTTATTTTTTTTAAATGGGATTTATGTTTCCTATTAATATTTGACATGAGTGTCTTATTTTGGAATTATTGAATTTTAATTATTTGTTAAATAAATGTGTTTATTTACTTATTATGATGGCATTTAACTTTATAATAAATGAGTTTATTTTAATTGTTAATTGTCTTGCGATATTTTATGAGTAAAATAATTGCATGTTTATTAAGTAAAGGCTTAATAAAGATCCCCTCATAAGTTTGAGAACTTGATAATCCAATAATTCAGATTTATTATACATGAAATCTTAACCTATAAAGTTGGACATTAGAACTTAGAAGGTAATTGGTACTCTAAGTATACTTTTCGAATTTGAGTCTAATAGAAAACTTTATTAGGTTATTATTTCAGGTGTATAGTAAATTGCATGTATTGCTTTATCTCTTTTAAATATGTGCGACATTGTTCCATTTGAGATCAGAGGATTTTAATGGATGCTGCTTCCAAGTTATAATTATGAAATCTGGAATACAAAGATCCAGTATGTGCTTGAAGAGCAAGAGGCTCTTAAATCCTCAAGTTCGGTTATGGCTGAACCTGAGGATGACGCTATATCCCAGCATAAGCAGGACCAAGATGCCTATGTCACATCACATCACTAAGCAATTTCGCAAGTATCAAAATGCAATAGATCTGTGGATCGATTTGTAGGAGAAATTCAGAGATGTGACTCTAAATAAACTCCGATCATTGTAGATCAAATTTGATACATATCAGAAAAGTCTGATCATTCGATGCGAAAACATCTAAGAGAGATGAAAAAGAAAAGTGAGCAAAGTGAGCTTAGTAATCATAAGTGACTGATAAGTAGAAGGTCCAAACTGTTATCCGTTCTTTACCCAAGAGTTGGTAGCATGTGAGGATGCAACTAACTCACATAGATAAGCAAAAAGACATTTGAGGATGTCGCTTATCATTTGAAGCTTAGAAGGAACTGTCTGACAATGATTAAGGTCAATGTCATAGTGCATATGGCACAGTCCTGTTCTAATAGAATGAGTTCTCATTAGAACAATAAAATAAGCTTCAACAATATAGGTAAGAAAAAGGCTTGAGAGCCTGAAAAGCAAAAGGAATAGAATCACAAAAGGTCCAAAGGCAAATGGGTGGTAAACAATTCAAGAGTGAAATGTTTCAATTGCCTAAAAGGATACTATGCAAAGAGACTACATTGTGTATTTAAAGATACACTATTCTGACTCAAGAGTGAGTGGAATTTATGTATCTAGTTCTAAATTTCATCCTTTGTGGGTGATAGATTTAGAACCAATGGACTATATAACAAGGGATCGAGATACCTTTGTTATGAAATTTAGGTTCTGTTCTTGATTTATTGAAATTTGTTTTCAATTTATTTTTGAGGATAACAGTGTATACTTATGCTTGAATGATTTTATTGTTATGGATGTAGACCATAACTATTTAAGTAAAACTAATTTTTCCTTTAATTGATTCTTACTCTTCACATAGTTATGAGGACAATGTGAAATTATGGCATGCTAAATTAAACCATATTGGACAAAACCGAATGAGTCGGTTAGTCAAAGAAGGTTTAGTAGGCGATTTAAATAAGGTTGAATTACTTACATGAAAGTATTGCCTACAAGAAAAAACTAGTTAGAAAATCATTCGAATAAGGAACTAAAGCGAATTTCCATTGCAGTTAGTCCATTCTGACGAATGTGGTCAAATGAATGTGAGGGTAAGGCATGGGGCCTACTATTTCATCACATTAATATATAACTATACTAGGTATAGTCATGTCTATTTGAATTCTCACAAGTCAGAAGCATTGAGTTGCTTCACGACTTATATGAGTATAGCTGAGAATCAATTAGATAAAAAGATCAAAGCTTTAAGAACTGACAGAGGTCAGTAATATCTTACAGATAAACTTAAAGTTTCATGTGATGAAAAAGGATTGAATATCAGTTGTTCATTCCTTGAAATCCACAACAAAACGGTATTGAGGAAAGGAGAAATAAGACTCTCCTATATATATGGTTAGATCTATGATGGCAGATGCAAATTTGCCTATCTCCTATTGGGGAGATGCTTTGTTGACTGCCACATATGTTCTGAACTGTATGCCCTCCAAATCTGTCATTACCACAACTTATGAGTTGTGAAATGGTCGACAAGTTGACCTAAGCCATTTATAACTTTTGGGTTATAATGCTTACGTCCATGATACCTCAATTTGGTAAATTTGAGACCAAGAGGCAGAAGAGTATCTATGTGAGATATTCTGAAGTATCAAAAGGATACATTTTCATGGGTCAGTAAGAAAATGGCATAATGATAAAATTTGAATCACTAGACGTCACATTCTAAAGCGAATGCATTTTCTAAGTTGGGCGAAGTGAATTGAGATTTCACTTTATATTAATTTCAGGTAGAGGAATGATCAGGATCACTCCATCCGAGTGGGAGGGAGTTAGAGGAAGAAGGTTAAGACCTTCATCCTCCAAACAATTCGGATGTTCGAGACCTGATTCGAATGGGAGCATTCCTGACTCCAGTGGGAGGAAAGAATATAGTATTCCTAACTCCAGTGAGAGTATGGAACATGATCCCAGTGGGAGCATTGTGAATCACGATAAATATATGAGACATGTTTATCAAGATTCAGAACTGCAAAAATCTAAAAGGATAAGTGTTTCATGCCGACAATTTAAAATTGAAGGCTTGAATAAAGCCCTTTTAGTTATCTCACAAGACAAGAAAGAGCATAAAAATATTCAAAAGGCTTTTTCATGCCCATCTAAAGAAAAAAAAATGAATTAAAATAATGGAAAAAGAAATGGCATCCATGAGATCAAACCATGTTTGAGAACTATTTGATCTACTGGAAGGACACAAATTGAGAATAAATGTATTCTCAAAAGTAAAGCGAAAAGCTGAAAGAGGTATCAAAAGATATAAGGCTCAGTTAGTCGCTAAGGGGTTCATACAATAGAAAGAGATTGACTATGAGTAGACTTTCTCATCTGTTATAAAATTTACGTCCATAAGGTTCATTCTAGCCACAGTGGCGAGTTTGAATGTAGAGCTTCATCAAGTGGATGAATAGACTGCTTTTCTCAATGGAGAAATGGATGAAACAATCTACACGTTTCATCGGAAAAGGCAGCAAACATAAGGTTTGCTGATTGATGTGTTCAATCTATTGCCTTAAATAGTCTTCAACACAATAGTGCTTGAGACTTCATCATATAATCATGTCGAATGTGTTCAACATGATTGATAAAGATCATTGTGTTTATAGTAAAAGCTCTGAAAATGAATTCATCATTTTGGCATTGTATGTAGACGACATAGTTAAAGCTGAAAATGAAAAATGGTACGTAAATAAAATCAAAGATTGGTTATCGTCCAACTTTGAGACAAAAAATATGAGTTGTGCATATTACATTCTTAAAGTTAAGATTTCAAGAGATCATTCAAGAAGATTGTTGTCTATTTCTTGAGAGAAATATATCAACAAAGACCTTGAGCGATTTAATATGCAATACTGCAAACTCATAGATTACCCCATTGCCAAGAATCAGTTTCTTAGCAAAGATGTGTGTCCTATGAGGTCAGAAAAATTGAACGTATGAGGAGCGTTCAATATATATGACAGTGCCATGGGTAGTGTTATGTATGCAGTGTTGTATACAAAACATGATATATGTTATGCAGTGGGCATGGTAAATAGATATCAATCTAACCCAGGCAAAGCACATTGGAAGCAATTGAATGGATACTTATATACCTAAGAGGTACTGAAGCCTATTCTCTCTATTATTAAGAAAATGATCTGCATTGAGAGAATACAGAGACGTTGATTGGGCAGGAGATGTGGATGAAAAGGCATCCACCTCAGGTTTAAATTCTTGTTTGGCAAGAGTGCCATCTCGAGGAGTAACAAGAATTAAACCCGTGTAGCCCTATCAATAGTGGAAGTTGAATTTGTCACTTCCTCAATTGCAGTACAGGAGACAGTTTGGCTGAAATGGTTTATGAGCCATTTAAGAGTAACTGTTTTAGAGGTATTAATGACAGTCAGTCGTTGATAGCTTATAGTGGAGCTAAGCGTATCGGCATTAAGTATCAATATGCGAGAGATATTGTTGCACAAGGAGAGATGTGAACTTACAGTACGTTTCTACGCACGCAGATCCGTTGAGTAAACCTATGACGAGAGATGTGTTTTGAGAGACACATTAGATCTCAAGGTTTGCGTAGAATTTAATTGGTATTGTTATACTTTATATAATCCCTTAACGTTATTATTTGCGAATAATAACTAAAGTTCATTGTTGGCAATACATGAGTGTGAATGTTTATGTGTAAACATTTACTGTTATTGATATGAGATTGAGCATGTCGGACAGAGAAGTAGCCCACTCACAAGGGTGTTTACCTTAGTTTTATCAATGAGTTGGCAAAGACTAAGATGAGACAATTTTTGAACATATGAGAAAGCTCGAGAGCCTGTTCAAAATAAAAGTGCCGTCTTGTAGAAATTACAAAATGAGTCTTGTTAAGGTGCGAGATAAAGACATACATAAAGTTGTATGCTTTGGATTGAGATCCAAATAAAGGATTATACGAAATCCGATGGTAAGTTAAATGTAACTACCATATTCTGTCTAAAAAGCCAGAAGTAGTCCTTAAGTAAGCGGACTAAAGTTGGGTGCTTCGGTGTATCGCAACCTTATGCTTCTGTATGGTGTTTAATATACACATTATCAAAATGTGAGACATGCGCTCTTTTAAGGGAAGGAAAGAACACCATAACACATGTTTTATACCGTGTGTGCTTATGTGACCACAGGGATGGGAATTTAATAATATAATTGATCTCAACTTTCCCTATTGTGAGACCCTATTTATATTTCGACCCTTAGAACCCTTAACTTATCCCTGAAGTATGGTACAATGTGGCTAGCTTAGTTAGTTTCCAAGAGGTCCGGGAAAAATTTAGGCCTGGCGGATCTAACTAGAAAAGCGAGTTGAATCATGATGGATGGCATACAGTAAGAGGAGAAGATAGCCTTCTGATCACTTTCATAAGTGTAGACACCGGGTCCTGAGTCAGCCTAGATCGGAGTTACCCAATGATGAAAAATTGCCTTCTCAGGCAAAAAGATTAAAAATGATGATTTCCTTGTCAAATTTGCATTTTAAAATAAAAATAGAAAATAATAAAAAAAATAAAAAAAAATAATAAAAAAATAAAAAAATAAAAAAATAAAATAAATAAAATAAAAAATAAAATAATTTAGAAATTAGTTTTTGAGAATAAATTTAGTATTTTTTTTAGTCATATTTAAAAATTAAAAAAAAAAAAGAAAGAAAGAAAAAAGAAGAAAAAAAAAAGAAAAGAGAGGGTGTGCTTTTGGATGGAGGGTGTGCTTTCAAAAGCACGGCTGTGCTTTCAAAAGCACGGCTGTGCTTTCAAAAGCACGGCTGTGCTTTGAAAGCACGGCTGTGCTTTTGCACAGTGTGCATTACGCGCACTGCGCGCAAAAGCACAGCTGTGCTTTTTTAAAAGCACAGCTGTGCTTTCACCTCAGTCGCCCAAAATCACCGAAATTGACATTTTTTCACCCAAAAATCTTGTGTTTTCAATTTCTTTGACTTTTTTGAAGATTTTTCCGGGATTTGGTTGATTTTTGTTCCTTTTTCACACTTAAATTAAGGAAAATTTAATAAAAATAATTTTATTTCTTAATTAATTAATTGTTTTTTTTAGTTTTTTTGGTAATAAAAAGAAAGAGATGAGGGAAATTAAGGGGTTGGCCATTTTCTCTCTAGAAAGGATTTTTAATTTTGCTGGTTTTCCTCATCTTCTCACTTCCTCTCTCTAAAAATTCTCTCTACATCATTTGAGTTTTCTTCATCAAAAAATAAAATCTTCAAAGCCAAAAAAATTCAATTTTCAAGCTAAAATCGGTCTTGAAGCAAAGAAATCAATTCTTTGTTCTTGAGTTTGGTTTTTTCTATCAATTACAATTTTTTGAGACAAAAAAAATAATTTTTTGTTCTTGGAAATTAATTTTGTTTTCATCAATTTCTTCTCTTTAATTTTAATTAACAATCGTTCTTGAGACAAAGAAAATCAATTCTTTGTTCTTGGGAATCAATTTAATTTTTCTTCAATTATTTTTCAAGAAATTTTTCTTTTAAATGAAAATCTCAAACTTTATCATTTCAAATCCATATTTTGCAAATCAAAACAAGGAAAATCCATCATATTTTTTCCATCGAATCCGAAATCTGAGGGTAAACATTCTAGACTCGATCTCTTGATTTAATTTTTATTTTTATCATTTTTGCTAATATTTAAATTAGTAAACATGTAGATCTACATATTTGTTGTTGATTTATTTATTTTATGTCATTTTAGATGTAGATCTAACTTTTAATATTGTTTTTAGATGTAGATCTAACTTTTAATTTCGTTGTTTGTTCCCATTTTCTTTTAATTGTTCATCCTTATTATCATTATTGTCATTGTTCATCATTATTTTCATTGTTATTATATATTATTGTTGTTCTTATTATTATTATTATTATTATTATTATTATCATTATTATTATTATTATTATTATTATTATTATTTACCTATTTACTTATTTTTTGTTATTATCATCATTATATATATCGTTAGTATATTGTTATTAGTGTTATTTATTGTTACTATCATCGTTTATCGTTATTATTATCGTTATTATTGTTATTATTATTTTTGTTGTTGTTGTTATTGTTATTATTATTACTTTATGTTTTAAATAGTTATCTATTAATTTGTTAATTTATTTTAATATGTCATTTAATGTATTTATCACATGATATGCATGTTTCATTTAATTTATGTATTGTTATGAATGTTTAATTGATTTTCTTACTTCGATTACTAACATTAAGTTTATTTGTGTTTGTTGTTGGTGTTAAATACTTGTGTTCCCCTGTTTGAGCACCCGTGCGAATGAAGGAGGAGATCCGAGAAGTTGTTATTTTTCACTATATCTGTTATTTTTCCTCTGTTTATTTTATTGAGTTATTTGGCATGTAATAATTAATTAAACCATTTATTTTATGCACGCTTAATCAAAAATCACACAAAAATATTTCTATAAATAAAATTGGGTTTTCTAATAAAATGGGACCAATGTCCTAATTTTTCATCCAAAATAAATTGTCACTTTAAAATGATTTTTTTAATTATACATGAGAGGACCAACGTCCTCAACATTAATAAATACCCCGTTTTATGTATGATTTATATTTTATTTACAATGGGGGTTGTATTCCGCCCCTAGTTTTGTTGTAATTTAATTTTGTCTTTATTTTTATTTTTATTTATCGTTTCATATGTGAATGATGTGCGCTTTAAATTCAATGCATTAATCGTGTGAGATGAAAAATGAAATTTTATAATTTAAAAACTCATTTATAATTAACCAAGGCACCAATAAGTGTGAAGTTCCGAACACCATCTCTGATTTAGACCGATAAGAGGTTAAACTTTCCCAATTTCTTGTAAATTGGGTGGCGACTCCAAAATACCTCAAAAGTGCCTAAAGGTGTTATGGCGATGGATGGTCCTTTTCAATGTTCTATTGTGAAAGGAGGTGCCGAAAATATCCCATAACACCTAAAATCGGAAAAGACGCGAACCTATCCCTCGAATCCTAAAAGCGGATTCCCGAAGAGGGCCTTGCTGGTTCCGGCGCGCGTCACAATAAGGTTTCGTGGTTCACTGGCCGGTCTATTATAGTTTCTATGAGTAGAAATATAATAGTGAACACGAAAATTGTTTTATGAGATCATGAGTTAAAACAGTGAATGTGAGAAGGCAATCTAGGGTTAGGCATACATGAAGAAGAGGATCTTATTTTGACGAGACGCTATATATCCCTAACAGGTGTATAGCACTAGTGCTCTCGAGGTATGCTGGTCACACAATCTATTTGCCTGTATAACTGAAGATTAAGACAGGAATACGTTCCATCATGTGCGAGTGGGAGATGATAGAGTTGGGATACGCCCATGACTCTATAAAGGATTGAGTTCATATCCAGATTAAATTGAGTTATTTAATCTAAATTAAATTACCAAATATTATCTCAGAAAGAGTCTGAGTTAAACTAGAGTTAGGTCTCTAGCCATTAGGACCTCTATAAATAGAGGTGAGGTCCTCATTATTTGGTAACGAGAAAACGCATACGCCGCAAGGCTGCTCGTTCCCACTCACAGTTTTTTGTCTTATTTTCAGGGGCATTTAGATTGTGATCTAGCTGCTCTTACCCCGAGTGGGTAAAAGCCAGACCAGTGACCAAAAATAAACGGGATCTTGGTAGACGCTTCCGCAACGAGTTTCTGCACTACAAGAGGTAGGTACATTTATTTAATGTTATCTCCGCATGTTAATTATATATGTATAATTTTCCCATCAGTACTCTATCAACTATAGAACATATATATTTTATAACTATCGGAGCAGACTTTCATCATCAAAGGTTTATTAGGAAATAAAATTGTAAAATCATTTTTGAGTAATCCATACACTCACAACACGTTATTTACATTATTTTATGCATTTAAATATTTTTCAAATCACATATTTACTCAGAATAAAATTATTTCTTTCCTAAAGTTAAAATTCCACAATTATTATCATTTGAAAAAGGAAAAAGAACTTTTTATTGAATCTGATTTTTCTTATTTAAATAAATATAAAATTTGAAAAATTATTCTTTCAAACGTCTCTTTATTAACTAAGGAAATATAAAGACAAATCTTTTCAAATATAGAAACATTTTTGAAATGCTGTTTACACTCAACAGCTATATTATTTAAGTATAAAAAGGAATTTTGTTGGTGTGTTTTATCAAGTGAGTGAAAAACATTTTTGTTCTACTTGTGTTTCATTTCGTAAGTTTTTCATTACTTCATGTGCATACATGATCACATCTCCTCAATATGATTATAGTTTCAATTGTAATCATGTTAGTGAGGCTTGATATATTTGTGAGATAAATTGTGAGGTTAGGTTGCTAGAACCTAGAAAAATAAACTAGCAAGTATTTAGGTTCTTTTACTTGAAAAAATGATTAAGTGTTTTGATAATTTTACTTGAGAAAAATGATCAAGTTTTTTTAGAGTTTTTACTTGGGAAGAAAAACTTGGAGTAGCTACATGTAATGGGCTTTTGACTCTTGACCATAAATAGAGTCACATTAAAAAAAGAGAAACTCTTAAGACAAATTGTCTTAAGGAGATGATGTAGGCAATGGCTGAACTTCTATAAATCGCGGTGTAAATTTCTCTATTCCTTACTCTCTTTTTTTATTTTGTGCTCTATAATTTTTTTATACTTAAATTGACTATTTCATGTTCAATAGAAAAGAAATCATCAATCATGCCATGCTGAATATTAATTTTGCAAATTGATTTATCAAATTAAAGCATAATCTTTTCTCACTAATATTTTGTTCATATATATATATATATGTTTTAAGAAAAGATTTATCAAATGCATGAAATTAATTTATAATTAGTATATCAAGCTGCACATGTTTTTAATTTAGTCAGAATTATGAAATGATCTATTTATCGCCTTCTAGATCATATATTTGTGACTTACATTTGGTATTAGAGCAGGTCTTTTTTTTTTTTTTGCAGGTTTAACAACCTAGAGAGATCCAAAGATGGCTGCAACAAATCGTCTGAATACAACTTTACTAAAGGAAAATCATCAGCACGTCCTCCTCTATTTTATGGACAGAACTTTTCATTTTGAAAAACTAGGATGAGATATTTCATTCAAATGCAGGACATGGAGAGCTAAAAAATGGTGATAAATGGATTCAGTCCACCAACAAAAATTGAGAATGGAACTGAAGTTCCTAAAGCAGAAAATGAATATTTAGAAATTGATATTTTAAATATTCAAAGAAATTCAAAAGAAATGAGTTTACTATATTGTTCTGTAGATGCCTAATGAGTTTAATAAAATTTCAGCTTGTGACACTGCCAAGAAAATCTGGGATAAATTGGTGGCAACCTATGAGGGAACTAATCAAGTCAAGAAATCACATTTGCATGTTTTAATATGTGACTATAAATCTTTCAAAATGAAATCTAACGAAATAATTTCTGAAATGAGTGACAGGTTTATCAAGATTACAAGTTCCATAAAAGGTCTTAGAAAGATAGTAAGTGAGGAAGAACAAATTAAAAAATTGATCAGATCACTAAACTCAAACTAGCGTGAAAAAGTGGCTGTCTTGCTAAACAGAGATTTGCATAATTTTTCGTACGATGATCTTACAGGATTCTTGCTATCTTATAAACTTGTGATGCAAAATCAGGAGAATGAAGAGAAGCAAAAAGGAGTTGCTCTAGCAGCTGATTCAAGTAAAAACATTTATGACGAAGAATTTGCTATGATCACTCTAAAATTTTAGAAATTTTATAGGAAGAAAATAAAACGTGGAAGATTTCAAAAGAAGGTATGTAACAATAATAAAACTGAAAATTCTCAATAGAATTCTGGAGAATTGGTGTGCTATCACTATAATAAGCATGGACATATCATGACTAAATGTCCTCTTTTGAAAAAGAAAGACAAAAAGCTAAAGAAGAAAGTAATGGTGGCAACGTGGAGCAACAATGATGACTCTAGTGAAGATTTAGAATCAGATCAAAATACAAAGGATGCTGGTTTGATGGCTATGTCTGATGGAGAGACTGAACATGGTGCTGTACTGGTGAATCAGGAGGAAACTGAAAATGAAGTAAGTGATTTTGACTTAAACCTAGAAGAGCTGAATGAAATTTTTGAGGAGCTTTGCACAAAATATGATAATGTAAAGAAAAAAAATTATGAAATTGTGGTTAGCTATCAAACATTGTTTGAAAATTATAAAAATTTAGAGGAATCACATGAAAATTTGAAAACAAATGTCGAAAAGTTATTGAAAAATGCTCAAGAAGATCGAAAAAAATATCTAAAGTTAATTGAAGATTGGAATGAACTAGAAAATGAGCTTAACATCAAATTATGCGATTATATGGAGCTTGAGATGATTGTTGATGAATTGAAAAATGAGGTTGCAAAGTTAAGAAGAAAAAATGAAGAGTTAATGGAATTCTTAATTGATGACTTAAAAGAAGAGATTGAAAAATTAAAAAGAGAAAAAGAAGAATTAAGGGAATCTACTTTTAAGGAAACTGTTGATCTGAATGTCATGATTAGAAAATTAAGAAGGGAAAATGAAGCATTTAAAGAATCTGCTGAGGCTAAAAAAATTAGTGACCAAGTTGAAAAAATCAAATGGGCTGAACGACCAACTGTGCCTAAAATATCTTGCACATTTTGTGAAAAAAAAATGGTCATATTGCTAATAATTGTTATCACAGGAAGAAGAGGAAAGAAAAGAACCATAAAGCTGAAAGTGAAAATTTTGTTGTGAAAACTAACCATCAAGGACCCGAAATTAATTGGGTACCTAAAAAGAAATGATTATTTTGCAGGTTTGTCTAAAGAGAAACATGAACAACAAGTGGTATGTAAACAGTGGTTGCTCAAGACATATGACATGTGACAAAAAAAAAACTCTTTATGAAAGATGGAGTGACTGTCAGTTTTTATAACAAAAATAAAGACAAAATTATTGGAGTTAGAACTATTGGAACCAACCCACGCATCAAGGATGTTTCACTAGTGAAGGGATTGAAATATAATGTCCTTAGTGTAAGACAATTATATGATAAAAATAGAAAAGTTATCTTTGAAATAAATGACTGTAGACACCGGATCCTGAGTCAAGGGTAATATCAGTCCGAGAAATGACAATTTTGGCTCTCCAAGCTCTCTCAAGGCTCCTATATAATTTCTTCGAAAAAATATATATAAATAAAAACTTAAAAATACAAAAAAATATATATATGCATGCAATATTAAAAATTAATTAGTTAATTTATTAGTTAGTATTGTAGGATAATTGAAATTGAAAAAAAAAAGAAAATATGTAGTATTTAATTAATTAAAATATGTGATAATTTAAGTAGAAAAAAATAATATATATGGATTATAGAGAAAACCCTAATGAGGGGGTATAAAAAGAAAGATATGAAGACAGAGAGGGGGAGCTCGGCAAACCAAATAACAACAAAGAAAAATAAAAAGAAAAGAAAGAGCAAAGAAACAAACCAGGAGGCTCTCGGCTGAAGAACAATAGAAAGAAAAAAATAAAAAGAGGAAGAGAGACCAAACACAGAGTGAGAGAGAGCAAGAAAGAAAAACAAATAGAAAAGAGAGGGTAAGAAGACACAATGAACAAAAGCAAAAGAAGGGACCAAATCAAAGGAAAATAGAAAGGGCCAAGAAAAAACCAAAGAAGAAACAAAAGGAGAGAGGCAGACACAGAAACGCAGGTGATGCCGGGGAAAAGGAAGAAAGGAGGAGAAGGGGCAGGGCCGCCGGCGGCCAGCCACGGCGGCGCACTGTCGCACGCACCCCGCCGGAGGAGGCAGTGCGCCCGGACGATCTGGGCGATGGCCACCAGCCTCCGCCACTCGTCGCCAGCAAGCAGAACGGCGAGGAGGAACCAACGCTTCTGACGGCGTTTCTGTCCATTTCCAACGACATTCCGGTGAGTGACCACCGGCGGCGAAATATTGGCGATCCGTTCTATCTTTCGGTGCCGGAGGTGTCGTCCACACCCCACCTCCGGCGGCTCCGGCGGTGAGTCCCTCTCTTCCTCTTTTATTTTATGTTTTATATTATTATTTTATTAATTATTATTATTATTTTTATTATTATTATTTATTTATTATTATTTAATATTATGTTTTATTATTATTATTATTATTATTATTATTATTATTATTTTATGTTTGTTGATATGATATTATTATTATTATTATTATTATTATTGTTATTATCACTTTATTCACTTATTATTATTTCATGTTTATTCATTTTATATCATTATATTATCATTATTATTATTCTTATGTTACATTTATTTATTTTATACTATTATTATTATTATTATTATTATATCTTGTTATTATTATTATTATTATTATTATTATTATTATTATTATTTTATGATATCATTATTATTAGCATTATTATTTTTATTTGTCATTGATCATTATAATTGTCATTTGTGTTTTTATATTCATTAACTCTCAATTTATTTTATTCAATTATTTACTTTACTCAATTATATATTTACTTATTTATTTGTCACTTAATTTAGTTTAATTCATTATTAACCAATATTGTTTTCTATATTCACCGCAATGCGAGGGACATATGGCTCGTTTATGGAGTTAGGCGACGTATGATCGGGACAAGTAGATTAGAATTTGTTTATTATTCGAAATATGTAATTATTATTTTATTCTTTTATTTGCTTGTGGTCTGTAATAATAAAAGATTTTAAATCACGCTTAAAAAAAACCACCACACAAATGTTTTCTACTAAATTGAATATTTGATAACAAAACTGGACCAATGTCCTTGTTTTCACCTCAAAACAAAGGTTTGAATCGATTTGAGTGTTGGGTTTCATCGGAATAATTAAAATTAAACGCATCGAAATAAAATTGAAACCCGAAACAGGATCAAAGTATTTTCGATTGATTCAAAAAGGAAGAGATTAAAATTTACTAACCTTTTGAACGAAATTAACTTCTTTAATTCGGACTTTAGGTGCTGCTTTAATCACGAACACTCTCTACCGGTATCCACACGACGAACCGATGAACAAAAGTTCACAGGAGTGCTAGCTCCCTTGGGTGCGAATGGATTTTTTCTTTTCTTTCTTTCTCAAAGAAAAGGTGGCTGGGTTAGCTTTTGATTTTCTTTTCAAAGAAGAATGGTAGCTTGTTTTTCCACTTCTTATTCTCTAATATGAAGTTGTACCGCCACTCTAATCTCTATTCCTATTTAAATAACGTGATTAGAGTTTTATTAGGGTTTTACTTCTTTTCTTAACACATATCTATATACATGTAAAATAAGTTTTAAACCCTTAATAATGATATTATCTCTAATTCAAAATTAAGAGATATTTTCATTATATATATATATATTTATTTATTTCTTATTCAAAATAATAAGAAATATTATATTAATGCATACTATTATCTCATATTGAAAATAAGAGATATATGCATATGTACATATATAAATATATAATTTCGAAATTAAATATAAATACCTATATTTATATTTTATTCCGAAATAATCTAATAAAATCCATTCTGTTCATTTGATCTTGGTGTGTGACCCAATATGTTTATATTATGTTGGCAGTGGGAATAATCGCATAAAAGGCCCACAAATCATAATTGGTCTCTAGCAAAACATTATGACTACCCAAATAATATAAATATCGTTAGTCCGATTTTAACCTGGCAATAGAACATGTTATTATCCTTTTGTCACACGATATCTTGTTTGAACATACACTACAAAAAAAATCTAAATTAGCGACGGATGAATTTTAGTCGCTAATTAGCGACGGATTAACGACTAAATTCAGAATTAGTCGCAAAAAGTTATTTTTCCAATTTTAGCAATGGATTAGCGACGGAAATAAAGAAACAGTCGCTAATTTTTTGCGGCAATGGGTGGCGCTCTTTTTTGTGACTAAATTTAGCGACGGATAATTTTCATCGATAATTAGCGATTAATTTAGTCCATTTAACCTATCCCTGCTCCAAAATTGAGGAAATCCATATGTTTTGTGGCCAAACATAAGTTTAAACCAACCCCTAAACCTAGTCAAGTCAGCAGCAGTACCAACCCCAAAGCCAGTAATTGTCTTCTGATTTATCTATTGCTTAGTTTTCATTTTTGTAGGATTATTGCTTTGTTTTGTGGATTATGGTTTATACCCTTTGATATTATCTGTGGTTGGAACTATTTTGGTTGATCGCTACTTTTGGATATTTTAATGATTTGTTTCTTTGATAAAGAATTTGTTTACAGGTTCTTGATATTTTTTCAATACTTTTGTGATGACAAAAAGGGGAGAAATATTCTTAATATGATTATTTGATCTTGTGTTGTGTTGATTAATTTTAATGATGATCTTGTGTGATTGATTGTTGATATTTTAATCAAGGATGTTGCATAATTTTTGTGGGCGGAATGCTTAATTTTTGTTTATGCACATATGCAAAATTTTAATGCAGTATATATACAAAATTTAAATGCAGCATATATGCAGAATTTTTATGCAGATTTAATCTTGAGTAGTATTTGTGCATGTGCAAATTGTACAGAATTAAGTATATGTAGCATTGTATGTGCGTGCATGCATAATTTTAGTGCGGTGCATAATTGAAACTGTATGCAAATTTAATCTTTGATTTATGTTGAGTGTTTGATTTTAATTGTCATGCAGAATATCTATATTATGCAAATTTGTTTTTATGCAGCAGATTTAATTCAGCAACAAATTTAATTATGCAGTAATCTTGATTTTTGCATGTTGAACTGACAGATATTGAGATTATGCAGAATTGCTTCTTTAATGATGCAGATTTTGATTTTGATCATTTGACGTAGAATTAAAATTTTATGCATGCTGATTTGGTTATGTACAATTATGCAAAATGCTTATCTGATCTTGATTTCTTTGTAGCAGATTATTGTGCAGAATTGATGATCATTTGGTTTTGTCAAAATGACTCTTCAAAATTAATTCTTTACGCAGTATGCAGGTTGATTTAGTTGAAATGTGCTTAAAAAATGCAGGATAAAATTTATGATAAAATGCTACAAGATTGATAGGTTATATGAAATATTCAGTTAAATACTTAGTTATGCAGAATACACTAAACTTGACTTTTTAATCTTGTTTGATTTGATTATAGGAATTGAGAAATAATTCATGAATGTCTATACTGCAGTGTTTTTAACAGGGACAATATACTAAAATATATAGTATGCAGTATAGTGTGATTGTGCAAGTTGATTATTGATCAAAATCATTTTAGGTGCATACATTTAGGGAAAGCTATACTCTGAATTATTCATACATTTAGGGGGAGCACAAGCTCAAAATAACTAAATTTTTTGTCATTATCAAAAAGGGAAAAAATGTTGGCTCAAAGGGATAATTTATAAGTTTTGATGTATTAACAAAACATTTGCATTTAATTAAATTGGACTTTTCTTTAGCTTGAATGATACAGGTCCAAATTTCAAGTTTTGATGTAGAGTGCTATATCAACTACAGAACAAACATGTTCTACAACTATCAAAGCAAACTTTTAGCATTAAAGGTTTATTAGGAAATAAAGTTCTAAAATTATTTTTGAGGAATCCACACACTCACAGCACATTAGTTACATTATTTTCTATATTTAAATATTTTTCAAATCACATATTTACTTAGAATAAAATTATTTCTTTCCTAAAGTTAAAATTCCACAATTATAGTCATTTGAAGAAGGAAAAAAAAGTTTTTTATTAAATCTGATTTTTCTTATTTAAAGAAATATAAAATCTGAAAAATTATTCTTTCAACGAAATCTTTATTAACTAAGGAAATATAAAGATAAATCTCTTCAAATATAGAAATATTTTTGAAATGTTGTTCACACCCAACAGCTATATTATTTTAGTATAAAAGGAATTTTGTTCGTGTGTTTTATAAAGTAAGTGAAAAACGTTTTTGTTCTACTTGTGTTTTATTCTGTAAGTTTTTCATTTTTTCATGTGCATACATGATCACATCTCCTCAATATGATTATAGTTTCAAATGTAATCATGTTAGTGAGACCTGATATATTTGTGAGATAAATTATGAAGTTAGATTGCTAGAACTTGGAAAAATAAACTAGCAAGTATTTAGATTTTTTACTTGGGAAAAAAGTGCTAAGTGTTTTGATAATTTTTTTTTTTGAAAAAATGATCAAGTTTTTTAGAGTTTTCACTCGGAAAGAAAATCTTGGAATAGCTACCTGTAACAGGATTTTGATTCTTGCCCGTAAATAGAGTCAAATTAGAAAAAGAGAAACTTTTAAAACAAATTGTCTTAAGTTTCATGTTTAATAGAAAAAAATTCATGAATCATGTCATGCTGAATATTAATTTTGCAAATTGATTTATCAAATTAAAGTATAATATTTTCTCACTAAATATTTTGTTCATATATATTTTAAGAAAAGATTTATCAAATGCATGAAATTAAGTTATGATTAGTATATCACGCTGCACATGTTTTTAATTTGGCCAAAATTATGAAATGATTTATTCATCCCCCTCTAGATTATATGTTTGGGACTTACAAGTTTATATGAATTAAAAACTTATTATAACACCCTATACCCGTATTCTGATGTGAGTAACAGGCATCATATTACAACTTAATTCTAGTTCTTAACTATCGAGTTACCTTGATACACATGTTAAAATACTTTGACGATTTAGTGGAAATTTTTTTCTTCTTGTTTTCTTACATTATTACCATATGACCCTTTTAAATTATACATTTATTACATATTTATTCTTTATTATTTAAATTTATCATCTTATTTTCTTGTTTCCTTAAATAATTACCAAATTGTTTCTTAATTTATTCATCTATTTCATATTATTATTCTTTCTCTTAATAATATCCAGTAGAAATTTTCAAATTGTATACACGGAACGTTAACTCCACGGGTCCAAACATTTAGGGTGACCCCGAATGACCACCAAGTCATGTACATATACATATCTCTTATGATTATGTGAACATGTGACATGTAGGGTAGGCCGCTATTAGCCTACCAAATTGAGTCACCATGACTAAAACCGTGGTATAGGTGTCCCTATAATTAGCCAACTATAACTCAAACTAAATTTAACTACTAGAATACTAAGAGTAATATTATTTAATTATAACAACTTTTATTCATTTACTTATTAATCTTGTTCATATTATTTCTTATGCCATATAATCATTTCGGTGCTCATCATTCATTTCACATCATGCGTGTTCACATACTTTTACTTTTCATAAACTTTTACTTGCCTAATGTTCATATAACTTGTACCATGTTCATCCATTTATAATGTAATTCCTTATTCATACTTGTTGTAGACACCATGTCATGAGACAGTTCAGATTAAGGTTATGCAGTGATGAAAACAATGCTTGTTTACAGACAAAAAGAAGAAAGTAACGATTTTTTGTTGAAACCCTTCTTTTTTAAATAAAAAATTTATAATTATTATGGTTTTCGGGTTTTTGGTGGTGCCACCGCGCGGGAGGCGTGGCGCCTGCAAGCAGGCTCGCAAGGTGCGTGTGCAAGGCCTCGCCTCGCGCAACACTCGACCTCCTACATGAGGTCGCACCTCACGTAGCGCGAGGCACGGCCTCCAGCGCAAGGCCGTACCTCGCACATGCGGGGTGCGCTCGCTTGTGCGAGGTCGCGCCTCGTGTAGCGCGAGGCCGCACCTCGCGCTTGTGAGGCGCGGCCTCCAGCGCACGAGGCATGGCCTTCCAATGCGAGGCCGCACCTCTAACTCGCGAGGTACGGCCTCCAGCATGAGGGTCGCACCTTGTGCATCTCCTACCTCACCAGGGCTTCGTTTTTTCCTGGATTTCCGTGGTTTTGAGTTAAAATTTGAAATAAACTCAAATTCTTTTTTCCAATTTTCAAAGAGATAAAACTTGATTTTTAAAGGATAATTAGAGAGTTTTAATGGGATTAAAAAAGCTCCAAAAACCTAATATAAAAAGGTAAAGTTAAAACACAGAGAGGAGTGGCATTAGAACGGCGACAAACAAAAAATCTAAAAAAGAAGATTTTTGAGAGCTAAGGTTTTTGAGATTCTAAAATTGTTCTTGAATCAAAAAAATTAATTTTTTGTGTTTAAAATTCAATTTTCATCACCTGATTTCTTTAAAAAATAAGAGTTTTTTACTTCAATTTTTAATGACAGAAAGCTTTGCTTCAAGCTTTCTTTATTCTTTTTTTTTTAAACAATCGAAGAGGAAATCAATCCTTTCTTTTTTTGCAGCCAAAATCAAACATCTGAGAGTAAATTCACGGGTTATAGCCAATCCTCTCTATTTCCTTACTTTGTGTCGTTCACTTGTTTTTCCATTGTAATTACTGTAAATTACTATTTATTTATTTGTTGTTGTTTGTTATAATCAACATGAACTTAAATTAATCTAATTAATTTATTGATATGATGCATGGAACGTAAGTTGAATATGTAGAATATCTAGCATTAATTTGTTTTTCATTTGATTATACTGTTGGGTCATTAGTACATTTTGTTAATTTTCAGTTTTTATCAAACATTATTTTTCTGTAGTAATCGTAAATATTTTTCTCAATTATAATTATTTATTATATTTGCTTCATTTAATTGATTATTTCTGTTATATCATATTCTATTTAATTTGCTAACATTATTTTTTTTATTCTTGTTTTTGTTGTCTAGCAAACTTATTTATTTCACTTTGAGTAATGTTCCTATGCAAGTTGGAGAACCAAGAGATTAGGAGTTTTCAAAATTTGGTTTGCATTTTAATTCCTGTATTTTTCTTATTTTATTGTTTTGTATGTTTTATACAAAATAGTATTTAGATGCGTTATTTTAGAGAAACTCATGTTTTTTTTTACAATAATAGAAATTGAGATTTTTATTAATAAAATAGGACCAATGTCATGATTTTAGCCAATAAACTTTCATTTTCATAAAAAAAAAGTTAATTTTCATAAAATGGTATCTAAGTATCCGTATTTTTATCGCCCAAAAGTAACTCTCGGATTTTTTAAGTTAACTCAAGGGAACCAATGTTCCTAAAATTTAATAAATGTCCCAATTTATGTATTATGTATTTTACTTTATTTTTCTTTGTGTATTTATTTATTTTGGACACTTTTAATTAATTTTGGGGCAATTTTATTTATTTATTTATTTATGTTTTTTTTTGGGTTGCTCTTTTCCATTTTTTACTTGTAATTTATTTATCGCTATCTTTTTTGCTTTTCTTTACTACTTTCCAAAAATGTTTAAAATGCGCTTTAATTTTATTGTATTATTGCGTGAAATGAGAAATGGAATTTCAATTGCTAAAAAATTCATTTATAACTTAACTTAAAATATTAATAAAAGTGAAGTTCCGAACACTTTTTCTGATTTAAGACCCCCGAGATTAGATGACTTTTTCCAATTTCTTGTAAATTGGGTGACGACTCAAAAATATCTCAAAAGTGTCTAAAGGTTTCATGAAATTAAATGAACTTGCCAATGTTGTATTGGGTAAAGAATTCCAAAATATCTCGTATTACTCAAAATCAAAAAGATACCGACCATCCCGGACCCTAAAAGCGGGCATCCGGGGACCTCGGCTTCCGGCATGGTTCGGGCCGCGCGCGTCACACTTGTACCATGATATAAATACATACATTACACATTTCTTATTATTCTTGCATAACCATACATATATATACATCACACAAACATAAATTTCCATTAATACATATAACATTATACCTTTTTATTTCCCTATCTCATTTTCTTATTTATTTTTCCTCACTTAATATGAAATTTTTTTTACATTAAATTTCCTAAAATATACTATAATCACTTAGCACTTATCTCTTATTATCCTATGCTTATATATATAATTGTTAAATCTGTTTATTTTATTTTTATTCATATTATTTATTTAATATAATTTTTTTAACATATCATACAAGATTATCTTATCCGTGTTCATATTATTCTTACTATTGTCATGTTTATTATTAATATTCTTGTTATTATCATATTTATTATTAGTAATTGTATTATTATTATTATTATTATTATTATTATTATTATTATTATTATTATTATTATTTCTCTAACTTACATCTTTTATTCTCACTATTTGCCATAAACTAGTCAAGTTTGCCTTTTAGTCCCTATTTTAGACTAAATTCATCAAAATTACTATTTAGTCTCCAATTATTCCTCTATTTCCAATCTTGCCCTTTAATATCTCATAATTACGATTTTGCCATTATATTTTTTTATTTTTTATTCTTAATCTATCATTCTACATGAAAATTACCTTTTTAGCCCCTAAAATCCATTTTTATACATATTACATTTTTAGCCCTTATTTTTAATACTTTTAACTTATTTTTACTATTTAATTTTCTTATTTCTTTATATTTACTCTTTTGACCCTAATTCTTATATAATTACCATTTTTCCCCTCTAACTTTTAATTCTTTACATATTTATCCTTTTCATCTCATTTTTTTTACATTTATTCTATATTCTCTTGTTTAATCTTATTTTCCTATTTATTAATCCTAAGCTTTGCCAAATTACCATTTTACACACCATGCACCATTCGGCCCCATTATGTTCTTATCCTACAATTTATTCTCCTTCCACATGCTATGATTCCATGATATTCCTTATTTATTTTTCAACTAATTATACCATCATTTCATTTTAAACTTACATATTCCATTGTTATCAATTAATACATAATGCTTTTATAACCTAAAATATATTCAAATAAATTCTTAAAAATTCTCATTTAATTACTACAAGTCTATTTTTAATTCTATTTTCATTTTTAAGCTTAAAATCTATTCAAATATTAAAAATTCATCTTATTTATGCTAGAGTTCTATTCGGCCAAGGTAGGGTTAATTCTTCTAAATTTGTTTTCTACCTATTTTCCATCTCATACATCATTTTCCTACCTTTATTTCATATTTCCATGCTTAAAACATATTACTAATACACACATTGTGACGCCCCGTACCTGCAATTCGTACGGATATCGAGTGTCACGATATTACCGTCTAATCGGTGCTTATGACAAATGCAATATTTTTTTTCTTTTTCTTTAACTTATCATGTTATTCAATAGTGTATAATAGTTATCATAATACTCAATACATATTCAATACTAAGCCATTACGTATATACATGCCACTAATACTATTCATTAGATCAAAATTAGGCAGCGTAGCATCTATAATATTAACTACCCAAAACCTGCAATTCAGACAATACATAGCCCAACTCAGGGGCACAACAAGTATATCTTAATATACATTCTAGTTCAATTCATATAACCAATCCAATACCATAATATTTATCATTTCATATATCTATTCCAATGATATAAAATGTTTATATACATTCTAGTAACTATACACATACTATGCTTATCTTCAATTCATGGTCCAGTCCGATCCCCAAGTCGATAGTCTGCCTACTCCGCAGACGCCTTACTCGGTACCTACACGCAGTTAAACAAACTACGTGCTGAGCATTAAATATGCTCAGTGGTGATTACAAATCTAATAATTTTCAATGATAACTTATACACACACATGCATAACGATACACTATTCCTTGATTCCATTTAGATCACTCATTAAACTTACTTAGTGCCATATTACACTATAATCCTTCCTTTAATCTTATTATGGGCAATTTATAATTTAGCCCCTTAACTTATTCAATATTTATCAGCTTACCCTTCCATTTAACTACTTACTATTTTGCCATTCCTTTTGCATTTAATTAAGAATATCATCTTTATTTAGTTAATGGCGTCTAAATTGCTATTTAGTCCTTAGACTTTCACTCCAGTCTTCAAATTCTCATTCTAGTCCTCATTTAACTATCACTTTATACATTTAATCACTTAATTTTCTATTTTACCATTTCCACAATAATGGTATTCTTTTAACATTTCTCTACATTTTTAACGTAAAAATTATAATTTGGTCCTTGAACTTTTACTTTTATATTCATTTTACAGATCAATTCATCTTAAGCTTTTACATTGCATTTAATCATTCTTATCCCTTTAATTTATCTTTTCATATACAAATTACCGTTTAATCCATATTTTATCAATTTCAGGATAAATTATATTTTTACCCTTCTTTTGACTTTATTTACGGAATTGCCACTAGTTCATTTCTCTTTTCATTTTAAATCACTATTTGGTTTACAAATTACATTTAGTCCTTGTTTTAGCATTTTGATGGCAAATTATATTTTAGTCCTTGAACTTTAGATTCTTTTCGTAATGGTCATTTTACTTTCACCTTTCTTACATATCACTTATTAGTGTACTTTTACACATAATTACAATTTTATCCCTAAACTTTTTAGCAAATTATAGTTTGGTCCTTCATTTAATGTTTACTTATAATTTGTCATTTATTTACTATATTTTCATATTTATTCACTTTTTATCTCATAATTTATCAATTAGTCTCATGACTAATTGTTTTTGCGATAAATTACATTTTGGTGCTTAAACTTTTCATATTCTCTCAAGTAAGTTCTTTTTAATTTATTTTCTCATTTTCACTATACTTTTTACGTTTCCAGGTCATTTTCACTCTTATAACCCGTTTGACTTATAATTTGGGTAAATTACCTTTTTACCCCAAACTTTTTATTTCTTTTACTTAGGTCTTTTTCTCATATAACTATTCATTTTCATGTTACTTTTCACACTTTCAAGTCATTGCACTTTATGTCATTTTACTTTTGACATATTCATTTTATTTTGATTCTGCTTGTTATACTTAGGCTTTTTATATAATTGGGCTTTCATACTGTATATCTTTTCACATTATTCTTTTACGTATCATGTCATATTACATTATGGCTTTACGTTTTACACTTTTGCATGTTATACTTGTTACATATTTTGTCATGCTACATAATGTCGTGTGACATTATGCCTTTACATGCTATACTTTTGCATATTACACTTTTACATTATGTCGTGTTACTTTTGGTCGTTTTACTGTATATCATATTACATTTCATCATTATACATTTTTGCATTTCCAAATCATTTTACAATCATGCCCCTAGTACAATCCCGACAGAAAATATGCAAACTGGATATACGGGACGTGGGCCCCAAAGTCCCACTGCAATACATTGAGGAATGAAGGGCCACTCAAACACTTTCATATAACATATAACGTATGACATATGACATGTAACATATAACAGAGGGCTATGGAGACCATCGCGAATCTACCATAGTTAAGCAAGTCACCATGACTTGCACCGCAGTACGGAGGTCCATTTGGCTAGCCAAACATATCCTGAACTAGATTAAACCGCCAGACCACTAAGGGCAAACTTTCTCAAAAGACTTTCAAATCAACTTTTCATTTTCATTTTACGTTTCATTTTCATTTCAGTCACTTCATTTTCAATACTTTCACTTCATTATCATTTCAATACCCTAATTGATCACTATTCCAATCAATTAGGTACAATTTTCACTATATACTTATTTCACTAGACTAAGCCTCAATTCATATATATATATATATCATTTAATTTCAATTAAACACTAGGTATTCCTCAAATATACCCAAGTATACCTTTAGGTCACATTATGTCCAAAACTCACACTTAGTTTTCTTTCATTTTAATCACTCATATTAGCATAATTCACTTCCTTAAACTCATCTAACAATTCAATTTCAATTATACACATTATTCACACACATTTACCATATGAACATAATGGAAAATCCTAATTTTCCAAAGGACATACTTGGATAATGTAATCACAAACCTTATATCCATGCTAATCTCTTCACAAGCTCCTCAATTCTTGCCTTTGGCCCTTGAAAAGCTAATTCCCTCTAAATTCCTCAAGGTGGTCGAATTTGCACAGGAAACAAACATTCATAAATTTTCTTCTTTTATCAAGTCTAACCTTATAAACATACTCTAGACACCCTAGAGTACTCATAAAAATTATTAAAATAAATTAAAATAATCTAAGACATAAACTTTGATCCTCACTTTTCCTTGCTTCTAATCTATCAAATGAATACTAGAGGTTGCTATTAGCTCATAGAGGGGCTGAATTACACTTAGAATGGTTGAACTAAGCAAGAATTAAAGAAAAATGGAGAAAGAGAGAAGAGAGAGCACTTCGGCGACTAAGGGAAGGAGAAGAGCAGAAAGGAGATAAGAATTATACACCCACTAACTGCCATCAATTGCTTTTATAGTGGCCCATGTTGGTCCAACCAATAAAGCCCAATTGCACTTTTAGGCCCAATATGCAATTTTTCTATGGTTTTCTCATTTCTCAAGTCCAAATCACTCCAAATTTGATTCCATAATTCATATCATATAAAAACTAGGTTGTACACAAAATTTCACCTAAATCAGAGTCCATTTTCAATCCAATTTAATCAAATCGGTCTGGTTCAATAATTATCAGTCTTACCAAAAAAATTTCTTTTCACAACCAAAATTTCTACATATCATTTATAGCCTATCTGAAAATTTTTATCAATTTTGGACATCATTTGCTATTTTTAAAGTATCGGTCAAATTTCCGGTCAACCGAATACTATTCAAACTGAAATTGTATTTTTTTCCTTACTTTCTAAGGTCAATTCCTCATAAAAATGACTTCATAATTCTTAGCACATATTCATTAGACTCCAGGAAATATTTTGGGGTCAATAAAAAATTATTTTTCGGTCCGGTAATTATTTATCAGTCCGATAACTCAATTTTTCAGTGTCACCAAAAATAAATTTTTCATCATTATATGATTCTACTCATCAATACGAGTACATATTTATTTTCAAATCATTTCTCTGAGGTCCATAGCATCCTCTACTGTCTGGTCAAACTCTCAGTCAACCCAATTATTATTCACACCGAAACCGCTATTTTTTCTTATTTTTGACTTTTGTAGGCCTAATTGACCTTGATTTTGCTCCAAATTTTAATCTCGAACTCGTTGTGACTTATATTCTCCACTAATCAAATAAAATATTTTTCACTTTCGGGTGTATTTTTCACCTCGAAAAGCACTATTCACTATCGAAAAAAACTATTCCCGACTAACCCGGTATCGGGGCCATTACACACATACATACATACACATGAATAAATGCTAAATAAATGGAAAATATGAGAATTTGTATCCACAAATCTTATTTTTCTCCTTTTCCTAGCCTATTATTCTTTCTCCTTTCATTTTCCTTTGGATTTAGTCTTCCTCTCTTTGTCCCCTTCATTGGCCGAAACATACACATGAGATTTCCTTCAAATCTCTTCCTCAATAATTCAAAATATACACATAGCATAAATCTCTACCGTAAATTCTACCTAAAAACCATTTAAACTCATTAAAATCTAACTAAACTAACTTACTTGAATTTTGCTCTACACCTTTCCTTCACACAATTGAGTTCTTGAGATTGCTATCTATGTAATTAGGGCCTTAAAATTAATTGGGGGTGCAAAGCTTGGGTGAGATTTGAGTGAAAATGGAAGAAAAATATATGGAATTTGGTGGATGTGTGTCTCGGCTATGGAGGGATAAAGAATGTGCATGAAGTTTCATGAAACTAGATTTTTTCAATTTATATACCTCTCTCAATTGGGCCAAACCAGGTCCACATCTTGGCCCAATTTTTTTTATCACTTCTCTTACTCATTTTCTCATGAAAATGTGTCTATAACTATCAAAAAAAATATTTATTAGACTACACGAATATTTTTGGGTCAATTGGACACCGTTTTTCAGTCTGGTAAATTTTTACCAGTCCGATAACTCTTTTTCCTATGGTACCGTAAAATTAATTTTTCATTATCATAACATCCCCCATACTAATTAGAATGAGTCCATGTATTCGGATAATTTTTTGAAAGTATATAGCATCATTTTTAGGCCTAATCAAAGTTAAGTCAAACTGGTTCACTATTTAAACTAAACCATGATTTATTTTTATTTTTGACTTTTAAGTGCCTATTTGGCCTCGGTTTCACCTCAAATTACATCATCAGACTTCTTCTAACTTGTAATTCCCAATGATCAAATAAAATATATTTTGATCCCAAATAGTACTATTCGCAGTCCGAAATGTACTATTCATGAAAGTTGAAATTTAAGGGCCATTACACTTATAGTAAAATTTGAATCCATATATATTTGGTTCTAAAATTCATCATTTATATAACATTTGATATCCGACTTGTTTATTGAATCGGGTATAGGGTGCTTCAAGGCATGAAATTACCCTAAGGAAGAGTATGCTAGAGATTAAAGGATAAAAGGAATGCAAGCACTAAATTTGATAAGTGAACTCGAGCTGAAAAAGATGAAAGAATAATAAATTAGCAAGGAGTACTTTGAAAAATAGCCCAACATAGTCAACAAGGTAAGGTTACTTGGCACTACATTTCTTGATTCTTGAATTATAGAAAAAATTCTTGTAATTATCCCTAAAAGATATGAAGCAACAATAACTTCCTTGGAGAATATAAAAGATCCATCCAAGATTACTTTGGTGAAGTTGTTAAATGCTTTGTAGGTTTAAGATCAAAAAAGGCTAATGAGGCAAGCATGTGCTGAGGGTGTTATGTTAGCTAAGCACCAAGATGTTGAATATCAAGCATCAAGCAATGAGAATACAACCCACAATCAGTTTCAAAGCAAAAGAAGAAATTCAAAGAAAATCTATCTATCCTTACCATCATTGTGGTAAAAAATGTCATTTGCCATTCAAATATTGGTAAAGACCAGATGCAAAGTGCAACAAATGTAATCAAATTGCATATGAAGATGTAATTTGCAACAACAAACTTCAAGAACAATAGGAAGATGCCTAAGCTATTGGTTAAGATGAAAAAGACCATCTTTTGTGGCAACATGTTTTTTTAACCAATATTCTCTTATGAAAGGTGGCCAATTGACAATTATTACACTAGCCACATGACAAATGATAAAAGCATTTTTATAGAGCTTGATAAATATACAACCTCAAAAGTAAGAATCGAGAACGCAGATTATATTACTATAAAAGGAAAAAAAGAACAGTAGTTTTTGAAAGGCTAGCTATTCATGTACTAAAACTATTTATGATGTGCTTTATATGCTTGAAATTGATCAAAATTTGTTAAGTGTTGAACAACGGTTGCAAAAAGGCTTTAAGATGATATTTGAAAATCAAAAGTGTCTTATTAAAGATGCTAAAGATGAAGAATTATTCAGAGTCAAGATACAGGGCAAGAGTTTCATATGTAAGACTATGGAGAAGGAGCATGCAACATATTTTTTAAAAGTCAGCCAACAAATTTGAGAAAATTTAGAGTTTGTAGTCCTCAAAGCAAGGAGGAGTATTAAAATTATGCTTGCAGAACTGCATATGTTTTTCAATTTTTTTTTTAGTTTTACCAAGTCATGTTGTTGATATTTCTTTTGTTAGTCGCAAAAAATGTGAGTTAATTAGTGGGTTACGTTTTGACCAAAAATTAAGATTCTTATTTTTTTTAAATATTTTGCTATTATTTTTCAACAATGTGCTTATATATATATATATATATATATATATATATATATATATAAATTTCCTTTTGGCTGCATATTCTAGTTCTTATCTCTACAAATTTATTTCACCTTTTCCTTTAAAAACCAACAATAATAGTCTAGGGTGATTTAATCATCACCTTTAAGGGTCAAACTTAGTGATTTATTGTTTATCCATCATTGTATTTCTTTGGTTTACAAATGAATAAGAAAATAACAAATCAATATATCTTAGAAGAACAAGTTTACTTAATAAAGAAAAAAAACTAATTCATGAAAAAGAATATTAAGTTGGAACCTCCACACTAGGAGGTTAAATCACATATTCAGATGATTAATAAATTATCTTAAATAACATATTTAGATGATTAATAAATTATCCATCATTGTCTTTTATTGGTTCCATGATAAGGAAATAAAACAATGACAAAATAACAAACTGGGTTAATTTCACCCATTCTTATTAAATTTATATTCAAATAATACTAATATAATGAAAGAATTTTTGTTCTTTTAAAAATTACTGAACTTAGAACATTTATACAGGAAAGTCACGTTGATTGTTTTTCGACGATGAAACCACCAAAAATCTAGTTAGTACGTACACTCAGCACGCTTGCACAGGTGGCTTGATAGGTAGCATGCCATATGGAAAAAATGACATTTATGCATGCCACAACATGACACGTGGCAAGTGATGATCATGGGGCGGGGATTCCTCGTCCCCAGCGGGGACCTAACACGAACGGGGTGGGGAATCCCTGAATTTTTCCCTCGTGGGGGCGGGGTGAGGAGAAAAAAAATCCCCGCCCTTGAATTCGGGACGGGGACGGGGACGGGGAACGGGGTCCCTGCCCATGGGGATCCCCGTCCCGAAAAAAAATTAATATTTTATATATATATGTGTGTGTGTTAAATTTTTTTAGGTTGATATTTGTCGGTGTCTAAATTGTTCAAGTGCTATTATTAATATTTGAATTGTATGAAATATTTACAAATATTTGTATTTTAATTGTATGAAATATTTATAAATATTTGTATTAAAATTGTATGAGATATTTTTAATTTTAAGTCATCAATTATTAAATTTTGTAAGGTAAATATTGTGAAATGTTTTTTATTCGAGTCAGAAATTTTTATCGAGATCGAAAATTTTCATTAGAATTAGGTAATTTTATTGGGGACGAGGATTCCCGCGGTGGACGGGGATCCCCGCGGGGGCGGGGACGGGGGGGGGGGGGGGGGGGGGGGGGAGGGGGGATATTTCCCCCGCATCCCTAGCTGGGACGGGGAATCCCCGCCCTTGGGAGGGGCAATAGGTGGGGAGCCACTCCCCGCCCCCGTCTCGCCCTGCCATCATCCCTACACGTGGCTGATGCATACATGTCTTTTTTTCCAGGTGGCATGCCACCTGTCAAGTCACGTGTGCAGGGGTGCTTAATTACTAAAAGAAAAAATCAATTTAACGACGAAACATTTATCGTCGCTAAATAGCGACGGAAAATATTTTTTGAAATAATTAGCCAAGGAAAATAATTTTCGTCGCTAAAAAAGGAGGCAAATATTCCCTCCATTTTTTAGAGACGAAAAAATAAAACCGTCGCTAAATATGGTGCCAAAAAATTGCGCCACCGCCGCCTTGGCCTCGCCCCCCGCTGGCACTCCCCATTGCTCCGCCCCATCGCCGCCACCTCACCTGTCGTCCCCCGCTTGCTTGCAAGGCAGATTTACCTCTGCTCCCTCACGCGCAAGGCAGATCTGCCTCTGCCCCCTCACGCGCAAGGAACATCTGCCTCTACTCCCTCACGAGTAAGGAAGATCTGCCACTACTCCCTCACGCGCAAGATCCACCGCCAGCCTCTGCCGCTCCCACCGCCGGCCTCCATCGCTCCGACTCTAGCTTCGCCAGTTGCCACTTCAGCCTCGCCGATGCCGTTTGCTTCAATAGGTAAAGTAAATTTTTTTCATTTCTTTTTATTTTTTATTTATTTATTTTTATTTGTTTTCTATATTTGTTTTGTAATTTAACTATTTTTTTTTCAATTTTATTGTTTATTTATTTTTCATTTGTTGTTGTAATTTTTTCATTTATTGTTTATTTATGTGTTGTAATTCAATTTGAATAATGAATAGACAAATTATATGTAGAGATTGATATTTGAAAATTAAATTGGGTTGTGTTGTTTTTTGTTATTTTTATAAGAAGGAATGTCCCATTTATATAGGAATTTCTGTTGAATTTTTTTTAGCAAATGTGATTTTCATAATAATAATAATAATAATAATAATAATAATATTAATTTTATTATTATTATTATTATTATTATTATTATTATTATTATTATTATTATTATTATTATTATTATTATTGTTGTTGTTGTTGTTGTTGTTGTTGTAAATAATAATTTATTAGGATGATGATGAATGTTGTTTAATTAAGTATTTTGTGTTAATATGATTTTTTTTAATATTATTGCATTTATATGTGTGTGTGTGTGTGTGTATATATATATATATATATATATATATATATATATATATATATATATATATATATCAGTTTATTTTATTAATAAAAAATTAATGTTTATTAAAAATATTATTAGCAAGAGGGTAAAAATTTGATCTCTAATAATTTGTATTATTTATATGTTACATACTTTATATTATTGATAAATTTATAATTAAAAAATAAAGTAAAACAAATAAAATAAATTAAAACAATTAAAAAAAAGAAAAAGCCATAAATTTAGCGATGGAATCTCAATATCCGTCACTGTTTAGCAACGGAAGCATATTTTTAGCGACGAAAACCAAATTTTCGTCGCTAAAAATAGCGATGGTTAAAAAACCATCGCTAAATTTAGCAGCGGTTGGAATAGCGACGGAACACGTTCGTCGCAAAATTCTGTCGCTATTACAATTAGCGACGAAAATCCGTCACTAATTACCGTCGCTAAAAGCATTTTTTCTTGTAGTGAATGTATGCGCCAATTGGATTTTTCGCCAGTTCTGTTGTTGAAAAAAAAGTTAAAGTGACTTTTTTATATAAATATTCTAAGTTCAATGATTTTTAAGAGAATTTTTTTTTTTCATTATATTAGTGTTATTTGAGTATAAGTTCAATGATCATGGACGACATTAACTCTAACAAATTTGATAAAGAGAATTTATAAGTAGAATGGAAAAACTAAGGAAGGAAAAATCACTTCGAATGTGAGAGATGCAATATATTGATTTTATAGTCTCTTTTAGAATTAGGGTTGGAATTTGAAAAGGTTGCGGAGGTGATCAAGGTGATTTTTGTGAGCCTCTCACGTGGTTTTTTTTTTTAGTTTTATCGGGATTACTACAAACTGTTATGATACTCAAATGGAAGTGGGATAGAATTACTATGGACTTTATCAGTGGATTGTCACAAATTAGGAAAAACATGATTCAACTTGGGTGATAGTTGATAGGTTAACAAAGTTATCACATTACTTACTGATTAGAATCGACTATCCATTGATTAATTTGCAGAATTGTAAGTTAGTGAGATAGTACGGTTGCAAGGAGTTCCTTCTTCCATCATTTCCATTAGGGATCCAAGATTTACTTTGAGAGTTTGGAAGAAGCTTCATAAGACTTTGGGTACAAAACTAAATATAGCACTACTTTCCATCCTCAATTAGATGAACAGTCTGAAAAGAGTGATATGGGTATTGGAAGATGTGCTTAGAACTTGTGTAATAGATTTTGAAGGTAGTTGGGATGATATCTTCCATTAGTTGAATTTGCCTATACTAATAGCTACCAAACAAGTATTCAAATGGCTTCTTATGAAACACTATACCAAAGAAAATGTAAAACTTCGTTATATTGGACCGAGTTGAAGGAGCAAAAGATAGTTGGTCTGAAATTGATTAGAGAAAGAGAAGAAAAAGCGAGGATTATCAAGGATAAGCTGAAAGCTACTATTGACCATCAGAAGTCCTATACTAATTTAAAACGAAAAGATATAGAATATGAGGTTAATGATAAAATTTTCTTGAAAGTGTCACCATGGAAAAAAGTGTAGAGATTTGGCCGGAAAAATAAGTTAAGTCTTAGGTTCATTGGACCATATGGGATTTTAGAATGTATGAATCCAGTGGCCTATAGACTGGCATTGCCACAAGAATTAGAAAGAATTTATAATGTCTTCTACGTGTCTATGCTTATAAGATATCGATTGGACCCATCTCATATTGTTAAATTTGGGGTCATAGAAATCCAATCGGATTTGACATATGAAAAAGAATCTATCCAAATTTTAGCATGGGAAACGAAGAAGCTAAAAAACAAAACGATTCCATTGGTAAAAGTATTTTGGAGGAACCACAATACGGAAGTGGCCATGTGGGAACCAGAAGAGGTAATGAGAAAAACTTATTTGCAACTATTTAAGATAGAAAAAATTTCGAGAATGAAGTTCTATTTAGAGGGGAAGAAATATAATTTCAAGGATGAAATTCTATTTAGAGGGAAGAAATGTAACACCCTAAAATATTAATGACCCGAATATTATGAATAATAATCCAATAAATTGGGCATATAAATATAAATTTATTAATTAATGAATAAAAAGAAAATACGGTCTAAAATGATAGGTATAATTACATAAGAATTTAAATTGAAATGGGTATAAAAAAATAATAGGGAGGTGAAATAAGTTAATTAGGGATTAAAGTGAATTACAGAGGGCTGGATGGGAATTTGGCACAAATTATCCATCAAAACTACGTCGTTTTTGCCCTCCCTGCATTTTTTTTTTCTTTCCTTTCCTTTTCTTCTTTCCCCGTGTTTCAGACCACAAAATCCCGATTTTTCCCCGTTGATCCCAGTCCCTTTCTTCTGCCATTACCGCCGTCGTTCTCTGCGTCGTCCACCGCTGGCCGCCGGCTTCTCCCTCTCTTTTCTCCCTCCGGCACGCGTGACGGCAGCAGCTCAGCTCCCCCTCATTTTCCTGCGTTTTTCTGCTTCGGTTGCAGCCCCAATCCCGCCATCTTTGTCGCCACCGGTCACCGGAATACCACCAGTTCTCTCCTCCTTGAACGGCGACTAGAGGGTGAGTAATGGTGATTATTAACTTGAAATTAATGGGAAATTGGTAGGGGGACAGATTTGGGGATTTAGGGATTTAGAATTTAAAGTTTAATTTTTCTTAGGCTAAGAGTTGGGTAAGTTAAATTCATTATTTTAGCCCATAAAATTGTTCATTTAAATGACATTATTTCTGTGTTTTGTTGGATTAATGATGGAAATGGTTCTGTAGAACAAGAAGAAAATTTGGAGGAGGAGGAGAAAGGAAAGGAAGTAGAAGTTTGAGTTAATTTCAGTGAAGTATTTTGGAGGATTAGAGTTATTTTTCCATACGCTAAGGTTTGCTACTGCTAAATTCACATTTCCCTAATTGTTTTCGTCTGTTTTTGATTATGTTTTAAGTAGAAAAATGTTGGCATGAAGTGATATTGTTAGAAACAGTTTAGGAATTGTGTGATTAACATGTGAATTAGTTTATTGAGATAACTTGATAGTAAAATAAAAATAATAAAAAAAATAATAGTACATGTATATGAAGGTTTTTTTTTGAAAAGTGAATTTATTTAATTGGTAGGTTTATTTATTTGTGCCTTGATGAATCAATGTGTGAATATTGATAAGTATGTATAATCGTGTATGTTATGGGATTATGCAAATGGAAAATTTAGCATGTGTTATTTGTTTAATTTGTAAGAATGGATTAATTAAGGCCAATAAGAGAAAAAAAAATATATTATGAAAATGAGGGTATGGCTTGTATTGATTTGATATGAGAGATGGAATGCAGAAGTTGAGAATTGAAATCTACTTAATATGATTATAAATGTGTAAGATGTTATGAATATTACAACTGGAATAAAGGAAGAAAAGAAGATTATTAGTGCCCTTAGTAAATGATAGAAAATATGGGTAGAATATAATTGGTCAATCATAGGGATGAAAATTTTTCTTGGTGTGTTGGATAGAATATGAAAAATTTATTCAGTGTTGGAGAGCTTGTTATGAAAATTTAGTTTGGTCTGTTGGGTTAATGGTGATTTTTATTGTAGGTTAATGGGAATCTGCAGAAAGGGATTGAAGTGCAGTGCTAAGTGTTGACCACTTCAATCCATTAGGCTTGAAGGGTCTCAGTCCCTTGTATCCCCTCGATGTGTTTCATTGGGTTACTATGGGCAACAAAATAAGGTTTTCTTCATTTATTTAAAATGATTTTAAATATTGAATAATGACAAGTTTAATTATGTCTTTATTAATGTAATAAAGAAAATAAAATTAATATATATAAAGGTATACTTGCATGCTTAATTATTGATGACGGTGTATTGAGTAATGTTTGATTTTGTTTTTGCCATTTATTTTTCATAATTTTTGATTAAATTTATGATATGAATTATTTTCGAAAAGTAAATTTAGTGGTTGCCACTTAGCATTTTGCTTAGTGCATGGAATTTTATTTCTGTTCGTAGGTACAAAGGATATTTGAGCAATAAAGCTTCCCGCGAATCTACTAGGAAGTTCTGAGGAGTTCTTTAATTTCAGGATAGATACTCAGGCCTAGAAATTTATTTTTGTCGGTTTGGGATATTGTAAACTTGAACTTTTGGATGGCTCATCAAAGAACCGAAATAGAAATATAAGTTGTAAATTTTATTTTGGTTGATAAATTTGAGAATATTTAAGGATATTGTAAATATATGAGTGTAAAGTAGAGATGGATGTTATTTTTTTTTTATTATGGAAAGTGTATGATCTAAGAGGGATAAATTCACAATTGTTGGTGAATTTAGTTCTTTATATTGATATTTTAAGGAGAATGAGAAATTTTAAGAATTTCATTGGATTTGAATGGAGTTGGTATGTGTGGATAGGGGTGAGTAACGGTCGGTTCGGTTCAATAACCGAACCGAAAAAATCGAAATTTCATAATTTATATAAATCGAAACCGAACCGAATTTATATAAAAACGAATTAAAATCGAACTGAAATTTTCGGTCGGTTTGGTTCGGTTAACCGAAAAACCGAAAATTCAAAATTATAATTAAAAAAAATTATCTAAAAAATTATACAAAATTATAAATCATAAAATAAAAATAAAAATATTCAAATTGAAAAATATACATGTATAATTTGAGTTCAAATCCCTTTAAATTAATATAAAAAATACAAAAATAAATTTTTTATGTAAAAATTGAATAAAATAATATATATTATTAAAATTTCGGTCGGTTCGGTTTTTCTTCGGTTTTTGCCTTTCAAAACCGAACCGAACCGAACCGAAATAACCGATTACCATGAAATTCCAAAACCGAAACCGAACCCAAAAACCGAATAACCGAACAAAATTTTAAAAATCGGTCGGTTTGGTTCGGTTTTTTGGTTTTACCCGAATTTTGCTCACCCCTATGTGTGGATAACTTTATGAAAGTGTAAATTTTGTTAGTTTAACAAGGTATAGAAACCTATATAGGGAAATTTTGTCCATTTTTCAGTGAAAATATGGGAATTTTAAAATACTAAAAGTTTAGAAGAAATAAGGTAAAATTTGAGTTCGGTTTACAATTTCAAGAAAAGAAACAAGTTGTGTAACATTTGGTACCTGGTCCTTATCGGATCGGGTATGGGTGTCTTAATTTACTCAAACCCTATTCCCAATTGTTTAACGGATTTTGTAATTAGGACTGTTCAATTTTTGGGTTAAAGCGATCAATCCGATCGAGTCAAACTGACCAAATCAGAAAAATATGGTTTTGATGGTTTTTCGATCATATTTTTAATTTTAACATCGGGTTATATCGACCATTTTCTTCTTCCTTCTCTCAATCGACCTTGCCATTGACAGAAGAGGAAGGAGAAACCTTACTCTATCTCTCTCTTCATTTCTCGCTATCCCTTGCTCGATCTCACTCTCTCATTGTCTCAATCTCATTTTCTCTTCGTCTCAATCTCGCTCTATCTGTCTCAATCTTACTCTCTCTCTATATTTCGATCTCTTTCCCTCACTCAGTTTTGTGCTATCAACTAGGTATGTGTTTGAGAATGTTTGATATTCACAGACATTGGCTTTGTCTTTTGCTTTTCTACTTATTTACTTAATTCCAGATTTCCTTAGCCACTGATTCTTTCATTTGATTGTTTTTTTTTGCCATTTTCAGCTAATTTTGATTAAATCCTTTACTCTTTTTTTTTTTTTTTTCCTGAAGATTTCATATTATTTCTCTCTTTGCGTGCTTCCGAAGAAGAAATTTAGTCTCCCATTTTGGATTGTGTTAGTAAGTTTTCTTATTTCTTTATCAAAGTAGCTTTCTTATACTAATTTGATTAATTGTTTTCGTAACTTGTTTATATAGTGTTTAGTCTATTTGATTTTTCGGCTCGTGTTACTCTAATGGCTGTATGAGCACAAAAACTTTCGAAAATCATCAGTGGCCTGAATGCTAAGTGATACACATCAAGTGTGGATCTCTCTCTCCAATGGGTGTAGGACTCTGCTTGTAAGTGTAAATCCTCATTCATGGCTTGTTTGGTTTTCTGAAAAATGGAGAAAGAAAAGGCGAGAAAGCTTAGGTGGGATCTTTCCTGGTTTGACTCTCAAACTAAGCATTTTATATCAGAACCAAAAATTAAAGTATACATAGGCTTTTCCCTAGATCATACTGAAAATTGTACATTTTTATTGTTTTCCCCCTCAGTATTAGCATTTTTCTGTTTTGTGATTGCCATTAGCGGGATAACCATTAATTTGATTGCTTCTGATGATATATCTTTTATATTAATATTCAAGATTACTTTATGCTTGTTGATGATCAAGCCTGCCAAGTCTCTTTAATTTATATATAATCACTCTCAAGTTGAGTAGTATTGAGAAGGATCCTTATGTAGGGGAGCCTTATGTGGTTTTGGGTCAGATGTACATGAGCAAAGGAAGGTAGGAGGAGGCAGAGAGAGGGGTTACATTGCTTCTGGAGTGGGGTAGTGCTTGGGATAAGAGGATGTCTTGGGGAATTCTCAACTTGGGCCTTGTCAAATAAATTCTTTCACTCTTACTTGTCTTTTGTTCTAGTTCTACAGTTTGAATAATATCTAAAATCTAGTCTTTTTGTCATGTTATATGTTCATTTTTCCGCCAAACCACCACCGAAGCTCCCTTGGCAGGCTACTGGCAGAACCTCCGTCGCTGACCACCTGCACTGCCTTTTCCGAGAGGGTATTTAGTCTCCCATGCAAGCCTGTCACAACACAATCCTACAAATAAAAGGTCTTTCTCTTTCTGATTTTTTTTTTGTTTTTTCATTGGCTTTGGGGCATAAATGTTTATTTTTCTTTCTTGCACTTTTTGCGTTTGATTGAAAGTTCCAAAAGGAGATAAAGAAATTAAAATCTTGTGTATGATTAATCTTTTGGTTGTGATTTGAGAATGATTAACTGAGTTTTTCTGATTGATGAAGGAACCAAATATTAAGAATTTCTTTCCTTGGTTAAAGGAACAAATATCTGTCATTAAGAAAAATGAATCCCTAATTTCTTGTTTTAATTTACTTTCTTTTTTTTTTTCAACAGAATTGTTAATTTTCTTTAGTTGCATATATTTTGGGTCTTTTGATTGCACTTCGTTAATTAGGTTTCTTGCTTCATTATTTATTTTCTAGTGATGAATTGATTATAGAATCCTGATTTACATGAGTATTTGAATGCATCTGTTCCTCGCATTTATATGTATGACAAAAAGAGGATGAAGTAGATGTAGATTCTCTTATATATATATATACATATGTGCATATATATATATATATATATAAACTGATTTGTTAATCTCTCCTTTTGAACGATAATGGACAAATCTGGTTAATGAGACTAATGGTATTGTTGGAGTGTGGTTATTTTGTAGTTTTCCCTGCATTTCATTAGTTATAGGTAAATTGTTGTTCATTTTATTTTTTTTAATTCCCTAAAATTTTGGTGCATGGCTAATTGATTTTCATGTGTTGAAGATTATAGGTTTGTTCGCTTATATTTTGATATATTGCTTGGTTTCGTGACAGTGAATTGCAGCATCAACTTGCAACATACTGTTGGGAGACTCGCTGAAAATTGGATACGCCATGTGGGGGAACTTGGCAAGTTTCTCTTCAAAGCTGCTATCAAACCCTAATTATTATTGCCAGATTTATAAGTCTTCCTCTATTTTAGCTATCTCTGCCGCCAAATCGGGGCCACAATTGCTTTCTCACCGTTTATCATCATCCACCACTGTAACCTCTTCCACCTGTACCACAGCCATCAACACTACCCCTTCACCTTCAGAATACTTAAAATCAGGGTTTCTGAGCTCTAAATCTGATGTTCGGGCTTTCTCCTCATCTTCCTCGTTTTCGGCTGTGGATATCTCATCCTTGACTTCTGCTTTGCATTTGGCACGCGACTATAGCCGCTGCTACTGGGAGCTCTCCAAAGCTCGTCTCAGGTCTCCTCATGCTTTTAGTTTAGTTTTCTCTGTTTAAATTATTCTTTTTTTTTTCCTTTGTTATTTTATCTCGGTTGTAGTGTTTCGGAGCAGTTGTTTGTTTGTAGAACTGATTTATCTCGCCATAAACAAATTGAAATGTTTGACACCAGCATGGCCTAGTTAATTTATGAAATTTAACAGAGATAAATGTCCCTATAGTGACTTATTTCGAGGCATTCTCATGGTTTATCAACCATGGAATATAACTTTCCTACATTTTATGAACTTATTCGTGGTTTTCTGTATATAATTTGCTGTTGAACTCAACTTCAGGAATTTTTTTTTAAATATGAATTTCACTTGCTTTCAGCATGTTAGTTGTTGCAACTTCTGGCACGGGATATGTTCTTGGGAGTAGTGGTGCTGTTGATTTTGCCGGACTGTGGTGGACATGTGCAGGCATAATGATGGTTGCAGCATCTGCTAACTCATTAAATCAGGTTAGTTCTCCGAGATGTTTATCATATTCCTGCCAATTGCTATTCTTAAACTGCCTAACTGTGGATATGGGGTCTGCTTTGTCTGCCTTCATATTTATATTATTCCATTAACTGTTTTTGTTCTTCTAAGCATTTGTAAATGCTGTTTGCTGTGTGATTGGAGAATCACATCTATCTGTTTAATGCCAAATATTTATAGGATTACTTTTTTGCTTGGAGCCTATAGTTTGAATTAGGATATTAATTATTGGTTAAATTTTTACTTGGAGCTCCAAATATCAAATTAGAATATTTAATTTTGTAATGAAGTAAGATAGGAAAAGTACCTTGACCATGGGGTTCCAAAGATCAAATTAGAATATTTAATTTTCAAGGAACTTGCTAAAGCAATTCCTTATTTATGCACTTCAATTTGCAAGTGTAAAAGGTGATTTCCTTTGCTGTGTCAATCCATGGGGTGCATGGTCACCTTGTGTATTACCTGTAGGTGATTTTGGGTCTGTAGCACGTTCCTTCACCATACATTTGAATGCATAGGTACAATAAACTGGTCTTGCAGACACATTTGAAAGCATAGATATGAAAACCTGTTTTCCCCTCTTCATTTTGGATCCTATGGGAAGAGAACTCCGATCCTATGAGATGTCTGTGCAGACGTCCTTCAAGTCTGCACAGACCTAAGGAGGTCCACACAAGGCCTTTTTGGTGTTTTGGCTTTCCTAACCCGTTCGTAGTTGCTATTCCTCCTTTTCCAACTTATCCCTCTTTGGTGATCATTATTAGATATTTCCCTAAACCAGCAACCCTAAAGCCCTAGTATCTACAATACCCCTGGTTGTGTTAAAAGAATTTTAGGTATGTAGTTCTCAACAATTAGGACTAGAATAGAGTGATTATAGTTAGAAAAATACAAAAAAAATTATGTTTGAAGAAACCCTTAGAATTATGATTCTTTTTTTTTTGATAATTATATCGTTGGGGGCGGAAGAGGGTGGGATTCGAACTTTGGTCAATTGAGTCAATAATTATATTTTCAACCGTTTGAACTACAATAATTCTTTTAGAATTATAATTTTGAATTAAGATAAAAACATACATTAAGTGAACTCACTTGTGATCTGTTGTATTTAATTTAATTAATTATATGTATATGTTGCAGTTTTACTTCTTCATTAGGATTCCTATTTAGTAAAGTTATGTCTAATTAATACTTTGCGAAATCCTTAATGGGATAAGATATGATTTTACCCCTAAACTATGTAAAATAGGGTGATTTTATCTTTAAACCATTTTTTGTTCGGTTTTTACCCCTCAACTAAACAAAATGGTAAAATTGTCTTTTTTGGGATGGAAAGTCTAGTTGGTAGACCGAATTAATGGCACCCAATCAGAACATGCCAACTCATCCGCCGTGTGGACATTTTCTCTCTACGCTGGCGACCCTTGTGCTTCCATGCAGAAAAAAGTATAAAAAAAAAGTGATTGGTTTCTGGGAAAATGCATAATTTTCCCTCATTTTTTCAAGAACCAAGCAAAAAGGGAAAAAAATCTGGTCTTGCTGCATATAAACCACAAAATTTTTGTGCATCATCAGCTGAATCAAACTCTATACATAGTGCATTAATAATGCCTTTTGCTTAGAGGTTAGTGAGTTGCCTTTTAAACCAAAGTGTTGATTCTGTGCAAATCCAGCAATCTCTACGCTCTCACTCTCAAAGAAACTCTTTGCAGCACCACAAGTAGGATACTTCTACTGAGTGAAGAATGGGTTGATTTGAAGTGGGTGGTTTGTCTTCTTTAGAGACGTCAACTGAGTGGAAGAGTGAATTGGGTCTTTTGGGTTTTACATGGAGAAATTAATGGTGATTTAAGGAATTGAGTTTGGGTTTTTGAAAGGATTTCAGGTGGGCCTTGTTGCTGCACAAGCCATCAACGGAGTTGATATTTAATTTATTTTTTTTTCTAGATAAAAAATAAAGAAAAAGAAAATAATTTTTTTTTTTAAATTAATGAATTATCAAATACATGAAGCAGAACTGGGAAATGAAGAGGAAAGCAATCAAATACTGGAAACATAATTACAAATAGGTTTTACCCTTTTTGCTTGGTTCTCAAGAAATTGGAGGAGAGTGTAACTTTCTCAACCACCTGTAATTGCATCGAATAAAGGTATCAATCATTTGTTTTTCTTCTTTTCATTTTCTGTTTGGTTCCCTATAAATAGTCAGAATTTGAGAAAGAGGAGCTGGAAAAGAGCTTTTAAAATCTTTCAATTCAAACTTGTTTTTCAAAACTCCACGTTATTTAATTTCCAAGCATGCAAAAATTGGTTAGTTAGGGAGGCTTTTTTTTTTTGGCTTTCCAGCTTTGATTCGAGTATACTTTCACAATATGTGCTTTTGGTGTAGAAGGCACATTGTTTCTCATGGAGAACAAGCTTAAAACCTCAAGTTGTATTGCATCTCCGTTTTAATTGTTTAATTGTGAACTTGATTGCAAGAATAGATTTTACGTTTTTTCCTTGGTTCTCGAAAAAATGAGGGAAAATCATGCATTTTTTTTTTGGAAACCAAACAATTTTTGTCTTTTGCATTGATGCCGTGCGGGCCAGCTTAGAGAGAGAATGTCCATGTGGCGGATGAGTTGGTGTGTTTTGATTTGCTGCCGCTAACTCCATCTACTAACTGGACTTTTCATCCGAAAAAAGGCAAAATTACAAAGGGGTAAAAACTGACCAAAAAATAGTTTAAGTGTAACATCACCCTATTTTATATAGTTCAAGGGCAATATCACATCTTATGCCATCCTTAATAAATAAGTAAAATTGAGAAACAAAATAAATAATTGAAAGGTTATAGGTATATTTTTGTTTTTAACATTTTTCCAAATGTGCAAATTTGCACTTAATGTTTATTTTAGATAAATTTATCTGTAATGTTTGTAAAATAAAATATTTTTGCTCCTACTGTCAATTGACACTAACTTTAACCGTTAATATGATAATTAACCGTTAGTGGAATACGTGTTATTAATCCATTGGACACGTGAATTAAACGTTTGGGTGCCAAATGTGTATTTTTTGTCCCTAATATTTTCTTAAACGTGTAAATTTGTCATAACGTTTGTAAAATTGGAGTTTTTTTTTCCTGCCGTCAATTATTAGTAATTTTGACCAATTAATACTTTAGTTGACCACTGATGGCGGAGGCAAAAATCTCCTATTTTACAAATATTATGGGCAAATTTGTTTCAAAATAAATGTTAAGAGTAAATTTGCATAATTGAAAAAATATTAGGGGCAAAAATGCACATTTGGCCTAATTGAAAATGCTTATTTAACTTTGATAGTCCTGCTTCTAGATTTAAATTGTGTTGGGAGTTAAATGAGGGTTCAAGAAAATTTTTATTCAAAGTAGAATTCTGTGCTTTGAGATCATTGGTGTAACACCCCCTACCCATACCCAAAATCAGATCAAACTCTCTGAATGGTAGCTCTATCAGATCTGCAGGAAACTCAACTCCCTCAATTAATAAAGGACAACTCCTATAGACTCTACTCACATTGACACTATGCCCTAATGGGCTGGTCACGCATATCTCATTATCTAACTGATCTACCACATGTAACTTATCAATAATCTTATTCGTGCACAAATATGAATGTGTGGAACCAGGATCAATTAGAGCATACAAGTCAGTGTCATGGAGTAGAAACTTACCAACAATTACATCAGTTGCATCCTGCTCCTCTCTGGCTCTCGCAGCATAAGCTCTGGCTGCAACTGGTGGCGGACGCTCAACTGACTCAGAAATAGCTCCATCTCTAGGTCGACCGCCTCGACCTCTACCTCTACCTCTACCATAAGTAGCTTGAGTAGCATTGGAACCAACCCTGCTTGCCTCTCTCTGAGGACCCAAATCGTTATTCATCCTCGGACAACTGGCCATCAAGTGTTCTGTGCTTTCACATCTAAAACATCCACCCGTGAGTCGTCTACACTGACCCCGGTGAATCCTACCGCAATGCTGACACTCAGATAATACATTCAACCTGCTTGAACCTCTACCAGAACCTGACAGTGCAGAACCCTGTCTTCTGCCCCTAGTAGCTGAACTAGTAGAGAACTGATGTTGCGCGTCTCGAGATCTCTTACCCGAAGATAAGGATGAACCACCCCTTGAAATATTCCTCCTCTGAACATTTTCTCTTCGCACTGTTTCACTTGTCTCAGCCAACATTGCAGCCTCCGTAAGCTGATAGTAAGTAACTCCTGGTAAACACTTCAAGGGAATCAAAGGCACCTTCAGGGACTCATTCAATCCAGCCTCAAATTGCTTACATCTAAAATCCTCTGTCATAACTCCATCTGGGGCATACTGAGCCAACCGAGTACACTCTTTTTCATAATCAGAAACAGACATAGCCCTTTGTTTCAAGTTCAGGAACTCTGCCCATCTCGCATTTTTATAAGCTTGAGTGATATATTTCTTTTTAAACTCCTCCTCAAAGAACTCCCAAGACACATGATCAGATATCTGAGGTTGCCTACTCACTAATCCCCACCATGAATATGCTGCACCTTGTAACAGAGCCGCTGCACCTTGTAACAGAGCCACTCTCCTTGTTGATCCGGAGGACATCTGATTTCCTTTAAAGTCCTTTTTAATTTATCCAGCCATTTCTCTGCTAATTCTGATTCCCCTAAACCAGTCCCATAGAAATCTTCAGCACCAGCTCTTCTCAAACTCTCTAAAGGAGCTCTCGGAGCCGCCATTCTTTCCAAAACCTGAGCCATATTCTGATTCATTCTGAACATAGCCTCAAAAGCAGCAGCAGCAGGCTCGGGTTGCACCCTAGCTGGTTGTGCCGATAAAGATGCTGAAGGATCAATTGCTGGAGGATTTACACTTTCAGCCGATTCCTCATGTAAACCACGATTTGAATTCGAGGCCATCTATAACAAAACAAGAAATAACTGCATCAGCCAGCACAGCCCTAGACATAGACACATTTATGCACAACAATCACAACATCACCCAGAAAACGACTAAACCTAGGCTCTGATACCAAAACCTGTAACACCCCCTACCCATACCCGTATTAGTCGGGGTGTCATCAAGCAGATACTATACAAATAATATAATCATACATAAACATATATACTGAATTACAAGATAATTAAAATTTTTCATAATACATCGCATGTTATCACTCATCATATATGTAATAATATTACAAGCCCAAATACAAATACACCAGCGGAAGCTATTTTCCAAACCAATATCAAAAGTTCTTTACATAAAAGAATCAACCATAATAAAATAAACTCCAAACTCTAAACCTTGCTGTGTTGGCTGGACTGCAATGACTCTCTTAAACAAAGCTTCTTATTTACCTGCACGGGTAAACACACCGTGCTAAGCGATAAACGCTTAGTGGGGATTAACACATATATTATGGACGGCCACTCACAGTGGTCGTCAAGGCATATCACATTCATAATGGCATATACATGATTCATGTTATAATAGGTATACATATAGGCTCCAATTTATAACCATATATTCAGCATCTCATGTTTATATCCCTATCCATATTATCTCATTCAATTATTACTTTTGTATAATCAACGGTAACGTAACAAATCACATATTAATTAAAGATCCTGCTGACTCATAATAGTGGATAACGAGTATACGCATAGCGATACCTTACGGGTACGAATCGACGTATAGCGATACCTTACGGGTACGAATCGAAAACCATTTTTATTTTATATTTATAAAACCTTTATAGGGGGCCCTTAAACAAGATTCATCAAATTAATAAGAATCGCGAGGATTCAAACACATTTTCTTATAGGGTTCGCGAGGAACCAATCGGGGATCTGATCAGGATCCAAATCATCCGTATAATTCATCCATATAGGCTGCAGCTAAAAGACTCTATTAGGCATGCCTAACTATCCACTGACTTGACTCTAGCAGGTCATGTACAACACAATTCACATTTAGTTACACATTTGTTCAATAAGAATAACTATTGAATTTAACATGCATAAATTAATTATCATATTTATTAATTCTTCATTATAATAATTTATTTAATTCACGGTTAATTTAATTACATAACCTCATTACCTAATTATAAAATAAGTAACATTTCTTTCCAACCAGTCCCCAGACACAGGGCAGAATCCGTTTACTGACTTTACGTGCATTTTTGAACAAGTAAACGACATTTTTAAACCAAATGGTTTTCATAACAATTAATCCTCAAGATGTTAACTTTATATGGACAAAATTTCAGATCAACAGGAGCTGAAATCTGGGAGATATACTCAAATGTCTCTACCTTGCTCCACAGACACACCTGATGATTTTCGCTACTGTAATGGGCGATTTTAAAATAGTTAGAGTCCGAATTAAATTATGATTACTTCTACAAAGTTTTAGATACGGAAGTTGTGGTTCTAACCCAACTGTAATTACGCATTTTGGAGTCGTAAAACGCAACTTATTCTAAAAAGAGTGACCAAAGGTCAATCAGACCCACCTAAGCAGAGAGGTCTCGGTTTTTAGCAATTTTGAAGATCCTAAGTACAGAATTAGCTCCAGCACTCTCTTAGACAATTTTAGATACGGATCTTACCTGTCAGATGCAATTTGAATCAACTCAATTGGAGCTTAATTCAGAGAGATATACTCAAATGTCTCTACCCTGCTCCACAGACACACCTGATGATTTTCGCTACTGTAATGGGTGATTTTGAAATGTTTAGAGTCCGAATTAAATTATGGTTTCTTCTACAAACTTTTAGCCACAGATGTTATGGTTCTAACCCAACTGGAATCATACAATTTAGAGTTGTAAAACTCGATTTATGCTAAAAACAATGAGCAAAGGTCAATCTGTCCCTCAAAAACAGATTTACCCTTTGAAATTCAACAACTTCAAATCAACCCATTTTACACAATCAATTCACCAAATTTAATCCAAACCATCAAAACACATAAATTAACAATCAAATTTCCAAACAAAATCCCAAACCTGAATTTTTTTCACTTGATCCCACTAGATCCAACCTTTTCCTTGCCTTTAGAATTTGGAGGAGGTTCAACTAATCATCAATTCACCAAAAATACACAAAACACATAACCTAAATTAAAATCCAACAAAAATAAAAGAAATTGGATAATTAAGATAAAATTAGGAGTTGATCTTACTAAATTAATGCAAGATTTATTGATTTTTACCCACAATTTCTTAGATTTAAGCTAGGATTTTTAGATGTGAAGAAATTGAAGAAGAAAAGGATGAAGAAGGTGAAGAAGAAGATGAAGGAAATGAAGAATAGGATGAAGAAGAAGAGAATGAAGGGAAAGAAGTGATTTACGGGAAATGAAGAAATTCTCCATTTCATGTACATTTCATGTGCATTTTCTTTTATCTAACTTTTGCCACGTGACACTTCCTCATTAGTGCAAACCAATTACTCACACCCAACTCTCATACACTTACACACACTCAAAATATCTCCACTTAACACATCCTACTAGTGTGTGAGTAAAACACACAATAAAGCCCTCTAATAATGCACTTCACATTGGTATGAGCATCCACACACTATAAAATCCCATAAGATTCCTTCTACTATGCTACACTCTTCCACACCCAATCACTACTCCCTTACTCATATCCAACAATGGTATATGCATGCACACACAAATATTTCTCAACTAATTCACACCCTACTAATATATGTGCACCCACATATTAAAATAACCCTTATAACATGCACTATACCCAAAATACCCTCGTTATATACCAAAAATACATACAAATGTACACATATGCATGATTTATACTACTAGGGGGTAATTGGGGTGTGACAACTCTCCCCTACTAATAAGAATTTCGTCCTCGAAATTCTCACCTGAAATGAAAAATTGCGGATACTGAGCTCTCATTGACTCCTCGGTTTCCCAAGTAGCTTCCTCGACTCCATGGTGATCCCATAACACTTTAACCAAAGGAATTTGTTTACTCCTTAACTGTCTCATCTCTCGGGCTAGAATAGCTTTTGGTTCCTCATCATAAGAAAAATCAGGTTGCACTCGCACATCTTGAACCGACAAAACATGTGAAGGATCCGATCTATACCGACGAAGCATCGAAACATGGAACACATCATGCAACTTAGACAACTCCATCGGTAATGCCAATCTATAGGCTACCGGATCAACCTTAGATAAAATCTCATACGGTCCAATGTAGCGAGGACTAAGCTTACCTTTCTTTCCAAACCGAAATATCTTCCTCCAAGGAGATACCTTAAGAAAAACTTTGTTCCCAACTTCAAAATGCACATCTTTCCTCTTCAAGTTTGCATATGACTTTTGTCGATCTTTAGCCGCTTTCAAATTCCGTTGTACAATTCTGATCTTTTCTTCTGTGTCTCTAACCACATCTGGTCCAATCACTGACCTCTCAGATAACTCGGTCCAACAAACTGGAGTTCTGCACTGTCGACCGTACAAAACCTCATATGGAGCCATACCGATGCTCGACTGATAACTATTGTTCTAGGCAAATTCCATGAGTGACACATACTTATCCCAACTACCTGGAAAATCCAAAGCACAAGCCCACGGAATTAAAGGTAGTGGGATTCTAAGAATTAAAGGACTTATCCCCAGGTCCTTGGTTCGAATCCCACGGAAGGCAAAAATGCACAAGGGGAGTGTAAAGTTCTGTGAGTAACGGCGCAGGTGGCTAAATGCCCGTCCCTGAGGGGATGACCTCCGCTGGTCGTTACAATAAGCCTAATGGTAGTGGGATTCTAAGAATTAAAGGACTTATCCCCAGGTCCTTGGTTCGAATCCCACGGAAGGCAAAAATGCAAAAGGGGAGTGTAAAGTTCTGTGAGTAACGGCGCAGGTGGCTAAATGCCCGTCCCTGAGGGGATGACCTCCGCTGGTCGTTACAATAAAAGGCGTGTGAAGTTCTGTGAGTAACGGCGCAGGTGGCTAAATGCCCGTCCCTGAGGGGATGACCTCCGCTGGTCGTTACAATTGGGTTCTCTCATATGAGCCTTTTTGGATCAGCAAAATTATGTAGAAAGGGAAGGAAATCCTTCAAACATCGCCTACTAGATCTGCACTAATATTTCTAGTGAATCACCTTGTAAACAAAATGTGACTGTAGACGGCAAGAAAAACTAGAGGAAGGTGGGAGGAGGATAAGGAAAAAGGAGAGAAATTCAAGACTCAACTCTGTTTGTACTCGCTTCAGTTTTTACTGGCCTGTACTGATCTTGTACAGACAAGCAGTCATTTCATTTCAAAGTGTTTGATTGCTGCTAACTGGATTCATTTGCGTTTTCCCTTTAAGGATTTATATATTTTATGCTGCTAGGTGTTTGAGATCAATAATGACGCCAAAATGAAGAGAACAAGGCTAAGGCCACTACCTTCTGGGCGTCTCACAATACCACATGCTTTGACATTGGCATCTTCTGTTGGTTTAACTGGTACTGCCTTATTGGCATGCAAGGTGACCATATAATTACAGCTTCCCTAATTTTTTTTCCTCTAAATTATTTGACTTTGATAATGAAATATTTTCAGCACCCCAGTGCTTAATGTGCTTGGAGCTGAGGGACTAATGGTGCAGCTTCTCTGACAAGGTCATTGCAGACAAATATGTTGGCAGCTGGACTTGCAGCTTCCAATCTTATTCTTTATGCTTTTGTCTATACACCATTGAAGCAGAATCACCCAGCCAACACATGGGTTGGGGCTGTTGTTGGTGCCATTCCACCCCTCCTTGGGTAATTTCTTCCTCTAGCATCTGCCTTTATTACTGCACATGTTTTCTCATCGGACTTCCTTGCTCTATTTTAACCCAAATTTTTGTGCTTCACCACATGCTGAGATGGGTTTGCCAGCCAAGTATTTACACATGGGATTTCCCCTTGCCCTAAGCGCAAGTGTGTAACATCTAGTTTTACTATTTTCTAGCACTGCATCTGGCTCATGCTTTTCTTGTATGTGTTTTCAGGTGGGCTGCAGCTTCTGGCAATGTTTCACTCAATGCAATGACACTTCCCACTGCACTTTATTTTTGGCAAATACCTCATTTCATGGCCCTTGCATATTTATGTCGCAATGATTATGCTGCTGGAGGGTATGTGCATATGCTGTGATTTCAAAACTATTTGCGGATCCTAATTTGTTATCATTTTTTTTTGGTATAAAAACTGATGTGAGAACTGTCCACTGATTAGCCTAATTAGTGGTGCTGGTGTATGATTTCTCATTGATGGGAAAAATTTTCTTAATCAAAGAAAAAGTTGGTGACAATGGAATGTTTAATATGTATACCAGTTGGCTCAATAATTTTGAGGTGGTGACTTCAGACATGTCTGTAATGGATTTTTCTGATTTTTATTCTTGGGTTTAAGATGTTCTCTCTTGCTGATGCTTCTGGTCAGAGAACTGCCTGTATTTAGTCCCACTGGGTTTTTAGCATATGACTGTAAGTTCCTGTCAATGAGAAGTTGAGAATGCTAATATAATGCAATTCAGATGAATTACTTGGTGTTTTTAATGCGTCTTTTTCGAATTTTTTTGGTCTTTATTAATCTTACTCAATTCAGATAAAGCCTTCATCTTTACTTTAGTACCCATCCATGACTGTGTTAATCAAACAGTCAGATAATCCTTATGGCCGCCATGTTGTTCTGAAAACTGAGTTTTGCCTTCTTGAAAAGATGCCACTATAATATGAATTAAAACTTGTTACGATGAAAGCCATGGAGGCATAATTTCAGATAATAAGTTGATTTACTGAATATTGTTATGCAGGGGGTGTGACTTCTGGCTGGTTTTGTGTTGAATCATCACTTATTACTCTAATAATAAGTGCTTCAGCATATTCATTCTATCGAGACCGAACAATACAGAAGGCCAGGAGAATGTTTCATGCCAGCCTTTGGTATCTTCCTGTATTTATGGGTGGGCTTCTGATTCATCGCGACCAGCAAGGTCTTGCAGAGGACAGTAAGCTTTCATCTGTCGGGGAAGCAATAATACCAGACTCTGGAAATGAGAGCCAGAAGAGCAAAGAAAGGCATATAATTGGTGGTACTCAAGCACGCCCACCTGTAGCATATGCATCGGTTGCACCATTTCCTTTCCTGCCAGCGCCTTCATATGCTATTCCTTAGCATTTCTAAATGCTTAGCTGTTTTTATGTTGAATCAATAAAATGAGAAGCCAAACCTGAAAGTTCCAGTTTGAGTTGTTTCTCACTTTCCGAACCCATCGTTTGGTTTTTCACTTGTTTTTGTAATTTATAAATTTTGTTGATTATTTTTTATAGCAGGGCAGTGAGCTCTGACTTGAGGAGTTTTGATAATGGTTAGCTATTTGTTTGTAAATACTAAATAGGGCGTGGCATCCATGTATCAGAAATGTAAAATGATTATTGGTATAAAAATGGATGCTACGAGTTAAAAGAGTGATGGGCACAACTTATCAAATACGAGGTGGAAGAATAAAAAGAAATGTATTACACTAATCCTATGTCAATTTAAAATAAGAAAATGTAACCAAGAAAAATGGAGCAAACTGACTGGCTAAAGCCGGAGCCTTTGGAGCTACGACTGGATGCGTGACGGTACTAGTGGGTGAGCCTTGAATATAAGTTTGCATCCTGTTTTGCATGTCTTTCTATTGCAAATGCAATGTTTTGTTTCTGCTGGAGTTTTTAACCAGAAAAGTGGTGAGTAAAACATGAAGTGGAGCATTAACTTCAAAAGATTTAAAGAAGACGTAATCAAATACTGCAAATTATGCAACAAACTTAAAATAAGAAAAAGAGATGTTGTCTTCCTCTTTCGCTTCTTTCTGTTCCTCATTTTCTTAAACCTAGATATAAGTAAAATACCAAAGTGTATTCACGCGAAAGAAATGGAGTTCTAACTGTTTTTTCTTTTTTCTTTTTTTTTTTTTAAAAATTTTCAACTGATTTTGCACTACAAATAGTACTAGACAAATGATAAGTTCACAGCACTTAAACACTCCTCCTTAATGCAAGTGTTGTCGAAGAGAATTCCATTTCTTTCCTAAGTAATTCAAAGCTGTTATTAATTTATGGATAAGAGAAGACTGCATTATGCATGGTCTTGGCCCTTGTATCAAAATTCTTTTTGCTCAAACATGGACACCCACACAGCCATAACCAACATTTTTCTTGAGTCAAAGTTGTTTGCCTTAATGCTCCAACATGTTCCAGATTTTATCAACTCTATAATTGCATAAAGCCTCATATCTTGGCATTAAAAGAAAAAGCTGGAATACTACAACCTGTATAATAATTTTTTCCTTCATTTCTGCAGCTAAGGACTTTGAAACAGAGTTTTCTTTCTTTGTAGTAGCAACATCATTTCTTGATCCTCATGAATCTCTCCTCCTTAAAAATATTCTTGCAATGTAATCACATGGAGGGCATGAACATGTACTTTAAGGGCTTACGGGGTCCTTTCTTCAACATAATATATATTGTTTTAAATGCAGTTTGACTTGTAAGGTCCTTGGCATGAATTTACAGTTTACAAACTTGCAAATCTTCTTCTAATTTTTAGTTCAGAGACATGAAGGTCTTTTTGTTGCAAGAATCACGGAATTTGTTTTGCTAAATTAATGTGATTTGATTTTTAGTTTCCTATATAGGCTATGTACAGAGTTGTCAATTATTTTCTGGTATTCTTTCCTTTGTTAGTCTTTTGTATAACTATATAACTGTATCAATTTAGTACAAGAAATATATGATTTTACCATACAAGTTCACATGGTATCAGAGCCAGAATTTTTTTTCAAAAATCCTAGCCTTCATCTGTGTTAGCCCACCTTCTTCCTCTCCTTTTTTTTTCATTATCATGTCTGAGATTTCAGAGACAACTATTATTGCAGACTTGCCTACATCCAATACTACCACCCAGGTTCCCGCCTCAGAATCCCACTCTATTCAAATTACCACAATCAAACTGAATGGAGAGAATTTCTTACGCTGGTCCCAATCCGTGTGCATGTATATCCGCGGCAGGGGCAAGATGGGATATTTAACTGGAGAAAAGGAGGAACCTGCACATGGTGATCCTAGCTATGCTAAATGGGATGCAGAGAACTCTATGGTGATGACATGGTTGGTGAACTCAATGGAGGAAGACATCAGCTCCAACTATATGTGCTATCATACAGCTAAGGAGTTTTGGGACAATGTCAACCAAATGTATTCAGACTTGGGTAATCAATCTCAGGTATATGAGTTAATTTTGAAATTAGAAGAAATCCGCCAAGGTGAGGATACTGTCACTAGGTATTTTAATTCATTGGAACGTCTTTGGCAAGACTTAGATCTCTTCAATGATTATGAATGGAAATGTACTCATGATTGTAACCAATATATAAAATGGTGGAGTATAATCGTATATTTAAATTTCTCATTGGACTTAATATGGAATTTGATGAAGTTAGAGGCAAGATCATCGGTAGACAATCACTTCCATCGATTGGTGAAGTGTTTTCTGAAGTCCGCCATGAGGAGCGTCGCCGTCTTGTTATGCTCGGTAAGAAAAATCCTATCAGCTCTGCTGAAAATTCTGCTCTTGCAGTTGGAGTGAATGCTAGCTGAAATAATTACAAAAAATCCAATGATAACCTCGTGTTTGGTGTGATTATTGTAATAAACCACGTCATACATGTGAGACATGCTGGAAACTTTGTGAAAAACCAGCAAACTGGAAGGGCTCTCATGAAGGACGGTTTAATAAGACGCCTACTGCAAATGAGGTAGATTCATCCCCTCTCAACAAAGAGCAAATTGATCAAATTCTAAAATTGCTGAAATCCAATTCGGGTTCATTTAGTGCTCCTAATGCTTCTGTGGTACAAGCAGGTAACAATTTTATCATAGATTCGGGAGCCTCTGATCATATGACAAGTCTGTCTAATTTTTTTCATTCTTACTATCCTTGTTCTGGCCATGAAAAAATTCGTATAGCAGATGGATCTTATTCTTCTATAGCTGGCAAAGGTTTGGTCAATCTTTCAGAAAATATTTCCTTAAAAAAAGTCTTACATGTTCCTAAACTTGCTTGTAATCTTCTATCGGTTAGCAAATTATGCAGAGATGCTAACTGTAGTGTTACTTTCTTTGAATCTTATTGTGTTTTCCAGGAACTGAACTCGGGGAAGATGATTGGCAGTGCTAAATTAATCAATGGTCTCTATTATTTTGAAGATCAAGATTCAAAAAATAATAAAGCTCAAGGTTTGAGTAGTATTAGTTCTACTCCTGTTAAGGATAAAATTATGCTTTGGCATTATAGACTAGGGCATCCTAGTTTTCCTTATCTTAAAAAATTGTTTCCTAGTTTATTTAAAGGATTGGATTGTTCTAATTTTTATTTTGAAAACTGCATTTTATCTAAGAGTCATAGGACTGTTTATCATCCTAAACCTTATCAAGCTTCAAAACCTTTTTACTTAATCCATAGTGATATTTGGGGTTCGTCAAGAATCAATAGACCCTCAAATAAAAAAATGGTTTGTAACGTTTATTGATGATCATACCCGTTTATGTTAGATTTATTTGATGACAAAAAAATTTGAGGTTGAAAAAATATTTAAAATGTTCTACTCAATGATTGAAAACCTTTTTGAAGCCAAAATTGGGATTTTTCACACAGATAATGGAACTGAATACTTTAAAGGAATTCTTGGAAATTTTTTTTTTGAGAAAGGGATTTATCATCAAACCACTTGTGTCGATATTCCTCAGCAAAATGGTATTGTTGAACGAAAAATAAACATCTTCTTGAAGTTTCTCGAGCAATTATGTTTTCAATGAATGTTCCAAAATATTTATGGGGAGAAGCCGTCTTAGCTGCTTCTTATCTTATTAATAGAATGCCTACTCGTGTTCTTAACTATATTACTCCTCTTGATTATTTAAAATTTTTTTCCCTGAATCTCGGATACATTCAAATCTTCCTCTTAAAATATTTGGGTGCACAGCGTATGTTCACATAAATAGTAACGGAAGGTCTAAACTTGATCCGAGGGCAGAAAAATGTATTTTTATTGGTTATGCTCCAAACAAAAAAGGATACAAGGTTTTTAATCCCCAAACTAAAATTTTTTTTGTCTCTATGGATGTTATATTCCTTGAAAATCAACCTTTCTTTCAAAAAATTTCTCTTCAGGGGGAGATAGGAGAAGAAAGAAATGTTTCTGATATTTCTACTATTCCTTTACCTAAAACCATTGATTCTACTGAGAAAACAAGTGATCTTAAATCTATTTTGCCAAATATTTTTGAATCCTCGACAGGGGGAGAAATACTGCCCATTGTTCTAACAGAACATGGTAAAGAGCTCCTAACTAATTTAAGGAAGAAAAATCATCAAAAAAATAAGAAGGCCATGGTTCCTTTAGCACCAGTTCAATCAGCTGTTCCAAGGACAGAACTTGAAAGTACTCCAGGTATTCATAATATTTCCCCTTCTCATACTTCTTTTGTGCCTAATGATTCAAATGTTGATCCTATTCCTTATTCTGTTCTTAATATTGAGCCTAGTGATCTAGATATTCCTATAGCTATTAGGAAAGCTAAACGTGCCTATCATCCTACATTCCGATATCTTTCTTATGTTAAACTCTCAAAGAGCTATAATGCCTTTATATCGAAACTATCTAACTTATCCCGAGAAAAATACAAGAAGCACTAGATGATCTTGACTGGAAATTAGCAGTTATGGAAGAAATTAATGCTCTAAAGAGAAGTGGGACATGGGAAGTTGTTGATTTACCCAAAGACCAGAAAATCATGGAGTGTAAGTGGGTATTTATAGTGAAGTGTAAGGCAGATGGGAGTATTGAGAGATACAAGGCAAGATTAGTTGCTGTGAGAAAACATCCCGTATTATTTTATATATCATTTCTTAGTAATTACAGACATTTATACACAAAAGATTGTTACAAATTCAACTATTACTGCTACCTACTACTTACTTACTTGCTACCTACTACTTACTTACTTGCTACCTACTAACACTCCCCCTCAAGCTGGAGCATAAATATTAATCATGCCCAGCTTGTTACACAGATATTCTACCCGAGTCCCATTCAAAGCTTTTGTGAATAAATCACCTAGTTGCTCTTCTGTTTTCACGTAACCAGTTGAAATAAGATTTTCTTCAATCTTTTCACGAATAAAGTGACAATCAACCTCGATGTGCTTGGTTCTTTCATGATATACTGGATTTGAGGCAATATGAATAGCCGCTTGATTATCACACCAGAGTTTTGCAGGTGACAAATACTTCAACCCAATTTCAGCCAAGAGATGTTGGATCCACACTATTTCACATGTGGATTGTGCCATGGCTCTATACTCGGATTCTGCACTGGACCGAGATACAACCCCCTGCTTCTTGCTTTTCCATGACACCAAGTTTCCACCAATAAAGACACAATAGCCAGTAGTAGACCTTCTATCAATTTTAGATCCAGCCCAATCAGCATCTACAAAACATTCAATGTGAGTGTGCCCATGATCGCTGTACAATATGCCACGTCCTGGAGCTCCTTTCAAGTAGCGCAATATTTGTTCCAGAGCTGCCCAATGTTTGACTGTAGGGGCAGACATAAACTGACTAACAATACTCACTGCAAAAGAAATATCTGGACGAGTCACTGTGAGGTAGTTTAGTTTTCCAACTAACCTCCTGTACATCTCTGGATCATCAAAGAGGTCCCCATCATCTTTTGTAAGACGTGCATTAACATCCATCGGCATGCTGTATGGCTTGGTTCCTATCTTTCCAGTTTCCTTAAGTAGATCCAAAACATACTTCCTTTGAGATAAGAAAATTCCTTTCTTGCTTCTCATCACTTCTATTCCCAAGAAATATTTTAGTTCGCCCAAGTCTTTTGTAGAAAACTTGGCATGTAGAAATGACTTAAGAGATGCAATACCTGTACTGTCGTTTCCAGTAATAATAATATCATCAACATAGACAATAAGAAGGATGATACCTGTTGATGATTATCTGTAGAAGACTGAGTGATCACACTTGCTTTTATTCAGTCCAAATTCTTGAACTGCCATACTAAACTTACCAAACCAAGCACGGGGACTTTGCTTCAAACCATATAAAGATTTTTTCAAAAGACAAACTTTCCCATTCCCATACTCCCCCTGAGCAACAAACCCAGGTGGTTGCTCCATATACACTTCTTCCTGAAGGTCTCCATGAAGAAAAGCATTCTTAATGTCCAACTGATATAAGGGCCAGTGCTGCGAAGCAGCTATAGAGATAAACAATCTAACAGAAGTAAATTTAGCCACTCGAGAGAAGGTTTCTAAATAATCCACCCCATATGTTTGAGCATATCCTTTTGCAACAAGCCTGGCTTTAAGTCTAGCTACAGAACCATCTGGATTAACTTTAACGGCAAAAACCCATTTGCATCCCACAACCTTCTTTCCTTTAGGCAGATCAACCAAATCCCAAGTGTGATTTCCATCCAAAGCATTTAGTTCCTCCATCATTGCATTACGCCAACCGGGGTGAGACAATGCTTCTTTAACAGTTCGAGGAATAGAGATCGAGTCAAAAGAGGCAATAAAAGAACATGTAGATTGAGATAAATTATTATAGGAGACAAAGTTGCTAATAGGATAAGCACACTGGCGTTTGCCTTTCCTTAAGGCAATGGGAATATCAAGATCACTTAAAACTGGATCTGATGATGAATCCGATTCAGGCATTGTACTGAAGGTTCCATGTTTCCGAGAATAGACCTGTACAATAGGTGGCTTTGCTGGAGCCAGATCAGAGGCAGGTGGAGCTGAATCATCTGAAATAGGAACCAGATCACTTGGAGTAGGGGGAACAGAATCATTTGGCATAATAGGAACATGATCATTTGATGGCCGTGTAGTAACATTGTAGACCAACCAATGATCATCCTCCCTCGGGCTTGCAGAATCAGAAGCTGGGAAGAATGGTTTATGTTCCCAAAAAGTGACATCAATAGACACAAGATACCGGTTGAGTTCTGGGCAATAGCATCTGTACCCTTTTTGCAAACGAGAATACCCCAAGAAGACACACTTCAGTGACTTTGGATCCAATTTAGTGATATGAGGCCGAACATCACGAACAAAACAAGTGCTCCCAAATATTCGTGGTTCTATAGGAAACAACGGTTTAGATGGAAAAAGAACAGAGTAGGGAGTCTCACCAGTGAGCACTGACGATGGCATGCGATTAATCAGGAAACAAGCAGTAGATACCGCATCAGCCCAAAATTGTTTAGGAACTTTCGCCTGAAATAAAAGGGCCCGTGCTGTCTCCAGTAAATGTCTGTTTTTCCTCTCAGCGACTCCATTTTGAGACGGTGTGTCTATACATGAGGATTGATGAAGTATACCATTCTGAGTCATGTATGTCTGAAAAGCATCTGAAAAATATTCTTTTGCATTATCACTTCTCAAAATGCGAACAGAGGCATTAAATTGAGTTTTGACCTCAGCACAAAAAGCACAAAAATGAGTGAATAATTCAGACCGACTTTTCATAAAATATGTCCGAGTCAGACGAGAGAAATCATCCACAAATGTTACAAAATACTTGAACCCAGGTTTGGCTATCACAGAACACGGTCCCCAAACATCTGAATGAACCAATTCAAATGCAGAATCGGCTCGTTTATTAATCCGAGGACTCAAAGAGCCACGGTGGTGCTTGGCATACTGACATGACTCACAATCAAGAGAAGAAACATCAGAAAATTGAGGATAAAGTTTCTTCAGAGTTAGCAAAGAAGGATGTCCCAACCGACAGTGTGCTTCAAAATGAGACAAAACACTAGAACAAGCAACTGGCCTTGGTATTTTTCTATCAAGAATATAAAGACCTCCTGAGACGTAACCTTTACCAATGATTTGTTTCGTTACAAGATCTTGAAAGACACAGTGATCAGGAAAGAAGGAAATACAACAATTAAGATCAAGTGTAAGTTTACTTACAGAAACCAAGTTAAAAGCAAGCTTCGGTATATGTAGAACTGAACCCATAGAAATTAACGAAGTTAGGTTTACCGTACCAAGACCGTTTACGTGAGAGAGTGATCCATCTGCCATTGTAACTGTAGAAGAAGATGCATGAGACTGACAAGTAAAAAATACATTTCGATTGCCTGTCATATGATCTGTAGCACCAGAATCAATAACCCACTGAGATGAGGAAGAAAAAAGACATGTATTTGGATTCTTTACCCCAGTAGTAGTTGTGGTGGAAGACATTTTCAAAGAATTCTGATACTGGATAAATTTTGCATACTCATCTGCAGAAATCATAACATACTATCCAGAGGTGCTGGTCGTAGCCATGTTTGCTAATTTGGGCTTTTGGTTATGTAATTTTCTACAAAACCTTTTTATATGACCAAGTTTATGGCAATAATAGCAGGTGATATTTTTGTTCCAACTCATATTAAATAATACCGAGTGAAAAAGAATATCACCTCACAAATATTCAAAGAGCAAACCAATAAAAAAGAATATCACCTCACAAATATTCAAAGAGCAAACCAATACACAAGTACACTTGATAATAATACCCGCCAGCAAAGAATAATCCAACTAAACAGCAGCTTAATATCTTAATTATTAAAACAGCAACCAAGCAACCAAGCCTTAATTGTAGCAGCCCCTCAACATTAACCAACACTTCAAATGCCAAAACACCCAAATATTTTTCTTAAACAACATACACAGCAACTAATTTACCAATTTCTGCCATTTAACTGCTAATAAGCCCTCAAAAGAACACCCAACAACTAATGAGTACCACTGCCAGCAAAATATATCTTCCCAAATAAAAGAGCACCACAGATAAACACCCAAAACTAAAAAACCACTTTTAAAAATTAGAAACCTGATCTCCAGCTCCAAACGACAAAATGAAACTTGATCTCCAGCTTAAACGGCACAGGTAGAGAAGCGGGAAGAGGGAGCTGAGCTTCTGGAGAGTCCAAGTGAGGAAACTGACACCATGGTTTGGCCGGAGACACCCAGGCGACACCGGAGATGGAGTCGGAGAGCAAACGAACGCCGGAATCTTTCCCACGCGCCGGCTCGTGAAGACGGAGGCAGAACCTTGTGGAGGCGCGTGAGATCCACTCGCCGGTCCTCTGGACACCGGACTTTGTGCGAAGGCCGAAAACTCACTGGCGCTCCTTCTGACGCCGGCGGTGAGGGCAATAGGTCACCGGAACTTGGTGACTTAATTAGGGCAGATTTACCCACTTTGACAAAGAACCAGAAATGAAAGCAGAGAACCCAGGAGCCTAAGGCTCTGATACCATGTGAGAAAACATCCCGCATTATTTTCTATATCATTTTTTAATAATTACAGACATTTATACACAAAAGATTGTTACAAATTCAACTATTACTGCTACCTACTACTTACTTACTTGCTACCTACTAACAGTTGCTAAAGGTTTTACTCAAACATACGGGATTAATTATCAGGAAAGCTTCGCCCCTGTTGCTAAAATCAATTCCATCCGGGTATTATTGTCTTTAGCTGCTAATTATGACTGGCCATTATACCAGTTAGATGTCAAAAATGCATTCTTGAATGGGGATTTAGAAGAAGAGGTGTTTATGAACTTGCCTCCAAGATTTGAGATGGTGATGGGACAAGATAAAGTCTGTAAACTTAAAAAATCCCTATATGGCCTTAAACAGTCTCCGAGAGCTTGGTTTGAACGTTTTGGAAAATCTGTGAAAAGCCATGGTTATCATCAAAGCCAGGCTGATCACACAATGTTTTATAAGCAATCGGAGAAAGGTAAGGTCTCTATCTTAATTGTGTATGTGGATGATATAATCTTGATAGGAAATGATCCTGAAGAAATTGCAGAATTAAAAAGAAAGTTGGCACAAGATTTTGAGATTAAATATTTGGGAATATTAAAATATTTTCTTGGTATGGAGTTCGCTATCTAAGAAGGGTATTTTTGTTAACCAAAGAAAATATATTCTTGATCTTCTTAGTGAAACAAGATTTCTAGGATGTAAAGCTACGGTTACTCCACTTGATGCCAATTTGAAACTTGAGCTAGCTAAAGCTGAATATGTGATTGATAAGGAGAGATTTCAAAGGCTTGTAGGGAAGTTAATCTATCTATCTCATACCCGCCTTGATATAGCTTTCGCTGTTAGTATGGTTAGCCAATTTATGCACTCACCTGGACAAGAACATTTTGATGCAGCATATAGAATACTAAGATACCTAAAAGGAACTCCTAGAAAGAGTCTTATGCTTCGGAGAAATAACAACCTATAAATCGAAGTTTACACTGATGCAGATTGGGCTGGTTGTATTACTGATAGACGTTCTACCTCAGGCTACTGCACCTTCGTTGGAGGAAATCTAGTTACATGGCGGAGCAAAAAATAGAATGTTGTGGCTCGAAGTAGTGCTGAGGCAGAGTTCAGGTCTCTTGCTCATGGAATTAGCGAGGCAATTTTGTTAAAAAAATTGTTTGAAGAATTGGAGATCCCGGTGTCTTATCCTATGAAAGTATATTGTGATAACAAGGCAGCCATCTCAATTGTGCATAACCCTGTTTTACATGACAGAACGAAACACATTGAGGTTGACAAGCATTTCATCAAAGAAAAGATTAAAAGTGGATTAATTTGTCTTTCCTATATTCCAACTACAGATCAAATAGCTGACATACTCACCAAATGGCTACATAAAGCACAATTTGAATTATTAGTTAGCAAGCTAGCAATGGAAGACATCTTCAAGCCAGCTTGAGGGGGAGTGTTGCAAGAATCACGGGATTTATTTTGCTAAATTAATGTGATTTGATTTTTAGTTTCCTATATAGGCTATGTACAGAGCTGTCAATTATTTTCTAGTATTCTTTCCTTTGTTAGTCTTTTGTATAGCTATATAACTATATCAATTCAGTACAAGGAATATATGATTTTACCATACAAGTTCACACTTTTTCTATATTTTTAGTTTAAAGACTTGAAGGTCTTGTTCAAATTTTCTATTTAAGGGTATGAAGGCCCAGCAGGTTTTCAAAGATAAATTGCTTGGGTCTTTTAAAACCAGATTTTTCTTTTCTTTTTGCATTAAAAGAGGAGTTTTCTTTTTTAGCTAAAAAAGAGATCAAGAAGCGCACAAAAAATCAATAGAAAAATATGAGATGGTGGGTGTTTAGACAAAAAGATCATTAGAATTTTAATACCATTTGTTGGAATTTCTAAGTAGAAGAGTGGTGAGTAAAATATTAAGTCGATTGAAGAAAAAGAAAAGAAAACCATGTCAAACTAAAGTGAAGAAAAGAAAACCATGTAAAACCAAGGTTTGTTATTCTAACTCTCCCTAGTTAGTTAACTATACAGGTTGTACAAAAAGATATACATAATTCTTCATCCCCTCTTCAAGTTAGACTTTGGTGTGGATCGAACAAAGCCAACTTGGATGCAAGGTGTAAAAAGAGAGGAAAGGATAAAGATTTGGTGAAGATGTCTGCAACCTGAGATGAAGAACAAACATGATAAGTAGCAATGAATATAATCCTTCTTTAACTTGATTGCGAACCACATGGCAATCAATGTCAATATGTTTTGTTCCTTCATGGAAAACAGGGTTGGAAGCAATGTAAATTACTGCTTTTCTGTCACACATGAGATTGATGTTGAAAAGTCAACATATGTGGCTCACTCACCCACTTATATTGACTAAAAGAAAATTTTATATTCTCCTGACAATTCCACATCGGAAAAATGTAAGGGGAAGGGGGGATTGTTAAGCTATAAATATAGCTCCCCTTTCCTAATCCAATCCATCCCAAAATTGCCATCTTTCCTAAGGCAATAATTCTTTCTCTCTTTAGTAAATATTTCACTTGTATTATTTTTTTGAAATACTGAAATATAATATTGGTAGTGTCCGAGAACGTAGTCATAATTGGCCGAATCTTGTTAAATTCTGGTGTTCTTTATTTGTCTATTTAATAGCTATTGTCGGGTATATTGCTAGTAAATTATTGTGCTATTACATTACTTAGGAAAATTATGTCTAAGAAGATTGGGTTTTAAGTGGGACCGTTTGTGACCCCTCTAGTCTTTCCTGGAAATTTTACCTTGTGTGATTTTTCAGTACAATCGTTTACGCTTTATTAATCTACTCAATAGTATTCAAGGTGAATTTGGTGGAAATTAACCCGAGTTTCCACAACAATTGGTATCAGAGCTTAGGTTCTTTTTTAGTATGCTATGTGGTTGCAGCGTAGGCTGATCTTCCACATCAGAAAAGATTTTTCCTTGTGCTGTTGACATTTCGCATCGACAGCTATTGAATAGTAATTGTAGCTGAAATGACAAATCCATCCACTTATTCTTCCTCGTCCAATATGATGGCAAATGCAAGAGTTGCGGTGGAAATTTTTGATGGTGCGGGTCATTTTGGCATGTGGCAAAGTGAGGTTCTAGACGCTCTCTTTCAGCAAGGTCTAGACATTGCCCTTGAAGAAAAGAAACCAGATGATGTTGATGAGAAAGAATAAAAGAAACTTAATCGTTTGGCGTGTGGTACAATTCGATCGTGCCTTTCTAGAGAGCAAAAGTATGCTTTCTCGAAAGAAATTTTTGCAAGTAAATTGATGAAGGCACTAGAGGAAAAATTCTTGAAGAAAAGCAGTCAAAATAAGCTCCACATGAAAAAAGACTGTTTTGTTTCAATTATATTGCGGGTACCACAATAAATGATCACATCACCAGTTTTAAGCAGTTAGTCGCTGATTTATTGAATATGGATGTGACATTTGAAGATGAAGATCTGGATTTGATGTTGTTGGGATCCCTTCTTGAGGAGTTTGAGTTTCTTAAAATGACTCTATTTCATGGGAAGGCTGCTGTGACTCTTAGTGAAGTTTGTGCTGCCTTGTATAGTTATGAACTGAGAAAGAAAGACAAGAAAGAAAGCACAAGTGGAGCTACAGAAGCTCTAGTAGTGAGAGGTTGGTCGCAGAGCCAGACTAAAGGAAAGAATTAGAGATTGAAGTCAAGGCCCAAAGTGGGCAAAGACGAATGTGCCTTTTGTCGAGAAAAAGGGCATTGGAAGAAAGATTGTCCTAAGCTGAAGTATAAGGGCAAACCTGATAAGGGAAAGGCTGTTGCAGATTCAAATGTAGCTGAGTGTAATGATGAAGACTCAGATTTCTCACTTGTTGTTACATCGTCAACGAGCTCTTCTAGTGTATGGCTACTTGATTCAGGCTGCAGTCATCATATGTATCCCAATCAGGATTGGTTCTATGAATTTAAAGAACTAGAAGATGGAGTTGTTTATATAGCAAATGATACCTCTCTCACCACACATGGGATTGATTCCATTCGTTTGAAAAACCATGATAGATCAATCAGAATCTTGAAGGATGTTCGTTATGTGCCCAGTTTGTCAAAAAATCTCATTTTCGTGGGAGCTCTAGAAGAAAAGGGTTTCGAGGTACGAGCAAAAGGCGGAGTAATGAAGATAATTTCTGGTGTACTTGTGGTGTTAAAGGGAATTCGAAAGAATAATAAATTGTACCACTACCAAGGTACTACTGTTATTGGCACAACAACAGTGGCTTCTATTGGTGATAAGGAGTTAGAAGCAACCAGGTTATGGCATATGCGCTTGGGGCATGCAGGTGAAAAATCCTTGAATCTCTTGGTGAAATAAGGATTATTGAAAGGAGTTCAGACTTGCAAATTGGATTTTTGCGAGCACTGTGTCAAAGGAAAAAAGACAAGGGTCAAATTTGGAACAACAATCCACAATACTAAGGGTATTTTGGACTATGTTCATTCTGATGTGTGGGGACCTTCCAAGATGACTTTTTTGGGAGGAAAACACTACTATGTGACCTTTGTTGATGATTTTTCCCGGAGAGTTTGGGTGTATACTATGAAGACTAAGGATGAAGTGCTGGGAGTTTTCCTCAAATGGAAAAAGATGATGGAAACTCAAACAGGCCGAAGGATCAAGCATCTCCGTACAGATAATGGCAAAGAATACAGGAGTGATCCATTTATGAAGGTGTGTGAAGATAAAGGCATTGTCAGACACTTCACAGTCAGAAATACACCACAACAGAATGGGGTGGCAGAACGTATGAACCGGACATTGCTGGAGAAAGTTCGGTGTATGTTGTCCAATTTTGGGTTGGGCAGAGAATTTTGGGCTAAAGCTATTACATATGCTTGCCATCTCATTAATCGCCTACCATCTAGTGCTATTGGTGGTAAAATGCCATTGGAGAAATGGTTTGAAAAACCTGCTACAGATTATAATTCCTTACATGTGTTTGGTTCCACTGCATACTATCACATTAAGGAATCGAAGTTGGATCCACGTGCAAAGAAAGCAATTTTCATGGGGATCACCTCTGGTGTGAAAGGATATCGATTTTGGTATCCAGAATCAAAGAAAATAATTTTCAGCAGGGATGTTACCTTTGATGAATCTACCATGTTGAGAAAGGTGACAAATGAAAGTGTTGAGCAAACAGATGGTACTCCAAAACAGGTGGAGTTTGAAAGTAAAATTGTTATCTGTGACGCGCGCCGGAACCAGCAAGGCCCTCATCGAACCCGCTCTTAGGATTCGAGCGATTGGTTCGCGTCTTTTCCGATCTTAGGTGTTATGAGATATTTTCGACACCTCCTTTCACAATAGAACATTGAAAAGGACCATCCATCGCCATAACACCTTTAGGCACTTTTGAGATATTTTGGAGTCGCCACCCAATTTACAAGAAATTGGGAAAGTTTAACCTCTTATCGGTCTAAACCAGAGATGGTATCCGGAACTTCACACTTATTGGTGCCTTGGTTAATTATAAATGAGTTTTTAAATTGTAAAATTTCATTTTTCATCTCACGCGATTATGCAATAAATTTAAAGCGCATACATTCACATAGAAAAACGATAAATAAAGTGATAAATAAGTAAATTACAAAATAAAAATGGGACAAAACAATCCACCTAAATAATAGAAATAAAAATGGGACAGAACAATCCCCAAAATGAATAAAGAAATAAATAAAAATAAATAAATAAACACATATAGAGAATTAAAATACAACATACATAAATCGGGTCATGAATTTTAAGAACATTGGTTCCCTTTTTATTTATTAGAAAAATTGGAGAACTATTTTTGGGGTATTGATTGGAAAAAATAGGAATTGGTGATCCCATTTTAGGAAAACTTAGTTCTCCATTTGATAGTATGATTTTTATTGGCTAAAATAGGACATTGGTCCATTTTATTAATAAAAATTCCAAATTATTAATTATATAAAAAGGGTGATTTTTTTATAGTGCGGCTAATTAAAATATATATATTATATACAAAAATAATAATAACATGACAAAAGAGAAAATAAAATAAAATAAAAAACTAAAATGCAAACTCTAGGCCGGAAGGTCTTTAATTCTTCGGTCTTCCACCCCGAGCGCGAATGCAACTCGTAAAGATAAATAATTTTGGTACGGTAAAAGATAAAAAAGAAATAAAATGTTAGTAAAATGAATTAAGTAACTAACATAATATGCACAAATAAATTAATTAAATAAAACTAGTTGGATAAAATAAATGACTAAAGCAATTAGCAAATTCACCAGATAATAATTAATTAAACAAATTAAGTATAAACAACTAATATAAGTAAGCCAATAAAAATAACGGAATCTTGATAAATAATATAACAATAATACAACAATGTCAATTAAATAATAATAATAATAATAAGAAGAAGAAGAAATGTATTAATAAAATAATAATAATAACAATCTTTGAAAACACATTAATATAAAACATTAATTTTGGAATCCGTGAGGCAGGCAATCATGACTATTTTGAAGCATAAATGAATCAAGTCAAATAGGATAAATTTTGTGACATAATTATTTTTTCATTAACAATAGAAAAAATATGTGTACCCTGTAAAAAATAATTAATTTTTATATTTATATTATATCAAGAGATTGAAATAAAAAATAATACAAAATAATCATACATAGATTAAGTCATATGGATCACGTAACAAATAATGACATTTTTCGAGTTAAATATATTAGGATATCGACGAATCGAATCAGATTTAAATTATATTTTTATGAATAGATTGAAGTTGGATTTGTTACGATCATCTATAATTTATTATTCATATATGTTACAATTATTTTAAGAGAAATTAGGAAAATTTTGTTAATGAAGAAAATGGAAAAGGTAAAGGTCGTAAGAAGGAACAGTTCCGTAATATAAATTAAAAAACTTTAGCAATATTAATTGAAAGAAAACCAAACAAAGCGAGTTTTATAATATTTAAATTATCTATAGTAATTTTATTTAATTGTATAAAAAAAATACTAATTTTATATGACTTATTATAGAAAAATGGTCAATTGGAGGGCTGCAATCTTGCGAGGAGAGAAACTGATTGGAGGACCTAGCAGGTAGGGATGTTGTCAAGTAAAATATAATATTTAGCAGGTAGGGATATTTGAATGGCAGTGTTCCAAGTGAGACAGTTGTTTCCTGAAAGATGAGCAGTGAGCACAGAAATCCCTCAATTATCTGACCCATATGCTACAATTTTAGTATTTATGCAATTATAATTTTTTTTTAAATTTTATAATATAAATTTGCCATATTTTATATTGGAATTCGTATGCAAACATAGGTATAAGGGTATGATATTTTTGTCATTTCCTAGCAAAGTTATTTTTATACAAGCTAGTAAGGAGTAATGTCATAATCAACGACTGGCGTTGATTAGTTTGGCAATAAAACTAACTAATTAATCATCAACATCAACCAACTGCCATTCACCATCTGTCAACTTCAAATATCGAAATTCCAGTGAAGTGGACGCCACGAAATTAAACTCAATATATATATATATATATCTTTAACTTCCTTTACATAATAAGTCATAAATAATAAGCACAAATTAGCTTATTATATCCACAAGATCAGAAAGCTGTTTGTCAGTAATAATATCAGAAGATGGAGAAAGAAGAAGGCAGAGTGGCGGTGATGGGTCGGGCAGAGATTGATACAAGACCTCCATTCAAATCTGTTAAAGAAGCTGTGATGTTGTTTGGTGAAAGAGTTTTAGCTGGTGAAATCTATGCTATTAAGCTCAAACAGGTTCTTTTCACTTCAATTGCATGTCTTTTATAAGTAAAATCTATTGCATTTATCTAGTTTTATGATCAATGATCATTTAGGTTATTATAAGGTGATTGGTCTAAAGCTTGTGTGGCCTTTAATGAGTCAGGCTTCATAATTGTGGGTTCGCTGCTCCAATATCACTCGAATAATTATAAATCTTTATTATTTCTTTTAATTATTTGATACGACTGGAATTAGTTTTTTAACTATTACAATAATTTTCTTGGCATTGAAGTGTCAGATTTGATACTTGTAAATTCATCATTACTTTAAATAATTATTTAAGCCATTGATAATTAGTACATTTTCTAGCATTATTGTTTGCTATATATGTATAGAAATCCAATAAAACTTTGTGGGTTAGATGCGAGATGAAGCAAGTGGAAATAAGCGTAATCAATCCAAAATGGGAGCCTTAACAGCAGAGCTTGAGGAGACGAGACAAAACCTTCAGAAGGCTAGAGAAGAAGCTGAATCTATGGGGAAAAGTATGATATCTTTAAGACAGGAACTAGAAGAAACACAAAGAGAACTTAAGTGGCTCAAGGCAAGGGACATATTTATGAAGCAACCAGTTCTTGATAATCCTGAGATTGAAGAGCTCAAATACATTGAAAAATCAACTACTAATGACGGCGACGACGATGATGAAGAACTTGGAAAGAAGAGATTTGTGAAATTTGCTAGCCCTCCTTCATTAACCAAGCTTATTGTTACTAAAGAAGAAATGCTTGATAAAAGTTCTTCAGCTAAAAAATCAATCAAGAAAAAGTCACTTGGCCCTGTCTTAAGGTGGCTTTTTTCAAAAAAGAAAGGAAACCAACAATCTAGATCTCCTTAATCATGAGAAACTACTTGTTACGATTGGATTTATGAATAAATTCTTGAACCAAGCTAATATCATAATTTCACTGAATAGAAAAAAAAAAGTTAAAAATAGTAGTGGTTAAGTAATTACTAATCGTATATGACAATTAATTTACTATATGGCTTAATTCATAAAAATAAAAAATTCTTGAACCGAGTTTAAACAAGAATTTTCCAATTGTAAAATGGTTATTATTGCTTAATGCTACTGATCTTATTCCAAGGCTGTAAGATTAGGACTTCCAATCCTACTTAGTGCCATCGTAAGGAATAAAAAGAAAAAAATGTAATTTTTTAGAAGTGCATGTGCACCATTAAATTGAATATAAAATAGAAATAAAAATTTTTTGTATGATGATTGGATGGTGCCTATGCATACACAACATTCGACACGTGTATTTAGGGTCCTTAAAGAGTGGGACGAAATGAAAAAGTGGAGGTAAAAAAATTATGTGTTTAGTATCATAAGAGTATTTATTTTTTGAAAAAAAAAAGGGTGTATTATAAGAGTATTTACGATTTCAATAAGATCCATAAATAGCTTACAAAGAAATTTATGCCTGAATTTTTTCTTTTAATTTTTTTATTGCCATAATTAGATTTGACCAGTCCATATGTAATGACCCAGACTCGAGTCTGTTCATAATAACTTCTAACTTATTAATAGTACTTTTTTATACGGATTTAAAGGATAAAAAATTCAATAGAAATAAATATACTATAGAGGTTAAAAGGTAGAAGTGAAGTCAAGTTAACAGAGTTGATTAAAAGACATAGTTGACTCGAGACAGTCAACAAGTAATTCCGACTAAATAATCGATATATGAAATTAATAGCAGAGATTACGTGAAATTTATAATTTATGATTATTAATTTTAGGAAAGGAGATAAGATTAATTAAGGAAATTCAATGATGAAACTTTATATTAGCTAGTGAATTAGAGATTTAAATTTTTTTTGGGATCATCTAAAATAAATAAAGATCTCACGTAAGAGGACAATTATGTAGAGATTTATTTTTGGGCTTCTAGGCTTTTCTAGAAAAAGTAGATTCTAACCATAAGGAACAAAAAAAGAAAAGAAGGAAGAACAAAAAGATTGGGACAAAAAGGGGAGAAAAAGAAATAAAAAAAAGACAGGAAATGAGGCAGGGGAAGATCGGAGAGAGATGGCGCTGGTTCCAAAATCTGGCCAAGAATGTCGCCCTCTTCCGCCACCTCTTTTTTGCTCCGCCATGATTTTCTTCATATTGTGTTTTCTTTTATTTTTCTCTCTCTTCTATCCGAAAATTTCATCTTCATATTTTGGTCAGCTCCAATGTTGGATGGAGACACAAACCACACCCACGAGCTCCTGAAGGCGAGGTGAACCTTCTGATGTCCTCCGTTTCATCCCATTCCCCGACAACAGGGAGATCAAAATAGGAAGCTGAGATGTTTCGGCTCCGATTTCGGTCAAATGACAAGGCATTTGGGCACATGACTATGGCCAGTAGGTCCGTAATGCTCGGAGCTTCACGTTGGCAGTAACAGTGTATCTCCAGCAAAGCTCTAGTGATCGACAAAAATGGGATAATCTCGACAAAAATGAGTTGAAATTTTGCGGAATATTGACCTCCAATTGATATGTGTACCACCCAAAATTAGCTTTCCATAATTTCTTAAGTAAAATATGCCTTTTAGTAATTCTTTTAATTCTTAGGTATATGTTTGATTCAGTTTAGGTAGCAAAGCTTAAATTGACTATTTTGTTTGGTAAGGCTGTGTAACACCCTATTAACATCATACTATACGTACGACGGTTGATCTAGCTTGGTTAAGATATTATCATGATTATTTGAAGTATATCTAATATTAGCTTATTACCAAAAGTGGGTAATTTTAAAATTTTTGCTTACTTGCTTCTTAACATGTTTTCTTAGTTTTAACCTATTTTGAAACTATTAAGTTACTTCAAATTATTCTATAATTCTACTGAAATTTCGGCAGAGTTTTTTCAATAATATTGCTTATCTCTCTGTAAATAAAAGTTCTTTATACTTCTAAAAATAAGACATTCATCCACCCTACTTCAATTCAAACTCCAACACATGTTTTTCCAGTCCTCCATTTAAAATCCAACCACACACATCATATAACATAATTTACATATATCAACTCTCGATACTTAATTCAAATATACAAAATACAAAGAAATAATATTAACACATCAGGAACTATCAACTTAAAATAATTGTCTGACACAAACTCTTCGTTATAATAGTATTCTAATTATCCCTGTAGTGTACATGCCAATTAGAAATGAAATTCAAGTTATCCATTCCCAAAATTTTCATCTTTATTGTCTTCTTATCATGTCTCCCATCCATTATTAATCTTTCGGAACACTCATATTATCGCTTGATTTCTATCTTTTGACCTACACAAAGGTAAACCACGCGCTAAACTTTACGCTTAGTGTTGACTACCAAATTTACTTATCCAATAACTTAAAATATAAAATTATACTCAAAGTTAAGCACACATTTACATGCTTAAAACCTTATACCAAAAATAATTAAATATTAATTTATAGCATTCAAACATGGGTAACAAATTTACATCTACCTATTAAGTCTTACTCTTCTTTTAGTTTATATAGGTATGCAATTATATTCATCTCATTTTCTTCCAACCAATCTTATTTAAGACACATCTCATTATTAGTTTAAAATATCATTCATTATTTTACTATATAATCTTCATTAACTTTAAATTGCATTTCCTTCATATAAGCAAACAACATTGCATAAAACAAATTAACATATATAGGCAAACAATTAAAATTTTATAAACATATATAATCATATTCCCATATAAATGATTAAATTCTATCACCCATGGACCATGCATAAAATACGCTTACTTTGCAAAGCCGTATTTATTTAGGTAAACCTTAATAAATTTGGTATGAGTAAAATACAACTCCCAACTTCTATGTTATATATCAAGTACCGTTTTGTTATCACTCTTATTTTACAATTAAATTATCGATTTATATACATATATATATTTTGCATATCGGAGAAAATCTAGTTCATATGTATGTCTAATATCATTTTCATTATATTCTTAATTTATAAATTTATTTACTAATAACATGTATTAAATTAATATCTTTATCATTTAATTTTGTTGTCTTATTACTTAATCTACCATCCTTTTTATATAATTTTTGTTTGTCATTTAAGTATTTTATTTTATTCTGTAATCTATTTACCCATCTTTTAATTGCTATTTATTTCTTAAGTTTATGGTTTCACTTAACTCAAATTATTATTTTGCCCCTAGTAATATTCTGTAGAAATATCTTAACCGGATACATGGGACGCGGAGCCCTACAAGTCTACTACATTTTAGAGTGATCCTGAAGGACCACAGAACATTTACATTTTATTTCATTTAACATTCCAACATTTTAACATTTCAATCATTTTAGTAGACCATCATTGGCCTAATCAAGTGAGTTGTCATGACCCGCACCGCAGTACAGAGTCCCTATGGCTAGCCAACTATATTCTGAACTAGATTTGACTACCACACTACTAAGGGCAATGTACTTTCAATCCATGTCACTTTCACTTATTTACTTCACTATCGCATTCATAATATCCCTTATATTACATAATTTTTCCGATATTAGCTATTTATTTTACACTATACATTATACATTTACACATTTTACTTCATATCCATATGTTTACGTTCATAATCATTTCATACCAATACACATTTATACATATAAATTTTTTTTTTCCATGTTGCATAATACACACATGTCATATTTTGTCACTTATCATATTTATTTAACAGTATTTATTGCATAATTTAGTTACATTATATTGATATAAATTAGGCTACATCATTTGGTTATAAACACTATTATTACTTCAGTTCCACTTTGGTGCAGTCATTTAATTCTATATTCTTTCTTCTTATAATTTTTACGCCACTAAAATTCCTTACTTTGCGATTATACCTATTAGTCATCTAATGTGGATTTTATAACTACTTGTTACCCAAATTGTTTCCTACTCTAAATAATAATATAATAACTTAAGTTCACCATAATACAATTACTTCCATTTAATCCATATTATTCACAACCACCTATACATATATACAAGTACTAACTGTAACGACCCGATTTGACCCTAGAGGTTTTGGCTAAATTGAGTTGGATTATTTGATGTGTTATGGACATGTGGCAGTGTAGGAGAGTGACACATAGCAAGAAGATGTAGTTGTGTTGCCTAATTTAGAGTGACAAGTGGCATTGTAGGGAAGAGACACTTGGCATGGGATATTTGTCTTGAGTTAATTAATAGAAATTAGTGGCATTAAGTGAGTTTTTTTGGCTTGGATGAGGATTGACCATCTGCTCTTCCTATCTTTTTCTTTATTTTTCATTTTGGTTGCTTTAGCCTTCATTCCTTTCTCTTTTTCCTTTTGTTTTACCGTGCTCCTCTTGCCTTGCCATTTCTTTTTCTTTTCTTCTTCATTTGCTTTGTTCTTTGAGAGAGAACCTCTTGGATTAATGGTTTGAAGAGTAAAAGAAGAGGTAAGTGGATGATGTTAGTATTGGTCTTCTTCTTCTAGTGTGTTTTCTATTTTTGATTCAAAGTTAAGAGTATTGGATTAAGTGTTCTCTTGGTTGGTTGTGCATGGAAGCTGTGGATAAGAGGGACAAGGGAAAGGAGAAGCTCGGAACCGATTAGAGAGACGCGATCAAGTTACCTAAGGTCGGGATCGTGTGTGCTTTTAACCTTGGTTCATTTTGATTGCTTGCGGTGTTTACGATATATGTGTATATATGTTTATGAGTGTGTGTTATTGATAAAGTTGGGTTTTTGACAAATTCTGTTCATTCTTCATCTGACCTCCGTGTAATGTTTTTATCATAAGTAGAGTTTTAGACCTCTAAATTGCGTGATTGTTAATCCGTTAGAACCATGACTTCCATGGATATTAAAGTCTCAGAAATGACCTTGAGCAAATTCTTGCTCTAAGACCCTTAAAATTGGCCAAAACAGAGGTGTCTCTACTTTGGCCGGTTCATTTGAGCAGTCCAGAATGTTTAGATCATATCTGATGTTATATATGTCCAATTGACCTGAAATTTGTTCCATTTGAAAGTTAACATATCCTAGGGAACAATTGTTAAGAGAAAGTTTTGCCTAAAAATGAGTTGTAGACGTTGGTTTAGGATGTACAAAATAGAGTAGTGAAGCAGTCTTGAGTTTTCGCTTCTGTTTTTGCTATTTTGGGTATGTCACGGTCATAACCAAGTGGTTAACACCGTGACCAATGCCCAGTCAAGGCAGAATTGAATATTTTTGGACCTCACAGTCACAACCAAGTGGTTGTCACCGTGACCATCCCCTGTTTTGCATATTTTGAGTGCTTTTCATCCCGAAAGGCACCCGAACTTCATTGCAAGTTCTTATAGCTTGTCCAATTCGTATCCAACCTTATGAGATGAGTTTATGAGCGGTTGTCAATTGAAATTATAGGTAATTAAAGCTTGACATAAGAGTTTAATAATGGAATTAAATGTATACATGCTTTTTAATTATTGAACATGACATGGCATGTGATATTGATCACATATGATTGAAGCATGATATAATGCTTAAGTGATTGTAGTGCATATGATATAGTATATTGAATCATAATGTATGGAGTCTATGAACATGTATAATGGAGTGTGCATTGATTAATTAGTAATGTATAGTGTTTTGAATGAACAATAGAGTACATGCAATGTATATGATTTAGTTTGTAGAGTTCTTGTTCGAGCCTGAACGGTCATAGTAGTGGATAGATAAGCTTGCTCATAAAGGGATATTGAGTGCAGCTGCCCAATTCGGCCCCGTTTGGCCCAAGCGGCCGACCTCCGAGATGGTCATTTTAATAGAGATAGAGAAATGTTTTAGACTTTGGTCTTCTATTGAGAAAAAGTTTTTAGACTTCGGTCTTCTGCTCCCGTATCCACCGTTACTGAGAATTCAGACTACTTTATGTTTTGTAGTGTTTCTCAGGCTACTGTATGTTTTGTAATGTACAAGAGGTATAGTAGAGACTTGTATATGAATATGAACATAGTATGACATGACATCGCTATTGTTTGCTATATTTGGATTTTCTGCATATGAACGAGTTAAAGCATAACGGTATTTGCTTACAAGATTGTGTACATAATTATTGGTATATGATATGACAATTGATATGCGTGTGATATATTTGTGACTTCGTTCGAAGTCTTTTGCTTCTGTTTATCCCCACTAAGCGTTATCGCTTAGCACGGGTGTTTTTCCCGTGTAGGTTTCAGGATGCGAATAGAGAGCGTGCATCTGCAGGTCATGGCCACTAGGAGCTTGTGGAAGATCTTTTTGTACTAGATAGAGTTTATGATGTTTTGAGTAACATCATTATGTATATAGAAAGTATAGTGTTTATATGTAAGTGTTATCGGTAATGTTTTATGTACAGAAAACTATTTTGTAATATGTATATTATATATATTAATAGTATATGTTTGGCCCAAGAATGTTCTTATATTTATTTATTGTTATCGCTTCCGCCTTTGTGTATGCATGTGTGTGTGTGTGTGTGTGTGTGTTCACGTAGTGCTCCGATATCCTCACAAGGGGTATTGGGGCATTACACTAACATTATGAGAAAGCCCTGTTCATGCATACATATCATGGAATACAACCACCTATAAGCATAAATTTTATTTAAACATAATATACATACCCAAAATTCACATAATTAACTCTTGTTCTTTGATACTATTTTATACTAATATTATTATGACATTAAATCAATTAAAACCTTTAATTACTAATTACATATATTAGATCGGAATACTCTTGTTATTCCTAAAGTTTTATTTCTAATTGCCTCATCAATTATTCCTTATGTACAACATAATTAATCAAGTTATGCTCTTACTTTTTAGCTTTATACATAGTATATCACTCTTTGTTACCAGCTATTTTCTATCACGTTTATTCCTTTTACTTAAGCTTGTTCTATTTATTTATATATTTTTAGTTTCATTACTTCAACCTCATTTTATTAAAATAACACATGTTCAATATATATTTTACGCACTTATATATTATAAGTCCTCGACTAACCATCTTGTTATTCACCTGACATTCCATACATGTTATCCATCTTAAACTTTCAACTTTCAAACTTTATTTTAATTACCCTTAACTTCTAATACTCATACATACACATATATGAATCTTTTCTATACTTATATAACTCAACTAGAATAACTAACTTAAAACTTTCCAAAAATAGTTACTCATTAAATCAAAATATACACATAAATGCACTCTATTAAATTTCTTATATTGCTGAAAATATTTTACCCATATCAATTTGTCAACTAAGTAAATTTATAAAAATTAGATCAAAAGCATTTATGTTTCTAAAACTCTAATTAGCCATTGTCTTGTCACCTAAATCTACTAATAAACCGTTTAATTTAAAACTTAATTTAACTAAATCCTAATGTAGAAACAGCCTATACTTTCAATCCAAAATAAATGAAATATCATTAATTCAAACCTTAAATTAGCATAACTAAATTTTTCCATTTAACATTCAATTGTCCACCAATTCCTCGCAGGTTAACAATTATAATATTATTATCTATGTATATATATACATGTAGTCTAACTTAAAAGAATTCAAATAAAGCATCAAATTATTCAATTAATCATCCTAATCCATTATTCATCACTAATTTGCATTATTATTCATTTTTCCCAAAACAAATTTTTAATTTCACAGCATTGTTCTCATGAATTCTTACATACCTAAACATAGATTCACATAATCTCCATCATTTAAATGCCAATAATTTATTTAATTCAATTTAAATCAAGCCAATTCATCAAATAACATAGCCAATTTACCAATTAATTTAGCAAACCACAATCAAATACAAACTTTATTTAACAATTATCTCTAAAAGGCTTAGTTTTTATATATAATTCATAAGGAAAAGCAAATTTAGTAGTCACTTATCTTATTGTGATTTTTGGCACAAATCCCAGCTTATTTCTGCCTGTCCTTTTGCTAGAGTCTCACCGGAGAGACACCACCGTCATTAGAGGATAGCTCAAGGCGTTAGGACTCCATTTTCGGTTATCATGCACTTCAACTCCCCGTAGTCTAGCCAGAATCGCAGTCAAAAGTCTCGATTTTCCCCATCTCTGATCTCTCATTTTTCGGCAACTGGGGAAGGCTGATCGGCACCGAAAAGCTTGCCTGGTAGCTGGGAGTTGAGTGGTGGTGTTTGCACCGCCAACGGATGTCGGAGTTGGCTGGAACAGGGAAAGGAAGCTTTGATTTCTCTCTCCTGGAAGTGAGGCAGAACGACATTGGGAAGGAGGGAGATCGGCTAGCTGGACGACGCCACAGTGGCGTTGATGCATTGCCGATCTCCTGTCCCTCCACTATACTCTGTCGGCCTCTCTCTTTCTTGCTCCCTCTCTCTTGGCTTTCCTGTATTCCATTCTTTCCCCTTTTTTGATTCCGTAATTCCCCTTTAATTTTCTAGTCCCCCCTCTTTCATTTTCTCCTTATTTCTTAATTTCTATAGAAAATTCTAGGCTTGTGGTAATTTTATGTATCATTATTATTTAAAATTTTATTTTTCTATATACTTATTTATATGCATTTATTTAACTATAATTTATCCAATATTCAATTATATAACTTTTAAAGAAAATTCCACATCTTGTGCGTCAAAATTAACCTTCAATGAAATTTTGACCTACTAAGTCACTGTTCACAATGTCAGAATTTTCAAGGCATTACAAGCTAACTCTACTAAGAGAGGATTCTGATGCTACATGGAACCTTTGTGTTGTTTTGACTTATTTAGTTGTTTAAATATATGACAAAGCTTAATTTTTTGATAAGAAAGTGTACATGATGAATTGAAAAGTTAGGAAATCTTCCATCTTAAATTATTCATGATTGTGTTTATGAATTGAGGGAATTTCATGTTTAAATAATGAATCTTATAGAATTTATCAAAGAAAATGTTTTGGTTAAGTGGGTTTTAGGATGCTTCTTGGTTGGTTAAATTAAAAGATATATAAAAATTTTGTTTGAACTAAGAGTAATGCCTGTGAGAGTTTAAGTTAATAGAGTTGTGCATAGAAAGTGCAATTAGTTATTTGTTTTTGAAAAATTAGTTGGCTATGTTTCGGTTAAGGTTGGACTTTTAGAGAACGCGGATTGTATATGAATTTCCTTTGGTAATTGTGCTTTCAAAATAATGATAACAACAACAACAATAATAATAACAATTTAAATGTGCAATTTGTCTAATGCCTTGTTAGTTGAGGTATTCGACTTAGTAAAAAATTTAATATGCAAGACTATGATAATTAATCGAGATCTTTAGTTTGCTCTTGCTTGATTGAGAAAGTTGGTATTAGTTAAATTGATGGAGCATTTGAAAGTGAATTATTGTAATATCACCATTGTTTGTTATATGATTCTTTGATATTAATTCTTAATGATTAAACAAGACACTAATGAGTGGTTTATAAATGAAAATTTTGATGGATGCATATAAAAAATGAAATATGATAATTCAACGAATATTAAATTATGAGATATTCAATATCTGTATGATCAATTATTCAAATATACATGTTATCTAAGAGTGAGTATGATTATGAATTTATGTGAATAACTTAAACAAGTTGACTGATGATGTATCCAATGATAAATTAAGGTTGGAAAATGACAAAGAAAGGCAATATGGTATTTATAAAGGAAATATGCCATGAAATTGAGGATATAATGACGACCCTGATTTGAAATAATTAAAAAAGTCAATATTGTGCTATAAAAAACAATACAGAAATGAAATTTGAAATTTATTTAATGTGAAAATAAATGTGTGTATGATATTATAAATACCATAGTATGATTGAAAAGTCTAGTAATGCCCTTAGTAAACGGTAAGAATCCTAGGTAGAATACAATTGGCCGACCATATGGATGGAAAATTAATTTGGTGTGTTAGATGGTTTATTATTAAAATTAATTTGGTGTGCTGGATGGTTTATTATGGAAATTCAGTCGATATATTAGATGAAAATTCAATCGGTGTGTTAGATGAAAATTCAAACAATGTGTTGGGTGGCATGTTAGGTTAATAGCGATCCGTACTATAGGTTAATGAAAACCTATACAGAAAGGAGTTGAAGTGCAGTGCTCGGTATTAGCTATTTCAATCCATTTGGCCTGAAGGGTTGCAGTCTTGCGTATCCACTATGGTGTATTCCTTCGGATTACTTTGGGCAATAAAAATCTTAGTTAAATAAATGATAATAGTGAATAATTTTACAAAATTAATGGCATAATAGAAATAATTTTATGTATGCACAAGAATTGAATGGTCGCAAATAAGAGTAAATAACATGCATATGTTTTAGTAATTTAGTTATAGCATATTGTATGGCATTAAATGATTCACGGAGTGCATATGAATATTTAAATGCTTTGTATATTCATATTGAGTGTTCTTATGAATTATGGGGACTAAATGGATAATTATATGTGACATATTAATTGTGAAAACATTGTATATTTAAGTTGCTTAATATGAAATAGACGAAAGTGGATAATTATGCATACTAAATGATGGGTTGAGTACAACATGTGAAATGTACCTTATTATATGTTGTGTGCACACTATGAGATAGATATTTGGTGATCTTGGTATGAGATTATAATTATGTATGTGTATGATTGAATTTTATGATTTATTATCGGAAAAGTAAATTTAGTGGACACTACTAAGCTAGTGTGTGATTATTTTTGTACGTATGTAAAAAGAAAAGTGTCATTGGGGTTGGAAGAATAGTTCGACAAATCTACTGATATTTGGAGTCATATCAAAGTTTGGGCAGGAAAGCTATCATGTTATGTATTTTGGATATTTTATCTTGGCATGACATGTATACTCGATAGACAATTTGTAATATTATTGTAATAGGAGTTTGTATTGAATAGTTATAATATACTTATTATTTTATGATGTTTTAATGTTGTTGAAGTAGAAGATCTTGTAATTTGATGTAACTAATTCTAAAATGAACGTATTATGTTACAGACATGTATAATTTTATGATTTTTGTATTTACACAGTTAAGATAAACTATCGAATGCTGATAGATATTTGAATTGCTTGGAAATGTATGGATTGATATATATATAAGGGAGGATGAAAAAATTTTGTGTTGGAATTTGTTGAGGATTTTTGGAGTAGATTTGTGATTTTAAAAGTGTAAAATGAATTTTTCTTACAGGAGGATAGGCAATATTATGGGGGAATTCTACCGAAATTTTGTAAGATTGAATAGTAACAAATTGAAGTACTTTTATTAATTAAAAGGAAATTTTGTTATTCATATATTTATGGATCGTAGGATAGTTTATAGTAGGGGTGTACATGGATCTGAATATTTCTGTACCGAACTGAAATACCAAAAAAAAAAGATCCAGAAACGAACTGTACCGTTGATTTTTTTACTAGAAACGAACCGAATTGTACCGTTGACTTTATTTGGAACGGATATGGAGATTTTGTCTAGAACCTAACCGATAACTGAATTAAACTGTACCGAACTGTTCTGAACCGATATTTATTAATTATTATATATAATACTTATAATTTATGTATAAATATTATTTATAATTTCTATTATATATTTATTATATAAATTTAACTCCATAATTATTTGTGTTAAATATTTTAATATACAAAATTAATATAATAAATAGTTAATAAATTAAAATGAATATTTTAATTATTAATGAGATAAATTTAATTATTATATCTATATGAATATGTAACTAAAATAATTTGTGTTTAATTTAATTTATCTTTAATATTACTGAACTACTACATAATGAGGGAATTAATTTTTATGCTATCGTCACAAGAGCAAGATTTGAATAATTGAACGTGGATTCTTTTAGAAAATGTATGGAGCTAGTGCAGAATTGTTTTTGCGATGCCAAGATAGATGAGGATCAAATTCAAACTTCTAGGAGGCAAGGCAGAGAAAGCAGTTGTTCTAGAGTTCTTGACTTGCTTTAATTTCCTTAGAATTTCTCTGTTAGTTATCTTGTTCTTGTTGAATATTCTTCCATTATAAGGTAGGCTATTCTTGAGGTAGAACACTTTGTAATTTGCAAGTTGAAGACAATGATACAGATACGAAGATTTGGGTGAGATTTCATAGCAAGAAAATGTTGAGAAGAGAAGGAAGAAAAAGAAGAAGAAATTCATATATTGAACTGCTAATGGCATGAAAATGACTTCTTTTACAAGGCAAAATATGTTGGGGATAAAGGAGGCGGGCTGAGTAAATATTGTTTTTGAAGGTAAGGGAGAGAGGTGATTTTAAGATGTGTATCTTCTAATTATTTCGGCAAAAATTATTCATACTATATTGTTTCTACTTTGGCAAAAAAGTAATGTAGATTTTTGTGCACGTGCATATATGCAGGATAAGAAAAGTAGATACTATATTGTTTCTGTTTTGTTAGATACTAAAGTAGATATGAAAGGTGAATCAAAATTTCTTAACTTTTTGAGTTTTTCATCCTGTAATTTATGGTTTTGAGATGTTATAGGCTTGCTCTGTTTTGTGCTTGCCTAAGTTTGAATTTCTTATGCCTTTAAGGCTGAGCAGTTTTATCTCAAAGGCTTGGTTTGGGAAAAGGAGGTATAAGAATGGCTCCTGAAGAAGCATTGGGTGAGATACTTCAGGTAGTGTTCTATTTATGAGCATGTAAATCTAATTTTAATGTGTATTATTCAAATCCTTCTCCATTTCTGAAAATGCAAAGCTCATGTGTTTTTTGTTTAAATTAATATTTTTCTACAATTTGCAAGTTTTCGTATTGTCCACTGTCTGATGTTATGTATTTTTGTTTCTCAAGGTTCCACTAGGTTGTGTTACCCCCTTTTGCGTTGGTGAATGAGTAAGCACGGTATGCTTTTGTTTACCTCTTTTTTCCCTTATTTGTTTTGTTTTCTTGAAGTTATGAGATGTCCCTCAGTCAATTTGCATGTGCAATTATACCTTTGCCTTTCATATATCGTGCTTCTACCTTTGGCCTTAATTAATCATGTTTGTTTTAAATGATTTAAATGATATGCAGGTTTCTTCTTTCATGCTGATATTGCAAACCATTAAATGGTGCTCCCTATTTAATAAACTGTTGTTATTTAGAGATTGAACTGTCCTCTTTACTGTTATTGTCTACTGATATTGTTGCTTCGCTTATTTTATTTTTTTTTAATTTTATTTTAGGCTTCTATTGAAGATTAGACGCAATATCAGTCCGAGACCAATAAAGCACAAACTCAAGCAAAATCTAATGTAATTTATGTATATTTATTTTTAATGTAATTTTGCTTAGTATTTATTAGGAACATAATATGAAAATTGATGTATGTTATTTTTTTTTATTTATTTTAAATGATTTTATTTTGTTTAATATAAGTTCGATTTGCAATCTATTTGGCTATGTTTAAAATCGAACCGAACTGACTATTCATACGCCATTAATTGTATAATTTAATATATTTTTATAATATTATTTTTTAAAATTAATAATATTGTTAATACTATTGCATAATTATTATTTATATAAATTAAAATTTTGATGTAATAATAATAATAATAATAATAATAATAATAAATTAAATAGAAATTAATAATAAAAAATTAATAATTTTTGTGACGGAATATTTTTGTCACTAATATTTCTTTAGTATTTCCTACAACTAATTTAGGTGTTATTTAGCGACGAAATTTTTTCTTTTTAGCGACGAAATTTGCCGTCGCTATTTTTAGCGAATGTTTTATGTTTTAGTCGCAAAATTTCTTCTGACGGCCGGATTAGCGACGGCTAGTCATTTTGTCGCTAAATGTAATTAGCGACCGATTTTATGAAATTAGCGACGGAAATTTCCGTCGCTAATTTCCTATTTTTTTGTAGTGCATGAGAGTAGTTGTCAATTGTTTTTAATTGTTTTTGAACCAGAGAAGCAAAAGGAAGCAAATGCTCAACAAATGCATAAGCCTCTCTCATAGCAGTCAAGGTCAAAGAAAAATGCCCATCATCTGAAAGATAAATGGAGAGTTTATCCAGTGGGAAATCCATTGCCGTGGCGAACAAAACAATGTTCATGACCAGCAACAGTGGTTCCTTAAGAGGGTCAGCGGTGCATATGAGCACATCAATAGCGGGAAGCTCCTTATCCTCCGGCAATCTTTTCGGGAAGATTTGGTGAGAAAGTGGGCGCCATAGATAAGCTTGGGTACAGAGCCAGATAAGAGAAAGAAGTAGCCCAAATAAGAGGGAGGAAGCAGTCATATTTTACTGTTGTGGAGTAACTGCTCTCAAAATTTTAGTTGGTCTATTCTCTTAAAATCGTGTAATTTATGCTCTCTTCCAAATAAGATTAAACTCTGCCATATCAGTATTATAAGGGGTTGATTTCACTCACGGTCATTGAACTTATCACTTATCGTACAAAAATAACCTACTTTTTTTTTCTGACTTAAATGCCACTAAACTTTTAATATTTTTGTAAAAAAGTCACGTAGACCGGAATCCGGTGAGGACTCTCGCCGGATTGATGACATGGCATGCCATGTCATCAACTACATGTCGTTTAACAATATCTCCAACAAATGCTACATCTAAATTAATTTCACTCACGGTCACTCAACTTATCATTTATCGCACAAAAATAACCAACTTTTTCTTTTTCCACCTTAAATGTTACTGAACTTCTAACATTTTTCTAAAAAAGTCATGTATTTACTATTCGTCGCCACGTGTCATATGCCATGTCATAAATCCGGCAAGGGTTCTCGCCGGATTTCGGTTTACATGACTTTTTTGCAAAAATGTTAGAAGTTTAGTGACATTTAAGTCAGAAAAAAAAGTTGGTTACTTTTGCGCGATAAGTGATAAGTTGAGTGACCGTGAGTGAAATTGACCCGTATTATAAGTGATAAAAGGTTTAAAAATATTAAATTTATCTAGTTTAATGCAAACTGTGTGCAAGTTATTAAGCCAAAAAGTTTGATATCTTTTGTTATGCGGTTGAATAGTTAATATAATCACTACAAGAAATTTGCGAAATAGCAACGGAAAATAGCAACGGAATTTGCTGATTTTCCGTTGCTATTAAAAATTAGCAACGGAAAATAGCAACGGAAAAATCCGTTGCTATTTCGGCCGACGCTAAATTTAGCAACGGAATTTAATTCCGTTGCTAATTTAGCAACCGAAATAGCAACAGAAATATATCCGTTGCTAAAAATAGCAACGGAAATATTTTTCCGTTGCTAAAAATAGCAACGGAAATTTATTTCCGTTGCTAAAATTAGCAACGGATAAAGTTTCCGTTGCTATTTTAGCAACGGAAAATAATTTCCGTTGCTATTTTTCGAATTTTATTAAAATAATTGTAATTCACGTAGCAACGGAAAAAGTTTTCCGTTGCTAAAATTAGCAACGGAAAACTAATTCCGTTGCTATTTTAGCAACGGAAAACTCTTTCCGTTGCTATTATTAGCAACGGAAATGGATTTCCGTTGCTATTTTTAGCAACGGAACTTATTTTTCGTTGCTATTTTTAATAGTACAAGATTTATATTATTAGATAAATATAATACGCTAGCAACGGAAAGTTTAATTCCGTTGCTATTTACAATGAAAAAAAAATATTTTTTAAATTAATATATATTTCAAATCCTGTATATATTAATAATGTATGCTTATAGATAATATAATCTCATATACAAATTGTAATACACAATAATTAAAATTCCGAAAATATATTATAATATTATAAAATAAAAATCCGGAAAAACATCACAAAAGTAAATTCAGTATAACATCACTGTAAAGTAAAAACTGATAAAACTGTCACATAATTTCTATACAAATAACGATATATTACAAAAGCTACGTAGGTGGAGGTGAAGGAGGCCGATCTGACTGCGGATCACGATGTGTTGTTGGATGCTGAACCGCTAGCTAGATTAGGAGTGGCATCGGGAATGGTTGTTGGTGAAGGTGATGCTTCTGAACACTGCTGGTGAGGATCTGAATGTGACCCTACAACATGAGATTGGTGCACTTGTACATTTTCATTATCAGTCAATGATAATCTGAGCCTAGGAGGCAGCAATGGCCTCTTCCTTTTGGGTGGCATTTTTCTCAACCTGAAAATCAAAGTAATCATCCTCTGTTTGTAAGACATTAGAATTTTTCAATAGGAAAAAAATATGAATAACCTATGCACAACATAGTCAACGCTATTATTCGCATAGCAATCTCCCCCTGACAGCAAGAAGAGGCATATGGAACATTAATTGTGTTACTTAATGTAACTTTTACTTATAGCAATATATCCGTTGCTATAATAATATCATATCATGGCAGCCTACACAATTCTATTCTGACTTTTGAACACAAAAGAAAAAAAAAATCAAGTACTGGCCTTAATCACAATCCCTGGTCAAACTTACAATAGCATCTACTATAACCTGCAGCAGGGAAAGGGTCCTGTAGGGACTCTCTCATGGACATATAAAGATCCATAAAACTATCTCCAAATAAGATTTCACCTTGCTATTTCTTCTTTTTTAACAAAAAAAAAAATAATGCTAGCCATTTGTTGAGGTAGAGTTAATAGCTCACAGTCCTAACAATAAATTCCAAACATGCCAACTGAAGATCTTAGGACTCACAAACCTCAGAACTCATATGCTGCCAAAGAAAATTAATGTCATTGAACTGAACAATTGAAATAGCAACACACATAATGTAGAATACATTACCTCTTCCTAGATACTGAATTAAATATTCAGCTCATCCAAATAAACAAGCTCAAATTATGATAAGAAATATGCGAAATTGTCATAGAATTAAGAACATGGACAAGTACCTGCTCCTCTTCCTTGGACAGATGCTGGCTAATTGATGTTTGAAGAGCTCCAGTACAAGAAGCTAACTCTATACGATAGCTGGAAAGATAACCTACAATTATAAAACAATATACTGTCAAACTCTTCTATTAGTGCATATAATGAAATTAGAGACATAAAGAAAAGCCATCCTCTAGCAGCATGTTTGGTGATTGCAACAATATTTCAGACATCAGTAGTTAGCCATGATTTAATCTCTTAAGTATAGATCACATGGACCTTAAAATTCCAAGTTACAATGTCAAGGTTGCCTTTTGCACACTTATCTCACTGCCAACAAAATCTCGTTAAATTTATACATTTTTACCTAAATCCAAATATATATCTCCTAATCAACCAGTTCAAAGAACAAATTAAATTACACTAACTAATGGACAAGGCGTGAATGGAAAGGCAAGGAGATTGAAACACTTTGATTAACAAACCAAAAAGTTTGAATGCATAATCAGCAATAGCTACAGTCTAAAAACACTTTCAAAGAAAATGTAAAACTGACAGTTTTATTTCAGATTTCTCATGCTCACCTTTTATTTTTTATTATTTTTTTTACAATGATATTTAAAGTTGGTGGTCACTGTAAATGCCAAAACATATTAAACATGCAGTCAGTCTTAAACAATAGATGCTTAAAATCTCTTCTAATGTGAAAATTACTAGTTTATTGCACTGGGCTTACAACAAGGAACATTAATACCAAATATCTCATGGATCAAGAGTCCCACAACATAGATATCCATTTACGATTTCATTGCAGTAAAGGATGTGACTTCAGTAAATTAATAGTACACATAGCATTTACTATTGGAATTTTTGAACACGTACACAAGAAAATCCAGAGTGTAGTCGTGCTTCGCAAAGAAAAAATAAAGATTACTAAACCGAAGATAGCTTTCATTTCGTTAAACTGAAAATGGGAACTGGAAGTGGAAGTGGAACATACCCTTTTTTGCTAAAGATTTGCTATATTAAGATCTGATCACAGAAAGAAAAGAGAAGAGCCATTCTCTTTGCTCTTCTTTATTCCTCTTCGGAACTGGAGATAATCACTGGAGATCAAATCAAAAACAACAGTGAAATGAAAAATCTTAAACAATAAAAAGAACGGGAGAAACATCAAATTTTTATTAAAGAGAAAAGTTCAAAATTGAAAAACGAATGCATTGATGTCTGTAAAAAATACTTACCCGTAATCAGTGGGGGGGCGAGGCAGTGGGGGAGCAGCGGTGGGCTGGTCTGATGATTCTGTACTGTGGGGTAACGGCGACGTCAGAGATCGGTGGAGCAACGGCGTCGTCCGAGATTGGGGGAGCAGAGGGCAAGGCGGTGGGGGAGAGGAGTCGGCTCAAGGGATCGGGGGAGCGGTCGGAGATCGGGGGAGGCAGTGGGGGAGCAGCGGTGGGCGGCGTCTGAGATAGGGGAAGCAGAGGCGGCGATGGAGATATGAAGGAGAGGGGTCGGCGCAAGGGATAGGATGAAAAAGAAATGAATAAAAACAGGATACTAAAATCTGAATTAACCCTAAGATTTAGCAACCGAAATGAATTCGGTTGCTATCGTTGACTTATTAGCAACCGAGTATTAGTACGGTTGCTATTTTCGCATGATTTAGCAACCGTTTTACAATTCCGTTGCAAAGTTACTAAAAAATAAATAGCAACCGAATTATTTTCGGTTGCAAAACGTTCCAATATTAGCAACCGAAAATTATTCGGTTGCTATTTCTTTAAAAATTAGCAACCGAAATATTTCGGTTGCTATTTTTGGAACTTCAGCCAATATTAGCAACCGAATACAATTCGGTTGCTATTTCTCACAAATTAGCAACCGAAAATTTTCGGTTGCTATTTTTGGAACCTTTAGCAACGGCTAATTGATCCGTTGCTAAAGGTATCGATATTAGCAACCGAATTTAATTTCGGTTGCTATTTTATGCCCATTTAGCAACGGTTTTTAATATCCGTTGCAAATTATTGTTAATTATAAAATTATAGCAACTGAAATAATTTTCGGTTGCTAATTGTTTCAATTTGTCCATATTTGCTATGGCTAATTTTCTGCATTTAGCAACGGAAAAAAATTTCCGTTGCTATTTTTCGCTCCAAGTTTCCCCGTGCCATATTTAGCAACGGTAAAGACCTTCCGTTGCTAATAACCGTTGCTTAATTTCCGCGCCAAACTTTCCCTCCACTTTTAGCGACCGAAAATATGTCAAAAAATTTCCGTTGCTATATAAGAAAAACATGACCGAAAATAGCAACGGAAATTTTTTTCCGTTGCTATTTAGCAACGGAAATGATTTTCCGTTGCTATTTAGCAACGGAAAAAATTTCGTTGCTATTTTTCCGTTGCTATTTCACAAATTTCTTGTAGTGAATCTTTAAACACCTTGCCCTCACAGCAAAACTTTTTTCTTTTTTTTTTTCAAAACAAAAATTAGAATCGTTTGTTAGGTTGTGCTTAGAGTTCATTGAGAGCTTTATATTGTCTTTTAGAATTTTCCAACTCCAAAGATATTTTTGTCAATCAATTGCAAATTTATCTAAAAATAAGACTATTAATCTATACATAAATATTTAACAAGTTATTAATTATTATTACAATATTAACTAGATTGAAGGATAAAATTATACGCATATAATTAATAAGATAACATTAAATAATGATACATATTTCTTGTAGCATAGAAACACATTGCGGAAGCGTTTACAAGGATCTCGTTTGTTTTATGTCACTGGCCTGACTTTTATTCGCATGAGGGATAAGAGCAGCTATTTCACAACCTAAAAGCTCCTGAAAGATTAAAACAAAAAAATGTGAGTGGGAACAAGCAGCCTTGCGGCATATACGTTTTCTCATTACCAAATACTGAGATCTCTCGTCTATTTATAGAGATCCTAAAAGCTAAAGACCTATCTCTAGTTTAACTTAGACTCTTTCTGAGATATGATTTGGTAAAGCTAATCAGATTAAATTAGTTAATTCTATCTGAATTGGACGTTCATCCATATTAGAGTCATGGGTACACTTAAAATCTATCATCTCCCACTCGCATATGACGGAACGAATTCCAATCTTAATCTTCAGTTATACTGGCAGATAGATTGTGTGATCAGCATACCTTGAAAGCACTAGTGCAAAACACCTGTTAGGGATATATAGCATCTCGAAAAAATGTGGTCCTCCTTTTCATATATGCCTAACCCTAGATGGCCTTCTCACATTCACTGTTTTAACTCATGATCTCATAAAATAATTTTCGTGTTCACTATTATGTCTCTACTCATAGAAACTATAATAGGCATGCCGGTGAACCACGAAACAATTGAATGTGATCAAAAAGCTATCTTTCCCTCTTACTGTATGCCATCCATTATGATTCAACTCGCATTTTTAGCTAGATCCTTCAGGCCTAAATTTTTTCCGTACCTCTTGGAATCTAACTAAGCTAGCCACATTGAACCATACTTCAGGGATAAGTTAAGGGTTCTAAAGGTAAAATTATAAATAGGGTCTCACAATAGTGAAAGTTAAGATCAATAATATTATTAAATTCCCATCCCTTTGATCATTTAAGCACACACGGTATAAAATATGTGTTATGGTGTTCTTTCCTTTCCTTAAAAGAGCGCATGTCTCATATTTTAAAAATGTATATATAAAACACCATACAGAAGCTAGCGTAAGGTTGCAATGCACCGAAACACTCAACTTTAATCCGCTTACTTAAGGACTACTTCCATACAATCCTTATTTGGATCTCAATCCAAAGCATACAACAGAAAATAAGTTTTAGTGAGGTTAAAAATGTAAATAAAGTATAACTAAGGGTAAAATAGTAATTGTGTAAAAAGGGAGGACATAAATGGAATTAAGGAAAAAGAAAGGACATGGATGGAATTACGGTAAAAGTGGGGACATAGATGTAATTAATAGAAAAGTTAAGGGTAAGAATGGAAACCAAGGAAAAAGAGTAAGGACAAAAATGTAATTAGAGAAATAGTAAATTTAATAAAAGGATTTAAATGTAATTAGTGTATAATGAGGTTTAATGCTTAATTATGTGGTTAATTTAGTGGATTAATTGATCAAATAATAATAATATAGTTGATAGAATTAAGTAGTATAGTTAATTGAATAATTAGATCTAGTGGAAATTTATGGATTTGTAACCACAACTGGGCATATTAATGCCCAGCACGTAGTTGTTTTGACTGCGTGTAGGTACGCGTTAGGTCGGAGCAACATACCTCAGTCCGGTTGGAGCAAGCACCGAAGAAGGATTGAAAGCTATATTTTGTATGATTTGGAATTTTGTATTGGCATGTATATAAAGATGGCATTTAACTATGTAATGGTTTATACAACTTTATGTATGTGAATGATGTGACTTCATGGATGGATGTTTTAGACTGTGAATGGTATGCTAGTGATGATATATTGTTGTGCCCTTGCCGGGGCTGTGGAGTTTGAGATTTGCAGGTTGGGTAGTGAGAAATATTAGCCGTTATACTATCGAAATTTTGACTAAATGAATAGTAACTTAAGACAGTTATAGGTCAATCGGCAATTAAGTTAATAAGTGAAAATGTTAAGTGAAATTGTTAAGCGAATTTGTTAAGTAAATTGAATGATCAAGTGAATAAAAGTTTTAAGTGATGAAAAAAAAATTTAGCCACAATTGGCATTAAGTTTAGATTGACCTTTAAACGAGCATGGTAATCGTACAGTATATTTTAGGTCGGCAGTATATGTATAGGGTATTAGGGTGTTACATTTATTTTGGTATCAGAGCATGGTTTAGGTGATTCTAAGATCGGAGTGGGGATTTACTAAGTGAATGTATATACATGCCAATGGAAGTGAATATTATCTTATGGTACTAATGTATGCTTGCTCCTTGTTATAGTGTATAATGGCATTCGACCGAAGTTATAGTGTGGATGATGGTGAGAGTGGGGCTTTAGCCAGTGTCGGTCCAGCCGAGGCTCCACAGCAGCAGGCGACATCTTCGGTAACTCCTCCACCACCTCCTCCACTGCAAGCTGAATTTCTAAATACAATAGCGAATTTTATTCAGCATCACATACGAATGGAACAGGCCCAACAGCCACCAGTACCAGTGCAACCACCTGCTCCACCTCAGAGAAAACCTATTTTGGAGCAGTTGAAAAAGATGGGAGCTGATTACTTTTATGGTCGTGATCCGATGACACCTGAACAAGTAGAGGAGTGGTTATTTAAGATAAAGAGGTTGTTTGAGATATTGCACAGCCCGCCCGAGTAGATGTTTGAGGGGACCATTGCCTTGTTACAGGTTTTAGCTTATTTCTGGTGGGATTCAGTGAGGAAGCATACTCCCGCAAACTAGTTGACATGGGAGTATTTTTTAGACCAGTTTGAAAAGAAGTATGTTGGAGCGAAATACAAAGCTTCAATGCAAGATGCCTTTTGGAAATTGAGGCAGGGTAACATGACTGTGGCAGAATATGAGAGAGATTTTGAATGACTCAGTACCTATCTTGATGATGTTTTGAGGACAGAGGATAGATTGATGGAGAGATTTGAGTAGGGTCTCCATAACTGCATTAAACAGATAGTTGGAGTGTAACACCCATTCCCGATTACACAGCTAGCACAACTAATGGAGTCGAGAACAGTCGTTACACGGCAATTACTTCCTCTTACATAAACATAATCTAAACACATACAAAGAATCCATGCAAATAAATTTTTGCTTCCATCACATTCACATGCGACTGATCGTCTATACTCATCATACACTTGCTCATACATTCATGCTTACACACACACACTTATACAAGCTTAGATATTACAGGCTTGGTTACTTAATACATTACACACTTTATGCTATCCAAAATAATAATTACATAACACAAAACACAAGTCTACCCAAAAACCAACGCTATCAGCAACCCTAGTGTGTTGACTTTTGCCAATGCGGGACTGTCCTTCAAATCACCTTGCTTCGGAACCTACACGGATTAAGAAAAACCCGTGTTAAGCAATAACGCTTAGTGGGGAACAATACAACATATATACACTTATATTTCACAGCATGTAAATTGTTTGAGGCTGATATTAATCTTTAGGCTTCACATTCAGTATATGCATACATTTATGTGTTACATTCATCATTGCTTTGCTATACTTAACAAATATACACTTTAATCGTGCTTCTACAGTCATGCCTTATTAACACACATCAGCTTGCACATAATATTGTTATGACATCCACACATCTTGATTTCACACACATATATACTCATACTGAAGAATCACATTCGCATAATCGCATCACATGACAAATCTTAACACATCACATTCACATTCTCATATTATAACATTCTTATATGGTCACATTATTATCATTAGCCTTGCCTGCAACTCAAAAATGCGGATAACGGGTATCACATTAGTACCCTGAGGTATAGTAAATTCAGTGTATCCGTGAATACTCACATTCACATTGGTACCCTAAGGTACAGTAAATTTAGTGTATCCGTGGATACTCACATTCGCATTGGTACCCTAAGGTACAGTACAATCAACTTATTCAATGTTTTCACATTGGGGAATCCAGCAAGGATTCATATCGCATTGTGATTCCAGAGGAATCGGACGCATTGGGCTGCAGCAGTTAGACCCTATAGGCATGCCTATCTATCCACTACTTGAATCGTAGGCTAAACATTATTAATTCCAGTTATTTGTTCAATTACTCTGATACTAACAATATGTTATTACACATGAGTATAATAACATGCTTCATCAATTACGCATATTTATGAGTTATTAGAATAACTCACATTCATACAGTAGTAACAACCACCTTATCAATTCACCAAATAATTTATAAATAAACGTAAAATAATATATAAGTTATTGAACAACTTCATTAATCATGTAAATATATCCACCATATTGGTTCATTTGATCAAACGTTACCTTATTCATATCATAACGCATAAAGCAATGTAGTATAAACTGTAATTTACACATTCACATGGCTTATCAAGCAAGCCCACATTCGTCAATCACATACATTTATCATACTTAATCATAGCATTTGACACATAATAATCCACATTTACTTGTCTCATACACTTCATCTTGCTTAGTCATAATGTTTAGCATATGGTAATCCTTAATAAATGATGTATAATTGATTGGATTATTATACATACATGCTTATAACATTTGGCCAAGTCTCATTGTTCAATATGCAAAACAGAGGTACCTCACGGTGACAACCAATTTGGTTGTGACCGTGACATACTTCAAGCTCTCAAAACAGAATGCAAACTTGCATACCTCACGGTGACAATCAATTTGGTTGTCACCGTGACCTATGCAAAATTGCCAAAACATAGTTGTGTTCACACACTCTTCATTCACAATCCCACATAACTATACACCTTCATATAGCTCATAGTCATTTCATAGATCTTTATAACATTAACATACAAGTATAAGTTCCATGCCACTCCACTACTTCACATTACACATTAATTTATAAATAAATACACATACACATGACTTAACAAGCAATCTACATTCATTTATCTCACTAGAGTTTACACATTATGATTCTCACAAAGCATTATTATTCGCATAGATTTATACCGTAGTGTAAGTTAACATACTCTAGTACATAGGTTTACATCGTGCTCACATTTCCTTATATAGATTCACACTATAGGTTCAATTTAATGTTGTTAGATTTAACAAGCTCATCTACCAAATATACACTCCATCATACTTATTCATAGGCTCAATACAACATATTTCAATCATGTTTACATTTAATTCTATAATTAAACTACTATGGCATATCATCATTTATATGTAATTTCAATTGCAAAACATTCATATACTCATCTCATAATGTTAGACATGAGTTGGACAAGCTATAAGAACTTGTAGTGAAGTTCGGGTGCATTTTGTGAAGAAAAATACCCTAAATATACACAATTGGGAAGGGTCACAGTGGCAATGAGTTTGTTGTGACTGTGAGGTTTAATTACATGCAATTCTACCTTGTCTCGGCATTGGTCACGGTGGCAACCATTTGGTTGTGACCGTGACATACTAAAATGAAGCAAAATAGAAGCAAAACTCAGGACTGCTTCACTACCCGTTTTTGTTCAGCCTAAACCGACATGTAAACGACCTTTTTAGGCAAAACTTCCTTCTTAACATTTGCTCCTTAGGATGTTGTCTTTCATATAGGACATTTCAGGTCATTTAGACTTATAAAACATCAGTTATGAATCAAACAATACAGATTGTTCCAGTGAACCAGCCAAGGTAGAAACTCGTCTGTTTTTTCCATTTTTAGGTGTCTTAGAGCCAAAATTAGCTCATAGTCATTTCATGACTTTTGTAGGTATGAGAGTCATGGTTCAAATGGCGTAACAATTACTCAATTTGGATTCTCAACATCTAGTTATGACCAAAACACTACACGGAGGTCTGGTGACATATAAACAGAAGTTTTCCCTAACTAGGGTTCATACTTTAATTGAACTCATATCAATTCAATCATCAGTTTCAACACAAATCAACCATATCTTTCAAGTACACCATCTTTCAATTGTCACATAATAAACTAATTTACACACACATAACAATAGTTAGTTCCCAAACCTTCTCACCTTAGCTCCTTATAAGTCACTTAGTCTCTTGATCAATCACCTTCTCCTTTCCTTTGGTTCCTTCACTTCCTCAACTACAATTCCAAATCCAATTTCCAGAATTGGATACCAAGTATCAATTCCAATTCAACCGACAGAGAAAGGGTAGAAGTAGAAGAACAATTCAATAATTAAGCACTTACCTTGCTAAAGTAGAACCTTAGCAATCCAATACATCATCTATCTTCAGCAGAATTCTTATGATAATCACTTAAGTAATATCTTCCGAATTGAAAGGAAGAAGATGAGTATTTGGAGAGGGTTAATTCAGAAATGCACATGTAAGAGTGAGCTTTCTCTTCCCATAATGAGGTGTAAATACTGCATGCAATAAGTTAAGTTGGCAATGCCATAGCCGGACACATGGATTCCATTATAATCCCTTAATCTTCACTAACAGAAATCTGGATTCCATTAACACTAATTAACCACACTTAATCCTAAGCATGCACAATTCCACTTTAGCCACTTATAATTATTTTAGTTACTCAATTAAGTCCTTATTTCACTTTCATTTGAGTTCTGAATCACATACTCTTCAATTTCACTTTATCCATTTACCACAATTAATCCAATATTCTACTAGGGTACAATTCAGGCTATTACATGGAGGCCAGAGACATCCGGATTTGAGATTATTAGTGGCAGCTGCTATTAAAGTTGAGGTAGCACGGATAGATGAAGCTAATAGACAAACTCAATTCCAAGAGAAAAGGAAATCGGGTCAATCTAGTGGTACTAGTGGACAGAGTAAGAAATCAAAAGGGCCTACTTTTTCACAGAATTATGTACCAGTAACTGTTGGTCATAATCAACAAAATCCATCTAGTGGAAACGTTCCAGTTACTTCAGCGGCTATTGTACAAAAGGATCAAAACAGAAGTGCTATACCTACTTGTGAGAATTGTAATAAAAGGCATCCTGGGGAATGCTGGAGAATAACCGGAGCTTGTATTAAATGTGGATCTATGGAACATTTCTGGAGAAATTGCCCAAGAACTCAATTAGCAGCAACCATACCTACTCAAAAGTCGAGTGCTGCTTCTCATGGAAGAAACAGTAAAAGCAAGCAGGAATGGTCAAATGCCCAAGTGTATGCTGTAAAAGCTAAGGAAGACTAGAACGCTTCAGTGACATTCAGTGGTAAGATTTATAAACATTGAGTTTTTATATGTTGGTAAAGTATAGTTATTGATGCATGCGATAGATAAATTTCGAGGACAAAATTTTCTTTTTAGTGGGGTAGAATTGTAGCGGTCCATATACTGGTCTAGAAGTGTCAGTGCATCATTACAGTGTTTTGATGATAATCGCAGCATCGAATAGTGTAATGAGTGATATTGCCAGTGTTAAAGTTTAGTGTTAAGTGTGTCGGAAGTATAGCAATTCCGGGATTGGTAATCCCGGGGCAGCTATGCGGCGAACCCAGCTGTCATTTTTCAAAAAATGTATTATTTAACAAAAATGATATGTGGGCCGTCAGGAGTCTAGTGGTAAAATTTGAGCTGAAAATGGAGTCAAATAGGCCTCCGAAAGTCATTCTGAAGTTGGCCTCCGGTTCGGTTCAAATTAAACCGAAATTTGACCGAGGTTTGACTGAACTATTAAAAATGGTTATTTTTCTCAAAAAGGTGTAGTGAAATAAGAGTAATGGCTTATAATAATTTTTTGTAATTTTTGACAGCATTAGAATTGAATTTTACGGCAGAATAAAAAGTGATTGAATTAGACCGGTTTGGTGCCCAAATGGACTCCGATTGAGTTAAAAATTTGCAGGAAGGCTATTTTGATATTTTAAGAATGATGGAATTGGTTAAAAGTGAAAATAAGGTGAGTAACATATAGATGCTTTGAAATAGTGCAAATGAACTGAAAAACTGAAATTTTGGTTCAAACCGGTTGGAATGATTCGATTCATTTTCACACTATATAAAGCAGCAAGTGGCCATATTTCTCTAGAGAAATCTGCTCTCCGCCGCCTCTCTCTTCTTCCTTCCAAACCGTATGTTATTTCTCATTTTTTCCTCAACTTTCTTCATTTCTTCTTTAATATTTCCCCAAAAATCTAGCCTCCTAAACAAATATCAGTCCTCTACAACCTAATAGAAGTGATTGGAGTTCATTTGAAGTTTTAAAAGTTGGATTTTTCAAGTGTTCAAAGGTTAGGGTTCATTTTGAGGTTATCAAGGTGAGGAGGAGTTTTCTCAAGCCAAAGTGAAGGAAAAGGAATCTTAACGGTGTTTAGAGCAAGAATTTGAGGTTTGTGGTTACAAAATCCCTTTATTTCCATTATTTTAAGTTGAATATTAGGTTATGTTTAGGTATAAGTGAGTAATTTAGGCATGATTAATTAAATCTAACTTGATAATCATGATTAGTGGGCTTAAATTAGTGTATAAACATGCTTAGATTAAATTAAAACACATTGGTATAAAATCCCTAAGGTAGGCCAAATAGTAACTCAAGAAATTCATAATGTATATATGAGTTTTATGGCATATAAATGATGGTTATAATGTATATAACATGTGTAATATATAATGGAATAGTTAAAAGATTGAAAAACAAACTTAATGAAATTATATAAGTTTGGCCGAATTGATTATTAAGAAAATTAATGGGATATGTTGTGTAATATGGCTTGTAATTGGTATTTATAACATGTATAACATGTAAAGAGAATGATTGAGTGATTGAATGAAATTATAGTGCAAGATATGAAAATGTGTCATTTGGGCCGAATGGTATACAGACATATATTATGTGTATTTTGATGATATATCTCATTTAATGGCATATAATGGCTAAACAATGATAAATGAGTGTGTATGTAAAGTGGTAAGTGAAAATGAAGTGCATGTTAAAATATGTGTGTTGGCATAATATGATATTTATATGAACTTTGATGAATTATTGCCCTTAGTAATTGTCTTGTAGTGAAATCTAGTTCAGGATATATATGGCTAGCCATAGGGACGTCAGTGTAAGCCACAGTGGCAAGTCATCGCGACTTAGAAATTTAGACCAATGATGGTTTATATGTCAGTGTAGTGTAAAATGTATGTATAGAGTCGTCGGAGTGTAATTTGGCACACTAGTGCCACTCCAACACTACCGAAGTGTAATTTGGCACACTAGTGCCACTCCGATACTACCAAAGTGTAATTTGGCCCCCTAGTGGCCACTTCGGTGGGTTAGAGCTATAGAGACCAGTCCCACATATCCAGTTTAGTGATAGCTACTGGGTGTTACTAGGGACAAAGTTGAAATAAATTGATTAAAAAGAGATTTATTCATAAAATATAGTGAATAAGAGAAAAGAAAGGACTAATTTGAAGAAAATAAAAGTTTAAGGGCTAAAATGTAATTTACCATTAAAATGTGTGATTAACGGGTAATATATATATATGTTATAAAATAAAAAGTGAATAATTGTGGAGGTATAATTAGTAAATAGCATAATTGTAACTAAGATGAAAAGAAGGGCAATAACGTAATTTGATAATAATATAGGGGCATTTTGGTAATTATGTAATTGAAGTGATTAAGATAATAATAAATAAGAAATTAAGTGAAAACAAGATTAAAATGATAGAAATAGAAAATTTGAGGGTAAAATTATAATTATGTACTTAATGGGTAAAAATAGTGTTAAATAGGTGAAAAGTGTAATTAAAAAGGATAATTATGTAAATGAGTGAAAATGTAGGGACTAAACGGTAATTTTACAATAAGTTGGTAAAAAGTAGTAAAGTTAAGTAAAAAGTGTAAAGGTAAGGGTAATATGGTAATTTTGGTAAAATATGAGGTTAAAATGGTAATTTAGTGTAAAAGTGATAAATTAGGGACCTAAATATAATTTGGTAAAATTTTAAGGTTAAAAGTGAAAATTTGAAGTAAAAAGGGTATTTTGGTAATTAAAGAAGTTATTAAGGGGTAAAAGTGGAAAATAAGTTTTAGTGAGGTTAAAAATGTAAATAAAGTATAACTAAGGGTAAAATAGTAATTATGTGTAAAAAGGGAGGACATAAATGGAATTAAAGAAAACAAAAGGACATGATGGAATTACGGTAAAAGTGGGGATATAGATGTAATTAATAGAAAAGTTAAGGGTAAGAATGGAAACCAAGGAAAAAAAGTAAGGACAAAAATGTAATTAGAGAAATAGTAAATTTAATAAACGGATTTAAATGTAATTAGTGTATAAGGAGGGTCAATGCTTAATTATGTGGTTAATTTAGTGGATTAATTGATCAAATAATAATAATATAGTTAATAGAATTAAGTAGTATAGTTAATTGAATAATTAGATCTAGTGGAAATATATGGATTTGTAACCACCACTAGGCATATTAATGTTTAGCACGTAGTTATTTTGACTGCGTATAGGTACGCGTTAGGTCGGAGCAGCATACCTCAGTCCGGTTGGAGCAAGCACCGAAGAAGGATTGAAAGCTATATTTTGTATGATTTGGAATTTTATATTGGCATGTATATAAAGATGGAATTTAATTATGTAATGGTTTATATGTATTTATGTATGTGAATGATGTGATTTCAAGGATGGATGTTTTAGACTGTGAATGGCATTGTAGTGAATGATATATTGTTGTGCCCTTACCGAGGCTGTGGAGTTTGAGATTTGCAGGTTGCGTAGTGAGAAATATTAGCCGTTATACTGCCGAAATTTTGACCAAATGAATAGTAACTTAAGACAGTTATAGGTCAATCGGCAACTAAATTAATAAGTGAAAATGTTAATTGAAATTGTTAAGCGAATTTGTTAAGTGAATTGAATGATCAAGTGAATAAAAGTTTTAAGTGATGAAAAAAAAATTAGCCACAATTGGCATTAAGTTTAGATTGACCTTTAAACGAGCATGGTAATCGCACAGTATATTTAAGGTCGGCAGTATACGATAGGGTATTAGGGTGTTACAACGTTCCTCATACGTTCAATTTTTCTGGCTTCTTATGACATACATCTTTGCTAAGAAACTGATTCTTGGCAATGGGGTTATCTATGGGTTTGCAGTTTTGCATATTAAATCGTTCAAGGTTTTTGCTAATATATTTCTCTCGAGAAACAGACAACAATCTTCTCAAACAATCTCTTGAAATCTTAATTTCAAGAATATAATATGCTTAACCCATATCTTTTATCTCAAAGTTGAACGATAACCAATTTTTTATTTCATTTACGTACTATTTATCATTTTTAACTTTTAAGTATGTCGTCTACATACAATGCCAAAATGACAAATTCACTTTCAGAGCTTTTACTTTGAGCACAATGATCTTTTTCAATCATGTTGAATACATTCGACATGATTCTATGATGAAGTCTCAAGTACCATTGTATTGAAGACTGTTTAAGACCATAAAATGAACTCATTAATCAGCAAACCCTATGTTCGCTGCCTTTTTCGATGAAACCTATAGGTCGTTCCATCCAATTCTCCATTGAGAAAAGCAGTCTTCCATCCATTTGATGCAGCTTTAGGTCTAAACTTGCCACTATAGCAAGAATTAAGCTTATGGACATAAATCTTACAACAGATTAGAAAGTCGCCTCATAGTCAATCTCTTCCTGTTGTGTAAACCCCTTAGCGACTAGCTGAGTTTTATATCTTTTGATACTTCTTTCAGCCTTTCGCTTCACTTTGAGAATCCATTTATTCTCAATTTGTGTCCTTCCAGTAAATCAACTAGTTCTCAAACATGGTTTGATCTCATGGATGCCATTTCTTCTTCCATTGCTTTAATCAATTTTTCCTTAAATTGGCATGAAAAAGCCTTTTGAATATTTTTATGCTCTTTCTTGTCTTGTGGGGTAACCAAAAGGACTTCGTTCAAGCCTTCGATTTTAAATCGTTGGCATGGAACACTATCTTTTTAGATTTTTTGCAATTCTGAATCTTGATAAACATGTCTCATATATTCATCGTGATTCACAATTCTCCCACTGGAGTCAGGAATTCTATATTCTTTCCTCCCACTGGAGTGAAGAATACTCCCATTTAAATTAAGTCTCGAACATCCGTATCGTTTGGAGGATGAGTGTCTTAACCTTCTTTCTCTAAATCCCTCCCACTCGGATGGAGTGATCTTGATGATTCCTTTTCCTGAGATTAATAGAAAGTGAAATCTTAATTCATTTCGCCCAACTTTGGAAATCAAATTGAGGTATCATGGACGTAAGCATTATAACCCAAAGGTTGTAAATGGCTTAGATCAGCATATTGACCAGTCCACAACTCAAACGTTGTGTTAGTGACAGATTTTGAGGGCACACGGTTCAGAACATATGCGGCAGTCAATAAAGCATCTTCCCAACAGGAGATAGGTAAATTTGCCTCTACCATCATAAATCTAACCATATCTAGGAGAGTCCTATTTCTCCTTTCTGCAACACCGTTTTGTTTTGGATTTATAAAAATGAACAACTGATGTTCAATCACATTTTCATCACATAAAGCTTTAAATTTATCTTTAAGATATCACCGACCTTTGTCAGTTCTTAAAGTTTTAATCTTTTTGTCTAATTGATTCTCAACTAAAATCATATAAGTCTTGAAGAAACTCAATGCTTCTGACTTGTGATAAATCAAATAGACATGACCATACTTAGTACAGTCATATTTAAATGTGATAAAATAGTAGATCCCATGCCTTGCCCTCACATTCATTTGACCACATAAGTCAGAATGAACTAACTGCAATGGAAATTTAGCTCTAGTACCTTCTTCAAATGATTTTCTAACTAGTTTTTCCTTTTAGGCAATGCTCATGCGTGGGCAATTCAACCTTATTTAATTCACATATTAAACCTACTTTGACTGATCGACTCATTCGATTTTATCCAATATAATTTAATTTAGCGTGCCATATTTTCACATTGTTCTCATAACTATGTGAAAAATAAGAAATTAAAGTAAAAATTAGTTTTACTCAAATATTCATAGTACACATCCATAATAATAAAATCATTAAGGATATGACCAAAACCATAATAAATATCATTCAAGCATAAGCGTACACTATCATTCTCAAAATGTAAATTGAAAACAAATTTCAATAAAGCAAGAATAGAAATAGAACACTTAACAAAGGTATCTTGATCCCTTGTTATATGGTCCATTGGGTCTGAATCTATCACCTAGAAATAATGAAATTCAGAACTGGATACATAAATTTCACTCACTCTTGAGTCAGAATAGTGTATCTTTTTAGGCATAATGCAGTCTCTTGCATAGTATCCTTTCTGTTGGCAACTGAAACATTTCACTCTTGAATTGTTTACCTCATTTTTGCCTTTGGACCTTTCGTGATTCTATTCCTTTTTCTTTTCCAGCTCTCGAGCCTTTTCTTTGTCCCTTCTTTTGAAGCTTCTTTTATTGTTCTAGTTAGAACTTATTAATACCAGAACGGGACTGTGCCATATGCACTATAGTATCGACCTTAATATCTACCATACGGTCCCCTTTCAAGCTCCAAATGACGAACGACATCCTCAAATGTCTTTATGTTGTCCATTTGAGTTAGTTGCATCTTCACATGCTACCAACTCTTGGGCAAGGAATAGATAACAATTTGGACCTGCTACTCGTCAGTCAATTTATGACTAAGTTCACTGAACTCACTTATTCTTTTCCATCTCTCTTAGAAGTTTTCGCATCAAATAATTAGACTTTTTTTGATCTGTATCAAATTTGATCATTGATGATCGAAACTTAGTTAGAGACATGTCTCTGAACTTTTCTCGCAAAGCGATTCACAGATCCATTGCATTTTGATACTTGCGGAATTGCTTAGTGATGTCATCATATTTTTTTTACTTAGTTAGATGATTTGAGCAGTGAAATTCTTCTTTTTTCATGCCATATAGGCATCTCAGTCCTGTTTATGATGGGTTATTTTGACATCTTTAGGTTCATCCATAACCGAACTTGAGGGTTCAAGAGTCTCTTGCTCTTCAAGCACATATTAGATCTTCGTATTCCATATTTCATAATTGTCACCATTTACCTTAACATCTTTATTAAGTTTGGCAACAATTGATTTGGAAGTAGTATCCATTAGGATCTTTTGATCTTAAATGAAATAATATGGCACATATTTAAGGGAGATAAGGCAGCACATGCAATTTACTACGCATCTCAAATAATAACCTAGTAAAATTTTCTATTAGGCTCAAATTCGAAAAGACTACTTATAGTATCCAATTACCCTTTAAGTCCTAATGTCCAACGTTACATGTTAAAATTTCATGCATAGTAAATCTGAATTATTAGATTATTAAGTTCTCAAACTTATGAGGAGATTTTTATTAAGTCTCAACTTAATAAGTATGCAATTATTTTTCTCATAAAATATTGCAAGGCAATTAATAATTAAAAAAAAATACATTTATTATAAAGTTAAATACCATTATGATAAATAAACTCATTTATTTAACTAATAAATAAAATTCAATAATTCCAAAATAAGGCACTCATGTCAAATATTAATAGAAAACATAAATCCAATTTAACAAAAATAAACGCCAACTTAAATTGACACTTATGTCAACTATTTTAGAAGTTTAGATTTCATAAAATCTTTTGTAGCTATTAGGATTATTTTTTTGACCGATTTCATCAATTCATCACTCAACTCATAAGTTCGTTGATGAAACTATGGACGATGCACGCTCCGTCCATTTTATAATACCATCATAGATTTTTAGTGTTGCTTCTCAACACTTTCTTTTTGGCAACTCGAACCAAAATTCTATTTCAAACTCAGACCACCAATTCAAATGCACTCTTGCATTTGTTCTCACATATGTACATTATGATGCACTATTGCATCAATATCATCAGCTCAAATCTTCTTTCGCATTCTCATGTTGCTTATTTATTACACTCTTGCATTTCTTCAAACAACTTATGCGTAATTTAAAGAAGATTTAGTGTCCATATTTAACATTTCTGTAACATATTACAGAAAAATTTATACACTCATATATAAATACACATAATTGAAACACATTTCAATCAATAAGAAAGGACAAAACCTCAAAAATTTTTCAAAATATTTTTAAGAAATTTTTGAAAGCAGAAAACACATTTTCTACACCTTTTTATAATATGTTGAAATTTTAAAAATTAAAATTTAATTTTATGGTCATCAAAAAGTTTTGAAAAAAATGACCAAATAATCAGAAATAATTTTAAAAAAATATTTGACAAAAATCGGAGCTGAAAAGGTGGTTGGAAATGACCACACGCGCCGACTGGGGAAGTGTAGACGTGCCTCATGCGCATCAAGCACCATCACACGCCTCCCCCTCCGTTCTGCCACTTGGCAACACCACATAATGTCACGTGTCAAACATGCCACGTGTTGAAACCCTATTGGTCCACCTAGAGAACACGTGGCATCAGGTGACATGTCATCGTGACACCTATCAGACACGTGGCGTGTTCCCATTCTGCCACGTGTCAGTGATGTCACATCATCAGTAACACGTGGCACAACCTGAGTTTTTCATGTGTTACACCCTGGTTTAGCCACGTGTCCAACCCCCCCCCCCCCCCATATGCTACGTGGCATGGCCTCTGCCATCCATGTGGCGATTCGCCATTAGGCCACGTGTCCGCTGTGACACATCACTACTGGCACGTGGCATCGCACGTGTGAGCCACCGTCCACGCACACGCACCAGGCATATAGTGGCGCGTGTGATACACGTGCCTTCTTCCCGACGGATTCTGGCGCTCCGGTTTCGACCGGTGGGGTCTTTTTGGGGTCTGTGATTTCAATGGTGAGGTCAAAAATTAAAAATCCCAACTTCTAACTTAGCGTTTTGAACATTCATTTTTGTCCTATCGAATCGCAGTGTACACATACACAATTTTCGAGCCGCAATATATACACATATATATTATTTACACAAAAAAATAAATTTTTGTTGTGTTTCATGCATCATAAATCTAATAATTTTACACATAAAATTTTAGATTTATTTAGCCACATGTCAGGACGCAAAAACAACGGCTCTGATACCAATAAAAGATAATATTATACGCATATAATTAATGAGGTAACATTAAATAATGATACTTACCTCTTGTAGCGTAAAAATACATTGCGGAAGCATCTATAATGATCACGTTTGTTTTTTGTCACTGGCCTAGCTTTTATCCACATGCGGGATAACAGCAGCTATTCCACCACCTAAAACCCCCTAAAAGATTAAGACAGAAAACTGTGAGTGGGAACGAGAAGTCTTGCGGCGTATACATTTTCTCGTTACCAAATACTGAGATCTCTCATATATTTATAGAGATTTTAAAAGTCAGACAACTATCTTTAGTTTAACTCAGACTATTTTTGAGATAGGATATGATAATGTTAATCAGATTGAATTACTTAATTATATCTGAATTGGACGTTTATCTATATTATAGTCATAGGCGCACCCAAATTCCATCGCAGATAAACAAATCCCCTAATTATGACTTATATAATATATATTAGGCAATGTAAATTAATATGCCTTTTCATAATACCAGTTTTCACGTAGGCGCTATGCACGTGACTGATGTTTTTGACTAATATTTTTTAAGTAAATTATATTGTTATATTATAATTTCAAAGTGATATATATATTTTTTAAATATGTGTAATTTATAAAAATTTAATGTTATTTAATATTTGAAATTATTTTATTTTAACTGTTAAGATTATCTTTTTAAAATTATTTTCTCTTTTAAAAATTTTTAAGGAGGATTGAAAAAATTATATTTTTTTTATTGAAGGCAATAATATTTTTCTATTTTATCAAATAAATTTATTTTAATAAAATAATTTATAGATAATTTATTTGAAAAGTAATTTATCTTAATCAAAATTTTATATTGACAAAATATTAATAGGATGACCCTGACTTATGGCATTATATTAGAAGAAGGGAAAAAATCATTATTTGTTTAAAAAAAATAAAGAGGAAGAATAATAAATTTATTGTGATTATAAAAAAAAATTAGAAATAATAATACTAATGGGTAAACTTTTTCTTAATTGCATAATTTCTTAATTACAAAACAATTTCTGCTACCACTGCTGGTAGAATTAGATTCTATAGTTTCATTTCGAATAACACATACATTAATACTCCATTGTTTGTCAAATGGCTTAAACTTTTTAATGGAAGTAAATTGAGAAGATGACATTTTCAATTCCCTATAAATAATTAATAACAAATATTCACATAATTAAAATACATAATCATATATTAATAACAATAAAAAATAAAATTAAAAAATCATAACATTCTCTATATGTTGTGTATGGCTCATAAATATACAAATGGATAGATGCTGGAGCGGAGCGGAGCGAGCGAGTGAAGCGGAGCGCAACGAGCGAACGGATACCAAAAGGAGCTATGGGATCTAAGGATTTCAAGACCAAAAAGATTTTTGTCGGTGGAATTCCTGCAACTGTGAATGAAGGTAATCTATCCTATATGCAGTTATATTTTCATGGCCTTGCATTACTACATCACTATTCGATAAATGGGCATGGATCCATGGACAGATGAGTTCAAGGAATTCTTTGCACAATACGGTGAGATAATTGAACATCAGATCATGAGGGACCATTCCACCAATCGGTCTCGTGGCTTTGGATTTATCACATTCGACACAGAGCAGGCAGTAGATGATCTTTTGGCCAAGGGTAACAGGGTATTTTTGTAATTGTACCAAGGGGTTATAAAATACATTGTTTTGTAACCTAGGTTATCTTCTTTTAGAATTAATAAAAGAATAGCCGCCGCTCTGCTCCCGAGTACGTAGGCACATTGCCGAACCTCGTTAAATCTTATGTTCTTTAATTTCTAATTGTTTGTTCATATTCCTGTGTTTTTTATAGCGATTATTCTTAACACTATATGAAAAAAAAGAAAAAAAAAATTCAAAAATCAAAATATTTTAAATACACAAAATAGGTGACATTCAACCCAAAAGAAAAGCCAAGGATACTAACTTTAGCAAATAAAAAAATTATAATTAGCATATAAAAAATTTGGCTCCATAAATAATAAAATTTAAATTCTAAAAGGACTTAAATTTCAAAACATATTGATTACTGAATTTTAATTTGATTCTGATTAATTATTTTGGCACAATTATAATTAAGCTTGTCAAACATGACCTAAATCCAAACAACCCGCTCAGAAAAAACTGACCTAAACCCAACCCAACCCAAGGAATACCCATTTGGGACAATTCAAAAACAACCCAACGAAATCTCAACTCGTTTGGGCATGTCTCATATGCCCAACGGGTTGTTGTTGTTTTTCTTTCTCTTTTGTTGTTGGGAGTTCTTTTTATTTTTCACCCTTTTCCCCTCCTGTGAATAGTGCACTCGGGGTAGAAATTACTCCTGAAAACGAAAAATATTTTATTTAACTATCGAAAAATATTAGTTACGGTGAGTACAATGGTAAAATTTGGGGTGAAAATGAGTTTAAATAGATTTTCAAAAGTCAAAAATGAGAAAAGTCTTGGGTCGTATTAAGGGATCCTGGTTTGACTATAAAAATTATTTTAAGGGTAAAGACAAGCTTAGAATAATATTTAGAAACTTTTGACAGTGAAAAATTAATTTTACGGTAACACTGAAAATTATCGAATCGGACTGGTTAGAGTGAACTAGTCTCGGAAACGGATTCCGATTGAGTTAAAAATTTTTGTGGAAGCTTAATTTATTATTTTGAGAATTATGGGATTAATTTTGAGCTCACACATAGAGAAACATATCATCAAATGGGTTGACCCACATCTCGGCCCATTTGGGTCTCTACTCGGCCCGTTTGGACCATCCGACTCATTTGAGCCAATATTTTTTATAGTAATCGTTTTAGTATTCCGTTATTATATTTATAATTATTTTTTGTTAAAAAATGGGTCAAAAGTGTCGACCCACATCTCGGTCCATTTGGCCTTCACCCGGTCCGTTTGGGCCATCTGACCAATTTGCGTATTCTTATAATATTTTTATCAGATATTTATTATTATTGCACTGAGAAGGAGTTTCAAGATAGCATGAAAAATTATACTAAATTTTCAAAGTCAAATCAAAGTTTTAAACCCATGGCTCAACCCAATCCGCTCAACCCATTTGGGCATCTGATCCATTTATGGCCCATACTTTTTTAATCCATTTATAATCCGTCCATTTATAACCCAACCCAAACCCGCCCAATATGCCACCTCTAATTCTAATTGTATTCTAATTCTATTTTTTATTAAAAGACAAAAATAAGTTTAAAAAAGGAAGCTAAATTATTTTTAAATTATTTTTTTTTATTAAAATAGAACTTTTATTAAAGTGTATTTTCTTTTGCATTTGTACGACTACTAAACATCATAAGAAGCATATACATTTAACAAAAGTTATATTTTAGAAACACATTCTTAATATAACCAATTTTATTTTTTAATCATAAAAAAGCATTTTGAAAAATCAAAAATTAAATCCAAATCTAGAGATTGATCATTTTAAATAAGAATATTACTGAACTAAAAATATAAATTAATATCTTCATAATAATAGTCTTTAATACAAAAAAATAAATGAAATAATACATGTATTTTCCTTTTTGGGAAAAATGAATCCAAAATAATTGACTCTACAATATTGTTGTTTATTAATTTAGACCTATCAAATGGATAAGGTCGGACAGTTTGAGGTCCGGTCACTTTGTACTCGAATCGGATTGGGTCCTCAAATTAAATTCACCACTTTTTCTTTTACAACATCAGACTAATTAACTAATTTTTAAATTATCAAATCAAAATTTCATTTTCATATTATTTTTTAAATATCACTAATTTAAATTCAACCATTTTTAAATTTTAAAGATAATTAATATGAATTCTAAAAAATAAGCTGATAGAGTTTGGGTACGTCCATAACTCTAATTTGGATAAAAGTCCAATTCATATAGAATTAAGTAATTCAATCTGATTAAAATTACCAAATCATATCTTAGAAAGAGTTTGAGTTAAACTAGAGTTAGGTCTCTAGCTTTTAGGATCTCTATAAATAGATGGGAGATCTCAGAATTTGGTAACGAGAAAACATATACGCCGCAAGGCTGCTCGTTCTCACTCACGGTTTTTTGTCTTAATCTTTCAAAGGTTTTTAGATTGTGGAATAGCTGCTGTTATCCCGCATGTGGATAAAAGTCAGGTCAGTGACCAAAAACAAACGGGATCTTTGTAGGTGCTTCCGCAACGACTTTCTGCGCTACAAGAGGTAGGTACCATTTAATAATGTTACCTCCATGTAAATTATATCTGTTATAATTTCTAAATCCATCATTGGTATCAGAGCCGTTGTTTTTGGGTCCTGGCATGTGGCTAAATAAATCTAAAATTTTATGTGTAAAGTTATTAGATCTAGGATGCATAAAACACAACAAAAATTTAATTTTTGTGTGAAAAATATATATGCGTGTATATTTCGGCTCAATTTCGTGTATGAATACACCAAAACCTGAGGGGACGAATATGAGTGTTCAAAACGGCTAACCAGAAGTCGGGATTTTTGATTTTTTACCTCACCATTGGATTCACAGACCCTGAAAACCCCTTACCGGCTGGAACTGGAGCGCCTGAATTCGCCGAGAAGGCGGCGAGTGCACTACATGCGCTACAATACGTTTGGCACGTGTTCGTGGGCGGTGTCTCACACGCGCATCGCCACATGTCAGCAGTGATGCGTCACTCTGACATGTGGCCCAATGGCTGAGTGCCACGTGGATGGCTGAGGCCATGCCACGTGGCAAATGAGAGGGGTTGCACATGGCTCCAACGTGTCATAGGTGGCACGCGGGCACCACGTGTCCCAATAAGCGGTCGACATGTGTGGACCGAGGTCTGCCACATGTCGGTGTTGATGTGTCACGTGTGACACGTGGACCAATGAGACACCGCTACGTGGCGGTGACTGTGCCACGTCGGCACCAGGTTGACCAACATCATTCAGACACGTGGCGTGACTGGATTTGGACACGTGGCTCTATACGGTGTCGCTACGTGGCAGATCCGAGGGAGGGCATGCGTGTGGCGCATGAAGGCGTGTGAGCGACTCTTCCTCCCCCTCGTCGGCGCGTGAGGCGCTCTCCGACCACTAAATCAGCTCCAATTTTTTGCAAATCGATTTTTCAAATTATTTCTGAATTTTTGGTCAATTTTTCAAAATTTTTTAATGACCAGAAAATAAATTGAGTATTTTTTGATATTTAAATGTGCTTAATTTCAAAAATAAAATATTAAAAATTGTAGAAAAAGTGTTTTCTGCATTCGATTATTTTTTAAAATATTTTGAAAGTTTTTTGAGTTTCTGTCCTTATTTATTGATTAAAATATATTTCAATTATGTATATTTATACATGAGTGTATAAATTTTTTCTATAAATATATTACAGAAATGTTAAATAAGGACACCGATTCTTCCTTAAATTACGTATAGGTTGTTTTGAGAAATGCAAAAGTGCAATCAATAAGCAACATGAGAATGCGAAGTAAGATTTGAGCTGATGACATTGATGCAATAGTGCATCATAAAATACATGTGTGAGAACAAATGCATGAGTGCATTTGGATTGGTGGTCTGAGTATGGAAATAAAATTTTGGTCAGAGTTGCCAAAAAGGCAAGTGTTGAGAAGCAACACTAAAAATCTATGATGGTATTGAGAAATGGACGGAGTGTGCATTGTCCATGGCTTCATCAATTGACTTATGAGTCGCTTGATGAATTGATAAAACCGGTCAAAGATATAATCCTAATAACTAAAAAGATTTTATGAAATCTGGACTTCAATAATAGTTGACATAAGTGTCAATTTGAGTTGGCGTTTGTTGTTGTTAAATAGGATTTATGTTTCCTATATTTGACATGAGTGTCTTATTTTGGAATTATTGGATTTTATTTATTGGTTAAATAAATGTGTTTATTTATTATGATGGCATTTAACTTTATAATAAATGTTTTTATCTTAATTGTTAATTGCCTTGCAATATTTTATAAGTAAAATGATTGCATGTTTATTAAGTAGAGGCTTAATAAAATCCACTCATAAGTTTGAGAACTTAATAATCCAATAATTTAGATTTATTATGTATGAAATTTTAACCTGTAAGGTCGGACATTAGGACTTAGAGGATAATTGGATACTATAAGTAACCTTTTTAAATTTGAGCTTAATAGAAAATTTTACTACGTTATTATTTCAGGTGCATAATAAATTGCATGTGTTGCCTTATCTCCCTTAAATATGTGCAATATTGTTCCATTTGAGATCAGAGGATCTTAATGGATGCTGCTTTCAAGTCAATTGTCACCTTTAGCAAAGATATGAAGCTGAATGGTGATAATTATGAAATCTGGAATACAAAGATCCAGTATGTGCTTGAAGAGCAAGAGGCTCTTAAATCCTCAAGTTCGGTTATGATTGAACCTGAGGATGGCACTATAGCCCAGTATAGGCGGGACCGAGATGCCAATGTCGCATCACATCACTAAGCAATTTCGCAAGTATTAAAATGCAATAGATCTATGGATCGCTTTGCAGGAGAAGTTCAGAGATATGACTTTGAATAAGCTCCGATCATTGATGATCAAATTTGATAGATATCAAAAAAGTCTGATTATTCGATGCGAAAACATCTAAGAGAGATGGAAAACAATAAGTAAGCTTAGTGAACTTAGTCATAAGTTGACTGACGAGTAGTAGGTCCAAACTGTTATCAAATCCTTACCCAAGAGAGTTGGTAGCATGTGAAGATGCAACTAACTCACATGGATAAACACAAAGACATTTGAGGATGTTGCTTGTCATCTGAAGCTTAAAAGGGATCGTCTGGCAATGATTAAGGTCAATGTCATAGTGCATCGTTCTGGTAGAATGAGTTCTAATTAGAACAACAAAAGAAGCTTCAAAAGTAGGGATAAGGAAAAAGCCTGAAAAATAAAAGGAATCGAATCACAAAAGGTCCTAAGGCAAAAAAGAGATAAATAATTCAAGAGTGAAATGTTTCAATTGCCTAAAAGGACACTATGCAAAGAGACTACATTGTGCCTATAAAGATGCATTATTTTGACTCAAGAGTGAGTAAAATTTATGAATCTAGTTCTGAATTTCATCATTTGTGGGTGATAGATTTAGAACAATGGACTATGTAACAAGGGATAGAGATATATTCGTTATGAAATTTAGGTTATGTTCTTGCTTTATTGAAATTTGTTTTAATTTATATTTTAAGGATGACAGTATATGCTTATGCTTGAATGATTTCTATTATGGTTTTGGTTCTGGATGTGGACCATGACTATTTTCCTTTAATTTATTATTTTTCACATTGTTATGAGAATAATGTGAAATTATGGCATGCTACAATAAACCATATTGGACAAAACCGAATGAGTCTGTTAGTCAAAGAAAGTTTAGTAGGCGATTTAACTAAGGTTGAATTACCTACATAAAAGTATTGCCTAAAAGAAAAAACTAGTTAGAAAATCATTCGAAAAAGGGAACTGAAGCCAAATTTCCATTGCAGTAAGTCCATTATGACGAATGTGGTCAAATGAATGTGAGGGTAAGGCATGGGGCCTACAATTTCATCATATTTATATATGACTGTACTAGGTATGGTCATGTCTATTTGATTTCTCACAAGTCAGAAGCATTGTGTTGCTTCAAGACTTATATGAGTTTAGTTGAGAATCAATTAGACAAAATGATCAAAGCTTTAAGAACCTACAGAGGTCGGTGATATCTTACAGATAAATTTAAAGCTTCATGTGATGAATAAGGATTGAATATTAGTTATTCATTCCTATAAATCCACAACAAAATGGTGTTGAGGAAAGGAGAAATAAGACTCTTCTATATATGGTTAGATCTACGATGGTAGAGGCAAATTTGCCTATCTCTTATTGGGGAGATGCTTTATTGACTGACATATATGTTCTGAACTGTATGCTCTCTAAATCTGCCACTTCCACAACTTATGAGTTGCTGACTAGTCGACAAGCTGACCTAAGCCATTTACAATATTTGGGTTATAATGCTTACGTCCATGATACCTCAATTTGGTAAATTTGAGACCAAGAGGTAAAAAGAGTATCTATGTGAGATATTCTAAAGTATCAAAAGGATACATTTTCGTGGGTGAGCAAGTAAATGGCACTGTGATAGAATTCAGATCACAAGTCATTGTATTCTTAGAGAATAAATTTTCAAAGTTGGACGAAGTGAATTAAGATTTCACTTTCTATTAATCTCAGGAAGAGGAACCATCAGGATCACTCCATCCGAGTGGGAGGGATTTAGAGGAAGAAGGTTACGACTCTCATCCTCCAAACGACCAGGATGTTCGAGATCCTGATTCAAGTGGGAGTATTCTTAACTCCAGTGGGAGGAAAGAATATGGTATTCCTGACTCCAGTGGGAGTATGGAACATGATCCTAGTGGAAGCATTATGAATCACGATGAATATATGAGACATGTTTATTAAGATTCAGAACTGCAAAAATCTAAAAGGATAAGTATTCCATGCCGACGATTTAAAATCAAAAGTTTGAACGAAGCCCTTTTATTTATCCCATAAGATAAGAAAGAGCATAAAAATATTCAAAAGGCTTTTTCACGCCCATCTAAGAAAAAAATGGATTAAAACAATGGAAGAAGATATGGCATCCATGAGATCAAAAACCATGTTTGAAAATTGGTTGATCAACTGGAAGGACACAAATTGGGAATAAATGGATTCTCAAAGTGAGGCAAAAGGCTGAGAAAATTATCAAAAGATACAAGACTCGGCTAGTCGCTAAGGGGTTTATATAACAGGAAGAGATTGACTATGAGTAGACTTTCTCATCTGTTGTAAGATTTACGTCCATAAGGTTGATTCTGGCCGTAGTGGCGAGTTCGGACCCATAGCTTCATCAAATGGATGGGAAGACTTCTTTTCTCAATGGAGAATTGGATGGAACAATCTATATATTTTATCGAAAAAGGCAGCAAACATAAGGTTTGCTGATTGATGAGTTCAATATGTGGCCTTAAACAATCTTAAACACAATGGTCCTTGAAACTTCATCATACAATCATGTCGAATGTGTTCAACATGATTAATGAAGATCATTGTGTTTATAGTAAAAGCTCTGAAAGTGAATTTATCATTTTGGCATTGTATGTAGACGACATACTTAAAGCTGAAAATGATAAATGGCATGTAAATGAAATCAAAGATTGGTTATCGTCCAACTTTGAGACAAAGGATATGAGTCATGCATATTACATTCTTGAAGTTAAGATTTCAAGAGGTCATTTGAGAAGATTGTTGTCTGTTTCTTGAGAGAAATGTATCAACAAAGACCTTGAGCGATTTAATATGCAAAACTGCAAACTCATAGATTACCCCATTGCCAAAAATCAGTTTCTTAGCAAAGATATGTGTCCTAATAAGCCAGAAGAAATGAACGTATGAGGAATGTTCGATATGCCAATGTCGTGGGTAGTCTTATGTATGTAGTGTTGTATATAAGATATGATATATGCTATGCAGTGGGCATGGTAAATAGATATCAATATAACCCGAGCAGAGCACATTGGAAACAATTGAAAGGATACTTATATACCTTAAAGGTACAGCAGATTATTCTCTCTATTTCAAGAAAAGGATCTGTAATTAAGAGAATACATAAATATTGATTGGGTAGGAGATGTGGATAAGAAGAAATCCACTTCAGGTTTCATATTCTTGCTTGGCAAGAGTGCCATCTCATAGAGTAGCAAGAAATAAACCTGAGTAGCCCTATCAATAGTGGAAGTTGAATTTGTCACTTTCTCAATTGCAGTACAGGAGATAGTTTGGCTGAAATGGTTTGTGAGCCATTTAAGAGTAACTGCGTCAGAGGTACTAGTGACATTCTATAGTGACAGTTAGTCGTTGATAGCTTATAGTAGAGCTAAGTATATTGACATTAAGTATTAATACATGAGAAATATTATTGCACGAGGAGAAGTGAACTTACAGTACGTTTCTACGCATGCAAATCCATTAAGTAAACCTATAATGAGAGATGTGTTTTGGGAAACACATTAGATCTTGAGGTTTGAGTAGAATTTAATTGGTACTGTTATATTTTATATAATCCCTTAACGTTATTATTTACGAATAATAACTAAAGTTCATTGTTGGCAATAAATAAGTGTGAATGTTTATGTGTAAATATTTACTGTTATTGATATGAGATTGAGCATGTCGGACAAAGAAGTAGCCCACTCATAAGGGTGTTTACCTTAGTTTTGTCAATGAGTTGGCAAAGACTAAGATGAGGCAATTTTTTGAACATATCAGAATGCTTGAGAGCCTGTTCAAAATAAAAGTGCCGTCTTGCAAAAATTATAAGATGAGTCTTGTTAAGCTGCGAGATAAAGACATATAAAAAGTTGTATGCTTTGGACTGAGATCCAAAATAAGAATTGTATGGAATTCGATGGTCAGTTATATGTAACTACCATGTTCTGTCTAAAAATGCCAGAAGCAGTCCTTAAGTAAGCGGACTAAAGTTGGGAGCTTCGGTGCATTGCAACCTTATGCTTCTGTATGGTGTTTGATATACACATTATCGAAATGCGAGACATGCGCTCCTTTAAGGGAAGGAAAGAGCACCATAACACATGTTTTATACCGTGTGTGCTTATGTGACCACAGGGATGGGAATTTAATAATACTAATGATCCTAACTTTCCCTATTGTGAGACCCTATTTATATTTTGACCCTTAGAACCCTTAACTTATTCTTCAAGTATGGTTCAATGTGGCTAGCTTAGTTAGTTTCCAAGAGGTCGGGGAAAAATTTAGGCCTGGAAGATCTAACTAGAAAAGCGAGTTAAATCATGATGGATGGCATACAGTAAGAGGGGAAGATAGCCTTTTGATCACTTTCATAATGTTTCGTAGTTCACTGGCATGCCTATTATAGTTTCTATGAGTAGAGATATAATAGTGAACACGAAAATTATTTTATGAGATAATGAGTTAAAACAATGAATGTGAGAAGGCAATCTAGGGTTAGGCATACGTGAAAAGAGGATCTGATTTTTCGAGACGCTATATATCCCTAACAGGTGTATAGCACTAGTGCTCTCGAGGTATGCTAGTCACACAATCTATCTGCCAGTATAACTGAAGATTAAGACTGGAATGCGTTCCGTCATGTGCGAGTGGGAGATGATAGAGTTTGGGTATGCCCATGACTCTAATTTGGATAAAGGTCCAATTCAGATAGAATTAAGTAATTCAATCTGATTAAAATTACCAAATCCTATTTCAGAAAGAGTCTGAGTTAAACTAGAGTTAGGTCTCTAGCTTTTAGGATCTCTATAAATAGATGGGAGATCTTAGAATTTGGTAATGAGAAAACGTATACGCCGCAAGACTGCTCGTTCCTAATCACGGTTTTTTGTCTTAATCTTTCGGGGGCTTTTAGATTGTGGAATAGCTACTATTATCCCGCATGTGGATAAAAGCCAGGCCAGTGACAAAAAACAAACGGGATCTTTGTAGACGCTTCTGCAACGAGTTTCTGCGCTATAAGAGGTAGGTATCATTTATTAATGTTACCTCCATGTAAATTATATATGTTATAATTTCCAAATCCATCATAAGCTTTTGTGTATATTCTTAAATGTTTTAAATTATGTAATTGATGAAAATTATAAAAATAGAAAAGAATATAAGATCGGATAAAACCGGGTTAATTTATATGTAAAGTTCAAGTCTATCCACTAAAAAGTGAGGTTTTCATGGCTTTCTATTGCATGCGTAGATCTAATGTCAAGTAATGATTTTCATATTGAATTATTTATAAGCGTATATTTTTGATATTGTGATAAAAAAATGTTGAAAAGTGTCGCATTTTAGTAAATAATTAACACTCAAAATAAATTTTATAGTATAAATTTTTACATTTGAAAATTTCACAATTCTATATAATGATAATTTAGAATAATAATTTTTTTTAAACATGTGCCAAATCCATATAATTTAATAAACCAATTATAATGAACTTATTAATCTTATTTTTTACCAATTATAATGGATATTGAACTCTAGTTGTAATGAGAAAGGTAGAAAATATACTTTATAGCCATATCTCAACATCAATACTATATTTGAAGAATTGTTTTTTTAATTTTATAAACTCATAATAAGGTTATTTTTGTTAATAACATAAAATAGAAAGTCATTTGGTCCAAAAAAATTTTTTTACTGGCATTTTCACTTACCAATTATAATGAATTTATTAATCTTATTTTATAAATTCTAATGGATATATATATATTGAATTTTAATTATAATGAAATAGGTAAAAAATCTACTATATAGCCAATATCTGAACGTCAACACCATATAGAAGAGTCTATTATTTTTTTATTTATTTTGTAAATTGCTAATTAGGCCATTTTTGTTAATAACATAAAAGTATAAGGTTATTGATAATGCCAATTATCCATTAGGACTGACTCACTCTCAGCCCAAGGCCCAACACATGACAAGCCAGCGTCTAGTCGGTCCAATGCCCAAGGACAGCACTTGACAAGTGATCATCCAAGCAACCACTAGCATGGAAGCTGTCCGATCGGACTAATAAGGCCATGCCCTATCAAGTTCATTGACACTCTCCACTATGCATGTCAGTTGCATCACAGTAGCTCATACCTCTTACCTACGTTTTGCACCTAAATAGAGCCACTTCTAGCACTTGAGTTCTTACAAGTGGCTTTCCACATACATTATGAATAGCACAAAACTCACAAGAGTATTGAATTCTTGTGACATTCTCTCTCTACATTCTCTCTTTAAAAGCATTACTGACTTAAGATTCAAAGTGCTTATGCCTTGTCCGACCGGGCTCATTTTATTGCAGGTCCAATAGTCTTGAAGATCCGATTGGTCATTAATTCCTTCCATCCGACCTCTTTCTATTTATGCTCTTTTAGGAATTATTTTTTGGTATTTTAGTTGAGAGACTATGGAAGGCTCAGGTTCATGAAGAAAATCTAGGCACTCTATAACTGGAGCAAGTAATCGATCTGATGATGAAAGAAGACCAAGATCCATTATAAGAAGAAAATAACCTCATAATCTTTTATTCTTGTTCAGCGATGAATTTTTGGCACAGTTAGATTCCACTCCTATCATGATGAAGGAACTGAAAATGATCTTAGGAGATTTCGGGAGAAACATTATATAATATGTCCAAAAGGGCAAGCAACCTCAGACCTCAATGAAGGATCTGGAAGCAAAAAGTGAAAGAAAAAAATGAGAAAAGGCAGAGGAGCATGGGGATTGTGATACAAGACCAAGAGGAAAGAAGCAGATCAGGCACTCATTTAGAGGTGCGCGAATTAGATTGCAGAGAAAACGGGAAGGAGAAAATATTCTCTACAAGTAGAAGTCACGCCTTCGATTCAGGTGCACTCTAAAGACAAGGTATTCTAAGAAAGAAAAGAATAAAAATAAAGGCCCAGTGGCAGAAAATAATGAGAGATGGTTTTTGCAAAAAATCAAGAATTTCGAACTTAGGCACCCTAAAAAGCCCTGATTTGATGGCAACATTATCTCCCCTTTCTACCAAGAGATAAAAGAAGTCGAGCTATAGAGCAGATTTAAAGAAATAAAGATGCCTATGTACACAGGCAAATTCGATCCGAAATGCCACATTTCAGTGTACCTGATGCAGATTCAAATGTACTCATTCATCGATCGAATATTCTATTGACTGCTCCTCACAACTTTGGTAGACGATGCTTTATATTAGTTCCATGGTCTCCCTTTAAAATCAATAACCTCTTTCAGGCAAATTCGTGAACTTTTTATAGTGAGGTTTATAGTTTAGATACGGATGCCAAAGATGGTCAATGACTGATGCAACCTGATATAGGGTGCCAATGAGAGCCTCAGGGATTATATTGATAGATTTCAAATATTGGCATCCAAGATAAGGAATCTACACCGGAGGTGGCAATTAACATTTTAGTTAGGAGCATGAAAAGCATCAAACTATTTGAATCCATCACCACTCAGCCGCCAATTGACTTTTTTGATCTAATGGACAGAGCTAACTGGTACATCCAGTAGGATGATGCGTTAAGAGCTGATGGAAGAATGCTAAGTATTACAGAAAGGATGCAGCAACTGGTCAAATAAGTAGGAAGGAGAACAAAGAGTCCATAAAGAGCATCCACATCAAGAGCTAAGGTGAGCAAAAAGAGACTGAGCAAGGAAGGTTTGAATGCCATGTTAATAATTTGGCTAGAACCTATACCACGCTCAACTCTTCCCTTGGTAATGTTCTGATGTGGATCAAGGAGAAGCATAATAAGGTGAACTGGCTAAAGAAGATGTCTATCTGAACATAAGCCAAGAAAGATAAGAGAAAATATTGTGAATTCCATAAAGATGTTGGCTACATAATCGACGAAAATACAACTCGCTAAAAGAGAAAATTGAAAGGCTTTTGCAAAAGGGTTCTTTAAAAAAAATTTGTAGGATCCCCCATAGAGGAGTCCTTGTAAGCCCTCTCCTGAAAGAAAGAATCAATCAAATTCTGATGATGATGAAGAGTGAAGAAAATCAAGAGATATTGATCGACTGGGGTAATTTACATGATCGCAGGAGGACATCATAGGGAGAGGATTCTCCAAGAGGACAAAGGGTCAAGGCATAAACTTCTAAGCAAAATCTGAAAAGCTGCCACCTATCTCCATATCCCCTGAAGACACAGGTGATTTGAATTTCCCACATAAAAGCCCTAGTTGTGTAACACCCTAATACCCCCTAGAAAGGATATAAGAGCACTACACCACTGGACACGCAACTCGGTAATGAGCTCACATGCATTAGCATAACCTATTTATTTTTTTGCTTAATTGTAGTTTAAATACACTAATAGTTTCCAATGATTTGGTTCGGACTTGGAATAAAATTCCAAAGTTCCTACATATCCCAATAATTTTGAGAATTAGAACCACATAGTTCTATATGCCTCATTTCATTACATATAATCTTTGATATAAAGTCAAGTTAACATATAACACCATATCAATCATAAAACATATAATTCAAACATATGCTTTATAAATATTAATTCTTTTCAAGATGCATACATATATTATCAATTCAAAAATTCCCAATCATTTATGTTTACATGCTTTTATTGCTTTAATAATACTGGAACTCTTATATTGAATGATGGATAATGGGAAACACTAGATACCGACGAGCAGTATCGAACACTAGGAGACGTAAGTCTCAAATCAATGGGAGATAAAAATCTCGAATCACTAGGATACGAAGCGGTATCAATCATTAGGCGCCTTTCGGTGCGATCATTAGGCAGCTGCAAATACTGACCCTTATAGGCATGCTTATTTACCCACGACTATGCATGATTCAGGCACAAATATAAATTGTATGTGTACACACTAATTCACTTTGCACAATATTCACTCGTTCAATTTACATAACATACACTCATTTATCCCATTAAATCAATGCACGTTCAATTATGTTTATATATCAATTATGCGTGTCTAAAAACATGTATCAAAATATGCTATATGCATTTCACTATTATTTTCAAGTGGTTTAAGTACACTATAAGAATTTTATCATGATTCAATCATATATGGTCATGCATTCATTATACATGCTCAATATGATTTATCACGTCATTTTATGTCACTATCGATAATTAAATGCCATGTATACACTTAATTTATTTATTAACCTATTATGCCATAACATCATTTAGGTATATTTTCAGGTTCCATTCATTTATATACTCACTTCACAATACTAGACATGTGTTGGACAAGTATCAGGAACTTTCGGTGAAGTTTGGGTTCGATTCGAGACGAAAAAGTATAATTTAGGATGAAAATTGAGGTCACACAGAAGTCAGACATTCTTGCCTGCCATGTGGGGTGACGAAAATAGGTTTTTAAGTGGCAGAATGCTTTTACATAGCGGTCAGGAATTCCTTACCGCTGTGTAAACCCATTCTGCCCTACTCTGCACAGGGCAGATTCCAACTTCTAAATTGTTCTGTATTTGTAAACTGGTAAATATCATTTTCAACCAAAATGGTCTTCTAAACTTTTGTTTCCCTATGTCTTAGCTTTCCAATGATACCAATTATACATCATTTAGACTTCTAAAACTCTAAAAATGACTAAAACAATGCAGACTATTCTTATAACCCGAACAAAATAGATACCTTTTGATTTTGGCCAATTTTGGGTCACTTAGAGCTAAAATTAGCTCATGAACATTTCTATGAATTTTGTAGGTATGGATGTTATGGTTCAAATTCCATTAGAATTATATCCTTTATAGGTTTATACACTGAATTATAACCAAAACACTAACTCGGGATCAAGTGTGTCCCAACACAGTTTTTCACTAACTCTATTCACATGCACAATTTATCACTTTTCAAGCCAATACTTACCACAACCATCACATATCAACAAAAACACATCTAATCCAACTCACAAGATGCATTAAAACCCAATTAAACATGTGCATAAAGTTTTGAGTTTCCGAACCTCTTGTAGATATCCCTTCGCTTCTTTACGCTTCACTTTCAGTTTCACTTTCTATCTCTTCTTCTCTTGGCCAGATTTTCCTCAAGCATTAACATCAAGAAACTCACTTCAAAGCTTTACACAAACATATATTTTCAGTTGTTAACCAAAAGAAGAAAAGGTAATCACAAAAAATGCTTAGATCTTACCTTTTCTAGCTCAAGTTGCACTAGACTTTCACCTCAACTCTTAGAGATCCTTTAGCATGAATAGACGTAGATTTTTGGGTGTAAATGAAAGTGGAAATGGCTTCCTTCTCTCCTCCTTCCAGTCGACCGACTTTGGCCTTAAATATGGCCATTCAATTCATGTTTATCATGAATTCAACATGTCAAGCTTCCATTAGTTCTTCCTTGATTTTTATGGCAATATTCCAATTTAATCCTTCAATTATTTTATCCTCATACATGTAACATTTAACTACTTCTTTCTTACACATTAGTATACAATTCTTTTTTATTGATTCATTTAAATCCCTGAAGATCAATTTACTAATGTACCCTCAGCCTTTTCGTTTAATACCAAATGCATCCTTTACTACACTTAACCATTTTAAATATCCAATTACACATTTTCAGCCACTATTATGCCCTCGACCTATGCAAATCTATCTAGGTACATTTTGGGTAATTACAAGTTGTCCAACCTATGATAATCAACAACTTTCTAGTAAAAAGAATTTTGTTCGATAATAGAAGTGCAGTAAACGTCCTCACCTTGGAAGCCTACAAGAAGATGAACCTACCAATTGAAAAGCTAAAGCCAAACACTACCCTACCAATTGGGCTTGGCAATGCCACTATTCTAGGGGTAGGATCGAATGATCTCTTTGTATAGCTTGGAGATAAAGTGGTGACTCACATGTGCAAAACCACTTTTATGGTGATGGACATGAGCTTTGCGTACAATGTAATTTTTAGAAGGCTGTTGCTTTACTAGAGTGGAGCAGTGATCGATATTGCATACATGGTTATGAAGGTGCCCACAGATAGGAGTGGTAATCCTAAGAGGAAACCAGTAGGCCTCCAGGGGGTAGAGCCGGGCTGCAAAAAAGAAGGAAGAAAAGGCTGAAAAGCCAAGAATTAACCTAAAAGGGGAGTTAATCATAAGAGAGCTATCCAAAGGGAAAAAAGTCCAAATTGGGTCGAAAATGACCAAGGAGGTGGAAAAAGAAATCATGCAGGTAATAATGATCAATTAGGCCTCTTTTGTATGAGAGTTGGAAGATATCCCAAGCTTTGGCAAAAAGGTCATCACGTATAAGCTAAATGACGATCCGAACCACTCTTTTGTTAAATAAAAGTTGAGAAGGCATGCACCCAGTTGGAAGAAGTTCATCTTGGAGGAAGTTAACTAGCTTTTGAAAGCTGAAACTATCAAGGTAGTTGATCACCCTGATTGTCTAGTAAATGTGGTCTTAGTGAAAAAGAAGAATGGAAAGCTCAGAATGTGCATTGATTTTATCGATCTCAGTAAAACTTTCCTAAAGGACAGATATCCATTGCCTAGTATTGACTAGCTTGTAGACGCTACGACTTGCAATATAATTTACTCTTTTTTGATGCTTATACTGGCTATCATCAGATCTTAGTATGGTTGCTGGTCTAGGAAAAGATAAGTTTTATCACAGACAATGGCACCTTTTGCTATAAAGTGATGTTGTTCGGTTTAAAAAATGCTAGAGCAATATACCCGTGGTTAATGAATAAAATTTTCAAGGATCATATCAAAAAGAATGTGGAAGTATATGTCGATGATATGATCATAAAGAGTATGAGCCAAAAGGAGAATGATGCTAATCTGATCAAAGTTTTTAGCACTCTTAATAAATTTCAAATGAAGCTAAACCCGGAGAAGTGCATCTTCGGGGGGTCATTTAGGAAATTTTAAGGCTTCATGGTTTCCAAAGGGGAATCGAAGCCAACCTAGAAAAGATAAAAGCAATTTTAGACATGTAGCCCCCAAGCAGCGTCAAGGATATTTAGAAGTTGAATGAAAAGACCACAGCTTTGGGGAGATTCATATCTTCCTCATTAAAGCGTTGCACACCTTTCTTCAAAAAGTTAAGAAATAATGATGTTAAGCAATTCCTCACCAATCCTCCATTACTGAACCAATCTATTCCTAGTGAGATGCTTTTTCTTTATTTGTCCACCTCGGGAGAGGCCGTGGTAGAAGTTCTGGTTAGAGAAGAAGAAACTCAACAATTGCTAATATACTATGTTAGCTAAATGATGAGAGGGCTAGAAGTGAGAAAAAATCCTATTGAGCAGTTGATTATCGCACTCATTATGTGCACCAGGAAGCTGAGGCAGTACATTAAAGCTCACACTATAGTTGTTCGGTTTGATCTCCCACTTGGGAAGATCCTCCAAATGTCAAATTTGGAAGGAAAAATGGTGGGCTAGGGCCTAAATTCCAATTCTTTGATGTCACGTATGAGCTAAGCAGCACAATAAAGGCACAAGCTTTAGCAAATTTTATGGCAGAGTTCACCAATGGAGAAAAAGTTGAGAAACCTGAAAAGGTTTCTTGGGAAATGATTATTGACGAAGGCTCGAATAGTCATAGAAGAGGCATTGGTATGGTAATAAATAGACCCTTAGGCATGAAGATCAGATATACCATTAGGTTAAGCTTAAGGTGCCCAATAATGTTGCAAAATATGAAGCACTTCTACAAGGCCTGTGGTTAGTCAAGTCTATCCGGCTTGAAAACCTTAGGATCAAAAGCGACTTATAGTTGGTAACAAGCCAAGTACTTGGAATTTTTGAATCCAAGGAAGATAACATGTTGAAGTACTCAGTAAAAGTCAAGATATTGTTGAAGGAGTTAGAAGACGTTGGAACTGCGTGGAGCATGGAAAAAGTGCCGAGAGAAGACACTCGTGTAGTTGATTAGCTGGCTAAAGTTATAGCCTCTGAACAACAAGAGATTGAAGAAAGCATAACAGCTGAAGAATAGTTCTCCCTTTCCCTTGAAAGGCCAGAAGTGATGGAGATAGAACATCAAGAGAATACGAGGATGAGCCCAATCACTCAATACCTTCAATTGGTTGAGTTGTCTAAAGATGAAGCTAAAACAACATAGGCCAGAAGTGATGGAGATAGAACATCAAGAGAATACATGGATGAGCCCAATCACTCGATACCTTCAATCGGGTGAGTTGTCCAAAGATGAAGATAAAGCAAGAAAGATAGCAAGGAAATCACTTAGTTATTCTATAATTGGTAAAAAAGGCATTTAGCCATCCATGGCTCAAATGCGTGACAAGGCAAGATGGGGATTACATCGTCAAAAAATCCATAAAGGCATTTACTGGGCACACAAGGCCAGCAAAGTAATAACAAGAAAAGTGCTACAGATCGACTATTTCTAACCCAAAATTTTCAAAGACGCTTAAGAAAGAGTCAAAAAGTGCTAACAATATCAAATCCATGGAAGAATAGTCAGGCAGCCAGCAGCCGAACAACAGCTGATCGGTGTCTCATGGCCATTCAATCAGTAGGGATTGGATTCCCTAAGGTAAATGCCAAATAAAGTTCCTTATCATAGCCATTGACCATTTCTAAAAGTGAATTGAAGCCGAACCTTTGTCCATAATCACTACTGAGAAGATTAGAAACTTCACATGGAAAGAAATCATCTATAGGTACGGCCTACCAAAGGTTTTCATCATGGACAATGGCAAGCAATTTGATAACTCGACCTTCAAAACTTTCTGCTCCGATTTGAATATCAACCTTAGGTTCACTTCAGTGATTCATCCACAGAGCAATGGGATGTCGGAAGTCTCAAATCGGATGATCTTGGATGGGTTGAAGAAAAGATTAGGAAAAGAAAAGGGTAATTGGACATAAAAGCTGTAAAGTATTTTGTGGTCTTATAGAACTCTGCCTAGACCTAGGACTTTACAAACTCCTTTCTCACTGGTATATAGATTGGAAGCAGTAATATCAATAGAGATTAGAATTCCCTACTATTAATTGACATTCTTCTTCGATCAGAATAATAAGAAAGAAAGAAGACAATATTTGGATCTAATTGAAAAAAGGAGGGAAGATGCTTAAACAAAGATAATAGCTTACATGCAGAAAGTCACCAAGTACCACAACAATAGGTAAAGTAAAGAACCTTCAATGTTGGAGATCTAATCTTAAGAAAGGCTAAAATTGGCTCCGAAAATGCTAGAGTTGGAAAGCTCATGCCTAACTGGGAAGGACCTTCTGAAGTTTCCAAGGTCATTAGAAGAATTACATATAAATTGAGAACTTTAGATGGTTCACACATTCTAAGATCACGGAATGTTGAAGTGCTTAAAAAGTGCCTAACGTAATATTATATTTCAATTGAATCGATTAATGAATATAAAAGTTACGTATATTATTCCCAATTTAATTCCCAAAATAAATTCGATATGATAATTTGCTTTGTAACCTTGATGATTATTCCCAAAATTTGCAAAACAATCAGGAATCCAATCAGATTATTTGTTTTTCAATCTTGATGTATGAAAACAGAAATTTTTTTAAGTTTTTATGACAATGAAATGTTAAAATTTAATGTTCATTAACTGAATGCTATTCCATTCAGATTATTATTCCAATACAATAATTAAAAGAAGAGATAAAAAATAAAGAATTGAAGACCGGAATGAGAAAATAATCATCGCATTAATTAAAATTTCTAAGTGCAGAGTTCAAATTTACAGATTCAAAAGAAAAATCCTATTTTAATCATCTATATTTACATCTTCTTTCTTTTTAGGAGAAACTTAGTCAATAATACCGATCGGAGGCTCATCATCTTTGCTCTCGAAAAGAGCTTCAGGTAGCAAAGAGGGGTCATCTAGAAAGCTAAAATCCTTCCTATGAAAGCATCTTTGGCATTTAATTGAAATGTGAGTCAAAAGATCGCTTTAGAGGTAGCCCAACTGGTCCATTAGGTGGTCTTTTTGATCAGCCAGCTCCTTTTGGTGAGTTTAATGTAGCTATACCTTTTTTTGGACTCTTACTGGATAGCCTCTAAGGAACCCACACTTTTTTGAAGCTTTTCTACTTGAGCTTGGAGTTGAGAGTTATCAAAGGAAAGGCGAAAGTTTTGAGAGGTAAGCTCCTAAATAGGCATAGAAGATTTTGACTAGAGATCTTCGAGATCTTTTGATTGAACCTCCAGTTTCTCCTTTAGCTCTTGCTTAGACTAGATCTTATTGGAGAGCTTATCCTTCCAAGCAACATTCGTCACAAAGAGACGCTAGGGCCTCTAAGAAGTATGTTCAAAGCAAACAAAGGAGTTAAAAAAAGGAGAAAATATATAGGGGAAACTTACATTGAAAAGCTCCAAATTGATTTCAACATGCTCTTGAGAAGGAGAGATGATCCGACCTTTATCCTACATTTTTTTTCAGAAAGGAGCCCTCGACTCATGAAGTCCAAAACTTGAGGGTCTGAAATGACCAAACTTCTGAATGAAGAACTCTTTCATGGAAAGAGATCCGATTTTCAAAGATAAAACTATAGCAATTAAGCTTGACGGCTCCTCGGATATTATCCGATCGGATGAAGCTCTTGGGGATGCCCTCATACCCTGACTCATGAAGTCCAAAAATTGAGGGTTCCGAAAGGAATACCCCTCAATAAATTTCTAAATCAAGAACTTTAAAAGATATTAAATTCTAAAAGATGGAATAACAGCAGTCGAGCCCACCATGGCTCTTCAAACACTATCCTGTCAGATGAAGCTCTTGGGTATGCCCTTATAGAAAATACCTCCTCTACAGGCGTCGGAGAAGAAAATCGAGCTAGATGAGGGTTGAGAGATGTAGGAGGCATTTGGTCGGTGGCAAGTGAAGCCTCGACAATAACAGATTGCCTGGCCCTTAAGATTAACTTTTGGACTTTAAGCCAGACGGATCATCTCCTTTCGATATTTTCTTCTTTTTCCTAGATTTTTGCACCCTTTTTGCTAGCCCAACCACCTTCTTTGCCAATTGAGGATCCATGGAAAATGCAAAAGATAAAAAAAAAACAAGTTAGAATCCTCCATAAGATAAAAACAAAATAAAAATAAATATGCATGAGGAAGAAAAATTCCTAAGGGGGCTCACGTTCTGCCCCATCTCCGCTAGAAAGTCTTAGATCATTCAAGGAAGCCAATAAGACCGCAGAGTTAGTAGGATCTTTGGAGTGCTCCTCGACATACTTCATGAACTTCTTTCTATTCGATTTTAATGTTAAGAGCCTAAAAGACAAGTTGTTGGCCTTATCTAACCGGAACAAGCTTACACCAAATCCTCCTTTTCTTTCGATCAAGAAGAACTTTTCTTTGTAGCCTTTAACAGAAGATAGCAAATAAAACAACTTTCTTTTATTTCTGCTCGTGAAATAATATTTTTTCCTATCCTCTCAGCCAGAAAGGTAAAAGAAAAATGTAAAAATCTCTAAGGAAGGAATGATGTCGAGCTGTCTGTAAAATAACTTCAAGCAGACGATCGTTTTCCATCCGTTTGGGTTCAATTGGTTTAGCACAATCTCGTAACCCTAAAGGATACTGATGTCGTACGGATGGAGTTAGAACTACAAACCACAGTCCAAATTGGGTTGATTGTAGATGAACCATTCGTGGTCTCTTCCAAATGGTCCCTCCTCCATCTACATTAAAAGAAGACAAGCCAGAACGGCCACATCCTCAGGCAAGTTGTATCTTCCTTTCAATCGATTCACTTATGAAGTAAAAAGCTTTACATGTCTAGCTATAGTCTCCCTAGTTCTATATTTTGAAAGGAAGCCAGTGTCTAAATTTGAAGAACAGCTAAGGGCCATTTTTATTGCAATTGGGGTAAAAAATGAATTTTGTATTTGCTACCAAGAAGCAAATCCTAATTTGTCAAAAGATGAAAAAGATGAATTTGAAATTTCTATAGGATAAAAAAATATACCAAGTAAAGATTACTTACTTGGTAGGATGGTAGAAAATTCTGGAAAGGTGAAGATCTTGAAAGAAAAAGTTGAGAAATTTAGAGAAAAGGAGTTCAAAAAGAGTTCAACAGTTTTGTAACAGCAAAAAATGAAACTGTATTTATAGGCAAGAAATAACTTACCTAGCAAGCCAAACATTTATCCCAAGGAGTTGTGTGCCGCATATAAGAGAATGGTTGGCTGACTCAAAAGACAAAGTGTCACTGAACCGAAGTGCCACCAACCTAAAAAGTGAAGCATCGTCATAATGGACACAACTGATGAAATGTCCCTCACAAATGTACTGATTATTGTCTCAATGGTCGTAAATACGAAAGACTGGCTTAGAATTTGGAATTTAAAATTCAAATTGTGATTATGAAAAATTGCCAAAGATTTTAGAGCTACACTTGTTGATCCCATCGGATCTTTTAGAGGTGACAAATGATAATACCCATTATCTACTAGGCCTGATTCACTCTCGGCCCAAGGCCCAATACATGACAAAGCCAACATCTAATCGGTCCAAGGCCCAGGCCCAGTGCATGACAAGTGATCATCTTGGTAACTACCAGTATGAAGGTAGTCATACATATATAATTTTGTAATATAAAAATTGTAAATGCAATTTCTATTTTGTATTAATATAAACATTTAGGTTTATATCGAATGGATTTTAATTATTTATATGTTTAGTTACACGAATAAATAATAAAATATAAATAAAAATTAGGAGTTAAATTGTAATTTTTTTTAATTTTAGAATTAAATTAAAAAGTGAGTGGAAGATTAGATATAAACTTATAATTAGGGCATTGAATTAATTATTAGCCACATGACCCATGTAGCCAGCCAACCTTCCTTCATGGTTTAATAAGTAAACTAACACAATTGAAGACAATATTCATAAACAAACAAACATATAAAAAATTTGTCTTATATGTAAAATATTCAATTTTTGGGTTAAACCGACCAACCTAATCGAGTCAAACTGACCAAACCAGAAAAAATGGTTTTAGTTATTTTTTAGTAGGGTTGGGTTATATTTATAATTATAACATTAGGTTATATCGGATAATGGGATAATGAATTTGTTATTTTCTAAATCGACCATTTTCTTCTTTCTTCTCTCAATCGACTTGTGCCATTGAAGGAAGAGGAAGCAGAAACCTTACTCTATCTTTCTCCTCGTTTCTCGTTATCCCTTACTCGATAGCACTCTCTCTCTGTCTCAATATCGCTTTCTCTATCTCGATCTCGCTCTCTCTCTGTCCCAATCTCGCTCTCTCTATCTCGATCTCACTCTCTCTTTATCTCGATCTCACTCTTCCTCACTTGGTTTTGTGCCATCAACCAGGTATGTGTTTGAGAATGTATGATATTGACAGACCTTGGATTTATCTTTTGCTTTTTTACTTATTCTACGTGATATACTTAATTCCAGATCTATGTGTTCTTAATTTCCTCAGCCACTGATTCTTTCATATTGTTGTTTTTCGCCATTTTCAGCTAATTTTGGCTGGATCCTTTATTTTTTTTTCTGGAAATTTCATATTATTTCTCTCTTTGTGTGCTTTCGAAGAAGACATCCAATCTCCTATGTTTGATTATGTTAGTAAGTTTTATTATTTCTTTATCAAAGTAGCCTTCTTATACTAATTTGATTAATTGTTTTTATAACTTGTTTATATAGTGTTTAGTCTATTTGATTCTTTGGCTTGTGTTACTCTAATGGTTGTATGAGCACAATCATCAATGGCTTAAATGCTAAGTGATATACATCAGTTTCTTTTGTGTGGATCTCTCTCTCCAATGGGTGTAGGACTCTTTGCTCATAAGTGTAAATCCTCATTCATGGCTTGTTTGGTTTTCTAAAAAATGGAAAAAAGAAAAGTTGAGAAAGCTTAGGTGGGATCTTTCCTGGTTTGACTCTCAAACTAAGCATTTTATATCAGAACCAAAAATTAAAGTATACATAGGCTTTTCCCTATATCATACTTAAAAATGTTCATTTTTATTGTTTTTCTCCCTCTATATTAGCATTTTTATATTTTGTGATGCCATTAGGGGGATAACCACTAATTTGATTGCTTTTAATGATATATCTTTTGTATTAATATTCAAGATTGCTTTATGTTTTTTAATGATCAAGCCTGCCAAGTCTCTTTAATTTATATATAATCACTCTCAAGTTGACTAGTATTAATAATAATCCTTATGTAGGGAAGCCTTATGTGGTTTTGGGTCAGATATACTTGAGCGAAGGACGGTATGGGGAGGCAGAGAGAGGGGTTACACTGCTTCTAGAGTGGGGTAATCCTTAGGATAAGATTATGTATGCACAGGTCATCATGTCAAGATCAATAAATATTGCAAGTTCGAATTCATGGGAGACCAAAATTAGAGATGTTTAAGAAGGTTTGAAGATGGTTCAAATGGCCATGAAGGGAGTCATAGGTTGAATTGGATGAATTGAAGAAGCCTAAATGGCAAAAGGCCATAAAAGGGACATGTGCAAGTGATGTGACATCTTGACATGTACAAGTCATTTGCCATCTTGACCTGTGCAAGTCATGTGGCATAAGCATGTGCACATCATGTGAGTTACACATCCTTTTTAGGTAGCCTTTCTTTTTGGTTGTTGGTTTCCAATTTTAAGTAGGAAAAACCAAAATTCCTATTCCTAGTCTAAAGAGAAATTTAACCACCATCCTATTCCAAGAAGGAAAAATACTATTTTCCAATTCCTAGACTTAAAAGAAATTTAGCCAACTATCCTAATAGCTTTAGGATTCACTTTGTGCCTATTTAGGATTTATGTTATGCCTATATAAAGGCTTGATTTATGTTTTGTGATACCTTTACATAACATTACAGAATTTTAATTAATTTTTATGTTTTATGCACGAATTCCAATGTGAGAGTTCTTGCTTTGAAATTTTTCAAGAATTGGGTTATTCAAGTTTTACTTATATAGTTATATTTTTCTCCTTTAGGTCTTAATTATCTTTGATATTAAGGTTTGGACTTTATCAAAATCAAATTAGATTGCATGCTAAGATTTTTAAATATTCAAATTGATTTGGGGTTCAATTTCTAAATAATCATTGGGTTTCGCATCAATTGGTATCAGAGCCTGGTTAAGTTAGATTATTATCCATCTTTGGTTGTTATTTGATAATAACACCCTAAACTCGACTCGATGTATGAACAGAAAATGAATGTTAGAAGCCTGTTCTAAGATCCATACTATACAAATAATAAGATTTCCTTTTTTAAAATTATAAAATACTCCAAACTGTACTATTATTTCTACTGAAGTTTTGGCAAAATTTCATCTATAATATTGCCTAACCCCTTGTAAGGAAAAAATTTTCTTACATTTCTAAAATTACATATCCATTCCCAATACTCCAACACAAGTTTGTCCATCCTCTGTTGTAAATCAATTATACATATTAGGCATTTCACATATCTCATCAGCATTCAATACTTATATCAACTATATAAAATACATAAACAATAATATCATACTTTTCCTTCATAGAACACACTCATCTATAACTTAATTACATGTAATACAAAGATTTCCTACATGAGTAGTTTCAAAACATTATAAACTAATAACTTAAAATATAACTATTCAATACAAAACTTATTTAAAATAATACTTTATTATTTACTATATATCTAGTGTACATGCCCAAATTACAACATAAATGCCCTATTTCAGTACATCAACTCTTTTTGTCTTCATATGACTCCAGCTCAATTCAAATTTATAGAAATACTTCCTGCTATATGTTGAATATTGTTCTTTAACCCGTGCGTGAAAAAGAACCACGCGCTAAGCTAAAAGCTTAGTTGTGACTATCAAATTTACTTTTCCAAAGAAAATATATACATAAATATTTATAAAATCCATATATAAACATACAAGTATACGATCATTTAATCACACCAAATTTGTCCGCATCACCTCCCTAATGTATGAACCTCAAGTAGTCAGATTACATTTCATGCAATACATTCAACACTCAAAGTCAAACAAATAATACTTAATAAACGTAAATAATCCGATTTCTAATTTAATAAACCTAATTGATAATTGTGAAATTAATGATGTTTTTAGTGTGTTTTTAGGTATTTATTTAAGTTAGTTTAGTGTTTATTTGGTTGAATTATAGTTGAATTCGTTAATTTTATATTCTAGGGCTTAATTGTTGATTTTGGTATTTTTCAAGATTAAAATAAAGGAAAAAGGGTTTAATTGAAAAGAATGCTAAATTTTGGATCAATTTGGTAATTTTTAGATTTTGGAAGCCAGAGAACGGAACGGAACAGAACACATTTGCACACTACTGCGGATGAATTAGGAGCGGCCGTGCTTGAAGATGATGCTTGAAATAATCAAAAAGCAAAACAACAGTAAAGCATCACGCGGCTGCGTGACTCAAAGGCCAAAATCTCACACGGCCACGTGATCACTATTTAGCCTAATGCACGGGAGTGCAAAATCTCACACGGTTGCGCATTCACAAAGGGAAAATTAACACGACAGTGTATTTTTTTTTTTTACTTTTTCATCAACTGGCCGAGTTAAAAGGATTCAAAATTGGCCAAACTTCCGAAGAAAAAAAAAGAATCCTTTTCCCATTTATAGACCCATAAAATTTTTCATATAAAAGTCAGCTTAAAACACCAGATCAAAGGAGATCAGATCAGATCAGAAAAATAATCTTTCTTTTACTTCAAATTAATTTAGTTTTAGTTTTATTTTTATCAGTTCCTGTGTTTTAGCTGTAGAGAACAAATTCAAGGAGCAAGAAGCTGTTTGTGATATCTCTGTACACGATTATTAAGGGAGCTTCTATAACTCTATGTTTTTGTCTCTTCTCTTCGATTGTGTTTTCAATTTCAATATGAATAGTGAGTAATTTCTTTACTTTTGCTAGAGGATACTTGAATCCTTGACTTTTACTGTAATGATCTGATTGAGCTTTAAATTTAATATCAGTTGATTATTTCTTGCTTTTAAGTATATTCTTATCTTTGATCATGTTAGAATTAATTGTTGGTTTATTGATCTAATAACTAAAAATTGATTTATGCACCGTCATAGATTTGCACGTTCTTGTATTGATTTCTTATTATCTGTGCATGATTATTTTCTTAATTTTGAGATAATTATGTGCTGATTTTATTAGTTAATATTAAGAGAGGAAGAACTGAGAATAGATAGGAATTGAATGTTCTTGAATAGAGATTCAATGAATGTTTAGGAGTTTAACTGAAATTATATGCTAAGTGTTAAATTGTTCTTAAAAAGGGAATTTCATACTTAAGAAAGATATTCTTGAATAAGGTATCAGGGTTAATTTTATCTAGTATTTTCATAATAACTGGTACTTCTTAAGAATTTACGTCATTACAGTAATAAATTAAGGTGGATAATCCTCTAGTGAAAGTTATTTTAAATATTGATTTTTCTCAATTACTGTTTCTATCTACGATTGTATTTGCTTGTTTAATTTTTGTTCATTAATTATATTAGTTCTGGTTTTCATTTAATTATATTTTCATCATTATAAACTCTGGGATTTCTTTTCTGTCTTTTACACCCAAATTTCATTTTAAAACTTAAAAATTATTTCATGCAGACACAAGTCTCCCTTGAGTTCGATATTTAGGGTCTTAATCTATATTTTCCTATATTACTAGCCGATCTAGTACACTTGCTTGACACCGATCAAGTGTTTGGCGCCATTACCGGGGAGAAATATTGGCGTTTGTTTACTGATTTTTGATTTTTACAGTGGATTTTGTGTGTTATTCTTTTTCTTTTATTCTTTATTTATTTTCTGATTTTATTTTATTTTTATTTTGCAGGCATGATTAGTTTATGGTGAGAAACGATCTAATATTACCTATAGATCCTGAAATTGAGAGGACGTTTTATAGGATTAGGAGGTTATGAGCAACCATGAATAACGAAGAAATAGATCCACCCCTTAACATCGATGGTTACCTCATGAAAATCCACCCATAATTGATCCACCACCTCCTATGATAGAAGAGCAAAATGTGGCATATCAAGCTCAAGGAAATAGGTTTAGACCTAGAACCATTAGAGATTATGCTATTCCTAGGTGGAATGAAGAACATAGAACTATTAGGATACCTCAAAACTAGCCATTTGAGATAAAACCTGCTACCATTACAATGGTACAAAGAAACCAATTTTCAGGCTCAGATATAGAGGATCCCGCTCCACACCTAGATATGTTCTTGGAAGTTAGTGACACTGTGCAAATCCCGAATGTATCAACTGATGCTATTAGGCTCAAACTTTTTGTTTTTACTCTCATAGGAAAGGCTAGAGACTGGTTATAAATTCTTCCCAATCAATCCATTCACTCTTGGCAACAAATGCAAGAAAAATTTGAGCAAATTTTTCCCACCTATAAAGACAACCCTCATCAGGAAACAAATCAATGACTTTCAGCAATTTTATGAGGAACCATTCCATGAAGCTTGAGAAAGATTTAGGAGACTTTTAAAAAGCTGTCCGCATCATGAATTCCCTGTTTATCAACTAATGTATATTTTCTATGCAGGTGCTAACCAAGTGACGAGGTGTTTATTAGATGCTGCCTCAAATGGTAGTTTTATGAACCAAGTTCCTGAAGAAGCATTCTTGCTTCTTGATGAGATGGCTACCAATGACGCTCAATGGGCAACTTCTAGAACCGCACAACAGAAACAGGGAGTATATAGTATAGATGAAATAACTATGCTTAAGGCTCAAATGGAATTAATGAGAAAAGAACATTTAAGAGAAATCAATGAGCTTAAGGCTAAAAATGTATCTATGTTATCTAAAGAGTGCAATTCTTATGCAGGAACACAAGGAGTACCTGGATTCGAAAATGGTAATGGATTAATAGAGGAAGTAAATGATTTGAACCCTTATAGTAATACCTACAACCCGGGATGGAGAAATCATCCTAATTTTGCATGGAGAGAAGGAAATCAAGCATCCACCTCTAATTTTCAACCTAGGGCTCCATTCAACCAAAACCAATCCTCCCAAAATAACAACCATTCTCATTACCAAAATCAAGCCCAACCACACTACCCATCTACATATCCCTCACAACCCTATCAACCACCTGAATTTCAAAAACATCAACCCCCACCTCCATAAGAAAAGAAATCAAATATAGAGGAAATGATTGCAAATTTTATGGCTTCTCAAAATTCAATTTTAGCTAATCAAGATGCTAGGTGAAAATTCCAAGATATTTGGATGAGGAACCAAGAGGCATCCATTAGGAACCTAGAAAACCAAATGGGGCAACTTGCTAACTCGCTGACCAACAGAGCTCAAGGAACCTTTCCATCTAATGTAGACCGCAATCCGAAGGAGGAAGCCAAGGCAATTACTTTAAGAAGCGAAAAAGAGCTAGAACAAGCCGAAATTGGTAAGAATTCTTTTCAAAAGGAGGAACCATCACCGAAGGTAAGTACTTCTAATTTTGAAAATACTGAGAAAGTATCTCCTACTATTGAGAAAGGTAAAGGTAAGGAAAAACATATTTTACTGTTCTTGATGAATATCAATTACCTTTTCCCACTCTAGCTAGGAAAGAAAAGCAAAATGAGCAATTAACTCAATTTTTGGACATGTTTAAAAAGTTGCATGTAAATTTGCCATTTGCTGAAACCTTATTACGCATACCTAAGTATGCTAAATTCATGAAGGAGCTTTGTACTAATAAGAAGAAGCTAGAGGGTGTAGGAACAGTCCAACTATCTGAAAAATGTAGTGCTATTTTATTGAATAAAATTCCAGCAAAATTAGAAGATCCTGGTAGTTTTACATTACCTTATGAATTAGGAGGAAACTTTGTTGGACATGCTTTATATGATTTGGGTTCTAGTATTAATTTGATGTCTTACTCAATTTGCAGGAAATTGAACTTATGAGATATCAAGAAGACCCGAATGACACTACAGTTGGCAGTAGATCGATGAAAAGGCCAAAGGGTATTATTAAGGATTTATTAGTAAAAGTAGAAATTTTATATTTCCTATGGATTTTGTAGTTATGGATATGGAAGAGGATAAAAAGGTACCCTTGATAGTTGGTAGACCTTTTTTGAACACGGCGAGAGCTTTAATTGATGTTCATGGGCAAACAGTCACTTTGAGGTTTAATGAGGAGGAAATGGTCTTCAATATAAATAAGCTGATGAAATACCCCCCCATATGACTTTGAAGAATCAATTTATTTTATTGATAGTGTTCAAGAGTGTGTCGAAGCAAAGCAAGAGGGAATTATTCTAGATGATGACCTTTAAGAATGTCTGATGCATCCGAAGAAAAAGGAGGAATTGGAAGCCAGAGAAGAGCAGTTGACACAAAATTTGGAAAAAGAGCACAGTGAAGGAGAGATGGAGGATGAACCGTCCCCTTCTAAGGGAGAAAATTCTCAACTCAAAACTCTTCCATCTCATTTAAAGTATGTATTTTTAGAGGATAATGCAAAACCAGTGATAATTTCATCTTTATTGATAGGTTTGGAAGAAGAGATGCTCATTGAAGTTCTCAAAAAGCATAAAGGAGCAATTGGTTGGGCAATATCGAATTTAAAAGGAATTAGTCCCAGTTATTGTACACACCGGATACCTATGGAAAATGTTTTCAAGCCGGTGGTGTAACCCCAAAGGTGACTAAATCCAGCAATGCAAGAAGTGGTGAAAAAGGAGGTACTTAAACTCCTCGATGCAGGTATTATTTATCCCATTTCTGATAGTAGTTGGATAAGTCCAATTCAATGTGTGCCTAAAAAGGGAGGTATGACTATTGTAACCAATGAAAAAAATGAATTGATTCCTACAAGCACAGTGACAGGATGGAGAGTATGCATAGATTATAGGAGATTAAATAATGCCACTAGAAAAGATCACTTTCCATTACCTTTTATTAACCAAAAGTTAGAAAGATTGGCAGGAAATAAATTTTATTGTTTCTTAAATGGATATTCGAGATACATGCAAATACCTATAGCCCCGAAAGACCAAGAAAAGACCACATTCACTTGTCCTTATGGAACATTTGCATATAAAAGGATGCCTTTTGGTCTTTGTAATGCCCCTGCCACATTTCAGAGATGCATGATGGCCATATTTCATGATTTTCTTGAAAAATTCATGGAAGTTTTCATGGATGACTTTACACTATATGGTCGCGATTTTGAATCATGTTTGCATAATCTAGCATTAGTCTTAGCAAGATGTCAGGAGACAAACCTTGTTCTCAATTGGGAAAAATGTCACTTCGTGGTTAGAAAATGAATTGTTCTAGGGCATAAAATCTCCGAAAAAGGAATTGAAGTTGATAGGGCAAAAGTTGATGTTATGCATAAATTACCTCCTCCAACTAGTGTAAAAGGTGTTAGAAGTTTCTTTGGTCATGCCGGGTTTTATAGTTGATTTATTAAGGATTTTTCTAAAATAGCTAAACCACTGTCTAATTTATTGCTTAAGGATGCTGCATTTAACTTTAATGGTGAGTGCTTGCAGGCTTTTAATATATTGAAGCAGAAGTTAGTCACTGCACCAGTCATAGCATCGCCGGATTGGAGCTTACCATTCGAAATAATGTGTGATGCTAGTGACTATACAGTAGGAGCAGTATTAGGGTAGTGGAGGGAGAAAGTTTTTTATACCATCTAGTATGCAAGTCATACACTCACCGAAGTTCAAGTAAATTATACAACCACGGAGAAAGAACTTTTGGCCATTGTATTTTCTTTTGAAAAATTCAGGTCTTATCTCCTTGGGGTCCAAAGTTACTGTGTAGTCTGATCATGCCGCATTAAGGAACCTTTTTGCTAAAAATGATTCCAAACCGAGGCTCATCTGATGGATTTTGCTTTTACAAGAATTTGATGTGGAAATTAAAGACAAGAAAGGAGCTGAGAATTTTGTAGCTGACCATTTATCTAGATTGGATCATGCTCACATTGAAAGGGGAGAAATTTCTGATTTATTTCCCGATGAACATATTTGTGCTATTTATACTTCTGAGAATTCAGTTCCTTGGTACGCTAATATAGCTAATTTTCTTGTAGGAGGCTATCTTCCTAAAAATTTCACTTAGCAACAAAAGAAAAAGCTTCAAGCGGATGCCAACCATTATCTTTGGGATGATCCATATCTCCTCAAGATTTGTCCAGATCAAGTGCTTAGACGTTATGTTTCGAAAAATGAACAAGAAGATATAATGCGATAGTGCCATGGCTGAGAAGTTAGAGGTCATTATGGAACTAATCGTACAGTACAAAAAATTCTTCAATCAGGATTTTTTTGGCCTACTCTATTTCAGGATGTCAAGTCTTTTATTGAAATTTGTGATAAATGTCAACGTGTTGGTAATATCTCAAAAAGGGATGAAATGCCTATGAATAATGTGCTAGAGGTAGAAATTTTTGATGTATGGGGCATAGATTTTATGGGACCATTTCCAAATTCATTTGGCTTTGAGTATATTTTAGTAGCTGTGGACTATGTCAGTAAATGGGTAGAAGCAATAGCTACTAGAACTTGTGATGCCAAAATTGTGCTTGAATTTATTAGAAAAAAACATTTTCACTAGATTTGGAGAATCAAGAGCCATAATCAGTGATGGAGGCAAACATTTTGTCAACCATCAATTTCGAACTTTGCTTGGGAAATTCGGTGTCAAACACAAAATAACTACCCCATATCACCCTCAGGCAAATGGGCAAGTCGAAGTATCTAATAGGGAGCTGAAATCAATTCTAGAAAAAACAGTCAATAACTCTAGGAAAGATTGGTCTCAGAGGTTAGATGAGGCTCTTTGGGCCTATAGAACTGCATTTAAAACCCCTATTGGCATGTCCCCTTATCGAATACTCTTTGGAAAAGCATGTCATCTCCCAGTTGAATTAGGACATAAAGCATATTGGGCTACAAAATTTCTTAACTTTGATTTGAGAAGTGCAGGAGAAAAAAGGAAATTGCAGCTCAGTGAACTTGATGAAATTCGTCAGTGGTCGCATGATAGTGCAGTCTTGTACAAAGAAAAGACGAAGCATTGGCATGACAAGCGATTGAAGATGAAGGACTTTGTTCCAGGTATGTTAGTATTGTTATACAACAGTCGTCTGAGATTGTTCCCAGGAAAGCTAAAATCCAAATGGCTCGGACCATATCAAGTCATGTTAAGCAATGAATTTGGAGTGGTGACAATTAAAAATCTAAGAGATGGATGCGAATACAAGGTGAATGGTCATTGGCTCAAACCGTATAAAATTGGACAACAGGAGGTTGCTGAGGCAACCATTGTGCTTCGAGATGATTAATACAGTTTGCAGAAGTCTAGCTGAAGACTCTTAAACTCAGAACTACATTCTCTACTCTGTTTGTTTAATTTTTGATTTTAGTCAGTTTTTATTTTTGTGTGTTTTTAGTTAGTTTAAATTTTTGTCAATAGATTCATGAACTATAAAGCTGAACAATTGAATCAAAATGGATTGCAGAGTCTGGACATATTCATGATAAAAGCTTTTAAAGCAGGGCATTGATTTGAGTTTTTATTGATTAATTGAGCTTAATTGTAAATTTTGATATTAATTGTGTATTAATAGATGAATTTGTGCTTCAATTAAATTGAGGAGTTAATATTAAAAAAAAAATTAGAAGCATTGTAGGTTAATTTAGCAATTCATTTTGCATTTGGTGCATTTTTAGCATAAAAAAAAGTCATATTTTTGAGTCCTGGAGTCACAGAGGCCAATTGCCTGGCCGCGTAAGCAGTTGCCCTGGCCGCGTGAGCAATTGCCTTAGCCGCGTACCCTCTCCTCTCTAATGTCATGCGGCCAGGTGAAGAGTTATTTATTAAAGTGTTCTTCTATCATTTCCAAAAGCCCGGCCACTTTGATTTTCTCCTCTCCCTACCCGCGACAGTGTTTCTCCTTCACATACCATCACACACATACACCTCTTTCACTCATAATTTTTGCATCATTCCACTGCATTTCATTTCAAGTAAGTATTCTTCTTCAATGATTGCTCCTTAAATTGATTAATTACTGTTATTTTTGCTTTATTCTCTGTTATTAATGTATATGATTTGGGTTAAATTCAACATGCCATTTACACTTCAATTTAAATTCTTTTGGTAAACTTGTTTGTTGTGTACCTAATGTGCATGCCCTTGATTCTTAATTTAAATTTTGGTGGCCAATGCACATTAACTTGATTTTCAAATTCACTTTCAAACGTGTGCACACCACCTGCTCGATGAAATGTCCCAATCAATTTTCTTATTATTTTTGTTAACTGTTTATTACTTTTTGGCTTCATTCTGCTTTGTGATTTTGATTAGCTATCTCTCCATTGTCATTCTTGCTCGTTAACATATTTTCCATATGCTTTCTTCATAACATTTGGTGGCCAATTCTTTCACAGAGGCTCGGTCCTTCATTCAATTTTGGCACTGTGTTAAGCATAATATTTTTTATTTTTGCTTGCTTCTTATCAAGAATACCTTGTTACACTTTTCAGTTGCAATTGTCTGCATTCCCATTCTTTCAATGTTACCCCAATTGCCATGACATGTATAATCTTTGCCTATTAGCATCTTGTAATTTACTCTGGTTAAATTTACTGTTGCAATTTTGCACTCTCATTTTTTTCATTTATTTTTGCAGTGGCACCTAAAAAGGCAAAACACTCGGAAGCCTCGAGCTCATCTCATACTCGTATACCTTCTTATGTTGACAATGCAAAATCTGCCATGTATGAGTACTTTAGCACCTGCCAGTACGTCCAACCGGCATTTCTTAGTCATTTTTTCCTGCATGTTCCTGCTGGAGATCTTTGGGCAGATGTATTACCATTGATTCAAGGTATTGGATGGGAACATTTCATGGGGCATAAGGTGAAGGTATTTTCGGATCTTGCTCGAGATTTTTTATACTCTTGTGAGTGTCACTTTGATGGAGATGGCGATAATTTTGGCAATGTTAAGTTCCGACTGGGTAAGAAGGGTTATTCCATGACTTTCAAGAAATTTTCGCAGCACTTAAGGTTCTTACCTGATGCCTTGGTAGAGCTACCTAATGCATCTCCTGAAGAAAATTGGGAAAAAGTTCGTGATCCATTAAATCCTGAGCCATGGAAAGGTGGTAAGCTTAAAGTTCATGCACTTAGGGATCATGCTTTGAGAGTTGTTCACAGGTTTCTATCCAGAAGTATTTATAATAATCTTCATAGCCTGAGTGCACTTAATGCTTCCCAGATTATGTTACTTAGGTGTATGGTTGATGGTATTCCCATTAATGGATCTTTGATTATAGCACAACGGATTCAGGAATTACAGAAGTGTTCTCCATATCTTCCTGCTGTTTCCATTGGTTGGATAACAACCGTTTTAGCTGAAGGTGTTAATCATAATCTTTCTTTTGGCGATCCGCTTGATGGTGATATAGCCTATATTGATAATGTCATGCTTAAACGGATAAAGGTATGGAAAACAAAGCCACGGTGCCATTGGACAACCCGAGAGGAATATTTGAGAGAAAATGGCATATGTATTGATGAGATCAGGAAGCGCCAAATGAGAACAGAGGTGATAATGAGCCTATGACGCGCGCCGAACCCTGTGGGCGCCCCTTGACCGCCTGCTTGAGGGCGATCGGGCAAGTGAGGTTCGTTGACAATTTGCAACGAATTGCAAGTGCGTCTATTTTGGGCAACAAAGAGGTTTCATGGAGTCGCCACCCAATAAAACATTGGGAAAGTTCCTCTCGCCTCGGAGAGCTTAAGACAGCGCATATATCCATTTTGGGCAAACCAAGGGGTATTGGAGGCATTCACCCCAATAGAACTTTGGGAGTGACCCTCTAACCCTTGGGAGCCTAGGATTTTTAATTAGGTCTTTTGGCGGGACACAAGAGGTGTCTTGGAGATCCCATTGAAATGGGTCTCTCGTCTCATTGAGCCCAAAGACCAGAGATGGGTTCGGGACTTCTCATCTATTTCTACCTTGATTAATTTTACGATTAAATTTTGAGTTTATTAATTCGCTTTCTCTCCACACAATGCAATTTAATTAAGGCACAATTATCCATGTTGAAAGCGATAAATAAATAAAATAAAGAAAAATATTTAAAATGAAATACAATAACACTAGGAGCGGAATACAACTCCCATTTTAGAAGTGCAAACCATACATAAAACCGAGAAATTAATTATGAGGACATTGGTCCTTGACTTTGATTATTATAAAAATAATTTTCGGTGATAAATTCATTGGATAAGAAAAATAGGACATTGGTCCTTGACTTTGTTAAAAATCCCAATTAATTACTATAAAAGGTTTGTTTATTTTTATTTTGCGCGAGACAAAATGATTTACATGAAATAAGGACTAAGAATAAATAAATAAATAAATGCACAAACGAACGAATAAAGTTATAGAATTAAACCAAAAGGAGTTCTCCAGGGTGTGAACGGCGAGCGTTGTCTCACTCTCAATTCGCCAAAAAACAAGAAAATGGCATTTCACAAAAATAATAAAACATGTTAGTATCAAAAAAAAAAATCCAAAATAAACCAAAAATAAAGATAAAGTTATAAGACTAATAAGATAATGATATAAGTAAGTCTGAAGAAAACAGGAAAAATTACTAAAGCAAATTAAGCAAAATTTGTGTCCAAAATATTTACCCTCGGATTTTACCTTTTGGATGAAAATTTGGTTGGATTTGGTCCCACGCGATTCACGAGAAGAAAACAAAACCAAAGAGATTTATTGAATTTTTTTGGAGTGAAAATCGGATTTTCCTATATAAGGGTAAATGAAATTTTTCTAACCTCAAAAAAGTGTGAAATTTCCTTTTTTATAGAAAAACACGACCGATGGGCGTCGGTTAAATCCCATTTCCACCAGGAAATAGGATTTAAACGACGGGCGTCTGACCTACCGACGGGCACATGCCAACGGACACGTGTCTGTCGGTAAACTCACAGACGGCCCGTCCCTCGTGGCAAGTGAGAGGGGCTACCGCTACGACCGACGAATGTCCCGCGACCGACGGTCTGACCGTCCGTGGAAGCAAACTCAAAATTTAAGCCAAAAACCCTCCCGATTTTCTGCTTCTTTCTACTACAAATAAAAACCTTTAATTCTCATGAACTCAAAGACCGAAATCTCCGAATTTCATCCATCTATTCGAAACCAGGCATTGATTTCTTCATCGGGATAATCTCTGATCTGGACCGCCTCGGGACACGGTGCTTACAGTTGCCCCCAATTTTGGGGAGGCTAGTGCACAAGTGCCTAGGTGAGCCAAAATTCAGAGAAGAAGGAAAGAGATGCGTACCTGAGGCAGCCCCTACCTTTTTGATGTGTGGGATGTTTGCGACCTATTGCCGTTGAGCTGTAGCGCTGCCAGACTGTGGCTTATTTGCAATCTTTTCTGTCGCATTGTCCCGCTCGCCTTTGTTCGGCTTGCACGGCGTGAGGTGAAGTGTTGTCTAACTGCATCCTCTGTTGCAATCTGTTGTATCGTTGTCCCCCGCTAACCTCATCTCGGTCTACACGGCGGCTGGTCTATCCCGCTAGCCTCATCTCGGCCTGCGCGGTGTGAGGTGAAGTGTCTCTAACTCCATCCTCTGTTGCGATCTGTTCTATTGTTGGTGCACCACTAACCTCGTCTCGGTCTGCACGGTGGCTGGTCTGTCCCACTAGCCTCATCTCAGCCTGTGCGGTGTGAGGTGAAGTGTCTCTAACTCCATCCTCTGTTACGATCTTTTTTGTCGCTGGTGCCCCGCTAACCTCGTCTCGGTCTGCATGGTGGCTGGTCTGTTTCGCTAGCCTCATCTCGGCCTGCACGGTGTGAGGTGAAGTGTCTCTAACTCCATCCTCTGTTGCGATCTGTTCTATCGCTGGTACCCCACTAACCTCATCTCGGTCTACACGGTGGCTGGTCTGTCCCGCTAGCCTCATCTCGGCCTGCGCGGTGTGAGGTGAAGTTTCTCTAACTCCATCCTCTATTGCGATTTGTTCTATCGCTGGTGCCCCGCTAACCTCGTCTCGGTCTGCATGGTGGCTGGTCTGTCCCGCTAGCCTTATCTCGGCTTGCGCGGTGTGAGGTGAAGTGTCTCTAACTCCATCCTCTATTGCGATCTGTTCTATCGCTGGTGGCCCACTAACCTCATCTCGGTCTGCACGGTGACTGTGAGATGCAGTGTTCCCTAACTACAATCCCGTTGTTTGCGATCTATTCCATCGCATGTGATTGAACGTTCTGTCTTGGTAGCCGCTTATGGGCTTGCACAGCACAACCTTGGTAACCTCCAACCAATCCATGTAACATCCTATCTGCTAACCATTATTCGGTCAGTGTAATATTTGCTCTACTAACCACCATCCGGTCAGTACAATATCTGATCTGCTAACCCTCATCTGGCTAAATGCATTATCTGATCTGCTAACACCCATCCGGCTAGTATAATGTCTGATCTGCTAACCCCCATCCGGCGGGTATAATATCTGATCTGTCGACCATTCTTAGGTCGGTATGGTGAACTATTCGTCGCTTTCTTTGCTGGCGCTTATCTTGTTGGGGCCGGTGTCAGACGGGTGCCACCTTGAAGGACAGTTGGTTGCTCCCCATTTTTTATTGCACTGACTGTACATGCTAGATATCGACTCCTCTATCATCTCCAATGTAGCTTCGTTGTTAAAAAGACCTGCATACTTCTCAAGAGGCTGAGAGAATTTGATGTTGAGCCTCCGGGGCGGAAAAAAGATTTGAGCTTTCTCAAAGGAAAAAACTAGATTGGAAATTTTGTTGTTTACCTGCAGGCGGGTGATCTTTCTATTTTGTTTTCGTTTTCATTTTTTTTTCCTTATTTTGTTTTTGATCTTTACATTTTTGGATGTAATTACAGTATATTGGATTTTCAAGGCCTTGAAAATGTATTCTTCGTGTTTTGTCTTGTTTTGTTTGAGAATTTGTATTTTTTTGTGTTGTTTTGTGTTTGAGAAGTTGTATTCTTGTACATTTGCATTTTTTGAGATTTTGTACATTTATTGTGCGATGTGGGTGAGCGTGCCTCTTATGATAGAGAAACTCACCTGATTGCCCCCTGGCACAGCGTGGACAGGCTTTATTTTCTGGATAGTGTCTGACAACATTGAGCTGAACCCGTCATCTGGATCACCTTTAAGTATGGGGTCTATTCGGACCTTTCCCCTGAGTCACGTACATGGCAATATATACAAAATATTGTGTGTGCGTGTGGGATTACGTGTGTGAAACGTATGAATACATTTGAATCCGGATTGTGTGAGGTGTGTTAGCGTACATCTTATGACAGAGAAACTTACCTGTTTGCTCCCGGCATGGTGCGCATGAATAGGCCTGCTCTTTTCCCTCTTGGGAGCGGGTCCGTGAGATTCTTCTCTCGTAAGGATTTCATCTTGATTATTGTGTGATATGTACAAGCATACATTTCATGGTACAGAAACTTACCTCGCTGTTCTAGGCATGGTGTGTCCGGATAAGCTTGTCCTTGTTGGACATTCCACCTCTGTACATATTCACCTGACTTTATGCTGGATACAGTGGCAACTAATGTTGAGCTTAATCCGTCCTTTAGACAATCCTTGCTCATGAGGTCTGTTCGGACCTTTCACTCAGAATCATGTACACAATAACATATACAACAGATTGTGTGTGCTTATGGACTCATGTGTGTGAAATGTACATACATAAAGCTATATACATAAACACATGCAAAGGATTAATGTACAAGAACTGTGTGTGCATATCTATACGTGTAAAAGACTGAATGCACGTGACATGTATGTGATATGCAAAAATGAATCGACCACGTCCCAGGTGGTTAAGGGATTCATTGAGGGTGTTGTTCGGCTGCTCACATTGTCTGATGCCCCCAAGGATCTAGGAAAGCATTGTCTTGGCTTTACGGACTCTGACCCATAATCTTTTCAAGGAGAACTGACTCGTGCGCATCTTTGCCCCCCGATCAATGAGCATTTTGCCCCCAGGACTCTGAATCATGATCTATATTATGCATTATCTGCCTAAAGGTGAAGTCATTCGGAATAATGTTGCCTTATCGCTCCAGGCGTTAAAATTCATTGTTTTAAAGGTAGTGTGTCCCTTGTGGATTTTCACACTAGCTTTTCTTAGCGGGAAATACGTCTCTTTAGGGATTTTCACATAACCCTGTGCCTAATTTTTGCCTGGAATGGACCCAACCCACTCCAGCAGCTTTTATTCATTTCATTTTTTGAAGGACAGACTGCCTGTTCCCAGGTTTTCACCCTGCCCCTTGGCCTAACTTTTGCTTAGAGAGCCAGTCGCGATTTTCATCTCTAACGGCCTTTTTTCTTTTGTTTCCTTTTCTTTTTATTTGTTTTTTGTTTTTTGTTTTTTTTAGACTCTCTTGCCTTTCCGGTACGGCTGTAAGAAAAGTTAACGCTGCCATCAAAGCCCCTTCCTAGAGTAATCTGCAATTATTCTTTGAGGCATTTCTCTCTAGGCGTCGATTGCATTCCATGGCCTTCCTTGATGAATGCGTTGCTAGATTGGGTGAAGTAGCAGATGAGGATCGGGTTCTTTAGGACTTCATGAGGTTGCCTTTTACCTTACCACCCATCATGCTCGATAATTCAGAGGGGTTAACAATATAGTGAGGCATCCCTATCTTTCCAAAGTGGACCTTTATCTTCGACTCTTACCTCCAAACATCATGGCCTCTAGGCGAGCTGTCGGTGAAATCGGGGGTTGTTCTTTCACTCCTACTAATGCACTCAAGAGGTAGGTGCTCAATCCTATAATCGATAGCAGAACTCACCGACTTAGACATCCGGATGGTGAGAATAGTAGCAGAGTGTAGCCATTTAGATTTCATACGTTCAGCAATGAACAACATTTCTCTTTTTATAAGTGAACTAGAAAATAATGAACACATGTATTTGCAGAGATTGTGAACATTTCAATATGATTTCTCCACACATGATCATTATCTAACATCGATTCAAAATGCAAAACTACATCTAATCTCAGAGTATATCTTGTAAGCATCAAACTCCTGTCTCCAATCAGCCCTCTCGGGCTTTCTTGATTGGATATTTTCTCTCAAGCCTCTAATTTTTGCCCAGGATGCCTTTTTTTCGGTTTTCACCCTGAGGAGGCACCAAATTTTAGCAAGGCCGCCTTTTTTCGGTTTTCGACCTGCGGGGCTTTTATTCTCTTCTTTTGATTTTTGGTCTTTAGCCATGGACCCTGTTGAGTTCGTTAATGTCATCTTTATCATCGCCTGTTGCTGCTGTTTTGGATAACAACTTTTGAAGAACGAATGGACCCTCCTCACATCGGCCTAAACTTGCCTCATTTGCCCGGAACTCCTGGTCTCATTTGTTCGAGGACTGAACCTCCCTCTTTCATTCGGTACTTTCTAACCTCCCTCATGAATGGTCGAGCAGAGCATTTTCTGATAGATCCAGCTGTGGTAGTAATCCCATGATTCATCCTTGCCTGACGCGTTTAACTGCCGCTGCCATTGTTGTGCCCCTTTCAGCTTCCAGGATTTATGTTGTCTTAAAGGTTTAAACTTTACAATGATCGGCCATGCTGCTTCTGCCCCCCTTGACTTTTGTAGAGGTTTCGACGGTGATTCTTTAGCATCGAAGCACACAAGAAATTTTTCTGCCCAATCTTTGTAATTATGAACCATCTTAGCTAGGATCCTCTTGACATTCTTGTTGGCAGATTCTACTGCCCCGTTGGTTTGAGGACGATACGAAGAAGACTTGTGATGCTCGATACCGTACTTCCGAAGCAACTTCTTCATTTCTCCCATGAATTGGACCCCGTTATCGAACACCACGTGATGCGGAAGGCCATATCTGCAAATCAAGTTTTCCTCAACGAATTTCGCCATATCCCGAGCATCAACTTTCTTGAAGGACTCAGCTTATACCCGTTTGGTAAAATAGTCGATGGCGACAATGATATGCCTATGCCCATTGGAGGCCGTGGGGCGTATCTCTCCAATAATGTTAATCCCCCAAACTGCGAACGGCCAAGGTGATGTCAAATTATGCAATTCCGAAATGGTCAAGTGCTTTAAATTTGCATACTATTGGCATAACTGACACTACTTTAAATACTTCGAGCAATCGTTATCCATGGTGAGCCAAAAGAATCCTTGTCTCATAATCTTTTTGGCCAATGTCAGCCCATTCATAGGGGCTCCGCATACGCCGGCGTGCGTTTCTTCTATTACCCTCTTGGCGTCTTTCTCATCTGAGCACCTCAATTGGATACCATCAGCCTATCGTTTGTACAACTTGCGAATCATTCTCTGATTTTTCTTGGTGGCTTCTTCTGGAAACATCGCATTTTCTGGGTAGTTCATAATGTCGTAGCACTATGGCCTCCCATCCGCTACTTCTGTTTCCATGACTGACTTAGATTCGAAACTAGGTCTCTTAGAGCTAGAAATCAAAACCGGTCTCATGCCTACTCCTTCTGGATTATCCCACATTGACATTAAAGTGGTGAGTGCATCAGCCAACTAATTTTTATCCCTCGAAACAAAATGGAATGTGCAGACTTCAAACTGGCTACTCAAGTCTCTCGAGTGCTTGATGTACGGTATTAGCCTTTCTTCTTTAATAGCCCATTCACCTCGAATTCGATTAATTACCAAGGATGAATCACCAAACACTTCCACGTTCTTTGCCCGCAAGGCTATTGACGCTTCCAACCTAGAAGTACGTGCTTCATACTCGGCCTCATTGTTGGTGGCCCTGAACCTTAACTTCTTCACTAAGGGAAGCTTCTCATCATCCGGGGTTGTCAGAATAACTCCTAATCCTACCCCTTTGCTATTAATAACCCCATCAAGGTGTAATTGCCAACCCTGAACTGCTATAGCTGCCACATCCTCATCCAGAAAGTTGAACTCGTATGAGTCTCCTTGAATTGGGTGTTCTGCTAGGAATTCAGCCACTGCACGCCCTTTGATAGTTTTTCGAGTGATGTACTCTACATCAAATTCTTATAGCAGCAACGACCACTTACCATTTTGCAAGGTAAAGATGGGGCCTCCTGCAAGTATCTCAAGGGATTCTGTTTTGTTACTGCATGTACCTTGTAGGAATAAAAATAACGTTTCAACTTCTTAAAGGCCCAGATTAACGCAAGGCAAATCTTTTCAACTTCTGTATACTTAACCTCATAAGCCAGAAACTTCTTGCTAAGGTAGTAAATAGCAAATTCCACTCTGAATCCGTCCTCCTGGGCCATCATGGCACCTACAGAACTATCTTCTATTGCCAAATACAAAATCAATGGTTTGACTGGCTGTGGCGGTCTCAACACCTGTGGATTTAGACAATACTCTCTGACAGTATCGAAAGCCTTCTGACAACTTTTGTTCTATACTACTGGATGGTCTTTTTTGAGTAGTTTAAAGATAGGTTCGCAGATCGAAGTAAGCTTAGCAATAAACCTACTGACGTATTACAACCTACGCAAAAAGCTTCTCACGTCCTTTTCCTTCTGCGGTATTGGCATCTCTCTGATGGCCCTAACCTTATCTGGGTCCATTTCAATTCCCCTCTAACTAACTACATGTCCTAGGAGCTTCCCTGAGGTAACACCAAAGATACATTTCTTAGGATTTAACCGCAGATTGTACTTGTTTATCCTCTGGAAGAACTTTTCCAGGGCTTCGAAATGACCTTCTCTAGTGGCCGACTTGATCATCATGTCATCCACGTATACCTCCACTTCTTTATGGATTAAGTCATTTAAGATTTTTGTTGCCATCCTCTGATAAGTGCCTCCTGCGTTCTTCAAGCCAAAAGGCATCACCCTGTAAGCATATGTCCCCCACTCTGTGATGAAAGCCGTTTTGATCCTGTCAATTATCTTATTGAGGATCTGATTATAACCAACATAGCCATCTGCAAAACTATACATTACACAAGTGGTAGCACTGTCAATGAGCACATCAATATGGGGTAAGAGGAAGTCATCCTTAGGACAAGCCTTATTCAAATCCCGATAGTCCACGCATACCCTCACCTTTCCATTCTTCTTGGCCACAGGGACAACATTGGCTAACCACATGGGATACTGCACCTCAATTAGAAATTTGGCTTTGATTTGCTGCCGAATCTCCTCTTTTACTTTATCTGCCCATTCCAGCCCAAGTCCCGACTTCTCGATCAATTCCTGGCATATCTTCGTAAGTCCAGGCAAAGATTTTTTCATATATTTTTATTCTCTCAAATTTTTCTCGCATCAGGAGTTACATTAGATGCTATCAAGATTTTCTTTGGACTTTCCAAAGTTTCTGAGATTAAATAGAGTAGCATCAACTGAATCAATGTCAAATATGAATGAGTTATGATCATGATTATGCATAGCGAAATCATAAGAGACATAACACAAGTAAGCAAAAACGTTCATCTTATTAATGAAGCTAAAATGTCATTATTAAGCAATTCAAAAATAAAAAGACTTCTAAATAGCTAATCAACTCCTGTTCTTGCCGACATAATTGTTGTAGCCGATGGTCCATTATCATCCCTAAGAACCGTCATGCCTTTTCACTTAGGCACTTTGTCTATCTTATTCTTTTCCTCTCGCTTTTCTGGGTATGATATCTTCTTAGAATCAATCAGATCTTGAATGGCATGTCTTAAGGCCTTGCAATAATCCGTGGTATGCCCGGTGTGCTGGTGGAAGGCACAATGCTCATCTTCCTTATGATTGGGCTGTCCCTGGCTTTTAGCTGGCCTAGCTGGCAATGGCTGTAATATCCCCTCCTTCATCAGCCTCTTGAGGACCCAGGACAAAGATCTACCCAAATGAGAAAAATACCTTTGCCTCACCTCCATGGTTGGCGCTTCCACAATCTTTTCCTTTTTTGGTTCTGGCACCAGTTCTTGAATGCGATCTCTTAGAGGACGGCAGTAGTCTGTTCTATGCCCTGAATACTGGTGATATGCACAGTACCAATCTGCCCTATGCTTAGGGTGTCCTTGACTTAGGGCAGGCCCGGCCGATAAGAGTTGTAACTTCCCTTTCCTGACGAGACAGGTGAAGTGCCAGGATAATGACCTACCCAAAACAGTGAGGTGGGACTGAACTGCTCTAGTGGCTGGGACTTCTACAGCCTTAGCATTTGCCTTACTATTGTCAAGGCCTCCCGAGCTTTTATTCTTTGGAGTACGCATGATTGCAGGGTCTTCATCCTCTTTGGACATAATGCCATGTTCTAAAATAGGCCTCCTATTTTGTCCTCGCTTAACTGGTGAATCAAGTGACCTCTTACCTCTGGTCTCAGAAGGAAAAGGAGGTACTGGAGCCGTCGTTGTATAAGCCATCTCGATCGTGGCCAGCTTCACTTGGTTGATAGCTGTTGCCATAAGCTGAGCTTGGAGAACCAGCGCCATGGCATCCATTCTTTCTTTGATCACAGCCAGCATCATTTTTTCCAGCTCTTCAAACCTTTTATCTATCTCCTGGGCAATCAGGGCGTGAGTCTCTTCTGTTAATTATGAAGGGGCCAGCCATTTTTAATACCTTCAGATGCTTTGGTAAGGACGCTAGGTCTCTGTCGGCCAATCCAAACTCTGATCGTTCTTCGGACGACTATCGAGATCCCTAAACCACCTAAGCAAATGGTCTACGGTGGCTGAAAGGCAAAGAGTTAGAATGATGCATGAGTAATATGCAATGCATGGTTGCGCTGTGCAATAAATGGTATACAATGGTTAAAAGAGATTATAATGGTACATGTGAGACATGTGAAAAACTATACACAGGATAATATGTACATGTAATAATTATTTGCAAAGAATAAGATGTATGCATAGGGAGAAAATAAAAATTTTATGCATGAATAACATGAATATGCAATGCATCATCCATAACCACATGCAAGCAGATAGATCCTTCCAACCTTATTGCCCCCACACACGAGGTCGTGCGGTCTCTGTCTTAGGTGGGCTTGATCCATGGGTTAACAGGGAACCCGATGGACGCGCATGGTGCATAGTAAAAAACCGGCAGCATAACCTCTCTTAACTAATGCGCAAGCGTATGAGTTGTGATCATTGTGTATTTAGGCAGTCCAAATAAATTGACATGGACCTACCGAGGCATGAAAGCCTTTGATTAGGTGACCAATCAGATTATTTGGGTTTGTCCAATACAAAATGATCCATATAGCAAGCAAGGTATTATGGTTCATACCACCTAGAGGAAGTATTTATGTTCATTACATGAGCTTTAGTCGTGGGTGGTGTTACTTTAGGGCTACCCAAGCATGGTCCCTGCCAACGGGTCTAGCTCATCACGAGCGTAACGACCGATTGGGTCTCTATTTGATATACCATATGGTACGAGGCTTGGGCTGGTAGTTATGCTTAACACTTCCCTATATTGAGTGAACATAGAGTCGTGCTTCGGGAATGCACCGGGGTTGATAGAGGGACCAAACTAACATAATCTAAGGCTCTAATGGGATGTAATGCAAATTTGAGAGAAAGCAAATTTATAAACTAAAACTTAATTATAAATTTTAATCAAGGTATTTTCAAATCAAAGTCTCAAACCAGTCCCCAGTGGAGTCGCCACTGTGACGCGCGTCGAACCCCGTGGGCACCCCTTGACCACCCGCTTGCGCGCGATCGGGCAAGTGAGGTTCGTTGACAACTTGCGATGAATTGCAAGTGCGTCTATTTTGGGCAACAAATATGTTTCATGGAGTCGCCACCCAATAAAATATTGGAAAAGTTCCTCTCGCCTCGAAGAGCCTAAGACAGCGCATGTATCCATTTTGGGCAAACCAAGGGGTCTTGGAGGCATTCACCCCAATAGAACATTGGGAGTGATCCTCTAACCCTTAGGAGCCTAGGATTTTTAATTAGGTCTTTTGGTGGGACACAAGAGGTGTCTTGGAGATCCCATTGAAATGGGTCTCTCGCCTCGTTGAGCCTAAAGACCAGAGATGGGTTCGGGACTTCTCATCTATTTCTACCTTGATTAATTTTACGATTAAATTTTGAGTTTATTAATTCGCTTTCTCTCCACACAATGCAATTTAATTAAGGCGCAATTATCCATGTTGAAAGCGATAAATAAATAAAATAAAGAAAAACATTTAAAATGAAATACAATAACACTAGGAGCGGAATACAACTCCCATTTTAGAAGTGCAAACCATACATAAAACCGAGGAATTAATTATGAGGACATTGGTCCTTGACTTTGATTATTATAAAAACAATTTTCGGTGATAAATTCATTGGATAAGAAAAATAGGACATTGGTCCTTGACTTTGTTAAAAATCCCAATTAATTACTATAAAAGGTTTGTTTATTTTTATTTTGCGCGAGACAAAATGATTTACATGAAATAAGGACTAAGAATAAATAAATGCACAAATGAAAGAATAAAGTTACAGAATTAAACCAAAAGGAGTTCTCCGGGGTGTGAACGGCGACCGTTGTCTCACGCTCAATTCGCCAAAAAACAAGAAAATGGCATTTCACAAAAATAATAAAACATGTTAGTATAAAAAAAAAATCCAAAATAAACCAAAAATCAAGATAAAGTTATAAGACTAATAAGATAATGATATAAGTAAGTCTGAAGAAAACAGAAAAAATTACTAAAGTAAATTAAGCGAAACGCATGTCCAGAATATTTACCCTCGAATTTTACCTTTTGGATGAAAATTTGGTTGGATTTGGTCCCACGCGCTTCACCAGAAGAAAACAAAACCAAAGAGATTTATTGAAATTTTTTGGAGTGAAAATCGGATTTTCCTATATAAGGGTAAATGAAATTTTTCCAACCTCAAAAAAGTGTGAAATTTCCTTTTTTATAGAAAAACACGACCGATGGGCATCGGTTAAATCCCATTTCCACCAGGAAATAGGATTTAAATGACGGGCATCTGACCTACCGACGGGCACATGCCAACGGACACGTGTCCGTCGGTACGGACACATGTCCGTCGGTTCGGACACATGTCCGTCGGTAAACTCACAGACGGCCCGTCCCTCGTGGCGAGTGAGACGGGCTGCCACTATGACTGACGGTTGTCTCGCGATGGACGGTCTGACCGTCCGTGGAAGAAAACTCAAAATTTAAGGCAAAAACCTTCCCGATTTTCCGCTTCTTTCTACCACAAATAAAAACCTTTAATTCTCGTGAACTCAAAGGACCGAAATCTCCAAATTTCATCCATCTATTCGGAACCAGGCATTGATTTCTTCATTGGGTAATCTCTGATCTGGCCCGCCTCGGGACACGGTGCTTACAGAGCCAGTAGAGGTCCCACCAGCTGAGACAGCCATGTTATCTAATTTGGAAGCTCGCCTTAACCAGCTTAGCAGCAGAATGGACCACCAGCAGATCCGCTTGGATAGGATGCAGGGGAGAATGGACAAGATGCAGGATACTATTATTGAGATTAAGCAGACCATGGAGAAGTTTTTACATGATTTCTAGACACGTTATCCTCCACCACCACTCCCACCACCTTAGATGACTCATTGCATTTGCTGTGGGCAGCAAAATTTTTTGATGGGGGTAGAGCTTGTTTAGTTAAGCTCAATTTTGGTTCAAGAAGTAGACACATCTTACCCCATTTTGTTAATGAATCTATATTCTGCTTATTTTGATGTTTTTATTTCTTTTAGTTTAATGTTTTGTAGTATTGTAATAACTTTTTACTCTTAGCTTAATGATAATAGTAGTTGCTTTAGAATTTTCTAATCTTCTTAGAAACAACATTAGTTCTTGAATATCATTTAGTTTGCACTAAAACTTAGTTTGCCTCAGTTTTTCCTCAAATATTGAACTTGAATTTAGAATGTACAATTTAGTATCTTTTGTTCAGCACGAGAACAAATATGTTGTTTAATGAATTTCTAGCTAGATTAATATTCAACTTGACTTATATTTGTTAGTTTCTATTCTTTGAGCACATAAAACCAGTTTTTTTAAACTGAAAGAAAAAACAATGCATAAAATAGTTGAGCAAGAAATTTTAGAGTACTAGAACCTTTCTCATCACCCTTCAAAGCATACACACAACTCAATTAAACTTAGAAAGTGATCTAGGCAATATTTTCTTGTTTAACCATAATTTGACCTATTTTCCTACCCTTTTTATACATTGACCCTTGTTAGATAAGTTGAGCTGAATGAGATATGCTAAAAGCGTGTCAATTTTTATTTTTCCTGATATACCTGTTCAAATTACCATATAGCCTAAAAAAAACCCGTTTGCCTACTTTTTATAGAGTTGTCACTCTAGGATTGGGTAGATTAACAAGAAATGGACTGATGGGTGTAGTAAGACAGTTTTATTTTTAAGGATTATGGATGAAGTCAAATAATAGTGAAAATTATACCTTGTAAATATCTAGAGTATCGATTTATTGAAAAAAAATAATAAATAAAATAAATAAATAAAAATAAAATAAAATAAAAAAAATAAGAAGAAGAAGTTGAAATTAAAAATAACATGCATGGCAAAATCTTAAGTGTGGGGTACTTACAAGGGAAAATAATTATGCTTTCTTTTTAGAAAGGTATGAGTTGTGAAATTGAGGGAATTTAAATAGTTTTCTCTCGTCAGAGCTGTGAATTGTGAAAGGTTAAGCAAGTTAAGTTTCTTATTGATTAAGTTAATGGGAGACACTTTAGAATTATTAGTCTATTTGATCTTAGAGTGGCTATTTTATTATTTGATCCTTTATCCATTCTTTGATAACTAATACCTTAACCCCATTACAACCTTTGAAAGACCTAAGTGATTTTAAGTTTTGTTTTTAAGTTGTTCAGCGGAGATGACTTTCGGGTTCCGGTGCTAAAGGAGAGGCCTATGGTATTTCTAGAGTTTCAAGTGCGAAACCATTTGTACACTTAAGTGTACATTCATTCTAAGCTTGGTTATGAGTTGCATTGGTGTTTTGACTTTTAAAAAAATCCTTAAAATGTTTTGGTCTTGCACACACACAAGGAAACTAACATATTTTGCCTTGTTTGAATTTATTCTAGTTGAAATTTTGTTAAGTGCTCTTTTTAAATTGCTAAGCATGACTCTAAATTGCATGATTCTTTATTTCAGTTTGATTATTCTGAGGAGTTGGATTGTTCTAATTTGCTTGAGGGTGAGCAAAGTCTAAGTGTGGGGTATTTGATAATTGTGAAATTAATGATGTTTTTAGTGTGTTTTTAGGTATTTATTTAAGTTAATTTAGTGTTTATTTGGTTGAATTATAGTTGAATTCGTTAATTTTATATTTTAGGGCTTAATTGTTGATTTTGGTGTTTTTCAGGATTAAAATAATGGAAAAAGGATTTAATTGAAAAGAATGCTAAATTTTGGATCAATTTGGTAATTTTTAGATTTTGGAAGCCAGAGAACGGAATAGAACACATTTGCATACTACTGCGGATGAATTAGGAGCGGCCGTGCTTGAAGATGATGCTTGAAATAATCAAAAAGCAAAAAAATAGTAAAGCATCACGCGGCTGCGTGACTCAAAGGCAAAAATCTCACACGGCCGCGTGATCACTATTTAGCCTAATGCACGGGAGTGCAAAATCTCACGCGGTCGTGCATTCACAAAGGGAAAATCAACACGGCAGTGCATTTTTTTTTAGTTTTTCATCAAGTGGCCGCGTTTCAAGGATTCAAAATTGGCCAAACTTCCGAAGAAAAGAAAAAGAATCCTTTTTCCATTTACAGACCCATAAAATTTTTCATATAAAAGTCAGCTTAAAACACCAGATGAAAGGAGATCAGATCGGATGAGAAAAACAATCTTTCTTTTACTTCAAATTAATTTAGTTTTAGTTTTGTTTTTATCAGTTCCTGTGTTTTAGCTGTGGAGAACAAATTCAAGGAGCAAGAAGCTGCTTGTGATATCTCTGTATACGATTATTAAGGGAGCTTCTATAACTCTATGTTTTTGTCTCTTCTCTTCGATTGTGTTTTTAATTTCAATATGAATAGTGAGTAATTTCTTTACTTTTGCTAGAAGATACTTGAATCCTTGACTTTTACTGTAATGATCTGATTGAGCTTTAAATTTAATATCAGTTGATTATTTCTTGGTTTTAAGTATATTCTTATCTTTGATCATATTAGAATTAATTGTTGGTTTATTAATCTAATAACTAAAAAATGATTTATGTACTGTCATAGATTTGCACGTTTTTGTATTGATTTCTTATTATCTGTGCATGATTATTTTCTTAATTTTGAGATAATTATGTGCTGATTTTATTAGTTAATATTAAGAGAGGAAGAACTGAGAATAGACAGGAATTGAATGTTCTTGAATAGAGATTCAATGAATGTTTAGGAGTTTAACTGGAATTATATGCTAAGTGTTAAATTGTTCTTAAAAAGGGAATTTAATACTTAAGAAAGATATTCTTGAACAAGGTATCAGGGTTAATTTTATCTAGTTTTTCCATAATAACTGGTACTTCTTAAGAATTTACGTCATTATAGTAATAAGTTAAGGTGGATAGTCCTCTAGTAAAAGTTGTTTTAAATATTGATTTTTCTCAATTACTGTTTCTATCTACGATTGTATTTGCTTGTTTAATTTTTGTTCATTAATTATATTAGTTCTGGTTTTCATTTAATTATATTTTCATCATTATAAATTCTGGGATTTCTTTTCTGTCTTTTACACCCAAAATTCATTTTAAAACTTAAAAATTATTTCATGCAGACACAAGTCTCCCTTGGGTTCGATATTTAGGGTCTTAATCTATATTTCCCTATATTACTAGCCGATCTAGTACACTTTCTAGACACCGGTCACTAATCTCACTAAATATTGATCATGCATACTTCTTACTTACTAAATATACATATACATGTGTTAAATATCCATGCATACAATATCATGTATTTTCATGTTAATTTCATGAAATTTTTAAGCAACTTAATATGATTATACTATAGTATCCAAGTTCTCATTTGCATATTATAAATCATTTAATGTTGTCCCACATATTATGATTAAACCTACATATATGCATAAACATCATACATATTTGCAAACATTTAGCCCATATACATACACTAAGTTATTTTCATCGTGTCATTAATTTTTAAGATTATTCACTCTTATCATTTATTAATTAATGATTCATTTTTCATTAAAATTACTAATTTATTTGCTTAATTTATGGTCTTATTACATGTTCTCCATCTTGCCACTTTAATCTATGGTGTTGCCCCTAGTAGTATTTGGTAGAAATCTTCAAAATGGATATGAAGGACATGGATACCAAAGGTCTAGATTCATGAGAGGAAGTTACCACAAATGATCACTTACCCTAAGGCCATGAAAAAGAGAGCCATAAGTCCATGAAGCCATATATAATAGACCATCATTGGCCTACTTATAAGAGTCGCCATGACTCGGACAATGGTATAGGTGTTTCTATGGTTAGCCAAATATATCCTGCACTAGTGATTTTACTACTAGCATATTAAGGGCAAAACTAATCATTATTTTATTTCTTTACTACATTACATACTCATTTCCATGTTGATAACATTTTTACATCTCAAACCATATCTCTTATTTCATGGTTCTTACCATGCATCTTATATACCTGTAATTGTGCACACACTTATCCATGCACACTTGTCAAGCATATATGTACATATACTTCTAATTACCATCAGTCATCAATCATTCGTATGCATATTCTCTTTATATACATCTAGTTCTTTATATACATCTAGTTCCTCATAAGTTCTTTACCGATTAACATGTGTCAAGTATAGAAGCACACTCGCTTATCGCATACTATAAGTTTATCTTGCAATTTAGAATACATATTGCATGCTTTTATGTCACAAAATATCATATCCATTTATTAACTCAATTTCTAAAATATTCACGTAAAACATGTATTACTCTTCATGCATAACTATAAGCTCATACATATAACATTCCATACATGGAATTCGGCCATAGCTTAGAATTTCATTTCTAAATCTCTTTCTTTTCTATTTATTCATTATTTCTTATTTATTATCAAAAATAGTTCAATATACATGCATAATTTCAAATTCCATGTCATGCATAATTCAGCCTTACAACATAGCTCCACTTAAATTACTCACTATCTTGCTACCATTTATTTCTACTGCATTCTTAAATTATTTGTTACTCAATTATGCCGTTATATATATATATATATTGCTCACCTACTTACATAATATGTTCCCTAAGTGCACCTTATTAAATGAAGTTCTCTAATATTAATTTTTTTTCCTCATCAATTTCCTTATTCTAACCCCGAATTCATTTCTATAATTTTATTTCATTAGAATTTCATACATTATGTTTATACCTATTAGTTACATAATGTGAACTTTATGGCTAATTCACCACTTACACCATTTTCCTTCAATTTTTCCTATTCTCTATGTCTTATATTGGCCTTAATTTCACATTTATACATTTAATTCCAATTAACCCAAATTATTCACATTTACATATGCATACATACATATGTATGAGCACTAAAATAATGACAAAATGCACCGTTCATGTGCATACATTTTAGAATACAACTAGATACATGCATAAATCTTACTTAAGCATAATATACATATCCAATCACATTAGGAGGAATTAACAATTTTTGCTTATGCAACCAACTTAAAATCTCAACTAATCACCAACCATGTCTTTTATTCACAATGATTACATCTTAATTTAATGCATACATCTTAATTTAACATAATTTCACCTAATAAAAATATACACATTTATTCTTAACTTAATACTATTTTAATGTTTAAACTCAATTTAATTCATCAAAATAATCAAACAAATATCCATGTTCTTAGTTAAATTACATAATATACTACCTAATTTTATTAATCTAATTCGGTTCAAGTGCATGCCACAATTTTCATCTCATTTCGTAAGCCTAACGAAACAAGTTTAAATAAAATAACATACAATTCTATTCTTATTTTATTAATTTCCTATCTCAATTAATTTCTTATATTGACAGGAGTATATTAGTCATACTAATTAGTCAATTAATAAAGTCTATAAGAAATTTGACATTTAGTGTAACGCTTATAAATTAGAACCCCTAGAATTTATAAGTCTAAAATTCCAATCATCTATATATCAAACTCAATTATTACCCAAATATATAATTATAACTTCTATTATCTCGAATTATGATCATATCTACATTCCTTAAGTTGGACATGTTAACTAACTTGAAGAAAATTCAATTCAAACATCAGATTATCTAATTGCATGTTCCAAGTCCTTTAATCATCACTAATTACTATTTTTTTTTCCAAACATAAATTTCACGAGTTCACTAACTTGCACAACAAACTTCACTAAATAATTCTCACATACCTAAACATAATTTGACATGCCTGACTAATAATTATATACCAGAAATTAGCTAAACCCAGTGGATATACCAACTTTCAAAAGTTCTCTAACACTTTTAATTAGGGGTGAGCATGGTCGGTTAACCGGTCCATTAACCAGTCCATTAATATCGGTTTTTTGAAATTACAGTCCATTACCATCGGTTAACCAGTCCATCGATTTCGGATTTTCGGATCGGTTACCCAATATTTTTCGGTTAAGCATTATAATTATAAATATATTCATAAATAAAATTAAAATATTCAAGATACTTAAAAATTAAAATTTTTTCACTATAATATAACATTATTGTTGTTAAAATAAAAATATTTGGTGGATATGAGTAAATTTGTTTTTAAAAATTAATATTTAATAAGTAAATATATTAACCAGTCCATAATCACTTTTAATTAGATAAATTGTTATACTTACTAATAGTCAATTAAAAAAATTTAAAAACTTTAAAATAATTAGTATAATGAAAAAAAAGTACATGATCACCTTTAATTAGGATAAATTGTTATAAATTATTAAAAAATTAATAAATTAACTAAAAATTCGGTTTCGGTTCGGTTAACCAGTCACATGAGTCAAAAACCATTAACCAGTCCATTAATATCGATTTTTTCAAAACACTAACCATTAACCAGTCCATTACAATCGGTTAACCAGTCCATCGATTCGGTTTCGGATTTTTTTTTCGGTTAATCGAGTCCATCGGTTTTTTTGCTCACCCCTACTTTTAATTCATTAAAAATCATGTGGAAAGGTAAATTTAGAAATCATATACCAGTTGGAGTCAAAGTTCCCCAAATTTTCAGCTCAATTTTGCATATCTCCTTTGCCGGACCCTCACCGAAGATGACACCACTATTGCCGTAGTGGAGCTCTGAGTACCTAGGTCTGGTTGCTAGTGATCACATGCCCGATCACCCCCGTCATTTGATTGGAATCGACATTTAAATATTTCAGACTCTCCAACTCTGATCTCTTTATCGGTGGCGAGTGAGGATGATCAGTGGTTATGAGAATGAGCATCTAACTGCTAGGAGTTCGATGGTGTCGTTCGTGCCACCGCTCACGATCGAAATTGGCTAAAAAAAGAACAAGAATTTTTAATTTAAGTAGAGAGAAATCGTGTACCTTTGATGGAGGAGATGGTAGAGAAGATCGGTGCTGTGGATGGATTCTGTGCAGCTGCCCTCTCTCTCTCTCTCTCTTTATTTTTTGTGTTTTCCAATGTCTTTTTCCCCTTCTTTTGCTTTGTTTCTCGATTTTTCCTTTCTTATTTTTTGTTCCTTTCTTTCTTCCTTCTATACTTCTCTAGATAAATCCAGACTTAAAATATTTTTATTTATTATTTATTTATCTATATATGTACATGTATTTATTTTTATTTATTTATTTTACTAGAATTATTTAACTCTTTAATTATGTAAATTCTAAAGAAATTTTAAATATTTTGGGTCAAAAGTTGACCTTTGCTAAATTTTTGGCCTATCGAATTACTATTCACAATACGAAAGTTTCAGGCCATTATAGTTAAAGCTAGCTTATTTAAGCAAAGTCGAATCCACTATACTTGTTTCCAAATCATTTTCTTTGCAATTTTTAGTTTCTTTTATTTGTCTTTGCTTGCTTTTGCTTCCATAACGTTGATTAAGTGATAATTTGCTTCTTATTGCTCATTTGCACAAAAGAAATATGTTTACACATATTTCTTCATCTAGTGTGTGACAAATATGTTTTGTTGTTTCTTAAAGTATAATTTGACTCTAGACTTAAATTGCTATCTTTTTTTGCTAAGTTATCTTGTATTCTTAACATAATAATTACTTGAATTATAATCTGATTTTGAAAAAAATTTCTATAGCCAAGAGCAAGAGAGGAAAAAACCAAAAGACTATGAGTACATTCAAGAGAGTAAAAAAGCCTTTATTGTGTAAAACACAAGAGGAGTGAAATATATTTGAGTGTAAACATATAGGGGGAGTGCTTATGAGGCTATTTATCTAACTTCTTTTTTGTAGGTTTGCACAATGAATGAAAAATCTAGTAAGAAGGGAATGTCTAAAGAGGAGGTAACTTATCCATGTAAGCAATGCATAGTATATTTAGGAAACGTAAATGACAGATTGGAGAGGCTAAAAATGAGCACAACTAATCCTTCTAGAAAGATAGTATGGAGAGGCCAATTCTTCTATGAGAATGAGGATGTTGATCATGATGAAGAGGAGGAGGTACAATGGGTAAGTAAAAAGTATGAGAGAAGAGAGAAAAGAAATAAAGAGGAAGCTATAGTAAACGAAATTATTTGTGCAATTGAAGGGGACACTATCGATTTATTTAACGATGAGATTGTGAGTGAGGAAGAAATAATTAAAAGTAAAGATGTTATTGACTGTTTGCATAAAAAGGAAGAAGCTTGTTTAATTGTGATAGGAGATCGGCATGTTACTATTGCTCCTTTATTACTTAAGGAGGCTGAATTGCAGGTGGAAAATATAGGAATTATAATCATAATTGACAGGATATATTAAGGACTAACTATGTTTTGCCTAATTTTTTTGTTAACTTACAGTAACATAATGAGTTCTTTTCTGAAGAAGTATTCATATTAGAGAAGAAACATTTACATTATTTCCACCTATTCAGAAGAAGATCCATGAAGATGAATTTATTCTATAAGATTCAATTCCTAACTTGAGAAAGATGAAGATTCAAGGATGAGTTGCGAGTCCTTTTTAGGTAGCCTTTCTTTTTAGTTATTGGTTTCCAATTCTAGGTAGGAAAAAATTGTTGGCTCATTTATGGATTTTGATGTATTACAAAACATTTGCACTTAATTAAATTGGGCTTTTCTTTAGCTTGAATGATGCAGGTCCAAGTTTTAAGTTCTGATGTAGAGTGTTCTATCAACTACAGAACAAACGTGTTGTACAACTATCATAGCTGACTTACAACATTAAGGATTTATTAGGAAATAAAATTATAAAATCATTTTTGAGAAATTTACACACTCACAGCACGTTAGTTACATTATTTTCTGCATTTAAATATTTTTCAAATCACATATTTACTTAAAGTAAAATTATTTCTTTCCTAAAATTAAAATTTCACAATTATAGTCATTTGAAAAAGGAAAGAAAGCTTTTAATTAGGGGTGAGCATGGACCGGTTAACCGGTCCATGAGCCCAAAAAAAATCAGTCCATTAATATCGATTTTTTCAAAACACTAACCATTAACCAATCCGTTACTATCGGTTAACCAGTCCATCGGTTTCGGATTTTCGGACCGGTTACCCAATATTTTTCAGTTAACCACTACAATTATAAAATGTATTCATAAATAAAATTAAAATGTTCAAGGTACTTAAAAATTAAAATTTTTTCACTATAATATAACATCATTGTTGTTAAAATAAAAATATTTGGTGGATATAAGCAAATTTGTTTTAAAAAATTAATATTTAATAAGTAAATAAATTAACCGATCCATAATCACTTTTAATTAGATAAATTGTTATACTTACTAATCGCCAATTAAGAAAACTTAAAAACTTCAAAATAATTAGTATAATGAAAAAAAATATATGATCACCTTTAATTAGGATAAATTGTTATATAACATTTTGAATATATTCTGATTTTCATTATTGAAAATTTGATAAATCAAGAAATAATAAAAAAAAATAATAAATATGGACATATTGAACAATTAATAAATTAACTAAAAATTCGATTTCGGTTCAGTTAACTGGTCAAATGAGTCAAAATCATTAACCAGTCCATTAATATCGATTTTTTCAAAACACTAACTATTCACTAGTCCATTATAATCGGTTAATCAATCCATCAGTTCGGTTTCGAATTTTTTTTGGGTTAACCGAGTCCATCGATTTTTTTGCTCACCCCTACTCTTTATTGAATCTGATTTTTCTTATTTAAAGAAACATAAAATCTTGAAAATTATTCTTTCAAACAGCTCTTTATTAACTAAGACAACAGAAAATTGAATCTCTTCTATTTTGGGAATATTTTTAAAACATTAGTTCATACCTAACAACCATATTTTTCAACAATAAAAAGGAGTTTTGTTGGTGTGTTCTATAAGGTGAGTGAAAAACTTTTTTGTTCTACTTGTGTTTCATTCTGTAAGTTTTTCATTCCTTAATGTGCATATACGATCACATCTCTCAATATGATTATAGTTTCAATTGTAATCATATTAGTGAGACTTGATATATTTGTGAGACAAATTGTGAGGTTAGGTTACTAGAACCTAGAAAAATAAACTAGCAAGTGTTTAGGTTATTTTACTTGGGAAAAAGGCTAAGTGTTTTGATCATTTGACTCGGGAAAAATAATCAAGTTTTTTTAGAGTTTTTACTTGGGAAGAAAAACTTAGAGTAGCTATATGTAACAGATTTTTGACTCTTGCCTATAAATAGAGTCACATTAGATAGAGAGACACTCTTAAAATAAATTGTTTTAGGGAGAGATGTAGATAATGACCGAACCTGTATAAATCGCGGTGTTAAATTTCTCTATCCCTTACTCTTTTTTATTTTGTGCTTTATAATTTTTATCCTGAAATTGACCATTTCATGTTCGATAGAAAAGAATTCATAAATCATGCTATGCTGAATATTAATTTTACAAATTGATTTATCAAATTAACGCATAATATTTTCTCACTAAATATTTTGTTCATATATATATTTTAAGAAATGATTTATCAAATGCATGAAATTAATTTATGATTAGTATATCAAGCTACTCATTTTTTTTTAATTTGGCCAGAATAATCAAATGATCTATTCATCCCCCTCTAGATCATATATTTGGAACTTTCAAAAACAAAATTCCTATTCCTGGTCTAAAGAGAAATTCAACCACCATCCTATTCTAAGAAGGAAAAGACTATTCTCTCATTCCTAGACTAAAAAGGAATTTAGCCACGTATCCTAATAGGTTTAGGATTTACTTTATGCCTATTTGGGAGTTATGTTATGCCTATATAAAGGCGTGATTTATGTTTTATGATACTTTTACATAATGTGTCAGAATTTAATTAATTTTTTATGCTTTATGCATGAATTCCAAAGTGAGAGTTCTTACTTTGAATTGTTTTAAGAATTGAATTATTTAAGTTTTACTTGTGTAATTCCATTCTTCTGCTTTAGGTCTTAATTCTCTTTGACATTAAGATTTATAGTTTATCAAAATCAAATTAGATTGCATGCTAAGGTTTATAAATATTTAAATTGATTTGAGGTTCGGTTTTTAATTGATCTTTGGGTTCCACGTCATAAGAGGATGTCTTGGGAAGGCTAGAGTTTTGTTGATGAAAGCTAAGAAAAAATCATGGTCACAAACATCTTGGGGAATTCTTAACTTAGGCCTTATCAAATAAATGCTTTCACTCTTACTTGCCTTTTGCTTTAGTTCTATAATTTGAATAATATCTAAAATCTAGCTTTTATGTCATGTTATATGTTCATTTCAATTTTTTTTATTTTTAAAAAAAAATTCTAAGAGCTTGTTAGATAGCTTCCATGACATGGAGCTTCTATTCTAAGGCTAGCTATTATTCAGTCTAACTAAAGTGAAGTATTCATTCTTTTTGGTTGTTAATGCCTTAATTAAATGATAAGTATAGGAATAAAATGGGTTAGGTATTCGATAGGAGTTCCTTATTAATTATTATTGTGTATTCTAAATTGATAGAATTGTCTTTTATTGCAAGAGGGAATTTATTTGTTGTGTACAAGATTAAAGTCGAACTTGATAGTGGTGGTATTAAAATGGAATTAGCTTGCTATTATAATGTGAAATCCATTGATCACAAAATTTATGTTACTAGTAATGTGAGCCCACAGATGGACTTAGATTAGCCTCAAACTTAAGCCCATAACAGCATCATATTTGAACTGAAAATTGTTGTATAAAAAGTCCAAGAACTGAATCCATCCATATAAAGATAAGAGTGAAAGAATTAGGTAGGTAAGATTGAAAAAGATTGAATATATATATATATATATATATATATATATATATATATATATATATATATATATATTGTGAGTCCCAAATATATGATCTAGAGGGGGGGTGAATAGCTCATTTCATAATTTTTCGTGGTCTGAATATATTAGAACACAGACAGTTGATATGCAAAATACCATCATCATAATAAATCCATTTTATGCAATTTACTTAAAATAATTTTTTAATTATCCTTTACCATTAAAAACAACACATATGGAAGAAATTAATAGTGAGAAAAAATCATACTTATATTGGATAAATTAATTTAGAAAAATCAATTTCAACCCGTTTTTAGAACACATGTGATTGATGGACTCATTGGTGTACTGACAATTTTGCTTCCATCATTTTGAATTTCTTCAGTAATTCTTTTATATATTTAACTTCACTAATAAAGATTCCATCTTTATTCTGATTAATTTGCAGCCCCAAAAAGAAGATCAATTCTCCCATCATACTCATCTCAAATTCTTCTTTCATTAACTTTTCAAATTCCTTCCACATTGAGATGTTAGTAGCACAAAATACAATATCATCTACATATATTTGCACAAACATGATATCAGTTTCTTTATGCTTTATAAATAATGTATTATCAACTTTTCCTCTAGCAAAGTCATGCTTTATTAAAAAACTTGAAAGTCTTTCATACCAAGCTCTTGGAACTTGTTTTAAACCATACAAAGTTTTTGTCAATTTATACACATGATTTGGAAATTCATTGTTTTCAAAACCAGGTGGTTGTGCAACATAGACTTCCTCATTTAAGTATCCATTTAAAAATGCACTTTTAACATCCATTTGATAGAGTTTAATTTTCTTAAAGCATGCAAATGCACATAGGATACGAATGGCTTATAAACGTGCAACTGGTGCAAATGTTTCATCAAAATCGATACCTTCTTCTTGATTGTAGCCTTGAGCCACAAGCCTTACTTTATTTCTTGTCACATTTCCTTGTTCATCTATCTTGTTTCTAAAGACCCACTTTGTACCAATAATTGAATGATTTTTCGGTTTGGGAACAAGAGACCATACCTTATTTCTTTCAAATTGATTTAATTCTTCTTGCATAGCAAGAATCCAATTGTTGTCATCTTGAGCTTCCTCAATATTCTTTGGTTCAATTTGAGAAACAAAAGCAACGTTACCACAAAATTCTCTTAGTTGTCTTCTGGTCATCATCCCTGTTGATGGACTGCTTAGCAAATCATCTTTTGAATGATTTCTATGAACATTCCATTCTTTTTGTAGATCAGTGTTCTGTTCTGGTTCCACATGTTCTGCTGCATCTGGCAGTTCTGTTTTATCAGCTCTATTTTGATCAGTTTCAATTCTATTTCTATGTGTTCTACTGCATCTGATAGTTCTGTCTCATCAGCTATATTTTGATCAGATTTCAGTTCTGATTGATCTTTCTTCTGAATTTTCTCATCTTTATTTCCTATCTCATCATCAGAAATACACCTTTCTCCAGTGTAGACATCAATCTCATCAAATTTAACATTAATTGACTCTTCAACCATTTGTGTTTTCTTATTATAGACTCTATAAGCTTTTCTTTTATGTGAATAACCCAGAAAAATACCTACATCAGATTTAGCATCAAATTTTCCTAGATTATTTTTGTCATTTAAAATAAAACACTTACAGCCAAATGTGTGGAAATAACTGATATTTGGCTTGCTCCCTTTCCACAGCTCATATGGAGTTTTATTTAGAATTGCTCTAATTAAAACTCTGTTGATAATATAGCTCGATTTGTTCACTGCTTCAACCCAAAAATATTTTGGAATACTATTTTCATTTAACATGGTTCGTGCCATCTCCTGCAATGTTCTATTTTTCCTCTCTACTACTCCATTCTGTTGTGGAGTCCTTGGTGCCGAGAAGTTATGATCTATTCCTTCCCTTGAGCAAAAATCATCAAATTCTTTGTTAACAAATTCATCTCCATTATTACTTCGAATTTTGACAATGTGATACCCCTTCTCATTTTGAATTTTCTTTGCTAGCTTTTTGAATGCCTCAAATGTCTCATGTTTATGTGCAAGAAAGAGTGTCCAAGTGAAACGTGAGTAATCATCAACAATTACAAATACATAACTCTTTCCTTTTAAACTAGATGGGGAAATTGGTCCAAATAAATCCATATGCAATAGTTCTAAGCATTTTTTAGTTGAAATTTCTTTCTTGGATTTAAATGAACTTTTAGTTTGCTTACCAAGTTGACATGCTTCACATACATAGTTCTTATCAAAATTAATTTTAGGCAAGCCAACAACTAAGGGCCTGTTTGGCATTGCTTTTGGAAGGCCAAAAAGCTGCTTATTTGATAAAAAACTGATTATGGGACAAAAATAAGTGTTTGGTAAATGCTGATTTTAGAAAAATCAATTTTCTGAAAAGTGAAAAAACCTCCTATTAGAAAAAGCTAGAAATTGAAGCTTTTCAGAAAAGCTGATTTTCAGCTTTTAAGGGCAGCAGATTTAATATTTTTTTTAGACAAAAATATCCTTTATTTTATTTCATAATGACAATTATTTCTAATATAATCTCTTTTTTTTTTGTTTTTTCTCTTATCCTACCACTCAAAATTATTATTTTTTATTTTTTTATTCTAAAAAGTCATTTTTAATCATATCATTTACCAAACAGTTAACAACTATTTTTAATTTTATAAGTCATTTTGAATTTTATTTACCAAACAGTCATCTACTTTTCGACATACAGCTTTTTAGAATACAACTTTTTTCAATTGAAAAAGCTATTTTCATAAGTTTTGCCAAACTGGCCCTAAGTCCTTTTTAGATAATTTTTCAATAGCATGTAAACTTACATGACCTAGTCTTTTATGCCATATCCAATTTGATCATAATTTGAAATTAAGCAAGTTGAATTATTCTTGTCATTTTCATCCAAACTTACTTGATAAATGTTTCTAGTTCTATAGCCAGTAAGAACAATGTTACTTGAGTTTGCATCTTCAACCTTGCAGTCTTTTATTTCAAAGACAACTCTTCTATTTTTATCACATAACTGACTTACACTAAGGAGATTATATTTCAATCCCTTCACTAGTGAAACATCCTCGATGCATGGGTTGGTTCCAACGGTTCTAACTCCAATAATTTTGCCTTTATTTTTGTCACCAAAACTGACAGTCCCTCCATCTTTCATAGAGAGTTCAGCAAACTTCTTTTTGTCCCATGTCATATGTCTTGAGCAACCACTATCAAGGTACCATTTGCTATTCACGTTGCTCTTTAGACAAACCTGCAAGATAATTATTAGGTACCCAATTTATTTTGGATCCTTAGAGGTTAGTTTTTGCAACAAGTGTTTCTATTTCAATCCATTTTACCTTACCTTTCTTTTTGTGAAAATAATTCTTCGTAAAATGACCATTTTTGCCAAAAAAAAATATAATCAACTTGGGATAAAAATGCTGAAGAATGATCAGCTAATTTGATATTTTTCTCTTATTTAATCATTTTCTCATCTCTTACAACAACCTTGGGTGAATCTCTTAATATTATTTATTTTTGCAATCTCAATATTTAAATTAGCAACTTTCGTCCAAACACCACAAAATCATATAATTTAACATTAAGCTCATTTTCAAGTTCATTTAACCTTCAAACAACTCTAGATATTTTTTAAGTTCACCATGAGAATAATGCAACAATTTTTCACTTTTTTTAAAAAAAAAAAATAATTATCACGTGAGTTTTGCAAACTTTTATGATCTTATTCTGATGCATGATAGATAACTATGATATTAAAATTCTTTTTCTTTACTCTATTATATTTAATGCAAACCTCTTTTAAAAAAATATCCATTAAGAAAATCAAAATCAAAATCACTTACTACATTTTGGTTTTCTTCAACAAATTGATTTGCTCCAGCCATTTGAATGGATCTCTCTAAGTGGTTAAACCTGTAAATAAAGAGACCTGCTCTGATACCAAATGTGAGTCCCAAATATATGACCTAGAGGGGGGGTGAATAGATCATTTCATAATTTTTTGTGGTCTGAATATATTAAAACACAGACAGTTGATATGCAAAATACTATCATTATAATAAATCCATTTTATACAATTTACTTAAAATAATTTTTTAATTATCCTTTACCATTAAAAACAACACATATGGATGAAATTAATAGTGAGAAAAAATCAGACTTTCATTGGATAAATTAATTTAGAAAAATCAATTTCAACCCGTTTTTAGAACACAGGTAATTTTCTGACTCTGTTCTATAGAACACAGAACATATACAAAACAGTTAATTTCAGCATAAAAATTATAGAGCACAAAATAAAAAGAGAGTAAGAGATAGAGAATTTAACACCGCGGTTTATAGAGGTTCGGCCACCGCCTACATCCTCTCCTTAAGACAACCCGTCTTAAGAATTTCTCTCTTTCTAATGTGACTCTATTTACGGGCAAGAGTCAAAAGCCTGTTACAAGTAGCTACCCCAAGTTTTTTTTCCCAAGTGAAAACTCTAAAAATACTTAATCATTTTTTCAAAGTAAAATGATCAAAACACTTAGCCCTTTTTCCCAAGTAAAAGAACCTAAACATTTGCTAGTTTATTTTCCTAGGTTCTAGCAACCTAACTTCACCATTTTATCTCACAATTTTGATAAACCTCACTAACATGATTACAATATAAAAACTATAATCATATTGAGGAGATGTGATCGTGAATGCACAAGAAAGAATGAAAAACTTACAAGATAAAACCCAATTAGAACAAAATGTTTTTCACTCACTTGTTGAACACACCAAAAACACTTCTTTTTATAATTGAAAAACATAGTTGTTAGGTGTGAACATTATTTCAAAAATATTTCTATGTTTGAAGGAATTTTCTGTTTTTGTGTTTCTTTAGTTAATAAAGATTTGATTGAGAGAGATTTCTTCAGATTTTATGTTTCCTAAAATACAGAAAAATTAGATTCAATTAAAAGACTTTCTTTCCATTTTTAAAAGCTATAATTGTGGATTTTTATCTTTTTAGGGAAGAGATAATTTTATTTTAGGTAATCATGTGATTTGAAAATATTCTAAATGCAAAAAATAATGTAATAAACGTGCTGTGAGGGTGTGGATTCCTCAAAAATGATTTAACAAATTTTATTTCCTAATAAACCTTTATTGCTGCAGGTCTGCTCTGATAGTTGTAGAACACGAATGCATTTATTCTGTATTTGATAGAGCACTCTGCATCAGACCCTGAAACTTGGACCTGCATTATTCAAGCTGAAGAAAAGCCCAATTTGATTAAGTGCAAATGTTTTGTTAATACATCAAAACCTATAAATTAGCCTTTTGAGCCAACATATATATATATATATATATATATATATATATATATATATATATATATATATATATATATATATATATATATTAATGAGTTTCAACTTCTATGTTTGAGACATGTGTCCACCATTCATGACAACTTTTAAAAATTGTTCATGCCATGTGTTTTCACATCTTTTGTTCATTTAATTCTTTTTATTTTAGATGTTTATTTGATTTCTTATAATTCTTTTACTTGTCATTTCACTGGTGTTAGGAATTTGAGGTCAGATTTGAAAGCTCGTCATAGAATTTACGGTTTTTTTACTGTACACAGTTTTTTTAATATAATTTGTAATTTTTATTTAATTTGTAAATATATTAAAAAAAAGAAAATTTGTAGTTTTTTTAAAATAAAATGCAATTTATAATTTAATATAATTATTATCTTATTTATTATGTTATTTTATAACAAATTTAAAGAGTTTGAGCGTTGAAAAAAATAAATATAATATTTAATCTTCTTCAAACCGTATGTAAATCATTCTAAACCGTTTTAAAACCATCTCAAACCGTTGTAAGTTATAATGGATTGTATTAGTTTTTAATAAATAAATCATCACTCTTCATACATATTGGGCTGGATTGGGTTTTCATTTTTTACCCAACCCAATCCACGAACAGTCTTAAGTACAATATAAATATATAGAGTATAAATTTAAAGAGAGTAAGAGATAGAGATATTTGATACTGTAATCTGTTCAGCTATAGCATACATCCTCTCTTTAAGACAATTTGTCTTCTAAGAGTTTTTCTATTTTTAGTGTGAATTTATTTAGTGAGTAAAAGTCAAAAGTCTATTACACGTAGCTATATAAGTTTTCCTATCAAGTAAAAAATTCTAAAACACTTAATTCCTTTTTTTCTAAGCAAACCAAATCCAAACACTTAGCTCTTTTATCTAAGTAAAAGATTTTAAATAGTTGCTAGTTTATTTTCTTAAGTCCTAGTGACTTAACCTTACATTATCTCACAATTTAATAAACTTCACTAATATGATTACAATATAAATTATAATCATTTTGAGAGGATGTGATCGTGAATACTAATGATGGAATGAAAACTTACAAACAGATTAAAGCTCAATTAGAAAATGTGTTTTCACTCACATATTAGAAAAACTCAACAAAAAATTATTTTATAGCCAAAATAAAATAGTTGTTGAGTGTGAATTCAATTTCAAAAATGTTTCCACATAAGATAGATTTGATTTGTATTTCCTTAGAAAATCCGAGCAGTTAGAAAATTTTTATTTCATTTTTCAAAAAAGCATGTATATGGAAAACTTATGTTTTGGAAAGAAATAAGTTTAAATAAGTTAAGATATGATTTTGAAAAAATTTTAAATGGAGTGAATAATTTATGTGAGTGTGAATTCTTAAAAATGATTTTACAAATATTTTATAAAGAGTTTTGATCATATCGAATACTCCACAAATCATCAAGTATAATGCTTATATGAATGTAGAACATATCTTGACTTTTTTTTTGAACTGGATAGACTATGTATTTTCAGATTTGATTAAAATGGATCTGCAAGATTTGAGTTTAGATAGGCCCATGATAGAGTTGGGATATGCCCATGACTCTATAATGGATTGAGTTCCAATCCAGATTAAATTGAGTTATTTAATCTGATTAAAATTACCAAATCTTATCTCAGAAAAAGTCTGAGTTAAACTAGAGTTAGGGCTCTAGCTTTTAGGATCTCTATAAATAGAGGTGAGGTCCTCATTATTTGGTGACGATAAAACGTATACGCCGCAAGGCTGCTCGTTGCCACTCAAGGTTTTTTGTCTTAATCTTTCAGGGGCTTTTAGATTGTGGAATCGCTGCTGTTATCCCGCATGTGGATAAAAGCCAGGCCAGTGACCAAAAACAAATGAGATCCTTGTAGACGCTTCCGCAACGAGTTTCTACGCTACAAGAGTTAGGTACCATTATTTAATGTCACCTCTGTATAAATTATATTTGCTATAATTTTCCAAATCCATCATTGGTATCAGAGCCGTTGTTTTTGCGTCCTGGCATATGGCTAAATAGATCTAAAATTTTATGTGTAAAATTATTAGATCTAGAATGCATTAAACACAATAAAAATTTAATTTTTGTGTGAAAAATATATATGCATGTATATTTTGGCTCAATTTCGTGTATATGTACACCGAAACCCGAGGGGACGAAGTAAGTGTTCAATAAGGCAAATTAGAAGTCGGGATTTTTAATTTTTGACCTCACCATTGAATTTACAGACCCCGAAAACCCCCCACCGGCCCGAACCGGAGCCCCAGAAGTGGTCGGCAAGGCAGCGCGTAGACTACATGCGCTGCAATACGTTCGGCGCATGCGCGTGCACATGGGCGGTGGCTCACACGCGCGTCACCACGTGTTAGCAGTATTGCGTCACTGCTGACATGTGGCCCAATGGCCGAGCGCTATGTGGATGGTAGAAGCCATACCACGTGGCACATGCGGGGGTAGGACACGTGGATGACTGTGGTCATGCCACGTGTCATGATGATGTGTCTACAGGGTGACACGTGTCCCAATTAGGGTCTGCCATGTGGCATTGCTGACGTGTCATGTGTGACACGTGGTCCAATGACACACCGCCATGTGGATGACACATGTCATGCCACGTGGGCGCCAGGTGGACCAATAGTATTAAAACACGTTGCGTGACTGGATATGGACACGTGGCACTATGCAGTATTGCCACGTGGCAGAACGAAAGGGGAGGCGCGTGAGGCACGTCTTCTCTCCTTCAGCCGGCGCGTGCAGTGTTCTCCGGCCACTTTTTCAGCTCTGGTTTTTGTCAAATAATTTTTTCAAATTATTCCTGATTTTTTTTTGTCATGTTTTCAAAATTTTTTAATGAACAAAAAATAAATTGTGTATTTTTTATATTTAAATGTGTTTAATTTCAAAATAAAATATTAAAAATGTGTAGAAAATGTATTTTCTACTTTCGAATATTTTTTTAAAATATTTTGAAAAATTTTTGGGGGTTCTGTCCTTACTTATTGATTGAAATGTGTTTCAATTATGTGTATTTATGCATGAGTGTATAATTTTTTTCTGTAATATGTTACAGAAATGTTAAATAAGAGCACCGGTTCTTCCTTAAGAAATGCATAGGTTGCTTTGAGATTTGCAAGAGTGCAATCAATAAACAAAATGCGAAGGAAGATTTGAGCTGATGACATTGATGCAATAGTGCATCATACAGTACATGTGTGAGAACAAATGCAAGAGTGCATTTGGATAGGTGGTCTGAGTATGGAAATGAAACTTTGGTCAGAGTTTCCGAAAAGGCAAGTGTTGAGAAGCAACACTAAAATCTGTGATGGTATTGAGAAATGGACGGAGTGTGCATCATCCATGGCTTCATTAATTGACTTATGAGTTGCTTGATGAATTGATAAAATTGGTCAAAGAAATAATCCTAATAACTAAAAAGATTTTATGAAATATGGACTTCTAGAATAGTTGACATTAGTGTCAATTTTGAGTTAGCGTTTATTTTTATTAAATAGGATTTATATTTCCTAGTAATATTTGACATGAGTGTCTTATTTTGGAATTATTAGATTTTATTTATTGGTTAAATAAATGCATTTATTTAATTATCATGATGCATTTAACTTTATAATAAATGTGTTTATTTTAATTGTTAATTGCCTTGCGATATTTTATGAGTAAAATAATTGCATGTTTATTAAGTAGAGACTTAATAAAAATCCCCTTATAAGATTGAGAACTTGAAATCCAATAATTCAGATTTATTATGTATGAAATTTTAACCTGTAAGGTCGGACATTAGGACTTAGAGGGTAATTGGATACTATAAGTAACCTTTTCGAATTTGAGCCTAATAAAAAATTTTATTAGGTTATTATTTCAGGTGCATAATAAATTGCATGTGTTATCTTATCTCCCTTAAATATGTGCAATATTATTCCATTTGAGATCAGAGGATCTTAATGGATGCTGCTTCCATGTCAGTTGTCACCTTTAGTAAAGATATAAAGCTAAATGGTGATAATTATGAAATCTAGAATATGAAGATCCAGTGTGTGCTTGAAGAGCAAGAGGCTCTTGAACCCTTAAGTTCGGTTATGGCTAAACCTAAGGATAGCACTACAGCCCAGTATAAGCGGGACCGAGATGCCAATGTCGCATCACATCACTAAACAATTCCGCAAGTATCAAAATGCAATAGATCTGTGGATTGCTTTACATGAGAAGTTCAGAGATATGACTCTGAATAAGCTCCGATCATTGACGATCAAATTTGATACATATCAGAAAAAGTCTGATTATACAATGCGGAAACATCTAAGAGAGATGGAAAAGAATAAGTAAGCTTAGTGAACTTAGTCATAAGTTGACTGACGAGTAGTAGGTCCAAATTGTTATCAAATCCTTACCCAAGAGAGTTGGTAGCATGTGAAGATGCAACTAACTCACATGAATACGTACAAAGACATTTGAGGATATTGCTTGTCATCTGAAGCTTAAAAGGGACCGTTTGGCAATGATTAAGGTCAATGTCATAATGCATATGGCACAGTCCCATTCTGGTAGAATGAGTTCTAACTAGAACAACAAAAGAAGCTTCAAAAGTAGGGATAACGAAAAGGCTCGAGAGCCTAAAAACTAAAAGGAATAGAATCACAAAAGGTCCTAAGGTAAAAATGAGGTAAACAATTCAAGAGTGAAATGTTTCAATTGCCTAAAAGGACACTATGCAAATAAACTGCATTGTGCCTATAAAGATACACTATTTTGACTCAAGAGTGAGTAAAATTTATGCATCTAGTTCTAAATTTCATCTTTTGTGGGTGATAGATTTAGAACAATGGACTATGTAACAAGGGATAGAGATACCTTTGTTATGAAATTTAGGTTCTATTCTTACTTTATTGAAATTTGTTTTCAATTTATATTTTAAGGATGACAGTATATGCTTATGCTTGAATGATTTCTATTATGGTTCTGGTTATGGATGTGGACCATGACTATTTTCCTTTAATTTATTATTTTTTCACATTGTTATGAGAATAATGTAAAATTATGGCATGCTACAATAAACCATATTGGATAAGACCGAATGAGTCAGTTAGTCAAAGAAGGTTTAGTGGGAGATTTAAATAAGGTTGAATTACCTACATGAAAGTATTACCTAAAAGGAAAACTAGTTAGAAAATCATTCAAATAAGGAACTATAGCCAAATTTCCATTGCAGTTGGTCCATTCTGACGAATGTGATCAAATGAATGTGAGGGCAAGGCATGGGGCCAGCTACTTCATCACATTTATAGATGACTATACTAGGTATGATAATGTCTATTTGATTTCTCACAAGTCAGAAGCATTGAGTTGCTTCAAGACTTATATGAGTTTAGTTGAGAATCAATTAGACAGTGAGATCAAAGCTTTAAGAACTGATAGAGGTCGGTGATATCTTATAGATAAATTTAAAGCTTTATGTGATGAAAAAGGATTGAACATCAGTTATTCATTTTTAGAAATCCACAACAAAACGGTGTTGAGGAAAGGCTCTCCAATATATGGTTAGATCTATGATAGCAGCGGCAAATTTGCCTATCTCCTATTGGGGAGATGTTTTATTGACTGCCACATATGTTCTGAACTGTATGCCCTCCAAATCTGTCATTACCACAACTTATGAGTTGTGAACTGGTCGACAAGCTGACCTAAACCATTTACAACTTTTGGGTTGTAATGCTTGCATCCATAATAACTCAATTTGGTAAATTTGAGACCAAGAGGTAAAAAGAGTATCTATGTGAGATATTTTGAAGTATCAAAAGGATACATTTTCATAGATAAGCAAGAAAATGGCATAATGATAGAATTTGAATCACTAGACGTCATATTCTTAATAGAATAAATTTTCAAAGTTGGGCGAAGTGAATTGAGATTTCACTTTCTATTAATCTCAGGAAGAGGAACCATCAGGATCACTCCATCCGAGTGGGAGGGATTTAGAGGAAGAAGGTTAAGACCCTCATCCACCAAACGATCCGCATGTTCGAGACCCTGATTCAAGTGGGAGTATTCTTGATTCCAGTGGGAGGAAAGAATATAATGTTCCTAACTCCAGTGGGAGTGTGGAACATGGTCCCAGTGGGAGCATTGTGAATCACGATGAATATATGAGACATGTTTATCAAGATTCAAAACTGCAAAAATCTAAAAGGATAAGTATTCCATGCCGACGATTTAAAATCGAAAGCTTGAACGAAACCCTTTTGGTTACCCTACAAGACAAAGAAAGAGCATAAAATATTTAAAAGGCTTTTTCATGCCCATTTAAGGAAAATGGATTAAAGCAATGGAAGAAGAAAAAAAAATGGCATGCATGAGATCAAAACATGTTTGAGAACTAGTTGATCTATTGAAAGGACATAAATTGAGAATAAATGTATTCTCAAAGTAAATCGAAAGGCTGAAAAAGGTATCGAAAGATATAAGACTCTGCTAGTCGCTAAGAGGTTCATACGACAGGAAGAGATTGACTATGAGTAAACTTTCTCATCTGTTGTAAAATTTACGTACATAAGGTTAATTCTGGCCATAGTGGCCAGTTTGAACCAAGAGCTTCATCAAATGGATGGGAAGACTTCTTTTCTCAATGGAGAAAAAGGCAGCAAACATAAGGTTTGCTGATTGATGAGTTCAATCTGTGGCCTTAAACAGTCTTCAACACAATGGTCCTTGAAACTTCATCATACAATCATGTCAAATGTGTTCAACATGATTGACGAAGATCATTGTGTTTATAGTAAAAGCTCTAAAAATTAATTTATCATTTTGACATTGTATGTAGACGTCATACTTAAAATTGAAAATGATAAATGGTATGTAAATGAAATCAAAGATTGGTTATTGTCCAACTTTGAGACAAAAGATATGAGTCATGCATATTACATTCCTGAAATTAAGATTTCAAGAGATCATTCGAGAAGATTGTTGTCTGTTTCTTGAGAGAAATATATCAGCAAAGACCTTGAGCGATTTAATATGCAAAACTGCAAACTCATAAATTACTCCATTGCCAAGAATCAGTTTCTTAGCAAAGATTTGTGTCCTAATAAGCTAGAAGAAATGAACGTATGAGGAACATTCTATATGCCAGTGCCATGGGTAGTCTTATGTATGTAGTGTTGTATACAAGATATGATATATGCTATGCAGTGGGCATGGTAAATAGATATCAACCTAACCCAGGCGAAGCACATTGGAAGCAATTGAAAGGATACTTATATACCTTAAAGGTACTGCAGACTATTCTCTTCATTATCAAGGAAATGATCTGCATTGAGAGAATACATAGACGTTGATTGGGCAGGAGATGTGGATGAGAGGAAATCCACTTCAGGTTTCATATTCTTGTTTGGCAAGAGTGCCATTTCGTGGAGTAACAAGAAATAAACCTGTGCAGCTCATCAATAGTGGAAGTTGAATTTGTCACTTCCTCAGCTGCAGTACAAGAGACAGTTTGGTTAAAATGGTTTGTGAGCCATTTAAGAGTAACTGCCTCAAAGGTACTAGTGACAGTAAGTCGTTGATAGCTTATAGTGGAGCTAAGCATATCGACATTAAGTATCAATATACGAGAGATACTGTTGCACGAGGAGAAGTGAACTTACAGTACGTTTTTACGCGTGCAGATCCATTAAGTAAACCTGTAATGAGAGATGTGTTTTGAGAAATACATTAGATCTCAAATTTGCGTAGAATTTTATTGGTACTGTTATATTTTATATAACCCCTTAACGTTATTATTTGTGAATAATAGCCAAAGTTCATTGTTGGCAATACATGAGTGTGAATGTTTATGTGTAAACATTTACTGTTATTAATATGAGATTGAGCATGTCGGACAGAGAAGTAGCCTACTCACAAGGGTGTTTACCTTAGTTTTGTCAATGAGTTGGCAAATACTAAGATGAGGCAATTTTTGAACATATAAGAATGCTTAAGAGCCTGTTCAAAATAAAAGTGCCGTCTTGCAGAAATTATAAGATAAGTTTTGTTAAGGTGCGAGATACTACAAGAAAAATGGCCTTTAACGAAGGGAAATCCGGTCGTTAAAAGTCAAAATCCGGTCGTTAAAGGCCAATAACGACCGGAAAATCCGGTCGGTAAAAGCCCCTTCGTTAAAGGTATAGACGACCGGATATTGCATCCGGTCGTTAATACCTTTAACGACCGGAACTTTTCCGGTCGTTGAAAAGTGAGTTTTAGCGACCGGATTTGCCCTTCGCTAATTGTATTCACTTTTAACGAAGGGATTTCCGGTCGTTAAAAATGCCTTTTAGCGACCGGATTTTCCCTTCGCTAATTGTATTCACTTTTAACGAAGGGATTTCCGGTCGTTAAAAATGCCTTTTAGCGACCGGATTTTCCCTTCGCTAATTGTATTCACTTTTAACGAAGGGATTTCCGGTCGTTAAAAATGCCTTTTAGCGACCGGATTTTCCCTTCACTAATATTAAATGTAATATTACATAAATACCAAAAGATATTTTAAAATATAAACTATTTTATAATATTACATTTAGGTACATATCATTCACATATATTTTATACTAAAATATAATAAATTCTTTTCATATATTAAAAAAGAAAAATTACAAAATATAGTCAAATTTACAAATTAAATAGCATTCTATTTGTCACAACTCCAAATAAAATAAAAACTATTAATGACATGTAAGTTCAAGAAAATAACTCTTCTATATACTAATTTCTATTCAAAAGATTTTTGAGAAAAATGCGAAAAATAAACATCCTAATTTCGCTGTCCAAAATTTTGAAGACCTGCAAAATATATAACAAAAGCAAAAATTAATATTCACAAGCAAAAATAAAAAATATCACATGCCATAGTGGCCATAAAATTGACAAGTGATTATGTTAAAGATTAGATATTATACAATCTAAATGCTTGAAACGATTTATTTAGCATTTACTAAAAAAGAAAAAAATAGAATAATAGTTTTAATTAGAAAAATACAATAACTCATTGAAAATAAACAGGTACCGAAAGCTTAAACAGAACAACTAAAAATGAATATCTTGTGTTTATATACAAAAGAGACTAACAAACTTGAGTATCTAACAATCACAATATAATAATACAGCACGTTTTTGTTTTATCAATTTTATCAAAAAATTTTCATTTTGCAACCATTTTATTCAGATTTCAATAACTAATTGCAATTTTGTTTGAAAATTCATTAATTGCTATTTTTTCTTGAAATTTCTTTCTAAAAGAATTTGCAGCATGTAGGTTGATCAACAAGTAGCATCTGGTGAATTTTATTTATGTGCTTGAACATTGAACTAATTTTCACATTTGTATAACATAACATTTAATTATTGAAATTATGATAACACTGACAAAATGGGTTCAGATGATATTGCAAGTATGTTAAAAGGTTCAGAAATTTAATGTTGCTAGGAGTTAAAAAAAACCATCCACATGTTCAGCTCAACATATAGGCATAGCTATGAGTGTTCTGTAGGATATCACAACGAAACTGAAAGAATGTAACAATAATAAGTTTATCTTAGTAATGAATAGCACCAAGTGTTATGTAGTCAAGGAACCAAGAAATCCAACAGTAAAACTAAATAGCAATTAACTGCAAGCAAGACTTCTTGCCACTTTTTCACAGCTTGTACTCCATTCCTCATCTGTGAGGTAGCCGATAGCCGATTGCATACATTCATTTAATAGCACAAGCAAACCCTGAAGCTGGCTGTCTAAAGATAGACAAATAACAAATTAAAGCAACTCTTCAGCTTCTGAAGCTAAAAAAATAGGTTGTTGACCCCTGCAAAGACACATAATGCTGCATAAACCATAAAGAGCAGCAAAATCTAGAATATTGTTTGCAAACTACAGATTAGAAGTTAAAATGGTTTCCTTATGATGGCAGCAAAATTTGGAACATCTTTTGAATCAATCACATACCTCACATGACAGCACAGAGCAGTGAATTTAATCCAGTCAGTGATATTTTCAGGTGGCCCTCTACTACTAGAATCTGGATGATAAACAAAATTGTCTCCTGAGGAAATCACTTCGAGAAAATCTACAGTAAAATACTTAAGTTTCACATAGGATGTATACTATACACACCAACTTAGACGTGACATAGAACATCTAATATGATTCCACCTAGAATGATATTGCACACAAACACAAAGCAGTTATATCCATCATGCTATATAAGATAGAAAAAAGTATTAAATTAAACAACCATCACCACAATTTGAGTAAGTATTGGTAATCTCCTTACTCTGGACAGAGAGAGAAAAGCCCAAAATGTGCCTTCATCAAACAGTTCTATCAACAGCATTTGGTTTACAATCCTAACTTGCACAAACACATGCCATTAAGACAGCAAATGCCACAAGATGAGCACATTTACCATTACTAGAAAAAAATTGGAAACTAAAAGACAAAAAGAATTTAAAAAAAATGAGAAAAAAATAAAATAAAGAAAGAATACAGAAATAGAAGGCAAATGCTTCTCGCTGTATAAAAATATAGCATATAGCTTTCAAGATCACATTGCTGCATGCAGGAAGAGCATTCAACCCAATGAGTATCAACCAAATTTTTTTTTTTATATAAGAAGAAATTAATGAATCGCCAATCTTATTACTTGCTCTTATTGATTCAAGCAACAATCTATGACAACAACACAACAAACACGTCAATTTAACTAACATATGCTCACATATTGAAATTTTATTGAAACAGAGCCTATCAAATTCAATTTATGTATAAATCACTAGGAAAAATAAATTTGGTAGCCACTTACTTATTTTCTGCATTTTTTTATCTCTTCACCGTCGCCGGAGACTCGCCGGAACTCCACCGGAGGCACCGAAACCACCAGGAGGGAGCTTGAAGCGTCGGGGTTATTTTCCGGTGACCACGCGCCGTAACTGCCCTTCGTTTCGCCGTAATCGACGTCGGCTAAATCGGTTCTTCTATACACCGATCTGCTCATCGCCGGCGAGTGAGGAGGATCCACGGCCACCGGAAGGTTCGTATGTTCGCCGTGAGTCCCCCGGTGCCACTCGTGTCGTCTCTCGCCGTCGGAGCTCACCGGAAAACGCTGAAGAAACTCGCGGTTCTCCTCCCGTTCTCCTTGAAACGACGACGTCGCGACGAGGAAGAAGACACCGCGATCCGCAACGGCGAGGAGTTCGGTTGCTCGCCGTCGACCATTGCCAGCCGCTCGCCCCTTCCGCCGTGCTCCGCCCTCTCTCTCTCTCTCTTTCTTCGGTTTTCTTTCCCCCCATTCCGCTCACCGTTTCGTGCCCCTCCCTTTCTATTTTTCTTTTCTTCTCATAAATCCCACTAGTTTTAGCTTAATCTCAATTGTCTATGTTTGGGAGATAGAAAATCAAGAGAAATTCTATTAGGTTTAGCTTATAGTTCACCCAATTCTATGTTTTATTTTGGAGGTAAAAATAAAGTCCCGCCAATTACGTTACACCATTAACCACCGAATTTTTATTGTTTTAACGACCGAATTTAATTTTTTCGTTATATAATAATAAAATTTAAGAACTAACGACCGGATTAATTTCCCTTCGTTATTTGTATATTTTAACGACCGGATTTTTATTGTTTTAACGACCGGATTTAATCCCCTCGTTATATAACAATAAAATTTAAGAAATAACGACCGGATTAATTTCCCTTCGTTATTTGTATATTTTAACGACCGGATTTTTATCCCTTCGTTAAATTTTGGTCGTTAAAAATCAATTTTCTTGTACATACATAAAATTGTATGCTTTGGATTGAGATCCAAAATGAGGATTGTATGGAATCCGATGGTCGGTTATATGTAACTGCCATGTTCTGTCTAAAAAGCCAGAAGTAGTCCTTAAGTAAGCGGACTAAAGTTGGGTTCTTCGGTGCATCGCAACCTTACACTTCTGTATGGTGTTTGATGTACACATTATGAAAATGTGAGACTTGCGCTCCTTTAAGGGAAGGAAAGAACGCCATAACACATCTTTTATACTGTGTGTGCTTATGTGACCAAAGGGATGGGAATTTAATAATATCATCGATCTCAACTTTTCCTATTGTGAGACCCTATTTATATTTCGACCCTTAGAACCCTTAACTTATCCCTGAAGTATGGTTCAATGTGGCTAGCTTAGTTAGTTTCCAAGAGGTCCGGGAAAAGTTTAGGCCTGGAGGATCTAACTAGAAAAGCGAGTTGAATCATGATGGATGGCATACAGTAAGAGGGGAAGATAGCCTTTTGATCACTTTCATAAGGTTTCGTGGTTCACTGGCTAGCCTATTATAGTTTCTATGAACAGAAACATAATAGTGAACTCGAAAATTGTTTTATGAGATCATGAGTTAAAACAGTAAATGTGAGAAGGCAATCTAGGGTTAGACATACATGAAGAAAATGATCTTGTTTTCCGAGATGCTATATATCCCTAACAGGTGTATAGCACTAGTGCTCACGAGGTATGCTGGTCACACAATCTATCTGCTAGTATAACTGAAGATTAAGACTGGAATGCATTCCATCATGTGCGAGTGGGAGATGATAGAGTTGGGATACACTCATGACTCTATAATGGATTGAGTTCCAATAGATTAAATTGAGTTATTTAATCTGATTAAAATTACCAAATCTTATCTCAGAAAAAGACTGAGTTAAACTAGAGTTAGGGTTCTAGCTTTTAAGATCTCTATAAATAGAGGTGAGGTCCTCATTATTTGGTAACGAGAAAACGTATAAGCCGCAAGACTGCTCGTTCCCACTCACGGTTTTTTGTCTTAATCTTTAAGGGGCTTTTAGATTGTGAAATAGCTGCTGTTATCCCGCATGTGGATAAAAGCCAGGCCAGTGACAAAAAACAAACGATATCCTTGTAAACGCTTCCGCAACAAGTTTCTGTGTTACAAGAGGTAGGTACCATTATTTAATATTACCTCCGTATAAATTATATTTGCTATAATTTTTCAAATTCATCAGCCCAAAAATTTAATTGATTAGAAAGTTTTATTAACCATCAAAATTCAAGATTAAGTATTTAACCTTTTGAGCCAACATGAATGGCTGTGTCGGTGAAGGGATCCATAGGGCCCTTGACAAAATTTGCAGGTAAATATGAAAATCATCATAATTTATTAAGTTATTAAAGCTGTAGATCACACTTTTCAGTTTTATGACACATGGAAGCAACTTTTGAATGAGAAGATATCAATTCATAATTACTCATCACTCCAATAATAGTATAAATATAAGACATGAGAGAAGCATTTATAATACAACCAACATATATAAGCCTTAGTTTCTTCATCAAAATATACAAATTAGTTAAAAATGTTTGCATTCAAAGTGGTCTTCATTTTCGTTATCTTGTTCAGTATAGGATCTTGTTCGTGTCTCTTCTTATTTTCTATTTTGCTTCATTTTCGTTTTATTAATTTTAATTAATTAATAATTATATTTGTACCTTTTTGGTTTAGATTTGCAGGTAGGAGCTGAAGTAAAAGAAAATATAGGAAATCATTACGGTCCATGTATGGAGATTGGAGGTAGGTAATGATATATGCTCACAAAGATTTTGCCCTAGTAGAGTGTTATCTTATAAAACATGTCATGTGAATATATCATGCTAACAGTTTGTCATGTTATTGTTAGGGCTTTAATGTCTAATTCATGATTTACGTGCTAAAATGACTCCAGTTGTATTATTTAGGGATAACAAATTCTTTTTTGTGACTAAATTATTATTAGAATATAATTAATTACGGTGACTATAAATGAAATTGATAATTTTGAAGTATTGAAAATTTGTTATGAAACCTTTCTTGAGGATTTCTCCATTTTCTTTAGCTTCTGAATATGCAAAAAGTTTAGCTTTTTTGTAAGAGTTCACCTAAATGCTTTGTTTGGATGATGGTTAGAAATGGTATTACATGACATTGGTCATATCTTTCTTCGGAAAGATTTGCAATTCACAAGCATAGTTATCTCAAAATTTTAATAATTATAAGTTTTGCCTAAATTTTTAAACCATCAAGTTGATGTTGACAATGATTTATAATATTTTTGTTTTCTTATTTCCCTCGTGTAGTTTTTAAAACTCCTACCATATCCTAATATAATCTAATAATATTTCTTAATCTTATCAAAAGTATTTATTTGTTTTATTTTTCTACACTTTTCCTTCTTATCAAAAAATTAATAAAACATACCATCTTCTAAAATATGTTACCAATAATTACTATTATATATTATACTATTCCATACCACAGTATTGCGCCACAATGAAAACTCTCATGGCAGGAGGATATTTTTTTTTAGGATAAAATTTTAATTATCTAGTTTTTTTTTTTTCATTTTTATAGTAGTTTAACTGAAACGATAAATGCTTAAGATTATTATTTCCTTATTTGTTATTTTGGTTGATTATACGTCATCATTTTTCATTAATTATAATTCATTAGTAGGTTATTTGAGTAATCAAGTAATAATCATATGTATATATTTTGGTTTAAGATATGCAGGCAGGCTTGGGAGTAAGTGAAGCAATAGGAATAAATCATGATGGCAAATGTAAGAAAGTTCAAGATTGCAAAGGCGCCTATGAATGCAAGCCACATATTTGCCGTAGTGGTATATGTTGTTGCACAGATGAATGTTACTGTTTGCATATATGGGGCACATGAAGTGCAATCATGGTTGGATTAGATTTCAACCATATGAAATCATAAATTAATATGCTATCTGAATGAATAAATTCAAGAAATTTAGCTTCAATTTAACTTTTATGAGCTCAATTTGAATTTAAAAATTTTATCTAATTGAGCAGGATAAATGTGAGAAAGTAATGATAATTTTGATGCCTATATATAAGATAATTCATTTGTAATTGCCTAATAAGAAAATCATCTATATTAAGTCATCAAGTAGTTATAGAAGCCCTCTATTTCAAGAAAAATAATTATTTTTAATGAGATTGTTAATAATTAATTCGTATTTTAAGATATCATCGATAAGAAAAATATTGAAAAGTGGAATTGTTGTATGTTATGATAATTTTGAGCATGTGCGACTAACTCATTCGTAATTATCTAATAAGAAAATTGTTAATTTTTATTATTTGAACCGGACCAAAATGAAAATTTTGAACTATTTAACAACATAAATATTAAACACGAAGGGTTGGAACCAGAGGTCTCTAGTTCAAATCCTAAAAATGAAGCATATTTAAATAGTTGGCAGAGAGCGTTTTGCCTTTTTGTAAATCTATCTAATATAAATTTGAATTAATTGGATAAGTAAATTTTGGATATCAAATTGTTGTAAAAGAAAAATAAAACGAAAATATTAAGGCATAAGCCTATAATGATTTTGGAGCCCATCCATCATTGCACATTATAAGTAATTAGAGCAGAAAAAAATTTACAGATCAACTTACAACAGATCTGCGGATCAAATCAACATTCCTTATCTATTTAGTCAAAATACAAAATAGTTATTTTGTTCCTTTTTTTTGTAGTATTCATTATATATTTATAGTTGTATTTTGGTCTATTGAAATATATAGAAAAGATAACTCTCTTCTGCTCTACTTTTTTTTTTAAGTATAATCTTATTTTCATCATGGTATCATAGATCAAAAATTCAGAAAGTCCCGTTGTACCACCAAGTGTCAACTCCATGTCTTCTGGGTTAATTACTTATGTTACTGCAATTGAAATTACCTTTCAAATCACCATAACAAACACAACCATCACAAACCAAAATAAACCAATACCCATAATTGAACCCACTATCATTCTCCAAAACTTTCATTAATGCTCTACCCTCATCTCTATCAAATTAAATAACAAAAATTTCCTCCTTTGGTAGTGACAAATTATACCTCTCATTCGAAGTATTGGACTTTATCATCACTTGGTAACTAATACTAGTCCTTCTCCAAATGATACTTGGGTGATGAATGATGGCCTACTGTTAGCATGGCTTCTTGCTCAAATGCACGAAGATGCTCTCAGCCTTGCTTTTGGAATTACTTTAGTACACAAATTATGGAAGTCTTTAGAAGATCGTTTTCTATCAACCACTAGTGAAAAAGAAGCTCATTTAAAAAGTCTATTAATGACCCTTTCAAAGGGATCTCAAAATTTTGATGAATATTGTCATCGTTTTAAAGACATTTGTGACAGTCTTGCTACCATATACAAACAATTATCAGATCTTGATATGGTTTTTCAATTTTCAAGAGGTTTGGGCTCAAAATATCAAGATTTTCACACTCTCATGCTTATTAAACCACCACATCCAACTTTTCAACAATTTATACTTGCTCTCCAAAGCCATGAACAAACCAATGAGACCTTCAACGAAGAAGAAAAGCACCATCTTAATCATAAGCAAGCCTTTATTGGATAAAGAGGTCATGGTCGAAATATAACAGGAAGTAGAGGTGGATATTTTTCATCTCGAGGATGTGGTTTTCAGTCCACTGGTAGAACAAACCTTGAAAACTACTCATAGAACTTCAATACCTCCAGCCAGAATTAGAACATCAGCATAAATTCTGGAATAAGCGGTGCAAATCAGTAACAAAATAGGTCAGATCCCTTGTCAAATTTGTGGTAAATGTAATCATTATGCCCTTAATTGCTGGTATTGGTATGATTACACTCATCAAGTAGAGGATATTCTTGCAGCTCTTATCACAAAAGTTGTTGTTGATTCTTAAAATGATAATTTTTATGCTAATTCTGGTGCCACTGCCTATATGACCAACAATTCAGGTAACCTCTTTAAGGCTCATCCTTATTCAAGAAATGATGTGATATATGTTGGTAATGAAAATCAATTCTCTATTTCTCATGTTGGAGATGCTTGCATTAAAACCAATAAAGGGAATTTGCATTTAACTAATGTTCTAATAGTACCAGTTTTTACAAAAATTTGCTCTCAATTGGAAAACTCACATATGATCAAAATTGCACTTTTGAGTTCTTATCCAATGGTTTTGTTGTTAAGGATCACATGGGCAGGAATCTAGTAAGAGGAATTAAGAAGGGGTTGCTATATGTTTTGGGACATGATATTCATAAAGCCTTGAGTGTTGTTAAAAATGGAGCTTCTTCAACTATTTGGCATGATCTCTTAGCACATGTCAATCAAAACTTTATCCTTTATGAAAAATAACAAAATGTTGGATGTTATTAATTGGACACAAAATTCCTTTGTCTGTGCTAGTTGTCAAATGGAAAAAAGTTATAAACTCTCTTTCTCTGCATCCAATCAAATTTATTCATCTCCTTTAAATAAAATTCATAGTGATTTATGTGGACCAGCTTCTGTTCAATCTGTTCAACATTTTAGATATTATGCTCCATTTGAGGATGATTACTCTAAATACTTTTGGATATATCCGCTGAAGTGCAAAACTAAATTCTTTGAGTGTTTTATCAAGTTTTATAAAATGGTGAAAAATCAATTTGACAGAAAAATTAAAATTTTCCAATGTGATGGTGGTGGTAAGTACTTATAAAAAATGTTCTTGAATCATCTTTCTAATTATGGCATTCAATTACAAATTTCTTGTCCAGTAACACCAGAGTAAAATGGTGTTGCAGAACAGAAGCACAGGCATATTGTAAAATTAGCTTTCACTATGATTTTCCATGCCAATCTTCTTTTGCGACTTTGAGTTGATGTTTTTCTTGCCTTGGTTTATTTGATAAATCGCCTACCTTTAATAAAACTCAATGAATAGTGTCCATATCACAAAGTTTTTGTAAGATTACCTTCTTATGGAGGTTTAAGAGTCATTGGCTGCTATTGCTTCCTATCCTTACTGGCATTCCACTCAAAATAAATTTTCAAGAAGAACTTATCCTTGTGTTTTCATCGATATAGCCCTATCCTAAAAGGTATCAGTGTTTGGAGCTTACTACAAAGAAAGTTTTCACTCTCGCCTTTTTGTTTTTTTATGAATCTTATTTTTCATTTAAACATGGCCATGATTCTCACATTGAGGCTTCATCTCTTGCTCTAACTAATTTTCTTGATTTTGATGAATGGATGCCAAGAAAAATGAGCTCATCAACTTCTGCAGACACATCAAATCTGTCTATACCATGTTTGTTAACTAATTCTGTAAAAAGAGATCTACAACAATAAGTAGAGTATGTCTTCAGATCAGAACATTGTAGCTAAAATAGAGCAGCATAATATGGTTGAGCATAAAACATGTTCGATAGAGCATGTAACACCCCCTTCCCATACGTAGGAGAACCCATCCGCAATGGAGTGAGAACCCGTATGAGCAGGGGTGTCACCAAGCAAAAACAGTACAATAGCATTCATCCACATAGAATAAACATACATAAATACAGCAAAAATTAAAACTTTGAAACCAACTGATAATTCATTCATAGATGGAATAATAACATTCAATACATAATTGTTTTGATACCAAAATAATTACAACTTTCAGAGTTACAAAGCGGAAGCTGAACAAAAGACTAAATACACTGAGAGTTTACTATTACAAAAAGAATCATAATACAAAAAGAAACTAAGTCCTAGCAACAATCCCACTGTGTTGGCTTGACTGGCGGCGACTATCCCAAAAGCTATACACCTTCTGCACCTTCACAGATAAAACACCGTGCTAAGCGATAACGCTTAGTGGGGAAACAAACAACAATAACATGGACGGTCATTCACAAAGGTCGTCAAGGCAAATCACATACATATAGGCATATGCTGATAATTATAAGACATAGTCATAATCGAGTCACATTTTTAATCATTCAAAAGCTCATAATCACATTCATATACTAACTGATTCATATGCTCAAAAGTAGAGTCATTCATATTTACATTCTGATAACACAGCGAAGTATAACACATCATCATAAGCATAACAGAACAAATCACAACACCTGCTGACTCACAGTAGTTGATAACGAGTGAACACATGGCGGTACCTTATGGGTACGAATCGAATGCATGGCGGTACCTTACAGGTATGAATCGAAAAGCAGTATCACACTTTCTCATTTAAAAACATTTTACAAAGGGGATCTTAAACAAGATTTCGCGAGGAACCAAACAGGGACCTGATTAGGGTCCAAAACGGAACTGAGGGCTGCAGCTACTGAACTCTATTAGGCATGCCTAACTATCCACTAAACTGACTCTTGCATGTCATACATAATACAAATTATGCTCAAAGCATAACATATAATTTATCATAAAGAAATCATAATATTATACATATATAAGCATATTTATTTCCATACAGTAGTAAAAACCCATGAAGAAAGATATAAAATTCATTTTAGAAGAAAAGGGCAAAATCGGAAAAATAGGGCATGTAGGGGTCACTGTCGCGATCGCGACAATGGCCAAAAGGCCTTGCGCGAAGAAAGGAGGACAGGACGCGAGTCGTGCTGTGCCAGCACGAGTCCTGAACAACCTTTACGACTCGTGAAGGTGGTTCACGACTCGTGAACTTGGTTCACGACTCGTGAACCGCTCAACTCCCCCTGCCGACGCGTGATTCGCTACACCACTCGCGCATGCCAAGGTTTCATGAGTCGTGCTGCCAAATCACAAGTCAGATGCCTCTCTCTCTTTGGTGCATTCTATCATGAAAACTGGATTTCACCATTCTGTCGCGCTCGTGACAGCATCATGACTTCCAGTTTCTAGCCAAACGCAAGACTTCCAAAAATCAAATACAATTTGACCCAAATCAAACCAAACTTCATTTTACCTTCAAATAAGCCTTCCAAGCATCACAAATAACATAAGCGCAACTTTTACAACAATTAACATAATCAAAATCATAAATTAACAAAATCAAACTTCTCAAAAACAACAAACCCAAAAATTTCAATAGAGTTCAACAAACTTAGAAATGTGCCCAATAATTCATCCTTCATGCATTATAACTTAAATCAAACCAAAACCCATAATATTTACACTAACATGCATCTCATCAAACCTCAAATTTCCAGAAATTCATACAAAGACATGAAATCACAAATGTACATCAAAATCAATCAAATTCCCAAACCTGTAATTCCTATGCTCCAAATCAATGAGCACCACTCCCACTAGCCTTCTTCTTTCCCTTGGGATCACGAGGAGGCTCAACTAATCAAGAACACCCAACATTCATACAAACACAAAACCCTAAATTAAAACACATTCTAACAAAATCAAGAAGAAGAAGAAGAAGAAGAAGAAGAAGAAGAAGAAGAAATCCAATAACAACTTACCAATCAAAGCTAAGGAGATTATCAATTTCCACCACAAAACACTTGAATCCAAGCTAGGGCACACATATGAAGAGAAAAGAGGAAGAATAAGTAAAGAGAAGAGGAGGAAACGGGAAAAGCAACAAGCATGGCTGTCCCCTTTTTCTCTCTCTTCTATTTATACCTCCTTCCCAAATCCCTAGCCACATGTCACTCTATGGTTGGTGGAACTTAACCACTCACACCCAACAAACACACCTGATACTACACACAAGACTAACCCTCATAATTCACACACTACTACCATATAAACATGCACACACTAACACAGCCCAACACACACACAACCTACTAACATATATGCAACCACACTCTATGAAAGCCCACAAAACATGCATTTTTTCCAAAATACCCTTAACACATGCCAAAATAATCCCTTCCCATATGTAGGAGAACCCATCCGCAATGGAATGAGAACCCATATGAGAAGGGGTATCACCAAGCAAAAACTGTACAATAGCATTCATCCACATAGAATAAACATACATAAATACAGCGGAAATTAAAACTTTGAAACCAACTGATCATTCATTCATAGATGGAATAATAATATTCAATACATAATTGTTCTGATACCAAAATAATTACAACTTTCAGAGTTACAAAGCAGAAGCTGAACAAAAGACTAAATACACTGAGAGTTCACTATTACAAAAAGAATCATAATACAAAAAGAAGCTAAGTCCTAGCAACAATCCTCACTATGTTGGCTTGACTGGCGGCGACTCTCCCAAAAGCTATACACCTTCCGTACCTGCACGGATGAAACACCGTGCTAAGCGATAAAGCTTAGTGGGGAAATAAACAACAATAATATAGACGACCATTCACAATGGTCGTCAAGGCAAATCACATACATATAAGCATATGCTGATAATCATAAGACATAGTCATAATCGAGTCACATTTTTAAGTATTCAAAAGCTCATAATCACATTCATATACTAACTGATTCATATGCTCAAAAGTAGAGTCATTCAGATTTACATGCTAATAACACAGCGAAGTATAACACATTCTCATAAGCATAACAGAACAAATCACAACACCTGCTGTCTCACAGTAGTGGATAACGAGTCAACACATGGCGATATCTTACGGGTATGAATCAAACGCATGGTGGTACCTAACGGGTACGAATCGAAAAGCAATATCACATTTTCTCATTCCAAAACATTTTACAAAGGGGATCTTAAACAAGATCCAAATACATTGAGGTTCGCAAGGAACCAAATAGGGACCTGATCAGGGTCAAAAACAGAACTGAGGGCTGTAGCTACTGAACTCTATTAGGCATGCCTAACTATCCACAAAACTGACTCTTTCAGGTCATACATAATACAAATCATGCTCAAATCATAACATATAATTTATCATAAAGAAATCATAATATTATACATATATAAGCATATTTATTCCCATACAGTAGTAAAAATGCATTAAGAAAGATATAAAATTCATTTTAAAAGAAAAGGGCAAAATCGAAAAAACAGAGCATGCAGGGGTCACTATCGAAATCGCGACAGTGGCCAGAAGGCCTTGCGCGAAGAAAGGGGGACAGGACGCGAGTCGTGTTGTGCCAGCACGAGTCCTGAACAACCTTCATGACTCGTGAAAGTGGTTCACGACTCGTGAACATGGTTCACGACTCGTGAACCTCTTAGCTCCCCCTACCGACACATGATTCGCTACACCACTAGCGCATGCCAAGGCTTCACGAGTCGTGCTGCCAAATCACAAGTCAGACGCCTCTCTCTCTTTGGTGCATTCTATCATGAAAACTGGATTTTACCATTCTGTCACGCTCGCGACAGCATCGTGACTCCAGTTTCCAGCCAAACACAGGAAAAACCCAGACTTCCAAAAATCAAATCCAATTTGACCCAAATCAAACCAAACTTCATCTTACCTTCAAATAAGCCTTCCAAGCATCACAAATAACATGAACACAACTTTTACAACAATTAACATAATCAAAATCATAAATTAACAAAATCAAACTTCTCAAAAACAACAAACCCAAAAATTTCAATAGAGTTCAACAAACTTAGAAATTTGCCCAATAATTCATCCTTCATGCATTATAACTTAAATTAAACCAAAACCCATAACATTTACACTAACATGCATCGCATCAAACCTCAAATTTCCATAAATTCATACAAAGACATAAAATCACAAATGTGCATAAAAATCAATCAAATTCCCAAACCTGTAATTCCTGTGCTCCAAATGAATGAGCACCACTCCCACTAGCCTTCTCCTTTCCCTTGGGATCACGAGCTGTCTCAACTAATCAAGAACATCCAACATCCATACAAACACAAAACCCTAAATTAAAACACATTCTAACAAAATCAAGAATAAGAGATGAAGAAGAAGAAGAAAACCACTAACAACTTACCAATCAAAGCTAAGGAGATAATCAATTTCCACCACAAAACACTTGGATCCAAGCTAGGGCACACATATGAAGAGAAAAGAGGAAGAATAAGTAAAGAGAAGAGGAGGAAATGGGAAAAGCAACAAGAATGGTTGTCCCCTTTTTCTCTCTCTTCTATTTATACCTCCTTCCCAAATCCCTAACCACATGTCACTCTATGGTTGGTGGAACTTGACCACTCACACCCAACAAACACACCTGATACTACACACAAGACTAACCCTCATAATTCACACACTACTACCATATGAACATGCACACACTAACACAGCCCAACACACACACACCCTACTAACATATATGCAACCACATTATATTAAAGCCCACAAAATATGCATTTTCCCCAAAATACCCTTAACACATGCCAAAACTCTCTCACATGCACACATATACATGGCAAACATGGCTCAAACTACTAGGAGAAAATCGAAGTGTGACAGAGCACCTGACTAGAACAACACTAGAACTTGAATATAACATAGTTCAATTAAAGCACGTGACTAGAGCTCCACCTAAACCAGTAGAGCACCTGACTATAACAACACCAAAACTGGAGAAGAATACGGGTCAATTAAAGCACGTGATTATAGTTCCACCTGAACTAGAACATACTGTAGATGAAAAATCTTTATCAGAAAAGGGAAGTGTTTCTCCATCTTTCGAAATTGATGTTTCCTTCTTTAATTCTGATGGTCTTCTAGGAAAATTAGAAGTGCTTTTACCACCAAATGTATCAAATAATTCTAGTCAGACACACCAAATGATCACTAAAAGGATGACTCGGAAGAATCCAAGACTTAAACCACCAGACTTATTGTTGAAACCAAAACTTAAAAATCAACCATTAAAGAAGATTGTTGGAAAGCATCAATGAATGAGGAACTTGAAACTCTTCACTCAAATGAAACATAGGTTCTTGTCCCACCTCCTCCAAACACAAATGTGGTGGAATGAAAATGGATCTTTCGCATTAAACATAAAGAAAATGGAACTGTGGATCTATACAAGGCATGTCTAGTAGCACAAGGGTACTCTCAAATTCCAAAAGTGAATTATGATGAAACATTCAATCCCACACTCAAACATACCACCATTTGGTTGGTAATATCTCTTGCCATTTCTCTTAATTGAAATAGTAAATAACTAGCCTTGAAAAATGCCTTTTTGCATGGTAAACTAAAAGAAATGGTGTATATAAGACAACCATCGCGATATATAGACTCATCTTTTCCATCATATGTTTGTAAGCTTCAAAGGTCTCTCTATGGACTGAAAAAGCACCATATGCCTGATTTGATTGTCTTTCTCAATTTTTGCTCACTCTTGGGTTTATATGTAGCAAAGCTAATTGCTCTCTTTTTGTCTACAAATAAATAGGGTCTTATTGTGTTATTTTTGGTTTATGTGGATGATATTTTGTCACTGGAAATAATCATGATTTTATTCAAAGTTTGCTCACTGATTTAGCTAAAGAATTTTCTTTGAAGGATTTGAGTCGCCTTCATTATTTCCTTAGTATTGAGACTTCTTATTTTTCTGGTGGTTTAATTCTTTTTCAAAAGAAATACATCAATGATCTTCTTCAAAGGATTAGAATGGCAAATTGTGCTCCTATCAAACCTCTTATTTTCGCTAAAGAAGTTTCTCATCCTCATGATGATGAACCAATTGATTCTTTAACTTTTTGAAGTGTTATTGGAGCTCTATAGTACCTCACTCACACTTGACCTAATATTATTTATGATGTTAATAAAGTCTGTCAGCATCTTCATGCTCCTACAATGAGTCATTTCAAATCTGCTAAATACATCCTTCACTATCTTAAAAGAACTCAATCTTATGGACTTAGGTGTATCTCATAAAGTCCTATTAGTTTATATGGTTTTTTGATTCAGATTGGGTTAGATGAAAGAGACTAGATAAAGTGCCATGGGTTATTGTGTCCTTCTTGGAGCATATTTTATTTCTTGGTTTTCGAAAAAGCAATCAACAATTACTCGTTCCAACTCTAAGGCATAATATTGAGCCATGGTTGTCACCACGGCTAAACTCACTTGGATTTTATTTCTTCGTCGTGATATAGGAATTTTGTTACATAAGCCTTCAAAGCTCTTTTGTGACAACATCAGTGCCTTACATTTCTTTCACACTCAAACAAAACATATTGAACTAGACTACCATTTGTTCATGAAAAGGTTGCCTCCGGATATTTAATTACTATTTTTTTCTTCTCCTTAGAATTGGTAGATGTATTTACCAAGACATTGGCCAAATCAGTTTGTTCTACTTTAATTGCCAAGCTGGGTCCTTAACTCCACTCCAACTCCATCTTGAAGGAGGGTGTAATTGATAAGATTTAGATTAAGAAATCTTTATCATAGAATTCAACATCTGAAATCAAGGTAAATTAGAGCAGAAAAAGATATGTGGATCAAATCACAACAGATCTGCAGATCAGATCAGATTAACATTCCTTATTTGTTTAGTCAAAATATGTAATAGTTATTTTGTTCCTTTTTTGTAGTATTCCTTATATATTTATAATTGTATTCTAGTCTATTGAGATATATAGAAAAGATAACTCTCTTCTGCGGATTAATTTCTATGGTGTTCACTGAATTTTTTGTCTTGTAACGATGTAGTCACTAAATTTCAATTTGTAATGAAAAAATAATCCATCTATTAATGATCGAAAATTGTATTCGCCAGCAACTGGCACGTAATTTGTGCGGCAAAACCTAATGCCACATCAGAAATTTTGCCATGTCAGATCTGACTGGATCCGATGTGGCATTATGGTAAAAAAAAAAGCAAGTTTTTACTACTCTCAATTTCTCTCCACCTCTCTCACCTCTCTCTCTCTCTCACTATTGCCATCGTCGTCCCTCTCTCTCTCTCTGGGCATCGTCGTCCCTCAACAGGTGAAAATGTATATAGGAGAAGGTTGGTACTATGATTTCCATCGCACTCATTTTGATGCATATTCACTACCGAATTTCTATACAATATTAAGCAGATCAACGTTATTTTCATAATCTTGATGTAATAAATGTCTTTGCATTGTTGAAAATAATAATAAATTGTAGTATTTGGCCTCACTGAGCAGATAGGGATTGTTGGGGTCCCTGCTAATGCAGTTATGAAGAAGACAAAGACACTGGAGGACCATAAAACTTATTTGGCCTCGCTGAGCAGATAGTGAGAGAGAAAAAGGCAAAAGAGGTGGAGAGAAATCTAGAGCAGTAAAAACTTTTTTTTTTCATAATGTCACTTCGAATCCAATCAAATTCGATGTGGCAAAATTTTTGATGTGGCATTAGGTTTCGCCGTGCAGATCACGCATCGGTTACCGACGAATACAATTTCTGGTCATTGTAATTTTTTAGTTACAAAATAATAGATGGATTATTTTTTTTGTTACAAATTGAACTTTAATGACCATATCATTACAAGCCACAAAGTTGAGTGAACAGCACAAAAATTAACCCCTAATTCGACGTGGCAAAATTTCTGACGTAACATTAGGCTTCGCCGTGCTGATCACATACCGATTGCCGGCGAATACAATTTTCGATCATTGTGATTTTTTCATTACAAAATAATAGATGAGTTGTTATTTCGTTACAAATTAAAATTTAGTGACCACATCATTATAAGGCATAAAGTTGAGCGACCACCACAAAAATTAACCCCTCTTCTGCTCTACTCTTTTTTTTAAGTGTTATTCTTTCATAATCTTATTTTCATCAGACACAACAATGACCTATTAAGAAACAAGATTTTTATTCATTGAAGGAAAGATTAAGAATATCAATAGTGTATAGAGGGGACCTTTATCCTCAGATTACTTGATCACTCATAATAAAATAAAAAAAAAAGCTTTATTTATAAACTTTTACATTGGAAATAAAGAGTTGACTAAAAGGGATGTATGAGTAGAGGCTCTTTATTAGCTTATATGTAATAGCTCTAGGAACTAGGTCTCCATTGGAAGATGGGTTTTTTGTGCGATAAGTATTTTTTAGTAGTTCTAAGTGGTTTTTATCTTCAAAGTGGCTTGTCAGGATGAATTGGAGAGTTAATATTTTTATGTATATCAACGAAAGGTGCAAGAACAGTTTATATAGTTGTGTACAAAAGAATACAAATGACTTAGAATTGTAAAGAATAAAGAGATAGGTACAACAATCTAATTGAAAATAAAAAGAGTTATCTATTGGTACTGCCAAAACTCTTATAATATGAGTGAACACTTTCTCCTTGTTGTTCTCTTATTTCTCTAATTAATGGATATATCATTTATATGCTCCCTATTCTTTATACTCTTGTCTTGAGTTTCAACTTAACTGTCATGTGAAAGGGAAAAAAAAATTATGAACATTTTGACTTGGTGCACATGATCGGGATTACTCCATTTCCTTATCACATTTTCCCTCCAATAATTCAAAGAGTCTACAAAGGACTTATTGTGTTTGTGTCTTTTTTTTTTCAACATTTCTAGGCCTTTTGAGTGACCTTAAATGTTGGTGTTGTTGTTATGATGCTCTGCAAACAACTGAGCTAGCTTCCTCCAATGTACTTTCACATGCCTATTCACGTAGGTTATGGTAACAATCCAGGGCTTGACCAGATAAAGACATGCAAAACATCCCTACAGTTAATTTCTTAAAAAGCCTTGTTCACCTCATGGTTATGGCATATTGCTTGAGTGGAACCCTAAGATCGGTTATTTCATCAAACTTGCTTAGGTTGGAAATTAACAGTAGCTTATGATGGTCATAGTTATATGACCACACATGAATTAACTCACTTGTATCTACATCTACACCTCAATTTGATGTATTCTTGTGTATTTCTTGTCAACTTTAAGTTAATCACCATTCTTTATTAGTATTTAAACCTCAAATTGGCAAAGTTATTAACAATGACACATCAACTTGAGATTAAAGTGCATATACCAAAGGCGTAGAGGGACATACTATTTAATTTAACTTTTTCGTTCACTGGGGTTTTAATTTGTAAAAAAATAAAAGTTTTTGGGCTCAATATTGCGAAATAAATATTCAAAATCTTAATAGCAAATATTCAAAATGTTCAGGAACTTGTAAGTACTTTTTGCCTAACAAAAATTTTCCTAATTACTCTAGTTTCAAAAATCATGTCTCTATATTTATGTTAAAATATAACCCCATAAAACCACAATTGGAGTGATCTTTAATTATATTTTTATGGCAAACCACATTTTTAAATCCATGAACTTTTTGAACTTTTGCTATTAAACTCTTATACTTTTATTTTGTTAACTTAAGACTCTAAGGCCATGTTTGGTATAGAGAATTGTAATGTAATGTAATAAATAATGTATTGATTACTTTTTTTTGTAAACTCAAATATTTTACAATGTATTGTAATCGTAAATACACACATGTAATCCTCAATATATCAATAGATGTATTTCCTAATTCATAATATCTTGTGGTATTTTCCATTACATTCATTTCTTTCAAATTAAAACATATCCTCTCAAATTTAATAGAATTGTCAATTTATATAAGATTACATTTTTAATATAAGATTTTTTTTTTAAAAAAAAAATATTATGCTTTATTCAGTTCGGACTTTTGTATTTTTATAATATAATAAATTTATAATTGTATAAAATAATTGTAAAAAATAAAATAATCATATAAAAATTAGTTGATAATTACAAATATAATTACATCATAATATATGTATATAATCCAACCAAACATAGAATATATTAGTATTTACATTACATTACATTACTAATTCAACCAAATATAGTAATGTAATTATAATTCCAATCTATTGCATTACATTTCTTAATCTATTACATTTTCTATTACATTACAATTGATTACATCATACCAAATATGGCCTAATTTTTTTTTTTTACACATTAAGCCCTTAGTGGATGTAAAACGTGAAATTAAATATTACATCTCGAGTCACGTGCCTTTGATATCTGTATCTCAACCTAAATTTGATGTGCCGCAGTTAATACCTTGTCAATTTGAGATTAAAATACTAATTGAGAATATCGTTTAACTTAAAATTGATAAGAAATACGCAAGGGCATAATCAAATTGAAATTCTGATGTAGATATTAAAAGCATGCTAAATGGAACGCATAATTTAATTTTATATTTTTCTTGCATTGATAGTTTAATGTGTAAAAAAAAGAAAAAAAAAAGTTCAGATGCTTAATGTTGTCAAATAAAAGTATAAAGTTTTAATAGTAAAAAGTCTAAAAGTTCATGAGGTTAAAAATGTATTTTTACCTATTTTTATCTTATTTACGAAATAAACTTTTCTTTTATTATAGAACGAAATTTCTAACACTACAAAAAAATGTTTCATTGCCCTGGAAAAATTTATTGCTAAAGTTCGAAATGGTCTTGTTAAAGGAGTTACCGATCCGTCCTAAAATGCGCATAGGTAATTTTTAATAACAGATTTTAAGTTTTTACTATTTTATGCGATCGATTTGGTCGTTAAATGTAAGAAATCCATCCCTAAAAATAGGCAAATTTCATGAAAAAACTGTCGCTAATGTTTTGAGGAACTTTTTGAAGTTTTGGAAATTCTTTTATGGACGGACATATACGTTGCTAAATTTTTAAAAATATTTAAAAAATAATATATCTTCCGTGTGATCCATTGGTATATTTTACAACACATAAAAAATAAAAAAATAAAAAATAAAACTACCATTTTTTCATTTAGAAAATGTATTCCCTTTAGCAGAAATGATCCGAGCTCAAAATCCTGAATCATTCTAAATCAACTAAAAACATAATAACATTGAAACTATAATCAATTTTATCAAATTAAAAGAATATTAGAGGATCAAAATACAAGGGAAATAAAAAAAGTCTCTATGCAAACACAAAACACCAAAAGGAGTGCCAAAGCCTGGATCTTTGTATACTTGCTTAAAGCACCTGTGGATCTCCATTGCTTGGCAGCCTTAGTATCTGATATAGAATAAGTAAGCCACGCTTGATGTTTCATTGTGAGAAAATTATATACACAAACTATACAGAGATATAGAGTTCTAGTATAATACAACTAACAGAGTCTGATATATATCCCTCTAGATAGAGATAATTATCAAATAAATAAAATACTATTTATCACAAACACTAGTTCCCTTACACTCCCCCTCAAGTTGTACTGGATGAGGAACAATAGTCAACTTGTCTCGGAGCCACAAAAACCGCCTTTTGGAAAGCCCTTTAGTCAAAACATCAGCAATTTGATCTGTGGAACAGAGATAAACAACCTTCAAAGTTCCTTGAGCAACTCTATCCCGAAAAAAGTGAAAATCTACTTCTAAATGTTTGCTCCGATTATGAAATATAGGATTAAGTGTAAGATATGTGGCACTCAGATTGTCACAAAACAACCGAGGTGCTGGAGTGCGAAGAAATCCAAGTTCCTTCAGAAAAATTTGAAGCCATTGAATTTCAGAGGTGGCTGAGGCTAAGGCACGATACTCAGCTTCGGTGGAGGATCTAGAAACTGCCCTTTGTTTTCGAGAGGACCAGGAAACAAGATTAGACCCCAAAAAAATAGTAAAACCCGTAGTGGATTTTCTGTCATCAATGCAGCTGGCCCAATCAGAATCAGAAAAACCAGTTAAAACAGTTGTAGACTTGCGAATCAGTAGACCATGAGATTTAGTACCTTGAAGATATCGTAATATCCGCTTGACAGCACCCCAATGCGTGACTCTAGGAGCATGCATGTATTGAGAAACTCGGTTGACAGCAAACGATAAGTCTGGTCTTGTAAAAGTGAGATATTGTAGACCCCCCACAATAGATCGAAATAAAGTAGGATCCGTAAACGGTTCACCACCAGTGAGAGATAGGCGTTCACTGCTGTTAACAGGAGTGGCAATGGAACTACATGTTGTCATTTGAGCACGAGCTAGGAGCTCCGTAACATAGTTGCGTTGATGCAAGAGGAGACCATCTGATAGCCAATCAGTTTCAATCCCTAGAAAATAGTGAAGTCGACCCAAATCTTTCACAGCAAACTGAGTTTGCAAAAATTTAATAACCTTGCCAATGTAAGAGGGAGCATCCCCCATTAAGAGAATGTCATCAACATAGATGAGACAAAATATCTTCATGCTAGTAGTTGAGATAAAATACAGAGAGCTATCAGATTTTGAACATGTAAAACCAAACTGAAGTAAGGCACGAGTGAGACAGCGATGCCATTGATGAGGCGCTTGCTTCAAACCGTAGATGGATTTGCGTAGTCGACAAACATAATCAGGAAAACAAGCATCAATAAATCCTGGCGGCTGTTGTATAAATACAACCTCATCAAGCGAACCATGAAGGAAGGCATTAGAGACATCAAGTTGAGTTATTGACCACCCAAGTGAAACAGCCAAGGACAAAAGCAACCTGATCGTAGTGGGTTTAACAACAGGGCTGTAGGTGTCTTTGAAGTCAATCCCAGGGCGCTGATGGAAGCCTTTAGCTACAAGTCGTGCCTTGTACCATTCAATGGAGCCATCAGATTTCTGCTTAACTCTGAAGACCCATTTGCAGCCAATCACATTCTGATTGGAAGCTGGAGGAACCAATTCCCAAGTTCCATTGGCAAGAAGCGCAGTGAACTCGTCGGCCATTGCTTGACGCCATTCAAAACTCTTGACAGCTTGAGTGAAGCATGTAGGTTCAGGAGAGGGCAATGAAGCGGCAATTAAGGAGACAATACGAGTGGGTTTGAGATTGCCAGTTTTACTTCTAGTGACCATAGGATGGCGAGAAGGAGGTGAAGGTGGGGGAGGTTTATGGGTGTCATTAGGAGAATTAGTTGGTGATGAACTGCCATGTGATGTGGAAATGGACGGACAAGTAGAGTCCAGTGGGGTCGGAGATGTAGATGGGGAGGTTGAGGACAAAGTGTCAACATCATGTAGAGGAGATGAGTGATGATGGGTACCATGTGCGTTAGTGGAAGTAGATAAAGGAAGTGGGGACGTAGGTGTAAGGGGCTGTATAGGTGAACATGGTGGCCCAGGTGACTTTACTTTGGAATTAATGATTTGTGTGGTGGGTAAATTAATAGGAAAGGCAGATGACAAGGTGCTGGTCTGAACTGTTGAATCCGGCAACACAGAGGACACCATCTTAGCAAACGGGAAAACCTGTTCATCAAAAAGGACATGGCGTGAGACAAACAATTTTTTAGAAACAAAGTCAAGACAACGATAACCTTTATGAGTCTTGCTATAACCCAGAAAGACACAAGGACGTGAGCGAGGTTCTAGCTTATGTTTAGAATAAGGTCGTAACCATGGATAGCAAAGGCACCCAAACACCTTAAGAAAATTATAGTCCGGAGAAATACCAAATAACTTATGATAAGGGTTGTCATACTCAATAGTAAGAGTAGGAAGACGATTGATGCTGTAAACTGCACAATCAAAGGCCGCAGTCCAGTAGGAAGAAGGCAAGTGACTATGATTAAGTAAAGATAAGCCAGTTTCAACTATGTGACGATGTTTACGCTCAGCCTTGCCATTTTGTTCAGGGGTATACGGGCAAGAAACTCTATGAGTAATGCCATGTTCCCGTAAGTAATTAGTGAGAGCTTGAAATTCCCCTCCCCAATCAGATTGAAAGATCTTAATGGGGCGATTAAAAAACTTTTCCACCAAAGTGCGAAACTGAATAAATATAGGAAGAACCTCAGATTTTTGGTGAAGAAAATAGATCCAACTATATTTAGTATGATGATCAAGAAACAAAACATAATATCGAAAGCCATCAAATGAAGTAACGGGTGCAGGACCCCAGACATCCGCACTTATTAAATCAAGAGGAAACGAAGTAACCGAATCAGATTTAGGAAATGGCAGCTTGTGATTTTTACTAATTGAACATGCATTACACAAGGAATGAGAGGATGGAACAAAACGAATTTTATTATTAAGTAATGTACGTTTAACAATAGGAAATGAAGAATGGCCCAAACGGGCATGCCAAACATCTAAAGAAGCAAAATGAGCACTAGGAGTGCGTTTATTCAAGCACATGGAATATAAGCCATTGTTACTCCGGCCTTTGAAGATGATTGCCTTCGTGTCCAGATTCTTGATGAGAAAGTGATCAGCAAAGAATTCCACAGAAACAGGATTAGAGTTAGTGAGAGCATAAACTGATAAAAGATTGCGATTAGCACTAGGTACATGCAATATGTCACGAAAATGTAAAGTTTGAGAGCCAAGAGAAAAAGAATTCTCACCAACATGAGATATGGGAAGAAACATACCATTTCCAATTTGAACTTCCTCTGGACCCTGATACTCAGAGTGAAGAGCAAGATTTTCCAAATTCGCTGTCAGATGATGTGAGGCACCGGTGTCAACAGTCCATGGTTGATAGGAAAAATTAGTGGCAGCAAGATTGGAAGATGGGGAAGTGGAATGACGGGTTCTGTTCTTTGGTGAAGGACAAACATTGGCCAAGTGTCCAAGACCACGACAGTTATAACAAGTAACTTCAGCAGAAGTGTGACCTGAAGTGGATTGTCTAGGAGCCAAAAAGGACCCCTGTGAGTATTGCAGATGCTGACCACGCGAACGGCCTCCTCTGCCTCGTCCGCGGCTACGACCACGCTGCTGACCCGCTGAACTCCGAGCGGCTAACTGAGCAGTGGGAGCGATTTGAACATGTTGAGATTCAGAAGCATGGTCCCGTGCTAGTTGCCTCTCCTCATTGAGAAGCAAACCATAAACATGGTCCAAGGTGTGAGTCTCCAACCGAGAATCAAGAGCTCGATTAAATGGGCGATAATCTGGTCCCAAGCCCATGAGTATAGCATCCACCAGATCTTCTTCATTGTATGGATGTCCCAAAGCAGCCAATTGGTCAGAAAGAGCTTTGGCTCTTTGAACATAAGAAACAATAGAGTCTTCACCTTTGTGAAGAGACAAGATTTGTGCTCGCAAATTCCGAATTTGAGGTTTGGAACCAGCAGCATATGAGGAAAGCAACTTATCCCAAGCAATCTTAGCAGTAGTGGCCCCTACAAGTTGTGGTAACAAGGTAGTGTCAATGCTAGAAAGGATCCAGCTAAGGACAAGCTGGTCTCTACGTTCCCAAGCTTCAAAATCTGGGTTTGCACCACCTGTATCCATTAATGGAGAAGGAGCGGAAATGGTACCATCCACATGCCCCATAAGTCCATGCCCTTTGAGAATGGGTAAGATTTGGGTTTTCCAGAGGAGAAAATTAGAAGTAGTTAATTTGGTAGAGAGACTGGCGAAATTAGGAAGGGAAGTGGAGAAAATAGGTGGTGCCACAATTTGACCAGTAGCACCAGTGGAGCTGGAATTACTGGTGGAATCAGATTTTTCAGTACCATTAGACATGCTGGAATTATTGGTATTAAAACCTTAGAGATGCTCTGATACCATATAGAATAAGTAAGCCACGCTTGATGTTTCATTGTGAGAAAATTATATACACAAACTATACAGAGATATAGAGTTCTAGTATAATACAACTAACAGAGTCTGATATATATCCCTCTAGATAGAGATAATTATCAAATAAATAAAATACTATTTATCACAAACACTAGTTCCCTTACATCTGACAAGTGGAGAATTGAAACTTACAGGACCCTGCACAAACACATACAATTATAAGTATTGTGTTTTGTGGACTCTTTTATATATATGTGTGTGTGTGTTTGTGTGTGTCGGAAGACAAGGGGCTGAGGGGATGGGCCTTGCCCCCAAGTTTGAAAACTTTATATACCTAGTATATATTCATTTTGTATTACTAAATTGTCACTTTTATGCAAATTATCAATATTAAAATAATTATTAATTTTATTAAATTTTATATAAGTTATATTGAATAGATTAAAATATTACTATCTTTATTTAAACTATCATACTAAAGTGAATGAAAAAAAAAATAATTAAGTTATTAAATATTTTATTGATATTATATGAAAAGTAAATTTGCAAAACATACATTAAATTTTATTTTGAATTTATCAAAATGACAATTTGGTAGGAAATTGTTTTTTCCAAAAAGTTTCAATTTACTAGTACGGGGATAGTAATATAATTTCAAACATTAAAAGTATATCTTTATTTCGGCCCCCTGAATTTGTATATATAGATAAATAGAGTATATATTAAAAGTATATATCTCTAAAATTAAAGTTAGACTCTTATTTTGACTCATAAATGTCAAAATTTTACTAATTGGCTTTCCAAAATGTTAAAATAACACTCTTATTTTAATTAAAAAAATGTCCCTTTATCATTTAACAAACCATAGAAAATATAAACAAATCACTAACAAACTAGAACTAATGGCTGATTATTAAAAAAAAAAAATCTAACTAATATTATAAATATAAATATTACCTCTTTCATAATTCTAATATTCTTTTATCTTGTGAAAATCAATTATAGGTTCAATTTGACTCTTAAACTTTTTAGTAAAGGTTAATTTTTCAAAAATTAAAATCAGAAACAAATTTGCATATTGTAATGCCCCTTATTTATACCTATAAAACCTCGTACATAATGCATACAATCGGTTTCAAATTCCTACATAGATAAAAGCATGATTTAAATCCATTTATAATTGCCAGACTTAGCAATGTTGCTTAGCATACATATTCATATCGCATTCTTTAACTATAAATAGTGCCACCATAATATTCTAATAAATTTACTACGCTTTTATATGAAAATAGTTGGTCTATGAAAATATATTTACATAATCAGTTAAGTTTTATAAACTTGCTTACATTACAAAATCTAATTTTATATACATAAGCCAAGTATAAACAAAAAGATTAATACCTACAAGCTCAAAGTTTACAAGCTTACAAGCTTAGTGAGGAAATCTCAATTTGAACAACCTCCACACAAATATGAACAATAAATATATAACACAACTATGTACAAAATGCAAGCATGCCATATTTAGATCAAATACATCATAAAAATCCATATTTTTTTTAAAAAAAAAACACACACAATTACTTACATATCGTATTCATTTAATTCACTATCATATTTTTCTATGCCACTTTTCACGTATATTGTATTTTAATTCATTTTTGTAGTTAACCTGTACCTTTCTGTGAGTGTGCAAAACGGGTGTTGTATATATCCGTGCATATAGATACCAATATGTATCGCCAATAGATACTCGTAGGTATCGAACTATAAAGACAATTCAGTCTCAACTATAGACACCATTGGTGCCAAATTGTAGTAGCTGCACTATAACCCACTAGGCATGCCTATCTATTTACAACCAAGTAAAAAAGCAGGCAAATGTATTCATATTTCCTTTAGGGTTAATTACAAATTTATGCCTGGACTATTAGGTACTTTTCAATATTAGATCCAACAAATGAAATCTTGCAATGTTAGTCCCCAACTTTAAGTCTCCTTTCATTTAAGGGATTATGTCAACAAATCTATTAAAAGCTAACGGATCTCACTAATTTAGCAAATACATAGGTCCCACCATGCCAATTAGGATGCCATGTCCTTCTTCTTCAAGACGCCCTCTTTCTTCCATTAGGAGATAGCAACTAATTAGAGTTAATAGTTACTAAACAAGGCAAAAGAAGTTCAAGAATCGGTCTCTCTCTCTCTCTAAATGAGTCAATGTCTGCTCTCCTTCTTTCTCTATCTATGTGAAAATAGCAGCCTTAGGTTCTCTTCCATGAAGTTTGGGACATCTAAAAACAAGCTACTTTTTCTAACACAACATATCATTTAGGATAATTTTATCTTTCTTTTTTCCATTTCTTGAAACTAAATACCTTTCTTTATTACTATCTCTGCATTTGTTTCTATTCTCTTGGTTCTTTGCTTTCTATATTATTTTTTGCACTAAGCTTTCTTGATTGATTACACATTTGGCCTCATTCCAGTTCTATGATCTTTTCTACTGCTTAATTTTCGTGGGATTTAGGCTTTCTCTCACGGGTTTTCTTGTTTTCATATACTTGGTATCTTAGGGATTGTCTTGCCTGCGAATTTCAGAATTCAAAGGTTGGGAATTTTATGGTTTTTGTGTACAGTGACTAACAATATTCTTTAAATGTTTAAGGTTTAGGATAAAATTGAATTAAAGTTTTTGCCTTCTTATTAGGGGAAAAGTGTATAAGAGTGTCCAATTAGTTGTTTTTTATTTGGGAAGTGGGTTTTAATCCAATCTCATAAATAGTCATTCTACAGTATTGCTAATGAAGCAATTTCATCTTTTGATGCTATTGCCAAAAGCAAAAATGTTATGATGGTTTGGGATTTGAAATCTGGTTGTAGTTTTAGTAACAATATGGTCATCTCGGGTCAACAAGCTTCTGAGAACCATGGTTTTGGGGAAGGGTGATATGGCATCCTAATTAGCACGATGGAATCCACATATTAGTTTAATCAGCAATACCAGTTAACTTTTAATTGATTTATTGACAGAGCCCCTTAATTGAAAGGAGACTTGAAGTTAGGGACTGATATTGTAAGATTTCATTCGTTGGATCTGACATTGAAAAGTACCTAATAGTCCAGGCCTAAATTTGTAATTAACCCTTTCCTTTATTATCATCTTATTCAATCTTCAAAATCTTTAGTATATCAAATATATATACATAAACATAAACTTATATTCAATATATGCACATATATCGCAAACATATAAAAGTATATACTTTTCATACACTTTGTTCATATCAATATCTTCATATACTATTACAAGTTATATATATATTTACTCATCATATACCTTTAAATATATTGTATACATACATTAAGTATTAAGGAATATTTTTAGTTCAAGTTTGAGGTTGATTTGTGAAGGAATATTCATGCTTTTGTAGCAAATAGGGAGCTCACAATCTGGCATCTTTTATAATATGAATTAACCTTTATTTTTTACCTTGAAAATGCATCATTTAGATCGCGGTGGCTCTTAACAATTATTCCACTATGTTTTAGCTTTTCTAAAAATCAATAATCAAGGGATTTAGACATGTAAAATGAGATTTATGGCAAAAATACTATAGACTGTTCCTAGGTCCCTATTCACAGACATAATTATTGCTCTATTTTATGGTACATTAAGGACATAATTGAGTCATAAGTTCTCATAAAATTTATTCCATTATGATTTTAGTTTCTATACAAATTGGATTCACCATAGTCCGAGCTCTAGAGAGAAAGTTATAACTAAAACACTACTTTTTGCTCTTATATCACTCACACCAACATCATCTTCATTTTTAGGTTCGGCCCCAAGGGTGCCTCCCCCCAATTACTCCAAAAATTTTCGTAGGTCATTTTTATGCACATTTAAACGTTTCAAGTTGTTCCAAGGTGTTACTTTGGCCATATAGTCCCTAAAACCCCTTATGTACCATATACACACAAATTGACAAAATGAGTACAATTGGAGCTCGAGGTATAAATTCACCACCAAGACAATCTAGCACTCACTACTCAATCTAATTCTAGCAACAACACATCAATAACAACTCATATAACAAGTTACTTCATGCCAAAATTAATGTAAATACACATAAATTGAAAATTTTTCATACCTTTCCTGTATGGTCAAATCTTGCTCCTTCTAACTCCCTTCTTTCTCCTTGGCCTTATCCTTGCTTCTTTCCTCCACTACAACACATTATGAACTCATATCAGCTCTTTTTTCAATTCATGGCATAATCCACTTAATTCAAGAACATAAGAAGGATGAAGAAAAAGCTAGAAAAACACTTAAACTTACCTTATTTGCCTTAATCCCACTAATTCTTCCTTTCTCTTTTCTTAATCTCTTATGGATGCAAGTGTTTGTGTGTTTTTTAGTGAGAAAAGAGATGAGAAAATCTAAAATTTCAGCCTCATTTTAGTTTGGCCAAGCTTGGTTCTTCTTCCATATGTATTTTCTTCATGTTTCTAAAATGCCACATGTCCACTTTTAACTTGTCATGATTTTTCAACTTTGTATATTTACAATTCCACCCCAAAATTTTTTTATTCACACATTTGTATGTAATTTAACTTCATTTATACATTTGCTCATATTATACATTTATTTATGCATTTTCATCTCAGTTTAAATTAATTACAAAATTACTCCTAAAGTTTTAGACTATTTCCATCTATGTCCCCTAACCATTATTCAACTTGCTTATCCTTTATTATTCACTTCCCTAATCCACCCTAAATATGTCATAATGCTACTAGGATATATTTTAGGGTCTTACATGTGTGACTTTTAATGTATGGTTAATTCGCCTCATACCATCTAAAAGTTATACTTATGCTAATAACATGAGCAAAACTAAAATAAAAATTATGTTCAAATTCAGCTTAAAAGTTAATTTTAAAACTATTTAGCTAAGTTAGATTAAATAATTTTTTATAAATATTTATTTTAATTTCTTAACTTTCAAACAAAATTTTCTTAATGGCTTTCACAAACAAAATTTTATGGGTTCCACCCATATATATATATATATATATATATATATATATATATATATATATATATATATATATATATATATGTACATATACATATATATGTACATATATATATGTATGTATGTATGTATGTATGTATATATGTATGTATGTATGTATGTATGTATGTTTGTACGTACGTTAGGAGTATACCCTAGAGCTCATATAGAATAGAAAATTATATCATGTATATGAACTCAATTTTAATTTATGAGAAGACAATATACATTTACTAATGCTATGTTTTGACTACCTATGGCTGGATATTATGTTTTAAATTAATAAATATAGTCCATGGTGTTATAAACACAATACAAAGGCAATCATTAAAGAGTTCATAATATGATATGCCTATTACATGTAAATGTGTTAATACCTAAATATCCCAAGTAATAGTATTAAAAAGACATGACATTGTCAAAATGGATACACTAGCACATGTTATGCTTCTTGAATGGTTCAAGCAGCTATTCTCATAACTGTGATCATAGAGATGATCAAAGCTGACATATGGATGCTTATTAGAAGAACAAGTACATTGGAGATTTGCCATGAAAATCCTAACATGGATATTCAAACTATGTCATTAAGGAATCTCTACATAACAATGGTGCAAATATCCTCAAACTTGAGATCACCAAATTTATCTTAAGCAGTGGGTGATATATATTAACTTCATAACTACTTACCTCCATCAAGGGGTAAACATAGTTAGGAGATTGGGTATATCATGTCTTACTTGAAGATAGTTGAGTTATCAATAAAGAATTCACCATCCTAGACTTATTATGCGAGTTATCTCACAAGTTCAATAATTTCCTTGATTAGAGAATCTCTGGCCAGCATATAATGCCAAGTTGATGAGATCCAAAAGGGGCTTTTTAGGAATAGTGGTTAAATTATTAGAACAACTATATTTAGTTTTATATGAGTTGACAAATCTATTCTCAAAACCTAAATAAAATAAAGTGTGGCTAAATGAGTAATTGCACGGCAACTATTCTATGGAAGGGTTCAGTTAAAATCACTTGACTTTTCTGTCATTTGGGGCAATCATAATTCTTAACTAGAAGCCTCTCATGATTTGTATATGAATATAAATTTAAATATTAATTAGAGAATTAATATAAAAGTTTAAAGAGTTTAAATCATGCAATTCATTAATTGCAATTATGTCTATATTGCCAAGTGGATCAAAAAATCCAATGGGTCACACACCTATAGGAAAAAGGTAAAATAGTAAAAAGACAGATGTAATAATGTTTGAAATTATTATGGACGGAGAAAATAATATGGAAATGATTAATTAAAACAGTTTAATTAATTATACATGCACAGAAAAAGTCCGCAAAAAAGTCTGCAGAACTTTCTGTAAATGGTCTGAAATAATGAACCCAACTGGTCCATTTTGATTTAAAATAAAATATTATTAGACTATAAAAGTTATAGGACTAAAATAATAATATTGGATCAATTGGAGAATTAATTATAGGCCCAAAAGAAAATTATCCTACGTAGAAGCGCTCTGGGAATGCCTTCTACGTATGCAGAAATAAGAATAAAAGGCCTCAATGACCTATTTCTTGAGACAAGTTAAATTAAATGTGATATTTAAGTGTTATGGGTCCTACATATATAATTTAGTTGGATTTGGAATCCAATTAGATAATTAAATCTAAGTCCATGCAGGAAACCCCAGTCTACGGACTTCTACACATGGGCCTTATATTGGAAGCCCAAACTGGATTTAATTAAACAAATTCAATTATTTAATTAAGAGTTAATTATGAATCAATACTCTAAGCTCTTTTAAAGTTATGATCCTACAAGAGTTCTGCTTTTAATTTGGAGTATAAAAGCAGCAGTTGAATAGGAATATAATGATAGAACTATAAAAGAATCATAATTCTTCCCTCTCTCTTCCTTTGGCCGAAATTCACAACTAGTCTTAGTGAATTTTTGTCTTCCTCTATTTTTCCTTCTTGGTTTATTTTTCTCTTCTCTGGTGTGAAAAATTATTAAAGGTATTCAAAAGTTGGACACTGTGGTTTGCAACAACCCTGTGAAGGAAAATCAACTGATCAACAAAAGTCTACAGGTGGTTTTCCAAGTTTTAGTTCGATAATATAATTCCATGGGAAAAATATAAGTTAGTTTGGTTAAAATATTTAAATTTTATTTATGTATGTGATGCATGTAACCAACTAAATTGCAACATGATATCATAGCCAGGTTTTAGCCATGAAATTATATTTTGTTAAGTATGTGGAATAACTTTCTATTTATGAGTTATTTATTTCAAAAACTTTTAAAATTTTCATTTTGATGTCCATGAATGTTAGATTAAGAAATATCAATATCTGTAATTATGTGATTAAAAAAAAAAAAGAGGAAGAACCAAATTTTGCATCAGAGAAAAATTCTCTGCTCAGAAGAACAACTAAAAATGGGCTGTTCTAAATTGATTTTAATTTTGATATATGTAAAAATTATTTTGATGATAATTTATATTTTTAATATGTGATATTAATCCATAGGATCGAATGGAATCAAAATCGGTTAAATTTTGCATGAAAACTAGTTTTACCTAAAAGTTCAGTAAACTGTGTTTTTCGTGTGTTATTGATCTTAATTTTAAGGTGCATAAGATGTACTAATGTGTTTTTTAATTAATTTTGACCTTAAATCATTTGGATTGAAATTAGTAAACTAAAACCAATTAATGGTCTTAATTGAGTCTGCTGGATTGATTTAAATTATCAGATGACTTGGTGGGTCTAATAAGCTAATTTAAATTAATATTACAGATTCTAATTAATATTATTAATGTATTTTCGGGGCTAGAGTGGGCATGGTACAATGTATGGCCCATTCCTAAGTCAAAATGCGCAAAACTAGTTTGTGCATGAACACATGATTAAGGATTATGGTGTAGATTTCGGCCCACCTATAAATTTTGACCTAAATTAATTTTTAATTATTTTAATTTGATTAATTAATTAAATAATCAATTTAATAATCAATTAGATTGATAATTAAGACTAGAACACATGCATGCAAAAAGTTTCCTAAAATGGATAGTTTTTAAAATGGATAATTTACAAAATGGAAATAGTTTTTTAATTTGGATAGTTTCCTAAGCTTGATCACACTAAGATAATAACTCATAAATTTGGAAATAGTTAGTTTAATTTGGAAATAGTTAGTTATGGACTAAAGCCTAATGTGATTTAGCATACTACATGTTTCGGCCCATAAGGACTTTCATGTCCAAACCAATTGTATATATTTGTATTTTTCTAATTGTAATATGTAATTAGATTATATGTAATAGAATTAGAATAATGAAAGAAGATAACAAGCAATGGAGCAAGAAGGGGCCGAATAAAGATTGAAGACTTTGTATTATTTCTTCTTTGTTTGATCATACATACTATGTAGGTTTGACCTTTTGGTCTCTTTTTTGGCTCGACGAGGTCAATGTAGTAAGGTTCATAACTAAGCCATATTTGTTTGCTTTATATTTATACAATAGATATAGAAATCATACCAATGTATGCCAAGTATGTTGAGACCAAATTAATAATATCCCTTAAAATAATACTAAGATATATAAGCTTTCTATTAATTGGAAAAGAAACAGAATTCTTTATAGTATGGATTATTAACCGAAGTCAAGCCCACATTATATCAAATGTGATCTAATCCAATTAATGGGCCATCTTAACAAGCTTATTAGCTTGTTAATCAAAGTCAAGGTTAATGGACCTAAAGGCAAGATTGAGGAGTGCATATATGATATGCATGCATCAAGAGTTGATAATCTAATGATCCAATAGTTGTGTAGAGACACAATTGGTATAAAGATACTAACCTTTCAAGGGTATGAAATTTTATTTGTTGACCAAAGTCAAGGTCAAATTTCATATCAAGGATTGGATATTTGGATGGTTTTCTCGGATCACACAGTTAGAGTTATTGATTTGCAATAAAATAGTGGGAGTTAAATGGATTAATTAAAGACCTAATTAATGCATGTATATACATGATCATATTCTAATAGAATTTCTTTCTTTACATTTAGGACTTCATCATGAGCATTTCTCATATAAATTTGCATGTTTTTTTGGACAACAAGCTGGTTGGCAACAATTATTCAGATTGGATTAGTTAAGTGAGAATTGTTCTTAAGGCCGAAAAAATCCATTATGTCTTGGATCAAGATCCACCATCATTTCCATCTGATGGTGCTACTGATGAGATCAAGGGCATTTATCATAAATATATAGAGGATAGTGAAGCAGCAACATGCATGATACTTGGTGCTATGTCCTCAGAGCTTTAGAAGCAACATGAAAAGAACCATTATTTTACACTTATAGGAGCTTTATGCTTCTCAAGATATAAGCGGGCAATATGAGATTGCTAGATCCCTTTTTAGCTGTAAAATGGTGGAGGGCACTTCAGCTGCTGCTCATGCATTGAAGATGTATGGGTACATAGAGCACTTAGATAGGCTCGGCTATGTTATGGATAATGATCTATACATAGACTTAATCTTATACTCGTTAGCTCCAAGTTTTGCACCTTTGTGCTTAACTTCAACATGAATAAGATTTACGTTTCTATACTCGAGCTTATTAGCATGCTCAAAACAGCTGATATATCACTTGAAAATGATCCAAAGTCAGTTATGGTTGTCTCTTTTACTCATAAAGGCAAAAAGTAGAAGAAGAAGGCAACCAAGGCGCAGCCCAAGCATGGTGGTATATCCAAGAAAAGGCTACTAAAAAGGAGAAGAATCCTAAAGGGACTTGCTTTCGTGGAAAGGATGGCCACTAGAAGAGAAACTGCAAGGTCTACTTAAAATCTCTCAAGGAGAAGATGTAGGCTAAGGCTTCAACTCAAGGTATTCATATAATTGAAATAAATACTTATTTTATTACTTCTAAGAAATCTTGGGTATTAGATACCGGATGTGAATCTCACTTATATAATGATCTGCACGGTCTTAGAAGTAGTAGAAGAGTCGGGAAGGCAGAGATATGTCTACAGTCACTTACTGGACAAAACATTTCTACACAAGTTGTAGAGATTTATCACTTGACTCTTTCGAGTGGATTGACACTAGAACTGAATAACTGTTATTATCTTCCAGCTTTATCTAGGAGTATTATTTCTTTCAATTGTTTAATGAATGATTATGACTTTCTTTGAATAAGGACAAGAGTTATTCCATTTTTAAGAATAATAATATTTTATGTTAATGCAATTGTTGAGAATGACATATTAGTTCTTGATTTAAATAAAGAAGTTCATAATATGAATACTAAAAGAGTAAAATAATATAATCTTAATACCTCTTATTTATGGCATTGTTGTTTAGGCAATATAAATGAGAAATACATGACCAAAATACACAAGTCTAGTGATTTGGGATCATTCGATTATGAATCATTTGATACATGTGAATCTTACTTATTAGGCAAAATGACCAAAGTACCTTTTACTGGTAAAGAAGTACGATCAAGTGAGATATTGGAACTAATAAATTCGGATGTATATGATCCATTGACTTCACATGCTAGAGGAGGCTATTCCTACTTCATAACATTTATAGATGATTACTCCAGATATGGATATAACTATCATAACCTTTATAGATGATTACTCCAGATATGGATATATCTATCATAACTTTTATAGATGATTACTCTAGATATGGATATATCTATCTTATGAAGTATAAATCTGAAGCTTTTGAAAAGTTCAAAGAGTTCAGAAATGAAGTAGAGAAACTACTTAGCAAGAGTATTAAGACACTTAGATCAGATCAAGGTAGAGAATACTTAAGCCAAGAGTTTTAAGCTAATCTTAGAGATAATGGGATATTATCTTAATGGACTCCACCATATACACCATAGCATAATGGTGTATCTAAGAGGAGAAATCGAACACTATTACATATCGTTCGATCCATGATAAGCTTACACTACAAAAAAAGGTGAATTAGCGACGGACATTTCCGTCGCTAAAATGGCATTTTTTGTCGCTAATTTCCTTTAGCGACGCCCCGACTAACCGTCGCTATTGGGGCCGTCGCAAGAGATTTGCGACTAAAACATATAACCGTCGCTAAAAATAAAATTTTCGTCGCTAAATAACCCCTAAAATTAGTCGCCATAAGTTTTAAAAATTTTTTAGCGACGAAAAATCCGTCTCTATTTCGTCGCTAAAAATATTATATTTTCAACATTATTTTCAATTTAATTTTTTATTATAATTTTCAATTTAATTTTTTATTATAATTTTCAATTTAATTTTATTATTATTATTATTATTATTATTATTATTACATCCAAAATTTAATTTAATTTATGTAAATAATAATTATACAATTTTCGAGAATGAAAATGGGCATCAGCAAAATGTGGCAATTTATTTTTAAAATAAAGACTTATTCATTACATATCAATTAGACAATTACAGTATTCAAATTGTAATCTTTCAAGCACATAATTTCATCCTAAAACTATAACTACTTACTGACCATAACTTTTTACTTTGACCACAGGCCACAAAACGTTCTCAGAAATATTAAGACAATATGAGCATATAACAATTGAATATTAAGATCACATAACATAATTATATCCATGCCAGAATAAAGAAACCTTTCAAAAGCTTAATGAGAACCATGCTGCTAGCATTCACCGTGGACTGCAGAAGAGCTCCCAAAATAATAGTAGGGCAAACAGTTACAACATCAAGCCCTCTTTATTTTGCATACTCAAAAGCCGCACTCTCTGCTGCCATCTTTGAGAGACAATACAACTCTAAGACAAGCAAAGAAATATGGATTATAGTGTCATCTAATAGTAATTAACAAGACAGTACCATAGCAAAATGTACAACTAGTAAAAAGAAATCACATTAGTTATTCTGCAATATTCCTTATCAAACCAACAGCTCTCATCCATCACTTTACTTTTGGGCCAATTTGGAATCGTGATCACCACAGCTCCAGAGAAATGGAGATGCCAAATTAAAAATGCAAAAGGATTAAAAGATGTGGGTACATCTGAATGCAAAAGCCTTAATAATACAAACTCAATCCCCAAATAATGTAATTAAGATTTAAATACAAAATCTCCTATTAAGGAAAAACTAATTATGCCATTCCATCACACTTCTTGAGAGCATATATGACACAAGTTAAATACATTAACCCCACTACTTGTAAAAAACGAAAAAGTTATGGGACATATTTTTCAAAAGGGTAAACTCCATGTGCCATACGGAATCAAAGTGGATAACATGTTAAGGACACTTAACTTACTCAAATCAATGTCTAAGTTAAAAATTAAAAAAAAATAAAAATAAAATAAAACAAAATAAAATTCAAATCTAAGTTCAATTATAATGAGATTAGTCCATCATCAAATCGGTTGTTATGGGTGAAAATTGCACCGAGTAACAATAATTTACTATTAGTTAGTGCAAAATCTAGCAATGGATGAAAATAATGCTTATCAATTACAAAGCCATAAATGTAAATATGTATATACGGACACAAAAACAGTAAAAAAAGAAAGAAAAAAAGGTTAGAAGAGCAAAACCAACTCCTTTTTATTTCACCAGTCTAATGATTGCAGAGCACAAGCAAAAAAGAAAAGACTTGGAAATCTAATAAGTGGGTGGAGGCCATGGCCATGAATATGATTGAAACTTGCTTCTAATATCCAATCTAAAAACCCAACAAAACCCCACCTTCATTAACAGTATGCAAATTAATTAATGATTTAGGAGATAACCACACCGTTTTTACAGAGATTCTTGATCTGTGTACCATTAAATCTTATAGAATCAAGAAATTAATAACATATAATCTGCTGGTGCGGTAACATCTCTCTAACAGAAACAGAAAACTAATACACAAACGTCACAAATTCATCAACTGATTTCACAAAAGTAATCAAAGAGATGATGGAAAACTCACCGATATGAATAAACCTTTCTTCGATAAATATTTCTTTAGTAAGCCTCCAAATCAAAACCTAGAATCCAAACACCCACAATCAAATTAATAACCAAGAAGCCACAAGATGAGAACGCGCCTTAAAGAAGCAAAAGATATGACTTAGGGAGAGATATAAAGGGCTGAAGTCTCAATCGACAGAGAATGCGAAGAGGGCGATTATAACTCAGTTTTAGGTAATTATTCACTCAAAATTTCAATTAACTCAAAGAAAAATTGAACTACTAAATTTTCCCCAAATCCTGAAATCCCTAAGTGCCAATTTCTTTAATTTTTTCTCAAATTTCTATAATAATCAATCAATTAAATGGAGATTTGGAGCTTACCTTTGGTCTAATGGTGAAAAATGGCAGCAAGGGGGCAGAAATTAGATTGTGTGCCGGGAAAGGAGGACCTGTGGTGTGCTACTCCTCGCGCTATGGAGAAGGTGGAGGAAGAAGAAGGAAGCGACGGAGTTGGGGCTACTGGAAGCGGGCGACGGCGGGAGGATGGATGACAGCAGTGAAGGGCGGCGAGGATGCGATGAAGGGAGGGATGAGGAAGAAGAAAAATAGAAAGGAAGAGAAGTGGAGGTCGATCTCCACTGTAACGCATAGTTAAGGAAAAGCAAAGCCACCCCTAAAACGACGTAGTTTTAGGGGGGATTCAATTTTTTTAATATTTTTAGCGACGAAATAATCCGTCTCTATTCTGTCGCTAATTAAAATATATTTAGCGACAATATAAGTTAGTTGCAAATGAATGTGCTCCCAATTTAGCGACTAATATTTCCGTCGCTAAATTAGTCGCAAAAAAATGTGCCATGAGTTCCCGCCAAAATTTAGTGACGGTTTATTTTTTTCGTCGCTATTTAGTCGCTAAAATTGCCATAAATTGAAAAAAATCAATTTTAGCGACTAAATATGAAAATAGTCGCTAATTAGCGACTATTTTCATATTTAGTCGCTAAAATTGATTTTTTTCAATTTATGGTCGTTAATTAGCGACGAAAATATTTTCGTCGATAATTTGCATTTTTTGTAGTGTTAGCAGAATTGTCTATGTCTTTTTGTGGTTAATGCACTGAAAACTGTTGTTTATGCATTAAACAAAGTTTCTAATAAATCGATTGATGTTATTCCATATGAGATGTGGAAGAACAAGAAACCCACACTTTCTCATATGAAGGTATGGGGTTGTCCTACTTATGTGAAAAGGACAATGTCTGACAAGCTGGATGCTAAGTCTGATAAATGCTTATTTGTGGGATATCTAAGAAAAATAATTGTATATCACTTCTATCATCCCTTGGAATAAAAGGTGTTTGTTTCAATGCATGTCGTATTCTTAAAAGGGGAGTTCCTTCTAAGTGAGGATAATGGAAGTAAAATTGAACTTAGTGAAGTTCAAGATCCATAAATTGAAGCAGATCAATCGGTTGAACCCGAAATTGAATCTAATAATGATGAGATTACAGTTGAACCTGAATATACAAAAGTTCCTAGAAAATCTACTAGGATACGTTCTATTTTCCATTGAGATATCAATTCCTCATGGACTCAGATAAGAATGTAACTGTAGTAGAGGATAGTGAGCCTACAAGCTATCAAGAAGTTATGAATAGTTCAGAACGTGAATTATAACTTAAGGCTATGGAGTCCAAAATGAACTCTATATATGAAAACAAAGTATGGACTTTGACTCAACCACTTTAAGAGATAAAACCCATAGAATGAAAATGGAAGAAGAAGACTGACATTGAGGGTAATGTAATTACCCATAAGGCTCGTTTGGTAGCTAAAAGTTATTGTCAAAGAAAAGGTATTAATGTGTAAGTCCATTAGAATAATTTTAGCCATTGTTGGTCATTATGACTATGAGATTTGGCAAATGGATGTGAAGACAACTTTCCTGAATGGAAATCTAACTGAGGATGTGTATATGACACAACCTGAGGGGTTCATATCTGGGAATGGTGAAATGGTATGCAAGCCTCAAATATCTATTTATGGATTGAAGCAAGCATCTAAGAGTTGGAACATCTGATTTAATGAGATAATTAAAAAGTTTGATTTCTCACAGAATGAGGATGAACCTTGTGTGTATAAAAAGGCTAGTGGGAGTGCAATTATTTTCCTTGTTCTATATGTGGATGACATATTGCTCACATGAAATGACATATATGTTCTTCAATCAGTTAAAATTTGGTTATCCAAACAATTCTCTATGAAAGACTTTGGAGAAGCACCCTATATTTTAGGAATTAGGATCTATAGAGATAGATCTAATAGGTTGCTAGGTCTTTCACAATCTATATACATAGATAAAGTATTGAAGACGTTCAATAAGTATCTCTATAAGAAAGGATTTATTCCCATGGTACATGGGAAACACCTTTCTAAGTGTATATGTCCTAAGATATAAGAGGATAGAGAGAACATGAATAGAATACCACATGCATTTTAGTTCTATCATGTATGCTATGCTATGTACATGTCCAGATATAACATTTGCTTTGAGTGTCACAAGCAGATTTCAATCCAATTAAGGAGAAGAACACTAGAACATAGTCAAGAATATCCTTAAGTACTTAAGAAGGACTAAGGATACATTCTTGGTATATAGAGAGCATGATTTTCTTGTAAGCCGGTTTACTAATGCAAGATTTCAGTCAGATAAGGATGATTGTAAATCACAATCGAGTTTTGTGTTTGTAATGGAAGATGGAGCAAATAAGAGACAACTGTCGATTTTACTATAGAAGCTGAGTATATTATTGCTTCAAAGGTGGATAAGGAAGCAGTATGGATCAAGAAGTTCATTACTGAACTAGGAATGGTCCCTAGCATTGTTGATCCAATACCCTTTGTATTGTAATAACAATTGAGCCATTGCACAAGCAAAAAATCCATAATCTCATTAACAATCCAAGCATGTTCTCAGATGCTACCATCTCATCTAGGAGACAATATCAAGAAATGATGTGAAGATAGAAAAAGTCCCCACAGATGACAATATGGAAAATCCTCTCACTAAGGCATTATCCCAAAGCAAGTATGATCACCATGTACATAGTATGGGCTTAAGACACATGAGTGATTTGCTCTAATGCAAGTGGGAGATTGTTAGGAGTATGCCCTTGAGACCATATAGAATAGGGAATTATATCATGTATATGAACTCAATTTTAATTTATGAAAAGGCAATATACATTTATTAGTGCTATCTTATGAATACCTATGGCTTGATATTATGTCTTAAATTAATAAATGTAGTCCTCAGTATTAAAAATACAGTGCAAAGGCAATCATTAAAGAGTTCATGATGTGAAATGCCTATTGCATGTAAATGTGTTAATACCTAAATATTCCTAGTCATAGTATTAACAAGATAAGACATTGTCAATATGGATAGACTAGCGCATGTTATGCTTCTTAAATGGTTCAAGCACCTCTTCTCACAACTGTGATCATGGAGATGATCAAAGCTGCTATGTGGAAACTTCTTAGAAGAAAAAAATACATTGGAGACCTACCATGAGAATCATCACATGGATATTAAATCTATATCAATGAGGAATCTATACATAGCAGTGGTGTAAATATCCTCAGACTTGAGATCACCAAAGTTATCTTAAGCAGTGAGTGATATATTTTAACTCCATAACTACTTACCTCCATCGAGGGACAAACACAGTTAGGAGGTTGGGTATATCATAACTTACTTGAAGATAGTTGAGTGATCAATAAAGGATTCACCATCCTACATTTATTATGGGAGTTATCTCACAAGTTGAATAATACCCTTGTTTAGAGAATCTCTAACCAAAGTAGAAAGCTAAGGTGGATGAGATCCACAAGAGGCATTTTGGAAACAATATTTAAATTATTAGAATAACTATATTTAGTTTTATATGAGTTGACAAAACCCATACTCAAAACCTAAATAAGATAAAGTATGGTGAAATGAGTAATTTAACAGTAACTGTTCTATGGAAGGTTTCAGTCAAAATCACTTGACTGTTCTGTCACTTGGGTAATCATGATACTTGATTAGAAACTTCTCATGATTTGTACATGAACATAAATGTAAATATTAAATAGAGAATTAATATAATGGTTTAAAGAGTTTAAATTATGCAATTCATTAATTGCAATTATATTTGTACTCCAAATGGATCAGAAAACCTAATGGGTGACACACCTATAGGAAAATGGTAAAATGCTAAAAGACACATGTAATAATGTTTGACATTATTATGGCTGTGGAAATAATGATGGAATTAATTAATTAAAAGAGTTTAATTAATTATACATGCACAGAAAAAGTTTGCAAAAAAGTCAGCAGAGCTTTCTACACATAGTCTGAAATAATGAACCTAGCTTGTCTATTTTGATCCAAAATAAAATATTATTGGACTTTAAATATTATAGGACTAAAATAATAATATTGAATCAATTAGAGAATTAACCATAGGCCCAGAAGAAAATTGCTCTACACATAAGCACTTTGGGAGTGTCTTCTGCATAGAAACAAGAATAAAAGGCCTTAATAGCCTATTTCTTGGGCAAAGTTAAATTAAATATGATCCATAAGTGTTATGAATCCTACATATTTAATTTGGTTGGATTTGAAATCCATTTAGGTAATTAAATTTAAGTCCACGGAGGAAAGCTCAGTCTGCAGGCTTCTGCACATGGGCCTTATGGAGGAAGCCTAGACTAGATTTAATTAGAATTAATTAATTAATTAATTAATTAATTAAGAGTTAATTATGAATTAATACTCCAGCTCTTTTAAAGTTATGATCCTTCTAGAGTTTTGTTTTCAACTTTGAGTATAAAATCAGTAGTTAGATAGGAATATAATGATAAAACTATAGATGAATCAAAATTCTTCCCTCTCTCTTCCTTTGGCCGAAATTCACAACTTGTCTCATTGAATTTTTGACTTCCTCTGTTCTTCCTCCTTGGTTTATTTTTCTCTTCTCTGGTGTGGACAATTATTGGAGGTGTCAGAAAGCTGGACATTGTGGTTTGCGACAACCCAGTGTGAAGAAAAATCAACTGATCAACAAAACTCCGCAAGTGATTTTCCAACTTTTAGTTAGCTAATATAATTTCATGTCAAAAATATAAGTTAGTTTTGTTAAAAAATTTAAATTCCACTAATGTATGTGATTATATATATATATATATATATATATATATAGGGAAAGGATTGGTGGTATGATTACTGATAATTTTTGAATTCAAAAGGATCTTTAATGTTCTTTGTAACAAAATAGGAAGTAGAAAGGATTTTTTGTGTATAGTTCTCAAGAAATATAAAGATATATATACAAGTATAGTGCTAAAATTTGTGGATACTAAATCAATTAGCCTAATTAGAAATATAATATACAAGGTAAGCTAATTAGTTACAACTATTTATAATACAATCTGTAACACTCCCCCTTAAGCTGGAGAATGGATATTAATCACGTCCAACTTGATATATAGATATTCCACTCGAGGTCCATTTAGTACTTTTTGTAAATAGATCACCTAATTGTTCTCACGTCTTCACATATCCAGTTGAAATAATATTTTCTTGAATCTTTTTAGGGATAAAGTGACAATCAAACTTCAATATATTTGGTCTATTCATGATACACTAGATTGGAAGCGATATGCAGAGCAGCCTGAGTATCACATCAAAGTTTTGCTAGTGATGAAGGATTCAAACCAATCTCAGTTAAAAAATGATGAATTCACAAGATCTCACAAGCAGACTATGAATAGCTCTATATTCAGAATTTGTATTGGATTTGGATACCATATTTTGCCTCTTACTTCTCCAGTACATTAAATTTTCTCTAACAAAAATGCAGTAGCTATTACTTGACCTCCTATCACTTTTGGATCCTACCTAATCAACATTAGCAAAGCACTCAATGTTAGAATGCCCATAATCACTATATAGTATACATAGTCCAGGTGTACCTCTCAAATAACATAAGGTCTTAACTATAGAACCAGTTATAAACCGACTAACAATGCTTACTGCAAACGCAATATCAGGACAAGTCACTGTGAGATAGTTCAGCTTTCTAACTAACCTCCTGTATCTCTCTGAATCATCAAAAAGATTGCCATTATCTTTTGTAAAGTGTGCATTGGGAACCGTATGAGTACTACATGGCTTGGCTCATAATTTTCCAATTTCAGCATAGGTCAAGAACATACTTTATTTGGGATAGAAGAATTCCCTTCTTACTTCTTGAAACTTCCATGCCCAAGAAATATTTCAAGTGGCCTAAGTCGTTGATGTGAAACCTACTATGCATGAAAGACTTAAGAGAAGAGATACCTGCATAATCACTTCCTGTAATCACAATGTCATCAACATAAACAATAAGAAAAAGAATGCCAGCTTTTAATTATCTGTAGAAAACTAAATGATCACATTAACTAGTTTTTTAGCCCAAACTCTTAGACCACCTCACTGAATTTACCAAACCAAGCATAAGGACTCTACTTTAGTTCATACAGAGATTTCTTCAAATGGCAGACCTTTGCATACTCCTTTTGAGCAATAAAAATAGGTGGTTGCTCTATATAAACTTTTTCTTGAAGATCTCCATACAAAAAAGCATTCTTAATATACAGTTGATGTAATGACCAATGCTAAGAAGCAATAACAGATATGAAGAGATGGACAAAAGTCGGGGTATCAGAATAGTCTACTCTATAAATCTATGTATATCCTTTGGCCACAAGCTTGGCCTTAAGTCTGGCAATAGAATCATCGGGATTAACTTTGATTGCAAAGACCTATCTATATCCAACGGCCTTCTTGCCTTGTGGTAAATCTACTAAATCCTAAGTGTGATTATCATCTAGAGCCTTTACCTTATCTATCATTGCATTATGCCAGCTAGGATGAGATAAAGATTCTTTAGCTATTTTAGTTAAGGAAATAAAGTCTAGAGAAGTAATTAAAGCATTAGATGGAGGAGATAAATGATCATATAAAACAAAATTGGTAATGGAATAAGTAGATTTATAGTGACGTTTACCTTTAAAGAGGTTAATGGGAAGATTAATATCATTTGATGGTGGATTCGACGACAAAAGAGATTCTGGTACATGACATGTATCATTAGGGACTAGCCTTCTTGAATAAGCCTAAATAATTTGTGGCTTGTCTAGAATATAAGTCTGAACACATTGAGAATCGCTATTATCTAACTTCTCATTAGAACTGTCCACTAATTGTTCAGAGCTTAATATAGATTTGTAGATAAGACATTCATCTTCCTCCCACTGACCCATAAGAATGGACACCACAGAGAAGAATGGCATTTTCTCTGAAAATACTACATCAATTGAGACTAAACACCTATTTAGATCTTAGCACTGGCACCCTTTCTAAAGATGACAATATACCAAAAATATTTATTTCAAGGCTTTGGGATCAAGTTTTATAGCTTGGGGCCATACATCACAAATATAACAAGTACTGCCAAGTATTTGTGGCTCAAATGAAAATAATGGCTTTGTAGGAAAAAGAATATGATAGTGTGACGCACGCCGGATCCCCGCGGCCGCCCATGGGACTGCCCGCTTGAGGGCGATCAGGGCATTTGTGGGTCCGTTGACAGCTTGCAATAAATCGCAAGTGCGTCTATATTGGGCAACAAGGAGGTTTCATGGAGTCGCCACCAATAGAATATTGGGAAAGTTTCTCTCGCCTCGGAGAGCCTAAGACTGCGCATAGTATCCATTTTGGGCCAGCCAGAGGGGTCTTGGAAGGTAAACCTCTCGCCCTATGGAGCCTAGGATTAGCGCTAAAGTCTCGTGGCACAAAAAGGTGTCTTGGAGGGTAGACCTCTAGCCTCTTTGAGCCCAAAGACCAGAGCTGGGTTCGGGATTTCTCATCTATTTCTATCTCGATTATTTTATGATCAAATTTTAATTATCATTAATTCGCTCTCTCTCCACACGATGCAATTAATCGAAGGCACATTCATTCATATTTAAAAAGCCGTAAATGAGCAAATAAATAGTGAAAGCAATAAATTACAATAATACAAGGAGCGGAATACAACTCCCTTTTATAAAGAGTGCAATACATGCATAAAACGGGTTAATCATTTAGATGGGAACGTTGGTTCCTAAATATTCATTTTACAAAAAAGTATAGAATTCTCAAATTGGTTTAGATCTTTTAGCTTGGTATGAAAACGAGGACGTTAGTCCAGTTTTGTTAACAAATATTCGATTTAGTATAAAACATTTGTGTGGTGGTTCTTTTTAAGAGCGGTCGAAAATTATTTTATTATTACAGACCACAAATACATAAAATGAAATAAAATAGTAATTACATATTTTTCGAATAAATAAATAAATTCATCCTAATTTACCTGTTCCGCCCATACTTCTTAGAAAAACCACATGCCTCCCGCATTGCAGTCAAAATAGAAAAATGATATTTGTTAATCGTGAAAAAATAAACAATTGAATAAATAAATAAACAAATGAATGATTGAATAAAGGATTAAATTAAATGATAAGTAAATGAATAAATAATTAAATAAATAATTGAATGAAATAAATTGAGAATTAATGGATATACATGCACAAATGACGATTAAAATGACTAATGTCAATAAAAATAATAATGCTAATAATAATGTCATAAAATAATAATGAATAATAAATAAACATAAAATGATGATAGTAATTATGAATGGATAAAATAATGATAATAATAATAATAATAGCAATAGCATAAAATTAATATTAGTAAAATAAATAATATAAAACAGAAAACTAAATAAGAATAAATAAATATAATAATTATAATATTAACAATAGTAATAATAGTAATAATGTAATATAACAACAATAATCATAATAATCATAATAATAATAATAACAATAATAATAAAATAGTAATAATAGTAATAACAACATAAAATAATATAACTCAATAATACTAGTAAACAAATAATACTAAATAAATATAACAATAATATAATCTCAATATTAATAATAAACACTAATAATAACAATAATAATATTAATATTAGCATAACACAAAACACTAATAATACACAAATTAGACAATAATAATATTAATGATAATAATAATAGAAAATATATAATAATAATAATAATAATAATAATAATAATAATAATAATAATAATATTAATAACAGAATAATAAATATTAAATAAAATAATAAAAACAAAATTATAAATAAATATTATTAATAATAATAATAAATAAATAATTAATTAATATTAATTAATAATATATTAAAATAAATAAATATAAAATAGGCTCACCGGATTTCCCTCGCCGGAGGCTCGTCGGAGCGGCCGTTGGAGACACTGCCAACATCGGATGGTAGATCGGAGAGCCGGGAGTCGAACGCCGGTGGTCACGCGCCGGAAGGGGGCGGCCTGTGGTCGGAAAACGCGTAAAAGCGTCCGGCTCCGATTCCTCCGATCTCCTACACGCCGGCGCCGATGGCTGATCAAAGGCTGCTGTTCGGTGCGTCTGGGTCTCCTCTTCACTCCAGCGGGGCGCGTGCGGCGGTTCGGTGTCGTGGCTGGCCGGCGGAGGCCTCGCCTCCTTCCCCCCTTTTTCTTTCCCTTTTCCGGTGTCGTGGGTCTGGGTCTGCTCCTCTCTTTTCTTATTTCTTCTTTTTTCTCCTTTTTGATTTCTCTTTTGTTTCTTTGCTTTGATCTCTTTTTGCTCTCAGTTCTTTCTTGCTCTCTCTTTTCCTTTCTTTTTCTTTTCTTTTCCTTTCTTTTTCTTTGTTCTTGGTCTGTGTCTTCTTGCCGAGAGAGCTCCCTCTCCTCTTTCTCTCAGTTTTCTTTTTTCTTTCTAATTTTCCCTAGTTGCCGAAGGAGAGAGCCCCCTCATTTCCCTTCATTCTTTTCTTCTTATACCCTAAAATTAGGGTTGGTTCTTGGGTTATAATGGTAATTTCCTCCATTTTTAGTTTTTTAATTACTTTAACTTAATTAAATAACACACATTAATTAATTTAAACATTACATATTAATTACATTACATATTTTACATCTTAATATAATTAATCTATTTAATATATCATATAATTTATCTAATTAATTAAACACTTCACATATTAACTAATTAATCTTTAATCTTTCATGCATTTTAATTATCTAATTAAACTTACAATATTAATAAATTAAATTAACCCAACATTAATAATTAACTTCTAATTTTATCTACCTAATCTATATTACATATTTTTATTTTTTTCGGAGGGAATTACTAAGGACCCAAAAATCACTTAATGACGTTAAACCCGACTCGGAACCCGGTGTCTACAGTTGCCCCCAATTTTGGAAAAACTAGTGTATAGACACCTAGGTGAGCCAAAATTCAAAGAAGAAAGAGAGAGAATTACATACCTGGAGATGCTGGACCTTACCTTGCTGGCGTAGGTACATGTGCCCTTACCGGTCTCGTCTCGACCTGTTTCTGCTGGCCTCGTCTTGGCTCACGCAGCTCTGGTGAGATGTAGTGCTCTCTGACTACAACCTCTATCTGTGGTCTATTCTACCACCAGTGTTCCACTAGCCTCATCTCGGCCTGCGCGGAGTTTGTGAGATGCAGCACTCTCTGACTGTAACCTCGATCTGTGGTCTGTTCTACCACGAGTGTTCCGCTAGCCTCGTCTCGGCCTGCACGAAGTTTGTGAGATACAGCACTCTCTGACTACAACCTCGATGTGAAGAGCAGTGTTTCTCTAACCGCAGCTTCTGCTTTCGCTAGCCTTGTCTCGGCTTGCGCAGGGTTGAGGAGATATAGCGCTCTCTGGCTACAAACTCGGTGTGAAGAGCAGTGTTTCTCTAACAGTAGCTTCTGCTTCTGCTGGCCTCGTCTCGGCTTACGCAGGGTTGAGGAAATGTAGCACTCTCTGACTACAAATCTGCTGTGAAGAGCAGTGTTTCTCTAACTGCAACTTCTGCTTCTGCTGGCCTCGTCTCGGCTTGCGCAGGGTTGAAGAGATATAGTGCTCTCTGGCTATAAACTCGGTGTGAAGAGCAGTGTTTTTCTAACTGCAGCTTCGATTGGTAAGAAGCGATACTCTCTGACCACAGTCTCGAGGTGAAAAGTAGTATTCTCTAACTACAACTTCGATTGTTGAGAAGCGATACTCTCTGACCACAGTCTCTGCTTGTTGGCATTCTCTGGCTAACCCCCCATCCGGCTAGTATAAAGTCTGATCTGCTAACCTCCATTTAGCTAGTACGGTTTTCTGATCTGCTAACCTCCATTCGGCTGCAAGGTGCGTAGTACTCTCTGACTATTGCGTGAACTGTGAGATGCAGCACCCTCTGGACACAATCCCGATGTGAAGAGCGGTGTTTTTCTAACCACAGCTTCGATCTGAAGTTCCCTTGCTAACCCCAATTCGATCTGTAAGGTGCGTAGCGCTCTCTGGCTGCCGCGTGAACCGTGAGATGTAGCACTCTCTGACTACAATCCCGATGTGAAGAGCGGTGTTTTTCTAACCACTGCTTCGATCTGAAGTTCCCTTGCTAATCCCCATCCGATCTGCAAGGTGCGTAGCGCTCTCTGGCTGCCGCATGAACCGTGAGATGCAGCACTCTCTGGCTACAATCCCGATGTGAAAAGCGGTGTTTTTCTAACCACTGCTTCGATCTGAAGTTCCCTTGCTAATCCCCATCCGATCTGCAAGGTGCGTAGCGCTCTCTGGCTACCGTGTGAACCGTGAGATGCAGCACTCTCTGGCTACAATCCCGATGTGAAAAGCGGTGTTTTTCTAACCACAGCTTCGATCTGAAGTTCCCTTGCTAACCCCCATCCGATCTGCAAGGTGCGTAGCGCTCTCTGGCTGCCGCGTGAACCGTGAGATGTAGCACTCTCTGGCTACAATATCGGTGTGAAGAGCAGTGTTTTCTAACTGCAACTTCAATTGTGAGATGCAGTGTTCTCTAACTGCAGTCCCGCCTTGTGAGGTGCAGTACTCTCTGACTACAACCTCTATTATGAGATGCAGTGTTCTCTAACTGCAGTCCAGGTTGTGATCTGCTCTATCGCTGATGTTTTTCTTGAACTTTCTTTTTTTTTTTGCAAAAAAAGGAAAACGCAAATTTGTAGGGTAAATTATAAAAGAGACACGTACCTATGGCAGTACCTGCCTATTGGGGTCGTCGTTAGTTGACGTTCACTGGGAGACTTTGATGCTCACTGGGAGACTTTGATGCTCATTGGGAGGCTTTGATGCTCACTGGGAGGCTTTGATCGAGAGGCTTTGATGCTCACTGGGAGGCTTTGATCGAGAGGCTTTGATGCTCACTAGGAGGCTTTGATGCTCACTGGGAGACTTTGATCGAGAGGCTTTGATGCTCACTGATTGCCTTCCGGCACAGCGTGGACAGGCTTGCTTTTCTGGGTAGTGTCTGACAACGTTGAGCTGAACCCATCATTTGGATCACCTTTAAGCATGGGTTCTATTTGGACCTTTCCCCTGAGTCACGTACATGGCAATATATACAAAATATTGTGTGTGTATGTGAGCATGTGTGTAAAATGTATATATACATTTGAATTCGGATTTTGTACACTTTATGTGATGTGTGTGAGCGTACAACTTATGATAGAAAAAACTTACCTGCTTGCCCCCGGCATGGCGTGCAGGAATAGGCTTGCTTCCTGCTCAAAAGGCTTTCAAATTTCGCCTCTTCAGAGGACTTTGAGATCTTTGCTTCCTCAGAGGACTTAAAAATTTTGCCCACTCAGATGACTTTGAGATTTTGCCTACTCAGAGCTCTCAGATTTTGCCTCGCCCCCTCGGAGGACTTAGAAATTTTGCCCCTTCAAAGGACTTGAGGGATTCTTTTTCTTTTTATGCCTTTTCAGAGGACTTTGAGAGGAGTTTTGAGCACCATGTATGCATGGAATGCATGTGAAAAGCTATGCATGCAAATGTTCAAGCATGAGAAATGTATGCAGAGGGATAAGAATCGCCTCTTGAGAGGACTTAGAGAACTGATTGCCCTGGAGAGGACTTTGGTTGATTTTCTTTGCCTCTTGAGAGGACTTAGGTTGACTTGCCCCCGGAGAGAATTTTGGTTGATTAAGAATCGCTCTTTCAGAGGGCTTGAGAATTGCCTTTTGAGAAGGCTTTGGAGAATTGCCTTTTCAAAGGATTTAAGCTTGTCTACGTGGGACTGATGCATACTTTCTAGTGTGCGTTGGACACCATGTATGCATGGAATGCATGTGAAAGGCTATGCATTTATGAAATGACATGCAAAGGACTATTAACCTGAAATGCTTATGCGTATGTCATATATGCCAATGGCTTATATCCATGTGGAAGATTATGGAACATGCGCTAAGCATCGTTATTCTAACATGTTTGCAAATGATCATGAATGAGAGAGACATGCAAAAGTTCATGCATGATAAATATATACAAGGGATTATGTATGCAAACTATGTGCAAATGACCATGCATGCAAATGATCATGCATGTGGTAAAGAGTCATTCATCGGCATAGATGTAAAAAATCATATGCAAAGACAGGTGGGATATGTTATATACATGAAAGCTATGTAAGGAATTGGGTGTGTGCGATGTGTGCACATACAACTATGTGTATAAAACATATGTAGGAAAAATCACATATATGTGTATTGAATGCATGCGAAAAATGTGGATGCAAGATGCTGGCAAAGGATATGCCCATAAAAAGCCACATGCGTCAAAAGCACTTATGAAATGTATTCGCTAAAGCTCTTATGCCAGAAGACATGCACCAAGAATTGTACATGTAAAACTATTTATTGAAAATATTTGCTACAATTGTGTGTAAAAATATTTGCAGAGAGCATATGTACAAAGAATATTGTTGGGAGTGTACGCAAAGTATCATTTTCATGGGTAGTGATAAGAAATACCCCAAGATTGTAAAATGAGTGCAACCTATAAGGTACCTCAAACTCGAGTTTCTATCTGCCTTTGAGCATACTGAATGAACCACATTCTCAACTGATTCAATCTCATCAAAAGAATTAAGGAGTCATTCCTAATGAAGGGTAAGAAGATAAATGTGTAGACATCAAGGTTTACTAAACCAACATGTAAATACGAGACATACCACACAATCTCTGTGTGGTTGTGCAAAAGGCCAAAACAAGATTTTTTTATTTGAAAGCAAATTCTAATTACAACTTTGGAGACGAGACTCAACTCGAATGCAAATGCACTCGTGGCTTCCCGCTTGAAGCTCAAAAGACACCATACGCCTCTTCCTACGTACCAAACCTTACTAGAAGGTCATCTCCGCTAGTTAGATAAGGCCAAACCAAGAATCAATAGGTCTTACTTTGGTTGTAATGTTAGGCTTGGGTAATTGGCTATTAAAGGAGAATCGGGTTACTAGAGAAAAATGGCCGCAGCGTTCATTCGACGGATGGAAGGACCATTCCCAACCCCAATTGCATACTATCTAGATACTCTTGAATTTGAATTTGAATTTGGTAATACTTGATCTCATCAGGCTCAGTATAAAAATTAAGCTAAAAAAGATAGCTACCGAACTCGTCAAGGGGTACTATCTTGGGCCCTACCATTTTTCTCTTTTTTTTTTCTTCTTTTTTATTTTCTTCTTTTTTATTTTCTTCTGTTTTTTCTTCAATTTTTTTCTTCAATTTCTCCTTTTTTTTTCTTCAATTTCTTTTTTTTTTTTGCTTCTTGTTTTTTTTTCTGTTTTTTCTATTTTTTTTTTGTTTTTCTCTTCGCAAGCTCATGTCTCTAACTACACAAAAGGTTTATCGATGATTCAAACCCCTTTCCAAAAGTGTAGCCTAAAAATTATCGATAATTGAAAATTTTTCTCAAGGGGTAAACCCATCCTTATCAGGGTGATTATTGGTAGCTCAAAGAATTGTCAAAAATTGAGACTCTTTTCCCCAAAGTATAAATCCATTTTCATCGGGGCAATTTCGGTAACCCCAAAAAAATTATCAATGATTGAAATTTTCTTCTCGAAGTGTAGACCCATTCTTATCATGGTGAATTTTTTATGGCCCAAAGGATTTCCAATGGTCAAGCCTCAAAGATCATCAATGATTAAAAATCTCTTTCAGAAGTGTAAACCCACTTTTGCTGGGACCATTTTTTATAGCTCAAGAGAAAATAGTAATGTGCATCCATCCTTACTAGAGCGGCCATTCTTCTAAGGGGAAGCCAAAATCATTTTAGGCGAAACGTAGTTTTAATGTGTGTAACAACAAAACTGGCAAGCATTTAGCATACCAAAATAAAGGCTCAAGGGGCTATCAAGCGATTGTGAAATAAGAGTAGGAGATGGTCATTTAGAGAGCTATACAAAGAAATAGTTACCTAAATCATTTTCTAGATTCAGCCTTATCCAGGAGTCGCTTGGACGGGTAATCGGAAAGGTTCTAGTGCTCTTAGTGTGTTTTCATCCAATCCCCTAATTGCAACTAGTTTTTTTTCAATTTGTTAAAAAAAAGGGGCCAAAAGTGCTCGAAATTTAGAAATTACATGGTATGGTCAAATATCTTCACGTGATCCAGCTCTTAAATACCAAACATATATACCCCTTGCTTAATTCAAAGTGGAATGAAACTCAGATTTCTAGAGTTAAGATCAAATCCATTCATAGTTGAGAACCAATTAGGCAGAGTCAAACCTTAAATCAAAGGTACCTCAATAAGGTGCAAACATGTCAGCGTTTTAGGATATGGCTTAACACAAAAAATTTTGATTCTATCGAAATGTATATACACAAAAATCGTTTAAGCAAATAGAGAAATTTTTTGTAGTTTTTTCTTTTTTTTTTTGTAAAAAATATGTGCAAACTATGCGTCAAGAATCATGTATATGGAATGGCGTATGTATATTAGCAATGCGCGTAAGGAACTGTATGTGCGAAACATGTGTAAAAACATTTGTATAAAAATGCGTAAATGAAATATGTGCAAAGATGTGTGTGTAAAAAACCTACGCAATGTACATGTATACGATGAAAGCATGAGTACAACCTATGGCACAGTATGGGGATGAATGTTCATGATATATGGTACATGTGAACATGGCATGATTTAGACAAGATACGAATGCATGATGTAAGGTGAAGACGACCTAGCATGGTAATATGCACCAATGAGTCGCGAGGAGTGGCAAAACTCACGTATATAGAAGTGCAAAATATATACAAATAATGCACATAAGATGGGACACAGCATAAGAATGAGTGTGTACAGTGAGAGGAGTATGCGTGCAATACGAGGTATGCAATGAAAGTTTCTGCACGAAACAAATAACATTCACAAAGTATGCATATTTACATGGTATGAGCATGCAAGACATGCATTGGTATATACAATGACTAACATGCATGATGAAGAAATTATATGTACATGGCATAATTCATGTATGATAGTACATGTTCATGATATGGTGTACAATGTGAAAAATGCAAGGTATTTTCTGTGTTTGATGTCTAGTCTAATGAAGTATGCTAATGTGTGCACACTATGACATGCAGCAGTATATGCATGTTCCAGGGCACAATGTTAATGTACATGTATAATGTGAGCATACGGATATGTACATGCTATGACACATGGTAAATGCATTTTTTTTATTTGATTTTTTTTTCCATTTTTTGTTTTTGTGTCACAGGGACAGTATGTCTATACTTGCTATAATGCATGTTAATATATACATCTGATGATGTATGATGTATATACAGATAATGGCGCACAATGGATGTCATAAAGAATGTTAACATGTATGTATTGCGACAAGCATTATTATGTGCATGCATGACAAACGTGTTATATTTATATTCACAAATTATGGTACAGGCAATTTTATATACAGAGTGCACGGGTTATAAAAAGAATTACACATGAGACAAAATGCATGTGTTTTATTTATTATTATTGCTCATAAACTCATCAGTCAGAAGGTTCCGCTCTTCCTTGACTCTCCTATCCAGCCCATGATACCTGTCTACCGCCGAACCTACTAAATTGAAGCAAGAATACTCCACTTTTTCGCTTCCTACTTAGCCCCGCGCCCTTCATCGCTAAAGTGTATTGCTTGATATGGGCAGAAGGGTCTGAAGTACCATCCATCTTCGGTAGCTCAGGCATTTTAAATCTCTGATGCAACAATTCCTCATTTCTTGAATCTCTGTCCTCGGGATTGATTTCCTTCCCAACTGATGGCAAAAATATTCAAATTATTGGAATAATGCATGGATGATAATATACAATGCGTGAGCATAAACAACCACATGCAAGCAAGTAGAGCTTTCCAACTTTATTACCCCCACACACGAGGTCGTGCGGTCTCTTTTCTAGGCGGGGTTGGCCCATGGGTTAACAGGGAACCCAATGGGTGCGTATAGTGCGCGGTGAATAACCGGCAGCGTAACACTCTTGCCTAATGTACATACGCATGGGAATTTGGCCATCATGTATTTAAACGATTCAACCAAATCAAGATTGGCCCACCGGGACATGAAAGCCTTTGATGAAGACCATTTAATTTGATTGATTTCATTCAATATATTATGGCCCATATAGCAATCACAGTATTATGGTACATTTCACCTAGTGGGAGTTTCTATTGCCATTACATGGGCTTTGGTCAAAAGGTGATGATATTTTAAGGCTACCCAAGCATCGTCCCTGCCGACAGGTCTAGCTCATCACGAGCGTAACGGCCGATCTGGTCACCATTTGATATACCATTTGATGGCACGAGACTTGGGCTGGTGATTATCCTTAACACTTCCCTAAATTGAGTGAAAATAGGGTCGTGCTTCAGGAACGCACCGGGGCTAATATAGGGACCAAACTAGCATAAATTTAAGGCTCTAATGCGATGCAATGCAGTTTTGAGAGAAAGCAAATTTATGAATTAAATTTTAACCATAAATGTTAAACGAGATATTTTCAAATTGAAATCTCGAACCATATTGTCCCCAGTGGAGTCGCCACTGTGACGCGAGCCGGATCCCCACGGCCGCCCATGGGACCGCCCGCTTGAGGGCGATCGGAGCATTTGTGGGTCCGTTGACAGCTTGCAATAAATCGCAAGTGCGTCTATGTTGGGCAACAAGGAGGTTTCATGGAGTCGCCACCCAATAGAACATTGGGAAAGTTTCTCTCGCCTCGGAGAGCCTAAAACTGCGCATAGTATCCATTTTGGGCCAGCCAGAGGGGTCTTGGAAGGTAAACCTCTCGCCCTAAGGAGCCTAGGATTAGCGCTAAAGTCTCGTGACACAAAAATGTGTCTTGGAGGGTAGACCTCTAGCCTCTTTGAGCCCAAAGACCAGAGCTGGGTTCGGGATTTCTCATCTATTTCTATCTCGATTATTTTATGATCAAATTTTAATTATCATTAATTCGCTCTCTCTCCACACGATGCAATTAATCGAAGGCACATTCATTCATATTTGAAAAGCCGTAAATGAGCAAATAAATAGTGAAAGCAATAAATTACAATAATACAAGGAGCGGAATACAACTCCCTTTTATAAAGAGTGCAATACATGCATAAAACGGGTTAATCATTTAAATGGGAACGTTGGTTCCCAAATATTCATTTTACAAAAAAGTATAGAATTCTCAAATTGGTTTAGATCTTTTAGCTTGGTATGAAAACGAGGACGTTGGTCCAGTTTTGTTAACAAATATTCGATTTAGTATAAAACATTTGTGTGGTGGTTCTTTTTAAGAGCGGTCGAAAATCATTTTATTATTACAGACCACAAATACATAAAATTAAATAAAATAGTAATTACATATTTTTTGAATAAATAAATAAATTCATCCTAATTTACCTATTCCGCCCATACTTCTTAGAAAAACCACATGCCTCCCGCATTGCAGTCAAAATAGAAAAATGATATTTGTTAATCGTGAAAAAATAAACAATCGAATAAATAAATAAACAAATGAATGATTGAATAAAGGATTAAATTAAATGATAAGTAAATGAATAAATAATTAAATAAATAATTGAATGAAATAAATTGAGAATTAATGGATATAAAAGCACAAATGACGATTAAAATGACTAATGTCAATAAAAATAATAATGCTAATACTAATGTCATAAAATAATAATGAATAATAAATAAACATAAAATGATGATAGTAATTATGAATGGATAAAATAATGATAATAATAATAATAATAGCAATAGCATAAAATTAATATTAGTAAAATAAATAATATAAAAACAGAAAACTAAATAAGAATAAATAAATATAATAATTATAATATTAACAATAATAATAATAGTAATAATGTAATATAACAACAATAATCATAATAATCATAATAATAATAATAACAATAATAATAAAATAGTAATAATAGTAATAACAACATAAAATAATATAACTCAATAATACTAGTAAACAAATAATACTAAATAAATATAACAATAATATAATCTCAATATTAATAATAAACACTAATAATAACAATAATAATATTAATATTAACATAACACAAAACACTAATAATACACAAATTAGACAATAATAATATTAATGATAATAATAATAGAAAATATATAATAATAATAATAATAATAATAATATTACTAACAGAATAATAAATATTAAATAAAATAATAAAAACAGAATTATAAATAAATATTATTAATAATAATAAATAAATAAATAATAATATTAATTAATATTAATTAATAATATATTAAAATAAATAAATATAAAATAGGCTCACCGGATTTCCCTCGCCGGAGGCTCGTCGGAGCGGCCGTTGGAGACACCGCCAACACCGGATGGTAGATCGGAGTGCCGGGAGTCGAACGCCGGTGGTCACGCGCCGAAATGGGGCGGCCTTTGGTCGGAAAATGCGTAAAAGCGTCCGGCTCCGATTCCTCCGATCTCCTACACGCCGGCGCCGATGGCTGATCGGAGGCTGCCGTTCGGTGCGTCTGGGTCTCCTCTTCACTCCGGCGGGGCGCGTGCGGCGGTTCGGTGCCGTGGCTGGCCGGCGGAGGCCTCGCCTCCTTCCCCCCTTTTTCTTTCCCTTTTCCGGCGTCGTGGGTCTGGGTCTGCTCCTCTCTTTTCTTATTTCTTCTTTTATCTCCTCTTTGATTTCTCTTTTGTTTCTTTGCTTTGATCTCTTTTTGCTCTCAGTTCTTTCTTGCTCTCTCTTTTCCTTTCTTTTTCTTTTCTTGTCCTTTCTTTTTCTTTGTTCTTGGTCTGTGTCTTCTTGCCGAGAGAGCTCCCTCTCCTCTTGCTCTCAGTTTTCTTTTTTCTTTCTAATTTTCCCTAGTTGCCGAAGGAACCCCCTCATTTCCCTTCATTCTCTTCTTCTTATACCCTAAAATTAGGGTTGGTTCTTGGGTCATAATGGTAATTTCCTCCATTTTTAGTTTTTTAATTACTTTAACTTAATTAAATAACACACATTAATTAATTTAAACATTACATATGAATTACATTACATATTTTACATCTTAATATAATTAATCTATTTAATATATCATATAATTTATCTAATTAATTAAACACTTCACATATTAACTAATTAATCTTTAATCTTTCATGCATTTTAATTATCTAATTAAACTTACAATATTAATAAATTAAATTAACCCAACATTAATAATTAACTTCTAATTTTATCTACCTAATCTATATTACATATTTTTATTTTTTTCGGAGGGAATTACTAAGGACCCAAAAATCACTTAATGACATTAAACCCGACTCGGAACCCGGTGTCTACAGTTAGGGACTATCACCATTAAGTACCAAAGATGGCATTCAATTAACAAGAAAACATGTTATGGATATAGCATCAACCCAGAACTACTTAGGAACTTTCATTTGAATTAACAAAGTACTTAGAGTTTCAAGTAAATGTCTATTCTTTCTTTCCGCCAGACTATTTTGAGAAGTTGTATCAACACATTATAATTGATAGAGAATACTATATTGAGTCAAATAAGTCTGAAATGATTCTAACAAGTATTCTTTAGCATTGTCACTCCTCAATATATGCACAGAAGCATTGAATTTAGTTTTAATTTCAGCACAAAAAGCAAAAAAATGAGAAAACATCTCAGAACAATTCTTCATAAAATAAATAAAAGTCATTCTAGAAAAATCATCCATGAAAGTAACAAAATATCTTAACCCTGTTTTGGACACAACAGGACACGGACCCTAAACATCCGAATGGACTAATTCAAAAGCAAACTTAGCTCATTTATTAACTCTAAGACCTAACGATCTACAGTGATATTTTGCAAAATAACAAAACTCACAATTCAATAACGATATATCATGAAACTGCGGACATGGTTTCTTTAAAATATGCAAGGAAGGATGTCCCAACCGACAATGCGATTCAAAAGAAAAAGTAACAATAGAACAAGCAACATAATAAGGTATCCCTGAATCCAAGATCTAAAGACCATCAGATACATGTCCTTTACTAATAATCTGCTTCGTCATAAGATCTTTAAAAAGACAATGATCAGGAAAAAAAATGAGATACAACACTTTACGTCTTTGGTGAGTTTGCTTACAGAAATCAAATTGAAACCAAAATTAGGTAAGCTTAGCACTGAAAATAAAGTGATAAAAGAAGTGGGTTTAACAATCCCAGAACCTTCAACATTATAAGATGATCCATTAGCTATCATTACAGGAGAAGATATTGTATTTGATTGAAAGTTAGAGAATGTATCGGAGTTACCTGTCATATGATTTGTGGCATCCGAATCAATGACCCATTTATTTGAGGAGGAAACACGACATGTTTTACCAAAATCAGCAATAGCTATAACTGGAGTAGATTCATTCAGAAGATCCTAAAATCTAGTATATTTATCAGCTAAGATAGTGTTATATTTCTCAGAAGAGGAACTGGATACAGCAAAATTGGCAATTTAAGTTCTCTGATTGAGATTCTGCAGTTTCCCACAGTACCACTTTATGTGTCCAGGTTCCTTGTAATAATAACATACAATATTACTGAAGTCATTGTTTCTAGTAACATTTCCTCCCCTGTTGTTCTTATTCCCAACATCATTTTCCTCTTCTCCTTTAACAACTAGGACACTAGACTGGTGAGCAGTCTGAGTATTCTTCTCCGTCTATAACAATCTACTGAACACATGATGAAGAGTAGTGAGTTCAAGACCAGACAGAATATGAGATTTTATAGTCTCAAATTCTAAAGGAAGACTAGCTAGAAAACTCATAATAGCCATTTGTTCTCTCTGAATTTGTAGTCTTTTAATGTCTGTGCTAAGAGGCATAAGAACAAATGTGTATGTTTTGTTGAACTCCATAAAATGAGTTGTAAGTGACTTGGTCCTTTTCAGCATTGTAAAAAGCCTTGCAAGCATCATAGATGCTAGTAACATTTCCTTTATCAGAATATAAGAATGTTAAATAATTCATTAGCTCTTTAACAAACTCACCGTGCTTAAGGAAGGAGCGGAAGAATCACAACAGCACGTGTAACTCACTCGCTGACAACCCGGTCACCAGATTTGTGAAAAAGCCGAAAATGCCCCTACGCACCTTCCAACGTCGGTAGTAAGACAACCCTTTCACTAGTACTGGTGACACAAAATGGAGCATAGTCCTCAACTAAAACCCAAAAATCTAGAAATTCCAAAATAGCCTAAAGCTCTAATATCATGTAACAAAATAGGAAATAGGAAGGATTTTCTATGTCAAGAAATATATATATATATATAGTGCAAACATCTATGATACTAATTAAATCAATTAGCATAATTAGAAATATGCTATACAAGGACAGCTAATTACAATACAATCTGTAACATTCTTCTTGGAAAAGATAAACTATAGCTAGCATTTTTTGTTGCATTAAATATGAGAATTGGAGGGAAAAGGCAAACAAAGATGGACGCAGTATTTTGCCGCCAATTCTACCCAAAGGCATAAGAGTCATTCCAAGTGGTTTGTACACATTCGTACAACTTAGTTTGTACGAATACCATTTTCCTTGAATTTTATAGTTTATACATGTCTTCATTGGGAAGTACGGGTAATTATTTGAGAATGACAAAATTTTTTGGTTTTGTTGGGATGATAACTTTGGTAGTCATGGTTTCATTTAAATTTTATTGTTTGCTTGTGATTCAGATCGAAGAGTTAGCCCAAGCTTATAAGGTTTTAAGCGACCTAGCTAGAAAAACGTCCAATTAATGGCCAGGTGTTCCTAGGCTCTTCAAGTGTGTATATTGTATGCTCTGTGCTTTTTATACCTGTGTTTTGAAATTTCAAGAATTCCACATGAGAATTATTGCATGGTCTAGCTATTTGTGATTGTAGCGGCTGTTCTTTATTTGAAAGTTCATTGGATATTTGAATTGTAATTTCTTAGTGCCATTTGAAGAATATGACAAGGACCCTAGCATCTGGTTTCTTAACCGCAATTATCATGAATCAAAGTTTTCCATGTTCATAAGAATAAATGGTACAACTTTTGACTTGCGTGCTTATACTTGATTTCTTTGTTTGGAGATCTTGAAACTAACATAATGACCTTTTCATTATAACATGATTACATTTGATCTGTTAATATGGATGCTTAGGACTTTCATTCTTATACAACGATGGATTTTATTAGGGGAACCAAGAGGATTTTGCAATATAAGCCTTTTTTCAGTGGCTTATGGATGAACAAATCAACTCTAGACATGAAACAATGTTTGGAAAGACATTTTTTTGCCATAAGAGAGATAGAGAGAGGATTCCAAATTTTTGATACAGCTTACACTAATCAATTTGTGTGCATCGCGAAAATCTGGAGCAGTATAAGGGAAAGAGGGCAAAAAGAATAGTCGTATAAGGGAATTGTGATATGACACGTGTCAGCTCCATTGGAAGGCGTGCCACATGGCAACACATAAGGGAATTCTATTATGCTTTCTATATACATCATGATATGATTTCTTACTAGTACTTTTTTTTTTTTTTTGAAAAGATTTCTTAGCAGTACTTTAATATGCTCTACTTTCAACTTGGGTAAAAATTTGCTTAAATACACAATCTTAATGAGATCATACCAAATAACATTTAGTGAACTATTAGTCATGCCCCCATTTGAAGTTCAATTAGCATCGACTGAAATTAGCTTTCTTGACAAATATGCAAGTAGAGATTACGAGTTCAAATACTTATGATCTTCCCAAAATCTGTAACACGTGAAAATTTTCTGCTTGATACACTTCGCTAGCATTTTGTGTGCATACTGGCATTCTATGTATCAATGGATCATTTCCATGAAACTAGCAAGGACAGAATATATGAACAGCAAATACTATAGCAATGCAACTTGTATGTGATCTTTCTGTACAATATTAACTATTTTTATCGGCCGAAATACTTGTAAATCACACAAATGATCCACCTCAAATCTGTATCGATTTGTCTCTTCCATTTCAGTTCCTACTTCTACTTCTCATCCTTGTCATCCCTTCACATGCCAGTGTGCCCTCAAGATCTCCGATAATTCGAGCAATTCGAACTTCAAGACCCCTTTGTACTTCTTGAAAAAGAGTTTTTATGTTGTCAGCAAAGCGTTGTGTGTCAAAACTTACTGACTTATCAAGCTCTTCAGGGACCCCAACAAGTCCAGAGGCAATCTTGGATTGAACTTCCATCAATTTCTGTCCTGTTGCAACCATATATCTCTGAAGCTGAAATGTCTCCTCTAGGAAATGCTCTAGTGTCTTAGTATCTCCTTTTGTTTTTAAAGTGCTAGAACTTCCTATGCTTTTGTCTACGTCATTATCATGCTGTGAATAATTGAGAAGAAATAAACAAATTAGCAGATTAGCGCTAGTTAGATTACAGACACAAAAAGTTACCAACTTAATCCACATTATATTTGTATAGAAGAATTCTTGAAATGAACTGAATCAGAGTAGAGCTTACCATTCGTTTGCAAAGTTCATCCGTCTTGCTCTGGAGAGACTGATACCTGATGATTTGCTTATTAAGCCAAGACATCAGTAAGTGAAAGCCCTTGGTCTCACTCTGCATGCCGTCATTGTTTTCAGTATGCTCCATGCTTTCCTGCTTTCCTGTCAGTCTCTCAAGCATTAGAAGTTGCTGCTTCAGCCTCTTGATCTTGTATGAAACTCCAAGAGCTTGAAGATCCATCCTCCACAGTGAATTTTTCATCTTTGTCAATGGCTGGCTAGGTGAAGGTGATGCCTCAACGGTATCAATGTTTATGGGACTTGCACTCGTGTCCGTTATTGGAACCCCAACAAGTACATCCTTCTCTTCCTCAAACTCTTTTTCAGGAGACTGGACATTGATTATAACATTTTTGGACTGGCTAACAGGGCCTGCTGCTTTGTCTTCATCCGCTGCATCTTTCTTTTCAGACATTTCTATTGATTCAGATTTTTTCCCTTGATCCCCTTCTGCAGTGTCTCTGTTTACAATCTTAGCAATGGGGGCATCAAGGGCTAAAGTTGGATCAGGTAGGGATGAATCTGAGTCTGCCTTCTGTTGAGTCCATGTTCGGGCCAATGTTGGATCAAGTAGGGATGACTCCGAGTCCGTCTTCTGGCAAATCTGAGATTCTACATGCACTGTGAATTGTCCTTTCAAGGCATTTAATGCTTCTTGCCTTTCCAATAACAACGATTCCAATTTCATGTACTCATGCCTGAGCTGTGACACATCCTGGTTTAAACCTTCAACATGAGTTTGCAATCGCTTTGATTCTATTTCCATACTTAGCATTTGCCAACGAAAAGCTTCTAATTTCTCATCTTTGAGTCTCATCTGTTCTGCAAAAGCATCTATTTCTAAATGATGCCTTTTATCAATTGCGGTAGCATACCGTTCTGCTTCCGAGCGAACCCACCCTTCTAACCTCTTGACATCAGCTGTAATTGCTCCAATAGCAATTAAGAATAGGAAAGGAATAAGCACATCAAAAAAAGGAGATACCTAAAAACATGTCATCATATATCTGAAGCATGAAGACTGGATTTCGAGAATGAAAATTGTATGAAAAATGTATATCGAACTCATAGCTGAGAAAGCACATGATGTTCATTTACAGTGAAAAGGAAGTCTTGACTACTTTCTTACCAAGTTCATTATTTATCTCTGGTGAATAGTAGCCAGAAAGAGGAGTGAAAACTTCAGCATCCTTTCTATCAGGGTTCTCGTACTCAAGAACGTAATCAGGAAGCTGTGATCTTCCTATGCCAATTTGTGAAGACCCTCTTGCAATTGAAGGATCATCGGATCTTGAACTAGCTTGGCGAGCAAACATATTTCTCAATGAATTTTTCTCATGTTTAGACTCAGACACTGCTCTCCACCTTTCTGTTTCTATTGCAGCTTGCTTCTTCTTAGCCTTAGATAGTTTAACCTCCTTTAACAGCATCTGCTTCTCAGCTGTATCCAATTTGGATTTCCTAAGCATTGCAGACAAGATCTTATCCTTCTGCTCCAAATCTTTGCGCATCTTTACAAGTTCCACGGAGAGGTTTTGAGCCAACAATAATGACTCCTCCTTTTTTTCCAACAGCAATTCAATCTCTTGCCTTTTAGCTTCAAGTTGCCTAAGTGCTCTACCCAGCTCCGCTTCAAGCTGTCGCTGGTTTGACACCAGCTCAAGAAAAGCAGTTTTATGCTTCCAAAGATCAGTAGAGTATTCTTGAGCTTCTTGCTTTGCAGCTTCTCTCAATTCATCAGCAACACTTTCAGCCTTTGTTAATTTTTCTTCTAAATCTTTTCTCTTGCACTCTTCTTCCTCTAAAAGTTTGTCCTTCGACTGAACCAAGATCTCCATCTCTTTCAATTTATCATTTATTTCAGAAATAGCTTCTTCTTTGCTTTTCTGTTGAACTCTCAATTCATTCATAAGAGCTCCAATTTGCAGCCTGAGCTTCTTCCTTTCAATAAACCAGCTCTGCTCTTGCGATGCAAATATGCCAACAACTTTCTCATTTGCCTTTGCATCCTCGCGCCGCATTTGCTTTAGCACTTTGATCTCTTTCTGTGCAGTCTCAATATTGTTAAGAAGCGCACATTGTCCACCATTCACTCCTTCTCTTTGAATTCTCCACACAAGTAATCCCAATAGTTGAGCACTACCTTGAAGCATTTTATCACATAATTCAGACCATTTCTCATTTTCCCCATCAGTTCTTGATAAGACTTCAAGAGCAAAGAAAGCACAAGAAACACCAAAATACATAGGATAGAAGCCATCATTCTTCGTTGTAGAGACTACTAAACATGAAGCCCTCTTTTCATCCATTACAGAGCTCTGATCCTGAAGAAAAATATGAATAAAGAGTGCTAAAGTTAGAACTCAACTAAAGATACAAAAAGAATCACATTAAAGACTATGGTGCTTGAAAATTCACACTTCCCAAAAAACATATAAACCTTTTAATTATCTACTTAAAAAAATAAAATAAAAAAGCAATAATATGGAAGACATATTTACCTAGTGTTATGGCAGAAATAATTGAGGCATAAAAAGCATCACAAATAATTGAGAAACAATAATGCAGAGCACAACTAAAGGCAAACAAAGAGACAGAAAGAAACTCAAGAACAACTAAGTAAATCAACTTATAGAAACTCAGAAACAAGAGAATAAAAGGTTCTTGAAGAGAACATCAGAGGCCACAAAAACTTCAGGTAAAGGGAATCTGTACCTAAAGCCAAAAATTTAATGTTGCCTTTCAATGGAGAAGTCAATCTCAAGAACCACCTTCACCCAATTGCAGAGAAAACCTGTACTGCATTTATGACTTGAAAGTTAATATACATCAAGAAAAAATGAAGAGAATGCAAAAAGCATGTGCATGTACTCTACACGTGTAAAAAGACCGTAAAGACATTTAAAAAATGAAAAGGGGATTATACTATTAACAGAAATGAAGAAGGCTTTCAAAAATATTCCCTGGCTTTCAGTGAAAGACTGACCCAAAGTAATCCGCCATTTACACTACTTTCCTTCCCCAATGTCCTACGTATTTCTTCCTTTTCTTGCTGAGCTTATTAGGCCATTAGTGTATAGGAAACAAAGGTACTGGATTCCTGCTTGTTTGTCTCCACTACAATATAAGCTACATGAGTTGAAGAAGATAAATAAAATAAACAAATAAGGAAGCATATCTTAATCAGACATCCTTGAAATATTGTATTATTGTCCCAGGGTGGCTTACCTGTACAAAGCTTTTCTTAATAAAAAAATTTGAGTTAAAGAAAAATAATGATAATGGTAATTATAACTTTGAAGCTATTATAAAATTTGTTTCCCAACTGTAATTTGTTATCTTTTGGGACTAAAATAGGAGGAGAAGTTTTTCAAAGTTGATTAAACCTCTTACCAACCTCTAATAATTTAGTCAAAATATCTTGGATTTTTCTACTCTAGCTTTTAAGAAAATGAACCACATAAACTATATGTGTGTGTGTTACATGGACCACATTATCATGTCAGTTATTAATGTGATTTTTGTTATCCCTTCCACTGTAATGGGTAAAGCCTATAAAGACACTCAATATAAAGATCCCATTTTTTGCATCATCAATTGCGTTGAAAGCTAAAAGGTAGCTGAACTCAAAAAGTTAAAACCCATGAAGATTCTCAATGTAAAAATCTAATTTTTAACATTAAGTTGTTGAAAAGTTGAAATCTAATGAAAACCCATTCACCTTTTCAGCAATAACTACTCTAAAAATCAAAAAAAAGAAAACTTTTTCTTGTTCTTTCTCATATAATCTGACAAATTATAAAGCACACAACATATATGAAGAAAAGCCACACTATCTTTATGTACCTGAGATGAGAAAAGGCTAAGCCTGAGAAGACTACAAATGGTGAAAATAGAAACAAGTGTCAATTCAAAGTCACCATGATAGAGCCACCTAAGAAACCAAGTCTTCATGGGTCCTAAAGAGATTTATTTCTCAATTTTGCTTCCCTGGCTGAGACCTGCAATTCTGTAAAGGAGGAAACTTGTTAAGAGAAAGGCTACACAACAACCCATTTTAATAAAAATTAAAAACACTTCTTTTTATATAAAATAATAGTAACTGAGTACCCATAATTTTATATTCCCATTATTCTAAGATCTGCCCTTGGAATCTGGGGTTGGTGATGTATGTTGGATTCATTTGTGTATAGCTCAAGCAATCTTCTTTTTCTCTCTATTTCATAAACAGTTCAATGAATATAAATTATAGTGTTAAGAAATATTATTAGTTTATTTCTTTTCATAATTGCAAAATATTAAACTTCTTGGCATCTTGCACCGCCACGTAACCATTCATTTTATTTTTTAAATTTTTTTATTAATTCTCAAAACAATCATATTTGAAGGAAAAATTATAACAAATATAATTTCATGTGGAGATAACATTAAAAATGATATCTAACTCTTGTAGCGCAGAAATTCGTTGCGAAAACGTTTACAAGGATCATTTGTTTTTTGCCACTGGTCTGGCTTTCACCCACTCGGGATAAAAGCAACTAGTTCACAATCTAAATGCCCCTGAAAGATAAGACAAAAAACTTGTGAGTGGGAACGAGCAGCCTTGCGGCATGTACGTTTTCTCGTTACCAAATTATGAGGACCTCACCTCTATTTATAGAGGTCCTAAAGTCTAGAGATCTAACTGTAGTTTAACTCAAACTCTTTCTGAAATAAGATTTTGTAATTTATTTCAGATTAAATTACTTAATTTAATCTTGATTGGAACTCAATCCATTATAGAGTGATGGGCGCATCCCAACTCTATCATCTCCCACTCGCACATGACGGAACGCATTCCAGTCTTAATCTTCAGTTATACTGGCAGATAGATTGTGTGACCAGCATACCTCGAGAGCACTAATGCTATACACCTGTTAGAGATATATAGCGTCTCGTAAAAATAAGATCCTCTTTTTCATATATGCCTAACCCTAGATTGCCTTCTCACCTGCACTGTTTTAACTCATGATCTCACAAAATAATTTTCGTATTCACTATTATATTTCTACTCATAGAAACTATAATAGGCCGGCCAGTGAACCACGAAACCTTATGAAAGTGATCAGAATGTCATCTTTTCCTCTTACTGTATGCCATCCATCATGATTCAACTCGCTTTTCTAGTTAGATCCGCCGGGCCTAAATTTTTTCCGGACCTCTTGGAGACTAACTAAGCTAGCCACATTAAACCATACTTCAGGGATAAGTTAAGGGTTCTAAGGGTCGAAATATAAATAGGGTCTCACAATAGGGAAAGTTGAGATCAATAATATTATTAAATTCCCATCCCTGTGGTCACATAAGCGCACACGGTATAAAACATGTGTTATGATGTTTTTTCCTTCCCTTAAAGGAGCGCATGTCTCACATTTCAATAATGTGTATATCAAAACACCATACAGAAGCGTAAGGTTGCGATGAACCGAAGCACCCAACTTTATTCTGCTTACTTAAAGACTACTTCTGACTTTTTAGACAGAATATGGTAGTTACGTTTAATTTACCATCGGATTCCATACAATCCTTATTTTAGATCTCAATCCAAAACATACAACTTTATGTATATCTTTACCTCGCACCTTAACAAGACTTATCTTTTAATTTCTGCTAGACGGCACTTTTATTTTGAACAGGCTCTCGAGCATTCTCATATGTTCAAAAATCGTCTCATCTTAGTCTTTGCCAACTCATTGACAAAACTAAGATAAACACCCTTGTGAGTGGGCTACTTCTCTGTCCGACATGCTCAATCTCATATCAATAACATTAAATGTTTACACATAAACATTCACACTCATGTATTGCCATCAATGAACTTTAGTTATTATTCGCAAATAATAACGTTAAGGGATTGTATAAAATATAATAGTACCATTTAAATTCTACGCAAACCTCGAGATCTAATGTGTCTCTCAAGACACATCTCTCGTTATAGGTTTACTCAATGGATCTGCATGCGTAGAAACGTACTGTAAGTTCACATCTCTCCTTGTGCAACAATATCTCTCGCGTATTAATACTTAATGTTGATATGCTTAGCTCCACTATAAGCTATCAACGAATGACTGTCACTAAAAACTGTCATTAATACCTCTAAAACAGTTACTCTTAAATGGCTCACAAACCATTACATCCAAACTATCTCCTTTACTGCAATTGAGGAAGTGTCAAATTCAACTTCCACTATTGATAGAGCTACACGGGTTTCATTCTTGTTACTCCTCAAGATGGCATTCTTGCCAAACAAAAATATGAAACTTGGAGTGGATTTCTCTCATCCACATCTCCTGCCCAATCAACGTTTCTGTATTCTCTCAATGCAGATCATTTTCTTAATAATAGAGAGAATAGTCTGCAGTACCTTTAAGGTATATAAGTATTCTTTCAATTGCTTCCGATGTGCTTTGCCTGGGTTAGTTTGATATTTATTAACCATGCTCACTGCATAGTACATATCATATCTTGTATACAACACTGCATACATAAGACTACCCACGATACTGGCATATCGAACGTTTCTCATACGTTCATTTATTTTGGCATCATAGGACACAGATCTTTGCTAAGAAACTGATTCTTGGCAATGGGATAATGTATGAGTTTAGGGTTTTGCATATTAAATCGCTCAAGATCTTTGTTGATATATTTCTCTCAATAAACAGACAACAATCTTCTCGAATGATCTCTTGAAATCTTAACTTCAAGAATATAATATGCATGGCTCATATTCTTTGTTTCAAAGTTGGACGATAACCAATCTTTGATTTTATTTACGTACCATTTATCATTTTCAGCTTTAAGTATGTCGTATACATATATTGCCAAAATGATAAATTCATTTTCAAAGCTTTTACAATAAACACAATGATCTTCATCAATCATGCTAAACACATTCGACATGACTGTATGATGAAGTCTCAAGCACCATTGTGTTGAAAACTGCTTAAGGCAATAGATTGAACTCATCAATCAACAAACCATATGTTCGCTGCCTTTTCCGATGAAACATATAGATTGTTTCATCAAATTCTCCATTGAGAAAAGCAGTCTTTTCATCCACTTGATGAAGCTCTACATTCAAACTCGCTACTGTGGCTAGAATGAACCTTATGTACGTAAATTTTACAACAGCTGAGAAAGTCTACTCATAGTCAATCTCTTTCTATTGTATGAACCCCTTAGCGACTAGCCGAGCCTTATATCTTTCGATACCTCTTTAAGCCTTTTGCTTTATTTTGAGAATCCATTTATTCCCAATTTGTGTCCTTCCATCAGATCAACTAGTTCTCAAACATAATTTAATCTCATGGATACCATTTCTTCTTCCATTACTTTGGTCCATTTTTCTCTTAAATGGGCATGAAAAAACCTTTTGAATATTTTTATGCTCTTTTTTATCTCGTGGGATAACTAAAAGGGTTTCGTTCAAGCCTTCAATTTTAACTCATCGGCATGAAACATTTATCCTTTTAGATTTTTGTATTTCTAAATCTTGATAAACATGTCTCATATATTTATCGTGATTCACAATGCTCCCACTGGAACTATGTTCCATACTCCCACTGGAGTCAGGAATACTTCATTCTTTGACTCCCACTGGAGTTAAGAATGCTCCCACTCGAATCAGGTCTCGAACATCCGGATCTTTTGGAGGATGAAGGTCTTAACCTTCTTCCTGTAACTCCCTCCCACTCGGATGGAGTGATCCTGATAGTTCCTCTACCTGAGATTAATAGGAAGTGAAATCTCAATTCACTTTGCCCAACTTAGAAAATGCATTCTCTTAAAAATGTGACGTCTTGTGATTCGAATTCTATCATTATACCATTTTCTTACTGACCCATGAAAATGTATCCTTTTGATACTTCAGAATATCTCACATAGATACTCTTTTTACCTCTTGGTCTCAAATTTACCAAATTGAGGTATCATGAACGTAAGCATTACAACCCATAATTGAGGTAAATATATTAGGTCAACTTGTCGACCAGTTCACAACTCATAAGTTGTGGTAATGACAGATCGGGAGGGCATACAGTTCAGAACATATGAGGCAGTCAATAAAGCATCTCCTCAATAGGAGATAGGCAAATTTGCCTCTGCCATTAGAGATCTAACCATATATATATAAGAGAGTCTTATTTCTCCTTTCCTCAACACCGTTTTGTTGTGGATTTATAGGAATGAACAGCTAATGTTTAATCCTTTTTCATCACATGAAGTTTTAAATTTATCTGTAAGATATTACTGACCTCTATCAGTTCTTAAAACTTTGATCTTTTTATCTAATTGATTCTCAACTATACTCATATAAGTCTTGAAGCAACACAATGCTTCTGACTTGTGAGAAATCAAATAGACATGAGCATACCTAGTACATTCATATATAAATGTGATGAAATAGTAGGCCTCATGCCTCATGCCTCACCCTCACATTCATTTGACCACATTCGTCAGAATGGACTAACTGCAATGAAAATTTGGCTTTAGTTCCTCATTCGAATGATTTTCTAACTAGTTTTTCCTTTTTAGGCAATGCTTACATGTAGGTAATTCAAGTTTATTTAAATCGCCTACTAAACCTTCTTTGACTAACTGACTCATTCAGTTTTATCCAATATGGTTTATTGTAGCATGCCATAATTTCACATTATTCTCATAACAATGTGAAAAATAAAGAATTAAAGGAAAATAGTCATGGTCCACATCCACAACCATAAAATCATTCAGAATATAACCAGAATCATAACATATATCATTCAAGTATAAGCGTACATCATTATCCTCAAAATGTAAATTGAAAATAAATTTCAATAAAATAAGAACAGAACCTAAATTTCATAATAAAGGTATCTCGATCCCTTGTTACACAGTCTTTTGTTCTAAATCTATCACCCTCAAATGATGAAATTCAGAACTATATACATAAATTCCACTCACTCTTGAGTTAGAATAGTGTATCTTTTTAGGCATAATGCATCTCTTGCATAATGTCATTTCTATAGGCAATTGAAACATTTCACTCTTGAAAAGTTTATCTCATTTTTGCCTTAGGACCTTTTGTGATTCTATTCCTTTTACTTTTTAGGCTCTCAAGCCTTTTCTTTACCCTATTAATGAAGTTTATTATCTTGTTCTAATGAAAACTCATTCTATTAGAACAGGACTGTGCCATATGCACTATGACATTGACCTTAATCACTGTTAGATGGTCCCTTTTTAAACTTCAAACGACAAGTGACATCCTCAAATGTCTTTTTGCTTATCCATGTGAGTTAGCTGCATCCTTACATGCTACCAACTCTTGGGTAAAGAACGGATAACAGTTTGGACCTACTGCTCATCAGTCACTTATGACTAAGTTCACTAAGGTCACTTTTTCTTTTTCATCTCTCTTAGATATTTTCGCGTCGAATAATCAAACTTTTTCTGACATGTATCAAATTTGATCGTCAATGATCGGAGCTTATTCAGAGTCATATCTCTAAAGTTTTCCTGCAAAATGATCCACAGATCAATTGCATTTTGATACTTGCGAAATTATTTAGTGATGTGATGCGACATAGGCATCCTGGTCCTGCTTATACTGGGATATAGTGCCATCCTTAGGTTCAGCCATAACCGAACTTAAGAATTCAAGAGCCTCTTACTCTTCAAGCACATATTGGATCTTTGTATTCCAGATTTCATAATTATAACTTGGAAGTAACATCCATTAAGATCCGCTGATCTTAAATGGAACAATATTGCACATTTTAAAGGAGATAACGCAACACATGCAATTTATTATGCACCTGAAATAATAACCTAGTAAAATTTTCTATTAGGCTCAAATTCGAAAAGGCTCCTTATAGTATCCAATTACCCTCTAAGTCCTAATGTCCAACCTTATAGGTTAAAATTTCATACATAATAAATTCGAATTATTGGATTATCAAGTTCTCAAACTTATGAGGGGATTGATATTAAGCATTTACTTAATAAGCATGCAATTATTTTACTAATAAAATATCGCAAGACAATTAACAATTAAAACAAACTCATTTATTATAAAGTTAAATGCCATCATGATTAGTAAATAAACACATTTATTTAACCAGAAATCCAATAATCCCTAAATAAGACACTTATGTCAAATATTAATAGAAAACATAAATCCTAATTTAATAATAACAAACGCCAACTCAAATTGACACTTATGTCAATTATTATAGAAGTTCAGATTTCATAAAATTTTTCTTGATGTTGGGATTAATTCTTTGACCAAAGTCTTATTTTCATACTCAGACCACCAATTCAAATGCACTCTTGCATTTGTTCTCACACATTATTTTATGATGCACTATTGCATCAATGTCATCAACTCAAATCTTCCTTCGCATTCTCATGTTGCTTATTGATTACACTCTTACATTTCTTAAACCAACCTTTGCGTATCTTAAGGAAGAACCGGTGCCCTTATTTAAAATTTCTATAACATATTACAGAAAAATTTATACACTCGTGTATAAATAGACATAATTGAAACGTATTTCAATCAATAAATAAGGACAGAACCTCAAAAAATTTTTAAAATATTTTAAAAATTAATTGAATGCAGAAAACACATTTTCTACAATATTTAATATTTTATTTTGAAATTAAACACATTTAAATATCAAAAATTACAAAATATATTTTCTGGTCATTAAAAAATTTTAAAAACATGACCAAAAAATCAGAAATAATTTCGAAAAATAATTCGCAAAAATCGTAGCTGAAATGGTGGTCGGAGGACGCCGTACGCGCCACGCGCCGACGAGGGAATGAAAGACGCGCTCACGCGCCACATGCGCGGCCTCCCACTGGACCTGACACGTGTCATAACCACAGCGTACCACGTGTTCGCATTCAGTCACGCCACGCGTCCGAATGCTATTGGTCCACCTAGTGCCCACGTGGCACAGTCAACGCCACGTGTCGGCGTCTCACGTGTCACACATGTCAAAACCTGATTGGACCACGTGGCGCCCGTGTAGCACTTTGGTACACGTCACTGCCACGTGGCGGTGTCCCATTGGACCACATGTCACGCATGACACGTCAGCATTGCCACGTGGCATACCTCAGTTTGACACGTGCGCGGTCCCTGATTGGGACACGTGGCACCATCTGATTGGGACACACGTGTCACCCTCTGGTTGGTCCATGTGTCCACCCCATCTTCTCTGCCACGTGGCATGGCCTCAGCCATCCACGTGGCGTTCAGCGATTGGGCCACGTGTCAGCGTGACGCATCACAGCTGACACATGGCGACGCGCGTGTGAGCCACCATCCACGCGCACGCGCCGAATGGATTGGAGCGCGTGTAGGCCACCGCCGCCTTCCCTGCCGAATCTGATGCTCCAATTCCGGCCGATGGGGGGGTTTTTGGGGTCTCTGAATCCAATGGTGAGGTCAAAAATCAAAAATCCCGACTTCTAGTTAGCCGTTTAGAATACTCATGTTCGTCCCCTCGGGTTTCGGTGTACACATACACAAAATCGAGCCGAAATATACATGCATATATATTTTTTACACAAAAAAAAATTTTTTGTAGTGTTAAATGCATCCCAGATCTAATGATTTTATACATAAAATTTTAGATTTTTTTAGCCACATGCCAGGACGCAAAAACAACGGCTCTAATACCAATGAAGGGAAAATTATAACAAATATAATTTCATGTGGAGGTAACATTGAGAATGGTACCTACCTCTTGTAGCGCAGAAACTCGTTGCGGAAGCGTCTACAAGGATCCATTTGTTTTTTGTCACTGGTCTGGTTTTTACCCACTCGGGATAAGAGCAACTAGTTCACAATCTAAATGCCCCTGAAAGATAAGACAGAAAACTTGTGAGTGGGAACGAGTAGCCTTGCGGTATATACATTTTCTCGTTATCAAATTATGAGGAGCTCACCTCTATTTATAGAGGTCCTAAAGGCTAGAAATTTAACTCTAGTTTAACTCAGACTTTTTCTGAGATAAAATTTGGTAACTTATTTCAGATTAAATTACTTAATTTAATCTTAATTGAAACTCAATCCATTATAAAGTCATGGACGCATCCCAACTCTATCAATATTATTTTTATTTATGTCAAGATCTAATCCTCAAGAAAATTTAATAACATCCCAAATTAGATCCTACTCTTTTAGATAGAGAGAAAAAAAAAATATTAACCTTTTGAAATTTTGAGTTTTATTTATTTTCTGTAATTTCATTGACTGTAATAGATTGGTATATAAATTATCTAAATTAAAAAAAAAAATTAGAGATTCAATTCAACAAAATAAAAGTTGAGGGATTTAATAGCAAAAAAATGCAAAAATTTGAAGGACCTCAATATGGGTTTAAAGATAATTATAAAATGTTATATGTAATTAGTGTTTTGATAAATATTATCATAATTTTATTATTAATTCAAAAATAATTTTTCAATACCTTTTATTGTTTTTAATTAAATAAGAAGCCAAATTCTAATTAAAAAAAAAACTATGTATTCTTAATTAAGTTATTATTAGAAATATCAATCTAGATTTACAATTATAATTATATGATCATAATTTTTAAAAATAATTATGAAATAATAGTATAATTATAGTAAATTTAATGATTATAAACTTAAAAAAAAATTATGATAAAGAAAAGAAAAAACCCATTACGATAAGAGAAGAAACCATATATGTGAATGAAGAAGAAGAAGTCAACAAGAAGGAACTGATGTGGTTTTTTGATTTCACATCATGAACAATATTTGATTTATAATTGCATATATAACAGTGTCTGCAATAAAGTTTCATCAAGTCTGTTAAATTTAGACTTTATATTGATCTAAATAAAAATTTAGGGAGTTCATGATGGGTTTTCCATTAAAAAAAAATCTAAGTTTGCTGCATATTGAAACTTTCTTTTTTAAAAGAAATAGGTAAATAGCTTAATTACAAATTGATTATACATTTATTTTGTAATAACATTTAGTGAGATTTATTATTGTAATGTTTAAATTGCCAAGACCTAAGAAAATGAAAATAACTAACAGTATTTTACTTGAAAAAAGTGTTTTGTATAGACATAGCATTGTAACCGGTTTGATTCTTGCGAATGAAGTATAATCACTAAAAAAAGAGAAATTTATGCCAATTTATCTTAAAGAAAGAACATAGACAAAATATCGAATTTCTATAAATCGTTTTATCCATTTACTCTATTTCTATTTTTTTTATTTACTTTCGTGCTTTATTTATTTATATCTGCTAGCATGCTATAGTGATATATTTGTTGTGTTCTATTGCGTTTCTAACTTGGTTGTTTTGTAAAACAATAAAGCAAAGATTTCTTTAAACAACTAAATCAGTTTGAAACAAATTTAATTTGTCTTCAAAAAGTGTGTTTAAAAGATAATAAAGTAAAAGGATTTTAAAATTGGTTTAGTCTTTTCAATGAAGAAGAAATCGATATATTCAATTCACTTCATCTTGAGTATATTTGGAACTCAATATGCATATTCTCTCCCAAAGATAAGAGTCGTAATCATCTATTATTGATGGGGCATATGCATAAATTTCAACTGCATGATATTGATTGAAAAAATTACAAGGAAATATGTAAAGAGGGTCCCATATGCGTTGTGGCTTGTACGGATGTGGTCGTTCTTTTCAACCAATAACTCACAAAAATCAATTTCGCTTATCCCAATTTCCCACCATTTGGCCCCAAGAGACACTCTAACGTTATAGGAGCTTGCAGTTATTGGAGGTATGTCTTGGAATTCTGCACCTCCTCTTATAGTTAAAGCATTCGATAGGCTGGGTTCGATAATTGAGGAAACCAAACAGATCTAATAATTGACTGATTTTTCATGCATAACCGATTAGTTTGTTTTTTTTCAATTTTAGACTAATGGACCCCTTATATTTTAGACTTTTAAGTGATGTACTATAATATATATTTTTATGAATAAAGTTATAGTAAAACTAATAATTTTAACCAAAATTAAATAATGAATTCAATAGTATTAACAACTAAGTCTTTATTATAATTCGAAAACATCCCATTTATAACAAATTTAAATATTAAATACACTTTTAAATAGTACTTAATTATAAACAATATTTCATATCAAAAAACTTAGAATCAAAAGCCCACATCACGAGGCCCAATATAGATAACATGAAGGTCCATATATTATAAGCCCCGAAATACACTTTAGTCATAACATGTCATATTTATGGTAAAACACAAAGCAACACATAAGAGTTAAGTAGCTAAAACATAACAAGGGACATAAGGGGTATTAACTTAAAAGATACGAGCAATTCGATGATTTAGTCAAATATGGTGTACATGTATAAATGAACTTGAATTATGGGTCAATATGTGAAAAGAGCTTATTAATTATATGTAAATGTGGGATTAAAGGGAGAGTTGGGGTCAAATTAGATCCAAAAATTTGGACCAATAAGATTTGACATGATATATTTTTAGAAATCACAAGAAAACCCCATGCATATAAATATCATGGGTTGGTCGGCCATCAAATGAGGGAATTGCAGAAAATTCCACTTTATCTTCCTCTCTACGCACAATTCACATCAGAAAATTGATAATTTAAAAGTAAAGCAAATTTGGTGCAAAATTGAGAATAATAGGTAAGAAGTTAACTCTTCTCAATCTCCTTCTTGCTCTATATGTATGAGATGCTGGAAATCATAAGATTGTAATAGAGTTTAACATGAATTTACGGTGTAATTTAGTGGGAGAATCCAGCAAGAGCAAGGGGAAGGAGAATGAGTAAAGGTTGAAGAGAAAAGTTGATCATTTGAGGTATGATTTTTCTTATGTGTGCATGAGATGTTGATAATGATATTAATCTTGAAAGGGGTGTAAAATTGATGACTGGGTATGGAAATGAAGTTAGAATACTTAATTTGTGTATAAAAAATGATTTGGTTGTATTGCTAGTTAAATTGCACTAAAATTATGTTAGAACTATCTAAACAGTCCTCAGTTTTTTTGCCATATTTCGGCCTATAGAATTTGGAATTGAGTGATTTTAATTGGAAACGAAACGTAAGATACAGCCCCAAAATTTTTATGAGAGATCTGAATTTAATTTTGCCTCTAAGGCCCTTGAAGTTGATCTTAAAAACAGAGACCTAAATATGCTCCCTGTTTGAAACAATCTATAATGTTTTGTGTGTAATTCTCTCTACATAAATCCAAATGATATAAATCAAAATTCTATAGATACTATACTCATAGTGGAGTAACTTTTAGGAAGAAAGTATGACCAAATTCTGTCTCAATCATTCCTATAAATTTTTTAACTTTAGAACCACAATTCTATCCCTAAAAATACCTAGAAGCAGTTAGTAATTTTGGACATATCTCTCATTTTAAAGATCCAAATAACTTGATTTTTGTCCAGTAGAAACTTAAGACATAGGAAAATATTTGTTATGAAGACCATTTGACCTAAATAGCTCCTTTTCAATGTCAAAAATGTAGTTGAATCTGGACCTGAAATGCTGCTCTGGATTCTGCCATCCAGAATCATTTCACACGACTGTCAGGGTGTCCAGACAACCGTGTGGAATTCTAAAAAGCCATGTAAAATGGTTATAGAACTCCAAAATACACCCCACATGGCTATTAAAAATTTCTAACGGCCGTGTAACCTCTATTTTTTTTATCAAAATATCAATTTTTTCTCTCAAACCTTATCCGAACATTCTCGAATATTTTTGACACTTGTCCAACACATATTTAGATATGAATAATGACTAAGTACACATGTGACATGTGTTAATATCTTGAAATATTGACGTAAATAAAGTACAGAAAAATATATGCATATAGTTTACTCAATTGCACTTTTACTGATGATAAGCATACGGCATGTATACATGAGCATGAATAATGAATATTTGAACATGAATGAATATAAATATACACGTATAGGCATATTAAAGGTATATATGTGTATATGATGAAAATAATAAATAATGACTAAAAGTACAAGCATTATGTAAAAATGCATTGGGATAATGAGGTGAATCAAATGTATGCTAGGTAATCACATGCATATAAGTAATGTATATGTACTTTTGCTAACTATATATATATAACATGCATATATGAATATGTACACTAATGACTTGGTCATAATTGAACTTATATTGACATGAGAAAGATTTAAAGGTGAAATAAGGGGTTAAAGAAATGTGGTTATGTATGTTGATTTGCTTCCATAAGCTTGTATATAAAAATGGTTATGCACATGTAAATGTTTGATTTTAAAGGGCATATATGGGTATATATCTTGACCTAATAATATTATATATAAAATCATTACTACATCAAGGTACGCATTCCTTCTCTAACACAATGTGAAACTTATATGCCTAAGTGTGAGTTTATGATTTAAACTTTATTTTAATAGTTTATGTTAATAAATAATGTGATATGACTGAATTAGAACAATGTATAGAAGTTATTGATATGTAAATTACATGTAAACTAAGATATACTTAATTGGCACAAGTGATAAATGCATACTTGATTTAATTGACAAGAATTATAATTACTTAAGTATGTGCACATATTTGATATGAATATGCAGTCACGTTGATTACTGGCACATGTTATGCATATATGTGAATATATGTGTAATGACCCAAAATACCCTCTAGTCATATTTGGAATTGTTTCACAAAATTTAAGGTGCTAAATGTGCATGTTTGGTAGAGAATGTGTTAAAAAGGACGTAATTGGTATTATTGCAAAAAATTCGATAAGTATGGTAATTAAGAATTTGTTAATTATGACTTGTTTGTATTAAATGGATAATTGGTGGTCCAATGAATGAGCTTAAGTTAAATCGATAGGCTAATGTAAGGAATGGAAAAGAAGAGGGATTAATTATGTAATTTATTGTATCGGCCAATCACAAAACTACATCTAACAAGGGAATTAGGAGGAGTATAAAAAAGGGGAAGGATCGATTTGAGGAGCCTAGAAATTCTCTGTTCTTCTTTCTTCTTCTTATTTCTATCTCTCTCTTCATTTTCATGGATTGCTCAAGAATTATTTGAAGAGGAAATGAATTTATTAGCATGAGTAGCTTGCAATTGGTAAGATCTTATTCCCTTTTTCTCCTCCTTTCTCTTTTGTGTGATTTAGAGATTAAATGTATTTGTATTAATTTAAGTGATTTCCATGTTATTTGCGATAATTTAGTGTTAAAAACATTAGTTGGGTTTATTTGAAGTGAGTTTTGGTTAAAGATGTGCTTGTAATTGAATTAGTAATGAATAATTTGAAGATGAATTTTGAGGATGATTTAATGGTTTTGATTATGGATTAAGAACGGTTTTGGTGTATAATTGGTTAAATATGTGTAATTGAAGTGTGTTTGGGAGCTAAATGACTTGACGAGTAAAATTGTATAAATTATTTAGAACTTGTGTAATAATAAAATAAGTTCTGAGCCTTGATGTATGACTAGCTTATATATAAATAATTGTATATTATATTTGAAATAGTATAACTACGTGGTTCTGATTCCCAACTCATGGGATACGTAGAAAGCTTGGAACATTCACTCCGAGTCCGAACCATATCTCAGAAGATTGATATATACTTAGAAGTTCAAAAAGGCTTTATGAATGGAATTTAGCCTCGATATTGTATTTATAATGAATGTAATGTCATCTATAATTGTACCTTCGGGTACCTCTGTACTGTACCTTTGGGTACCTCCGCATTGTACCTTTGGGGACCTCAGTATTGTACCTTCAGTTACCTCTGCATTGTACCTTCGTATAGTCTCTACGAGGTGCCTACCATTCTGTACTCCCGAAACATAGGTATCCTTAATGTGTAGGATAAGCAACTTGTGTGTTATGATAATGTACTTAGCATGTATTGTAAGTTACCAATTTCGGATTATTTGTGCATATGTATTTGACATGTGTATGTGAATCCGGATGACTAAATAACGTTATATGATAAATATAGAAAAGAATATGTTAATGCATTTAACTGCATTGCACTTTTATATGTTCAGAAGAGTTTTTAGTTAACCGTGTTCGTTATGTTATATGTATGCATGCTCTATAAACTATAATGAATGCTTATAGATTTTAGTCTGTGTAGGTATCAAGTTGGACTTGTTCTGAAGGATCGTTTGGGATTTTCATGGATAAATCCGAATTTTGCACCCAAATAAGGTAGAATTTGATAAAAATTCAATCTCTTTTTCTTAATTAATTAGGTTTTCTTCAAAAGAATTTTTTCTACATTTTTTTAGTTTTCTTCTTCAAAGAGATTTCTCAAGGTTTTAAAAATTAATTCTTAATGAATAATCATTCTTGAGACAAAGAAAATAATTCTTTGATTTTCGAAATTTTTATTTTCTTCCATTATTTTTTAAGCAAATTTTCTTTCTTAAAATAATACTCCAATTTTTATTATTTTTAATTCTAATTTTATGGATCAAAACAAGGAAATCAATCATCTTTTTCCCTCCATCGAATTCGAATTTTGAGGGTAAATATTTTGAACTCGATCTCTTATTTTTATTTTCTTTTATTTATTTTTTTTATTCATAGTCAGTTAGTCATCATTTAAATCTTTATATTTATTGTGTATGTATTTATTTTATGTGATTTTAGTTATAGATTTAACATTCTTTTCTTTTCTTTTTATTTTTTATTTGATTGTTTATTCTTCTTTTATTATTATTATTATTATTATTATTATTATTATTATTATTATTATTATTATTATTATTATTATTATTATATTTTTATGTATTAATTTATTAATATGTTAATTTATTTGTTTCATTATGTCATTTAATTTATTTGTCATTTATGATGCATTCTATTCCATTTTATTTTATTCATCTTTTTTATACGTTTTTAATTGATAATTGATTTAATCACTAACCATGGTTTCATTTGTATTTGTTTTGATTCCAATTCTTGTTTTTCTTGTTTGGGCATTTTAGCGAGCAAATGGTGAGATTCAAGAGATTCGTTTGGTTTAACTTATTATTTTTCTTATTTGTATTATTTTCTTTATTTGGATTTTCATTTATCTTGTCATGTAATTTTTAATAAAATTATTTATTTTATGCACGTTAAAAAAGAAAATCACAAAAATATTTATATTAATTAATTTGAAATTTTTTTAATAAAATTGGACCATTATCCTAATTTTAACCAATAAAATACCACTTTCAAAATGAGAGTTAGTTTTCATAATATGAGATCACTCATCCCCGTTTTCTCAAATGTGTCTAAAAATAACTCTTCGATTTTTAAGTAAGTATTAAAGAACCAATGTTCCTATTCCAAATAAATATCCCGATTTATGTACGCTTATTTATTTATCTAATTTTGTTATTTATTTATTTATTTTAATTTTATATTTTTGGGGATTGTATTTTTGTCCCAAATTTCATCTTATAATTTATTTTTAGTTGATTTTATTTTATTTATTTATTTGCTTTTTACTGCTTTTCTTCGATACTTGATGTGCGCCTAAATTAAATTGCATGCCGTGTGAGAAAAGGGGCGAAAAATTAATAATTAAAAGCTCACTTATAAATTTGACTAAGGTATGAATAAAAGTAAAGTCCCGAGCTCTCTCTGGTCATAAACTTCATGAGATTAGATGAACATTTCCAATGTTCTATTAAGATGAGAATTCTAAAATATCTCATGTCGCTCAAAATAGGCTCATGCGCTTTGTCTTAGGCTCAACGGGGCTAGATAAACTATTTCAACATTATATTGGGTGACGACTCCAAAACACCTCTTGTTGCCCAAAATAGACACCCTCCCAATGTTCTATTAGGTGGCGACTCCAAAACACCTCTTGTTGCCCAAAATAGACGCCTTTGTAATCTCTTACGAGTCTTATGAACTTATCTCGAATATCTCGAGACCATCGGGGTTCGGCGCGCATCACAGTGGAGACTCCGCTGGGGACTTTGAGACTTTGCTTCGAAAGTGTCTTGGTTAATAAATATAATTGAGCTTTTAAAATTAAAAATCTATCCCTTTTCTAAAATTACATTGCATCCATGCTAGAGCCTTAGATCTAAGCTTGATGGTACCTATTCTTACTCTAGTGCATTCCCGAAACACGACCCTACGTTCACTCAATGTAGGCAAGTGTTAAGGATAATCACCAGCCCAAGTCTTGTACCATCATAATATATTAAATGGAGACCTAATTGATCGTTATGCTTATAATGAGCTAGACCCGTTGGCAGGAACCATACTTGGGTAGCCCTAAAGTATCATTACCTTTGACTAAACCTCATACAATGGTAATAGAAACTTCCACTAGGTGATATGTACCATAATAATGTGCTTGCTATGTGGGCTACTGTATATTGAGTAAAGTCAACTCAATTAAATAGACATTCATCAAAGGCTTCCATGCCCCGATGAGCCTATCCTAATTTGATTTAAGTGCTCAAATGCATAATGGCCAAAACTCATACATATGTGCTTTAAATTAAAAGATGTTATGCTGTCAGTTTTCCACCGTGCACCATACGCGTCCATTGGGTTCTCCGTTAACCCATGGATCAAGCCTACCTAGGAAAGAGACCGTACAACCTCCTGTGTGAGAGTAATAAGGTTGGAAGGATCTACTTGCTTGCATGTGGTTATGGATGTTGCACAGCATGCTCATGTATTACGTGTCATTCATGCACATATAAAAAAAAGAGAGTTATACATTTCATTTCGTGCTTGTACATTCTATTTTATGCATATAATTTTCACATGTATATGTCGTCCTATGCGTAAATTTATTCCATGTATCGCATGCATCATTCTAACCCCTCGATTTCTTAGCCATTGTAGACCATTTACCTGGGAGATTTTGGGATCCCAATAGTTGCCTAAAGAGCAATTAGAGTTCAGGTTGGTTGACAAAGATATGGCATCCTTATCAAAACATTCACAGGCATTAGAAATGGTTGACCCTTCGCAACAGACTAAAGAGACTCGTGCCCTAATTGCCCAAGAGATGGACAAAAGGTTTGAAGAGCTTGAAAAAAGGTCGTTGGCCATGATTAAGGAAAGAATGGATGCCATGGCGCTCGTTCTTGAAGCCCAGTTTATGACGATTGCTCTTAACCAAGTTGAACCGACCACAGTTAGGAAGGCTCACACAGCGACGACCGTAGTGGTTCTATTTACTTTCGAGCTTAGAGATAATGTGCCACTGGATTCACCAGTCGAGTAAAGAGGAAATAGGAGGCCTACTCTAGAATATAACATTGTGCCTGAAGAGGGTGGAGACCCAGCGATGATGCATACCCTGAAAAATGGAAGCTCAGGTAGCCACAGCAATAGTAAGGGCAATGTTAAGGCTACAGAAGTCCTAGCCACAAGAATAACTCAGCGCCACCATACTATCTTAGGTAAACCATTGTCTTGGCACTTCACCCATCTCGTCAAGGAAGGGAAATTCCAACCTTTAGCAGTGGGGCCTGTCCCTAGCCAAGGGCAGCCTAAACATAGAACAGATTGGTATTGTACGTATCACTAGCATACAGGTCATAAAACAGACCACTGTCATCCCCTAAGAGACCGTATTCAAGAATTGATGCTGGACCCAGAAAAAGAGAAGATAGCAGAAGCGCCAACCATGAAAGTGAATCAAAGGCACTATTCTAATTTTGGTAGATCCTTATCTTGGGTCCTTGAGAGGCTAATGAAGGAGGGGGTGTTACAGCCATTGTTGGCTAGGCCCGCCAAAAATCAGGGGCAGCCCAGTCACAAGGCGGATCGGTATTGTGCTTTTCACTAGCACACCGAGCATTTGACAAATCATTGTTGGACTTTAAAGGATTGGGTTCAAGACCTTATTGATGGTATGCAGATCTCTGACCCGAAAAGGCGAAAGAGCAAAACGGATTAAGTGCCTAAGTGGGAAGAAAGTTTTTGAAGCCATGCACATAAAGTGGAGAAGTATCGGCTGCAACACCCCCACTGCTAGGAATAAAAGGAGTGGCCTTAGCAGATGGGCTTAGAGATTTCTTTAGATGCGTTTTTGAACTATGTTATGCATTTATTTCTCTAACTATATTAATAGTATGGGCTTTTCTTATGTATGCGTAGTCATATCTTATCGCATTATGCATAATAATAATCATGATCAAGGCATTGGTTCAATAAACACTGTTTTATTCAGTTTCAAAAAAAATAATCTTGGTTTCGTCCAATTTAACTCCTGAAATGAAATAAAATTTGAGAGATAAAAAAAATGATAAACAAAGATAAAAAAAAAAAAGAAGAGAAAAGGCCTTTGCATGGACCTGGAATGACATACTAGGACAACCTGCTTCAATTTGTCAACCTAACAGTGACCAAAATTTTCAAAAGCCATTCCTTTGCTTCTTTAGAATCTAGGACGCATACAATGGAGCCAAGTAAAATTAAGCTCCAATTATTAAGGTACTGCCTCAGAAGTTAGACTATCAAATTCAAAATGAACGAAGTTCTGGGCCTTCATAAAAAAAAACAAAAGAAAAGAGAAAAAAGAAAAGAAAAGAAAACCCACAATTTTGGCGTAAATCATATGAGGCCAACCTGTAACCCAATTTCAACCATTGAGAACTACCTCAGAAATTGAGTGGCCAAAATAAAAAAAAAATAAAAAAGGCAAAATGCGAGCTTTCACAATCAAGTTGCAAAAGGAGAGCTCATTGACTCAGCTAGTTTACACAAAAGTTAAGATTAAGCTTTTTGTGCCGAAAAGCCATTATTGGAAGAGGCATTGTCAACAATTGTCCCGGCTAAAATAATGATGAAAGATTCAAGAAATCAAGCAATGATGACAAAATGAAGAAGGTCTCATGGCAAAAGAAATAAATAAAAAAAAGAAATCAAAAAGAAGAGAGTAAAAGCCTTGCGAGTTGAAAACCGAAATTAGGCAACCATGCTAAAATTGGGCACCCCGCTAGGGTAAAAACTGAAAAGATGCCCTAGGAAAAAATTAGGTGCTGAGAGAAAATATTCAACTAAGAAAACCCAAAAGGGCTAATTGATAACAGGAATCGAATGCGCACAAGGTGTTACTCACCGAGATTGATTAAACTTGTATTTTTGCATCACATGTCTAGACATGATTATTGTTATTGCTATATAGTGCATATAAATAGGAACGCCTGTATAAGCTTGCAATAAACATGCGATTGAATGGTCAAGAGAAATATGTGGCATGCATAGGGACATATGCTGGAGCAAGTCTCAATGTCGTGATAACAATACTTCATGTGACAAATCTTACCCTTCAAAAAAATAAAAAAAAAATGGCCGTTAGAGATGAAAATCACAACTAGCTCTCTAAGCAAAAATTAGTCCAAAGGGCAGGGTGAAAACTTGAAAACATAGAGTCTATCATATAAAAAAAATGAAATGAATAAAAGTCATTGGAGTGGGTTGGGTCCATTTCAGGAAAAAATTAGGCACAGAAATATGTGAAAATCCCCAAAAGGATGCATTTTCCGCAAAGAAAAACTAGTGTAAAAATCCACAAGGGACACACTACCTTCAATAAATGACTTCCAATATCTGAAGCGATAAGGCTGTCCAAATAACCTCCCTTCAAGCAAATAGTGCATAATGCAGGACACGAGTCAGAGTCCTGGGAGCCAAACATTGTACAACTCATAGTAAAAGGCGCATGCTCGTTGACCAGGGGGCAAAAATGCACACCGGACAATTCTCTCTGAAGAGATTATGGGTCAGAGTTCCTAAGCAAAGATGATACTCTTCTAGATCTTTGGGGGCATCAGACAGTATGAGCAGTATCCTCAACGAATCCCTTAACCACCTAGGATGTGGTCTATCCATTTTTTCATCTCACATGCATCCCGCATGTACAACCTTTTGCATATCTCTTCGCACAACTTTACACGTGCATAGCCTTTCATGATGCCCAACATGCATTCACACATGCATAAACTTTGTATATATCTCGCTTATGCAATTCTTCGCGCACACCACGTGTACATAATTTTTGTATACATTTAACACATAATTTTTTGCACATGTTTAGCATGCATATCATAAGCACATATCACATGCATTTAATCCTTGACACATACAGTTGCGTACACATAATTTTTTTACATAATCCTTTGCATGTGTTTCATGTATATAGATTTGTGCATATATTTCACACACATAATTCCATACGCACACACACAATCTTTTATACATTGCTATGTGCATAACTCTGAGGGAAAGGTTTGAATAGACCTCATGCACAAAGATGATCCAAGAGATGGATTGGGCTCAATATTATTGGCCACTATAGTCGGCATAAAATCATATGGGTTAGTACAAAGGAAGAACACCTAGAAGAACAACCCTATTTGGGCACACCATGCTGAGAGCAATTAAGAATCACACAAATCTACAGAAAAGAAGACCCTTCGAGAAGCTAGACTGCCCATACGTACTTGAGTTAGCGGCAATCAGGTAAGTCTCTCTATCATAAGACGTATGCTCACACACACCACACGATAAGTGTACAAAAATCCAAATTCAAATGTACAAAGAATACAAATTCTTCAAAAAAAAAGGCAAAAAAAATGACGCACGCCCAATGGCTAGGGCATCAGATAGGATGAGCAGCCAAGTAGTACCCTCGATGAACCTTTTAACCACTTAGGACATGGTTTATCTATTGTTACATGTATTTCTGCTAATACAGTTCTTTTGCAAACATTTGCATATAACTTTTCATGTGCAAGTACAATGTTTTGCATATTTATTTGCATACATCAATCTATGCTTGCACGGTGCCCTACATGCATTCACACGCATAATCCCTTGCACGTATCTCGCATATGCAAGTTTTGCACTCATCCTATGTTCATATTCCATGCATACATGTCATGCACATAAGGCACACATTCCGTGTACATAATTTATGCATACATGTAACGCATACAGGTCTTTACACATGTTTTGCACGCATAGCTTCACGCATACATCACATGCATACAATTTGCACAAACAGTTGTTGGCACATGATTCTTTGTGCATGTTTCTTGTATACAACCTTGTGCATATATTTCACACATGCACACATAATCTCTTGTATATGTTCTTGTACATATAACTTTGTAGGAAATACCTGAATAAACCTCACACGTAAAAGCGGGCCAAAGTACAACTTCAGCTTAACATCAGTGCTCATCCATGCTGGACGATCAGATCAAAATGAAGTCCTCACGGAAAAGGAATCCTGCAAAGAGGACATTTAAAAAAGCAAGCCTATCATGCACACCATGCTAGGGGCAATCAGGTAAGTTTCTCTATCATAAAATGTAAAGGTTGGAAAAAAAACACTAAAAATGTAAGATTCACCCAAGTACAAATTCAAGATCCATCCAAAAATTGCAAAGATGCAGAATACACCCGAGGTGTAAATTCACATAAAAAATCAGTTGTAAAGATTCAAAACAATCCAAGACCTTTTTTTAAAAAAAATCCAAAAAAAAAAAATTGAAACCTCTGAAGAGGCACAAAAAAAATCAAGACCAAGATCCTCTTAAGAGACACTGAGAATTCAAAAATCTATCCGCCTATAGGCAAGCATTGAAACACCAAATCTAATTTTTCCTCTGAGGAGGCTCAAATCTAATTTTCCTCTAAGGAGGCTCAAATCTAATTTTATCCTCTGAGGAGGCTCAAATCTAATTTTTTTCCTCTAAGGAGGCTTAAAATCTAAGCTTCTCAGTAGGCATCTAAGTCTCTCAATGAGTATCTAAGTCTCTCAATGAGTATTTAAACCTTTCAGTGAGCATCTAAGCCTCTCAGTGAGTATCTAAGTCTCTCAGTGAGCATCTAAGCCTCTCAGTGAGCATAAATTTTCAAAGCCTCCCTGCGAGCACAAAGCCCTCTTAAGAGGTACACAGGTCTTTTCAACAAGAAGGCAGCACCGGATGGCTCTTCATAAACTCATTCAACGTAAGTTTGCAAAATAACTCAGTGTCATTAATGATAAGCCACATCGACAATAGGATGCAAAATGACTCGGTGCAATCCAAGAGGATGATATTCGCACTTTGTAAGTTTAGAAAATGATTCGGTACAATCCAAGAGGATGACATTCATATCTCGCAAATCAAATTGTCCTTCAAGGGACACCCAGCTGATATCATTGGGTACGTGCTGCCATAGGTACACATCTCTTTCCTCTATCTTGCACATTTGTCTTACCCATTCTTGTAGGAAAAGAGATTCGGGATGAGCACCAGCAAAAATGATGGCAGTCTTCAGAATGACTTAGTAGCATTAATGATAAGCCATATCAACGACAGTCTTCAGAAGGACTCAGTGGCATAAATGATGAGCCACATCGACGGCAGTCTTTAGAAGGACTCAGTGGCTTTAATGATAAGCCACCAGTCTTCAAAAGGACTCAGTGGCATTAATGATACGCCACGCCGATGGTAGTCTTCAGAACGACTCAGCGGCATTAATGATAAGCCTCACCGACTCCTCTAGTCCGAAAAGATAGTTGCCTAAAGAATTACACCTCAACAGTCTACATCATGGCTCACGGGTAAAACTTATCATAACAACTCAGTGGCATTAATGATAAGTCACATCGAAGAAAGGTTCCAAAAGGAATCATATGCTTACGGCTCAACGGCAACAATCATATGTCGATGTCTAGAAGGCGACAATCATATGCCGGATAGATCAACTGCGGTATATCAAACTAGACGTGGTGACAATCATATGCTTACGACTCAACGGCGATAATCATATACCGATGTCTAGAAGGCGACAATCATATGTCGGACAGACCAACTACAGTATTTCAGACGAGACGTGGCAACAATCATATCCTTAAGACTCAACGGCGACAATCATATGCCGATGTCTAGAAGGCAACAATCATATACCGAAAAGACCAAATGTAGTATATCAGACGAGACATGGCGACAATCATGTGCTTACGACTCAACGGCGATAATCATATGCCGATGTCTAAAAGGCGACAATTATATGCCGGATGGACCTACTACAGTATATCAAATGAGACGTGGCAACAATCATATGCCAGTGACTCAATGGCAACAATCATATGCTAGCATCTAGATGGCGACAATCATATGCTAGACAGGTCAACTGCAGTTACCAAGAGGGTCATTGGTAACAATCATATGCCAGTGACTCAACGGCAATAATCATATGCCGGCATCTGGATGGTGACAATCATATGCCCGGCAGGTCAACTGTTGTTAACAAAATGGTCAATGGCGGCAATCATATGCCAGTAACTCAACGGCGATAATCATATGCCGACAGCTAGATGGCGACAATCATATGCCAGACATATCAATTGCAGTTACTAAGAGGGTCATTAGCGGTAATCATATGTCAGTGACTCAATGGCGATAATCATATGCCGACATTTGGATGGTGACAATCATATGCCAGACAGATCAACTGCAGTTACCAAAATAGTCATTGGCGACAACCATATGCCAGTGACTCAATAGCAACAATTATATGCCGATATCTGGATGGAGACAATCATATGCCAAACAGATCAACTGCAGTTACCAAGAGGGTCATTTGCGACAATCAGATGCCAGTGACTCAACGGCAACAGTCATATGGCAACATCTGGATGGCGACAATCATATGCCAAATAAATCAACTGCAGTTACTAAAAGGGTCATTGGCGACAATCATATGCTAGTGACTCAATGGCGACAATCATATGCTGACATCTGGATGGCAACAATCATATGCCAGACAGATCAACTACAGTTACCAAAAGGTTTATTGGCAATAATCATATGCCAATGACTCAACGGCGATAATCATATACCAACATCTGGATGGCAGCAATCATATGCCAGAGAGGTCAACTGCAGTTACCAAATGCCAGTGACTCGACGACCATATGTCAGTGACTCGATGGCGATAATCATATGCCGAATAGACCGACTATAGTCTACAAAATGATACAATGGTGACAATCATATGCCAATATTTTGACGGTGATAATCATATGCCAATATCTTGATGGCGACAATCATATACCGAATAGATTAGCTACAGTCTTTAGGATATCCCGACAGTGATAATCATATGCCAGACGGATCAAACATAGCCTTCAAAATGACTCGGTGGCGACAATCATATGCTGGAAATATTTAACCGAAGTCATCGAAGCAACTCGGTAGCGACAATCATAAACCACAACCTTCAATCTCCAAAAAGGTAAGGACTACCTCAGGTACGTGCTTCTTCCATCTTCTCTGAATTTTGGCTCACCTAGGCACCCATGCACTAGTTTCCCCAAAATTGGGGACAACTGTAGAAATCGAGTTCCGAGGCAACACAGATCAGGGTTACCCAATTATGAAATTAAATACTTGTTTACGAGTAAAAAGGTTGGAAGTGATGGTTTTCTTGTCAAATTTGTTTTTTAAAAATATAAAATATAAAATATAAAAAATAAAAACAATAAAAAAAGAGGTTGATAGTGATAGTGTTCTAGTTAAAATTGTTTTAAAAAAATTGAAAAAAAATCGGATATTTTTTGCCTCCAGCATGCAAGGGCAGCTCTCCCTTGCCCGCCAGGCAAGCGCCCGGACTGTCGCTTGGGCGAGCGCCTCCGCTTGCGCTGCGCACAGCGCGCGGGGCGTCCCTCGTCCGTTGCTCGCCTGCCGCACACATGGCCAGCGCGCAGGCAGCCCGTCGCTCGCCCCCAATCTGCCAAAAACATGTTTTTCTCTCTATTTTCGGGATTTTTGGATAAATTTTGATTTTTAATCATTTTTTTTCGGGATTTTCAATGATAAATCCGAATTTTGCACCCAAATAAGGTAAATTTTGATAAAAATCAATCTCTTTTCCTTAATTAATTAGGTTTTCTCTAAAAATCATATAAATAGTAAAATAAAGAAATAGAAAAGGGGATAAACTATTTTTTAGGTTAAAAATTTTATTTTATTTTCTCTTCTTTTTCAAAAGATTTTTTCCTACATTTATTTAGTTTTCTTCTTCAAAGAGATTTCTTCAGGTTTTAAAAATTAATTCTTAATGAATAATCATTCTTTACACAAATATAATAATTCTTTATTTTTGGAAATTTTTATATTCTTTCATTATTTTTTAAGCAAATTTTCTTTCTTAAAATAATACTCCAATTTTTATTATTTTTAAATCTAATTTTGTGGATCAAAATAAGGAAATAAACCATCTTTTTTCCTGCATTGAATCCGAATTCTGAGGAAAAATATTCTGGTCTCGATCACTTATTTTTATTTTCTTTTATTTATTTTTTTATTCATAATTAATTAGTCATCATATAGATTTTTAGATCTATTGTATATTTATTTATTTTATGTGATTTTAGTCATAAATTTAATATTTTTTAACTTTTTTTAATCTTTTTTATTTTTTATTTGATTGTTCATTCTTTTTATTATTATTATTATTATTATTATTATTATTATTATTATTATTATTATTATTATTATTATTATTATTATTATTATTATTAATTTATTAATATATTAATTTATTTGTTTTATTATATCATTTAATTTATTTGTCATTTATGATGCATTCTATTCCATTTTATTCTATTTATTTTTTTATACGTTTTTAATTGATAATTGATTTAATTACTAACAATGGTTTCATTTATGTTTGTTTTGATTCCAATACTTGTTTTCCTTATTTAGGCATTCTTGCGAGCAAATGGTGAGATTTAGGAGACTCGTTTGGCTTGACTTATTATTTTTATTATTTGTATTATTTTCTTTATTTGGCTTTTTATTTAATTTGTCATGTAATTTGTAATAAAATTATTTATTTTATGCATGTTAAAAAGAAAATCACAAAAATTTTTATATTAATTAATTTGGAATTTTTTTAATAAAATAGAATTAATGTCCTAATTTTAGCCAATAAAATACTACTTTCAAAATGAGAGTTAGTTTTCATAACATGGGATCACTCATCCCCGTTTTCTCAAATATGCCTAAAAATAACTATTCGATTTTTAAGTAAAAATGAAGGAACCAATGTTCCTATTCCAAATAAATGTCCCGATTTATGTATGCTTATTTATTTATCTGATTTTGTTACTTATTTCTTTATTTAAATTTTATATTTTAGGGGATTGTATTTTTGTCCCAGATTTCATCTTGTAATTTATTTTTAGTTTACTTTATTTTATTTATTTATTTGCTTTTTACTGCTTTTTTTTTCGATGCTTGATGTGCGCCTAAATTAAACTACATGCAGTGTGAGAAAAGGGGTGAAAATTTAATAATTAAAAGCTCACTTATAAATTTGACTAAAGTATGAATAAAAGTAAAGTCCAGAGCTCTCTCTGGTCTTAGACTTCATGAGATTAGATGAACATTCCCAATATTCCGTTGGGATGAGAATTTCAAAATATCTTATGTCGTCCAAAATAGACTTATACGTTTTGTCTTAAACTCAACGAGATTAGATAAACTTTCCAATATTCTATTGGGTGGCGACTCCGAAACAACTCTTGTTACCCAAAATAAACGCCCTTGTAATCTCTCACAAGTCTTACAAACCTATCTCGAATACTATTTTCGAGGCCACTAGGGTTCGGCACGCGTCACAGTCAGAAATTTTCAATTGTTCTAGTCCTTAACGATCTATCCACCCTAAGATTTTTTAGATCTAATGGATAGGACCAATCAGCATATCCAGTTGGATGATGTGATAATAGTGAATGGAAGGATCTCAAACAACTATAGCAAGCTCTGACCGATCGAATGGGTGGAAATAAAACAAAAAGTCCTAAAAGAGCTAGTGTTTCAAAATGTACAGGAAAGAGGAAAGATTCTGAGCATGGAATGTTTGATTTCTATGTAACAATTCCATCTAAAACATATACCCTACTTAATTCTTCCCTACTATTGTGTTAATGTGGATAAATTAAAAGCATAACAAGGTGAATTAGCCCAAGAAGATGTTCAAGCAGACATATGCGAAAAGAGACGAGAGGAAGTTTTATGATTTCTATAAAGATATAAGACACACCCAATCTAACTGCCCGATCAGACACCAAGGATGAGGAAAAGAGAAAACCAAGGGATGTGGATCAATAAAGGCACAGAGCAGGGGCCATCAACATGACTATCAATTGGTCCTCATATAGTGAGGACTACTCCAAAAGGAAGAAAAAACAGCAAGGTTTTTATTTCTTAGCTAAATTTTAGAAATTGCCTTCAATTTTCAAATCACTAAGAGATGCTAGAGACCTTAAGTTTCCCCATAAAGATGCTCTAGTTTTGAAAGCCATAATAAACAACTTCTTGGTAAAGAGAATTTTGGTAGATAATGGTAGTGATATAAATGTACTTACCTTAGATGCATACAAAAAAATGGGTCTCCCAATCAGCGAGCTCAAACCTAATAGTATTCCTCTAATTAGACTAGATAATACAATTATTCCTATTGTACGCTCTATAGATCTCTTTATTGATATGGGAGATGAGGCTATTATGCATACATGCAAATGCAATATCATGGTCATTGACATGAACTTTGCATATAATGTAATTTTTGGAAGACCTATGTTATTCCAAACTAGAGTAGTAACAAAAATCAAGTACATGGTAATGAAGGTGCTAACAGACAAAAAGAGTGGCAATCCTCAGAGATAATCAAATGGCCTTTGGAAAAGCATATGTAACTATGATAAAGGAAGGGAAATAAGCCTACATGGTAAAGACCATCAAAGAAAATGAGATGAAAAAGCCAAGAATGGATCCAGAAAGATTATCTTTAGGCAAGAAGGTTGATTGGATCAGACTGCCAAAAGGAATGAAAAAAGAGGTCTTAAAAATATTAATGATCAACCAGAGTTCTTTCACTTGGGCACTAAAAGATATTCCTGGTATTGACCCAAATGTCATTGCACACAAACTTAATGTGGATCTAAAGTTTTCACCTATTAATCAAAAGCTATAAAGACACACTCCCGATCGAAAGCAATTCCTATTAGAGGAAGTGGATAGGTTATTAAAGGCAAGTACAATAAAAAAAAAAGTTCATTATCTAGATTGGTTGGCAAATGTAGTATTGTCATTAACCTGAATAAAAATTGCCCTAAGGATAATTACCATTTACCAAACATTGATCAACTTGTTAACTCCATAGCTTGCCATGCCACTTATTACTCATTGATGCTTATACAAGCTACCATCATATTGTGATGTGGCTTTCGGATTAAAAGAAGACAAGTTTCATCACACATGAGGGGATATTTGTTACAAGGTAAAGCTTTTTAATTTAAAGAATGCAAGAGCCACTTATTAGTGCCTCATGAATAAGATCTTTAAATATCATATTAGAAAGAACGTGGAAGTTTATCTTGATGACATGATTGTGAAAAGTAAGAGTCGGGAGGAGCACACTACCAATTTAGCTAAGGTCTTCAACATACTCAATATATTTCAAATGAAGCTTAACCTTGAAAAAAGTGTGCATTTAGAGTTTCTTCTGATAAATTCTTGGGATTCATGGTATCTCAAATAGGAATTGAAGCGAATCTAGAAAAGATAAAAACAATCTTGAATATGCAGCCTTCGACGAGTGTTAAGGATATTTGAAAGCTTAATGGGAAGATCATAAGGTTAATGATCGGTGTCCGGCAAATGTATCGAATCGATAAGTAATATAGCGAGTATAATTAAAGATCCGCGAATATCGAATCCAAGGGAAAAGGGATTGTTAAGTTAAATTTCTATGGTTGATCGGAATTAATCTGAGATATCCCCAAGTTTGATGGAGAGAGGTTCTAAACTAAGTAAGAAATTAAAATTATAAAATAATAATCAAATAAAAACTTGTTCATCAAGAAATCAAACAAGGACAAATTGAATGCTTAGGGAATTTTATCCTCATAAATTGCAAATGGACATAGGTAAAACAAAATAAACATGTAATTCTGGACAACCCATCTAAATCCAAACCTACCAAATCTAGATTCAGCTATTCTAATCAATAAACCTACCAAATCTGGACTCAATTCATTGATTAGCATCAGTTCGAGTTACTAAATCCCAAATCTGAGATAATCTACCAAATCTGGATTCAGCTACCTCAAACCCATTTATTCCTCACTATTCTGAACTTAATAAAATCAACAGACATAAACCCAACCTACCAATCTGAACTCAGCTATATAAATAAATGCAGATCTTAAAAGAATAGAGCATTTACACATACAATTAGCTCCAATCATCATCATAAATGCATATATAATAAGAGAAATAAAAGAAATCATGAAAATACTCATTAAACCCAAATATCCAAATACAAAGTATGATTCAAGAATTTCTAAGCATGAAGAACTACTCTAACATCAAGAAAATAATCATAAAATATAAAAAAATTAAAGTTTAGAATATATCTTTGATGAGAGAGAAAATAGATCTTGAAGTTCATTCTTCTTCAACCTTGAAATCTCCTTAAATCTCAAAATATAAATTTAAACTAATTTAATCTAAAGTATCTACAAACAAAGCTGAAATTTAACTTAAATCTAATCTAAAAATAGTATTTAAAGCGAGAAAATAAAATCTAAAAAATAAAAATAAAAGTCTGCTTCTTTAGTTCTAAATTTACTCTATCTACTATTCTCTATCTCTATCTCTATCTCTATATATTTTGGAAGATGAAGCGGCGCCTATTTATATTCTACAGAAAAGCACAGCTGTGTTTTGGAAAATATAACTGTGTTCCTGAATAAATTGTGCAAGATTAGGGCTGCGTTGTGCACGTGATTTGGTGAAAACTGGGTGACACAATTGTGCGTTTGGAAGGGCACAGTTGTGCTCTAGCCGCTGGATCGTTGTACACTGGCCCTCATCTTTCGGGTATGTCGCTGGAGAACACAGCTGTGTTTTGCGAGAAACACAGTTATGCTTTGGGTTGTTCTCGGCAGCGCACAACACTGGATAGCACAGCTGTGCTCTGTGAAAGCACAGCTGTGCTTTAGGCAAAATCTGCCCTACTTCACCAATTGCTCTTAAAATCAGCCCCGCACCTCAAATTTAGATCCATATTAAAATAAAACGTCTAAAAATATTCCAAAACTTATTAAAAATTATAAAAACATTAAAAACTAATAAAATGACATAAACTAACTAATTAAGATTAAAAATAAATAAAGAAAATACATAATTATGCTAAGAAATAACCTAAAATATAAATATAATTGCAACTTATCAGTTAACAAATTAAAATTTAAATGTTAAATAATTATAATGAAGTAAATTATATGTTAAAATCATATTTAAAACTAATCAATTAACTATATTCTATATACAATTGTTTAATTTTATAATAAAAGTAACACATATAAGTATATAAAATTCATTCGTTTTAGTCTATTCAAATTTTCAATATGAAAAAAATCGAACTAATTAAATAAATCAAATTTTTTGTTAAAAAAAAAGAACTAAGCATACCGAATTGAGTTATTCAATTTGGTTTAATTTTCGATTTCGGTTCAATTTCGCACATATTGTAATAAAATATTGTAATTAGTGGTTCGGTAAAAAATAAATAAATAAATTGCCAGCATTTGAAAGACAAATAGAATTTGGTCCTCTTCAAAATAAAAAAATAAAAGAAAATCATTCTCATCCTTCAACGTGCAAGTGCATATGCACTAATACCAAATGACCCAAATTTTAGATTTTCAAATGGATTTTTATCTATAATGGGCCAAAGCCGAATTGCCTGATTCCTGTGGTTCGGACCAGTATCTAATCCGAATATCAAATACTTGATAATATCAATTCCAACTTATATGAATATCAAATTCTTTTGCATCAAAAAGTCCAATATTGGCTCTAAATGACTCTAAATGCTAGAAGCCCAACAAAATGCAAAATATAAATAAATTACCAAGTTTGTTAAACTCGAAGCGGTCATAGAAACGACCCTTCCAAAAAAACTGCGGTCAAAGAAACGATATAGATATAGAGTCATGAATTAGAACTTTAACTGGAATTTAACTGCGTATACACATACGATTATATATCTATGTATGAATGTTTGAGTCACGCTTGCTTTGCAACTTCAGATCAGGTAAGATTACTCGTTCAGTTTAAGCATATTAATAAATGGGGAAAAAGAATTTTTCTCCATTAATCAAATACTTAAATATTAATTATCAATCAGCTGCCAGCAACATGTATCAGCTATCATCAACCAACATTAGCTATCAGTTGTGTTGATTACCTAATTCAAACCTGGCTTTAAAAAGTCTAATGTAATTTAAATTTAAATGGGCTTCATATTATAAAATAAATAAATTATGATAATATAATGTCTTGAAATAATAAAGCTGAAGTTTAATGGATGAAAGTGCAAAAAATAATAACATAATAGACAGAAATAAAATAATTAATAAATATAATAGATTATAGTGTCAAAAGAATAATTGATTTAATAGATAAAGATGTAATTATTAATAAATTTGATTAGACCTATTAAATTTTGATCCGATTTGTACGATCAGTAAATAGTTCAAATATGATCCAACCTGTATGATCTGAAAAATTTGAATGGAGTTATGGTCCATCCTTTGATTAATCTATCTTAACCAATCGGATCACAAGTTGACTCTTATGATTCGAGAACATTTTTATTATACAACGTGTTTATACCATAACATAAGCATAACGGCATCATTTCCTGTAAAAATTAATATAAACCATCCAGTATCATTTTGAACAAAATTTGCACTAACAGTATGGAAAATGCTACTATATCATTTTACTGCATCTACAGCATGGAAAATGATACTGTATCATTTTATTGGATCATTTTTATAGTAATTTCTTATAAAATTAATTTTATGATATTACTCTTGATATATTACTGTTTAAATGTAAAATATAATTTATCTTTGACTTTTATTTTGATAAGAAAAAAAGAAATTATATGCACATTGTTTTACTGGAAAAACAAACGAATTAATCAATTTTGATCCGCATGTAACTTAATCCAACTCAATTCATTCACGATTCAATTTTTTCGATCTATTTTTATCAATGTTTTTAAAACCGGACCGGATATCGATTCAGTCTGTCAACTGAATCCTGAGTTAATTGCATAGTTCGATCGGATTGACTTGGAGTTTTTATCTTTTTCTTTTAAAATATAATTATTTATAAAAATTAAAAATATGATATATAAAAAACACATTTAAACAATCTATTAATTATCAAATATTAATATATTAATCATTCTTCATTTATTTTACTATTTTTTTAGCAATAATAGTAAAAAATTAAATACTAGAGTTGGATTTTTTTTGTTAAATATTTAAATTTATAAGGAAATTATATTTTTGAATTTATAAATTTTTTAATTTTAATTTCAATTATAAAATTTAATTTTATGACGTTATTTAAAGATATTATTTTTATAATTATCACATTTATCTTCATTTCTTTTTTAATATCTAAAAAATATAAAATTAAAATATAGTGAAAATAATTTCACATAATTTTCAATTTTATCAAGTCTAATATTAATATAAATTGATTTTATCATCAAATATAAATTTTTAATTGAATAATATTCAATAACTATTAACCTAGATTATAAAAATATATTTAAAAATACAAAAAAAAAAAATTTAGAGTATATTAAATTTTTTTCGGTCCAATGAAAATTTTTCGATTAAACCCGATTTTTTTCGGTCCAACCCAATTTTTTACTGTTCAATTCGGTTTGTTGTCTGTTTTAATTTTTACATTAAATTAAACTGAATTTATTACCGGTTCGTAATTGAATCAGTTCGACCGGCCGATCCAGTTTTAAAAACAATGGTTTTTATCCGGTCTATTTGTGGGATTTAAATTTGATGTATGAAATGTGTCAACTTAGGGACCCAACATGTGAAAAAAAAAAATGTTTGGTCAATTAGCTTGTTTACTGTTTTCATTTTCCCGTCCATTCTCCCGTCCTCTGGTCAGAGTTGAAACCGTCCAAATGGCTTATGGTCAATGGGGTCAAAGTTTGACCTATTGGTTTTTATTTTATTTTATTTCAGTTATATGGTTTAAGATTTTTCCGATTAGATAAGTCCAATCTAATTTTCATAATAATATATATTACAATACAATTCAAATCTATTCAACTTTTAAAAGTTTGGCTATTGTTTTTACTTGAATAATATTCTCATTCTCATTCTCATTCTCATTCCCATTCAAATGTGTACTGTGAAAACAAAAACAAAAAAACTCTCTAATCTCAACATCTCATACTTCCATTCATCAAAAAGGAAAAATAGAAATAAGTAAAACGGAAAATAAAGCAAAAATAAAGTCAGACCATAAGGCTATCCAGAACACAAATTTATAGATTTATTACATTTTCTCTATCACATAAAGAAAAGTTAGACTTTCTTCTTTAATATTCATTTTCATAGCCATGTTTTCTAATTTGTTAATCAAACTATCAGATATTTTGAATTCAAGTTTCTCTATTTTGTTTTTAAATTTCTTTATTAAAAAAGTTAATAATATAATAATCATAATAATAATAAATAAATAAAAACTTAAGAAAATTAACAATAAAAAAATTAAAATAAATTTAGCCAACAAATAATCTTGAAAATTTGAAATAATAAGATCTTGCATCGCTTAAAACAGTAAGGATTAAATCGTTTAATTCATTTTTTGCAAGATTTTCGTTTCTCATATGAATTAAACTTATACGGTTTTAAATATAATTGCATTAACAAAATAAAGCCATAATTTAATTTTCTTTAACATTAACATATTTTTCTAAAAAATAAAATAAGTTTTTTTAAAATAATAGAGAGCCATAATGTCTAACTAAAACTTCAGACGTCAAAAATCGAACTCGAAACTTTTCATAGTTTTAACCAATGTTATTAAAACCGGACCGAATAAAGAACCGGCAATGTTAAGGGTTCGTGGTTCGACCGGGTTCAACCGGGTTTTTTTATATTTTTTAAAATATTATTAATTAGTATAATTTTTATAAATACTACTACTCAAAAAAAAAAATCAATCAAAACATTTAACATATGTTTCAAATATACTAGTAATAATATTTTTTCACCTTTTATTTTTTTTAAATTATTACTTAATTAGTTATTTTCTGCTAAAATATTTTATTTTATGAGTTTTAATTTAAAAATTAAATAATTCAATAATTGTAGGTGAAATTAAAAAAATGATAGAAAATTATCTTTAAGTTTACCAATTTTAATAATTTATTCAATTTTTATTCTATTGTATTTTATTGAATTATTAAATCATTATATTATTTTCATTAAGTTCAAATGTGATTAAATAGTAAAAAAACCAATTATTTGTTAAATAAAATTTATTAGATTATTTATTTTTTATTTTTATGAAAAAATAATTATTTTAAATTAGACCCAGTTTTTGGCCGGTTCAATCCGGTTCTTTCCGGGTTTTTCCCAATCCGGTTTTCTGCAGTTGAACCAACCGGTTCGCGGTTCAACCGGTTGAACCGACCGGTCCAGTCCGGTTTTAATAACCATGGTTTTAACCATGCAATGGTCACTAGGCCAACTCCCGATAGTTAAAAATAAAATAAGTTAAACACCTAAGGTTATATATATATATATATATAGACAGAGATAAAATTACTATATGATTTTTTCTGAAAATATAAATACCCTAAACTATAATTGGTTGATGAAACATACATGTTAGAAGTCTCATTTTAGGGAAAATGCAGAAAATATTAAAATTAAGAAAGCATAGTTCTTTCTTTCAATGAAATGAGGTATATTGGCGACTATTAGTAATCATCATAGCAATCATCATCATCTTTGCACAAAAGTTATATAATATATATGTATGTAAATTATGTATTATCTTTAAAATACTTATAACTTCATAAACAAGCACTCCTCTCCTCATAATGCCTATGTCCAATTAACAAAGTGAGAGCACAAGCAATATTAATTTATTCAATTATTTTCTATTAATCTAAGACCTGAATTTGAGAATGCTATGGCCAATATATATATATATATATATATATATATATATATATATATATATATATATATATATATATATTATGCTAGGGCCAATGTAATTAGGTGAACTTGTTCGAGAGGAAACGGGAACTCAGAGAACATGCTAATGGAGAACAAAATAAGAGTTAGCATTGCTGGAAATTCTCAACTCAATGAAGAAGCCATATAACAAATGATATTCAACTTTACTAGGTGGTATTTTCTTTCACTACAAGAATAACTGAAAATAGAGACGGAAATTTAGAGACGGAAATTCCATTCTGTCTCTATTTAGCGACGGAAAAGTATATCCGTCGCTAAAAAGGGAGGGAAATATTCGCTCCATTTTTTAGCGACGGAAATTAGCTTTCGTCACTAAAAAAATATTAATTAAAATTTTTTTAAAAATTTTAGCGACGAAATTTTATTTCCGTCTCTATTTAGCGACGGATATTAATATCCATCACTATTTTCCAGCGACATCAATGACCTCCGTCTCTAAATAGCAACGGAATATAACTTTTGTCGCTAAAAAAAAATTAATATTTTTTGTGGTTTTTAGCGACAGAAAATAATCCGTCGCTAAAAACTTAATATATAAAATAATTTCCTTACCTTTTCCCCTTTCCTTTCTCTTTCTTTCTTTCTTTCTCTGCCCACTGCCCTCGCCCTCCACCGTCCGCCCCCTCTCCACATGTTAATTAATGTATGTATGTATGTGGAAAAAAGATTTATTAATAATATTCATGTAATTAAGTGTGAATGGATGATAGTATGTTAAGTAAAGTATAAAAATATAAATGCTTGAATATGTGAATGAATTTAGTACACGAATCTATAAATGCTTGAATATGTGTGCATATTTTAATAGTTAAAATTGAATTGCTCCAAACTAGGGAAGCCTAAACAATTTATATGAAAGAAAATAATAAAATTACAAAAATGCGACCTAAAATTCAAACTGAAAAGTGGAAGCCTAAACACTGATTTTTAATGCCCGAAATGGGCTATTATAGAGGACTATGCTTTGTAATGTTCGACTATCTCGAAACGACATCTTCGAAAATATATTATAATAAGCAATCGGACACCTGTAGCAAAAATTATAGCAAAAATAGTCCGAACCGTAAAAAATATTTTCTATTCAACTATTTAGTTCTATTCTGTTTCATGATAGATTTCTCATGACACTCAGAATTGTGATTGCAGGCAGCTGAATTAGCTGAAAGCCTTGATAAAGTTGAAGAGAGTTGTGGATCATAGAATCATTTTCAAGTTATTGGTATATTTTAGTACAACTTGTATATTATTTAATTTTATATACTATATTATTTTAGATATAGTATATTATTTCTTTTATATTAATATGTATATTTACAGTAAATTTTCTACAAGTTTAAATTTGTTAGTTGTGTTTTTATTTTAATTAATATATTTATAATTATTGTTACATTTTAATGAATACATGATTAATTATATTATTTTTGTCAAAGATTATTTTAATATTATTTACTATTATATGGAGTGAAAAAAAACCCATTAAAAAATAGAGACGAAAATTAACTTCCGTCTCTAAAATTAGAGATGGAAATTAATTTCCGTCTCTAAAATTAGAGACGGCTCAAATAGCGACGGTATGTGTCCGTCGCAAAATTTCATCGCTGTTTGTGTTTAGAGACGGAATTCCGTCTCTAATTTTCGTTTTTCTTGTAGTGTTTACTTTTTCTGCTCTTGGCTTATCAGGTAAAAACATTTAAAATTTCTTCCATGGTTTATTGACTCTGCAGCCTCTAATCACATGTCTAATAAAAAAAATTCTAACCTTAAACCATGTTCATCAAATCGTTATGTTTTTTTTACTGCTAATGGAGAAAACTACCAATTAAAGGTGTCGGAACACTTTGTTTTAACAATTCAATACCTCTTTTGAATTCTCTTTATGTACCACAATTAGCTGCTAACTTGGTATATGTTAACCAATTGGTTGATCACAATTTTTCTATGATAGAGTTAGGATACGCCCATAACTCTATTATAGATTTCAATTCAGATAAAATTAAGTAATTAAATCTGATTAAAATTACCAAATACTATCTCAGAAAAAGTCTGAGTTAAACTAGAGATAGATCTCTATAAATAGATGGGAGATCTCATTATTTGGTAATTAAAAAACGTATACGCCGCAAGTCTGCTCGTTCCCACTCACACTTATTTTTATCCTGATCTTTTAGGGATTTTTAGATTGTGGAATAACTGCTGCTATCCCGCATGTGGATAAAAGTCAGGCTAGTGACCAAAAACAAACGGGATCCTTGTAGATGCTTCTGCAATGTTTCTGCTCTATAAGATGTAGGTATTATTATTTAATGTTATCTCATTAAATTATATGCGTAAAATATTTTCATCATTGGTATCAAAGCCGAGGTTTTTGTGTCCTGACATGTGGCTAAATAGATCTAAAATTTTATGTATAAAATTATTAGATCTAGAATACATGAAACACAATAAAAAATTATTTTTTGTGTGCAAAATATATATGTGTATATATTACGGCTTGAAAATTGTGTATGTGCACACTGCGATTCGAGGGGACAAACATAAGTGTTCAAAATGCAAAACTAGAAATCGGAATTTTTAATTTTTGACCTCACTATTAGAATCACAGACCCCAAAAACCCCCCACCGGATGAAATCGAAACAAGTAAATTCGACGGGAAGGTGGCGCGTGATGTGCACGCGCCACCACGCGAAAGGCACGTGCGCATGGGCGGTGGCCCATATGCACGACGCCTCACTTCAACAGTTATGCATCACTGTTAACACGTGGCCCAATCGTAAAATGCCACGTAGATGGCAGTCGTCATGCCACGCGGCAAAAACTAGATGGTGACGTGTGGCCCAACCAGAGGGTGACACATGGACCACTGAGAGCACACCACGTGTCGTGCCATGCGCTCGGTGATGACATGTCATCAGGACACGTGAACCAATGGGACGATGCCACGTGTATGGTGAGGACTGGCCACGTGGATAGTGACGTGTCACTGTCTCACACGTGGCCCAGTGTGTAGGTGCCATGTGGCTGGTAGTGTGTCACCAGGTCGCCACGTGTGCACTAGGTGGACCGACCAGACACAGCCACGTGTCGTACAGGAGGTCTAATATGTCACGTCGACCAATAGGTCAACGCCACGTGGCAGGATAGAGGGATGCATGCGTGTGGCGCGTGGAGGTGCGTGAGCGCGTCTTAGCTCTCTCCACCGGTGCATATTGGCGAATGAGTCGTCGTCCGGCCACCGAATCAAGTCCATTTTTTATCAAATAATTTTTGATTTTTTGGTCATTTTTTCAAAATTTTTTGATGACCATAAAATTAAATTTTATTTTTTAAAAATTTAAAAAATATTATAAAAAGGTGTAGAAAATGTGTTTTTTGCCTCCGACATTTTTTAAAATATTTTGAAAATTTTTTGAGATTTTGTCCTTACTTATTAATTGAAATGTGTTTTAATTATGTGTATTTATACATGAGTGTATAAATTTTTCTATAGTATGTTACAGAAATGTTAAATAAGGACACTAGATCTTCCTTAAATTATGCATAGTTTGCTTTTAGAAATGCAAGAGTGCAATCAATAAGTAATATGAGAATGCGAAGGAAGATTTGAGCTGATGATTTTGATGCAATAGTGCATCATAATGTACATATGTGAGAACAAATGCAAGAGTGCATTTGGATTGGTGGTCTGAGTATGAAAATTAAATTTTGGTTCGAGTTGCCAAAAGTGAAGTGTTGAGAAGCAACACTAAAAATCTGTGATGGTATTATGAAATGGACGGAGCGTGCATCGTCCATTGCTTAATCAATAGACTTATGAGTTGCATGATGAATTGATGAAATCAATCAAAAAAATAATCCTACTAGCTAAAATTTTTTTTATGAAATCTGGACTTTTAGAATAGTTGACATAAGTATCAATTTGAGTTGGCATTTATTTTTGTTAAATAGGATTTATGTTTTCTATTGATATTTGACATGAGTGTATTATTTTATGGTTATTGAATTTTATTTATTGGTTAAATAAATGCGCTTATTTATTATGATGGCATTGAACTTTATAATAAATATGTTTATTTTAATTGTTAATTGCCTTGCAATATTTTATGAGTAAATTGATTGCATGTTTATTAAGTAGAGACTTAATAAAAATTCCCTCATAAGTTTGAGAACTTAATAATCCAATAATTCACATTTACTATGTATGAAATTTTAACCTATAAAGTTGGACATTATGACTTAGAGGGTAATTGGATACTATAAGTAACCTTTTCAAATTTAACCCTAACTATTATTTCAGATGCATAGTAAATTGCATGTATTGGCTTATCTCCCTTAAATATGTGCAATATTGTTCCATTTGAGATAAGAGGATCCTAATGGATACTGCTTCCAAGTCAATTATTGTCGAGCTTAATAAAAATATTAAGATGAATGCTGACAATTATATGAAATCTGGAATATGAAAATTCAGTATGTGCTTGAAGAGCAAGAGACTCTTGAACCCTCAAGTTCGGTTATGGCTAAACCTGAGGATAGCACTATAGCCCAGCATAAGTAGGACCGAGATGCCTATGTGGCATGGAAAAAGAAGAATTCCACTGCTCCAATCATCTAGCTAAGTGCAAAAGGATGATAACATCACTAAGCAATTCCATAAGTATCAAAATACAATGGATCTGTGGATCGCATTGCAGGAAAAGTTTAGAGGTGTGACTCCGACTAAATTTAATACATATCAGAAGAAGTTTGATTTTTCGATGCGGAAACATTTGAGAGATGGAAAAGGAAAAAATGAGCTTAGTGAGTATGGTCATAAATTGATTGACGAGCAGTAGGTCTAACCTGTTATCCGTTCCTTATGGATAAGCATAAAGACATTTGAGGATGTCGCTCATCATTTAGAGCTTTAAAGGGGACCATCTGGTAGCGATTATGGTCAATACCATAGTGCATATGGCACAGTCCCATTCTGGTAGAATGAGTTCTAACTAGAACAACAAAAGAAACTTCAAGAGTAGGGATAAGGAAAAGGCTTGAGAGCTTGAAAAGTAAAAGGAAAAACGGAATCACTATAGGTCTAAAGGCAAAAAAGAGGTAAACATTTCAAGAGTGAAATATTTTCAATTGCCAATAGAAAGAATACTATGCAAGAGACTGCATTGTGACTAAAAAGAAACACTATCTGACTCAGCAATGAGTGAAATTTATGTATCCAGACCTGAATTTTATCCTTTGTGGGTGATATATTAAGAACCAATGCACCATGTAACAAGGGATAGAGATGACTTTGTTATGAATTTAGGTTTTATTCTTGCTTTAATTGAAACTAGTTTTCAATTTACATTTTGAGGATGACAATGTACGCTTATACTTGAATGATTTCTATTATGGTTCCGGTTATGTGCTAACGATTTTATGGTTATGGATGTGGACCATGACTATTTGAATAAAACTAATTTTTCCTTTAATTCCTTACTTTTCACATAGTTATGAGAACAATGTGAAATTATGGCATGCTAAATTAAACCATATTGGACAAGACCGAATGAGTCGGTTAGTCAAAGTAGGTTTAATAGGTGATTTAAATAAGGTTGAATTGCCCACGCGTAAGCATTGCATAAAAGGAAAAACTAGTTAGAAAATCATTCGGAAAAGGTACTAGAGCTAAATTTTCATTACAGTTAGTTCATTCTAACATATGTGATCAAATGAATGTGAAGGCAAGGCATAGGGCCTACTATTTTATCACATTTATATATGACTGTACTAGATATGGTCATGTCTATTTAATTTCTCACAAGTTAGAAGCATTGAGTTGCTTCAAAACTTATATAAACTTACTTGAGAATCAATTAAACAATAAGATTAAGGCTTTAAGTACTGACCGAGGTCGGGAACATCTTTATGATGAATTTAAAGTTTTATATGATGAAAGAGGGATTGAACATCAGTTGTCTATTCCTATAAATCCACAACAAAATGGTGTTGCAAAAAAGGAGAAACAAGACTCTCCTGGATATGGTTAGATCTATGATAGCAGAGGCAGATTTGCCTATCTCCTATTGGGGAAATGCTTTATTGAGTGCCACATATGTTTTGAACTGTATGCCCTCTAAATCTGTCATTACCACAACTTATGAGTTGTGGACTGGTCGATAAGCTAACCTAAGCCATTTACAACCTTTGGGTTATAATGCTTACGTCCATGATACCTTAATTTGGTAAATTGAGACCAAAAGGTAAAAAGAGTATTTATGTGAGATATTCTGAAGTATCAAAAAGATACATTTTCATGGGTGAGCAAGAAATGGCACTGTGACATATTCAGATCACGAGTTGTCATATTCTTAGAGAATGAATTTTCAAAGTTGGGCAAAGTGAATTAGGATTTCACTTTCTATAAAACTCAGGATGAGAACTTCCATCCGAGTGGGAAGGAGTTAGAGGAAGAAGGTAAAGACCTTCATCCTCCAAATGATCCGGATGTTCGAGACCTAATTTGGATAGTATTCTTCACTCCAGTAGGAGGAAAGAATATGGTATTCCTGACTCCAGTGGGAGTATGGAACATGGTCCCAGTGAGAGCATTGTGAATCATGGTGAATATATGAGACATGTTTATCAAGATTCAGAACTGCAAAAATCTAAAAAGATCAGTGTTTCATGCCGACGATTTAAAATCGAAGGCTTAAATGAAGCCCTTTTGGTTACCCCACAAGAAAAAAAAGAGCATAAAAATATTCAAAAGGCTTTTTCATGCCCATCTAAGAAAAATTAGATTAAAGCAATGGAAGAAGAAATGGCATCCATGAGATCAAACCAAGTTTGAGAACTAGTTGATCTACTGAAAGGACACAAATTAGCAATAAATGGATTCTCGAAGTAAAGCGAAAGCCTGAAAGAAGTATCAAAAGATACCAGACTAAGCTAGTCGCTAAGAGGTTTACACAATAGGAAGAGATTGACTATGAGGAGACTTTCTCGTCTGTTGTAAGATTTACGTCCATAGGGTTGATTCTGGCCATAGTGGCAAGTTTGAACATAGAGCTAAACAAATGGAAGTGAAGACTAGTTTTTTCAATGGAGAATTAGATGGAACAACCTATAGGTTTCATCAAAAAAGGCAGCGAATATAGGGTTTGCTGATTGATAAGATTAATCTATGGCCTTAAACAGTCTTTAACACAATGGTACTTGAGACTTCATCATATAATCATATTGAATGGGTTCAACATGATTGATGAAGATCATTGTGTTTATAGTAAAAGCTCTGAAAGTAAATTTGTTATTTTGGTATTGTATGTAGACGACATACTTAAAGCTGAAAATGACAAATGGTACGTAAATGAAATCAAAAATTGGTTATTATCCAACTTTGAGATAAAAGATATGGATCAAACATATTATATTCTTGAAGTTAAGATTTCAAGAGATTGTTTAAGAAGGTTGTTGTATTTTCTTATGAGAAATATATCAACAATGACCTTGAATGATTTAAATGCAAAACTGCAAACCCATAAATAACCCCATTGCCAAGAATCAATCTTTTAGCAAAGATGTGTGTTCTAAGACACTAGAAAAAATGAACGTATGAGGAACATTATATATGCCAGTGCCGCGCGTAGTCTTATATGTACACGATGTTGTGTACAAGACATGATATATGCTATGCAGTGGGCATGGTAAATAGATATCAATCTAACCCAGGCAAAGCACATTAGAAGCAATTAAAAGGATACTTAGATACTTTATAGGTACAACATATTATTCTCTCTATTATCAAGAAAAGGATCTGCATTAAGAGAATACAGAAACGTTGATTGGGCAGGATATGTGGATGAGAGTAAATCCACTTCAGGTTTCATATTATTGTTTGGCAAGAGTGTCATCTCATGGCGTAGCAAGAAATAAACCTGTGTGGCCCTATCAACAATAGAAGCTAAGTTTGATGCTTCCTTAACTGCAGTATAAGAAACAATTTGGGTAAAATGATTTGTAAGCCATTTAAGAGTAACTGCCTCAGAGGTTCCAGTGACTATCAGTCTTTGATAGCTTATAGTAGAGTTAAGCATATCGACAATAAGTATCAATATACGGGAGATATTGTTGCACCAGGAGAAGTGAACTTACAGTATTTTTCTATGCATGCATATCCATTGAGTAAACCTATAATGAGATATGTGTTTTGAGAGACACATTAGATGTCGAGGTTTGTGTAGAATTTAATTGGTACTGTTATATTTTAATATTCCCTTAAAGTTATTATTTATGAATAATAACCAAGTTCATTATTGGCAATACATGAGTATGAATGTTTATGTGAAAAAATTTACTGTTATTTGTATGAGATTGAGCATGTAAGACAGAGAAGTAGCCCACTCACAAGGGTGTTTACCTTAGTTTTATCAATGAGTTAGCAAATACTAAGATGGTGCGATTTTTGAACATATGAGAATGCTCAAGAGCCTATTCAAAATAAAAGTGCTGTCTTGCAGAAATTACAAGATGAGTCTTATTAAGGTGCGAGATAAAGACAAACATAAAGTTGTATGCTTTGGTTTGAGATCCAAATAAGGATTGTATGGAATCCGATGGCAAGTTAAACGTAACTAACATATTCTGTCTAAAAAGCCACAAGTAGCCCTTAAGTAAGCGGACTAAAGTTGGATGTTTCGGTGCATCGCAAACTTACGCTTCTGTATGGTGTTATATATATACATTTTTAAATGTAAGACATGCGCTCCTTTAAGGGAAGGAAAGAACACCATAACACATGTTTTATACCGTGTGTGCTTAAGTGACCAAAGGGATGGGAATTTAATAATATTATTGATCTCAACTTTCCCTACTGTGGGACCTTCTTTATATTTTGACTCTTAGAACTCTTAACTTATCCCTAAAGTAGGGTTCAATGTGGCTAGCTTAGTTAGTCTCCAAAAGGTCCGGAAAAAATTTAGGCCTGAAGGATCTAACTAGAAAAGTGAGTTGAATTATGATGGATGGCATATAGTAAGAGGAGAAGATAGCCTTTTGATCACATTCAATTATTTCGTGGTTCACCGGCATGCCTATGATAGTTTCTATGAGTAGAAACATAATAGTGGACATGAAAATTATTTTATGAGATTATGAGTTAAAACAGTGAATGTGAGAAGGCCATCTAGGGTTAGGCATATGTGAAAAGGAGGATCTTATTTTTCGAGATGTTATATATCCCTAATAGGTGTATAGCACTCTCGAGGTATACTAGTCACAAAATCTATCTACCAGTATAACTGAAGATTAAGACTGGAATCCATTTCGTCATGTGTGAGTGGGAGATGATAGAGTTAGGATACACCCATGACTTTATTATGGATTAAGTTTCAATTCAGATAAAATTAAGTAATTCAATCTGATTAAGATTACCAAATCCTATCTCAAAAAGAGTCTGAGTTAAACTAGAGATAAGTCTCTAGATTTTAGGGTCTCTATAAATAGATGGGAGATCTCATTATTTGGTAACGAGAAAACGTATACGCCGCAAGGCTGCTTGTTCCCACTCACACTTGTTTTTGTCTTGATCTTTCAGGGGTTTTTAGATTGTGGAATAGCTGCTGTTATCCCGCATGTGGATAAAAGCCTGGCCAGTAACTAAAAACAAACGGGATTCTTGTAGACGCTTCCGCAAAGTTTCTACGCTACAAAAAGTAGGTACCATTATTTAATATTATCTCATTAAATTATATGCATATAATTTTCCCATCATTCTATATTAAGCTTTCTCTTTCCGGATTTATAATACAGGACCTACATACTGGCAAAAGAATTAGGAATGAGCATAAATAAAGGAGACTATTTCACCCCGGTACTTTGTCAAATAAAGATGATTAGGCATCAATTCCTTTACGCTGAGGTTTTTGATGCAAGCATGGGTAATCACGTAATGAGATCAAGGACAATGAGCTAAGTTTGCCAAGTGGTCCAATCAGAAGGCAAAGAGTTAGGAAGCTCATAGATGCATATGCTAGTTTTGTGAAGAAATTCATAGAAGGCTGCCTTGCATTTGAGGAAAAGAAGGCTTATGAAGATGATGGACAATTTGTTTACATCCTTTAAGCATAAGGGAGGGTGATAAAGTTTTGGGAAGTCCATTGATCAAGGTTGAAGGAATCACATTTTGTGGGCAATTGCCTGTGACCAAACCTGGAGCAAGAATGAAGCTATTGGACCTTATCTTATGGCCTTTGGTGAAGTCTTAAGAGGTCATGCCTGTCAATTAAGCAAGATAACAATTTGAAGCTTTTCTTACTTAGGCGAATTTTCATCCTTTTTCTTTTTTCTTGTTGATTTAGGACTACTTAAATAATCAGATTTAGGACTATTTAAATAATCAGGGCCTTATTTGGTTATTTGTAATAAGTCTTAAATGACTTAGCTTTTATTCTGTTTTTCTCCAAACAAATTTTTAGATGTATTTACTCACATAAGATAGTATTTTATTTTCTGTGTTCCGTTTTCTTAAAAAATTGAAATATTTATTTTTTGTAAAAAACTTGAAAAATATATTTATTTATCAATAAATAAAAAAAACATTTTTTTAAAAAAAAATAAAAAACTAGAAAATGTGTTCATTTATTAAAAATAGAGATTGTCTCTGAATTAGAAAGTATGTGTTCATTTGATAAAAAAATTTATATATTTAAAAATTTAAAATTTATATATTATTAGAAAAAAAAATAAATTATGTTTTAAATTTTAAAATTAAAATAATGCATACACATATATTAAAATGATTCACTTAATGATAAATAATAAATAATAAAATTTAAAATAAAGAATTAGTCCATATATACACAGTAAATAAAAAAAATAATCATTGCAGATACAATTTACTGTAAACAAGCTACATATATTTTGTGTGATAAAAGATACGAAAATAAAATTTAAGTCTCCAACTTTGGAGTTACAAATCCTTGGAGTTTGGTCAACATAATCCCTAGAGATACAATTTAAGTCTCCAACTTTGGCCAACATAATACTTGGGCAGCATGTATCGTAACCTAGACTTTTGTTAAGAAGAAAAAATTATAAACTCAGTGCCTAATCAAAGGGTAAGGCATTCTAGTGCATTGTCGATTCTTATCCAATACTTATATCATTTGATGATGCCATGTGAATTGCTAAAAACATGTAAAGTGTATGAGTAACCCAATAATGAAAGTTTTGTAAGGGGAATAGAGTAGGCAGCCGTGAGACAAAAGATCTTCTTTCTAAAGAGATGTCTAATATTTGAATAATTTTAGAGATTTTCCTTGACTTCGTCTGTGTCAACAAATAATTCAAAATGCCTCGACGTTTTTAGAATAAGTCTGAGTCAAATAGCAATTATTCGAAGCACTTCTTTTTACATTATTTTGGAAACCTAAGGACTCAATCGTCTGGATATGTAAAATATAAGATTTTCAATCCTAGCAGGGAAAGGAAGGAAATTGATACTCAATTTAAAGTGAGTAAACAGAATTTTATACTCGATCTTATAGATACATGTAGAATTTTGTGGAAAGCCGTACATATAGATAACAACAATTTGAAATACAAAAATGAAACATAACAAAATCATTATATGCGCATTCTTTTTTCTATTACTCTTTTAAAATTGTCATGTTTACTAAAAGTCTCTATCACCATAAAAATATATTGGATCATAAAAACTTCATTTCCTTACCCATAATAGGTAGACTATCTATAGATATTGAAGATGTGAATAATTATTTGTTCACAGCTTCCTTTGCCTTTGTATTGCTAGTTTTCTCTTATTAACCAACCAAATTTACTAAAATTGAAAAAACATGCATACGTTCAATTGATGACTCAAATAGAGTATAACCATCTTCCTTTTTTTTTTCTTTAAGATTCACAATTTCAGCCATTTTAGGAGGTGCAACTTAGCTTTGTTTTTTAAAGACAGTTATGAACTAAAGAGAGGAGGTGCAATTGGAGTTAGTGATTTGGTTGCACAATAGACAAATAGAATCGAATAAGAAAGAAAGAGATATAAAATAAAAACTAGAAGAGAAGCTATTGGGATTCGAGAATGGGATCAATTTTGATGTCATTCAGGAGAACAATGTGTTTTCATATGGATAGATTTTGGAAATTTTGCTTTTTTTTTTTTACAAAGGAAAACTTTAGAGAAAATCTAAAAGTAGTTCCCTGAACTCTTTTATTATTAAGAAAATCAAAAAAGTTATTTTTTATTTTCAATTTAGGAAAATCATGTCATGTGAACATAATTTTCTATTTTCTATTTTCTACAAAAAAAAAAATCTAGAAAACAAACCTGATTTTCTATAAGTAAACAGCCCCCAGCTTCTCTATTTCTAGTCTGGTTAGGATTTCTAGTTAAAAGTATTTAAACTTCAAATATTCTGTAAAGATTTAGATGTGGTTATTATTGAAAGCTTGTGCTATTTGGCTTTGCCATTATTTTGTGAGAGGATAATTTTCTTCTTATTACATGAACTTAGATTACTTATCAAGATTATTCTTGTGGCATTTTTTGAATTCTTTTCCTTTGATTCAAGTTTCTAATCACATAGTTGACTAGGGGTTTGATAGGAAGACTTTTGCTTATTTTTCAGTGTTCTTACCTCAATTTCTGTGCTGGAGTTTCTGATTGTACTATGATCATGGGATTCGGTATCAATTTTGCTTGCTATTAAAAATGGAGCAAAGTCATCTTGGACACCCTCATATTCAAAGGCTAAAAAATATGGTTAAGTTTGGTTTTATTCCTATTCAATTAAAATTTGATTTTGATTGTCTTGAATTCAAGTTTGAAAATTATTCTATTTGCTATTTAATTTTTTTTAATGTCTCTATTGTTAAAAATTTTTTCTCACATATACCTTTTTCATATCGGGATGTCGACTCATTTAAAGGAATCTTAATTGGCTATATTATTTGTTCATATTTGGTCAAAATTTGCATCTAAACTTTTAAAAAAGGTGCACACTACGAAAAATAAATGTGTCTTTAGTGCCAATTTTAACTACTCTTACAGGTCATAGAGGTGGTCTTATAATGTCACTGTAATGCCCTAAAATCATAGACACTGCACAGAGTATTGAAAGTTAGACCCATAAATGGAAATTGGAGTGAAAACTAATAGGAAAAGGGAATTGAATTGAAAGAAATGAAAATAAGCATGGATTAAATTTTAAAGAAAGAATACCTAGGGATATATTGGATCTTTGCCAATTATTAGTGTTGATTAAACTTTCATTAAAATATGATGATTAGGTTAAAATAAGAAAGTAGAAGGTGTCATGAATTAGGGAAGCCAACAAAGCAAATCACGTGCATATAAAATGAAAGGATTTACCACTTTCTCTTTATTTGTTTACCCTAAAGTGGCCAGATGAACTCATTAATGTTGTATTAGATTTAAAAAAAAAAAAGAAGAAGAAGAACGAAAGTCAAAATTTGCTGGCCATTAGCTGGCTTCTTGGCCAGCAAATTTTGACTGTGGCCAGCAAATCTTTAGCTGGCCACACGGAATCTCCTGCTTATATAAGGCAGGAGCTTGTTCTTCAAATGGTAATTGGATACAAAATGTGAGGATTCCAATGAAAGATTATTTGTAAGGTTTGAAACTTAGATAATTTGTGGGAAAGTTCTATTGGGTTTGTAATTTATTGGGTGTGTGAGGATTTCAATAAAAGCTTGTTTGCAAACTTTGAAATTTAGAAAATTTATGAGAAAGTTCTCTTGGGTTTGTATCCATATATTGGGTATGTGAAAAAACATTAGAGTGAGTGAATGTAAAAATTGTTCAAACATTTAGTGAAATTTTCTTAGTTGTTTTCGGACAGCAAGTGGTTTTTCTCCGATTTGGAGTTTTCTACTGTAATTCCTTGTGTTGTGATTGTTATTTTTATTTCTCCTAATTTGTTATGCATTTATTAGAAGGGTTATTTTTCCAATAAGTGGTATCAGAGTCTTGGTTCGGCTATTTTTTCACACTGTATCAGGACTGCTGTCCGGGAAAATAGCGAATTTTTGAAAAATAATTATATTGCTAGGAAGAGAAAAATATAAGAAAATTTTTGATACGATCCGTTTCGAAAATAGGTGTAAAACGAGAAATTTGGTGAATAGTGGTACTGTTTAAAGTATAAATTTTCTATTCAAAATTTGCATGCTACTGCAACTGTGTACTGTTCATGGTGCTGTACCTGGGTACTGTTCATGGTACTATAGTTGGATATTGTTCACGTGTTCTAAGATGTTGGGATTAAGGTTTGAGGTGGAGAAATTTGACGGAAGAATTAATTTTGGCTTGTGACAAACTCAAGTCAAGGATTTCTTGATTTTATTTGAATTACACAAAGCGTTGGATGATAAATGTGGAGCTGACAACACAAAGATTAATTCTGTTGGTGAAGCTAACAGTGTGTCTACTTCGGGTGAGGTAGATTTTGGGGATGCTCTCTAAAAGAGAATGGATATCCTCATGGCATGCCGCTAGTCTCCACAAGTTGTCATAATAGAGGATGTGTTACCACTAGCGAGTTTTATGTTGATAGTTGAGGAACTCTCGAAAAAATCAAGCATGAGAGTTGCACCATAATTTCAACAATTTTGTTCGACATGTTGCAAGAAAATTAATGACTTAAAATTTCTTAATTTTAAGTGAAATACTTTGTATAGTGGAACATGTATTTTTAATTATCGATTGTAGATAATTGGTTCCCAGTATCGACAAATGGTAGTTATTTTTTTAAAATCTAGGTGGAAATTGTTGAATTAGATTTAAGAAAAAAAAAGAAGAAGGAAAGTCAAAATTTGCTGGCCATTAGCTGCCTTCTTGGCCAGCAAATTTTGACTGTGGCCAGCAAGCAAATTTTAACTGTGGCCACCAAATCTTTAGCTGGCCACATGGAATCTCCTGCCTATATAAGGCAAGAGATTGTTCTTTAAATGGTAATTAGGTTCAAAATGTGAGGATTCTAATGAAAACTTGTTTGTAACCTTTGAAACTTAGAGAATTTGTAGGAAAGTTCTCTTGTTGGGTGTGTGAGGATTCCAACGAAAGCTTGTTTGTAAACTTTAAAATTTAGAGAACTTGTGGGAAAGTTCTCTTGGGTTTGTATCCATTTATTGGGTGTGTGAGAAAACACTAGAGTGAGTGAATGTAAAAATTATTCAAACATTTAGTGAAATTTTCTTGGTTGTTTTCAGACAACAAGTGGTTTTTCTCCGATTTGGAGTTTTTTACTAAAATTTCTTGTGTTGTGATTGTTATTTTGATTTTTTTTAATTTATTCCGCATTTATTAGAAGGATTATTTTTTCAACAATTAATCATTTCATTTTCTTAGCATGCCCACCCCTTGAAACCATAGCAAGCATTGAAGATAAATTCAAATTAGCAGAGGAAACCACAAGTTAGTAGATGAAATCTAATCTTAAGAAGTCTTTTAAGTTAGGAAAGTAAGAAGATGGATGAAAGAATTAATTCAAGGATGGGTTATCTATATGATGTGAGTAGGAAAACTAACTTCAACCTAAATTTCTTGGGGTTTTTTTGCTTTTGGTGTGAAAATTGAAAGAATTTAGAAAATAGGTGCTACAGTAAAAGAAATTAGCAAAATAAGGAGTCAAAAAACGACAATTTAAGTGGCCGTTTTCTGACTGTGTGGAACCCACCACATTTATTCAGTTTTTTGGGTCAAAAAACGATAAATATTTTGTTCTCTTTTAATCTTCTAAATTTATATCTTAATTGACTTCTAAATTTTAATTTTAATTCACTTGTAAAAACTATATATAATAAATTTTCATATTTATATAGTTTCATATATTCCTAAATATCATAAAATGACAATATAAAAGTAAAACAATATAACTAAATTCGGACAATTAACTGTACTACAAATATTGACGATTATAATTCATCTGAATATACAATAAAATAACATTAGCTAAATAATTATCATAGCTTAAACTAAATCTATTTTTTTAAAAAAAATAATAACAATAATAACGTGCCTTTTAAAATATTGATCGGAATTATATTATAAATTTAACAGCACCTACAATTTAAAAATGAAAATGAAGTTAGTCATACATTAAAATTTGATTAACAAAATTAATTTATACTTTATTCACATAACAATATATTTCTTTTAACCTTGAACAAAATAAAGAGTTGTTGTCTTAATTATACAATAATTAAAATAATGATGGGTAAGTGAAAGAATGAAATTATGGAGTAGGAATGAAATGAAAACAAATCCTTAAGCTGCTGAAGGCAATAAGGAGAGGGAAAAAAAATTAAAATGGGAATGAATGAAATGGGGTTGAGAGGTATTTAAAACAGAAATAAAAAAATAATAATATTTTTCTATAGAACCGTGCCTACTACAAGCACGGGTCATGTGGCTGCAGCACACAGTAAAATCTATGCGCTGCAGCCTTTGACTCAATTAAAAAAATATATTTTTTTCCCACCCGAACTAATTGAGTTAAGGCGCAAAATGGTGACGTTTTGCGCCTTAAAAAACTAAAAAAATAATAATGTCAACAGTCTGGGTCCCACCCGACCCAAAAAACTGAATAAATGTGGTGGGTCCCACACTATCAGAAAACGGCAACCTAAGTTGCCATTTTCTGACATCCTATTTTGCTAAATTCTTTTACTGTAGCATCTATTTTCTAAATTTTTTCAATTTTCACACCAAAAGCAAAAAAAAACCCAATTTCTTGACTAGTTAGCAAGTATTTTATATGTTATTAATAAGAATTTATTGATGTTACATAAGGAGAATTCAGGTCTTCAAGGAAATGAGAAGGAAGAGAAATGGAGAGTGAGGAAACTCAATGATTTTAAAGATTTTTGCTCTAATTTAGTTATGTCCACTCTTTAATTTGTTGGTTTTGTGATTATATGAGTGTGACGCGCGCCGAACCCGATTAGGTTCCGGAGGCTCACTTTTAGGGCCGTAGAGGGTTCGTGTCTACATCTTGGGTAACATGAGATATTTTAGAATTTCTACCCAATAGAACATTGGAAAACTTCATCTAATCCCATAAAATCTTTAGCCACCTTTGAGATATTTTGGAGTTGCCACCTAATTTTAAATTGGAAAAATTCGTCTAACCTCTGAAGTCTAAACCAGAGACAAATTTGAAACTTTACTCTTATTAGTGTCTTGATTAATTATAAATGAGCTTTTAATATTAAATTTTCATCTCTCTCTCGCACGTCATGCATTAAAATTAACGTGTATATCAAGCATCGAAAAAACAGATAAAATAATAAAGTAAATTATAAAATAAAATAAAAGAGAAAATTGGGACAAAAATACATTCTCCCAAAATAAAAATTAAAATATGGGACAAAAATACATTCCTCCAAAATAAAACTAAAATAACATAAATAAAACTCATACACAAAGCGGTGTATTATTTGAAGTAGGAACATTGGTTCGTTCATGCACACTTAAAAAATCGAAAAAAATATTTTGTTGACATTATTAAGAAAATCAGGATTGAATGATTTTATTTTGAGAAAAATTAACTATTCTTTTAAAAGTGAGATTTTATTGGTTAAAAATTAGGATATTGGTCCTATTTTATTAAAAAATCAATTTATTAATAAAAATATTTTTTCTGGGTTTTTATTTAATTGCGCACAAATCCTTTTATTACCAGTCAAGCTAAAATAATAACCAAAACAAAATAAAAGAAAATGTACGAAATATAAAATCAAACCGAAAAGTCTAAATTTCCTTTGCCTTCAAATCTCCATTCAGTGGGAAAACACTCAAATGTAAGTGGGTTCATTAAGTTGACAAAACAAAAAGAGATAAATAGTTAGTAATGTAATAAATAATGAAATAAATAAATTTAACAAAATAATATGACACACCAAATATGTTCACAAAACAAAAATGACAGTGAAATAATAAAATGGAATATACTAATATTTATTAATAATACTATGCTTTAACTAAATTACCCAACGAAATATTTATAAATAATATAATGTAAATAAAGTAAAAAATGACAAAATGCAATAAAATAAAATGAGAAAACAAGAAAAAAGAAATGGACCAAAGGAGCATTTAAAGTCACATTAGCCAAGTAAAAATGAAAGATATGCAAATGCGCGGGTTGGGCGAGTCATAAATGGGCGGGTCACAAATGGGCCAAAAAGTATGGGTTAAATACCCAAATGGGTTGGGCGGGTTGGATCGACCCATGGGCTAAAAATTTGATCAATTTTTTTAATGAAAATAATTATCGTTATAATTACAGGATGTAAAAAAAATTACTAATATTGGCCTAAATAGGTCAAGTGATGGCCTAAACGGGTCGTATGGAGGCCCAAATGGGCTCAATAGAGGTCCAAATGGGCCGAGATGTGGGTCAATCCATTTGACCCATTTTTTAACGAAAAATAATTTTAAATATAATAATGGAATACTAAAGTAACTACTATTAAAAAATATTAGATCAAATGGGTCGTATGGCCCAAACGGGCCCGATAGAAGCTCAAATGGGCTGAGATGTGGGTCGACCCATTTGACCCATTTTTTAACGAAAAATAATTCTAAATATAATAACGGAATACTAAAACGACTACTATAAAAAATATTAACTCAAATAGGTCGGATGACCCAAACAGGCCGGGTAGACACCCAAATGAACCGAGATGTGGATCGACACCCATTTGATGATGTGTTTGCTTAAATGTGAGCTCAAAATCAATTTCATAATTCTCAAAGTAATAAATTAAGCCTCCATAAAAATTTTTTAGCTCAATCAGAATTTATTTTCGGAACTGATTCACTCTAACCGGTCCGATTCGACAATTTTCACTGTTACCGTAAATTTAATTTTTTGCTGTTAAAAGTTTCTAAATATTATTCTAAACTTGTCCATACTCTTAAAATAATTTAATTTTTGATATGTGGACTGACCCATTTGTACTTTCTCAAACCATCAAGCAATTTTTAAAAATATGTGCACGTATTTTCAACTTCATTATTTGTGAGATTATACAAATTACAACTCAACAAACCAACATGTATATATTTAAATGAGCTAATTTAGGAGCAGTGCTTGCATCTACAGCTTCACCAACTGTGACAAAAACTCTCCCTCTTCCTATTCTATCTACGAATTTTGACGACTTTAGCTTGTGCATCACTTGCCATCTTGGGTTGGCTACAAATAACTGCAACAAAATCGTATAAATAAACTTCCAACTCCACCTGTTCAAAACAAGAATAATAAATCCTTAAAATCAGTAATCATAGAATCTAGAAAATCATATGAATTATTAGAATTATTTAGTTTGTGAAGAAATACGTACCTAATGAAATTGCACTGACCAGGATAATTAAGGCCAAAATGAAGATAATTATAGATGCTCTTCCTAACACTAAGTAGCTGCATCAAGCAATTAAAATAGCAAAATAAAGACATGATTAAAGTACAGCAGCAATTTCCAATTTTCTCCAAACCTAACTCCCATGTTTCTTTGATCAGGGTGGCCATTGCCAGCTGTTTCTGCTTGATTGCGGGAACCAAAAACTGAAGGATGTTGCCAAAACCTTTTTCTCTCAAAAAATCATAATTTTTTCCAGTTCTTTCACAATCTGCCGTTCTGAACCCAATAATCATGCACAATTATCCTAAGATCATCCAAAGCTAATTCCACTCCCGAAATTAATCCACAAAGTAAATCAAATAGTTATTCATTATCACAAGCTATTCAACAACTTTCAGACTATATAATTACCATAATCAGCAAAGTATACAACTTAAGAACACAAAAACATAAAAATTGAAACTTTTAGAACAAAAGCCAAAGAATCAGAAATCACCGCCACCCATAATAGATCATTTATAGCTTTCTATGTTCTGAGTCTGGAAAAAGATCTTCACTAACATATCTGAAATGTGAGGTTCTGCACCAATTATGGGTATCCATCAGAATCCAATCTATCTCTGGATTAAACTCAGTTGGACAGGGACCAAAAAAAAAAGATTAAAACACAAACCCCCAGTGATAAAAAGGATTAAAAGGTCTTCAGCGAAATTATTCGAACATAAAATTGTATAACAACAATCACAACCGAGGAAGCTGATTCTACCTAGATAAGCAAAAGAGATTGGAGAAAATTCGAGAGATAGTAAGGCGTAGCTGAGGATAAACCCTAAAAGTATATGAGGTACTTTGGCGGAGCAATTCTAACCAATTAAAGATCCCTTTAAAACCAAATAAAATGGCAATTAGAAGCAAAAATGGCAATTAGATAAAGAGTAAAACTTACAGTATAACAGGACTGGCAGCTTGTTGGCGACGGATGCTAAGGAAAACTAAGGAGCCGAATGCCGGCGACGAAGAGAGGAAGGTGGAGAGCAAGTGAGGCGGCGATGGTGGAAAGGGGCAGAGTGGGAGAACTGGATGGAGAGAAAGAGGGAGAGGGCAGAGAAACTGAAGTGCGAAAGTTTGAGCAAATAACACTTGGCCCGTTGGGCATTAGGGGCAGACCCGAACGGGTCATATATTTTGTGGATTGGTTTTGGGCGGATCTAAATGGGCAGAATTTTAGGCGAGTTGGGTTTGGGTCAATTTTTTCTGGGCGGGTTGGGTGGGGTTTTTGGGTTTGGGCCAACTTTGACAGGCCTACATGCAAATGCATAAAATAACATAAATTCCCATTAACATAAAATAACGTAAAATAACATAAATGCATAAAATAACATAAATACAAAAAATGTTATAGTTGCCAAGTAAATGCACAAAAGACATGCAAAAATAGAATTTGTAATGAAATATGGAAAATTAAATAAAAGGAGTATGAAAACTTAAATGTAAAGTGACAGTGTGGCCAAAACAAGTGAAATGTAATTCCATGCAAATGTTAACGTGAAAGAAAAAGCATGCAAAGAAAAAGTCAAAGAAAACAAGAGAACCAAGGAAAATCATGGAAGATGAATATTGACTCCATGTGAACAGTACACATGAAAAAAAAAGACACTGTAGCAATGGCCCAAAGTGAACAGTAATCAAAATAAAGAAAATGAAATGCCATGGAAAGATAACCATGCAAAATGCAAAAATAATAATAATAATAATAATAATAATAATAATAATAATAAACAGTAGCAAAACTAACGATACTATAACAATTATGAAATAATAAAATTAACAATATTGGCATACTAAAATGAGACATGCAAAGAAATCCAAGGAAATGAGAAAACCATAAACATGCAAAGTGAATAAAAGAAAATGAAATGAGAAATGCAGTATGAAAGAATTAAAAAATGTATGAAAATTGAGTTTTGGCCCACGTGAGGAAAATGCATGCAAGCACCACATTTATTATGTAAAAACCATGCATATGTCAAGAAAAAAAAAAAAGAAAAATGACATGCAGGTCAAAAGTTGACAGTGGCCAAATATATTGCAGATCATGTAGAAATACAAAGAAAAACAAAATTCAAACCGAGAAACAAAGGAAAAGCCTAATTCATGTGTAAAATCACTTAAAACTAGTCATCAAATAGGAAAGAACTAGATCAAATATGAGAAACACAAAAACAAGAAAGTGAGAAAAAAAATGGAGAACCCAAAACAGAGTCACAAGGAAGAAGATGAACAGTATTTTTGGGTTTTTATTGTTTTTATATTTTTAACTCATAACAAACAATTGCAAACATTAAGTAGATCAAAGATAAGATGATAAAAATGATTAATACACAATATTATCAACCAAAATTCAAAATAAAAGAAATCAAATTTAACAAACACAAAAGGAAAAAAAGAGATTTACAGTGAAGAACGTAACCTCCTTTTTGTGTGCTTTTAAGGTGCAAGCCACACTTTATGTTACCTTCAGATTTATAGGCTTAAGATCAGAGAATTCAGCACTGTTTTGACTCCTTTTGGACTGCTCTTCTTGCCTTCGGTTTGCCCTCTCTCTCTTTCTTGCTCTCGGGTGTAACACCCCTTACCCGTACTTAGGCAATCCCATCCGATAAGGAGTGAGATGCCGTATGAGTAAAGGTGCCACCACACAGATATAGAATAGACATACGTCCGAACATAAACATACATACCGAAATACAGAGTAATTTAAAACTTTACAAAACCATTCATGAAATAAGCTGATCATGCATTAATATAATGGAAAACATTATATTACTGTTTGATCAACCTAAAGGTACAAAAGATAATTACAAATCCCAAAATACAAAAATAAAGCCCTACACTAAGACCCTGCTGTGTTGGCTTCGATGGCTGCAACTCTCCCAAAGCGAACTCCTTCCGCACCTACACGGGTAAACACACCGTGCTAAGCGATAAACGCTTAGTGGGGAAACACACATGTGAAAGGGACGGCCATTCATAATGGTCGTCAAACATAACGCGTACAGATGGCATCATCAGAATTACTCATTAGATATGAATATGAACATACGAACATATAGAGTCATACACTTGATATAACATACTGCCTTCAAAGTATCTCATTAGTAAACATATTCGGATAAGACATTCTCATAATTAGCAAAGAAATCAAAACAATAAAGCACCTGCTGACTCAAAGTAGTGGATAACGAGTGAACGGACAGTACTTTACGGGTACGAGCCGATTACAGACAGTACCTTACGGGTACGAATCGATAAACCAATTTTACTTTTAACTTTCACAAAACATTTTCGAAAGGGACCTTAAACAAGATCCAAACACATTAAAGGGTTCGCGATGAACCAAACGGAGACCTGATCGGGGTCCAAACTGAACTGAGGCTGCAGCTATAAGACTCTATTAGGCATGCCTAACTATCCACTTAGTTGACTCGCAGGCTAAATTACACAGTTAACGGCCATAGTTCAATTATAACAAGCAAAGAATTCACATACTTTGATAATCAGTACATGTATAAATATAGCTCATATTAAGTGGTATTGTGTGCTAAAATCCATAATTAAACATCCCTAAAACATGCGAAATAAATAGGATTTTATTGCAAAAACAGGGTAGGTCACGGTGGTAATCAGATTAGTTGCCACCGTGACATACCAGGGATCTTCAGCAGAATGCAAGTCTGGGGTACCTCACGGTGGTAACCCATCTGGTTGTCACAGTGACGTACCCAGACCTCAAAACAGAATGCATCTATGGGGTACCTCACGGTGGTAACTAAATAGGTTGCCACCGTGACATACCCACTGCCCAAACAGAATTTAAAGTTTGGACACCTCACGGTGGTAACCAGATTGGTTGCCACCGTGACATATCCAAACTCACGGCAGAATGCATCTGGTTCGTACCTCACGGTGGTAACCAAATTGGTTGCCACCGTGACCCATGCCCAGATGCGATTCCCAGGTCATTCAAGCCAAAAATCCCAAAATTCTCACTTCAACCAACAAATTCACATTCCAATAATAATAATAACCCAAATCAAACATCATTGAATCATGCCAATAACAAGTCTTACTCATGAATTCAAGAACAACATCAATTTACATAATCAATTTCATCACTATTCATACCACCATTCCATCAATCTCACCTTCGATTCCAAAACACACAATCAAGGTTTAATGGACAAAGAAAACCACAACCCATAACATAATAACTAATAGTAACATCAAGAACATCAAAATTTCCAGAATTTCATTCAATTAAACATGCCAACTATACATATAGCACAAATTCCCAAACCTTGCAATCCTTAGCTCCAAATCAATGAGCTTCACTAGATCCAACCTTCTCTTTGCCCTTTGGCTCACGAGGAGGCTCAACTAAGCATCAAACCACAAAATACACAAACTCAAAACCCTATCTTACAAATCCAAAACCAGAAAATATGAAGAAGAGAAGAAGAAGAAAACTACACAAAAGAGATGCATAAACTCACTAATTAATGCAAGGTGTGATCAATCCCCAACACCAAGAGCTTGAATCCAAGCTTAGGGTACAACAATGGAAGCAAAGGAAAAAGAAAGGAAAAGAAGAGAGGGGAGAACGGGAATGAGGGATGAAAATTCAGATTTCCCAACTCTCTCTCTTCTTTCACTTTTCATTTTCCTAACCTAGCCATGTGTCCACTTTTTAGTGGTGGAAATCCATCAAACACACCAAACAACCATACACCATGAACACACAATGAACACCCTACTAAGACACACCCTACCATGGTATGAGCAACCACACACAAACACAGCCCCAAAGCACACTCTACAAACATGTGAGTAAGCACACTCAAGTGCAACCCAACTAATTCACACCCTAACACCACACATGCACACACATGCTAACAAAACTCTTAAAACATGCATTTCTACCCAAAATGCTCTTTACACATGCCAAACTCACACAATGCACATGCACAAACATGGCTCATTCTACTAGGGGGCAAACGGGGTGTGACATCGGGTCTGCTCTCCTCTCCTCTTTTTTTCTTTTTCTTTTCTTTATTTTCTTTTCTCCTTCTTTGGCCTCTCTTGGTTATGATCTGCTCTCTCTTTTTCTTTTCTTCTCTTCTCGGCTGCTCTCTTCTCTTTCTTTTTTATTCCAGCCCCCCCCCCCCCCCCCCCCCCCTCTCTTGGTCTAGGTTATTTTCTTTTTATACCCTAATTTTAGGTAAGTTACCTCCTTGATTTTCCCTTTTTTCTGCTTCTATTTATCTTTTAATTTATTCATTTTTGGTTTATCTAATTTCTCCTCACATATTTTTATTAATTAATTAATCCCTCTTTTATCTTCTCTTTTAATTTATTTTTTGGTTAATTTTAATTTTCCTATAAAACTAGTTAATTAATGTACTCTAATTTTATGTTATTTTATTATTTTTTACTTCTTACTTTTTTATTTTTTAATAAAATTTGCCTAAAAGACTTAGCTAAAATCCCAGTCCATAGAGACTCAAAGTACTTTCATTTTCTGTGTATTTTTGAATAAATATTATCCTTATTAGGTAACTTTGACCAAAACTGACTCAGGACCCGGTATCTACAATGAGTAAATTGATGAATTGAATCGGATATTATCAATTATGTTGAAATTTAATTTGAAATATATGATTCGAAGGTTTTGGTGTGTATATGTGTGCTTGCGTAGAAAACGTGTGTTCTCCTTTATGGTGTGGAGTAATTCTTTAAGTCATATATGAACTCTTGACTTTATTTACCTAAATGAAAAATTCTGATATAAAATAATTCTTAAGTGGTTAACACTAATATGAATCTTGATGGGATAAATAAATTAAGGGTATAAAGTTAAGTTGACGATAAGGACATGTTCAACTTAATTTTGATAACTAGTTATTTAAATGGTTATTATGCTGTAATTTGCTAAGTATCTTGATGGAAGTGTTGTGTGTGATATGTACATTTATTGTTAAGTTGAGAACTACGGAAAAATGTCTTTATGTATGGAAGTGGTGAAACTTGGGTCGCAAAACCAATAATGTAACATCCCGAAAATCACCCTAGTAGTATTGAATGTGATTAGTGATAATTAGGGTTTACAGATTTGGACTAATTGTAAATGAGAAATTAGGGACTTAATTGAAAGAAATTAAATTAGTTTAGTGACTAATTGGCAGTATTGCATGATTAGTGTAAGTGGAAGTATAATTAGGTTAATTAAGATTAATTAACCTTAAGTGAGCCATGGTGGATTACAAGCGTTTCAAATTTGAGCTGCCACCTATCTTGTGATAATGCATGGATTACACCTAGTGATTGGTATGCATATATAAAGGGTGTGGAGAGAGAATTAGTGGGAAAAATCTGCTTTGGGTTCTCTCTTGATCCGGCTCTCTCTTAATTCTACTCCTTCTCTCTTCATTCTTCAATCCTTTTTCTTTTCCTCTTCGCTCCATCTGCATCTTTTTCACTTGCATGTTGAGATTGGGTTGAATTAACTAAGAAGGTCATTTGTTAAGTTATAAAGGTGAGAATGAGTCAAGTGTTTATCATCTCCTTCTCCTTCTTCTTTTGATTGATTTTTTGTTCATACTGTTAATTCTATTTTGAATGTGTTTGCATGTGGCTATAAGTTGGGGAGGCTAGTAGAAAAGCTAAGGGTAAAGAAAAGGTCACCTAGTTGTGAAGTGAAGGAGTGCTCCAAGAGGTTTGGGATTTACTTGTAATTTTAAGTGTATTGTATGTGTGTTTTATTGGGATGGATTTGAATTGATGCATGTTTAGAGTATTTGTGAAAGTGCTTGTTTATGTGTAGTGTTGATGAGACTAGTGCAAGATGAGTAGTGGAATAATGATTGTGAGAGTTGATTGTTAACAAGGATATGTGATTGTTTAATGATGATCATTGATATGTTATGGCATGAAAACCATGAAATGAGTGAGTATTGCATAGCCATAAGTGTGTGGAAAGTGTAATTTGTAATGGCATGTGGACTTGAAGTTATGTAAGTAAGATGTAGATTTCAGAGTGCAAAGTGTGCTTATAGTACAACTGTGTTTTGGCAAAACATAGCTATGTATTGGCATTTTTGCATAGGTCACGGTCACAACCAATCGGTTGCCACCGTGAGATATGCAAAGATTGCATTCTATCCAGATGGAATTGGTATGTCATGGTGACAAGCATTTTGGTTGCCACCGTGAGATAACCTGATTTACATTCTGTTCTGGAATCTCTGCATATGTCACGGTCACCAATTGGTTGTCACCATGAGGTATGAAGCTATACATTCTATTTTGGGTATTTTCAACATGTCACAGTCACAACCAATTGGTTGTCACAGTGAGGCATCTTAATTTTGCTCTTTCTTTTCAAATACTATGAGATTAAAGGATGCATAAATAAGCTAAAACTTAATTAAGCTTTATAGCATTATAGTGAATCTATAGATTGAATGCGAGAATGCTTATCAAGTCAATTGTGTATTCAAGGCATGATCTTATGTGAGTGTGCCTAATGCGGTGATGTTGTTTTAAGAAACTATGTGAATATTTTACTATGCGAATGGACATTGCTATGAGAATGAGCAATATTATGCGAATGTGTATTACTATGGGAATGGTTAATATTATACAAATAAATAATGCCATGTGAATGAATGCATGTTGAGTGAATAAACCATTAAGCCTATAATCGAGTCGTGGATAAATAAGCATGCTTATGAAGGGCTAGTGATTCGCAGCTGCTAGTGTGGCACCGACGGGTGTCTAGTGATTGATACCGACGGGTATCCAGTGATCTAATGTTTGAGACTTCGGTCTCTAGTGTTTAACATCTATTGTACCCGTATCCACTTCTGTATGATACAGGCTAACTATAAAGAACATGTTATGGTATGTTTATTGATAATGTTGTGTACCTATGTGTAAATATAAGATTGTTCTATGATGATTAGTGTTAGTGTTGGCTATGCCATAGTGTAGTGATAATGTTATTGTATTACATGCTATTATGGTTATGTTATCGAAGCCTTCCGCTACCAGTGAATATTAGTGTTTGTTATTATAAATAATGACTTATTGAATACTGCTATTGTGTGGCATGGAACATTGAATAGTTGACATATTATTGAACTAATGTATGAGTGCTTATTGTTTGATTGTAACAAGTTATTGTTAAATAATTGTATGTAAATGCTTGTATTAGTATTATTTTGTTTTCATCCCCACTAAGCGTTATCGCTTAGCACGGGTGTTTATCCCCGTGCAGGTTATAGCATGGAGTACGTATTTTGAAGACAGTTTTCTGCAGGCCACTATAAGAGCTTGAAGTTGTCTACCTAGGTTGATCATTTTGTAATGTTGTTGCATAATTAGAGTTCCAATTTTTATATAAGATAAGTATAAATGTATATGTAATTTTGTATTGTAATATGTAACTATAAAGAACTAGTGCAAGTGAATGGCTTAGTGATTATTAATGTATGCTAATATGAATAGTGATCTTATAGTGGAAGTGAATAGAGTTAATAATTTTGATTTAGTGATGATAAGTAGATATATGAGGCTAATTGGTTTTAGTTATAGCATGATTGTCGTGTAGCGCTCCCTTGTCCTCCCAAGGGGCATTGGGGCGTTATAAGTAATGTGTGCTTGAGAATCTTGTGTGTGGCAAGAAGATCTTGAAATATACTTGTGTAGATACAAATATTAATTCAGGCTCTTACTTGAACTTTATCATTGTATCGGAACTAGATCTTATTTATAGATATTGAACCTATATTGTTGAGCTAGGGCTATTAGTAATTTCTTGCTAATGTTATAGAGTTATATGCTTATAATTGAGCTTTTGAAATGGTTTATACATTAAATTTGAACATGATTTCTATGCTTTTGAATATTTGTAAAGGATTTAATAAATGGAAATATAAATATAAGCCCAAATTAATGTTGCCTAGACTTGAATCATAGTTTTGGATAGGTTGGCATGTTGATTAGGTAATTGTTATTAGTGCCTCCTGACTTACCCGTCATCCGGTGCATATGGTTTGGTCCTAGGCATAATTTAGGCACTTGATTTGGATGTGTTCTTAAATTTGAGTAACTTAAACTATGTAAACTAAATGATTAATGTATAAATGAGAATGTATGTGTGCTACTCTAATTGGTAGAACATGAATGGGTAAGTTGTGGATGCAAGAATAATAAGACTATAAATTTAGAATGTGTATAAGTTGCCTTACTGACCTTAAAGTGGTATGAACATTTGAATCGAGATTAGGTTAATCTTGAACATGGCTTTGGAACATGAAGTAAACATATTTATCTGACTTAATTAGTTATCTAATGGTAAAACAAGGTAATTTTAGTAAAGTCAATGCTTAATATATATGTTAAACTTTTTAATATGACTAGATGTGTGTACGTGATATGGAGCAAGACTTTGGTTTGATTTTGGATCTATGATGCATAATGAGTTAGAATGTATACGTTAACATTTTAAATATGAGGATTTGATGAGTTTTATAGATGCATTTTACTTGAAAGGAAGGTATCTTGGCTTATGAGCAAATTTAGCAAGCTTTGGCTTTGATTTGAGCCACATTCTAGAAATTCGTATTGTCATGGCTAGGAGAAACAAAGGATCATGGTCGTAACACCTCATTTTCCCAGATTCTAGCATATCTAGAGGTTATGGCCATAACCTTTCAGGTGCTTATGGCTGTAAGCCCTCATTTACCCTAAATCATTTCAATTTTGCCCATTTCCTTTCTAATGTTTGGCACCTTTCAAATGTAATTAAAGTGGGACGTTAAAAGATCACTCAAATGGCATTAATACATGGAAAAAAAATCATGATCATAACCAATATGATTGATAAGACTTCATGATGTGCATTCATACTTTGGAAGCTTGATAATATATGCATATTTGCATGTTTGTTTAGTTTACTTTTTCTTAAGATGACGTCTATTAGACGTGGTCTTCATTAAAGAATGCACCATTAAACTAGTAGCTTAGCATGTTGGAATAATTATTTCCTCGTGTAGGTACTAGTAATAAAGAAGGAAAGTGTAGCAAGGAAAGTTGTCTATTGCAAAAGGAGTTGTTATGAAGAATTATAATGTACGTAGATTTGGACCCTTGTAACTTGTAAAGTTTAAAAGTATATTTAATGGATTGTAAAGTAATATAAAAGATATTATTTTATAGTTATGCTTTAGTATAATAGTAGTATGATATGAGAAAAAATCTCAAGTGAGCATTTGTGTATAGGTAAGGTTTATATGTACACTATGTATGATGTAATAAAGCATTATGAGTAGTTATTAAAGTGTCTGCAGTATAAGCTATATATGAATTGTAATTATGGATATATTATATAGGAACAATGATATAAGTTCCATTTAATATATAATGCAACAATACTCTCTAGGCTATTTAGAGGGTGTTACAACCACAAAGAATGCCACCATATAATATCGTCTATAATATATAGTGCTAGTTTTTAAATATGTCAAGATAGAACATTATTATAGCGGTGGTTGTGTAGCGGCAATTAAAACTCTCCAATAGTGAATATAGCTATATTGAAAGAATTTATAAAGAGGAATAAATTCTAGCTTGTTTTATTACTTGTGCTGTTGACGTATATATAAGTACAAAATAAATTTCAGTTATAATAAAATACTATAAACAAGCAATTTGAATTTGAATAAATAATCTAATCATAAATTAAGTTGGATGGCTTTTATCCTTCAACTGATTCTGTTCTGATTTGAAACCAAAGGTAGACATATCCATAACACTCCCCTGAAAGATTGGGGATCCATTTTGGAGACCAATCTTGTACCTGTTGAGTTGAAATTACTGCCTAGACAATGGCTTAGTTAGAAGAACAGTAAGTTGATCCTTGGAGGAGACATGAGAGACACGAAGAGCACCTTGTTGGACTAAATCTCTGACAAAATGAATATCAATTTCCAGATGTTTTATTTTAGAATGATGAATAGGATTCTGACAGGTATACATGGTAGAAATATTGTCATAATATATTGTAGGAGTTGGAACCAAGTATCCAAGCTCTTGAAGAAGAGATTTAACCCATTGAACCTCAGCAGCAGTGGAAGCGACAGCTCGATATTCTGCTTCGGTGGATGAACGGGCAACTGTACGTTGCTTTTTAGAGCTTGAGCTAATTGGTATTCTACCAAAATATAAGATAAAGCCAGTGGTTGAAGTTCGATCAGAAGGATCACTTGCCCAATCGACATTCGAAAAGGCATGAAATACAAGCTGAGATTACGGAGTAATATGAATGCCAAAATCTATTGTGTATTTGAGATATCTAAGTAAACGTTTAAGAGCCAGCCAATGAGATTGATTTGGGCAATGCATAAATTATGAAAGTTTATTCACAGTGAATGCCATATCAGGCCATGTAAGACTTAAGTACTGCAGTCGACCAAGTAATTGACGATAAGAGGTAGAATCAAAAGCTTGGTCAATGGAAGATGACTTTACCAAATGAGAAGCAGTAGCAATAGGTGTACAGACCTCTTTAGCACCATCCATGTGTGCATGATTAAGAAGCTTCCTCACATAATGATGCAGAGAAAGAAAGATGCCCTTGGACGTCTTATGAACATCAATTCCAAGAAAAAGAGAAAGTGGTTGAGGATCTTTCAATGAAAATTTCTCACCAATGCTCAAATAAATCGAGAGATAAACGATGTGTTGTTACCTGTTATAATTATATCATCCACATAAACCAAGAAGTAGCAATAAATGGAATTCTCTCGATAGGCAAAAAGAGAGTGATCACTATGAGAAGGTATAAAACCAAACTGTAATGTGAAGGAACGCAGAGCGTGATACCAAGCTCTAAGGGCCTGCTTGAGACCATATAGAGCCTTGACCAATTTGCACACATGATGCGGTTTGGCTGGATTAGTGAAGCCTGGTGGTTGTTGCATAAATACATCTTCTTGCAAAGGGCCATGTAAGAATGCATTGTTCACATCCAGTTGCAATAATGGCCAAGAATTAGTCACAGCCAGAGTAAGAACCACATGAATTGTGACTTGCTTTACTATCGGGCTGAAAGTGTCACCGAAGTCAATTTTGGGGCTTTGATTGTAGCCTTTGGCCACCAACCGAGCCTTATACCTTTGAATATATCCATTTGCATTCCTTTTAATCCTGAAAATCCACTTACAGCCAACCAAAATTTTGGTGAGAATTTAGAGGAACGAGAACCTAAGTTTTATTTGTCAGTAATGTATTAAATTCAGTTGACATGGCAGAGCGCCACTCAGGTCGAGATAAAGCTTGTTTAACCGATATTAGTTCTAGTACTTCGGGTAATGGGTGTTTGGTAATATGATTTATGATTTTATGTTTATGAATATTATTTTTAGAACGGGTGACCATATGATGAGTATTTTGAGAGGAAACAGAGAAGGATGAAGAAGTATTAATGGCAGAAGTAGATGGAGGTTCAGATGTGCGAGGAACATGAGAAGGAGTAGTATTTGGTGGAGATGAGGGAGAGGAAGTAGAATGAAATGAAATTATAGTTTGAATAGGATCAGAAGAGGAAATATCATACCAATCTGACATAAATAGAGATTCTGTAGATGGTTGTGTTTGGGCAGGAAACTGATTCTCTAAAAATAAAATATGACAGGACACAATATATTTACCTGAACTGAAATTATAACAATTGTAGGTACTTTGGTGAAGAGAATATCCAAGAAAAATACAAGGGATAGATTTGAGATCAAACTTAGACTTCATATAAGGATGCAGACATGGGTAACAGAGGCAGCCAAAGACACGAAGTGACTGGTAGTTGGGATTTCTACTAAAGAGTTTTTGATAGGGGGATGAAAAATTGAAAAGTGGTGCGGGAAGACGATTAATGAGGTAAGCTGTTGTTTGAAATGCAAAAGACTAAAAAGAAGTGGGCAAAGATGCAGTTTGGAGCAAGGTAAGCCCAGCTTTAACTAAATAACGGTGACGACGTTTAGCGGCACCATTATGTTGTGGAGTGTGAGGTGGTGTTTGAAGATGATTTATGCCACAAGATTGAAAATATTTTTTGAAGGCAATATATTCTCCACCCCATCAGTGTAAATGGATTTTATTTTTACATTGAAGGTGTTTTCAACAAGCTTTTGAAATGTGGGAAAAAGATTATAAACATCAAACTTCAATTTTAATAGATAAAACCAAATATATTTTATGTAATGATCCACAAATATAATGTAATAGCGAAAACCATCGTGAGATTGCACAGGAGCAGGACCCCATAAGTCTGAGTATACAAGTTCAAGAGGACGAGTACTTGTTAAACACCAAAAGACAATCTGTGGCTTTTATTACATTTGCAAGGATTACAAACACCCTCTTTTAAAGAAGATACAGGAAGGGAAAACTTAGACAAAAAAAAATTAAAAATTCTGGAATTAGGATGACCAAGACGTTGGTGTCAGGAAGTTGATGAAATACAAGCATTGAGACAAATAGGAGATTTAGAATGGCTGATGAAGTTGAGCTTGTATAAGGATTGATCAAGTTGGCCTTTAGATAGAATCTCCCCCGTGAATTGATCCTTGATAAGAAAATAGTTAGAGAAAAATTCAATGGATACTTTATTAGAATCACAAAATTGAGAAACTGAAATGAGATTGGTTTTGGCTAATGGTATACAAAGAACATTAGAGAGATGGCATAATTTTTTTGAAAGGGGAATAATACCAAAACCAACATGGGAAATAGACAAATCTGATCCATCTGTGAGATGTAGCTCATCACCGCCATCATATGGTGTATGGAGAGAGAGATTTTGCAGATCATTAGTGACATGATGAGATGCACCTATGTCGAGCAACCATTATGGATCCAAATTTGAATTTGTATGAGAATAATGAGCTTGTGGATTGGGAGTGAAGAAGTCTCTAAAGTAATCTCTAGCCTTGAAACATTATTTAACACTATAGCCAAATTTATCACAAAACTGACATTGAATTTTTGCTTTAGTACCAAAGTTCTGATTGAAGAAGTGATTTGGCAAAGAAGTCTGAGACTTAAAAGTGGAAGAATTCTCATGAAAGCCAAAATTAGTAGGTGACTGAAAATTGTTAACAGATTTACAAAGATTACCTTGTTTTGGCAAGAAGGTGGACTTGAAATTGTTGTTTTTACGAACATGATTAGCAGTGATTGGAGTGGGATCAAAAGTAGGATCAATTTGTTGAAGATACAGTTCATGGGCCAATAATTTGTCTTGAAGTTCATCAAAAGAAATTACTTTATCTCTAGAATGGATAGCTGCAGCAATGTCACGAAATTCAGGAGCAACTCCTCCAAGAACATGTACCACAAGTTCCACATCAGTAATAGGGCTGCCACATAAAAAAAGTTCTTCAGCAATTGATTTTACATTGTATAAATACTCTGCAATAGGTCGAGATTCTCTCTTTGTTCTGGATAGTTTGTCTCGCAAGGACAAAATTCTAGTGGCTAAGTTATTAGCAAACACAACTTGAAGCTTATTCAATGCCTCCACCGAGGTCTTGGCATCTGCAATAGTATTCATGACATAAAAGGTTAGTGAAGAAATTATGGCTGCCAAAATTAATTGATCTTGACACTCCCAAAACTCATAATCAGGATTGGAGACTTATTGACCCTCCTTTGTGATTGTAATAGGAGGAGATTTAATGGTGAGATTATGCCCTCTGAGTAATGGAGTGATTTGAGCTCTCCAAGTATAGTAATTTTAGGTGGTAAGCTTTAAGGGTAATTGAGAGCCATTGATGGCTACGAGGGATTTTCCAGAAGAATGAGTGATATTACTTATGCTGTTGGAAGCCATGGTGAAAAAAAAAATTGTAGGTATATAGAAGTACAAAATAAATTTGTAAAGAGGAATAAATTCTAGCTTGTTTTATTACTTGTGCTGTTGAGGTATATATAAGTACAAAATAAATTTCAGTTACAATAAAATACTATAAACAAGTAATTTGAATTTGAATAGATTAGATTAAGTTGGTTAGCTTTTATCCTTTAACTGATTCTGTTCTGATTTGAATCCAAAGGTAGATATATCCTTAACATAAATAAGGTATTTTTGAGATGGTTTTGATTTTGTTAGCGGCAAGTAAAGCTACCTCTACAATTTTAGAGCTAAAAGAAATTCATTATAGTGGCAATTTATTTGTCCGAGTAACAATTTATGTGTTTTGTAACCAGTATTGCCCAATTGAGATTTTTCTTGTCCAACACCCATATGCCCAAATTGTAAGTTAAAATTATCAACAAAATTAAGATTTTTGTCAAGATCTTTGTGAATTTTATCTATCACTGTCAATTAGTTATATTAACTTGGATGCCCATACTAGAAAGATCAATGGTGACAACTCTAGATAAAGCATTTAAACTATAGCCTCCAACCTTTTTTTTATAAAATTAAATGCTAAATTATGATTAGTGCTCAGGGGGAAACACCCAATGGTTGCTTCTTCACAGTAAACATTCAAAATGCAAAATCAACCATCCAACCATGTTGCATCACATCTACACATGACAACCAAAATCTCATTATCAACAAACCGTGTAATATGCAGCTTAGTAATGCAAGAAAAATTAAAAAATATATATATTTTTTTAATACTTCTTAGCAGATGTAATGTGTATAGTGAATTAGATCTTTCTTTCTCGACAACTCTAATTGACAAAGAGATGGTTGTAATTTAGAATTCTTACTGCCTCTAAAAAAATATGAATCAATTTCTAAATTACTACGAAACAAGAGATTTTCACAACCATACTCTGCAAATATTTGATTTTATAGACTTGAAGAAGCAAGTGAATTTTCATATCATATATTTTGCTAAATCAAATCCTCTATTTTGGTTATTGTTTGTGACTCTGCTCTACTATTATTAATTAATTATTAAGGTCAAAGGAATAGAAAGTATGGAAAGGATACAACATGATTATTAAATCATAGCTAGTGACTTAAGCAACATTATATAATAAAAAAATTATCATACCTTGCTAGAAATTTCTATCCAAATAACCCCCATATTTTCTTTTATGAGTTGCATTATAAAAGGCAAGCCTGTCAGGAGATTTTTTTTAGTTGCTTGCTTCAACAAACAAAAAGTTTATATAACATATCACTTAACAACTAAAAAAATAAACTTATCGTAGATAATTATATCATTGTAATTTCCTTTATGCGTTCTAAATAGCTTTTTCTACTGGTTATATAAGTATTTTTTTTCTTTTTAGCATGGCTCATATTGATTCACTTATTTCTGTACACAAAAAGATTATAAAAATGTAATAAAATATCCATATGAAATTAATGTTAAGTAGGCTTTTTGCACTATATCACCATTTTGCTAGCGTGGGCCATTAATGCAGCACTAACCTTTGGGGGTAGATGCCTCTATATCCTCATTCCTTTTACTAAGGTCATAATATTTTTCTTTCAAATCACTTTGATAATGTCTCTATTTTCCATTAAGTGACTTTAAAATCTAGCTTTTTGCCTTGGGTGGATACAAAAATAGATCCTACACAAAATAGAAATAACTTTCATTCTTACTGCTAAAAGAATCTATAGCAAAAGCTCTTATAGGATTATATTAATTCAATAATTCTATAAAGGCCCAAGTTCTACTATTAGAATTATTTATTAAATAGTTACTAAGTTATGTGTGAAGGTAAAGGAACATAGTGAAATTGGACTTAATTAATAGAAGAAACCAAGAGTTTATTACTTAATTGAATGAAAAAGAAAGAAACAAAGAAGTTAGTGACCAAAAGGAAATATAGTATGATTAATTGTTATATTGATTAATTAAACTAAGTGGGAATTAATCTAAAGAATAATCAAGGTTGGTGAAAAGTGAAGTGTCACCTAATGGAAATGCCACCATTTCTACTACATTCATTTATTGAGGAAAATCATGAGAGATAAATGGATGGATACACCAATTTCTCTTTTTTGGTATAGTTTCTACATGTTTTCTCCTTATTCAATTTATTCAATCCAAATCCATATGAATCAAAATTTGGAAATAAATCAAAATTTGGAAAAAAAGCAACTAAGGAAGAGAGATCAATAGGAGGGAAAATTAAGAAAATAATTGAGTAATTATTAAGTCAATTAAGTTAAGATAAGTTGTTATTTATGAATTACATTATATGGTTTCTTCCTACTTCTTTTCTCCTCTTCAATTCTTAAAATTGGTCAATCTTGAATTGTGCAGTGAAGAATAATAATTGTGGGAATTGATAGCAAATTGAATTAAGCTATATGCAAATTTGTATGGGAATGTTGAATACGGGTAACTATAGAATTCTCACATGAGCATTTATTCTTAATTTGTGAAATGGCACTTGATTATCTGTTTGTAATTCATTTGTTTTTAAAAGGAGAAAAGAAGGAAGGAAAAGGAAGCTAATAATTAAAGTAGTTGAGAGTAAAAGGCACGGTTTAAAGCTCCAAAAGGTTAGGGAAATTCTTAATTTCTTGTGTAATTGATTAATTTTTTTATTGTGTTGCAAAATTAGTTGTTAAATTGAGAAAATATTACATTATTCGTCGTATGTGTAATTTGGCCTAAAAGGCCATTTGTGATGGTGGTTATAGTTTGAATTTGAAATGATGATGTATGTGTTTAAATTAAGAATTAAAAATGTTTAGAATATAAATTTGACAACGAATCTTTGATTGGATGATAATGTCAATTTGTATTAAACTTCTTAAATTTAAATTTATTTATTATCTATTAGACTTAATGTTATTTCTTTAACTCACTTTTTCAACTCAATCTTATATGTTACTGACATTTGTTTGTTAATTAATTTCATATAAGTTGTTTATAATGAGAAAGTGACAAGTGTGTGGGTCTTAGTCTAATGATACCTTGAAGTTTAAATTGCATTTTCTTTGTTGTTTAATTCCATGAGAATTGAATTTAAGTTTAGAATAATACTTGGTATAAGAATTGGATTTTTGACTAAGGGAGAATCTTGAAAAGTGCATATCGGTTTGGTAAATAGGAATCTTGAGAAATGAATTTAAGTTTAAAATAATACTTGGCAAGAGAATTGGAATTTTGACTAGGGGAGAATCTTGAAAAGTGCATATCGGTTTGGTAGATAGGAAGTAATGTTTAATAAGTGTTTGCAGTTGAGTTTTGAATTGTGTGGTTTGAATTATGAGCATGAACATATTGTTG